>JAWUZG010000028.1:16117500-17367500 GCA_036785705.1 Acanthornis magna | reverse complement strand
TGTGGCGGTGCGATGGATGGCACAGGCTTGCACACAAAGGAAGAAAAAAGGCTTCCCACGAACGTGTACCAGCTGAAATCTGAACGGATTCCTTATTCTGTATTTGGAATCATACTGCTGCTTTACTAAATGCAAAATTCAAAATCTTTCTGAAGATCTCAGTTTTGCCGATCTTTTGAAGATGGTTCTTTTACTATACGTTCTTTCCTTGCTTGAATTTTCCAGCTAAGACTGGATACGCCCAAACAAACAAAAAAAGACAAAACACTATTTGCACAGTATTGCTGACCAGGAACAAGTTAAAAAAATAATTTGGTGTCCTAGCAACAGAATGCCACACCCATATTACTACCAAAGTAAATTAAATCTACAATCTGACATTTTAAAGGATTTTCCATTCCTCCCCCACGTTACATTTTGTGGAAAAGTCTGAAATAATTTGTTAATAGGTACAGGTAATGTTCATTCCTGTGTTTACAAAACAGTGTTCTCAACCTTTGGTCAAAAAGGAATGCGCACCATTTATGTCCAAAGGAAACGCTATCCATCATAGGGAATGACAAATGTCTGCATTATCTGTTCTTTCATATTTGAAGCAAGCCATATGTTTCAGTTAAAGTTCTCAGACTTTGCCATTTCACTACGGAAAAATCATGTTACAGAGGAAAGCAGCAGATGAAAATGAGAAGAATTAATTAAAGAGGGAAAATTTTTATAGGAATATAAAATTGAGTTTAAGTCTTAAAAATATGTTTCTAAGTCAATAAAATAAAGTACCTCCTCAAAGCCTGTACAGATAGAAGTTTTTCCCACCAACTACAAAGGCCCAGAGACCCCTGAGGGAAAAATAAATCACCTTTTCTGTGTCAGTGACATTCGTCTTGACTGTTAGAGGCCACTGTTGTAGAACTAGCTATCAGATGTCAGTAAAATTTCACACACGACACTTTGATAATAATTTCTTTATCGGTAAATATCCTATTTAGAAAATAATTACAGACTTCCCAAATCCTATAATTAAATGGGTTCTTGAGTTAATGCTAAGAATTGATGGGCCTAATTTTCCTTTTACTTACAGACTTCTATACATGTAGTTCTAGTGGATTTTAGCTGAATACCTAATTCATGACTATGAAAGTAATGAAAACCATACTGACAAACTATAATAGAATACTGTGGAAATTACTACTAGATAGAATATTCCAGGGAATAATATTTCCATATCCTCTCAATATTGGAAGAACAGGACTTTCTCTCACCAAACCCATACAGTCTAATTTCCTACTTCAGGTACTTTAATTCCTGTTTCATCGTTCATGAAGGGCAAGCTGACTGGAATTCATAACTTGGTTAGCCAATTAAACTTTCAGCTACAGTAGGGCATTCATCTTGTTTGGTTAATTCTCAGAATTGACAAATAATGTTCACTTTCCCAAGAATGTAAGAAAATACCGAATAGTCAAGCTAATAACAGCTTTAAAAACGGATCAACTCTCTAACACTCATTGAATTCACGTAAGTCAAACATGTAAACTACTTTTGACGGTATATGCAAAGTGAACCAGACTGCTAATGGAAGAAATACAGATCAGACATTCTCCAAAATGGAACAACTGGTGTTTTGGCCTAGTCTTATTTTTATTTAGAATTAAATTTATTATTGAAAATGTTCATAAAAACTGGTGCTGAACCAACTTCAAATATCAGACCTAATTTTTAGTTGTGTTTGTCTGTGGACAAGGACAAAGGCTTCTTCATCTACAGCATTTTCTCTTACAATGAAACCCCACATTCTTCCTACCTCTTCTGTTTTCTTTATTCACTGTTCAAAGAGTATACGCCTGGTGACTTTCACTGTGGTGGTTTAGTGGACTGTGAAGCTAAAAGATGAAGCCTATAGACCATGTGTGATAATCACAAAGTTCCAGTTAGGGAATTCGAACTCTGTCACAGTCCACTGGAGCCAGAATCAGAGGGCTGTCAGAGCACAACATGCTGCTGGTAAATCACATATGCAAATAATATGTAAAAGCTAAAAAAATATCACAGGCATAAGCTGATGATACAACCTCTTCCAGCAGTTAAGGAGCACAGATATTGTGCATTCTCAGGTGTCATAACTTCTGCAATACCTCTTAATAACAAGACTATCTAACTCTATTTTCTTCAATAAAAATACATATTAGAATGAAAGACTCTTATATGGATCACATAAGATTCCCTAATACAGTTGTAAGAAAAAAATATTACCTGAGAGCTGTCAGATGTTTTCCTAGCACCAATACCATGACCATGCTACTTTCTGATTTTTAAACTAATTTTTTTTTTTCTCATTTAAAATGTCTATATTTGGTCAACATAATTTGGTAAAGGAGTAGTCCTCCTATTAATGGATATATACCTTCTGATACATATGTGTAGGAGAGTGATAGAGAGAACACTCTTGGTCAGGCACAAGAAATATGACACTGATTATGTAGATTATTATGATTAGATTTGTTGCTAATATAGCGTCTAAATGTCAATGTATATAATATAAACAGGTATAAAGGGTTATAATATAAGCAGGTTTGGCTACAAATGAACTGGTTTACAGTCTTTGGCCTTGCAGAATTACAAAGCATCTATGTAGCTACATTAGGATTTTATCTTTGTGTTTTACCAGATCTTAGTACCATTACTCACCCATGCAAAAGTGAGTGTTCCCTGTCTGAGGGCTGGACATACCCAGCAGGTGTCCCTGTGGGCCTGGGGATTCACCAGGAAGCTGTCTGCAACCTCAGGATACCAGTTTGCTCAGCTGGGCCAGTCTTCAGCAGCACTTTATAGACTTTCGCAGGCTGATGTATGCCAAAGTCAATAGCAATCACCACAGCTCCCCCATCTCTGGAATTCACTGATTATGTGAGCATCTGGAGAGCAACTCCTGCAATTCCCACCTAGTGTTCTCACCTTAAGACAAATGATATTGCTCATCAGAGACAATGGCAAGGGAGAGGGGGTGTTTGCTAAGGCCTGACTATCTTTCATCACCATCACAGTACGGCCAACAGGTCTGCTGTGGCTCTTGATCTGCAGTACAAAACTTATCTGGAAGGACAACACTTTCTGTTATAGTGAACAATAAAGGAATCAAGTGTGATAATAAGAGACACCTCTATCTGAAAGATGATCATGGTGAAGGTTTTATTTGAGCAGGACATGCATCTACTTTCACTGAACCTAGTGGGAGTTCTATGGCAGCTGGTACTGTCAGTACCAAAAAGCCTCAGTGCATACCTGTCATAGTACATGGTAACCAAACAGATTTACCTCCACCTCAGTGTGAGCTTGCAAGAAGAATATGAAGTTGACTTAATGACTAGCTTACCTGTGCATTTGTCACAGTCTGTTGTGCCAGCTCTGTCCCCTACCATCTGCTCTTCAGCTGCACTGAGCCTTGGCATTGCAGTTTCCCAGAGTGCTGCTTGGTTGGCTTGCTTGCAGCAGGCAGATTATTCAGGTAAAATATTTAAAGTTCCCGATTTCAGAGAACCATTGTAGATACTGCTGAGGGAGAATTACTTAATTCAGTTAATTGGCTGTTAGCAAGTGCAAGTCAACTCAAATTTCAGGTAGAACTTGGTCTATCATATTTAGCTAGTCTGACTACATGTTATAAAAATTTTCACCTCAGGGATATTCGAGGTGTGTTATTTATGTTAGGATCAGCTTGAGCTGTCTTTTAGAAAGAGACAAATGTTCTCTCCTTCAAAGCAGAGCACACCAGATGCCATTACAGGACAGTGAAGCTTGCTGGTTAAAAAGTAGGTGAGCTAGAGATGTAAGGAAAACATCTTATGCTTTAAAAAGTTTGATGGGTGCTTTTGTTGTTGTTGGGTTTTTTCTGGGTTTTTTTTTTGTTCTGTTTTCTTTTGAAAGTCATTGGTAAAGCATAGCAGTATGAAAAATTATTAAATGAGGCAACCGATAAATATTTGAGAATTGAGTTCCTATGTAACAGCTAAAATTTTTATTCTCTTATATGTATTTCTAAATGAAAGAAAGCACCAAAGCCTATGAAAAAACATAGGCATGGGGAATGAAAATGAAATGTTCCCACATAAGGAGAAACAATTAAAAAAAAAAAGCAATTTTTAACCTCTATCTGCAGCTGTGAAGTTAGACAAATCTATATTAACCGTTGTAACCGGTGCCCCACCAAATGTCTGTACAGCAAGCATTTTTTTTTTTCTGAATGAAATTTTATTGGGTTTTGTTATGAGAGGTGACAGAAGAAATCAGACACTAAAGACTTTCGTGCATATGATCCAGGCATTCACTTAATACATGAATAGTTGTGGGCTTGCTAGCATGCTTCAATCAGACATAGTCAAGCTGAACACACAAAAGCATTTTTCTTGTTTCCAAAACCAAATATTTGTCTTCTTGCTGAAAAGACAGTAAAATAACTCATATGAAATTGTTAAACTACAGACCTCTTGTGGTATTACAGTAACACAGACCTCCCGGAGATATGTGTCTTTGTTTTCTGAATGCTGGAATTGTACAGCTTATAGTTTGACTAATTGTGAGCTCCACATACCTTTTTGGAGGCATATTTGAGTCAATTCCTTATCATTTAATTAATTAAGACAAATATTGTGGTATTTGTTTGTTGCTTTGATGAAAATACTGTAGCTAGGAAGAGGCAAGACTCTTCAGCTAAGCAGTTTTGTGAGATGAATAATTTATTCTGCTGGCGTAATATATCAAGGAAGGTAATTTAAGTAAGATTGCAATAATACACCTAATTAGTTAAGTGACCCAGGAGCTTCGAATTGGCATTTGATATTTGAGGTACCAACAAAAAATTAATTTCTAGAAAAAAGTTATTATTTGTATCTGATATATGTAGAACTATTATAGTACATATTTCTTTATAATTGGTTGCAATTGTCTAAGTTTACATGAAGGTTCAGAATATGAATCTCTTCAGCCTATTGCATATGAAGGTATAAAAGTTATTTTCCTACTGTTCTGCTATTTTATGTGGTTAAGTGTTATTCATGAAACTTCATTTAAAACATGGAAGAAATTATTAAATTAATAGAATGCCCACATTTCAGCACAGTAGCAATCACCTGTGAGAATACCAGTTTCTCTTCAAAATTGTCTGGACTGTTCACCTGACAGATCAGTATTCCCAGTGCTTTTTTAGAAGTTCCAGAATTTCTGACAGTATCTGAGGTGAAGTGCTTCAGGTAACAATTACAAAATTTAAAGAAGCTATAGCTTCCTAAAACTTTAACTATTTTAATATATTTTGGTGCTAAAATGGAAAATACTTGGTTTTTTTCATCTTTTAGCGAGTTTCAAAATACATTAAAAATGTAACTATTTAATAAGAATTACTTCTAAATCGTTATACCACACTGGGTCCCATGCCTTTTTTAGTATTATTTATGGGGGAAAAGGAGCTAGCATGTCAGGCAATCCCATAAAAAAAAAGAATTTCCTAGACTTAACTTTAGTACTCACAGGAAAATCTTCTCCCACCTCAAATAAAGAGTTCCACAGACACAGCAGAGCTGGGAGAAGTGCTTAGGATTTCCAAAGACCTCACTAACACCCTGGCAAAAGGATTTATTTCAGCCTGGAGAAGAAAAGGCTTTTGGATGACCTTATTGCAGCATTGCAATGCCTGAAGGGAGCCTACAAAAAAGATGGAAAGGGACTTTTTACAAGAGCATGTAATGACAGGACAAGGAGGCATGCCTTCTAACTGAAAGACAGCAGGGTTAGATTAGATATTAGGAAAAAATTCTTTACTCTGATGGTCCTGAGGCACTGGAACAGGTCGCCTACAGAAGCTGTGGGTGCCCCATCCCTGGATATATTCAAGGACAGGTTGGATAGGGCTCTGAGCAACCTGGTCTTGTAAAAGGTGTCCCCGCCCATGGCAGTAGGACTGGAACTAGATAATCTCTGAGGTCCCTTCCAACTCAGGCCATTGTATGATTCTGTGATTCTATGATTCTATGATTACTGAATGGCTGTGAAAATATGCTGCGTGCGCTGCAAATCCAGCCAGATCTAACCCACGGGGGTGTGCATCAGGGGTGAGAATGTGGTATGGTTGCTTTCCTATGGAGCCACATGCTCCTCCTGCTTCACCCACAAAATACTGTGCATCAGCGCCTGTCGGGCACTGCAGATGTAACCGTGAGGACTTTACAGCAGATCCAATCATTCATCTGTTGAGAGAGATTTTCTTTGTTTGCCTTTTGTGAAGACAGGGTTGGCTGCTCTCAGGTCCCATCCCGGCTGATGTCCCAGGCCAAGTCGGATGAAGCTTTGAGCGGTCTGGTGTAGTGGAAGGTGTCCCTACCCATGGTGGAGTGGTTGGAACTGGATGACATCTAAAAGGTCCCTTCCAACCCCAACCATGCCGTGATTTCAAAGCCCCAGGCCCTGGCGCTGACCAGCCTGCGTTCCTGGCTCTGCTCCCTTGGCATTATACCAGCTTTTGTTGTCACCAAACTTGAACATTCTTTAAAGAATAAATTGTTTTCTACCTGCTGCTATAAACCCGACGGTTTAAAAACTACAGAAGTTGCACACAGACTTTGTAGCCCACCGCTTGCTGCAGCAAATCGAAGCCTTGCTCTAAAAGGCTATCGGGGAGAGGGTGGGGGGTCACCACCTTGTGCGCAGCGGCTGGGAACCAAAATTTAGGGATATTTTATCGTCTGCTGCCATCTTCTGGCGACTGGCTCCGCTACAAAAGCAGCGGTGAGGAAAAGGCTGTGGAAGGGAACAAAGGAGCCGCGCCTCTCGGCGGGTCCCGCCCGAGGCGGCCTGCGGGAAGGGCAGGGCCTGCTCCTGCCGCCGCCCCCAGCGCCTGGCGTGTCGCGCACCCGCGATTGATTCTAAATTCAGCGGCTGTAAAGAGCCTCACACTGTCATCAGTGCACCGAGCTCGTAGTGGGTCTGGTGAAAACATCTCCCCGGTGGGGTTTGGTGGGCTCATCCACAGGTGTGGGCTGCTTCTGCAGGGCAGTCTAACCGGGCAAAGAGTGACACACGGGGCTCGTCCTCTGTGCTGGCGCAAGGGAACAGGACAAACCAGAGAATCCCTCTGCAAGGGGGACAGCGGCGAGCCCAAGTGCCTTGCACTGCCTGCCTGCAGCTGCAGCATATCTGGGAATTGTTACAAAAATTCCCTTGCTTAACAGTTGTATCTGTCAGTCTTTCTAGTGTGAATGTGTATTAACTTAGTTAATATATATGTTAGTTCATGTTCTATACTGTAATGTAATGAGGCAGTGGTATTTTACTGGATGCTTTAGTATTGTTCGTGCTTCAGTAAAACAAGCTAAAGCACTACCTGGCCCTGGAAATAAAGGCCTTTTTTTGCTTCTTGGAAGCTTAGAGCTGTTTACGAAGGATAAAGGATATGCCTGGACAACCAAGATAACACCAGCATCCCGGTTTCTCTGACGTGTCTTTGAAACCCTCTCGGTGTCATAGCACAGATAACTGGCAAGACTGACTCCAGGGGCATCTGGATCAGTAGACAAGCAGCAAGAATCCTGCAAAAATATAGCTGCTTTGCCAAGTTTTACTGTGATTGTTAATCAGCAGCGTGGGTGTCAATGATTAGTCAAATTGTGTTGTATCTAAGGCTAAAAGAACCTGTGTAAAGCCACATTCATGGTGTCCCATTTGGGCTGGTACACCTCATGTACATGAATAAATCTTTACCCTTGTAATTCTATACTTTGTGTCCTAACTTCTCTCCTCCATTGACATGGGCCAGTTGTGCATTTTTGTGACGGAGGTGAGGAGAATTGTGACAGAACTGCTGCAACCCCCCGTGTCTGAGCAGCACGGGAAATGGCAGATTCGTGATTATCCAGGGCTGATCTGTATTGTTTATCTCTGTGTTGGGGTCATAGCTCAGTGTAAACAAAATAAAGCATTACTGGACAATTTGCACAGGTAAAGCCTGGGAAATTCACTTTAGGGGAGGGAAAAAACAGCTAGTCATTTGGGAAACTGCTTCTTTCACTGGCCCCAGTGAAAGGACCTTGGGTAATTTTCCACTCACTTTACTCATCCTTTGGAGGAATAAGTTGCAACAGTTCTGTAGAAGTGTGGCTGATGTGTAGCTGGATTGTCATGAACAGGGGTTATACCTCTGATGCCAAGACAGAAAAAAAAGGGTTCCTGATGTAGAGAAATAAGCAATACTGCTTAGCTACTAAACTTCTGTGCAGGACTTTAGGACTGAAGGGAGAGAACAAAACAGTGCAGAACTTGATTTATATTTGCTAAAGGAGTAGCCTCAATCATGTTGTTCCAGAATATTGCATGACCTCATGTTTGCTGTATGTTTCAAGAAATGGCAGTATCTAAGGTCTGAAGTGGTTCTCTATGAGCTCTTCAACTGCTATGGAGCTGGAAGTGATGCACGTACTTCATGTTCCTGTAATGCTACAAGTTCAGCTCTGTAAAAGCTGTCAGTGTATTGCTGAAACACACTGAGCATTTACAAGCATGAGTAGACCTCATGGCACTTATTGTTGATTAAAAAATGGTGGTGATTTTCATCAGTGATCTATTCCATGTGCTCTGGGTGTTGTGAATTAAATTCTTTATCCCCCAGCAGGGGAGAGACAAGGATTGATGAATGTATGTGTCTGCTACTTGAAGAAAATTAACAGGTTGTTTCCATGCTCTTGAGGGGTTATCACTGGGCATTTTGCGCTTTTTAGTCTAAATTCACTGACCTGGCTTAACAGTGTGAAAATTCAGTGTCATAGGCATTATTAATAACCTGCCTTCATGCCATTTGGGGAAAAAGAAAAGGACTTGTGGAAGAAGTGAAAGAAACAGATGGCATCGGGTATTGCTTTGGTGGGACCGTAACTTAGGGCCTCTCCTCCTGTCATGCTACAAGAGTTACTTGCAAAACTGAACAGAGACAGGAGAGTGAATCAGCTTACCCTAAAGTAAACATTTACTGGATAGTCACCTAGATTGGACTATAATTTTGATCTCCATTAACTATAATCATACATAGATAATTATAGTTAGATTACTCTACTGGGATGTGTTGGTCTTTGCCTTATATGTTTCCTAAATTGTTGGTATGACTCTTGGGGAAAGAAGTGGCTTCTTGGTGTTCCTTTTGGTGTTACTGCAGTGCCTATTTTCTGATCTGAATCTGCATGTTGTGAAGTAATGGATCATATTTTGAATAGTGGGGGTTTCTTAAAAGTAAAAATCAGTTGCTATTTAAAATTCAGGAACACTGCCAAAAATTAAACCCGAAAGGCCTGAAACCTATTTTGTCACTTTTGAGATTTTTACCTTTTGAAACTTACTTTGTGAACATATTCAACAGGTAGATTTTGTAGAGTTTTTTAAAAAGGCTTGAAAAATCCAAGTTTCACTGAATAGGACAAAGGTTTCATTCACTCCAGCAGGCTGCCTGCGTCACTGGCTGAGAAAGTGTGCTGAGATTTAGGACTTCCAATCTGATTTTTGGCACTAGGAGAGTGATGTCATTTCCTGAGCTGTGTGACCATGCTGGAAAATTACAAAACATGGGTTTTTGAACAACCAGTTTTATTAAAAAGCTCAAGAAATGGCACATTATGGTGCAACTCAGTTGAAATACATTGAAAATTACTTCATAACCATAAAGATGAACTCTGAAAAGGTGTGCTTTTTACAAATAAGGATTTTTTGAACTCATTGCCATAATAATATTTTGTAAAATAGTTAATCTTTACACAATAAAATGTATGATTTCTTTGTAACCATGAAACAAAGTTAAGCAGAATCAGCTCTTGTGATATTCCATTTTTATTGACAAAACCTCCTTTGGAATTATATTGCTGTGGAAAAATCCTGAATACTGTCCTTACAGGAATCCTTCTTGAACTCTTATTTGGAACACTTATTTATAAGGCATAACTGGGGAGTGTTTGGGGGAAAACATTAACGGGAAATTCTGGATGGCATTTTAGAGGCCATAATTTGTACTGGTTCTCCGGACAGAGTGCATGAAGCTGAATATTCTCAGGCTGAGGTCATGCAGAACTGGGCAAGTTTAGCAGAAGATTCAATTCATATTAACTATTCCTTCTCTGAGGGTGGGAGATTCTGCTTTATGTTTCTTACAAATGATGCTTTGAAACTTTAATATAACTTAATTTGGCTCCATGATAAGATCAAACATTCATGTGTTGCACTTTTGAGTTTGAAGTACAATTAACTTTTTAACAATTTAGGCTGCTACTAACTTTTGGATAATTTTTAGCTGTTTAAAAAAATAATTGCTTGTCTTTACCGATTTTGGTTAGAATTTTTTTCTTTTTTCAATTTGCAGCTAATGTGAAAAAAAATAAGCCTCAGTACGTTCTTTTGCATTCAGCTTGGTTACAATGTATGGTTTTTTTTCTTACCTCCAGATGAAGAACCATTCAAGAAGAGTCATATGAGGATATATACAGTTTCTGATCTGCATGGCAGTCAACTGATCGATACACGTGAGGAACACTTTGCTTTTCTAACACAAGTGATTCCTAGCAATTAAATCTCTAATGATTTCTAGCTATTAGATTTTCTGTGTGGGTTGTATTCAGACTGGTGCCTACTTTGGCTCCAGAAAGAAGATAATAGGGTAGTGGTGGTGCAGAATCACATGAGCAATTTGGCATGTGTCAGAGTGGATGTCAAAACAGTAAGACGACAGCCATTGTGTGTTCTTAGGAGATTGATCAGAAGCAGGGCCTGAAGAAATTCCTGAAGACCAAAGAAGCTAGCAGCATCATCTAACATTAGCCATGAGTCATCCTATGAGTTTCTTGAAAAACATTGGGCAAACATTACCATGGGTGATGTGAAAATAAAAAATACTCTGGAAAATTGGCTAGAGTCCTTTCTTTTTTCTTGTAGTAACAGTGATGTGGAGAAGAACAATACTGGCTTTCACTTTCTTGGGTTGTTACCTAAAAACATTTGTGATCAATTGAACAGAGCACCACAAATATTTTCGAGCAGACCAGAACTGGTGGGTGACATACCTGCTGCCTGACGTCCCCTGTGTGCAGTGAAAACCAAGTGGCTTTTTAAAGACCATTTCTAGGAATGTTTTGGTCTTACAGAGCAGAAAGTAAGTAATAGCATGGAGTTTCTCTAGACATTTTTCAAAGACAACACTGTGAATTGCTGTCTCTGGTAGTGTGGCTGATATTTTAGGCTACAGTTTATAGTCTTAAGCCACTTATCTTTGGTCAGCAATCTAGGAAAAATCTAATCCAGGGATTTGTGTGTATGCAGGTTTTTCAATTTACTTTTGTTATTGAATATTTAGTTTTTCTACATGTAATTTTAATTTTTAGTTAACAAGAAAGCTATTGTTCTTAGTTCATTTTCTTCCACAGTTGTGTTTTTCACAATTTCCTCTTGTTGGGAGTGTCTGGGAAGGGCAGAAGTGCCATGAAGGCTTGATCCTGACTCCTGTAAAAGAGAAATACTGAGCCAAGGTGTTTTTGTCTTTTAACAAGAACTTGAGTTTAATTTTTCATTGGGATTCAAAAAGTGTTACGATTAGAAGGTTGGTCCTTCTTCACAGCAGAAAATCAGTGTGCAAAACCATGATTTTTTGTTGTCTGTTACTCTTTAAAGGGAAAAGTGATATAAGAGAAAAATTATGTGCATCCCTCAGGAGTTAATGGAATTACTTGTTTTTAAAATATCAGGTTTTCCATATTTGCAGTTGGTGCATAATTAAGATGAGAAGGGTCTTCAGGAGTTCTGAGACTGGTTTTATTTCTCTTAATGCTGTTTACCAGCAACCGAAAAAGTAGAAATTCTAGAGACCTACAGTGACTGTGTGAAGATTTTTTGCCATTTCAACATTCATTTTTATGCAATGCCATTTTTTTCCTTTATAGTGGACACATAATAATTGCCATAAGCTTCATGTTTAAGTGTAAAATAGTAAGAGCAATAATTCTAATAACTACTGTAGATCAATGCTTGAAAACAGATACTCCAGAATGTCAAGCTTCATATGTATTCCTTGGCTCTGAGAGAAACTGCACTAAATGCTGCTTTTATTGAGAGTTTCTGTGGCTGCCAGCAGAAGAACTGTAACACATTTATAGGGAGTAAAAATTGGAATGAAATATGCCAGACTAGAACAACAATTGCTTCCTTTTTACTGCTGGAAGAGGATTAATATAATAAATCATTAGGACAATAATTGGAGATACATTTGAAAGATGACTTAATTATTATAAGTTATAATTTAATTGCATGATAAATTACAAATAATGATAAATTTGTATATAATTCATCCCAACCCAAAGTTTTTGTTAAGGAATATGTATTTTCTTTCTATTTAAGGAATGCAGAGGATGAAACAAAAAATCCTAACTTCTTTTTTATTAGTGTGTATGTGAAAGCAGAAATTTTACAAAGGCAAAATACAGCAACAGTAGCTTTTAAATGGAAAAAATGAGTGACTATTGGCTACTAGAAAGGGTAAGGCTCATTGGATTTGACAGCAGTAAATCAGAGTATGGAATCATTTGGGAAATAATTAATGTGATATTATATTCCAACTAATAACTGTACATATGAGATATAAAGTTCACAGTATGTTTCAAAGCAGACATGACCTTTCTTGGTAAGAAAAGATCACCTATTTGATGCTTTTGATTTTAAAGTCAAAATACACTTCTCTGTAGATGCTCACATAACCTGCCTGATTTTTTCTCTGAGTGCTGTTCAAGCCATTCTGATAATAGGGCTGTGCTTTGAGATGACCTCTGAATGAAGCTGAGACATTGATAAAATGGAGAGTTCATTGTAGGACCACTGAGACATGTTCAGGGAGCTGGAGCACCTAACAGATGAGGAGATGCTAATGGAACTGCATTTGTCCAGTCTGGAGAAGGAAAGGCAAAACAGTGGGGGCTCAACTAGTAGCAGACTTCTGCTCCTTAAACAGCAATCATAGGAAAGATGGGGCCAGACTCTTCCTCTGGGGTACACAGTGAAAGGACAGAAGCCAACAAGAGGATTTCTGATTAGATATGAAAAATGGGGATGGCTATGTGCTGCAACAGACTGCCCAGAAAGTCTGTGGTATCATCACCCTTGCAAATTTTCAGTATCTAATTGTTGTCTGTGTGACCCAATCTAATTATGAAATTAGTATGCTGTAAGATGAAGAGGGAATAAGGTGATTTCTAAAGATTCCTCCAAACAAAATTATTCTTTGACTCTAGTGTCTTTTTCCTGAACTTTGTAAGATACAGAAAAATGTGTATCTTGTCAGTGTAATCATTGATGTTAGCTTAATAGGGAATGTAAAAAACTTTGCAATTGCATATGAAAAACACATAAGAAAGGTTGGTTGTTTTGCCATTGTGCAGCCTTAAAAAAAACTTTCTGGACAAGGTATGTTTCTTAACTTGCAATCTTCAGAAAAGCAGAATTATGTTTTCAATGTTTCCATTCTTGATTCTAATCTTTCCCTGAAAAATTGATAGGAATCATTCTGCTACTGCTTTTTCATTCTTCTTTCTTTTTCATTCTTCATTCTCTGATAGGATTTTTTTCTCAGATCCTATCAGAGAATGTAAATGGTGGGTGCTAGCTCCCAGATGGTTTCTCTTCATATATTTTATCATTGCAGACGTTTCTCAGTGGAAAAAAACACCTCCTCTGAATAAAAATTATTCTGAAAAGCAAACATCTTTCCTTACTCTCTATCCCATCTGACTAGAGACAGAACAGATATAAACTCTTCAATATTACTAGGATTATAACTATTTTAAAGACTGTAACAAAAAATGGCAGTATGTTACTGGCAGACCCAAGGAAAAATGCTGTGATAGGGGAGAAATGGTGACAGAGTAGGAATTGAATGGCTGTTAAAGGAGCCACAACATAAATCATGAGAAGGTTCTATATAGGCCTAGATTGTTAAACCCACTTTGTCTTAGCATCATGGAGAAGGATTAAAACCCAATAAAAATCTTCTTATTTTATTACAGAATAATTTGCCTATATTACAGCCAAGAAGGCCAAAACCAGCCAGCCAGAGCTGGTAAATCGCAGTGTTTCTTTTTCACTGAGAATAAATTTCAGGAGGGAAATAATTTTCTACCATGGTTTCTGAAGTAAAGGGATTTGAAGAAATCATCTGGACTCTGAGATAATTCAGAGGAAAAGTCTGCACGTGTAGTGTGTGTAGGAAAGTGCAATGTTTCATCTACGCAGTGCATACTTTTAGAAACAATTCCTTTCTTATAGAAAACAGCTTGAAAAGCTGGAATAAACCCCAGGAAAAACAAGTGATACACAATGCAATTGCTCACCACCTGCTTATCAATGCTCAGCCTGTCCCTGAGCAGTGACCTGCAGCTCCTTGCTGACTCACTGCCGTTCATATACTGGGCATGATGCTCTGTGGTGTGGAATATCCCTTTACACAGTTCAGGTCAGCTGTCCTGGATGTGCCCCTTCCCACCTTCTTGTGCAGCTGCTCTCTGACGGGGCATGGGAAACTGAAAAGGCCTTGACTTAGGGGCTAAGTTGGTGGCACACTGTTCACTATTTAGCAACAATAAAAATATTAGTGTGTTACCAACATTACTCTCAGACTAAATCCAAAACACAGCACTGTACCAGCTACAAAGAAGAAAATTAACTCAAACCCAGGACAAATATGATGAACCACATAGTTTCTGGGAAGTGACCTAACATATAAGGTCTATTTGGTCTAGATCAGATATTGTGTCTTTTCACTGAAAATACTTCTGGAGCTGGAATTGAGAGAAAGATGAGTAAGCACAGAGCTCCCAAAGTGGTAATTGAATTAGAATCTGTAGTTTGTATGAACTTCTAGAAGTTTCCTTACAAAGAAATTTTTCTCAACAGAAAAGAGAATACTGCTCTTTTGTCTGTGGTAGGATAGAGAATTTATAAATATGTTGATAAATTTAGAGGTGAGACTGACCTCAATATCCTACCAGAGCTTTATGCATTTTGTGAGAGGCTACTGATGACAGAATACTTGTTTTAGTTTGGCTGCTTCAGTTAAGTAGGTGTTCTAGCTTTCAGTACACTTTAGACATTGACCTGGACTTGTCTTGGGACTTATTCCTATTTGTAGATGTTTCAGTGTTTGCTAAGCTTCTTACATTCCTGATGCTCTGGGAGCCCAGTAACAGAGGTAATTAAAAAGACAATCTGTCTTACGACAATGTCAATGGCTTGACTTCATTACACTGCATAGTGGGAGGTTCTGTATTCATATGTAGGAAATGTGCAGACATGAGCTATAGGAGTGCAAATCTTCTCTGCTACCAGATGATCTTAGATACAATTTCAGCTATTCAGGAAGATCCAATTTACTGTAGAGGGAGGTGTAAGTGGTGCTTAGAAGACTCCCTCAGGAGGGAAATAATAATTTAATTTTTCTTTTCTTTCCCCACATTAGACAGAGCAATAATAAGATAAATAAAAAACAGTGTGGTAGTCTGTGAAAAAATATCACATCTCAGTTTTGCCAGACAATCGATTTGTTATTGTTGGGAATGATATATATGAATGGCACACAACCATTGCTATAAGGATGTTGAGAGTAGAATCCTTGTAAAAAGCAGTATCCGGGGTTTCCAGTCAAACAAATGCACAATCAGCTTCTCCCTGACACAGTCTGAAATCAGAAAATTTAAGAAGAGACTCAAATTTAGCATGGCAACTGAAAACTTACTACTTTTAAATCAGTCTTAGAAGGGAATGACTAGTTTAAGGTAAGATAGAACTTTCCTATCTGAGATGCGCCCTTGAAAAAGCAGTTGCAACAACAGAAGAAATACAGATCTCACTTCCCTGAATGAGCCTCCCTGCAACTTCCTGTCCAAAGGAATGGGTTAAAAATGTTCTAGATTAGCTGAGGTACTGAGAGCCAGGGCAAAGCAAGCAAAAGGGTCTGTTCAGTGGCTCCTGCCACAGATGACTTAAAGTCTGAGGGCAAAAGGAATTCCAAATGTTTCATGTTAATAGAGCTGAAACATTGGCACACAAATTCTATGTTTATGGTATTTTTAAAAGACTTTTAATGATTAATGCTGGTTTTCTAAGATGAAGGGGAGACAGAAAAAGTGCCGCTAAAAGCCTCACAATGGTTCCTTTGTATGCAAAGCCAAAAATAAATTTTAAAACTTTCTTTGGCAGTCCAAATAAAAATTGCTTTGGGCTTTTGATGCCCTAGACATTTTTTTTTATACGCCATATGCTCCCTTAAAATTATTTGTTTTAAAAATGTTGTTTCACTTGGAGGAAACCTGGAACAGGAGGCGAATTGACACCAGCTGGAATTCTATTATAGCTGTACAAAAACCTACAAACTATTCTTTTACCTCATCAGAGCTCACTGTTGACAATTTTGATCAAGTTGTGTGAATCTGCATGACATCACAGGAAAGGACAGCACCTTTGACTAAGAGGATTGGGTGTGTACTTTGTTAGATAGATTCATGCTGATTCTAATTTTTAATATCTCTTCCTAAAACAGGGCAGCTATTTAACAAAAAAATGAGAACACTATCCCAAAGAATTTGCAGTTGGAGTTGACTGTATATGATGCATGATCCCTTATATTACGGAAAGAGCAATAGGGAGAGAGCAAGATGAGGAACTAATATAATTATTAATGATAAAAGGTGTAGTTCTTGTTGGGTTCTATTTTTCTCCTAAGATTCTGAAATTCACATTTAAACAAGAAAGTAGAGTGCACTATTGATTTGCTTAGCACAGGGAGTGTAGGAGAAGGAGTTTTCAGGGCTGGTTTGAAGCAGAAATCACCAGTGTTGAGAGAGTAGGCTCTTATGAAATCTTCACACGAGGGGAAATGTGGCAGTCACAGACCCCTGCTCGTTACCAAAAGTACAAATTCACTCCTGAATGGTTGGTGTGACTCAGCTGACTTTCATGGCACAGCTTGTGTAAGTAAGGCAATGTGGCTCTAATATTGCCACTACCATTAATAACAAAGAAACTGCTAGCAGATTTTAAAATTAATTATAATGATTAATAAAACTATCAGTTCTTTGGTTTCCTTATAGGTGAAAATTTCCCAAAAGTAAGAGAGCAGCAGTAGCTACTTTACTTTCTGGGCTCTACATGGAGCTCATTGCAGTTTGCTGGTTTATAGTCTTATCTTTGTCCCTGATTTCCTGCTTCTCTGCTTTGTCTCACTTGTACAGACCACCAGGCTACACTCATTATCACATTTAAGGGAATTTCTGGAGATCTGATTTCTGCAGTTTGTTTCTGCTTTTTCTCACTGTCAGCAAGCTCTTTTCGAGTACAGAGTTTATGAATGGATCCCCTAAACTGAGCTTCTCCCTTTATCAGTTGTTTTCTTGAAAATGCAATGGGACAATAGGTCCTGTTTAACTGCTGGGTCCATCTTAAATTTGGTCCTCTCTTTAATGCGCAAGAAAAAGTTTTAAAGAAATTTCAGTGATTTCTAATCACAACAACTCATTAAGTTACATCTTCTTTCATGAAGGGAAGCTTTTAAGTACAAAAAAAAAAATGCTATTAGTATTGACTGTAATTTAATAAATTTTTATTTGTAACTATGTATTTACAGTTTATTAACTAAAATTCCATCCCTCTCCACTTACCTCCTCCCTCCCCTGCAGTATTTTGTTTCACTGTGAATGATTTCTTCTTTATGCCATCTACAAATGACCAATAATGTGCTACAAAAGCACAGGAAACTCTTACAACCTTTTACTAGGCAGAAGTAAATGTATAACTAGTTTGTACAAACACAGTTGTTTTGTACCCTGGCTTACTGCCAGTGTGCCCATTACTCCTGAGCCTCTTTTACCTGTGAAGTCCTCTTCCTGCAGGTGCTCTAACCATGCTCATTCTCAAGTCTTCTGCTGTGCCCTCTGTTCCCTTCTCCCCTGCTCTGAATTTAATTCATTCCCTTTGTGTGGCAGTGAGAACAAATGGGACAAGGGAAAGGAAAGGGCAGCTCTGTTGAATTCTTTCTTAGCAAGAAGCATTGTCTGGAAATAAAAGTCTTACTAAAACTTACTTGACTGGGAGTTGGACTTTGATGGTCCTAGTGGGTCCCTTCCAACTCAGAGTGTTTTGTGATCTGTGATTCTGTAAAATGGGCAGAGGAACCTTCCTCCATGTGCCCAGGGGCAAGGACTATGTGGTTCTCAGGGAGACTGAGACAGACAGAGGTCATGGGGAGTGCTGCTGTGTTAGCAGATGAGAATTGAGATCAATAAGTTGTTGATCTGGTTTTGGTTTGTTTTTCCATAGGGGAAGGTAGCGCTTCAAACTGATAGAAGTTTGAAACATAGTGCATGGAAACGAAAGGAATTACTTCCATTCCCTGAAGAATTTTAGTTTCTAAACTTCTCAGTGTGTGGCTGTGCGCCTTTAAGAATGCTTTTGTGACATAGGTTTTCTGTAAAGTGCAGAAGTGCTGCAACTGTATTAGTAACACACCATAGAATATACCCTGAGTGGGTTATTAGCCAGTACTGAGAGATCACTGCTCAAAATGTCTTAAGCTTTATTTGTGTCTTTTAGCTTTATTTGTGTCTTTATTCTGTCTTTTAGTTAAGTTAGCTTTGCACTCCTTTCCATTAGGCTAGTTTTGCCTTTGTCTAGCTGGCCTTCCTGCAGCTTGCAGCTAGATGGGGTGAGTGCAACAGTAAAATTCAGTCTAAACACCAGCACTGAACTGCAAAATACACTGAGTAGCTCATTTGAAAGTCTGGAAGTATATTTAATATATGGCTACACAGAAATCTTGTTTAGGTAAAATCATGCTGTATTTTGATTTCCGGTGATCCAGTAAATGAGATACGACTTAAATTTTGGGTTTATTACTACTAAATGATTTTAAATCTTCACTACAGTCTTCATATTCATCATGGCTTATACCTACAGTATCAGGTTATATTCCTTGGCATTTTATGTGCCTATGTAATTTAGAGAGTAATATATGGAATTTAAAGGTGATGGCAAAAAGGGAGTGTTTTTATTTCATAAAACAAATTAAACAATTCAGGGAAAATACAATATTTTAAAATTTTTATTTAAATATTTATCTTTCAAAACCACTTCATGGAAGTAACCACCAGATAGTCATCTGTCTAGCTGTTTCTTATGCCCCATTGTTAAGAAGTTTTTAACTGCTTTTTTCTTTTTTTTCAAACCATGGGCAGCTGAGCCTTCATTTATCTCCTCTGTCACTTAGTTCATAAAAACATGGCAATGAAAGCTTGGTGAGATTTTGAGAACAAAATGTTTTCTAATCACAAAACATT
Organism: Acanthornis magna; assembly: GCA_036785705.1. NCBI lineage: Eukaryota > Metazoa > Chordata > Aves > Passeriformes > Acanthizidae > Acanthornis > Acanthornis magna. Next base: position 17,348,118 of record JAWUZG010000028.1, on the reverse strand, counting down.
GGCAGCTAAGGGAAAGAAAAAATTGGATGCTTAGGAAAATGCTAAATAGAACCAGCTGAAATTCTTAACTTTGCAAAATTGAGCACTTGCATATACTTTCTATCTAGAAGATACAGAGCCACAGGTTTTGTATCACTTATGCCCTGATAGTCATACACAATCTACAATACTTACTGTAGAATTTTTTTCCAGCAATTCCTTTGTCAATCCCAGCAGCTTTGCTGGTGAAAAAGCTACCTAGGGTAAGCTGAGGAATAGAACAAGCAATTGACTAGCTCAAGGTCCTACAGGAATATGTGGTGGAGATGGCAGTTGAATCCAGAACTCCTGTATCACGGGTCAATTTTATACAAAACAACCCATTTTCTCCATTTAGCACAATAAAGCACTGCCTTTTGTCAATGAACAATTCAGCTGCATAAAGAAGGTTGTCAAATCATGGTAAAAATATCTGTACAAGTTCACCAGGGTCTAGTTCCAGAGTTGCAAAGTGCCACAGAATGAGTTCATTTGTGTTGTTTATCCTGAGCTAGTCTGGGCTTTGGAAAACTCCCGTGGTAGTGCCTCTGTGCAAGATGCCTGTAGCAGTTTAACTCTGTGTTTTTGTTCTTTCTGTATATAACAAAGCAGTAAACCATTAACATTTTTTCTGCTTTCTTGCAGACTACCTTGTATTTTCAAAGTGTGCTATGAATGTTAGGCACACCAGTTATGTCAATGAAAGGTGGAAGACGAAACAATATTTTAACATGTTTTTTTACTTTAAGGGAGCATGAGGCATGAAAAGGTTAAGTAATGTGATTGTAGGAACTGTGGCCTAGCAATTTTCACTTGAATCTGGGTGGCAAGAGACCTGTATTTCAGCCAGAGCTCTGTCTGCCTCATATGATAATAATAAGTAATCACTTGCCCTTTGTTTTGTTATTCCTACAAGCAAAAGACTGAAGGTCTGTTGTGTGATGGTGCACAATGCTTTGTCCTGTGATCTATCCAATACGCCACGTTTTAAATACCTTTCAAAGGCGATTATATTCAAATAAAAGCGACACTACTTTCTCAGTCGAGGTAAGAGGGTTGCTATACTGCACTGCACATACTGTTTTGCCAAGGGCACTATGTGTACGGAAGAAATGAACCATTTACTGACTTCTGAAATTCTGAATGACTCTGTCCTGGCTTTGGTGGAGTTTAGAGCAGCAGCTAAAAGTCAATCTGGGTTTGCTGCAGTGAAGAATATAATTATAAATAATAATAAAAAGAATATTTTAAAATAATAAATAACAATAAAATAATAATAAAATAAAAATTATTTTTAAATAATAAATAATAATAAAAAGAATATTTCTGTTCTTGTTCTGATGAATCTGTGGAATAGACAATGATAAACGGCACTCTAGTCTCGGAGAAAGTTGCTGATAGAAGAGCTGGGACTGTTGATTTGACCCTAATTCATACTCTCTTTGAGATATTGCTGTTCACTGATGACTGCATAGACCTGCTCTCTGCCCTTTCCTACAAAAAGCCAAAGGAATTGTGTTCATTGTGCATACTGTGTTTAAATACAAGGTGTATTCTTTTTTGGTGTTTTCAGGCTTTTGATATGGACATCTGGCTTCACTAACAAAGGATGGCTCTTTCTCTCCTTTACATCCTGATAAAGCAGGAAACTAGTTTCACTGAAAACTGGTAAAGGCAGCTTTCCTGTCTCAAAAATGGGCTGATATTACCTTAGCCTGTCGTATACACAGTGCTGGAGAGAGTGCCAGGCAGAGCTCAGTGACTGCTCTCTGCACACTGTGCACAAGCCATGATATCTTGGTCATGAACAAGGTGTAATAAGTACTACTTCCATTTTGGCACTGAAGGTGTTTTCTCACCTCTCTTGGATCTCATCAGTGAAAGATTAATCAAGCTTCCAATCAACATGAAGTAGCAAAGATTTAACAAGTGTTCTTTGAAAAAAGGCCTGAATCTGGCACCTACTGTATCCGATTTGCCTGTCAGTAGGCTGGGCAAGGGCCTCCGAATTTCAAGAGAAGTGCTTGCAGAAAGGGATGATTGCTCATGCCGGTAGCTTTCTCTGATGAATAATGGAAAGCAATGATTATCTTCAAAAGTCCATGAAGGTTCAGTTAAGGTAAAATATGAGGCATATGATCAAAGGACTAAAAAGTACACAAATCCCAAGTGAAGGTCTGATTCCATGACAAATAACTCTGTTCAGCCTTTACCAAGAGACATAAGGGCACCAGAAAGACCATTCTGGATGATTGAGGATACCCATCTCATAGTTCACTTCAGGAGGATTAAGAGCACATCTGCTTCCCTTTGTCAAGCCACATATTTCCCAGGCTGTTGATAGATTAGGTTAGCATCCGTGAGATGCAGTCTGCCTGACACATATCTTTTCGTCATCTTGAAGCCTTTTTCTTTTTTTCAAGAGTGGGAAGAGCCCTGAAATGAAAAAAGTTGAACAAAGTATTTTTCCTCAAAAGTTGTTTATTGTTTGTTTATTGTTTTAGAAGGATGCAAGAAAGACTCATTATGATTGAGATTCAAACTTTTTTTTTTCAATCTACTTTATATTATTGAGAGTGAACTGAAAAGTTGATCATTGCTGAATTTCAGTGATTTTTACCTCCTAATTTGTAGTCCAAGGACCTACACCCTTATCTGGTAGAGAATCCCATTAGAGATTTTAGTTTGAATGAAGCTCTGAAGTAACCTTTGTGTCTGAATGAGGAATAAGGGGTTTCAGACAGAGCTAAGAGCCAGGAAATCTTCAGCTTTCTCTGGTTTTAATTCTGAGTATTTTTCATTTAGTCCCATGTGCTTCCATGTCAGAAAAAAATGAGGCTATTTTCTGTCATTATTTTTCTAACCATTTGTTTTAGGACAGCCACAGGGTTGCTCTAAACTAAACTGCTTTCTAATTATCCTTAAAAGACAATTTCACTTGGGTGATGAAGATAATGGATGAAAGATGGAGATAAAAGAGTCACTGAAGTTCACTATGTTTTGACCCTCTACCCTGTCTCCCAACCCCCATTCTTTCCAGGCCTGGCAAAATGGAGACAGAATCTGGCTCTTAACCTTTTTGTAGCCTGAAGCAAGTAAAATCCTGAAACTCATTGGTTTTTTTTTTCCCCCCATTTGTAAGAAATAATCTCAAGGTAGCAGGACTATCTCTGCAAATCAAAATCAAAAGTAGGAGACTACTATTAGATAATTTGGTTTAGCTATAACGGTATATTTTGGTTAGTAATTTAATGGACAATGGACTATCCATTAATCAGTTAGTAATTTAATGGACAATGGACTATCCACTAATCAGGGAGATATTGCAAAAAAATTTCAGAAAGCAGCAATCTTTTTTTCATGCATCATTATAAGAACTGAAAAAGTTTCTATATATCTTTATGTAATATACTGGAATTGCCCTTCTCAGAACTTTTCAGTTCTCTTTTGCCTTTCATTTTTTGGCGTGGATGCGGCTGCAAGCCTAGAAAATAAAAAAGAATATGCACTTAGCATTCTTTAGCAGTGTACAGTACTTAGTTTTCTTTTCTTTTTCGGAGGAAAATATATTTCCCAGAGACTATCCACTGAATTTATAGTGCATCACTGTGGTAATCGTCATGGAAAACTCAATAGTTATGAGCTATCGTGTTCCACAAAATATTAAGAAAATGCAAAATTTCTTACTGTGGAGACACCTTGCCTGTCAACCTATGGTTCTGTTTAGAAAACTTTTCATTATAATGAGAATCATTGAAGTAATTTCCTTTACATGTTTTTATCATTGAGGTTAAGAGCTCAGTTTTGCTTTTACAGGAATGCTCTGCTTTTAGAGGGAATGTGGGGCTTAGGCCACGTGGGGAAGAGACAGTGGAGTGAGGCTGCAGCTGGGGAGCTGCTCCTTACCTGCAGGACTCAGAGGGTGGGATCTCCCTCAAGAGCAACCACTCCCAGCTGTGGAGCGCGCTCCAACATCCCTCCCTAGCCAGCCAGGACCCCATCTGCCAAATATGATTTGTCAGCAGTCTAAACACATGTATCTGATGTTGGATCCCAGAGCTGGAGGGAAGCTGAGGAGCTGTTGTGTGGTCGCCTGAGACAGAAACACCACACTGAAGAGAGCAAGATGGAGCCAGAGGAGTGTCTCGTGTGTGAAGTATGAGGCTTGACAAGTCTGGCACTGCTCACTCTGATACTGCTTTTGGCTGAATTAGCTTTTGATCTGAGTTACACAATGATAAATCTATGTAACTCCCTTGAAGTTTACTCAACAAAATTAATTAATTAATTAATTAATTAATTAATCCTGTCTGAGTTGTATTGTTGTCTTTGATTCTGAACACTTGAAATGTAAACAACACATTCAGCACATTTATGGAGTGATGAAAGGACAAATTCTCTTCTTACTCATATCCATGGAAAATGAATGTTTAGGATTTCACACCGGTTCCATCAAGGCAGAGTGTAGCCTTGGATGTGTATTTTAGACAAGACTCAAACTGTGGTTGGGAGAGGCTCTCTTCAAATATAAGCTTAACCAAACCTTTTCCTCTCTTGTAGTAGCTACTTTCCTCCTCCCATTGCCTTCCGTTTTTTTCCATATTAATGATTAATTGCTTATGTTCCTGCTCTCTTACTAAAATGCTGAGTCTTTCACCTACTGTTTCCTTTTGGTTTATTCCTTTATAGTAGTTCCAGCTAAGCACCATCTATATGCAAAGCATCTAAATGTTTATATGAAACATGTGGTTCTTATTTTGCTTTGCCCCAGACATGACGTGTATGTGCATAGGAAGGAAGATGAAGTAGTTAACAGTGCTAATAGAAATCTAGATATTTTAGAAGAAAACTGCTTGCTTAAGTGAACTAAAAAAAATATAATCTTTCCAATTAAAATATTCTTAAATCAAGAAAAAAAGGAGATTCTGGATTAGTACTCCAAAAGGAAATATCTTTAGCATTGCAAATTGTTGCTCTACAGTCTGAAACTACAGCAAGGTTTCCACAGTCTGGTTTAAATAAGCAGGATTCTTAAGGAATGCAAAATTTAAAGCTTAAATAGGGCTTCATTTCTTTACTTTTTTCTCTTTCTTTTTTTTCCTCCTATTCCTTTTTCTTTTTTCCCCCTTCCCTTTCCCCCTCTTCTTCTACTTTTTGAACTTTTTTCTACTTTTGCTACTTCTTCTTTTAATTTTTCTTTTTTTTGTATCTTTTTATTTTGTTTTTTTTTTTCTTTGTGCACAGACAACTTTCCAGATTTTTTTTTTGAAAAATCTCTCTTCAAGATATGGAAGATTTTGTCTCACTTTGCATATATTCAAGAGGCAGTAGCACATTAAATCTCATTTAACAAGGAAGTAATCCATGGAGACTCTTGTGTTTTTTACTGAGCACTCTTGGACTAGCTGAGTCTAGGAAATATTTTACTGCAATCTGTATAGAAAATCAATATGAGGAATATTGGAGCATCAGGGGACTATTCTTAGCTTGACTTTACTATGGTTTACAGTGAGGATTTAGATACTTGAGGGCTAGATATTCAAGATTTTACATGGATGTTTTGCATCTAGGAATGGACTTCGCTGCACATTGTTGTGTTTCTGAGCTGCCATACAGGTTAAAGTTCACCTTACCTGCCGTAAGGTACATAATTTAAAGGGAAAGAAAAGCTATGTGTGTGTGTGAGTTTAATGCTTGCACAGACATGGAGTAAACTCTTTGAAGATAATGGAGACTGAAGGTTGTGATATGCTACCATAATTCACAGGTAGGACGCGGTGGTCTCAGTTTCTGGGTTGGAGTGATGCCTCCATCATCTTTATTTGCAGATCTCTCAGGTGGTAGCACTCTATGTCCTAGTACCTGAACACTCTCAGGTGTCTCTATGTGTGTTTCTGCCCCAGGAAGCCTTTGTGTTGCAGCACACAGGGTTTAGAACAGGGGCTTGGATTCCACCTATTATTGTAGCATTGCCATTCCCTCCAAACACACACAGCTTATCGTTTCTGTGGCGCAGAGGACTGTCTCTTGTTGAAGCAAGGGGTGCAAATTCAGTCTACAGTGCATATCACTTGGAACATCAGGGTTACTTTGTATTAGAAATTAGATAACGCTTGAAATAGATTTGTTGATTTTGTTCTCTGTGTAGTGAGCAAATAGCTTCTTATTGGTTTTAGTGTTTCTGTGCCCCTCTCTGACAAAGTGTATCCATTCCAATTTTTGCCTTACTAAGTCCTTTTGGACAGGAATGTTCTTCTGTGTTTGTTGTACAGTATCTAGCAGAGGGGGTCCTGAGCCTTAGCTGAGGCTGTCATGAGAACTGTGAAAATGCAAACATTAAGAATATGAACATGTACCACATAAATGCAAACCCAGCTAGCACAGACTCCTCCTTCTGATGGTGGATAATTTTAACTACTTAGGCTACATATATAAGATACAGGGCAAGAATAGCAAGATGTTTATTCTTATTTATCTTCCTGATCCTGGCACTCAGCAACTGTATAGGGACTTGTGTAGCCAAAGTGTGCCTCTATATCGTTATATGCAACTGACACTAATGGACCTGCCCACCATAGCCATTCCTTTTTCTAAAACAAAGTGTAAAGTAAAACCAGGTAATACCAAGGATTATATAAGTGTGGGTGAAAGTTAATACTATGGAGATTAAATAATGTGGACTAGCTTTTAATGATGTTAGAGATTTTAGGGAGTGGTACAGCACAGCTCAGAAACCATTAGCTCACTCCTTCCAAACACATTTTTATTCCATGAGCAGGTTGGGGAACCACACCTAAATTCTACTGTTTAAAAAATTGTAATGTTTTATTATTTTCAGCTTCAATGGCTTTGAGCATAACAGCAATCTATAGGTATAATTTAAAAGAAAATAATTTTCCAAAGATGTATATTATCTTTATTTTATTTAACAAGACCAACATACCTGTCACACCTCATTTTTCCTGAGCGTAAGCAATGCAGTTTTAGTCCAAGTAAATGGCAGAATGAACAACCTTGTGTCACATTCCTCATTGGTCACTCATTTTATATTCCCAGAATAATACCCAAGCATGTGTGACTCTAAGACTAATTGTAAGAAATGCATCAATGCAGTTTCTTATTAATAATGCTAGTGGGATTTCACATAGATATGGAAAGTCATCTTCTGATCTGCTGCTGCACCAAGACCTTATATACACTTTAGAAAATAGTATGGTTTCTAACTATCTCATTCTTTTCTTTCACAACACTTCTATCACAAAAATTCATCAGTTTCCTCCCAAAGAGCTGCATAGATGCTACATGTGATATTTTTAAGCCAAACAGTTTCTGCCTAACCCATTCCAAGGATATCTTTTCAGATCTTTGGCTAAATAAATATTGTTACATTACTTTAAGTCTTGTATATCTGAAGGAATAGCTGGAAGTTCTTCAAATATGTAGACTATAAAATATAGGGAGCATCAGTGGGGATAGAAATGAGGGAAAAATGTTTCAGGCCAAAGGTACTAGCTGAGGAAAGTGATGAAAACTGGAGCTTGGAAGGAAAACTGTCTTTACAAGAGTGTCTGATGCAAAACTATAGTACTCTTCAGTTCTCTCCACCTAAGAATTTGCAGCCTAAAATAAAGTGAAATTTTTGCCTATATCACTAGGTGATAGGTAAATAATTCCAGGATTTGCATTTAGTGCTTAAGTCCTTATTCAAGGAGAGTCAAGCAAAATTCCCTCTGACTTGAAATAGCCATTTGCCTGAAAAAGTGTGGCAAGGCACAGCTCATTAAGAAGGCCTTGCATTTATGGTAAGAATAAAGCTGTGAGTGATGATTGCTTTTAAATCACGTAGAAGATTAGCATCTTCCACATGGGGAAGAATAAAAAAAAAATCCACATACTCAAGAACACTTACACATTCTGTTTTTAAAGAAGAAATTCAGTCTCAACATTGGGTGCAGAAAGTTATGTTTTCACATGTTAAATTGTGGTACTTGTACATCAACTGACTGGAAACAAATGTTTATTTTCTGTCTGAAAAATGCACATTTCCCAGCTTAATTGCCTAACAGCTCTTTATTTATGTTGGATGTAAATTCCGAAATGTCTTCTCAGAAATGAACTTGCCTGCAGATGGCCTCTATATTTTTATGAAAATCTTTAAAAAAAAAAAAAAAAAAGTCTATTTAAACTAGCTTTGGTGGAAATCTTGTAAATAAACAAAGGTTTCAGCAAATTCTTGCAAATATTCTGAAAAGAAAGCCATGTCAGGCCGATCATTTGGAACTGCACTATCATAGGTTATATTCTCACTGAAACTATTTCACAGCAAATACTGACTGTGATGTTTGATTTTGCTTATGAGTGGGCAATGGCATATACACTTGTTCATGCACCCTCTACTTCACTATTTCTGGTAAAATAAATAGTTCCTGAGCTGGTAGTTTTTCAAAGCACTCATTGAAAAAAATGTTTGAACTTTGGTTGATTTCACTTGGAAGTGTTTCTTTACATCATGTATTAAGCAATTCTCTCCATTACTTCCAAGTCTTCAAACACAGCTGTCCCCACTTTTGTAGCTGTAAAATCAGATGGCTAATACCTGAAACAAATAGAGATGGCTACACTGCAGCAAAAGAGATCCCATGAATTGGTTTTAATTCTCTTGGGGCTAGTGGAAGAACCTAAATCTCTGCAGCCAAATTAAAATTCAGCCATAGTGCACACTCCCACAGTTCCCAGACACATCTTGATTTTCAGAGTAGATATACCAGGTCTCTTCAGATCCAAAAGCACAGGCATGTTCTATTTGAATTACAAATTACTTCTCAGGGGGTTGATCACGTCTCCTTAACACAACTTTTCCTATGTCCTTCTCAACCTTTTTATATTCACACCTCATTTCTTAGATAATTTCTACTAAGAACTCGCTGCCCATCATCAGAGCATGTGGATCATTGGAAGGCAGGTAGCTACATTTGCTGTTTGCAGTTTCTCATGGGTAGAACATGTCTTTTTGGGGTGGAGAGGTACTGTTTTAGACAGCACAGTCAATCATTAAACCCAGATGAGAGAGAAAAGGTTATTGCAATTCATAACCTTCTCTTAGACCACTGCAGGAGAGCTGTCTGTGCTGCTAGAAAAGCAAAGAATTCACAATATAAAATGTCTGTTAATCCCATGTAAGAGAGAGAGAAAGAGTAGTGACTGAAGACCAACTTTACTACCCATTGCTCAAGTCCCAGCTTTAAGGCTCTTAATACCCTGATAGATGTGGTTAGGTGAGCAGAATAGAGTCCACTCTGTGACACCACCCCATCCATATGCAGTTCATTGTTAATATATGGCTAAAACAGGAAACTTCTACAATCAGATAAAGAAAGCTCTACAGTATGCGATTATGGCTTGGTCAGATGTGAGCGTCTGTATGAAAAATAATACCTCAGGTTGAATAACAAAGAACAGCTTGTATTTGAACTTGGCTGTGCTGAATTAAAATGAATTCCCTGAGTCCCTTTGCTCATGGTAGCTTTCAATTTTGTAGCATTTTTCAACCCTTTTGCTCCTTCAGGGTTACAAGTGATTAATTTTATTGACTTAATCTCAACTTGATATTTTTACTGTAAATCCTTCCAATGTTCAGAGTATAATTATAGTTTAATGATTTAAACTTGTGGATTCTATTCCCCAGGAAGAAGACAATATTTCACTTTTACATTTTTAAGGCTATTTTTCAGTGTCTCTTACAAAATGAGCAGATAAAACATAGGAAAATTGGCAATGTTTGTTTGTTTGACATATTAATTACTGTTGGTAGCATCATTGATTTTTTCTTTTGCCCTCAATTTATAATTTTATAATGAACTCCACAAGCAATCTAGTTTTATCCTTGAGGAGAGCGGGCAGAAAAAGAATCAATAAAAGAGCTGAAGTTTAATACAGAAAGCAAAATTGTGATTCCTGAACTTCAGTATAGATCTGTATTGTGTATTCTACACACAAACCAGTATTGATATTAATGGAATTTCACTGCATGTAATGAGGGCAGAATATTCACTGGAGATTTCCAGTACAGCTGAAGGATCCACAGAGTTGACTTGGTCCTAAATCTAGAGCTCTGAAAGATAAAATACCTAAAGAATCAGGCACAGTTACCATTAAATCTAGCTTGTTACTATGTAAGAAAGACGACACTGTTCAGATAGCCTAAGTACGGCAGATTTAGTGAAGGTCAAATTTTCAGAGACTTAGTGTGATCTCCGTTATATATGCCTAAGTCACTTGCATGTGCTCTTTTGTCAGCTACTGTTTGTGTTAACAAATTGCAGCTTTTAAACCCAGAGCTGCTCCTGCACACCTTTTGTGTCTGCTTTTTTTTAAAAAAAAAATTATTTTTTAAATAGCCTGATTGATGTAAAGGCCATTTCAATCACTTCTGCTCTCAAATGCTAACAGGAAAAAGGGCTCATGCAAGAGATTTTGCTTCAAATAACTGGACACTGAGTTGAGGCACATTTTGAACATCTGGCCTCTAGAGGTGTTATATTCCATAAGCAGAATAAAAATTGTTTGAAATAATAACTAAGGCTAATCAAGATGACTAAAATAAATATTCTTTTAGTAATGAAAGCTTTTTCATCTTCTCTTTGTCTTTGCTTTTACTGTACCTCAGGTATTCAAAATGATACATGAAGCTGAAAAAACATAGCAAGCAGCTGAAACTTTTTGCACCTTTTTTTTTTACCAGGATAATTCCCTTTAGAGCATCATGCTACTCCCTCAGCAAGTTACTTTGAAGGAGTCTAGGAGGATGAGTATCCAAACTGTTCTTAAGTTTTCACTTATGTTCCAGTTACTACTGTTCTAATTGGGTAGTGTTTCTACTTGAATTTTCATTATTCAAAATTGCAGTGGAACTTTCTTTCCTTTTGTAAAACACTGTTTCTACTCCCGAATTTACATTTTGGTGTACATGTGGCTGGGGACATGCTCTGCAGCAGAACAGTCAGTAGAAACTTCGATAAGAGACTAAAATCAGCCTAATCTGTGCCTTCTCTGAAGACAAATTGTCCCACTCTTCATTGCAGCATGGTTGGATGCTAGACAAATACCTGACTCATTTTCTTTTCTAGAGGAATCCTTCCTCTGTCATTCTTCAGGAGTCAAGAAAATGCAAATGTTTTGTTGTCATAGTTTGTGTAAGGCAGACACAGTTAATGTTGCCAGATGTCTTCTGATGGTACTCCTTAGGCAGGAGCCCTGAATGAAAGAAGTAGCACTGGCAGAGGGGGTTTGATTGTAGAACTTCTGTGTTGGGACCTTCTGCTGATACAAAAGTAGGGCATCATCCTACCCCTAAGTGAACACTGTTTCTAATGTATAAACATACTTTAAAAATGATGTGTTTTGGTAAACCTCAAAGCATTCCCAAGTTTTCTTTTTGGATCTGACTTTCAATTCTTTTTGAGGGCCAGTGACAGCCCTTCCTAGTCAGTTGTGCACAGACCCTTTGTAAACAGATTTAATGTAACTATTTCTACTTAATTCACCATCCATCCCCAAATCACTGTAGCAACAGTTTTCATCCTAGCTTTTCAAGAGAGTGATATTGACAATCAAAAAGAAAGCCAGGAGCAACAGTGTGGTTCCTGGTTTACATAGACAGTGTATGAGACAGAATATGGACACTGGCTTCGAATCACTACAAGCAAACTTTGCAAGTTTCATGCATAATTTAACTTTCCAGAAACTGAGAGTCAGCTCTTAAAATTCCCAACCCACAGAAAATTCTCTGATCCAAGTGGAAGTATTTTAGCTGGGTAAAATGAATCAAAAGGCTTGGGGTTTTACAGCTCCTATTAAAAGGATTGCCATAGTCCTCTGTTCACATGGCCAAGGCATGTGTTCTGAAGATTAGTAGAGAAACAATTAGCTTATAAATATCTGCCTGTCTTTTTGTCTTTAGAAAGAGCTCATCAGCTTTCAGCAAGCACTGCTGAATGAACTTGTAAGGTCTTGTCCTAAATTTACTGCATTTTTTTCTTAGCAGAATTGAGGCTTTGATGAACTGGGGATGCAGAGAGTCCCTGGTTAAAACATGGCTTTCAATCTGAGGAGCTGTATCCTGTACATTATTTGTTTGTGGGGATGGTCACTCATATCTGAGTAGGGGGAAAATTTAGCAAGTTAGTTTCACCTGGGGATCAAGGGAAGAGTAAGAAAGCTGACACTGGAAGAAGAAATGGAAACAAAAAGGAATAGTTTCAATTTCCTTGTTAACAGGTAAGCCCTTCCTTCACTTTTGATTTTTGGAAGGAGGATCAGTCATGGAAGTTTCTTGTGCAAATTTTTGCTTGGAAAAGTGTAGCAGTTTCTTATGAGTATGAAATAAGACTGCTCTGAAAATCAAGGCCCCATATCAAGATTATGATTTTAAATGTAAGCAAAACCTAGACATTGTTAGCAGCGAACACAAATTTCAGAGCTTAAATACTCATTATATATGTTTGTGGATTGTTCAACTCAGTGCTTTTCACTTGCTTTATATCTCTATGGAGCTGGATAATAAGAATTCTTGGAAATACTTGGAGGTACCACATTCAAAAGCCAAAGTTCACTATCCATAAAGATATGGAGAAATGTTTCTGTCTTTTAAGGGCAGTTTTTAGAACCACTGCCCCCCACAGACAGGTATAGGGGTTCTGGTCAGCAAGCATTTAACAGATTCTATTTTTTTTCAGGTACATTTTCAAACCGTATTGCAGTCCTTGCAGGCCTTGCACACACTTTTTTTTTTTTTTTGCCTCCTGAAGTTGTGCCCTATTACAAATACTTGAGCTTGATAAGAGTTCTAATTTCTCAATTGCCACATATAATTGCTGTCTTGTGCTTGCAAAATTGAACAGCCAAATACTTGAGAACTAGGGCTGGATGATGAATTGAAAGTGTTTCAACCTTTAACCCCACATGTCTTTCAGTCCTGTCTACTTGCATAAAACTGACAAAACCACATTTTTATGGTTTGTTTTCCATGCAGCAGATCTAAACCAGCTTTCTAGAGGAAAAGGAAAGTAGATCGTATTCTGCTTCAATCAGTATCAAAGTAAAGAGGGAATTTTGAATTACAGAAGCATTGTGTATTATTGAAGAAAGTGTAAGAATGAAAAAATGCCTGGTTTCTTTTTGCAAACCTGAGCTGAGCACAGAAGGCTGACAACTCTGGGAAAAAATATTCTCCTTTCCTATAATTATATGGCCCTCTATGAATTGCTTAGAAGCTCATTCACTTTAGGGATTGCCACTCACTACATTCTGCTCTCAGCTTCCCAGCTTCAACTGAGAGATGAATCACACAAATAATCCAGCCATCTCTGGATTATCGAATGTTTAAACCTAAATTTCACATCAATTCTTTGATATGAGAGCATTTCTAGATGCCTTTCTTTACCTGCTACCTTAGCCTGTTATTGAGCTAGCCAGATTGACATTTGAACTGTGTAAGTAAAGATAGAGCAGCAAGGATGTCCCGATGCATATTAGATGGAGAGATAATTTCCAGCAGAAGTGTATACAATTTGCAATAACCCACAACTCAGGCTGTCATCGCTGATCCATTCCTTTTCACATTTGTGAGACCCTGCCTTTTCTGTGTTTTGTACTGTCAGCAGTTCCGTTCATCTTTGATAAAAATAGCTAACTAAATTTGGGGGGAGAATCTAAATGCGGCAGAAATGCTGCATATACTGAACTAAAGCCACCTTCAAAGGAGGTTGAGATACATCTTAGAAATTAATGTTGCAAGCAATGTTTTGTAACTGTATGTTACAAAGAGGTTGAGCTGCACTAGGGAGAAAGTAGCAACAGAAGGAAAACTGCAACAGGAAGAAATAATTATTCCTGCGAAAATAAAGAAGACTAAATGTATATAAATTACTTTTCGTGCCAGAGCTAAACAGGCCCCTTAGGAAGATAATAAAGGCTGCTTGAACCTCAAAGGCGTCTTGCTGCTTTCATGTGCTGCTTCTCCTATAATACCTGTTTTGTTAAAATTAAAACTCATTCTCTTATTGCCCATATAGAAATGTTTTCAAGTGCATTGAAGACACAACTCTTGGGACCACAAATGGGCTAAAGCATTCTGAAGAAATATTTTTTCCAAAGTGAATTTGTCATTTCTTTAACCCCATCCCACAAACACAAACCATACCAAGAATTTGATAAACATCTTTATCTTCAGAAGGGTGTAAGATGTGAATAAAATGTTTCTTGCTTTATTACTTTATAATAATGGTCTTGTAGTATAAATACAACTGATAGAGAATATTTGTGCTGAAGCACATTAACTTATTTAACAGGTATGATAAGAGTACAATATTTGACATGTATACAGTGAAAAATCTGTTTGAACAATGATGAAATTTGTGAAATCAAGCATAACCAGACTGAACAAATAGTCCAACAATAAAATGTACATCATTATAGTAGAGTAGTATAAATGGAGACTAACTGTTTAACTAATTGAATGCGAGCTGATGGTTTTGCTGCAGAAGTTAGGAACAGACCACAGATTTAATTAAATTTTTTTTCCATAGTAATGTTAATTAAAAATATATATTACACAATATGATAACAGTTGTATCTTTTACTGTTTGAAGAGCCCATATGAAAATGAAGGATGAGATAGTTTCAACAGTCATGATCTCATAAAGAGGGAAATGAAAGTCTGAATGATACATCTGAAAAATTTTCAGCTCTGCAGGATTATGTCTGGAGGAAGAAAACAAGGTACTGAAGCAATGACAAACCTGGTGGTGACATAGCACTGGAAGTGCCTATAGCACTGTGACGTAGCACTATGGGATCATGCCTTTTGTCCAGATTGAGATGCTCTCTGGTACCAAATTTTTGGTCAAGGACACTGTGTATTATAAGTATTTTAATATTCAGATGTTTTGAAATGAAAAGTAAGGAAAAAACAACAGGAGATATGAAAGCTGCTCTAAACTGCAGAGATTGTGATTTAGGGTGAATGAAAAAAAGATGCCATTTGTAAGATGATTCTCAGAAGCAGAATGTCAGCAAAAGTGAGGATTTATCTGGAAGTGGTAGGAAGGCTGAAGAACTGAAGAGATCATCCCACATTCCAGAAGTGTGCATAATTCCACCATGGTACAATTTGACAGTACAAATATGCAGTGGTGAAATACTTTGGGTAAGGATAAAAGGAATAGAAACCAAAAGGAGAAGTAATAACAACCATCTGTTACACTTCAGAGGGTCTGGAAAAGAGTGGGGGAAAAGAATCCCTTTTCTTTCTGCTGTGGGATGCTGCACTCCTGAGGAATGTTTACAACTCATATATTTGCTGGTTAGAAGACTCAACAATCCTGCATCACTGAAAAGGTCTGTAAACTATGCAGAAAAGAGATTTTGGAAGCAGTGCTTAATTCTACTTGTTAAGTGAAAGTCTACTGTGAGGGACTGGTGAAGAATCATTCTCTTTAGCAAAACACCACATGTTTTTTATATAGTCACTTTTCTGAATTCCATCCATTTTTGGGGTGGAATTTTTGATGATTTTTTTGATGACATGGCAGTCAGTTTAGGAGAGAAGTGTGGTATGAAGAGATAAACATTTATCAAGTATTTGTTCTTGCCAAGGCAGGGCTTAACTGAATTGTTCTTTGAAAGGTCCAAATCACCTGAGCCTGAGGGACTTCACAAATTGATAAAGTTCAATGCAAGTTTGAGCTTTATTGTATCACTGTGGACATTTGTCTGCCCTGAAATGGCACACACAAGTCAGGGCACTGCACAGCTGGAAAGGTGAACTGTAAATAGAATGAAAGAGTGCTGATTTTCCAAATATACACTTGAAAATGCTATTTTACTTGAGTTCTAAAAAATGCTGAAAGAGAGGCTTGAATTCTGTTTTTTGCAAAATAGAGATTACTATTTGTTGCTTTATATTATTTTCAGAGTTCCAAAGGATCTGAATGCAAGAGATAAAGTTTTCTCTGTCTGCTGTGTGACTTCTCAAGTTGATTTATATGATGGCAAGTTGGCATAGGGTGAGAAGTGTTCACTGACAGAAAGAAAAACACGCTGTTATTTCTAAGGGAAGGTTAGAGCACAAGTATATTCTTTTCTTGTTCGTATGTTTTTACAAACCCCCAAGATAATCTGGTGAAGTTCTTCATCCACACCAGGGTCTCCACTTCCTGTCCATAGCAATTTAGCCCCACAAGGTGTATGCTTCATTCCTGATCTATATTAAAATCTTCTCTCTATGGGGCTTGGTCAAAAATATGAAAACTGCACATTTTGCTGAGGGCAGCAGCAGAACACTCTAGATAGTCTTAGAATTTGTTCTTAGGAATTTTTAAGTCTTGCTTAACAAAAGTAAGTAATTAAGCTGTTTACAGAAGAATCCTGGTGAAGAATCTCTTCAGCCTCCTTCAGTCCTAACCATACTGGAGCCCTCGTTCAAGGATCTGCTGTGATGTGAACAATGCTTCACAGGAAGAAACACCTACATAAAGAAACATGTTTGACTGGTGTGATTAATTCCTATGTCTTCATAAAATTCATAACCAAAATAAAACTAACCTGGAACAGTAATGAAAAAATTGTCATTATGTAGGGAAAATATGAAAGGACAGTTTTTCCTTTTTTAGTTTAAGAAATCTATAAACCGTGCAACTGTTTCCAGGGTTTTCTGAAATACAAAATTACATGAGTAAAAGCCAAAGGACTTTTCTAAGCTAAATCAATACAGTGTTGAAATTATAATTTTCCCAGTTAATTCATGTCGCTCAAAATCAAAGTGTGCTCTTCTAAAAGGCAATGTGTTAAAGGAGGAATGAATTCGTAAAGATACTTGAAGTGTCTTCAAGTTATTTATGTGTGAAGAAAGCTTTTAATAGCAGAGTTTGGCAGTAACAACAACTCCAACTAATAGTTTTCAGGAAAACAAGTGAACATGAACTTTGCATGTCCAATATTGCACACAACACTCATAAACTTTATGATAGGAAGCACAGCAAAAGGGGGTTTGTCCCTACTACAATTTGTTTAAAATTCTCCCATAAATTACACTAAGCAGAAATATTGGCTTGGATCACAAATCCCTCTCAGGCACTGCCTTATCACAGATTCCTCAAAAGCACTAACCTACATGACCTTTGTGTGAGTCTCAGATGACTCCAATTATTCTGCTGTGAGCTCTGATTCTTTTACACAGCCTGACCTTAACTTAAAAAAATTGAAGAGGGAGGAGGTCTGGGGGAAATGAAAGCTCTATCACATGGCCTGACCACACTTTGTACCCTATGAGACAGGCTGTCGAAATCTTGGAGAGGTAGAGGGAGGGAATTTATCTCCCAAATCTGTAGTTATCAAGAGGAATGGAGTTCCACCACACTGGGGTCAACTGTGCAAAAGCACCGTATTTTGACAAAGTCAACTTAAAAAGTGATGGGGGAGCAAAGATAAATGAGAAACAGAAAGTAGGTTACGAAAGGAAGCAGAAATGTGGACCAGGTTATGCAAGAACAGAGAGGTCAAAGCTTGAAGAACCTTGAAAGTTATCGGTAAAATCCTGAACTCAAATCTCAATTTCAGAGGGAGCCAATATTGTGGTGTGAGCAAGGGGTCAGCATGGTAACAGAAGGGGCAGCAGCAGTGGGATGAAAGTGAGATAGGACGCTTTGATAAAATGTGTGTTGCTGATGCAAACCCTCAAATCAATGCCACTTCTATGCAGAAATTTGAGGCCAGGTCCAGGTGTCACCTAACCTTCTAAAAGGTTCCAAAAACTTCCACACAGTTCCACAGTTCACCCAGGTCACGTTTTGACAGCTGAATTTAAATAAGGATAGATTCCAGAGTGCTATGAACACACAACAGTACACACAGTGCGCATCGCTTAAAGATTTAACTTCAGGATTCTTTTATAAGGGTTTGTGTGTTTTCCACCTGTCAGAATGCCCCAAGTACAAAACGGTCCTCTGCTCTACATGACTTGTTAATCTGTGGCCCAAAATAGCACAGGATAATGGACAATTCTGAACTTAAGTTTTAGCTGGAATTGGGAGGAGAATCGATTTGCCCTCTCTGCATGAATTTCCACTAATTCAAAGGCTCTTCTTGTCTAAAAACAGATTGAAAAATCAAAATGCATTTATAAACAAGAATAATAATTCAATGGGTAATCAGAGTACACTAGCTGAAATGCTGCAGTAGGTTCACCATGCTTGCTTTCAATTCTGACCTTACAGGTTTTAGATTTGCAAGTATAAATGAACTCCAAATTTGAAATTTAAAAAAATGTTGAAAGGAGGTAAAAAAAATGTTTTGACAATTCCAAAACCTTCTTCTATGGTTTTCTTTAAAAAGAAAAATTAATGAAACTTACTATTCTATAGATAGATAATAGATCAACATTTTCCCTTGAAAGGTCTTATGCTAAAAATATTTTCACTTGATCTTGAATTTTAGCCAAAACTCAGACCTTAAAATAAATGGCAGAATTTGGGCTTGCCTTAGACCTACTATAGAAAACACCTTCCTCCACTGTCAAGCTGTTATCCTCTTACAGAAGAGCTGCCCATTCGTGTGAGTGGGAGGTAAATTGCATAGGCACAAGTGCCATGTGCTGACAATTACCCTTTTCCTACACCAGTGTAGGGCAATCTTACTTTTGGGGAAGGTCTGATGAGCCATTTCTATGACTAAACTGCACAGAAGCTGTGGCTGTCAGACATAACGCCAGGGCATGGCACTGTCTGGCTGCTATTCCAAGTAGGCTCTGACCACCTTAGGATCGTTCCCCAAAATGTTCAGCTTGGGCAATGCATCATTCTAGCTCACATAGACAGGTTTATTTCCCGTGACAACCTTGGTGAGGAGGGAAATGCCTTGGGCTCTAAGTGGTGGGAAGCACACTTGCCTAAGCGAATATGTGTAGGCATCACTTATTCAAATCTACTTTTTTGCTTTGTTATTCCTTTTTTTGCTTTATTTATCAACCCCTGCTCCAAATAAAGGATTCTGATTTCACTAATGTTTAACTTAAATATGACAACTTCAAAGTTAGGTTCAGCAGTATCTAATCTCTACTTTTACTCCATTCTGTATCTCAAACTGAGCTTACTAGAGACAGGGAATGTTTATACTGAGCTGTCATATCATGCAAATAAAACAAACGGCCAGATTGTGGTTCAGAGTTCACAAATGCTTTGGGAAAGGTAAAGAAGATAAAATGCCAGTTTTGGTTGACTAGCAAAAAGCCATTGTCATTACTCCCTCCAAAGAAGGAAGAGGGGAAGGATATTGAGGAGAGTGCGCTGGGTGTGCATTCCACAAATCCTCCCGGATACTTCACTGCAGGTTGGCCTCTCCTCACTCTCTCTGTGGTGGCTGTGTGTAAATAGCTCTGATGTGATATAAATAAATACTGTGAAATCAGGATTACCATCCTTCCACTCATCATAAGACATTAAGAATTAAATAATTATTTTTGAGGAATAACTTATATATCTATAACTTATATATCCCTTTTCCCCCCTTTTTTGGTTAACTTATGACAGTAATACAGATTATGATGGTAATACAATACCAAGCTGACTTGATTAATGGGATGACCATCCTTGCACTTCTTGCTAAAGAGTTTAAAATTCAAACATTGTGATCCAACTATAAAAGCAGAAAAAAAAATTTAACTGTTGAAAGCTATATTCAGTGTGGGAGGCTGGGGGGATTCTTGCTCCAAAATATTTTTAAATGGGACATCTCAAGATCTGTTATAAACTGAAGTATTGTCAAAAAAGAGATCTTTGAAGAAAATGGGTAACATTAGTTAGAAATAGTTGGGGTTTTTTTGTTTTTTAAACTAGAGATAGTAACTAATCAGCCAGAGCATGTGGTACCCACCTAAGAGTTCTATAGGAAGGTAACTATGAAAGGAGTGAACTATTAATTTTGACATTCAGTCTCCTAAAATCTCAACCTTGCTTGGGGAAAGAAAATGATGCTATTTGAAAAAGAGACTTGTTGCAGGACTTGAGGATATATAAATCTTAGAATTTGACAAGTACATTTAGCAAACTGGTGGTAGTAATAATAAAAAACAGAAACAATGAACGTATATATGATTGTTATCATAGAGAAGAAAACCAGTGAACATGCTTACATATGATTTACTGGGTAGGACACAAGCCTTGTGTTTACATAGGGAATTATTCTTAAAAACTGTATATTTCTTTGAAGGAATCAGTCAACATTGGACAGGAAAATCCTGTTGATATGTTCTACTGGGTTTTCCAGAAATGTTTTGAGGGAGTTCTCATCAAGGGCTTGTGAGGAAATAAAGTGCTGTGGCACAAAATGAAGGGTCCTAGTACGTCTAAATAGAAAGTTTGGAGGTAGAAAATAAAACAAAAGATTTATTTGTTGGCCTTCTGATTGATGCAAGAGTGGAAGTCCACAGAGATTGTTGCTGAGCTCTGTGCTTTCAAATACATCCAGGTCTGATTAAGGGAGTCAGCAATGTGAGGTGACAGAGCTTTATTAAACAGAACTAGCAATTCAGGGTAGTTTTGAAGGGTTCTTAGGGTTCTGGCTGAATGACAAAATAGCAGATATAATGCCATGTGGGAAGATGTAAAGTGATGCACCTGGGATTGACTCTGAAATTGACACTTGGAATTATTAAGAGAAGGATAGAAAGTACTTTGTAAGTCTGTGAATTAGATGTATATTGAAGACTGCATGTGGTCTTATCCCCTGCATCTCACAGGGTAGACCAGAGCTAGAAAAGGTTGATAGAATGCTCAAAGCTATGAAATAGTTTCCAGATGAAGATTAACTATATAACCTTGGTATACTGAGTAGGAAAAGATTTGCCTGAGGAAGGAGGGAACAGAAATGTATAAATTTTGAGTAGCACAAGGGAGGTAGCACAAATAAGGGCGTGGAATAGCAGGTCTGACAAACAAAAGCAGGGCTTTTTCACAGAAAGCATAGTTATTTTGTTGATGGCATTACCACAAGCATCTGAGGATGCCAGAAGTTTACATGGCTTCAAAAGGAATTAGATAAATCCACAGGAGAAGAATCCATTAGAGGATGGAGAACACAAAGATGCTGTTTTTGGCTCAGAAAATATTGCAGCTCATGGAGTGCTCGAAGCCAGGGGGACATTACTTCATGCTTGTCCTCATTTCCATGCTTCCCCAGCCCCTCTTGGCCACTGCTAGAGGCAGGATGTGGAACCAGATGGTTCTTCAGTGGGACTACCATCATTGTTGTGTCCCTGTACCTGCTTTCCTTCTGCCACAGCTTGGAAACTCATGTTTGCTTCTGCTGAGGTGTCTGGAGCAGTTGCAAGTGTTGGGGACAGAGGGAGGATATCTATTCGCAGCAGCATTCTTTCCCTTGTTTTTCCTACTCTAATAGCAGCCTTAAGGGCGGACTTCCCATCAGACCACCTCTGGTGGGCATAGCCCAGCTCTAAATACTGATATTTGAGGTGGTAAATTTCCATTTTGTCTGTATTACAAGAAGCTCTGCATGAGCTTGTCCTGTGCTTGGGACCTTTCAGAGCCAGTAGACCTGACCAGTAGAGTCGTTCTCACCTGCTGAGAGATTTTAGCACTCAGCATGAAACCCTTCGGAAAGGCATTCAGGAGTTTCCAGTCAAACATATAAGTCACTCCAGGATCTACTGGAACTTGGCCTGGCTTTACTCAACCAAGTAAAGTCAGGCCAAGCCAAGCAAATAAACACTCATTTTCAAAATATATCCTGAGTCTTCAGGTGCAGACTTGAACTCCAGACAAATAGGAAGTAGCTCCTGTTTTTACTGAAATTGTGTGAATTTTGGGGTAGTAGTATAAACCAGAATTTTTTTGGGGACTGAAATTGCTTGCAAATATGAATCACCTGCAGTTAAATTCAGATGAATAAAGAGTAAAACTCTTATTATATTGTTATATTAATTATATTTTTAAAAGAATAATTTAATTCCTGAATTTTCTGAAGCAAAAAAATGTTTAATTTTAGAATGTTGGAATGTTTACTTTTGGCATTTGAAAAATAAACTTTTTTTAGTATTTAATAATGGATAACTGAAAAAGAAAGGTTTTAAAATGAAAGCAAAAGTCATTACAGATTAGCATGATTTAAAAAAAAATCCCTATTTTTCAAAAAACCATAAAATGTCTGTTTTGATTCAAACTCAACTGATTGTATTTTGTTTTCCTTTCTCTTCAGTGACTGAACAAAAAAGCCCCTACTTGTTTGTCTAGCTCTTATTTGGCTTATATTATGAAAGTTTTACAAAGTGTTTCACACCAAATTGAATACATTCATAATAAATTATAGCTGCATTTTCCAGCAAGAGTAAATACTATTTTTTATCTTTGCAAATAATGGTTACTGCCCCATGAATATCAATGAGGAAGGATAGAAAGGAGAAGTTCAAAAATTTAAATTTGCACAGTTATTGAAGCTTCTTGTTTTAAGTGCTTAATGCCGATTAATGCAGATGCCACATTTTTCCTTTCTTCTTCATGATCGTTTTGACTTCCTCAGCTTAAGGAAAACATTCAGAAGAAATCAGTTTCCCTTTTCTCCCCCCTCTCTTCTCTTTTCTTCTCTTTTAACTGGCTATGGCTTCCCTAATTCTTCTCTTTCTTTGAATCCTTCAATGCTGATAAATTCTTTTAAACTTAAATTTGTTTAATGACTTCATGGAAAATTTGCTTTGTTGATTCCTTTTAAAAAGGGGAGTTTATTTTAACAGAAGAATAACTGACTTTTTGTGTAATCATTCACTTCAGTGGGTGCTTGCCAAAAGGCCTGCACAAATGAAATGCTGTCTCTAATCTCCCTTGGCCATGCAGAGGAGTGAGCTCCCCACATGCTTATTTGCAAGTTGATTTGAGGGAGAGCTGTGAGTGAAGGAAGCTTCCTGGTGAGACTGTGAATCCCTGTGAGCCAGAGCTGCTATTGCTTTTCTCCTTGCTAGGTACCTGTCAGGACATGAGGTGGCACAAGCCTGGAGAACATGTTAGTCCCCACAGACATTATTAGCAAGGGCTTTCTCTCCCCCATGCAGTGCGTGGTGTTTCTGGCTCAACCACATCCCTTTTCCCACCTTCCAGATGTCTGGCACTGCTATTGGATATGGCGTTGGTTTATTGTTGGTGTGTCACTAATGAGAGATGGTTTTCTCTCACAGAAAACCCCATTGCAAGTACATAACATGGGTCAAAACCCACCCTTTCACACCAAGGCCAAACGGTACAGCACTCATTGCACCTGTTCTCTTCCCACTCAGAAGAGGGTGGCTTCACTCCTACCATCCTCTCTTCAGCTCCTTACCCCTCGAATGATGCCCACCCCAGGGGAGTGTTCTGCACCCTCTCTGTGGGCAGGCCAGGGCTTCATCCCATAGGCTGTTCCTTTACATTCACGGATGTGCTCATTGTGATCAGAGCTACAGAGAGGGCTGGTCCCGTGGCCTCTGCTCTGCCATGCATGGGGACGTAGCAAAATGCATTTTCCTTTTGTAAAAGCTGGAGGTATTTTCACAGATGAACAACACCTGAAACCTTTGCTCTTACTAATCAGCATTTTATTGTGTCATCTAAGAGCTACATCTCAAGGGAAACCAGACACAATCTACATCTGTCCTAAGCAATTTAAAGTTTAAAGGCCCGGGTCCTATGTTGCTTTCTGTGATGTGTGTGGTATATATTTTCATTAGGTCTTTACCCAGATTTACCTTCAGAGGTTATCAACCTTTGTCAGGGTGCTGAGAGCCTCTTTAAAAGCAGGACAGCTTCTAGAGAGAGATTTGCAGAGCATGGACTCGTGTAAAGCTCCTGAACCACCATTATGGTCTACACCAGAAAGTTCACTCTTATTTTTACATTCATTCATAACTGTTCCAAAATATGTATTGTCATATTTAATCTTCATGTACTTCAATACTTGCTCTCCATAGTCTTTGCATTTTTATTTTCTTTAGTGTTGGTCATTGAGACTTCCCTTTCAGCCCCTCTAAAATTCAGAATTTTCACTTCTCTTTTCCTCCCCTCTTCGATGGTGAAGGTTGTCTTCAACCTAATGCACACACTTTTTAGTTTGTGATGATTTCCTGATATAATTTTTTAAAAAGCATGGCATATTGTTGGTGTGGGAAAATATTGCAGGTTTTATTCCCTTGAGTGTTTTTACCCAAACATATCTGTTGTATATCTATATCTGGTTGGTATGGTTGGCACAACTTGAAGGAGGAGGAGCCATTCACATGAAATGTCTGTGCAATCAAGTCCTTTAGCTACCATCACTGAGAGACATTAAAGTCTGCAATAAGAAAGACATTTTCCTTTCACAACACATTTCCAAACCCAAAGTGGCAGATAGTAATTTTCTGCTGCTGGGCTTTATTAGTTTCTGGTGTAATCTCATAAAATGTTGTAGAATTACACCAAGAAGGAACTTAGAGCTCCAGCTTGAAATTTCAGTTTTGCTTCACAGCGCTATAAATTACAATTGTCTGGCATGAGCATCAGTGGAAATACTAATTTCTTAAAACTAAATGCATGTTGTTGGGCACAAGGAGGTCATACAGCTCTGCTTACTTTTTTGTGATTGTTTACCTTAAACATCCAATCAGGAATAGTAGGCCATGCCATAAACGGGGAAATACTTTAATGGCCACAGCAATGAATGATTTAGTGCAGACTATCTGAAAGATATGTTCACATTTTGCATTTTAAACACTGCTGTATTGTCTGAAAATTCTGGGACACGTCCTTGAACAACTGCAGAGGGCCCCTGTCAGAAGCACAGGAAAGTAACGGCAATTTGGAATAACAAACTCCAATTTTCAGTTTGTGAAGGATGATTTTGGCGCCTTATGGGTTACTATGTTATTATGTATAGTACAGTTAAGCTTAGAGGCTTCAATGAATTTGGCAACTCATTAAACTAGGTATATTAGAAGCACAGAATGAGAGACATTATTTTCTGAAAATGTTACTTATAATCAGCAAGACAAGAGTGAAAGAGAAGTACAGAAAAATGAAGCCTCTGAAGATCATGGTGAAGATCAGTGTCTGGGTCAAGAATATAAACTGAGTTTTCAAATTCTTAACTGATCCTTTTCTTTATTCAAATCCCAGTGCTATATTCATGAGATTAAATCTAAGCATTGGGAACTGAAAGCTAATTTTTCTGTAATCATAGCTATCAATAACATGTAATGGCCATAAGTGCAAATAAATTAGTTCAACTTTGGAACTTTCTGTATAAAAATTGATGAATTTTGCCACTTCTAATCCCACCATAAGCATTTCCTGTGCATTATGCACAATGTTGCTGCCAGCTACATGGAGAGCATGGGGAAACTTACACATGGAAAGTTGAAGGAATTTCCACAACTGTTCCACTATGGGGCTGGCATTGTCATTTTTGTCTGTGTCTAGTTGCATACTGAGGGATTCAGCCAGAACACAAATAATTGAAAACATTCCCAGTACATCTGAAAAAAAAAGTAGACACACTCTCCTCTTGCTAAAATATCATTCCCCTGCAAAGAGTAGCTCAGTAAAAGCAGTGTCACATTACTTTAACAGAAGCATTTAACATTTTTACTGACAGAATCTAAAGCATGTGGTTATGGAGTGTGAAATCCTCATTAAAATTCCTCACGGAAAATCAGTTGAATAAATATTCAGTACTTGTTGCAGTGCCCTCATTGCTGTAGTTTTACAATACAATAATTCTCTCCATTGATCAGCTTTATTCTCATATCATACAGAGAGCTCAAATTCTTGTTCAGGAATTTATTACCCGCCAGGGACAGTTCTGATATTTCCAACTCCAAAGCTGTAGAAATATGCTGCAATAACTGTGGTCATATCAGTGAATTCATGGAGATTCCCTGTGCTACTCCTATGGAGCAGTGGCTGTTGCCTCTCCCTGTACACCTTTCCCACTTTCCCCTTTGCATGGTGAATACAGAGGATGTGGATAAGGCAAGTGAGGTTCTGAAATAGGGTGATGGATCAGAAATGGGAAACACCACCAATTTTACTTGTCTTGCTCAAGTACTCTCTGAGTTTCTGCCTTTGCTTGCCTCTGTAGAGAGGATTTCTGCAGACCACAGAGCACTATTGGACCATGCAGCTGGGAAGTGAAGGGATAGGTTACTGAACTAAAACACCATGGGTGTGACCTCCTTATGAATGACCCTGGAATAGCTGAAGATTTTAAGGAAAACTTCAGTGTCTTGAAGTAAGTCCTAGAATTTCTTCAAAAGTGAAAAGGAATGGCCAAACCCTGCTCCTGGATGAATAATTTTGGAGAAATTTGATATGTGTGTGTGTGTCCAGTATTAACTCTTCCAGCTATTAAATTTAATTAACAGTAGTACATCTTTACCTTGGTCCTGCCACTATTTTAAAGTGCTTGGCAGTTCAAAAGGACCAGAGGAGAGAAGAGAGGTATTGAATGCATGTTAAAAGAGCTGCTGGCTTCCCTGGTTGTCAAATGATTCTTATTTTGGTTTAACTGGAAAATATTTAAATCCTTCATATCTCCAAGCTGTTATGAAAATGTCTCTGCATGTTGCAGAGTTAAGAGTTTTTAGCTATATGACTATAATGACATGATGCTCTCGAGAGAAAATTCATAAAAGCCTAATTTTAAAGTGTTTTTGCTGCCAAAATTGCTAACTCTGAACAAAGAAACATTATTAAAAAAATCTGATACTCTATGAAAAATGTGTGTTTTAAAATTGGAGGCCAAACCCCATTGCTAGAGTATGAAATAGATTCTTTTCTGAAGATGCAAATCTGCACTGAATTTTAACAGCTGAATACCAAGATTCTGCCTTTAGTCTGGGCTGGACTACTCCAGAAAGTTCAATAGTGGATATACTGGGATCTGGCTGTCCAAAAAATCGACTGTGTCACTGTTGTGAATTCATACACAAACTGATGTCATGCACATGTGTAAATAGATAAAAGTGTTCAACAGAAAGCTGGTATATTTTTCTATACATTTTAACCAGAAGGTGGCATTGTGTCATGTCTTTTGCAAGTAAACCATCTTTGTTTTATTTTTCCTTTATAAGACTTGGACTTCAGAAACAACACTAACTCGTGTTTTTTTCTTTTGTTGTTTTGGGGGGATTTATTTATTTTTACAGATGTGATGAATTGTCACTCATGCATGTTTCATCCTCACTGAAAATGTGTTCTTTGCTGACAGTCTGATACCCATGTTATTTTACTCTCCAGATACATTCCTGGTCAAAACAAATTGAAGAACTTTATCTAGAATACTGCTAATATATACTCTGTTGTGAAATGCTATTTCAGTTCATGGCTATGTTTGAAATAATTTAGAGTGAAGCCAATAGAAATTACGTTGCATTTATTCACAGCCAGGACAATTGCATACCACTGAAGTACAAATCTCTTCTATATGGTGACTCAATGAATCTGTTCTCCTAGAGCAGACACTGTATCTAGCAGATCCAGTGTCTGTGTAGAAGTTAGAAAGCAAAACAGGCATTGAAATGGTTTGAATGAATGGGACAGATTTACATTTTACAAACTGCTTAATCAGAATCCTCAGAGGTTTGAGAAGTATCTGAGTCATGAAAGAAGGTCAGCTGTTTCAAAACAGGAGTTTGAGTGTGTGTATGATTTTTGAGAGGCACAGGATTGGCAGATACATGTATGTTCATGTAGTGCATGGACTCATTTAAATTGTGGGAAAAGATTTCTAAAGGAGAGGGCAGTTTCAAAAATTTGATCAGTCTCTTCAGCCACCCATTGTGTGCAATGGCTTCTCCTCTGACTCTGATAATTTTGGTTGTGTCCTGTGCAGTATGAGCAACAATCCGTTAGAAGCCACACAGCAATCAATTACAAAAGGCTGACAGTTGCTTATCATCTGAACTGGTCCAGCATCCTCCATGCTGAAGAGCTATTTTGCCCATACTTCTTAATCAGTCTTTTAATCAATTTTGTACAAGAGTTGCAAATGCTGGGCCAACAAACACATTCTGCTGAGCTGCAGGCCTACCCCATACAGGAAGAAACTATATGCCTCAAAGTACTGATTTTCAATGGCAACTTCTCTGGTACTTTGCTAGAATATTTTCATATCAAAATGGAAATAGAGCTGTATCTGAAAGTGAAATGTATTTAACTTTTTGATGGTCCCATCACCAGCATCTCTGCTTTTCACATAGGGAAAGGCATATGATTGTGGGGCTTAATTCCTTATGTATGTATCAGATCAGGGGCAGTACATAATGACATTCACACAAACCTTTCAAATCCAGCCAAAAGCAAGAAAGTGTAGGGGTCAAAATCAGGAATGCTATTGCCCTAACCTTGCAAAGACTCTGTGGACAATATGGCTGATTAAGATTTCTGACCTTCAGAAATGGTAGTTTGACTCACCACAAGGGACTCATAAATACTTTTGGAAACAGCCATTACGATCATCACCCTAACCACTGATCAGCAAATCATGTTGACTGTTTGACATACAAATATCCCTGCAGCAGCAAGGAACAAAGACTGTATCACACAAACAACAGGTTTGTTGTTTTCTTGTGCTGTAGGTGGTTGCAAACTATGTGTATCCTCTACAATGTGCAATGCAATCCAAGATATTACACTAATACAGTTAAGACACTTGCAGATACTATACTGCATCAGCTCAAAAATGCTGTCATGGTCTGTATTTATTATTTTGAGGAACAGCTACAGGTATTGCCATATCCTAGAATCTATGGATTGCATGCTTTCATTGTATCTCAGTACTGAACCAAACTTTCTGTCTGTATTCTGGAGGGTACTGCAAGCACGCAGCTAAGACCTTTCCCTTTCTAATTATATATGATAGAAAAGGTCATGAGACAGATGAGAAACCATATTCAGTCAATACCAGACAGATTTTTTTCCCCCCACTGATTTTGGAAAGTATTTTTATGGTTAGTAACACTATGGGATACATAGAGAAAGAACAGTAAACTGGTGTGCCTGTAAACATATTTATTTGGCATTTTGCTTCACTGAGCATAGAAGTCATCTGGCCAATCTTAATTTTTTTCTGAGGGACCATCACAAAAAGACCTATAATACAAAGGAAAAACCAATCTGCAAATGCTCCCTTGAAATGTGGCCTTTCCTGCCTAGTTACAGAATGAAATCGATACACAGCAGCAGATTTGTTGACCTGCACATGAGATTGAAACTATAATATGAAAAAAGTAAAATTCTTTCCTGATGACAGGTTTTTCTCTATTTAGATACCAGTAGTGGGAACAATATAATGACTGTAAGGATCTGCAGACCCCTGTATAATGTTAGAGAATGTCATGTTGAGAAAGGGCATATGCTCTCTACATCACTGCTTCTTAATCTTCTCAGATTTTCACAAAGAAATCATATTAATCAAATCTGCTTTCAGCTATATGAAAAGTGTAGTTTGAATGGTTCACAGCTTAGGAGGGAATTGAATGTAGAAGGAAACCTTGGATAGAAATAAGCCCGAAACTTAAAATAACCTGCTGTTGTCAGTATCTTACTTTTTCATTCCGAATAGAAGTGACAATTTTGCACTGGAAAGCTCTGAAACTGCCCCATACTGTGGCTGTGGAGTGGTCCATGAAGGTAATACAGGAGCAGGGGAACTGCCAGATGAAATCAGACTGGTGAGCCATCTGCTACTGGCTCGAAAAGAAAAAACACCAAACCCGAAAAAACATCCTACCCAGAAATACACCAGCAAGGGGCAGAGTTCTGCCTGGCACTGAAAAGACACACTGCTTTCCTATCTCATTCGAAAATCTGCTTTGGAGTTTGAGGAAGGTTGGGCTGCATATGTATGAGGTGAAGATTTTATTCTAGTCTAGCTCCTTTTCCATTGTCCCAGTGGGAACAAAGTGAGGGGGCAGAGAGAGGAAGAGAAGAGGACATCCCTTTGGTTCCATGCAGCAGGGGATGGGTCGGGAGGGAAAGTGGTTGGCCTTCTGAAACGACCAGGAGAAGCCAGTGTGCTCCTCCATATATGGGAGCTGTCTAGGATTCTTCATGCTTTCATAAAACTGGATAACCTTCCAGACTCCCTCTGACACTGTGCCACTTTCTCATTTTGGGTTGTTTTGGAGACAGCCTTAAACCTGAGGAAATACGTTGCTTTATTAAATATACCAGATAAACCTCACAGCACTTGTTTGTGGTTTCCTTGTTGCTATTATTGTTTAGCATTTATTTGGCACAGCTTTTCTGTTTGGCACCTTTCTGACTACAGAGAGAGACTTGATCCCTGTGGCCAAAAACTGATGTTCTGATGATCCAGTCTTGCTCTCATTGAAATGAGGATCCTTGCTGCTGACTTTGGATATGAAGAACAGAGAGGGCATGAGGGTGCACTCCTTTCCTCTCTGCTGAATTTGAGTATCAGACTTCTAGTCATATGATCATCATATCACAAAATAAACTGAGATAGAAATGACAGAATGTTAGTTCTGGCAATAGGATCTGAAGAACACTTCTCTGTCACTTAAAACAAAAGCAACAGGATTTCTTTTGAAGGCAAAATATATTTAATTCTAGAAAAAATATTCCACAAACAAAAAAAGAGGCAGCAATCTAATGAGAATTGTATTTTAAATTGGTGCCAGAAAAACAGGATATTCCTGAGGTCTTTCTGAACACGTCTACTTCTGTCTGGACTCTGGAGAAAATCTACTAATAGCAAAGGCATGACATTAGATTACAACCACAAAATTGCCGTCTTAAGACTGTAAAGAAAATGGGTTAAGTCTATACCATTTCTTATTTGTATTATAATCCCTGCCATAAGAATAGTCTTTCCTGGAATTATTGAAAAGGAAATTCTCTCTTGCTTGTAAATGTAATTTTATTATTCCTCTCACTATATTTGTGAGGATAGCTGAGTATGTTTAGCTTACCACTTTTCAGAATGTTGTCCAAATCTGAGGGTGGTTACTATAAAGAGAATCTACCATGGGCTAATGATTATTATGCTGTGGTATTTGAAATCAGAAGTGTTTAATTATGTACAACACATGTTAAAGTCAAATTTCTGAGGAGAAATGAGAAATGAGATTTGCAATCTATGGGGCTTGCAGATGCTTAGGATCAGCTGTAAGACCTCTGTCTGCTCTGACTGCTGTTGGTATTTGCCACTTGTGTACCCATGGAATTCCTTGCTCATGACAGGAAGACAATCTTCAGATTTGCAGGTCTTCCTTCTAGGTGGAATAAAATGGATATTGGTAAAACAGGGGAATACATCCATACTCAAAAAGCTAATTCTACAACAATGTGATCTCATAGAAGAACTGTAGGTGGAGAAGTGACTGAGAGCAGCCCTGTGGAGAAGGCCTTGGGGGTGATGGCTGATGAAAAACTCAACATGAGCCAGCAGTGTGCACTCACAGCCCAGACAGCCAAAGGAGTCCTGAGCTGCCTCCAAAGGAGTGTGGCAGCAGATTGAGGGAGGGGTTCTGCCGTCTGCTCTGCTCTCGTGAGACCCCCCTGGAACACCGTGCACAGTTCTGGTGCCCCAATGTCAGAAGGACATGGAGCAGTTGGAGCAAGTCCAGAGGAGGTCACAAAGCTGCTAAGGGGACTGGAGCACCTCCCCTTCGAGGACAGGCTGAGAAGGTTTGGGCTGTTCAGCCTGGAGAAGAGAAGGTGGAGTGGAGACCTCATGGCAACTTTCCAGTGTCTGAAGGGGCCCTACAGGGAAGCCAGAGACAGACCCTTTATCAGGAACTGTAGTGATAGGACAACGGGGAATGGGTTCAGACTGAGAGTAGGTTTATATTAGATGTTAGGAGCAAATTCCTTACAGTGCAGAGGGTGGTGAGGCACGGGAACAGGTTGCCCAGAGAAACTGTGGGTGCCCCAGCCCTTGCAGTGTTCAAGGCCAGGTTGGACTGTACTTGGAGTATAGTCTAGGGGGAGGTGTCCCTGTCCATGTCTGGGGGATTGGAATTTGATGATCTCTAGAGTCCCTTCCAACCCAAACCATTCTATGATTCTATAATTTGTTTTCTTTTCTCAGTAAGTCCCAATTCTCATGATGGTGAGAGACAAGTTACATGTTGTAGTTAAGGCAAAATGTGTACAAGACACAGTTTATAGCTGTGAGTTGAGTCTCATGACTGGGGAGCAGGAGAGGCTGTGGGCCTCAGAAGTGTAGAGCACTGTTTGCTTTGAAACAATCACTCAGACATAAATGACTCACTGTGAGTTGCTGGAAGTCATGCTGGCTGGCGTAGCATTCAGCGGTCTAACAGCCTCAAGCTCAGTGCAGGAAAAAAAAGACAAATTTTTCACAGAATTCATAAAAAAGTAAAGAGAGGAACATGCTGCTTAGATTGCCTTTTTGATGCTATTGGAAATCAGCCTATCTAGAAATTACAGTAGACAATGTGAGGTGAGCTATGATGTTTTAAAAGGACTGCTTGAAGGAGATGATGAAGGTTGCTCACATAGAGCCAAGCTTGCTGGCATATTAAAATCACTGGCTGAAAATATAGAAAAAACCTATTTCATTTGGGAGAAAAGATATTGGTTTACAGTTATTTACATTATTTTCATGTTACAGTCACTGACTTTGGATGGCCAGCTGATATGTGAAGCAGATGAGCAGCAGAGGCAACTTAGTAGAAAACCATCATTCTGTTTTACATGACTCTTCAATTTCCTTTTTTCCCAGAGAAGTGGTTGAGAGCTAAAGCCTGAAAAGAGCAGTACTGAGTGCAACACTGCTGACAACAGTGGAGGGACGCTGAACTCATCCAGGTACCATGTCTTTCTAAGCACTTTGTGATGGTGGTGGTGAAGAGCAAAGGGTTTGGGATGTTCTTATTTCAGGAATACCATGTGCAGTGTAGTATGTGTAGATATAGATTCACCAGGGAAATTGACAGTTTCCCCAGGTAAAGTATAATCATAACATTGTTATCTCTCTGCATGCTTCCATTTGGACTCACTTGAGCTCTTTCTATAGCAGAGATGACTTGTTAAAGAGATAAAACTATGTGTTCATATCCTTCTTGATGCAGCCCTTGACTCTTCATTGCTCAGCACGAGATATCAGTCACTCGGCCATTTTATCTGTCACATGGGGACAGCAGAGGGATTTGGCTAATGTGACTATGCTTCAGAAGATTTTGAACTCTCTTAGGTGGAGAACTGAGCCAGACATAAATTCAGAGGAGGAGGACATAACATGAGTGGACCCTTCTTTGCGTGGGAGTGCTTTGTAAGTCTCCATCAGAGCTGTGATTTTTGGGAAGTCTGATCCTTATGGTAAGATGGACTAAGAAGTGGATACTCATGAAGCATAGAGGCCGGCCCTCCACTCCCGACATTTTGAGACACAAGGTTAGCAAATTTAAACCAGTATATATTCTTTAGTAATTCAGAATGAAAATATGATCATTTTATAGATAGCCAAACACAGAATATTCAACAGGGGAATCAGATACAGTGAGATACAGCTCTGTTCATGACTGCTAACTTTCTCTGTCTCAAGGAGGCTTTCCTCCCAGGCAACTCTGCAGAAAGTACATAGTAGGCAGAGGTCACTTTGTGTCTTTCTTCTGCTTTTTCTCTACGGAATTAGTATTAATCAGATGCAGGATACTGTGCTGACAGAGTCTTTGCTCTCACTCAGTGGTGTTCTGATGTTATATTTTTATGCATCTCAGTTTCCATACCAACTGACGTTGCATACACTTGGGAAATGCTTGCTGCAGACATGGCTTTCTAGCAACTGAAACCTGAGACTCTCTTACATAAACTTTATAGATCTCCCATTTTATAAATCTCTGCCTATCTCATCATGCAAGTCTACTTTCCCACCTTCCTTTTTATTGCCGCCATTGCAACCTCTAAAATGCCAGGTGTCCTGCTCCTTTTCCAGGTATGTTCCTGAATATTTTTAATGTTTTTCTGCCTCTCTGTTTCCATCTCAATAGAGAATTCACTTGTGTCACTTAATTCCAGCAGGGCACCTACCTTGTCGAGTAATATATTAGATTGTTGCCAAGGTGTTCTTCACCAGAACCAAGACTAGTTTTGGTTCCTTCATGAACCCACTAAACACAGTACAGTTAGAACAAGTTTTTTTTCTGTATTCTGAGCAGCATATTACCCTAACCTAAATGCCAAAACTTACTATGTTTTGAATGGCTGGTTACACTTCCTCTTTGTCACAGGCGGCCAGGTTTGTAAAAGGAGAAGAAAAAGAATTGTATGCATACTAAAATTATTGAACTGTGAAAAAAACAGCTGATATAATCCCCATCTGTCTGTCACAGAATGGTTGAGTGTCTATAAACATTGGAGCATAGAGAACATAGAGAAAAAATCTTATATAATTAATGAAAGTTGAAAATAGAAGTCATGCAGTCTAAATGAGGTGTTTCTAACAAGTATCAGGATGGAACTAGGGCTGACTGGCAAATACCAACGTTTAGGTAAAAGGGAGAACCCAGGAATTTTGACCTTAATCACAATAATTGTCTAAAAGTGAAAACTCAAACATGCAGTTAGGGACTTGCTACAACTTCTATTTGGTTTTCTTCTTGGTCTGTCATTCTCCATTGCTCAGTTTATTTGTTCTATGATGTGCCATCCCTTACTGATCTGTTGTGTAGCCCATCATGAAAATTAGGCTTATGAGGATCTTTGAGGGAAAATGATGAAAACTTTTAAGTTTTTTTGAGAACTAGATACTAAAAAGTAATTCCTTTGAAAAACCACAGTGAAAGAAATTTATACATAAACCCTAATTGAGACCAGTCTTCTACATCCTAATGGACATTTTTATTTTTGTTTTCTTCAGATGTGCCATATTATGATACAGGAAATAACTGGAGGAAGTATATATAAGGGGCAAGAAAAATGTTTTCGTTATGATGCCATCTCTCCAATGCTAGCTGACTGCTGAGGCAGAAGAAATTGAAATTATTATAATAGTTTCTGTTATCTTCTTAAATCTTAAATTAAATTAGCATCAGGATTGGCACTTCTAGACTGAGTTGATGGCTGTGATTATGAGTCCTTCTTGCCTTCTCTAGTTTCATTTATTGTTAGTTGCTATTATATGTTCATTAAAAAGTAATTTGATAAATAGTGGGATTTCCTGCCTGTAAAACAATTATCAGAATGAAGAGTGACGGCAGTGGCTGGGGAATATGCTGAAATTGGTAACTCTTTGTGAAGGCAAAGCAGGGCACAAAATCTTACTATGTAATAAAAAACTATTTAGCATAATAGTACTTCTACTCTCCATATGTAAGTGAAGCAGGATTTGAGGTATCTTCTGGGTTCTAACTCTGTCTCTGCCATGGATGAACATGTGATGGTCACTTTTGTCAATATTTTTGTGAACCAGTGCCGATTAATCAGGAGGATTAATAGAAGGACAAGGGGACAAGATCATGACACTGTGGACAGGAATTCACAATTCTCTTGCATAGGTGAGTTCTGAGGACTATACTGAAATAATTTTGAGAAATCACTGACTGATTGATTTAAAAATTACAGAGACCTGCAGGTATCCAAATATAGACTCTAAACTTCATTATAACATGGACTTATGTGAAGCTATTCAGGACCAGGTGATTTTTAGTGGCCTTTCTGTACTGTTTCAATACATCTATTCAACTTGCTTAAAAGGTCTCCAATCTCACATTGAGAGTGAGGAATGGTGGAGGAAGCAATGAAAGTTTGGTGAGGGGGAATGGGGGAGCCTGAGAGAAAAAGAGAGAGTTTGTTCAGACAGGCAGAGAGCATATGAGCAATAACTGGGACTGTGTTTATACTGTCATGTTAGCTTAGGATTCAAGGTCGCACTCAATGGTTTCCTCATTGCTTGCACATTAACGTTCACCCTGGCCTTTACTGGCTGTCAGGCAGACCTTGGATCTGACCATGAACACAGCTGCATACACACTGCAAAAGCCTAAATGATTTTGAGGTCTAAGGAAGAGTCAAAATTTATGTGGAGAGAGCTGAAAGAGGCAGGCTGATGGGGGATGAAGTGAGATAAATGATGGAGTGCTGGACAGGGAAGAGTTAACCTCAGGGGAATTCAAGAGAAAGCAGGATAGTAGCCAAGCCTGCTTGAAGGACAGAGGAGGCAGTTGTCTTCTGCAAATGTAAACCGTGTCAAGAGGTTTTTTTGTAATTTCACTGAGATGCAGAGCACCAGGAGCCACTCTCCTTACAGGGTAAGCTGGTGTGAAGCATGGAGAGAGCTCCTGACACCAGTGAGTCTCTGACAGCTCCTCTGGTTAGCACATAGCCCAGGGCAGCACCCGCCCAAGGAGAATTGTGTTCCCGTCAGTGGGGGAGAGTAATTCTCAGCACAAAGATGAAACAAAGGCAACAATCTTCTTTCCTGGAGATCAAAATAAATAATTCCTGTTCATACAATAGCTCTTTAAAACAGACAAATATTTCTTTGTAATAGTTGCAGTAGAAGGAATTAACATGACTCTGAGCACTCTCCACGGACAGTGCATCCTCAGAGCCAGAGAACACACCTACGCTGAGTATGATGTGTGCTTGTATGACTCAAAAATAATATTCACAGCTGTGGTGGTTCGGTTCCACAGAGCATGCCATGAGCTTTCCTTTCACATTGGGTTATCCTAGACTGCATTGTTCTGGAAGGGAGACATTGAGTCTGGCTCCCTTTCGAGATGCCAGGAAGCCAAAAAATGTGCATGTGGGGCAAATTCCTACAGGATCACTCACATTCATCTTAGAGGTGGCAGGCTTGTTGCAGTTAATAATTCCTCTCTCAAAATCTGGCTCCTCACCATCTTCATAAACCCTGAAGCAAATATTATAGTACCCTCAGGCCCTCAAGAATGCTTATACAGCAGGAATTTGGCTTCTTCCAAATGTGATTAATAAGCTTATTCATTACATTGTGCCCCTTAAAATATCAAGAAGAGAGTCCAGGTACATGGACTGAATTGATTCCTGTTTGAAGAGGACATATGTTCGCCTAAACTGGAGGACCTGACATCTCTGATAAACCTGTAATTGAAGGAACTGGTGAAGAAACAGTTGAAAGTGCAGATGGGAAAGAAGAATTAGGAGTAGTCAAAGTTTATCTGGACAGAGGTGGAGCAGCTGAGGGTAGGCTGAAATAAGTGATAATAGACTGAGATAAATGATGGAATAATAATTAGAAATAAGAAGATTTAGAAGAACTAAGCATGTGAAAAAGGAACAGCAATCAGTTAGCCTCTGCAGATAGGGACAGGCACCATGGCTACCTACTGAAGTTAAATGGCAGGAGAGAAAGGTTCCCTGTGGCACTTAGCACTGGGTGGCCACAGTTAACGCTTTCTAAGCCTCACGTGTTAGCTGAATTCTTGAATTTACAGTGGCTGAACAAACATCCAAGTCAGAACATCCAGGAGTTTGCCTATCAGGTGCAGAGGGCAAAATCTTAAAAACAGTATAGACTGTTCTCATGTTGCAGTATTCTCCATATCCTGCACTGATTTTGTATTATTTTATGAAATGTATTGCAGAGGTTTCCATAGGCATGATTAGTGACTCAGGATGTGTTAGGTACATTAAAAATAGATAGTTTTTGTCTTCAAGATAGATAAATACAAAATACATGGCAGGAATCTGTAGAAGGAAATAAACACAAGAGACAGTGGGAGACAAATAATGTAGATATGTACAACTTTCACGTTGTAGGTTTAGTTACTTACAGATACAGGACGTTATCTAAGACACCATTTTAGTCTTCCACTGTTCTGCATCTTTTACAAAGGAAAGTATTAATTGGTTGGAAGATACATCTTCTTCAAATAAAAGTCAGGAAAAATGGTATTTTTCCTTCCTGGAAACAGAAATAGCTTCAACACAAAGAAAAGTCATTAGTTAGCATTCACGGGTTCCTGCCCTATTCAAATACTGCCTTTCTGCCTTACTCACCTGAAGGGGCTACACAATACACAGAAGGAGTTGTTTAAAAAGGCTTCAGATGAGACAAGAGGAATAAGAAATAGGAATAATAGTAAAAGTCCTTAGCAGAATGTAGGGGTGGACAAAGGTGTGTGGTTAAAAAAAAGGAGTCATAAAATGGAATTTTATTCCCTTGAAAAGTGAACCTTAAGATGATACTAAAGAAGATAGGACACTTTGGAGGTAATTTGGAGTAGCAGAGGGAATTTTATATCTGGTGAATACAATTCACAGTCTTTTTAAGGACCTGCATAATAATTTGATGGTGAGAGAGAAACATTTCTTCTCACTATGAGGTCATTCAAACCATGCTAACATACTGGCACCCTGTGCATGTTATGGGATTGCTTCTTAGTGAATACTGAATAATTACTCTTACCACTGGAGAGATTAATAGAATGAAAATTAAGCTTCTCTAAATGCAATCTTGATTATTAGGGCTCTGTGTTGCGGGGAATGCATTGCTCAAGTGTTCAAAAAAGTGCACAGTATGTACTGTGTTATCAGTATTTTAAAAGTCAAGAGTTTGACAGGAATTTCAGAATTAAATGTAATCCCATATGAAACTCTCTCCAGGAGCTAATCTATTGCCATTTCCTGTTTATATAACTAGATCAGCCATATTGAATTAATAAAAATGCATGGCAAATCTTGATGCACTTAGCAAAGCATTTACCACTGACACATCCTTGAGACGCCTACTGGTTTATACAACACATTTCTTTTGTCTGCTGCCTAGCTTTTGAAAAGTATCTTGTTTTGGTATTTAGCTCAGGCACAGAGCCACACAGAAGAGGATGTACCTCTCTTATGCCCAGATTAGGTCCTGGGACAGCACTGTTGCTTCTGCACCTGCACAGACTGGACTTTTTATCCCAGTAGAGCTGGGGTATCATTGTGGAGGGTCAAGGATCTGGAAATGCTGAGCAGAAACACATCCATTTGGTGCTTTCCCCTTCAGTGTCAGGACTTCTGAGCCTCATACTGGCCGGTACTGACCTGCTGCTAACCCTCCTCACACCGTGAGAGGGAATTGTTGTTTCCTATGCAGTCCTGAGTGAAGACACAGAGCCAGCACAGATTAAGTGGTGTTTCCCAGCCCTTCTTGGAGCAAGGGGGACATTGCATACTCAGCAGGAGTCCGACTTCCAGTCCTTGAAAGATTTCCACCCTTTATCTTCTCAGCACATATTTTCCTATTGCAGTGATGCTTTCTGACAACTATTTCTCCATCCAAAGCAACAGATACCATAAGGACCTGGTCCCACCATGGCACGATGCAGGGGCATTTTAGATGTGGATGGTATGAGCTCTCAACTTGCTCAGCATAAGCCTCTGAGCTCTGTGTCAGCACTGGCCAAGTTACATTTATACTGGATCTGTGGTTGACTACCAGCATGTATGTTTCCTACATTTTTCCATTACGTATAGGACCTGGTATCCTGGACTTCTTTCAGTTCAGATAATGGAGTGTTAATAAAGGTCCTTCTCTGTAATTTACATTAAAAAGGAGACAAACTTTTTTTAAGGAAAGGACATATTTATTTTTCCCTCATGAATTCATAAAACAGAAAGGGGTAAGACCCATATTTAAAAAGTAATAATGAAGAATACAAGAAGAATAACCATGGAAAAATAAACTCTGAAGTCATTTGGGAGGAAGAGAGACCAGGACAGAAATATCCTGTTCTAACTGTTCCATGGCACCATACAACTGGTAAAAAAGTGTTCTTTTAGTTAACATTTATTGTTAATACTCAGTTGCCCAATGTTTAACTAATTCTTTCAACAAAGTTTTGCAGTGAAATTCTTGTTTGTTTGTTTGTTTGTTTTAATTTGAAAGGACAAACCTCTAAAGTACATGAAGAACAAGTAACTGAACATATAGGGTGTTGTGTGTAATTGGGTGCAGTGCCACTGTGACTGTTCTGGGAACTTATATGATAGTGAATTTGTCTCAGATAAAGACCAGCAGATGTCCACGATTCTCTCACAAGTGTCCTCATCAGATTTGTTTCTAAAAACTTATTAATACATTTTAAATCTTAATCAGTAATGAGAAAGTTGTAATGAAAAGTTGAATTGCTTTACTTTCATCTTGCAACTACACAACAACTTAGCCTGTTAATTGCAAGCAAAAAAAGAAAGGGAAATTTTCAACCTTGGCACTTTTGACTGACATGTTTTTGGTTTTGAAAGATGGGGAGCTACTATCAGACACAAAGGGCGGGAGATAAAGGGACCCTGCGTAACTATGTGGACAGCTGCTTTTCAGAAAAGTTTTTTGTATTTGTCTAAAATTTTAGTCATCTGTCAGTTAAGTAACAAGGATTAGAGCTTTATTTTGGTTTCATTCCAGGAAAAAAAGCAAGGATTTTTAAGCTCAGAAGCATGCCAGGTTTTCTTTAAAGTAGCCATTGGTACAAAATGACAAGTAATAACCAGAAGTCCCTACTTGGTAGCACAAACTTATTTTTATTTTAACTAGATATTTTTGAAACAGCAAATGCTTATATACAAATTGGGATTTGTACACATTGCAAAATCTTTTGAAAGACAGGAAGAAGATAATATTAAGCAAGTATGAAAACAAGGTATTCACAAAGTTGGTATTCTCATGAACATACATCTTTTCTTTTACCAATTAAAAATGGGCTAGCTTGGTAAGAAATTAACCGACTGATTGTTTTCTGAGAGTTCATGGGATTTCTGCAAAGTACAACTTGCTTTCTTTAAAATTTTTCTCTTTTTATATCTGAGATCCAAGCTAACATTATGGATGAGAGATTTCAGTCATCCCTACTAGCCCACCTCTTCTCTTGTTATTCCATCTGTCATTGCCATTCTTTGGAGCGTTAGAGCTGAAAGTAGATTAGGGCATCATTCAGAGCTACCAGCAGAGGTAAACCCTCTAGATCTATGTAGTCCTTCAAATGGCTTTTCAAATGTCTCACGGTGATGCTGAGCTTTCTGCCTGCAGCTCATTTTTTGTCTGCCAGCACAATGTAGGTCTCTGGATTATAGCAGTTGCTGGAGTGCTGCAGGAATCAGAAGCCCATCTGTCCTGAGGGAAGGGTGAAATGTTGTCATCATGATTATAAACACAGTTTTGAACAATTCCATGAAATTATGTGGGAATGGATAATGGTGATAATATGGTAAAGAGCCACAAACACAGAGGGTTTTGTTGGTGATGCCATTCGTTATTCCCATTTCTTTTGATTCTGTGAAACTTGGTTAAATTTTCCAGGTAAGTGTAAGTTCTGACTCCAGTTTACACTCTCTTCTCAACACAGGCTATCCATGCAGTCCTGCCATGGGCTGTCTATAGCCTATGGCATACTAAATAACTATGAGAGTAATTTTATTTTTTGGATGACTGTGGTACAACCCTCCAGTTTCTGATCTGGGGCTTCCACACTGCAAATCTTTGCTCCTTAGACTGTTCTTACTCATTACATAAACAGAAGGCAGGTAGTGGAGAAGGCAGAGATTGGAAGGGTCTAATACTGGTCACACAAAATATGGAAAAAATCAGGTGTGAACCATGAAATTTTCCTTGAAAGCAGTGTCTGGCAGTGAGATCACAAAAAGCTGGGCTTTTTTAGGTTTTTTTTTACCCTAATAAGGATTAGCAGTACTTTGTTCTGTTTGTTCTGCTCCTTATCTCTCATGAGGATTGTTTCTTCCTGATTGCTTTTTTTAAAATCCTGTAATGGGTTGAATGTTATCCCAGCTCTTATGACTGTACTTATTACTGTCAGCAACAATATTTGTAGATAATGTATAATCACATTGCATTATTTCTGCATTCAGTGGCTCTTTCTGTTTCAATAATTTTGTTTTGCACCTTACAGAGGCTGTTTTCCAACTCTCTGAACATCCCTGCATTTGATGGCACTCCATTTAGATAACTGCATAATCATTCCACATCTCACTGTGATGGCAAGCCTCTGGAAATTCTGAGTTAGGTCTGCCTGCAGGATTAACACATGAAGGAGCTACCAGGCTCCTTGTGAGTGCCTGGAAACAGAAAAACATCTACTATCCATCTCCTGAATGTTGCCTAGCACCTTGTCCTTTCGGAGCTAGAGACAATATGTTAAACCCTGAGTAACATCCTACATCAATTTGCACCAGTGCAGTTCTACCAGAGGTGACTCATTTCCATTCCTACAAGTGATGATGATCCAGTTAGATGTGATGGCCCAGGTTCTTATTTCAGTCAAGGGCTATTACAGGTCACAATGGGGTGAAGTGTCCAGGACATAATCAAGAATGATTTCCTAGCTGCCAAAGAATTGTCTGGAACCAATGCTGGGAGACTGTGTAAAAGTCCCTTACAGCATTTTCCATGCTGTTTCTCATGCTCCAAAAGTCAGATTGTGATTTTTTTACCTTCAAAGAAATGCAAAAGAATTTAAAAGTTTGCTCAATACTACACTAATTTTATATATATATATATATATGTAATGTGAATTACCTCTAATAATTGCAGACAAGTAGGGAATGCCTACATCAGTATATTAACCATCAATAAATGAGAATTGACAGTGGATGTATTGTTGGCTGCTCCACACATTTTTGAACAAGATTGCTCTAGTTAAGACTGGAAACATTCAGGACAAAAGGACAAGCACTTTTGGTGGGAAAACATCTCTAGAATTCTATTTGCTCTTTAAATTGTCTTTTGAATTACTTCGTAGATCACTATTTTAAGTGTAGGTTAGTCATTATTTAATTAGAAGATAAAGACAAAGAAGAATCCTGTTTATAACTCTTAATCTACTAAAGTCATTATCTAGCTAGCAGTCCTGAGAGAATATTCAACATATTGAACCGATTTGTGCATGCTTCATTAGCTCTTTATATCTTAACTGCATATAATCATTCCCAGCTCTGTCATGGTTATCATGGTGGAATTTCCACTGAAGTCGATGAACTCTGTGTGTAAATTGACTGCAAAACAGTGACTGGGACAAATTCTCTTGTTATCTGAAACCTTTGAAATGCCACTGGCTTCAGTGGAAATGCTGAAGACATGACTGAATTTGGTTTAATTTTCTGGTATTTATTCAAGTTAGTGCCTTGAAGACCTGGATTTCTCTCATTTAATTTTAATATTTTGAGCTGAACTTGAC
The DNA here is from genome assembly GCA_036785705.1 of Acanthornis magna. Lineage (NCBI taxonomy): Eukaryota > Metazoa > Chordata > Aves > Passeriformes > Acanthizidae > Acanthornis > Acanthornis magna. Next base: position 17,304,884 of record JAWUZG010000028.1, on the reverse strand, counting down.
AAATACTGATAAAAATAGTGCCTTTAGGGTTTGATTGAGAAATCTTTTTGTGACAACTTGAAAGATGTCTGTTAGCATCAGCAAGCCCCTGACTGAGCTTTTAGTGGCCATAGAGGAAAGGTAATTGAAAACATCAATCAGCTAATAGGGTGCTTGAAAAATGGTCGTTTTTTCCATGGATTTTTAAAAATACAGCTGAAGTTTATTGCATTCAGATTTGTGCAAAATACAGCTATTTAAAATACAGATGAAATTAAATAATGTAATTTTTTTCCATTCAACATTCAGGCCACATTTTCTGAACTGTTCTCTATAGGAAAAAAAGAAAATAAGAGAAGGAAGGAAGGAGAGCCCCGGAGCAATCAAGAAGATGGCCAAGCAGTCAAGAACATGCCAGCCCATGCTGAATATGGGCATGTGCACTTCCACTTGAGATATAAGAAAACCCATTAATTTCCCTCTAAAGAAGGTTCAACAGTTATTTAAGGGGGACTATAATGCTGTATTTCTGAGGTTCCCTTCCCTTTTCTACTCTGAATTGAGACTGAGAAGAGAAAATCAGGTGTCTAGCTGAGTCCTCTTTTAGCAGGTGCTTCCATTTGAAATTAAAAACAAGCAACATTAAGTATTTAATTTAACTGAACTCGTACAACTGAGCTGCTGTTGCAATGTACTCACACGTCGGATTTGAAATGCGGACAGTGCACCCAGGCTCAGTGAAGAAGGGGAGCACAGGATAACACATGGAGTTTCTGATTCAAGACTGAGCAGCGCTGGTATATTTCACAGCAGAAAGGATTCCTAAACTGATTGTTAAATCGTTGGTGACTGCTGAGTGTCAAAGAGCTCTTTCCCCTTTACATTTGATCCAGCCATCGGCTGGTTCGGCCTCACTGAGGGCAGCTTCTTTCTCCCTGCTGTGAGAGTCTCCTATATTGATTCAGGATCACATGGAGATACAATGTGATAATCAAAAATTTAAAACCTAACCCTGTGTCTGTGTTGACCAGCAGGCCTCAAGTTATAAAAGCCAGCATGTATGCACTAATTAGCTGACATTCTTAGTCAGGCCTGATTAAAATCTTGGAGGAAAAGACATAGATTTTGTCAACATTAATGCTAACTGCCTCCCTAATCCAGACCTCTCTCTGTCACCCTTTTTCTCCCCTCCTTCTGTCACCTGAGTGTAGCAGGCATCTCACCTGTTCAGGGCAGCCAGGGTACTTGTGTTGTTCCAGGTTTACACCCAGGGAAGCTAAATACTTGTTTACACTCAGAAATTAGATGGGATTAACTGAATGGTGTGAAGTGAGTGTGCACCAGCTGCTTCAGAATAGATCCACGTGTGCGTAATCCTAATCTCTTCCAGTTGGCTGTGACATCCAAAGGGACATCCCCAGGCAGCTGAAGTAGCAACCTCTCTTGCCATGTCCCCTCTGTGCCACCTCTCTGGAGCAGAATTGCAAGGGTTCACACTGGCCAGCTTTTGCCAAGCTGAAGGTTTCCTGCTTGTTCATCCTATTTGTTTTTTTTCTTTTCTCCTAGCCAATTTCTTATCCATAAGCATACTTTGCCTTGTACTGCATGGTCTCTTAATTTTGTTTAGAGCCTCTTGGGAGGGACTTTGTCAAAGGCTATTAAAAAATTAAAAGAGTTACATCATCCTGCTCTCTTATCTGCTCTTATTTTAACATACCCAAAATATTCTATTGGGTTGAGATAAGGAGCTAGGGTAATGAAATAGAACTGGCAGTACCACTGAGCCCCTATAGAGCAATACCTTCAGTAATGCTTATTGAATGCCATTTATTTAATTAATTATAGAAGAATTTTTTAGATCTTCCCAGTTTTTGTCCTGATGGTAGTCTTGGTTTGACAATTTCCTTGAACGGGTCACAAGTTGCTTGAACAGGGTGACTGCTAGAATGAAAAAAGGATAGCTTTTTAAAAGTAAACATCAAGAACATTATTATTTTTTCCTAGCAGAATTTAATGACATCTTTCCCTTTTCTGTCTTACATCTTTCTTTTTTCTCTTTCTGTGGTTTTTTTGTTTGGCTGTTTTTTTATGGTTTTTTTTTTTTTTTTTTTTTGGTTGCTTTTTTTTTGTGTTAAAGCACTGGGGCCCATAAATGAGGAAAAGATAATGTTTTACAATCAATGCCCATGGAGCAGAGAGCTAATCTGAACTTAACTAAAAAGTCAATATTTAGGTGTACCTTATCAGTGGAGAAATGTCAAGCACAGAGATAGACATGAACAAATTTCCAACTGATTTCTCTTTCTTATGCCTCAGCGTTCAAAGCTTCATGGAAGAATTTCAACATCAGATAAGACAAAACTGCTGTTGAAAAAAAACACATAACAAATGACAAACTTGTGGCTGCAGAGACTAGAGTTTATGAAATGAAAACACACGTCAAAAATGCATTCTAATCTCTCCTTGCACATTCCATTGGTCACCTTCCAGCCTGTGTGATGCAGCAGTTGATAGTTAAGCACTGCAGGCAGTCTTCAAGAGATAGCAGCACGAAATGTTTTCTCGCTGAGTGAAGTTGTAATTTGCTGCCACCCAAAACAAAATTGACATAAATGATTTTGAATTCTAAAATTGCCAAGGATTTTGATACACATGTGAGGTATTGACTATTGTGCTGCTTTGCAATAACAAAGTTTGCAGCAAACAATTTGGTAGATAAAAATTTGTTTGGTAACTTATGTATCAGCTCACACTGGACATAATTTCTACTGTAAATAATTTAGCTGTCTTGATTTTTGTGAAGGAACAGCTAATGGAGTTACACCTGTAAAGAATTTAACCCTTGGCTAGAAATCAGGACTGCTTTGTTTATTCCCATTGCCATTCATTTCATGGGTGATCCCTTAATTTTAAGATGTGATGACCCACATCTCTCAAGCACGGTCAGGGGGTTTCCCAGACTAGAAGGTAAAACACTGTTTTTAAAAATGGTAATAACCCAGGAATCCACTAGGTTTGTTTGGGTAATCCGTGTGTCTGTCTATACTGCTCTTTGTGGATGGGAGGGAGGGTGTGCCTGAAAGGTGATCTGTGATGCACAAAGCTACAGTTGTGCCACTTTATGCTCTTCAGAAATCTCCTTAGAAAGAAAAGGCATTTTGGGCTAGAAAATGTTACTAAAAATGTTGATAAGAATAAACTCAACAGGGTGTAAAAGTAACTGCATGATGAGCATTTGTCAGAGCTTAAACATAACAGGAGCAAGATTGTTAGGGTCTCCTCAAGATTGAAACAGTGATGGGAAAACCCCAGAAAATAATAACTATATCGGGATCCTCAGAGCTGGAGTTCACTCTTTCACCGAACATACACATTTTGTTTAGGATTTCACCACTGTTCTGAACATTTTTGAAGGAGTACTGATGTCACCAGACTTCCCAAGGTTCCCAGGTATTTCTAACTTTTAAAATTATGGAGGAATGCCTGCCATAATTAAAGCATTAACTTTTACATTGCAAATGTTTTTATTCAATGAACAATTAATATCCAGGATGAGATTAATATGGGGAAAAAAGACAATAAAGCATCTTGATTAAGTTTTCAGCAATGTTTGTGGAAATATTTCACTAATGAGTCAATTTCTTCTGAAATGGAAAGTATTTGAGATTAGCACTTTATCAAACAAACATCTTGTAAATGTACACAGTTTATATATTGCTGCTTCTCTACTACATCTTCAAAGGTATTTATACTTTGGTACCTACACATAGCAGAGCCAAAAAGTGAATTAACTTGTTGGACAAATAGGGGTTATATTAAAATTAAACTATTTTAATGAAAATTAACGTTTAGATTTTCCTCAGAGTTGAATATAAGATGAATATTTTATAAATTAATAAGAACATCACATTATTTTCTCAGCCTGATCACTCATATGACAAAGTTTTATGAGCACTAAATCACAGTCTTTGCTGCTTGAGGTCACTGTTATTTTATGTCCAGTTCATGAGAAACCTGCAAAAAGATTGTTACACAGTTTGCACTGCAATTTGCATGTCCTTTCCAGATAACCAAAAAGCCTTTGCAGCTCTGAAGGGTATCTTCTGTTCTTACTCCCCAGCAAATGATGCTAATGTTTATTATCCCACCTTGGTTCCATTGGACATTTTGGAAAGTTTGGAATCCTATGGTTGGGCCGTGGGTAGTAAGGTGCCACTCTCATGGATGAATGCAGGATGTTTGGAAAAAGTAGGCAGGGAAGAAGAGGGAAAATTTTGTTCCATATAAAGGAGCTCTTTTTCTGCACAGAGCTCCAGTGTGAGAGCAGAGAAGTGTCTGCACACATTCTCTGGGTCAAAATCTGAGAGGAGGGTCACTGCTGATGCTGTGGAGGGGTCTGATGTGGGCTGCTGACCCTGCCCAGTATCCCCACACCATTCACTTTGCTAACAACTTACACCATCCTGTACATTTGGTAGTCAAAAGCCTATGAGAAGGCAAACTAAATTCAGAAACGAAGAGGTTTTTCCAGCTGCCTGTAGAAATAGTGGAGTTCTTACATCTAGTGAACAAAATATGCGGCTGAGCTTTTTCTGTTGACCCTGGATGTCTCCCAGTGACTTATTTCAGAGACTGCTGCCATCACATTCATCACCGTGTGACAAGCTGTATCAAAGAGAGAGAAAGGTTGCTCAATCAAAAAACGGGCCCTCCATCTGGACTGGCTTTAGCTGCACTAGGGGAAACACAGCCAGAGTGGAGGAGATTATCAGATATGTGTCTGCCTGATTTATCTGTGGAGATTTCTTTTCTACACAGATGCCAGTTAAGGAAGTTCAGATTTACAAATTATATATGGGTCAACTTATCACTTTTTCCCTAAGCTAAAAAGTTTGTGATTTAATGGAAGCCAAAGATATAGAAAATTTGATAACTAGTTGCAGTCCTGGTATAGGAACATGTTTAACAGGTAGATTTAACATATTGCTTTGTTCCTTTACTAGCTCTTTCTATCATTACTTTAAATCTGATCCAGATTGTATTACAGTTTAAATGCAAATAAAAGAATTGGAAAATATTATTTGTGGATTTTTGCCTATTGAGAAATGCATAAATCGAGGTTAAATAAATCATATTTTGAAATTCTGTATAATTTAAACGCAGAATTTCACTCATTTAGAACTTCAGTGTGCTTCTTCGTCTGCCTGGGTTGATTTTATAAAAAGGCATTCTGTTTTGATTTCCAGACACCAAGAAATGGAGAATCCTTCATTTTTCTTGGCAGCTTTTTCCAAGGAGTGATCACCCATAGCTCTAAAGATAAGTTTCCCCTTCCTAGGTCTGTTTCAACTCTTGGTCTTTGATCCATTTTTCTTTGGTAGGCTAAGGAGCACATTATTAACATCTGGTAAGTACTTAGTGAATAGCGTCAGGTAACTCCTGCATCTTTCTTTTGACATGCCAAGGAGATGAACTTCTTTAAACATTCTCAACAAGGTACTAATTTAAAGCCTGCAGTTATTTTTGTGGCTTCTCTTTGTAACATCTCCAAATTTCAACACCCGTTTTCTAATGTAGATACCAGAAATGAACTTGATATGCCAGAACTGATCTTGCCAGAGCTGCTCGTAAAGGCTGAATGTTTTTATGCTCTCAGCTCTTCTTTTTTCTTTATCCAGGGCTCAAAGAGCCCTTTGGATGCCGCATTGTACAGACTCCTCATGTTTACTCTGCAATCAATCATAACTTACAAATATGTAGCCACTGCCTCCCAAAGGTCTCATCCCCTCCAAGTACAACCTCTGTTCTCTGTTCCCAGCTCTCGGACTCCCTGACTGCTCAGAAAAAGCTTTGGATGCTGAAGAAGTGCTCTGGGGAGTGCCACAGTTGCATGCTTGTGCACGTGTAGACCAAGGCTTTCCATGGATGGGGGCTCATGGCTGGGAGGGCAGGGTGTGGGGAGCTGAAGATCAGCCCTGCTGTGGCTTCACTGGGGCAGACTGGTGGTCCTGGTGGGTTTTAATGTGGTCCTGGGGGGGTTAATGGGGCCCTGGGTGGGTTAATGGGGCCCTGGGTGGTGGGGAGGTGGAGGCCCCTGGGTGCCAGGGTGGGTAAGTCAGGTCTGCAGGTGCCCTGAGGAAAGAGTTTGTCCAGCTCCTCTGTGTCTGTGGCTGGGTTTGGAGGTAGGACATGGTGGAGGGTGGCTTCAGGCACAGCCACTCTTGCCTTGTTTACCTGAATGGGGTTACCGAACCTGACACTGATGTTCCTTCTGGACACCTGCCCTGGGTGCCCTGGCAGCCCTGGTGTTTGTTCTCGCTGCTTTGCTCTCCTCGCTGGCCACGCTGGAGCACAATGTTGGCTTTAACGCCCTTTACTGAGGTGGCTGACTCCAGCCAGCTGCGCACAGGCAAGATATTTACGGTTTACCCCAGAATAACTTGTGGCTTTTAAAATTGTCCCTTATGGAGCATCCAGAAAGCAGATACCATCACCTCCTGTTTTCTTCTTTTGCAGTGATTGCCTGCTTTTGCCATTTAGAATGTTTTCATTGCCTCTGACTTTTATCATTTTTACAGCAAAATAAATGGATTTGTTCTGTTCCTGCCTCTTCTGCACTTGGAGAGCAGTTGTGTTTTTGAAAGACTGTTCTCGTGCCTCTCACAGTTCTCTGTGTTTTACACTAATAAGTCAAAATTCTTTGAATCATCCCATAAAAATAATACTTTCTAAGTATCTTATTCTTTTTTCTTCTCCTGTCTATCTCTTATTTGTCTATATTTTTTCTAAAAATGCAGTGCCTCAACAGGTTCCTATATCATAACTGTGGTTTTACCAGCTCCAGCTAAAATAATTAGCACTTAGACCTTGCATATGACACTTCTATTAATACTTAAACAGTATCAAAATAGGAAGTGCCTTAAATGTGAGGGTTCCTGAGGTAAGATATGAATATAATAACTACACAGATGGTTCTACTCTGGAATCAAGTGCATTTTATGCCATTTGCTCCCTTGGAAAACTCAATGAAGGACACTTTCTGTTACACTAATTGGGGAGAACAGTGCACCAAATTAAGGAATGGGAACTGAGATCTTAAACATTTTTGTCTTTCATTATTTCTGTTTTACTGTAGCTTTTTCTTTACAAATGCATGTGTGTTTTATGATGTCTGCTTTGCATCCTTCAGCTGTCTGACTTGGTATGCTCCAGGTCAGGTCACATATATATCATTTCTGAGCAAGGAAATTCTTTATTTTGGATCAAGTAAAATAACCTTGACTTATCACTAAAAAGAATAATTATCAGGAATGTCTGCTTTAAACTCTGCTATTATGTGCTGCAAAGAAATGCTCATGTGAGTGATACAATAAGCAGGGTTATTTCTAAGTGACAAAACAAGCAATACGAGCTGTAAGTAGTGCGAAAGTTTGTGTCAACTCATCATGCTTATCATTAATCACATGGGTAGCAACAAGCAATCAGTCACTGACATGGGATAACTGAAAATGATATTCTGAAAATTTCTTGCAAATGGGTCATATTTCAAGATGCTACCTCCCAGCTTTTTTTGGCGCAGGTTTTAGATTATTCGTTGAATACAAGCCAGCTATAAAATATAGTAAAAGGCATGATAGATTTAACTTTGACAGATGATGCCTTTTCGTCTGTTCAAACATCATCAGTCAGGGCTCACATGGGGCTCCACATGGCACTCAGTGAACCAAAGCACATGCTTCATGGAAAATGCATGTTTCATTTCTAAAAACTACTATTAATGTTCAAACTAAAATAAAAAAAATCTCTTATAGATATTTACACCCAGTAAATGACCTTCTATGCTCTGCAAGTTTTTTCTGAGGTAACATTTTTCTCCAGTGAGAAGATATTGTGACAGTAATATTCATTCTTTTAAAAAGCACTGATATGATGCCAAATATGAGATGAAGTCTAAAGAAGAAATGAAATTATTTGTCTTGTTGCAAAACTCCTCTTGATTCTTCTGTTATGCAGTAAAACTACATGAATGAAGTGAACATTAATTTTTGACCATTTCATCTATTTAAAAAGGACTTTGTTTCTAAAGTGATGCAAATTTTCTTGGTGCCAAGGATTACATATAAACAGAATGGAAAAAAGGTGGTTGAGCAATTCAACTTAAGGTTCATAATCAAAACCCATTAATAAAATGCTGCTATTCTGGGGTGGAACAAAGTTATCTGAAGAAGAGTTAGAAACATTTTTATGTTAAGTTAAATCTTGTGTTAAGGTAGTTGCAATCCTATTTGTTGAACAGTTGCAGTGAGCAAACATATTTCTGTCTGGACAATCTAAATCTGTGGAGGAAAATGAAAGAGTAATTTTCCCAAACAAATCTATTATGATTGTTTGCTGACAGACATGACTCTGAAGAAAAAAAAAGAATCATATGCAACTGCTGAATTTGATAAGCCCTCTGTATGAGAAACTCTTTCCCTTAAACACGTCAGATCATCAATCCTGTTTGAAACTACACAAATTTAGGACTAATTCCATTCTGGATGTGAATTTTGTAATCTTGAACTGTCTCCAGCTATTTAGAAATGCCATGTTTTTCAGCTACATGAATACAGCTCTATTGTTATAACTATGTTTCACAGACAGCTCAAATGTCTTTCACTAGACCAAATGATACAGCTATTTAGATAAGAAAAAAGAAGAAATCTCCAAATTAATCAGATTATAATTACACATAATAAGAGGAAGGCAAAAGGCAAATGATGAAAGCATTATCTTCACAAGATAAGTTTAAGAAATGGATTTATCTATAAATATTCTGTAGGTTACCTGAGACCAAAAGCAGTAGCTCCTTCTGCTGCATAGAGATTGATTTCTGGTCATTTGAAGGTTCAGTCCACAGTGAACATGATATAATAACTCATACATGTCATACCCCCAACACCACATACCCTGGCGAACTCTACAGCCTTGATCTTCTGGGAACTCTGAGAAGATCATGATAACAATTCAACTTCCAGAATGAAGAAATATGGAGGCAGAAGTGATTGAAGGACAGACATTATCTAATGCAAGGAGGTGATGCAACCTCCTGTTCTTGCTTGTTTCTTTCCAGTGTGTTCCCTTGGCAATAGGTAGAGAGTCATTCCAGCCCTGGGACAGGGTTTTGTTTCCCTTTTCAGTCAGAGATGTAGCAGGAAAATGCAATGTGAGCAACCATTTTGGGCTAAAATGGTGAGTGGGATGAGGGGAATGAATGCACCACGGTCCGAGTGACACAGTTACTTCTGACTCTGTATAGCACATGGGTAGGATTGGTAGGAATGAATGTCATGGATCACATTGAAGAATCAATGCCATACAAGAGACAGAGAAATGAAGATAAAATATTTAAGGGTCAGTTGTTCAAGGAAAGTGGGCATATTTTTAAAAGCTCAGTCCCAGGTATAGAAGGAGCATTAATGTCAAAGCAAAAAAAACCCAACAAAACCAAACCAAAACAAAAAACCAAAACAAAAACCCAAACCAAAACAATAAACTCAAAAAACCAAACCAAAGAAACAAGCAACAAAAAAAAGAAAAACCCCAAACCAAAACAAAAACCAAAACCAAACAACAACAAAACCCCCAAAAAACAACAACCAAAAAAAACCCCCAAAGCCAACAAACCCACAAAAAAACCCCAAAACCAAAAAAACCCCACCACTTGAATTAAAGTAGAATTTTATGACATTTTGCAGCATTATACTGGGAATAGGGACTCACTCGAGAATATACATATTCCTATACAAAACCAAAACCAAATTAAAAGAACACAAACATGTGCTATGCTTGCATTGGATTGACTTTGAAAAGTAGCCTGAGGGAATAAGGGAAAAAGAATAAATCATTAAAAATATTAAATTAAAAATATTTTATAATGAGAAGTGGAAAAATGCAGGTTTCCAGAACAGGCTTTAAGTCCTCTAAGCAGTATATGTCAAAGTAGTAGAAAACATACACATCCTTAAACAAAAGAGAAAGCAAGATATAAAGCCCTAACTCCTTCCATGATGAAATTGCAGTGCTGGTGATTCAGGTGGAAATTCTGGAAAACAAGAAAGATGCAAACAAGTTTGTCAGGAGAAAAAAGGCAACAAGAAATAAATTCTGTATCAAAGACAGGAAGACAGAAAACTCTTATCAAAGCAGCCAAATCCTTCTTGCTGCCTTCCTTATCAGCAAAACAAGTGGGAACCACCATCTTCTTAGGCATGTTGACACATAGATTTTGTGAATCAGAATGAGCAGAAAAGGAGCTTTTATAGATGCTATATAACTAAAATCAAAACTTCATTAAAATTAAACAAAAATTTTACTTGGGGCTTAAAATTCATGGAATAACTAAGCTGGAAGGGATTTCTGGTCTAACACTTAAGAAGACAATACTAAAATTAGAGTGGATTGTTGAATATCTTTGAGAACGGAGATCCTGCAGCATCTCTAGACAACTTGCTGCTCACCGTGTGTCCCCTGCTCTTGACACCTGGTGCAGCATTGGTGACACCTGCTGTGGCCCAGGGAAGCATAGCAGCAGTGAGATATCTCAGAGAGCAAAACCTGTGATTCACCAGTGCTCAGGGATGCCTCCTGTGACTGTTTTCTCTGATCTTGCCCAAATTTTGTCTAACACACAGCTCATACTAAGGCCTGGTGCATGTTGGGAGCATCACCACGACATCAATGCAAGAGCAACTCGTAGTCAGGAGACAATGGAAAGGAAGAGATAATATCATTATGGAGCCATTGCCACCTGCAGCCTGTTGTCTCCTGCAACATATCTGAATGCATTCAGAATCCACTAACTTATGGTAAAACGTAAAGACCAAACCCCCAAACTAGAAGCATAAACACATAAGCTTATCCAAATAGATTTTGAAGTGGATCCAACAGCAGCCAGACTGCTAAGGCCCTCATTTTTCCTGCTGTGACACAGGGGATGATCAAACTGTGATGGAGGGGGAAGGAGAGGCACCCTCACCATCGATTAGAGGACCAAGACACTGACTTCAACCTTCTTCTGAGGACTCTGAGTACACAAGTACTTTTTAAAGTCAGAGTCTAGATTGTGATTATTGTAACATGTGATGGTTAAGAGCTTGACCAAATTTAGAGAGGGTTGAAACATCTGAAAAATCTAGGTAACTGGAATGTTAGGTAGCAGAAACCCCATGATAATTGCTAGAACTTCTGTGTAACGATAAGCTGTGCTGATTGCTAAAGTCTTTAGATAATATTAAAGCTCTAAGTATAATAGAAGCCTATGGCCATCCTCACCTACCTAGGATACTTGAACGAACCTATCTGTCTCTGTAGTGTTGTGTAGCATCAGGTGACACCTCCTACGTAATACCAATTTCCTTTGCTACAATTTTGTCCATTGCAGCTTCTCTTTTCATGGGAAAAGCACGTTTATGTGTTCCATGCCCTCTATGCTCTCCTGGCATATAGCTGAAAACAGCAATATAATCTCCTTTAACAAGCTCTTTTTAACAAAGACCAAAACCTTGCACACTCACGTTCTTTTCTTGAACTCTAGCACTCCATCTGGGTGGCCATCACTAGACTCATTCCAGTTTGCCAATGTCTTTCTTGTACTGGGTAGCCCAAAACTGGACACAGAATTCCTGATGTGGTCCTATCAGCGCTGAACACCAGGCAGCAATCACTTCCTTTGGCCCCTCAGCTCAAATTCTTCTAATCCAGCCCAGTGTGTGGTTTAGTCTTCTCTGCTTCAAAGGTTCTTGGTGGCTCATGTTCCACCTGGCTCATGTTCCACCTGGTGTCTAACAGGACACCGACGTTCTTTCCTGCAAAGCTGTTCTCCAGCCCCCAGTCTGTATTGGCACATGGGATTGTCCTTCGCCAGGTACACGCAGGAGTTTTCACTTGTGTTGGTTTCATTAAGCATAAACTGGTTGGTGAAATTATCAAATTAATTTCAAGAGGCTTATATAATGACAAAATAAATTGAAGGGCACAGTTATAAATCACTGAAAACATGTAAATATATAAGTTTTCAGCATAAGTGTGGCAAAATCAAGCATGTTTTCTGTGTGCAGTTATGTTCTGCAGCATCTTCAGTAGGATTAAAGAAAACTTTTGTGTGGACTTTTACAGCCTTTTGACGAGATCACTCATAGCTTGCTAGGAAAATAAAATTAATCATAACATGAGAAGAATTGTTGTGTTCTTAGAAGATGGATTGCATGAGAAAAATGGGAAACACAGTACATTTTCAACAGTATTAACAGTTATTTACATGAGCATTTTGCCTCTAATAAGATTGTGTTGGTTAAAACTCTTTTACAGTCATTTGGGAAGGAGAATGAAAACCTGAGACAATTTTCACATGACACAAAATTTCTTAATTTGGCAAGATTATGGAAGACTCTGGAAAACTCAAAACATAAATAAATTATCAGTATCATGGCAGACAGTTCCATAAAGCCAACAGCAAGATTGTGCAAACTGAAAAGCCTTTTTTTTATATTTCATGCATAAGGTTGGGCTCTAATTCATTGTAGCTTCATATCTCAAAAGAAAGCTTGGAGTCTGTGGTAAGATATCATTAAAATTTCTGTACTTTGAAAAGGCCTTCCTGTGGTAAATTGTATTAATTTCTGATTAGAAAAATAATCAAAAGAGACATAAGCAGATTGAAGATGGAAGGGGTTTTATGTAGGGGAAAAGGGTTATTAGAAAGACAGAAGGTCCCACAGAAAAACATAACTACAGTCCTATAAAAATGACTAATAAAAAAAAAAAAGAAAATTATTTAGTAAAAACCAATTCAGCTAACTGTAGCAAATAGAGTAATTATGTATAAGGATACTTTAAAACAATCGACCAGCAGAATTTGTATTGAGTGCTAAAAGTACAAAACCAGAGCTACTGAACAAAGGACAATATAAGGAACATAAAAGCTTTAAAGAAAATATGTTGCATTAACAAGCAAATGACCTCTGGAAATATGTGCTGCTGGGTGTAGCTGAAAAACTCTAACAAGGAAAATATTTACAGGAATAAGAAGAAAAATGATAAGTGTAGAGGACAGAAACTATGAATATTTTGACGTCACATTTAAATGTTCAGCCATTGAACTCAGCTGAGCCTGGGAAATCATACGTCCTGTACACAAAGATTTTGAGAAGCTGTTTTCCAGGGATTTTAAATAACAGATAAGCTGCTTTATAAATCTCCCACTTTCGAATCTTTATTTGAAGCTTTTGGTCCTGGCAGAATCAAAATTGACTTTGGGTTAGGTGGGTCCCAGATCTGATCCAGTAACATTTATGTTGCTCTTCTGCAGTTGCCAAGAGAAGGGATTGGAAACCTGATGTAGAAACTGACACAGAGACTGCTGTGCCCTTGAGACAGCATCTGAATGGAAGTGTGAATTTAAGGCTAAGAATATCTCAGCAAGGTGGAATAAAGCCTGATGATGGTGAGTTTTTACAAACACCAGATAGAAATGTCTCCAGCACCTGCAAAACACGAATTTATGAAATTGTAAGCTAGGATTCCCTGAATCACCTTGTCCAAGCGTAAAGGGCAAAAAAAGAATTGGTTGATAGTACTGCAAAGGGAGGATAGGCAAGTTAACCAAACTGATCTTTTTCCTACAATTTTGATGACGACAGAAGTCAGTTCAAGGAGAAAGCTGAAACATCACCTGTAATTCTCCTGTGTTGTGGCATTGCTGCAGAATTTTTCTACTGAGAGCCTTTTGCTGTGCAAAGACACCATGAGCTGAGCTAAGCACATGATGTCAGGTCTCACTCTAGGTTCTGTTTGGACTCACACATTTTTAAATGCATTTTTATGGCTCCAACTCCTACAGATTTCTTCAAGTAAAAAAAAAGAAAGATCAAATAAAAAGTAGAAACCTTTTGCACATAAAAGTATTTGAAAGTTACTTCACTTTCAGAGCAGGTTAAAAAACAGTTTATCAGAGGCAATCCATCATCTACACAATTTGCATGTTTTAAGAGGTTACCTTTCACAAGACTCATTATGATTTAATATGCAACCCTAAAATTAAAAACAGCAGTAGTTTCTTCAGTTATCAGGAACTACTAGGCAACATTTGTAAAATGTGGTATTTCCTTTCCAGTAAGAGCTGTTGGGAATGAGGATTATTATATAGTGCAAAAAAGCAGAGGTGTTACTTGATAGGTAGCAATTCTGGTGGGTGTGATTTGTGGGACACCCATAATGACATGCTCTTTTTTTCAACAAATGTATATTTTTTGAAACACTGGCACATATACAAATAGATATAATAAAATCATTTAAAAATGTTTCAAACCCTTGCAATTCTTTCAAAAAATCACCACACTAAGGGACATGATTTAATAAAACACAGTTGTCAGGATTTCAGGTGAATACTTGGTAGGGCAAATTAATTTTGGACATTGCATTTCTTTACAGGGTTCTGCTATCTAATTGCTGTGAGCTATATCTGAAAAGAAGCCTTGGGCCAAAACCACACCCATTCCCATGTTTTAATTTAATTTCAAGGCCAAATTTTCCATTTTAATCCAGTTTGGAGGATGTGGGTTTTTTCTTCATGCCAAATAAAAATGTTTCTATTTTCTCGTCATCACAGGTCGACTGAGAGCTAGAGGTGGAACAGTTTTCAGCAGCAGATTGTACTGTTCTGTACAATATATTTGCTAGCATTACGAAGACTTAGGGTGTGCTTCCAATTGTATAGCCTTTATCACATGTGCTTTGTACAACTTATGCTAATAATTCAGGGATAATTAGGCAGCTAGAGCATTTTGGTTTGCCTAAATTGTATTTCATGTGTATCATGACTCTCACCGAAGTGCCCATCAATTAATTAGGAGCAGATGGTGCCTGTATGTCTGGGATACAACCATCTCTTTCAAAAAGCGAGAGGCATCCCTCAAACACATCCTGCAGAGATTCTGTGCTGGGCATCCTCAGTCTCTGAACCTTCCTATTTGGATGCCACATAGTATTATTTCTGATTTTAATCAAAATGGGGGAAGTGAGACATCCTCGATACGCCTCAAAGGCAGAAAAGGCTCAATATACATTTTTAAGGGAAAAACATCTATATGGTGGCCTTTTGCTGTGGTGTTTAGGTGCACCTTGTGTATTATAACATCTGTGAAGATGTTGAAATAGTTGCTTTTGTTAATCCATACAAGGCTCTTGTAACTCATTTTCAAGTGGGTAACACACAACAAAGAAATGTTGCTATGAGAACTCATTTTATGCTACTAATAGATTTTCAGATATTATAATCTACTTAGATTAATTCAGAAACAATTTTTTTAAAAAGGGAGATTTCTTTATTATTCATTACCTTCATGGTACATCTTTGAGGCCAGGTGGATTCAGAAAAAAATAATTCATTTTTGTTTCATTCATTCTGTATTGTACCATGATTTGTTGTCACACCTTTGTGCAAAGGTTTCCAGGTTAGTTTTTCATCAACATCCATCCGCCTTGAAGCAAGAAAAAAAACTCATCCATCTGGACTTCATATAAATTCTATATACATTCCAGAACATCAGAGAAAAAGGACTAAATATGCAGCTTAATACATTGTTTATTAAGTCTCCTATTATTTCTATGTAAAAGATTGCCTGATTAATATTTTTATGTTTATTTTTCTTTTAATGTGGTCTCGTTCCACTGAAAGGCTGCTCCAGTATTGCAGCATCAGAGCTGTAATGAAACACTACTGTGAAGCTGGGGTAAGAAAAGGCAATAATCTTCTTAAGGCAGAGATATGGAGAGGCTTGCCCAGAATAGAATGGGAAGAAGGTGATGGCATGTTTTGGATGTAAGGTTTGCTGCTGGATTCCCTGCAGACATATCTTTTCATGAACGAAAGGGCCAGATACCTGCAGAATAGAGAACCTTTCATCTTTATCTCTTTCTTCTGAGCCCATCAAGATCTCCCCGTGTATAATTTGGGTACATCTGGGTGGCTGGAGATTTTTAGAGGGAAACATGTCTGGCAAACTCTCAGGAGGAAATTATTTACTAGGAATTGGTGAATTGGCATCGGTCCCCTGGCACTGGGGAGTATTGTGGGAAACAGGGTTCTAGCTAAATTGTACTTCTGTAGGAAAAGAGGAATCTGAAAAGAAGCATGCATTGCAGAAGAAGAAAGAATTAAGTATATGCATTTTTCCAGCTTTCGCACACATTGCTGGGGTTGGTGGCATGGGGAGATCACCTTGGTGCTTCTGCAAAAGAGAGATAGCAGATAGTTTGCTCCCCTAGGGGAGATTTTTACAGGAATGAATCAGATCTGAGCTCTAGGGTCTAAGGGATGTTTTAACCATGTTTGTGGAGCAGTAGGAGCAGGAAGGTAAGTTGCTCCCAGCTAAGGTGGGAAGTAGGGAAGCAAGCCAGGGGGAGCTTTGTTCCTCTCCTGGTTTAATAAATAATGGAGCTCTGAAATGAGAGCAGGGTGTCTCACCTACAGTGAGCTGAAACACTAAATGACTGAGTCAAACTTCATTGGATACTATTTGGCTAACAGTAAAAAATTAAGGCTCCTGAGCTAAGTGCTTCCCTGCTGAGCTGTAGGTAAGGTGAACTTTCACAGGAACTGTTTAGTTACTCCATAATGTAAAGAAGGCATTTTGAGGGCCTCAGTGAGAGCTCCACCACTGGGTACCACAAGAGAGTCACCCCACTTGCTGCTGAAACGAATGTCTTAGGGATAATATTGGAGGCTTTGCACAAAAATCAGCTTTGGTTCTCCACTTGGTCGCAAGCAATTTAACAAGATTCATCTGTGAAAGTTGCAGGAGTACAGCTCTCTTCAGACTTGTAAGAGCTCTCGTTCCTGGCACAACATAACAGATCAGAAATCCCTTTCTGTTTTCTGATGATGGTTTTGATTCCCAGCTAAATTGTAATTACACAGGAAATCCAAATATAAAGCTGTGTAGCAGGGAGAGGAGCTCTTTCTTGTTCAAAAGCATCTCACCGTTCTGTGGGTGGTCGCATAATTCAGCAAACGCCCACGAATGGCAGAAGGTTGTGTCAGGCAGCTCTGTCAGCCCAGCACTGCTGTGGACCTCCCCTAAACACTCCAGGGCACCCCAACTTCGCCAGGAGGTAAAACTGGCACTCAAAACAACATGTCAGGAAATATCATGTTTGGAAAAATAAATATGAAAGAGTACAAATAACACATAAATCGGGATTATACTGCTCTTACCAGGCAGGGTATTTAATACTCGCTTCCTCAATGAAGTGCAAAATTAGAAAGTCATGAAAGCCACTAATAGAAGACAATGGTTTAGGATTTTTTTTCTTATATATTATTAGTCTGGAAAGGAATCTACACAAGTTCCCTATTACCCACTTTGAAAACATGAGTAAATCTGCCTGTCAGGATTCATTGAGTCCCTGCTGCCCATTTGTCACCACAAAGTTTATTCCTTTATCTTAAAAATTCACATTGAAAATGAAATGTTATTTATTTAAAGCATTTATTATCCAATGGCTTACATGCTGCCTCCAGAGACATTTAGATAATCAAGTTGCAGCAACGCATGGAGAAAATGAGCTACGACTGCAAATAACTAAAAAATGTAAAAATTGTACCTCTTTTTCAATAATAATACACTGTTATGTATCTGAGTCCAATCTGCTTGTTTTACTGACAAAAATATGGGTTTGGTCTGAAAAGCAAAGCAAAACCTCCAAAGTTGCAACACATTAGTTGAATTCTGACTCCAGGGTTGCCAGTCTGACTGTCGATTCTCTTGTGATTATGGGATGTTTAATACCAAAAGGAAAACTGCCTGTGTTAGGGTTTTGTTTCCCTCTTATCCCTGTCACCGGCACGTCTGTGCTTTCCCCGCCTATGATCAGGGATGGATTAAGGCTCCAAGCGGTGCCCAGACCTGCCACAATTACCGGGTGCTCTGAAATGCTCCTTCGCAGCCTCTCCCCACGCAGTCCGCCCGCTGGCTCCCTCCTTCCTCCTTCTCCCAGCAGGATGCCAGCTCGCCTTCCCCTGCTCCTGAGCCCTTGATGTCCGGGCCAGGAAGGGCAGCTGAGCCTGTACCACCGCCGTGCCCAGCCCCGGCTGCCACTGTCCCCAAATCCACCCGGGAGGGTCCTTAATCCGCTCCTGCGGGGGCTGGGCAGGCAGGAGGCACAGCCACAGCTTGCTCTTCCATGCAAGGGGCAAGCCCTAGCAGGGGAATCCATAAAAATAATATTTTGGATTATAAACCGAGCTGCTTATATTTAGAAGGTGTGGAAGGGATGCATTTTATCCCCACAAAATGTCAGGTTGCAAAATGATTTATATCTGCGCTTCACACAGAGGCAAAACTGACAATGGTTAAAATTCGAGTCTTACTATTTTGATGTGACATCATAACAGTGGATGTATAAGCTATAGGTGAGAACACACTGAAAGTATTTTCAAACACAGTCATTGAAAAATAAAGTGCTCAAGGGCATGAAAATTGTCAGTCCAAAAAGATGTTGGTTTTTTTCCATAAGAAAGTCTAACAACATTGTAGCTGGCCATTTATGACAATGGTATGCTGAGAACCTTCTGCTCCAGGGTCAAAATTATTTCAGCCCTGATGGCTTTTATGCTAGACTTTTCTCCTTGCTCTTTCTATACATAGGACAAGGAGAGACTGTCTGAAGATGTGATGGCACAGATGCTGCCTGAAGTCATTCCTGTTGCTGGCAGGTCCCACAGTGTCTGCAATCTGGGGCACCATGATGGGTGGAACTGCACCACCCCTAAACAATGCTCCTACAGCCCAGCTCCGTCCCTCAGTAAGTCAGGTATGTGTGCCTGCGTGCACAGTGTACACACACACACATCCTCTGACTACTTCAGGGATCATTTCTCTTTGTCTCACTGAAAGCTCATCCAACCTCGTTCATGATTTTATTGATTTCAGTGTCTAGGGCTCCAACCAGCTTGAAAAATCAGAATGTCTGTGTTCTCTATCATCATTAAAAATGACTCAGTAAAATTGTGATCTGTCATCTTTAAGTACACCTGGAGTATGAATTATGGAAACCTCCAGGGAATAAATAGTAAGAATTTAATGAATGAAAGGAGGCAGAACTATGTCAAGATTTTAAATCAAGTTGATCATTTAATGATCTGTTAGTCAGAAGCTGTTTGATTGGTCTTCTTTAGCTTTACAAATACATTCTTTCTTACATTAAGTCTTTAAATACTAGAAAACCATTCTATCTGAAAAAGCTTAAGGATTACAGATTCAGTTTTGATAAAGAGGTATGGATTAGGAAATCTCCTGAGTATTCCCTTCTGTCTTTATACAATTCTGTGTCTTTTGGGGCAGATCAGAATACTACAGTGACATTTATCAGAGTGAAAATTACAGCTTTAGTGCCGCCTTAGCTAATGAGTGGCTGACCATTTTCTGCAACAGGGGAAGGAACAATTCTGTATCTGTAGTTCTGCTGTGTAACCTGTGTTTCATAGCTCTGTTTTCCCTTGTATATTGATCTGCTGAATTTTTGATAATTTTACTGTAAACGCAGTGTCAGTTCTGCCAGGCACCTCTAATGCCGACCTCCTACTGTATTTCACACTGTGAACGGAATAGGGATGTTACTCTTGGCATCAGGCTGAGGCACACATTTTAGGATAAAGAAGCTCAAAGACCAGTCAGGCAGTCAAAACAGAGGCAGAAACAAACAAATGTAGCAGTCCACAGTTGGTTTCCTGGCATATTATTTATTTTGTTAATCACCACTGATAGCAAATCCTTTCCAAGAAGTAACTCAAATTTGTTATTATTTCTCTTTGAAGCTGTGGTTCATTAAGGTCTATTTGGTTATTAACATTAAAGTTCCTCACCAAGGCTCCAGGCTCCAGGTCAGGCACAAGCAGTTTAATAAGATTCAGATGGTATACAAGCTATCAGAGAGGTATAAAATTCTTCAGACTTGCAATAACAGCCCCTGTTCCTGGCAGACCATAACATCAGCAAGCTCCAGTTCCGCTTTCTGTTTACTGTAGATAGTTCTGATTCACAGCGAAATTGAAATTACACAGGAAATCAAAATATTCAAACTTAAAGGTATGTGACAGAGAGGCTCTTTTACTCTTCCAAGACTATTTTATAATTCTGGGGAATGAAGGCATTTTTTCAATGTTTAGCACACTAAAAATCTCACAGGGAAAAAAATACCTGATGGGGAAAAAACCAACATAAAAATATACTAATCCTCACTAAAAGAATTGCAATGTGCACAGTTTAAAGACACATGATTGTAGAGACTTACATTTCCTATTGTTTAAAACATTGCTCCTGGTGTTTAACATGGAAAATCATGAGACAGGAAGAAAAGAGCAGTAGTGGATAGAAACACCTGCAAATATATCTAGCTCATCAATAACTCCTTATTTAAACTCTGATTGGAATTTTTGCATAAAAATTAGGTTAAATCCCTAAGCAGTTTCTAATCCCCCACTTAGAGCTGTAAATTTCCATGCTGAACAGTATCCATGTAGCTGAAGAGAGTCAGTCTTTGCACATATATTTGCATGTATGTATGCATGTATGTATATATGTATATGATACACCTGTGTCTGTTTTACTTGCAGAATGCAGAATTCAAAAAGGAAAATGGATTCACATAAATATTCACAGCCTTCTCTATTTTGTTGTGCATAGAAGATCTGATACTTTTGGCTGCAAGATCTGCCATGCTGGTAATGAATTTACAGCCTGGAAATGAGCCAGCTTCACTATCTACTTATCTCCCATTCAGTTTGCTCGTGTTATTGGAAAATTGCACCAATGTACCAGCATCCCTTTCATTCTGAGGGAAATCGAAAAACTTAAAAGATGCTCAATATTTTTTGTGTGAAATGTAGATACCAGTGAGGACGATAAAAGCTTCAGCAACAAGGAAAAAAGAATTAAAACTGGCAGAAATTATGCGTTCTTTGATACTCATTCAGCTGTATTTTTAGATCCCTGTGAGTACAAGGAAATAATAAATAATATTCTGATGCATATATATTTGTGTGTATATATGTATGTGTGTGTGTGTGTGTATATATATATATATATATATACATATACATATATACACATACATATATATATGACATCCAGACAGACAACCCCCTCTTAAGGAGAGCACACTGTCCTTAGGCATGGTAAAAGAACCATGTTCTCGTTTTGGAGCTCTTCTTAAACTCAATAATTAATTCTACAACTCATATTCATAATTACCCTTATCAAGTTTTTTTTAATAATGAGTTTAAATTCCACAGAAACCTGGCTTCTTTTCCTCTCTCTGTCTCTGCACAGAAAAGCTGTTGAATAAGCACAATATATTTCTTATCTTTCAGGAACTCAGGCTAGTTCACAGCGTAAGCAGCTAAGCTTAAAGATTTAATTCATCTTGTTCATTAAAATTCAAATAATTATAAAGTCAGAGATGTTAACTTTTCAGTTATTACAATACAGCTGGCAAACAGAGACTGTTGCACCAACTGGGAGACTTAAAACCTCATCTTTGGTGGCCAGGTAATTTTATTTAACAGTTTAGCAGGAATTTAAATCAATACTTCTGAGAAATCTGCTTTATGAAATTATTATTATGATTAATTGATTTAAATGTGCTTTTAAAAATCTCAAGATATTTCACATGACATACATGTAGGGATTATTTCAAGCGCCTGTGGGTGTGTTCCTTTCTGTCTTTAAGTACTAGATAGAGTTCAGTGTAGAGATGAATAACCCACGACCCCTTTAATCTCTGATTCTTAAATTTTAATGGGAAATTGCACTTAAATATACAAGATGGGTGGGACTGCTTGAAACATTGTGCTCAGGAGACAGGGCAGAGCTGAGTTTATAACCTTTGCTGAGGCATTTTTGATTCCTTTTTCAAACTTACTGCTCTCTGAAATCTCCCTGTGAGATATTTTCTTTCACTAGCTGCATTTGCCTTCTCAACTCAAAACTTACAATACTTCGAAGAATAACCACCAAAAAGTCAAGTGTATGGTTTGCTACAATGCTTTGGCATTGCCACACTTAAAGATGAAATATTTCCACCAAGGAATTTACTCTATGGCATATTTCTACCTGCTGGTGCTACTGGTCAGAAGTGTTCTTAATGGATACAGATTTACCAGCTATAAAATGAATATCAGCCTCAGGGAAATTCACATGAATTTCAGCAGTTATGGTGTTCATTTACTGCTCAAATTGCACTTTCTCCTCTGCTCTATGCCAGAAAATGGGCTCAGCTCCTATTAGACTTGAAGAATTGTGAGTGAGACAAAGGGAAGGTATTCGTAGCACAGCCAGCCTGGCCCCATTTATCAGCCAGATATCAACTTTCAACTTTCTTTAAAAGAGAGAAACTAAAAATCTCACCACATGCCAGAGTTACACCTACAAATGTGTCCCATAGCAGTCCAGCATGTTTGTGGCTGCAGTTGTCTGGCTGGTGAGGATAAGGAGGCTGTTTGCACAAAGAGTCGAGGTTATCTGGCAATCTGCTGCCTTTTTGTGTGACCAGAGAGGCTGGAGATGCTTCCAGGGCAAAGGGGTATTCTCTGAATCTGACCTTGAGAGACATGAGGAGCTGCTGTGTACTTTGAGAGCCGAAGGTACTCTCCCTGCAAGCAGTAATTCCTAGCAAAGTGTGCAAGGACAGCAAGAGAAGGATTTGTGGGCAATGAGACAGGAAATTCCTAGCACCATATTCACACCCCTTCTAAATGAATAGGACTTTCCAGCCTTTTATATTAAGTGATTAGAAAGAGTTAAATGAGCATGATTGCTATGGAAATTTCATAGCCATTAATGTTTTCTACTCCTTCTGTGTTGAATGCCCTTGTGATAGAAGAGAAAGAACAAACATCAAAAGTACCTTTTAACTTTGCAATTCTTTCTAAATTTCTTTAAACTTATAGGCTATACTGCTGGCTTTCAAACTTCAAAGCATGCAGGAAGATCAGGGTCACTCAGAAAATTATTTCTTACAGTTTAATAAAATATGCATGTGAATTGTATGACCTGCCAGAGAAATTATTTATGTGTTAATGTAATGTTGTAACATTAATTACACACTTTAATGTCTTCCTTAGTAGCTTCTTTACCAGTAAGAACAGTACTGGTTCTAAATTGGGGTTGAAACACGTGGTGTATCACCACCAAAGCTTAAATAATTTCCACACTTGATTACTTTTTTGCTTCCACAAGATAACAATCTTTTTTCCCCCTTACTATTAGTATTTGGGTAAAAGGAAGCAACAGAGTTCTTTTCCCTTTTACTCAGAGGATTCACAATGGATCATTTTCAGTCTCTCCCACAGTGGTGTAGTCTGTATTTATCATATTTATTAATACCGTAATATTAGGGTTGCAGAAATACCTATTGCGTGGTTTTTTGGAATGAGTTAAACAGCTTTTATTTATGGCCACTATTGTAAAGTACTTAATCCCATAAGATTGGTTCCTTTGAATTTCTTTCCTTAGGGGATTTTCTACCTCTTTTTCTACGGTATACATGTAATTAAAATCATGTACATGCTTGCACAAGGACATATACAGAGTCTTATCTTCCGATTTACTATTCATATAAAGTTCTTAATATAGAAAAGTCCTGTGTCACTTGTTTCAATAATGTCCTGTAGCAACTCTATAGTTCAATTCCAAATTGTCTGAACAGAGTGAGAAAAAAAGAAAATGGGTTCTTCTGTCAGCTACCATGCAAAATTTGGGTATGGTGTTTGCAAATCACCTACTTATGTAGTCCTCTCAAATGTAAGTCTGAGGCCTAACTTCATTAAAATTATTTGAAATCATGCAAGGGAAAGTGCTATTTTACAGATATTTTTATTAAAAAAATTTGCTTTTATCTGTGTTCATTGTTTTAACTTCTAACATTTCCTTCATTACTTTCATGTTCCTGTACCATAGCCCAAGGTAAATTAAGTAAATAAGAGAATCCATTTGGCATTGTTGGTATTATTCATTATGTTATATATGTTTGTCTTTTCTTAAATAAATACTCCTTGTCTCTTTAATCTTCTGAAGTGTCTATCTGTCTAGTATTTCAAAGATTTTCTTAGTGACAATGATGTCGGGATTACTATTTTTTATAAAATTATTGATTTTTCTTCTGCCAATGTCCAGTTGTTCCCTGCTGTAGTTTTTATACTGTCACAGAATAACCTAAACCCATAGACCACTTGTGGCTATTATGTTTTCTCTAGCTCACATGCCACCTTCCTTGGATTTTATCCTGACATCAATGCTATCTCATGGAAGGGGTTTTCCAGTTCCTCCACACTTAGTCAGTCTGCACCCAGTCTTGGTAGCATTCAATGACATCATAATGCCACATGAGGCTCTTTTGTCATGAATGTGCAGAACTTGGAGTTCAATTTGATTTCATAAACCTCCCAGTAAACCTTTGGCACTTACGTATTAGGTTTTGGGCCGTGCTGGATTTCACTCAGTATCCTCCACATTCAAAATTAGTATATATTGCTCAACTTTTGAGCCACGTAAGAAAGGTATCTTTGCTTCATGTAACATCCTTTTTTTGAAAATTAATTGAGAAAACACAATGTGCAAAAAAGAATGGAATTCCAGAAGTCTTGTCATTAAGTGCATTGGGATTGGCACAAAAGTCATGGATGAGCCATAAGGAGACACAATCAACACATGTAACAGAAAGTAGCATTTAACTTGAGCTTTTCCAAAATGAGATTTTCTGAGGTTAAGAATAGGGTTAAACTATATGTTTTTTCACATGTTGGCACTTTTTGGAATCTGTGGGAGAAAAGACGAATTATGAAAATACCACAGATACTTTATGGATACTGCTGGTTTAAAGGAAGTCAGGAAATACTGAAAACCATAGAAAGACATTTTTTCCTGACATTTCCTACCATCAGCATTCTGGGACACTTCAGATAAATTTCCAGAAGCTTTGGGGGGATGCCCAGGTCTTGCAGTTCTCCTTCAAAATGTATTGAATGGTTGAACTCTTTCTATTTGCTTGAAACAGCTAAAATGTTTGTGTTCATCATCAATTATGAGATGTGTGTTTCTTCATTTATTCATGTCCCATTCATAGATATAGATTGAGATTCTTTATGTTACAGTCCATTGAATAAGCAGTAGAATGTTACTTCTGTCTAAAAGATTTTTTTAACGTTTGGGTTTAGGATTCGCAGAGTGGAGCCCTGACTTCTAAATCTAAAGAACCTAATGAAGAACCCAGAGAGGCAGGTGATGAATGTAAGGGATGAGAGAAGACCAGAGGATCCTGGCTATCTGCTTTTTATTTTAACTTACCAGTTTTTCTAGTTAAAAACTTGCTCATTCTGAAAGAGCTAACTCTTTCCATGAGTTTGCAACACACAATCACCTCTCCCCTCTCTCCTTTAAGTTTGCTGACTCCAGCATGGTCTCCTTCCCTGTCCCATTGCAACCCTAGAACTTCATGCTGACCCTGAATCTTCACAGGTCTCTGATGGTTTCCTGTCTCTGTCCTGTGCCACTCCAGCTGCTCTCAAAGGTTCATTGTTAACTTGACTCACACTGGTTTCAAATCTACAGCACAGATTTCCCAAAAGGAATGAATTCTGCTCTTCTCACAGGTGAGTGTATTCCTTTTGTCATCCTGTCCTGGTAGGGGTTTGATAGAGGTGTTTAGGCTGGAAGTGGACTGTTAAGCTTGGCCTAGTGCTGGCATGCTGGAAAACATGAGGAACAAAAACCTATGAGGGGTGTGCTGCATCCACAGAGACCATGAGCATCACCAAGCCCAGGCCTAAGTTTCACTCCTTTTCAAGTTCCTTCACAGTTCATATTCCCTGGTTCATGTCCCACCCAGATAATGCCCTTCAGGAGGCACTTGTCTGGGTATATTATGGATGACTGGCACATTAGGGCAGCATCAAGCTTTTGTTCATTAACTCATAATTCCTCTCATCAGCCCCTCTATTATGCAGGCTGTCTCAAAATTTCAAGTTGTTTGTTTGTTTGTTTAAGACAGCACTGATGTCCATGCATGCCATAATCTTGCTCCTCTCCCAGCATGTTAGACCTTTCCATATGGCGAGACACATTTTAACAAAAAGTTTTTACCTAAATGGCCTAAGCAGTGGCATTTTCCCTATGAATCCACTCTGCTTTGCGCTGGGAATCAAAACAATATCATTACTGTTATTCTGCTCCATCAGCTTTCCTGATGAAATCAGTCCATTCATTGAGAAGATGGTCTGGCTGTATTTACATACAACATATTTCTTTCCTATTCTTCATTATACATATATAATTATTTTTACATTGCATTCCCAGAGGTGAGTGACAGCATACAGATACCAGAGATGCTATTCTGCCTCCAGCAAATGCTCTGAGAAGTGTACGGTATTAAGGACCCTGTTTCCTTGGTTACATTTAGCAAATTTGCATGCCAGCATGGTGCTATTCATCACGAGAGACATCACAGACCTGTCCATGGAGAGAGGCTTTTGGAAGTGAATAACCTTTGTATTCTTAGCTTCTGCTTTGAATACATGGATGAGGAAAAAATAGTTGTCAGCATAGCAGGGGATAGGCAGGCTGAGAAGCTGAGTCCTGGAAGCCTCTGAGAATGAAATCAAGTCCTTTATAGGACTGGGCAAAGAATCTGTGGGTGCAGGAGAAGTTCATAAGTTTGACGTTAGTACTGCTTATGAATGACCACAAGATAATTAGCAGCTCTTTCTCAGAACTTGTGCCCTGGCTGCTGTCTCTGGTTATGCTCTGTGTTGGGGAGGGGCAGGGTTCCGCTGTTGCATGCTCACTCGTTCCCTGGAACATGAAGTGTAAGGGAGAATTTTTCCCTAAGTCTGCAAAAGCAATGTATCGAGACAAAGTTAACCTGCCCACAGAAGTCAGGCAGTGAAGGCAGACCAGTAGAGACTGTCCCGGAAACGAAACCTCCCCAGAGAGTCCATGATAAAAATACCACTTGCCTTCTTGAAACCATGTGTGCCCTGGCTGGACAGGATCAGCCTTGTGCTAGCAGGCCCAGCTTCCCCCGTATTGCCCAGACACAGTGGACAGATGGAGCCTCATTCCTACAACAATCCCTGGAAATGGGATTCTCCCCTGAATGTGCAATGTCACTGTATACACATTCACCTACAGGTTCAGTCCTAGCTGAATTTCAGTGAACAATCCAAAGCTACGGTAAAGAATTAATTTAATTTATCTTTTCAGATTTAAAAAAAAAAAAAAGTTTATCACATCCATTTGGTGACTGATAGCCAATGAGCCTACCACTCACCGAATAAAAGCTCTGTTAACTTTCAAATTGAACAAGGGCAAAGAGGGTATTGCAGTGCCTGGAAATGGATGAGGATTCAGAGAAAAAGTGCTGAGTGTCAATAAATATAGTACATAGCTGTGTTTTCAAACCAGGTAAAATATAAGTGCAGTTTCCAGTAAAACATTAGAAATGGATTGGACACTAAGTCATTGATCCAAACATTTGCAACTGAAGACCACATAAGCTGCAAGTTTATTAAACTGATGCACCAGCTATTTTGCAAGTTGCTCCAGGGCATGAGTTCAGAGCTCCCACCAGGGTGGGTTCATAAACAGACCTATGAGCGCAGCCCCTCTCCATCTCCAGATCCTGTGGTGGTGCACTGAACTCCAGGCAGCAACCACAAGGCTGTTGAGCTAAACGGCACTGTGAAGAGCTTTAATGGAAGTGTTACACCTTGAAATCTAACACCCTAACTGTGCCTGTGTGGTGCTAGGAAGAAGATGGGATGAGCTGATGGTCTATATGGGATGAGCTGAGGGTCTATATGGGCCAAGCTGGAAGAATATCTTCCTGATCCTCCAAAGCGACCTCCTTCAGTCTCTCTGTGAAGGAGGAAAGAGCTCACTCCAGGACACGCAAATACTAAAACCACCAAGAAAAGGGTAAAAGCAGGCCAACTCAGTTTTACTTCAAACAGGGTAATAGGAAGTATGAATTTTTACCTATCTCCTCTGTGAAGGGCTCTTCTGGCCCTTGGTCTTCACCTGACTCAGCCTGATTAAATCTTGGCATTTAATGAAATGGGGAGCGGGGTTTGGAGATAAGCTCTTTCAGAACAGTAGTTAATGGTTTTAGTCTGGAAAGAGTGAAATGTTTTTCTGCTTCACAAAAGAGATTCTTATCAGTGTAGAAATTAATTACCTTTCTTAAAGTTTT
The DNA here is from genome assembly GCA_036785705.1 of Acanthornis magna. Taxonomy (NCBI): domain Eukaryota; kingdom Metazoa; phylum Chordata; class Aves; order Passeriformes; family Acanthizidae; genus Acanthornis; species Acanthornis magna. The sequence goes on along the minus strand of JAWUZG010000028.1, from coordinate 17,276,621 downwards.
GCTATTTTTCCTCATACTGCAAATTAAGATATGAAGAGATTTATTGTCAACGTATAAAGTGCCAGTGTTGTCTGGACAGGGTTTTCTTTTTTTGGGATGTCCTTCAAACTGTCACTAAGGACATCAAACATTAGGTTGATGTATCTAATTTAAATTGCAAAGAAACTAATTTTGAGGCATAGACACACTTTCAATCCTGGCATTTGGCTGATCTGTGGAGTTGCATTGGCAGGTGGCTTGAATGAGCAGTGCTTCAAGCAGCACTAGCTGTGGGCATCAGGGCATCCAGCTGTGAAAACAGATCTGCATGGCTCAGTAATGATAACTGGTACTCAGGGAAGTCTCTTTATCTTGAAGAATCCCAAAGTGATTGATGGCTGGTGAGGACCACAGCCAGGTGTACGGTAAACGAGACACTGATGCCATTTCTGTCTCTGCTGAGGGCTCCTCCCTCATTTTGGCTTTGTCCCTCATTGAGTGCTAGATGTCTTGTTACCCTAGAAGTATTTTCTTCCTTATTACATGTCTTTTATTTCCTGGATTAGTCAGACCAAGAGCCAAAATCCTAAATCCCAGTTCTGTACAAATTTGCAAGGGTCAGAGCCAGCCTCAGAGCTAAGCCTTAACTACTTGCAATAATCACCAGTCTGAAATCATAAGGGATGCCTTCAGACTCTGCTGAGGCAGACTTCAAAATCCATTTTAAAAAATGTGGTCTTTTTATTTGCCGCTTATATTGTGTTTCTGGTTTCAAGATCTTCTTTGTGAACTTGGGAGCTTTTCTCATTATAAATGAAAGTGGAAATTGTCATGTAATCTCCTGATACCAGAAGAGGTTGCTGTGTCTGCTACTGGGAGATTCTTGATAAAATCACGAGAGGGGGCAGCTGGATATATGGGCCTATCAAATTATTCTAATAATGACATAGTTTAAAGGCTCCTGGCAGACCCTCTGTGTAATCCCTGAAGAATTTACAGGCATATATATCCTGCTTTAGAGTATCTCTGTTCTTTTCATATTTGATAAACAAAAATTACCATTTGGACATAGATGTAAATTCCATGCCACGGAAAGAAAATAAGCTTGGACTTCTGAATTCAAGCCCTGTGCTTCCTGGGTCAAGGCAAGAGGACAAAAATGAAAACTTGAGGGATTCCAGCACATGTCCTGAACTGGAACAGCTTTCTGTTGTTGGGTTTGTTGTTCAAAATTCAACATCAATACATACTTTAATGTTCTCATCATCTGGACTTGAGAGCTGTTTAAAGCCCTTGGCTTAATCCAAATACACTTAATGACATGCAGAAAGCATAATTCCACATCTTTTACCTTTTTTTGTTTCTGGCCAAGCATGAATCTTTAGTTCCTGGCTGTCAGCTGTGCTGTGAAGCCATTTGCTCAGCTGAGCATGGGCTTCTTGAGGCTGCACACGTGCATGTACATCAGACACCAGACTGGTGCTCTGCACTCTGGCCCCTCCATGTGCCACATCACTGGTCCATTAATGATGGAATTGGTCCCCTCAGAGCTGGATGGAAGAGAAAGAGAGGAGGAGGGAAATAAAAGGTATGTGTAAAAATGGCAAAGGGAGATAAAGACGTGTGTGTAACATGACAATTCATGCACCTCTGAGAATATGAAATATAATTGGTAAGGAATGGTTTTGACAGTCAATGAGAGGTATTGACACTAAAAAGAGAAAAATCATTTTATTAAAATTAAATGTTTGAAAGATGAGCTTTGGAGGCAGAAATCAGAATATAATGAAGTCTTAGTCTATGAACCAGGCCGGGACACATAATTCAATTCAAGGAAATTCAGTTTAATCTGTCAAGCAACCTAGTGATAGTGATTGTAGAAATTATTTTTTCTTCCTGATCTTTTCAACTTCAAGGCAGTAGAAACTTAACAGTGAATATCTAATGTAACATATTGGTAGTATGTCTTTCCCACTTGCCTACAACTTCTTTGGGTGCATGGGAGTGCAGCTTTGGGGTGCTATGTGGTTACAGGGTACATTTCAGTCCCCCTTTAAGAAATACATTTTCATGTGCCATTTAATATCCCTTTTGAAAATACAACAGGAAGCATAGCTGTATTTGGCAGAATTTAATTTTCATTATAAAAGTACACCCAAGTTAGGTCTTCTGCTTTCTCCCATAGTGGCAGCAGAGAGCTGTTTTTCTTCTTATCCTTGCAAGTCATCCAAGCCTGGAATGCTCAGAGATTAAAACAAATCTAATGACTGAAAGTCCTCTATGTGTGTTTATCTGTATTTTATAAGTCATGCTGACTTCTCTGACTCACCGCAAATTGGAAACTGAGAGTGTATAATGGGGATGTAAAGCTCCATGCTGTCCTTAAATGTTAAATTTTATATTAAGCATGTACTTTTGGCTCCAATCACAGAGGAGAATGAGCAGCTGGACTTTTGATATGACCTCGTATGGCGATTCCTGGGTGATAGTAAGATACATATAAAATACATGGGGAAAAGGTAAAATAAGAAATCATACTATATGCTGCTCGTCCTGAACACACATAAAACAATCCTGTTACCAAGGAGCTTGTGCCAGCAGTGAGAAAGATCCTAGCAATGTAGAAAGTGTGTATCTGTGAATGCATATCTGTTCTCAAGGGAGAGGCAAGTGCCTAATTACAGCAAAATCTATTTCAGAGCCTGTTAGAACCCAGTTTTTCATAAAGGCTTTAGTCTTAAATTAATCAAATTAATAAGAAATGACTACTCTGAGATATCAAGAAGTCAGGTAAATCTCCAATGGCTTCATTTTTGCTTCAGTTTGCTGAGGATGGACTATGGCCCAGCACACTGAAAAGCGACCTCTTGGTGTATGGAATCCTGGGAAACAAAGAGGTGCTCTAGGATGAAGGATTACTCCCTGCCAATGTCAACCATCTTGATTTAAACTTCAGGTTAAACAGAAAAAGATGGAGAAAAATGCCTTTCCGTGTGAAGCAAATTAAAAAAACCCCAACAAACTGACTGTGAATTGCATGCAATCCAGATGGAGTGATAAATATCTACTATAAGGGTTTTTTTCTCGGTAGGAATCTGAGGACTTAAACCAGAAACACACATTGTTTCTTGTTAAATTGTCAAAATTCAACACCTCTATTTGACTCCACAAAACACAAGTATTTATGTTTCCCATTAAAAACTAATGTGTTTGGGCTCCCATACGTTTGACGAAAATGCTATTCCCTTGGCTTCCATTAACTAAGGTGAGGTAACAGTCCTATTCTCTGCCTCTGTGTTTTACCAGCTTTCAGGCAGGCAGTAGCAAATCCCATTTCTAATCAGGTCTCTGAGACAGCAAATTTGTTTGCTTGGTTTATGGTTAGGCTGAGGTGCTCAACTAAAAACGTGACTCACTTTGTTGGATCTGAGTTTGCAAGGTGCTTTTGTTTCTATGAGGTTCTTACAGGTTTCCTGGGAAACAGGAGGCAATCATGTTTGGGCATGAGGTTGATGAGAGGAAATATTCTGTATTAACATGGCAGGTGTCAAATTCAAGACTATTTTGAGGCAATATGAAGTTAATGCAATTAAAACATTAAAAATATTTAGATTTTTTTCAAATTTTTTTTATAGCTTCACCACATTTTCTTCAGAAAAATTTTCTTCGTGTATCATCAACAGAATTTGACGGAGAGCTGAGAATTACCTATAATATTAAGACAAATAACCTTAAAATTTCCAGTTCAATGGCAGGGAACTTATTGCAATAGAAACTAGTAACAATGAAAGATCTGTCTAACAATATTATGGAGCAATCAAATGGTTGGTTCTAAAAACAGAGAGGAAAATAATGTGGTTTTGCTTCAAGATAAATATTTCTGCTTTATGCATGCTATAAAAGTGTATCCCCTTCTGGACAAAGTAACCAGACCTAAAAAAATGAACCCTTGCCTTTTTTTTTTGCACTCCCTAAATCTTTCTCTTTTTTAATGACCTCTGTGCCACAATTTTTTCCTCCAAGCAGTAATTAACCACTCTGCAAGTCATCACAAGTAAGCCATAAATGAATTACACTTAAAAAAATAATCTGTAACATTAATGTATTTTAAACCAAAGTAATCAGGCCTGTACTACTACACTCTCATGTCTTTCAAGTACAAATGTTCTGAAATTTTCAATAGGTTTCAATGTCCTACATAACAACTGAGGTTGAAAAAACTGCGAAGCCTGAACCACCAAAGGAAGTCTGAAATGAGCAGAAGTGTCCTTGAACACGCCTTAAAATAGTTTACATTTGTTGTCCATGGAAAGCGATACTTGCTTCATGCAACTTTTTTTTTCCCAGCGTCTTGCATAAAATGATAGGAAAATATGCAAATAAGATTAAGCATCTTGCATTGCATTTGATCATATCTTGCAACATCTTAGGGGTGGAGAAAATGTGATGAATGCCATCATCCAATTTTCCCCCAGGTTTTTAGTTAACCAGCAGAATGTCTACACGCAGAGCTTGATTCTTTCACTCAGGCTAGTACCAGTGGGGAGAAAATCTATTCAAGTCAACAAAACCTCCCTCAGGCACACAACTCTCAGAGAATGGAAGGCTGTGCTTCCTATCAAGTTACAGCTACACACCTGTCAGTAAGTTCGTAGTAAATCTCCTTGCTTCTGAAACGTGACCTGTTTTGTTTAAGGAATACACGGCGCTATCTTTTCTATGTTTGTTTTACATCAGCTTCGATAGCAGCAGTTTTTATCAGGAGCTTTTCTCTGACATCATCTTTGCCAAATTACTTGGATTTGCGCGAGCTGTATTGCCAAATTAGAATGAACTGCCCAACTTTGCAATTTTCATCAGTTTTCTGATCATTTCACACCAAAGTGTAACATATCTCATTATTTAAATCTGTGCTAAATTTGCTGGAGTAAGATCCATTTGATATGAATGCTGATATTTAACAGTTCCCGTTTTACATCAAGGAAAAATAGATTTTAATTAGGAATTGCGGAGCAGTGTGATTAGAATGTTTTATATAGTTTTAAGCACATATTTTGGGGTCTGAGAATAAGGAGCATCTTTGAATTTGTTATGCCTAAATCCATTAAACCAGTAAAAAATAGATTAACAAGAATAAACCTTTTAATCTACTGGAAATTAAGTATGTAATCAATACTGGGAAGAGAACACAAAACCTGAGGTACACCAATGACAAATTCACTTTGAAGGTCAAAGAAAGGAATTAAAATTAATTTTTATGGGCATCATAACCTAGAATTACAGTCAACCTTTTAAACTATACTATGTTCATCTCAGCTGGAAATATTTCTGTGTGAAATTCTGAGGAAATTCTTCTACCTTAATATTTGGAGTATGTTTATGTACCACAACAACATTAGCTAGATTTACATCACAATAACTAAAATCAGGCTTTTGACTGCTTAGTCAATCTCAGTTGAAATGGGGCCCTAAGAAGCATTTGATGGTGACTTTCAGGCCAAGTGATACAGGACCAGCTTTGCAATCTGCCTGTATGTGTATGCTCCACCTTGTATGGCACCCACATGTCGCCAACGCAGGCATAAGTTTTTTTCTTCCATACCAGACCATATCAGAAACTTTAGGGGGAAAAAAAAAAAAAAAAGGAAGTGTTATTACCACAGATTTTCCAGACAAGAGAAGGGCCTTGAATTGTATTCAATTTGTAAGAAATTACTGAAGAGCAAATGTGACACTCCAGGTTTCTGTAAGACAGTCTGGAAGCCTTAGGCATTCTCCAAGACTATTGCATCAAAATACAAGCTCTACCCTACTTCTTTTGTCATACTGTTCTTATTTTTGGTTGGTTTTAGATGACAAAAAATCATAAGTCTCAGACATTATGTCTGAAGGTGCACAGGCACAAGGATATTATGCTGGCTATTTTGTGTCACAGAAACTCTGCATTGTTTAAAAAGAACCATGTGGGAGATAAAGAGGAACAAAATGTAAAACAGAATGCTCCCTTTTTTTCTTCTTAGTCTCCCTTCACACAGTTCTCTCTGTTCTCCCCTTTACTCTTTTTTCCCCCAGTTTTAATTTTTTTAAAAAAAATTTCCTTCCTGAAATTCCTTTTCCACCTCTTGTCCTCTCCTCTCACCCTTGGACCCCTGACACTGGACTTATGAGGAGGGCTGCCATCAACAGCTATGGAAGCTGCCTTAGGGACCAGCCTCATCCCTCTTGCAGGGCTGGCAGTGTCAGGAAATCCAGCACCAGGAGCAGCAGGAGGACCAACCAAATGAATGAATCCACTTCATGAGGTGAGCTCATGATTCCTCTGAGAAACAATCAGAGTCTGTGGAGGGGACACAGAGATCTCGAGCTGCCAATGGACACCTCTGTAGCCATTTCACCTGATGGGAAGGCTGGAGCAGGAGCAAGAGCTGATGAACCTGTCAGGGTGCTGAAGCAATCTGCATTTAAGCCAGAGTTACTCTATTTAGTTTGAACCTTCTTAGTATGCATTTTGGGGGTAATTTCTGCCTTTTTGTTGTCTGGGTTAGCACAACAGCCCCAATGTTTGATATCTATGTAAAGCATCTCTGAAAAAAAAAGGTTTATTTTCAACAAAACTTTACTTCTATGCACAGCAAAAGGGTAACACAATAGCACATTTCTCTCCCTCTGCTTGCTCCTACTTCTGGGTATGGCAAGAAGCTTTCTCTTTTTTGCTGGGTTCCTCTGTGCACATGCTGAAAACCCGTGTTCCCAGTTCTTCTGTTTCTCTAAGCATTTCAGTTTTCTCTTTGTTCTTCAGCACTGTCTGGGAAAGATAAATCTTACTCACTGGATTTCCATCAGGCAGATGTGGTCTCTCTGCAGTTATTGGCTGCTCATGTTGTTCCCCCCAAAATTTCCTTCATAACCTTATCTTTGGCATTGTCTCATTTCCTCGTTTCCCACCGGGACTTGTCTTTGATTTAGCAGGTGAACTCAGGGGCAGATCCTGTTTAAAATGTATAGATGGGTACCTTATTCCTCACCAAAGCCTCAGGAGGGCCGTTCATGCACCTCCCTATACTACTCAAAGGGGCTTTTGAAACTAATTGCAGCTCCTCCTTGACTAGCTTGGCTGCCCTCTTGCCTGTAGCTCTCTTCCAGCTCTGAAAGTCAAGGATAACTCCGAGAAAAACAAACAAAGGGAATGTTTTGTTGGCTTGTAGTTTAAAATAATTGCTTTGCTTAGACCTTGTAACAACCTCTATCATTAACTTTTGGGAGTGGGCTTTTTTCATTAAATCCAAACATGTGCTCGCAGACTGCCTGGGAAATTCATGACAACCCAGTGAGGTGCCATGACCTTCTGCTGGGATGAATAATTTTTGAGTGGAAATTACAGTGGCACTGAGCGCGCTGAGCTGAGGTTGCATACATAGCGTTACTCATCGTGATAACAGCATCAGAACCTTATCGTTACATCTTTGTGCTCATAAATATTTTAGCAACGACTTGTGGCATTTTGCACTCTATTTTTCACGCACTCAGAATCAAAGATTGCCAGTAACAAGCCAATGAAGCAAAGGGCATTGAAGCCGCCATTCCCCATCTGGTGTATATATTCCCTGAGTATCCCAAGAACTGCGCAGTTATGGCTTCTATGTTCATGGCACTGTGAGGCAGGGCTGAAGTGGGCTCCCTTGGAGACAAAGATCTACCACACAGCCTTCAGAAACCACTCAAAAATACACTTCATAACCCTTTCTCTCATAAGAAGGCCTTAACTGTGACCTGCCTACCTTAGAGCAGGACTGATGAGGCAGAAGCCAAAAAGGCATGAGAAAAGAGCTTTTGACTTTCTTCTAGGGAGCTTTGAAAAAATTGAGAACAACACACCAAGAGCAAGAGCATGCAAATATACAGGAGTAAGACATGAGAAAATGTTACCCTGTCTAAATTCATCTAGTCACCTTTGTGTGCTAACTTTAATTCTAATTTGTCAACCAAGAAGTTGAACCTTTTCTACTTTCAACTGCTGTCCTAGTTTTGGCTGGGATAAAGTTAATTTTCTTCCCAGTTGCTGGTATAATGTTATGGTTTAAATTAAGTATGAGAATAATGCTGATAACACATTGATGATTCAGTTGTCACTAAGCAGTTTTTACACTTAGTCAAGGACTTTGCAGCGTCTCCCACTATCACACCAGCTAATAGACTGGGGAGAACACGAGGCTGGGAGGAGACACAACCAGGTCAGCTGAGCCAAAGTGGCCAATGGGATTTTCCATGTTATATGGCATCATGACCAACATATAAGCTAGAGGGAAAGCGGTCAGCAGCTGCTGCTCAGGAACTGCTGGGTATCAATTTGTGGGTGGTGAGGAATCACTTGTTTTCTACATTCTAATTCTATTATTGTTATTATCCCATCCTTTTCTGTCCTATTAAACTGTCTTTATATCAACCCCCAAATTTTACTTTTTTCCCCCAATTCTGTACCACAGCCCACTGGGAACAGGGGAAAGTGAGTGAGTGGCTGTGTGGTCTTTAGCTACCTGCTGAGCTAAGCTTACCAAGAAAGTTGCATGCCTAAAAACAAACAACAGAGAAACAAACACAGCCCAAGATTGCTTCCCAGCTCTAGTAATCTTCATTTTTTTTTGTTCATCCTCACAGCAAAATACTCATGATTGTTGGTAGATATTTAACTTGACAGTAAAATTAATATTTACATGGCCACAAGTAGCGCCCTATTGCATTAAGCAGTATGTGATCCAACCCGTACCTGCAGAGCTCTCACAGTTAAATAGAGACAGAAAGTGGATGAGCAGTGAGCTGGGATATGACTGCAACATGGAGCTGTGGTGTCATATAACTACTTTGCTGCTGCAGTCCTTCTCAGCACCTACCCATAAAGAGGTTTTACTTTACTACTGTACAGTATTGAAGTGATGACTTTTTGAGGAAGTTTGGTTAAGGATGACAATTTGGCTTCACAGTTCTTTATGAGAAGCTCTCTTTTAAATGGCTGGTGTACAAGTCAGGAATAACTTTGTTCTTGCACCTTAAAACCGATGTGAATATCTATACCAGTAATTTCACTACAGGGGAAAAACCCCAGCAGAATATAATATGTCCGATGCATTCATGTTTTGTCAACACAGCTTAGCTGCCAGTTCGCTGACACATCCTTTAGATTGCTTGTGAACAATCTGCAGACTCCTTGCATGAATTGCATGTGGAAGGGTTTTGAATAGAGAGAGCACCCAATAAGACTTCAGGGGAAAATCTACAAAGCCCTACAAAGAGCACTGAATATACTATTTATTAGGAAACATTTGCATTTTATCTTTTAATTCTGCACATAAAACCACTCCTCAGTTGCAGTTTGGTAAGAGCTGTGAGAGTTTATATGCCTTGGGTGAATGCTGCTCATGCACATGCTTTGCTCTGTTAGGGGTTTTAGTCTTGCTAGATTTCGATGGAGTAGCCATTTAAGATCTTGCCATTTTACTAGCAATAAAGGAATGGATTAAGTAAAAGTGTAATGCTGACAATATTTCATTTTTATAGCAGAGAAATGAAATGTAGGAAAGAAGGGGTGCAGAGGCTAGAATCCTGATTGTGAGTTCCATAGGCTGTGCTGTGGGTCTTAGAACAGGTCTTGAATGACACTATAAAACTCTGTAAGACGCACTCCATTTCTTAGAGTTTTCCATATCTACAACCACGATAGCTGCTTTAATCTCTGATTAAGGAACAGGGTCTACAGAGCATCCTGCTCTACCAGTTGCAAAGTAGGCATATCATACGATGACAGAAAAGCATCAGCAGCATATTTGGGTCAACTTCCCACTATGACTTATTAAGCCTTTTATAAAATAAAGCTCAAAGACCTTATTAATATCAACAAGGTGTGTTATAGTCACTCTTAATGGCAAGGATTAACCTTGTCATGGTTTGCTGCTTTCGTTACAGTGCTAACAGCGAGCTAGGCTTATCATTCTGTTCACTGTACTCTATCTTTACTGAGTGCAGCGAATAGCTGGTTTGGTCTTATTCACAGCAGTGAAATGATATTTCAGGATTTCAACTTTCAGGATATTATGAATTTCTCCTGCAAAGCATGGATCTAAGCCTTGAGATACTGTGGCTAATCAATTATATTAATTTCTTGTTGAAGCAGTGAAATAAATTTTTTGACCTCTTATGTATTTCTCTAGTTGTGAACCAGACTGGAGAATTGTGGGGACATAACACAATTCTGGTTAAAAAATGAAAACAAAACTTGGATATTGAGCTAATGTTGAGCTATAAATTTAGGTGTAGATTCTAATCTCAGTTGAGTAAGGCACAGGAGATTTATTTCAGTATCCCTGTTAGTGGACTGTGCTGTATTAAAACTGGGAGGGCATGAACAGGACTGGAGCAAACAAAGTGTTTTGGAAAAATGCTACTATTCCAGAGGAAAAAAACTAACCCAAACACTTACCTACAGATTTTAACCATTGAAAGAATGCTCCTCGTTATCCCAGACATCAGTGAGCTTGTTAGTATGGAGCTGGTCAGGTAGAGCACTATAACATTTTAAAGTGAAGCTGCAACTTCCCAGAAAAGTGACCACACTCCCTTGAATTTTAAGAGATTAAAATATGTGTGTATCCTTTATTATTAGGCTTTTCACCTGTGAATCTTTCTTCATGCCAGGGGAACATCTTGAGCCTGATTTCTGCCTCCATTAGATTAAATGGCAAGTTTTCATGGGACAGGTGAAAATACTCAAGGCCTCAGAGACTCATATAATACATGTCTTTTTAAAGTAGACTGGATAACTAGAGAGAAAAATCTGCCAGAGCAGTGTATCTTAATGACTCTAATGCATATTGTGTCAGAAAGTAGGACAATTAACAGTTTAACATAATGACAGAACATGCAGAACAGTCTCAAGGATGGCTCAATAGATTCACTTCAAAGTCAGGCAGAATCCACATCTGGGAAGAGGTAATGCCTTTGTCTGCAGCTTTCCTGAAGTGAGGGTTCAAATAATTTTTTTCTTTCTTAACAGCTGGGGAAAAACTCAGGGGACTTGCTGTGTTTTAACCAAATCTCAAGGTGAACTGTTTCAATGCAGCTAGTAAAGGCTGCCATAAATACACGAAGGAGATTAATGTGTCTTTTTATAAAGGGGGCAGGAGAGGTAAAAAGGTATTCCCACTGCTGGAGTTCCTCAGTGGAGTTTGCAAGATGCCCTGAGGTGCTTAAGACCTCCAAACATACACACAAAATAATCCTTCATCTTGTGGGCTCACCCCTCGATCCTTTCCTACCAGGCATGAGTACCTCTGCATTTTTATTAACCTGACATTATATTCTATTTTACTCTCATGCTTTATATCAATCTATTTCTGTGAGTTATTAATAAATTATTTGGGAACAGGGTTTCCAAAGGGAGGCCCGAGTATCAAAGGAAGAGTTATGATTCTGTGTGTTGGATAAAATACTATCTCCATGTACTTGTGTGAGGTGCATGGAGCTATGGACGACCAGCTGGAATTCATCTGGTTCATGCTCTGAACAGTGCAGAGGTCCACGCAGAGTCAGAAATGAGTTCACAAATGAGAAGGATATGCAACTGGACCTTCACAGGAGCTCCTGTGGAGCAGAAGGAGGTCTACTGCTATTGAAGGTCTGAAAGCTGTGGCTGGATGAATGAATGACTCTGGTCCTGGCAGCACAGATGAAAGAACTGCAGCCCAGCTGATGGAGTCTGTAATGGTTATACTGGTTTGTCAGGAGACTCAGGACCACTGGGACCTATTTGTGAGTTTGTTCTAGGAAACCTGTGGATCTTCCAGAGAACTGATTGCCTCCAAAGCTACACATGACCTTCAAGTGCTTTGTTTTGGTAATCTTGCTAACTGTTCATCTACAGGCTATGGTTTTATAGTATTCTTGTTTTGTTTAGCCTTCTTTTTTTCCTGCTTCATTCCAATTTGAACCACTTTAGTGGAGTAAAGGGGTGAGACTTAGATATGCTTTCTCCAGCTGAGATGGAAAAACATCCAGGGAATATAGGGTGTCTCTTGCAGTTCTCGTGCTTTCAACTCCAGCTATACCTTGTTAATACCCAGAATGTTTTCATCTGTGCTGGGACAAGTGCCAAAATTTAGAGTTGGCCCAAATACAAGGGAACAGCAATAAACTGCCCGCTCAGCTCTCTCATATATAAGCTAATGGTATCAGTGGACCTGGTCCTATTTTCTCATTTGTGGACATCCTTTTATGCAGATTCATCCTGTTTGGACACCAGAGACAGGAAGAAAACCTAATGTGCCTTTGAAATTTAACACACTGCACTTCAAGAGGGATCTGGAGGAATGACTTAAATCCCTTGGAGAAACAAAGGTTTAAAATCCTGGTTAATACGGACACAGAGAAAACTGGCATGATTTCCCTCTTGCTTATGTTTCAGCTAAGCTGTAAGTTTGGGACCATGGTGTTGAGGCCAAGAGGAAGACCAGGGCAGGTAGTTGACAGTCAGCCATGACTATGGTGATCCCCATGTCTCCTCTGGAGGAAGTTCTGAGGTTGCAGGATCATTTACTTAAGAAGGCAGTTCAATTCCCAAGTCTGCATTCTCCCTGAAGATTCAGGTTTCTAGTTTGAACCCCTTTCCTCTCTGAACACAAATGAGGAAATAACTAGAAGTGAGTAATCAGAGATGTCCCCAGTGAGGACAAAGTTATTTTAATGTAGCCCGGAACACTGTGCTAAAAAATGAAAGCATATATGAGCTGTGTGTTGAATATATCTAGAGAAATTTTAGGAGAACTGATCATTGTGTTGGGATGTAGCTGACCCAAGTAAAAAGGACTAATGGAGCAGAGAAACTAGCATATCATGAGTAGTTGCAAAATCTTTCCACACTGGTTTTGGATTGGCTTTGTTAAGGGATTGCTCCTGTGGGCTACTTTTCTTCATCATTTCTCTTGAACAGATTTCTACATATTTTCCTCTGGAGAATCCACATATAGATCTACTGAAGGTACCAGGAGAGCTATAGCCTCAGTGGCATTGTGGCAAGTGATGGCCCCCATATCACAGGTGCCCTGCTGCACTGCCTCCTCTCAGTCCTGCTGCCAAGCAGCCCTGAGGGCAGCGCCTCAGGTCTGCCTGAATAAAACCAGAGCACCAAAGTGCATCAGCAGCTGGGACTAACCAGGTGAAAGGAAACCTTTTATCTTTCCTTCATGAACAGCATATAGGTTTAGAAAGTATCCACACCAGGGCTAGCCTCCCTGGAGGGCTGCAGGGAGAAGAACAGACAAGACCTTCTCTCAGTGATCAGATTAGTTTGATTAGCAAGGTGGAGGGTGAGTGATGGTGCTGTCTTGTCTGGAGGGCCCAAAAGCTGGTTCCTCAGCTGGTTCCTCAGCATGTGTCCACTGGGAGACCCGGGGAACTGAGTCATCCCCACTCCCCCTGATGCAGTTTCCCACTATCAGGCAAATCTGCGTCCTTTATGGTTTCAAAGCCCAGAGCCTGGCATCACAGCGAAGCTAAGAGACCTGAAGTCCCAGTTCAAGTTTAGCTTAGTCTACAGATGAGTATATCTCCAATTTCAGTCACTTTTTTTTTCTGCTGAGCTTGCCTGGCCCTGCTGATGGTGATACCAGGCATTGCTTCTGTGACCACTCTCACACTGTGGTCATAATGTTTGATGCCATGCACATTACCATTTTGTCTGTGTTCCTGGGTTTTTGGTTTTTTTTTAATGAGGTTAGATATTACTTCATGGAGTGAAGCTATTTCACCATAATAATGACCAAGATTTTCCTGTGTAGGAGGAAAGATTTGCCCTAAAGTTCTGAAGAAATCTCTTCTATGACATATTTTTACCAGGGAAACAGTAAGTACTGCTTATTTCTTTTCTTCTGAGTAATTAACATAAGGAATATTCTTTTATGCATATATATTAAGTCTTATGCTCAATCCCACTTCCTACTTCTAGTTGTCAAAAATTACTATGAATTAAATAAGCATGTGTGTCCCCCACATTACACTGACTGCATCCTTAGAATTTCTCTGCGCAGCCTCAGTACTGCTACACAGAAAGAGGAACTGAGGCACAGAGAGGCCAAATTGCTTGCAGATTTAGACAGAACCAGGCATGAATCCCAAATCTACTGAGTCCTAGTTAAGTGCCTTGGCTGCAAAATAGGCTTTCTTCTATGGACATTACAGCTGTGATTTGCAATGAAGCTTACAGAATCTACTTATGCCATCCCATAAGATTTGAGCACCTAACTCCGTTAGTACCTTTGAAAATCCACTTGAAAATACTTTCTCATCCTTTTTTTGGTATAAAATGCTGTCTTCTCTATTTCCCATTTAAGATTATACCTGTTATTAAAGGTGGATTTAAAGTTTAAAAATCTCTGCGTTTTTTTATGACTTGGAGAAAAGCTTGTAAGTTCCAACATTTTGCTGTTTAGTAGACTGTGTTCAGCTGTCTTTCACTGCAACCACATTGTGTAATAAGTTTTGTTAAGTCCTGTATCCCATCTCACAATGAATATGTTCTTACATAAATAACAGTGTCACCTCCCCAAATGTTGTGTTGAAAAATCTGTGGTGTGAGTATTTAAAGAAAGGAGTTGGGATTGCTGAGAAATATGTCTATTATTTACCCTGCCAGTGTTCCAGCAGAGAGATGCTGAAAGTAACTGCTGTGCTACATAGCTAAAAAGAAATTGAGGGAACAAGTCATCCACCACGTCTAGATATTGCAAAAATCAGACGGGAATCAGCTGTTTTGTATTTTCCCTTTTGGACTGAGTGCAAATTATTTTCTGGGTTGCAGTAGGTGAAAGAAAAATTACTGGGGAAGCACAGAGGACACCCCATAACCTCTGTGCATTTCAGGGAAAACTGCCAGGCCCCAGATCCTTCTCCCCCTCTACACAGAGTCCGAGCTAGTTCAGTAGAACCTCAGCAAATGTTACAGCCTTTCCTGTTTGCTTTGCACTGCTAATATATTTGTGCATTGCAAAACCTTGCATCTTCTTGAAAATATCCTTCAGGGAGGGGAGTGGGAAATCCATATTCCTCTGTTTGGCAGAATCTCTTTGATGTCTCCTCTCCTCTCCTGTCATGCTTCTGTCTGTGTGAGGATAAATGCACTGCAACTGGAAGAGTGAGATAAATAGCGTAAGGAGAAATCATTATAAACCTCAGTGCCTGAGAGGTGCATTCTCGGAAATGTGCCAGTAATAAAACCTGACCAGGCCTGGAAAATAAAAATCTCTCAAATAATAATATAGGATCTCCACAGACCATTTTCTTATGCCTCTTCCCCAAGCATGGAGCATTAAAAGATTGAAAACTCCTTTTCGCTTCATTCCATACATCCTGAAAAACCATACAACATACTCCACATGCATTTATAATAACAAAATGCGGAATAAAAGAATTTTCCTTCTTGGGACTGTCTACAAAATGAACCTTGTCCCTGCAAAATTAAATACAAATAAAAGGAATAGGGGACAACCATGGTATAAGCCTATGTATTCTTCCCGCTGCTCTTCTGAATGATAAGCTGGAAAAGTACTGAAAACAGATACTTACTCCTACGTTCTGTGGGGTGGTGAAGATGTATATATACATGTATATGTAATTGAAGTGCAAGTCGTATCATTTATATGGGGAGTAAGCCTCTTACAGGCAGGCCCAAAAGTTTCCTTTCTTTTCTGAGAAAATTTCAAGTGCACAATGAATGTGAAAACAATGTAAGAAACCTTTGGCCACCCAAGACGTCATGAGCATTGTTCTGCTGCGCTTCTGGCCTCGTTGGAGCTGACACTCAGCATAATGAGTAACAGGACTCCTCCCCGTGATGCTCCTGTAGGCAACTTACAGGACTTGTTTGTGAATCATTCTTCCTGCCTCTTATTAACAGCAACTGCTATAATGATTTTCTGACTGTAGTTATCTCCTGGAGGAAACCTTGCTGATGCAGTGTTATATTCATTACGCTGTGCAGGTTGACTTCATCAAACCTCACCTTTTGCTTTGATGCATGAATCTCAAGCATGGGAGGGATGCGCTTTTTTCCACAGATTATTCAGTGGGTTATTATGGAAACCACGTTTTATAAATGGGGATCACCCTGTTAGAAAAAGCCAATTAACACAATGAGGATTTAGGAGCATTCCCTTGCCAGCTTTAAAATAATTCCAAAAGCATAAACTAGATGGCTCTATCATGAGCAGTCTTCCCTGGCTCTCCTGCCTGACCGAGATTCCCGGTGTGCAGGAGATGAGGTGTACAAGCCAGAAATTAAGACTTGCTCCAACCTGCACCCTCCTGAATGGCTCCCAGCAAAGAAGAGGCTGGTGATACCTCTCCTCCACACTGCTCCCTCCTGCCTCCCCTGGCACGGTGCCCCAGGGCTTGGTCAGCTCTCTGCCAGCTCCCCTGTCTTTCACCTGGTGGTAATTTTCACCTGGCTGCTTGAGCACTTTTTAACAGCACGTGAAGTCAAAGCATTAAAATGGATATAATATATTGTCATATTTCTTCTAAAAGAGGAAATGTAAATCATTGAGGTTTCTTATTACAACATTTTTATCTATTTATCTTATAGGTAGGGTTTAATTACTCCCTAATTATGTTTGCCCAAGTTTGCCCCAGTTTCTTCCTTCAGATTAACACTATTCAGATCACACATTTATGGATTTGCTACTCATGACATGACCAGTCTGGCATTTTCATTATCTTTCAACTTTATCTCTCCTCTTGAATCAAGGTTGCTGTCATTAACAGTATTTTTACTGCCACAGCTCAGTATTAAGACTGCATTTTTCTCCACTTGATATAACCAGCTAAGGATAGGAGGTCTCTGTACTAGGGAGATTATAAGTTAAAGTCATCGTTCAGGGCCCTCATTCTTTTGGAAGTGGTTTCTGTTGAATTAATTTATTATTTTCTGCCCACATTTGAATCTCTGAAGCTGTATTATTTTTGGTCCTCATCCTCTTGCTTCACTGCTGACTGTGTTTATTGATACTACACTTCTTGGGTCATTGCCCCAGTAAGAACTGAGCTGTAATGTCACTGTCATTATTCAGCATTCAGACACTTCACCTGTGCTCATCAATCCTGCTTCACCAACCAATTTCATTTCATGTTTTAGGTAAGGCTCTGAGAGATATGCTAAAATACAGTAAAGTACTCAGTATCTCTGATACATTTTACCTATCTTTTTTCTTAAAACCATAAAGTAGTATTTCAGTAGGCATTGCTTTATATATTCAAGCACAGAGGCATCTCACTTCATTGAGTGTTTTTGATCTCTCCTAGCTCTTGCCAGCTTCACAGGCCTCAGTAGGTGGCTGACAATTTATTTCCATTGTGCTGGAAGCTCCATTTTCTGTCCCCTCTCAGTTACCCATCTCTGCTGATCATACACTATTGGACTTGCTTGAGTTTCCTTTGAGACACCCAGAGACTTTCAAATCAATGGTTCACAAGCACAGTAAGTTTGCTTTTTAACTTTTTGCCTGGTAAGAGTGTATTGTTTTTTTGTAAGTACTGCCAGAAGTTACACTTAAACTGTTAGTGAAGATGGTCATACATTGATTTGTTCATTAATTCCTGCTTTATCATCAAATTTCATTTGAAAGAACAGAGAAATTATTATTCTGTCTCATTCAACAAGGAATATAGAATTACTTTTTGGCACAGATGCAATTACTTGGCATTTGATATGTTTCCCTTTAAATGATGGGATAAAGACTATGAGAATAGCTCATGATTATTTCTGATTGTGAATCAAATCTGAACATGAAATGCTTCTAAAGGTCACTCCAAGAGATTTTCTTTCTTCCACTCTAAAAATATCTCCTTATCCCCCTATCTACAGTGTTCATCCTGGCTGTGCAAATATTTTAGATTGAAGTTAAAAGAAGACTTGTTTCGAAATTAACTATAAAAAATCGTGTACATCCTTGGGATACAGAGACTGCCACCAAACTCTGCCATCAAAACTGCTCTGCTTGACCTTCTATTTGTATACAGAGAGAAGGGCTTTTGGGTTATGTGATGTTTGGAGGCCATTTTGGGCATGATCACAAAATGATAGAGGTTTTGATTCTTGGAGAAATAAGGAGAGGGTCAGAGAACTGCTGCCTTAGACTTCTGGAGGGCAGACTGTGTAGGAGCCAAAGGACTGGCCTGTGTAGGAGCCAAAGGTTAACAGAGTCCCTTGGGAGTCAGCCCTGAAGGTCGAAGGAGGCCAGTAAGGCTGGACATTCTTCAAGAAGGAAATCCTAAAGGCTTAGGATCAGGCTGTCCCCATGTGCCTAAAGACAAGATGGCTGGGAAGAAGACCAACCTGACTGAACAGAGTTTTGGCTGGAAATCAGGGAAAAAAGGAGAGTCTATGGCCTCTGGAAGAAGGGGCAGAAAACTCAGAAGGACTGCAAGGATGTTGTGAGGCAATGCAGGGAGAAAATTAGAGGAGCCAAAGCCCAACTAGAATTTAATTTGGCGATTGTTGTAAAAGTCAACAAAAATCTTTGTACCAATATATCAGCAATAAAAGGCAGGCCCAGGAGAATCCCTGTCCTTTATTGGATGTGGAGGGAATCATGACAAAGGATGAGGAAGAGGCTGAGGTACTTACTGTATTCTTTGCTTCAGACATTAACGATAAGAACAGTTGCTCCCCGGGTGCCCAGTCCCTTCAGCTGGAAGACAGGGATGGGAAGCAGAATGAAGACCCCACAATCCAAGGGCAAATGATTAATGACTTGGTACACCACTGGGAGAGAAGTCTGTGGGATCCAATCAAAATGATTCCATGATTCTAGCAGTTATTTTTCTTTTGTCCTAGGGAACTTTTGTGTTCAAGATCAGCTTTGTAAGATTAACTTTTAAATTGAAAGATTTAGCTAATTAAAAAATATTCTATGCAGAAAACTAATTTTGGAATACTCACGGACGATCACTGAGGTAAAAATCTATGTCAAATCAACTTAAGTTAAAAAATTCTACCAAGGTAGAGCTAGGAATCAACATTAATGGCCTGATCATGCAGTGCAATGTTATGCAGTGTAGACACAATCCTCCTGGATGTTTGTGTGCCCGTTTTGGGAACCTCAGAACTAAAAGGCCTAAGTAAAAGTGTCATCAAGACAGAAAAGAGATGCATATAGTAGCAGAAGGGTTGAGAGGACTAATGTGAAGACCACAGAAGAAAGAAGAGGAAGCTGTGGAATTAAAGGCCAAGCCAGTCTAAGAAAACAGGCCTTTTGCATGAGATAGGAAGAGAATCCCAATTTAGAATAACTTTTTAGGGCATAATGACTTGCTTAATGACTAAATGCTAATAGAGTTATGAGTCAGTGCAACCAATACCTGACCATGGTGGTACATGTAGGATCCTGTTTCTCTCCAATAGCCATCCTAAGTGAGATAAGACCTACCTTTTCTGGCTCTGAACCATGCTCTCCTTCTTCTTGGGTTCTGTAGGGTCTTTATTTCCAGGGGTACAGCAGTGAACAAATGTAGCTCAGGTCCTAGAGCAGTAGAGTCTCACCTCCTGTGGGGCTGAAAGCCAAGTCATGTGCTCTGATGGACCACAGTTTTCTCCAAATGGAGGCTGCTTGGGTATATCTTCACCTGTAAAGCAGGTGAATTTTGTGAACCAGGCAATCTGCCCGTGAATAATGGAAAGTTAAAAGTACAGTTATGGCATGTCTGTAGCACACAGTGTCTTAGGACAGGATTCAGCTTGCTGACTGTGGCTCTGACATTTGACGTCTGTAGATTGTATTTGATATGTGCACTAAACTCGCATGAGAGCTGATAGAGATCCACCCAAGACAGTCAGTGCAGCCTAAAGAATGAATCAGTCCATTCTAAAATACACAGCATGCAAATTATGTGGAAGCCACTTACTTAGAGGTGCTTAGTTTTGTAAAAGGTCCCCCAAAATAAAGATGGCTGGGCCGCAGTCTCTAATGCAGCAGCATGATATGGTGTGTGATGTCTGGTACCCCCACACAGGTGTCCTGGCTAGCTCTGAGCATCCCACTTGGTGCCAGGTACATAGGTTTTGGTACAGATTCCTGCTCCTGACAGGTGTTGACTGTCCTGAGCAGATCTCCATGGAGCACAGTGAGAGCTTGTACTCTAGATGACATGAGGACAGCTACCTGCATGCACCTGATATTTCTTGTCCCAAGCTGTGACCTAAGTCCCACCCTTGGTATCTGCATGGTGCTCTGTAAAGCACAGCAACATTCTCTCCTTCAGGATCCATTCCATCTCACCCTGGGCTAGGGTCAGTGATTGGGTGGGCATCCCAATCATCCTTGTGACAGTGAAAGTGACTTCCCTTGATTTTAATTTTTGTTGCAATGAAAAAACCTTTAGAAAGTTTCTGGAGGTGACTTTGTCTCTCTGTATAAGCAAAGCCCCATGTTCCTAATTCCACACATCTATGACCCTTGTAAACTGTTTTTTTTGTAATGGAAGGGAGCACTCCTTTTGGCCAGAGGACTGTAAGGTGCTGTTAATGACTCATTAGCTGTCATAATTCACATGTCAATGACTTTTTACTTATAATTGGACAATTCCTATGACTTGAAGGTGAACATTCAGATCTGAGGGTGTGCTGAGGCAACTTATCAAAATCTATGCACCTGTAGGGTTGCACTAAGAACATGACTTCACTAAAACTAACCTTCTTTATGGGAACAATGTGGTACTGTGATTGATGTAAATAAGAAAGACACTAGTAGGCTGTGGATTTAAGCTCATCATAAAAAAGATGAACTTATTCTATCTGACATATCCAGCTGTGCAAACAGCAGTACGGAGTGAGCTATCTTAACTTTACTAATACATGAGGTTTGGAATAGAAGCTGTGCTAAATATAAATGATTCCTCTGCTTATAAGTAGTTGAGTACTACAGAAGACAGAGAGGAAATACAAGGGGAGCACGAATTATTTCTCCAGCTCTTTTAAAGTAGGATTGAAAACGGTACGTTTCAGTACCTAATTCTTATTCATACCAATGGCTTTTGCCTTTCTTAGTCAGAATTTCCATGATATGGAAATTTCCAGCGTATCAACCACCAGGAAGGAAAATAATGACCATGCCAGAACTATTTCCTCATTCCTGTAGCACAGAGCTTCTTGCAGTCTGGTGCTGTTACTCCACTCGAGTGATGGATGACTTGAGCTGGATCTTTAGTAAAAGCACAGGGATTGGAAGCTGTTATCTCTTCTTTAGAAATGGAGAGTATGCAAAAAAATTGCAGTCAGACATTGGGGAAGAGGATGTTCCATGTTCACCAGTGCTTTAGGGAGAACTGGAATCCTATTTTCCTGAAGTATTGTCCACTCAGTGACTGTAATGCAAGCCTCTGTAGTTGTTTTGCCTTCCAGCTGCTATCGTAGGTCACAAAACCCCAAAAACCAATAAACAAGTAAATAAATAACCTGTGTCATTAGCTGCAAATAATACCACATGTTTTCAGTGCTATAAAAACACTAGTGTTGCTTAAGGATACTTTCTAGCCAAGGTATCAAATTATGGACATGGAGCGTGCTGCTTCCACTAGAATTTGCCCTTTTCTACAGGGCTAAACCACTGTTGACATCTCATTAATTCACCCAACTACAACTACGCCGTATCACCATGTGTAGGTAACCTTTGTGTTCAAACAGTTTGCTTTCTGAAAACATTTTCTTGTGCTCAGCATCAAGCTTTTTCTTGCTGCTTTTTTTCCATTACATCACTTTCCCCCCTCTTAAGCCAGAAACGTGGCAGACCATTTTCCTTTGGAGCATATGCCAGTGTTCAGTTGTTGAAACAGCAGGGGAGGTTATAAATCTGGACAGGGAACTGCTCTTCATCCTTAGTAGCTGTATGCTTTGTGGCTGTTGCAGGCAATGCTTTCTCTAGCCCTGTGACCTTGCCTGGTCTCAGACACAGACCTTTCACCTGGGGTGGAGACCAGCATCGTGCTAAAACAGCTCCAAGTCTGCTTTTGCTAAGTAGCTTTTTTTTAGACAAATGCCAAATAATAATTTGTGATTTTTCAAGTGTGTTCTCATTACTTTTTTTTTACTTCTTCACCTCTACAAACACAGAAATAAAAGAAGAATAAAACTGATATCTTATCTGAGTACAGTATCTAACCGCAAGGATTTATTCCAAAATTTTTAACACTAAAGCAACTCGAGCCCTCATTTAAAAATACTTCATTGCATTCCTTACCATTGTCAAGCATACATTTCCATTTTCCTTCAAAGCATGGCTACTGAACACAAAATAAATGAAAGAGTCACCTTTCTGATACCTAGAATGTTACAGATATAACTTCTGTTTTTTCACAGCAAGAGCGGGCAGAAATTTATAAATTACATTTTCAGTATAAGACACAACTTTCAGAGTTCACTCTGGCAGAATCTAAATTATTAGATCCTAGAGTTTTGACAGTTAAAAAGTCTAGATAAGTTCCTTCTGTAGTCTTTATAGTAAATGCTTGCCCACGGACAACAGTTCTCATTAAATTATTCAGATTTCCATGGAATGGGTGAAAACTAAGTGATTTACTTCATTTTTATTGCTTTTATAACAGGTACAGAATATAAAGTGAAATATCTGATGGAGGACAGTCATTTTTCTCAAAGTGGTGTTTTCCTTTAGACAAAAAATACTTATATTAAAAAGATTCCTCTTTCTCAAATAAGTTTTTATTTTTTATCAAAACAAAATAACATAGTTGACTTCACTTTCCCATTTGCAGCACCTCTGAATCTTGATATAAAGCAGCAGTCCATTGATTTTTTTGTGCTTTAACGAGAAGGGTCACACTATATACCATATTAAGGTAGAGAGATCAACATGGGATAATTTTAAAGCTGAAATCTTGGACTTCCCTGGAAAGAACAGGGAATTAATTTAATTTGGATTTATTTCTGCTGTAGTCTGAGAAGGGAGAACTATTATACTTCACATAGTATGTAGGGATACTCCATATAGAGTATTTCTATTATGTATTTCTTACAGTAGTCTTTGGTTACAAAAATGAAAGCTATTCCATGAAAAGGGATTAAATTTTTTGCTGTGCTGAAGTCTCAGCAGCATCTGTCAGGGTACATGGTAGTGCCTCTGCTTCTGCTCTGGTCTATGGCCATCCCGTCTGCCACTGGCTCTGCTTTAGCAGGCGATGCGGAGCATTACAAATTCCCATGGCCTGGCAACTACAGAAATCTTCTGGGACAAAGAAATGTGGATGCAGTGAGGTTGAGAGCAGTTTGTCTGTTATTTGCTGTGTGCCAAATAGTAGGTGAAAGACCCTAACAAAGTATTTTTCCTCTTCAGGCATAATGAGGAAGTCTACTGAGAATGTTTCAGTAGATGTGAATGGAGCAGACAGAAGTATTCAATCTTTTTTATTTCATATATGAAGCAAAATTCTCAGTTAATTGATCTGGATTAATATCTGGAGGTTCCTTCATTCTGATAGAGTCAATGGAAAGAGGGAAGCATCTAATCTAATCCAATCTAATCTAATCTAATCTAATCTAATCTAATCTAGTCTAATCTAATCTAACAGTATCTTCACCTGCATGCCCTCAGAGAAATTTATAGTTCCAGTCACCTCTATGGGAAGTGCAAGTACTTAAACTATTGAGACTGACACATCAGTTACCTAAATTTCATTAAGTTAGAGGTCTAAATGAGTAAAATGAAAAATTCCACACAAGAGTGGTGAATCTGTAAATCCTGTAAATATTCTGTAAACATTCACCTTCTCTGTGGGCCACTAGTACTTAATAGATCAAATCCAAGCTGAGTCAGTGGAGAGATATATGTATGGGTACGATGATGAAGGTGAGAAGCTCAGGAATTGCATGGCTGTGTCTTGAAGAAAAACTGTTTCATTCTTGCCTTTTGGATCATCAAATGTCTTCATTATATACATCTCCTGTGCCACATGATTGCCTGTTGCAGCTCCTGCTAACAAACCCAGACCTGAGCATCGTTTTGATTCAAGGGAGAGGGAGGTATCCTTGTACTCGATCTTCTTTTTGTCCTCTCAGAATCACTTTCTTTCCAGCTGATACTTTTTTGCTATAATTGTCACTTCAGTGATTTACAAGTTTTTGTTGTAATATTGTAATACTGAGATAACTTTGCAATTAAGTTCTCACTCTTTCTTCTGGTTTGGGTTGGGGTTTTTTATGTTTTTTGTTTTGTTTTGTTTTGGTTTGGTTTGGTTTGGTTTGGTTTTGGTTTTTTTAAAATTCAACTCAGTTCTCAAAATAGGGTGCTTTTAGTTTGGTTTTGTTGTGTTTTGGTTTTAGGGTTTTTTTGTCCAAAAGGACTTTGTTGGAGGTTTGCAATAAGTGTCACTGGGGGGTTGCTTGTATTATAAGATTTGGTGTATCTCATCAGATGGCTAAGGATGTCAGCTGAACCAGGACGATCCCTGTGGTGCCTCAGAACTTATGCTGATGATTGACATGGTTGATTTATATCATCCCACATATTGCCAAGTATATCAAACATGTTTAATATTATGACAAGATTATTTAATGAAATATACTAAATTCTCACGGATGAATACCACACCAAACATATCTCTGTGTTGGAAGGATAATTGTGGTTTTTGCAGGAAAATGGCAAAGGCCAGTATAAATAAATATCAGATTTTACTATGTAATAATTTCCAATCAGCATATGGCCTGTATCTTTTCATGAATGTATGTCATTGGATATGCAATTATCTAATGGATATGTTGATGCTTGAGCTAAATGATTGATGATGATATTATGCACAACAGAAATCATGCCAAATTTTTGTTTGTTGTTTTTGGATGAAAGTGCCATCCAAAGCCTTTACAAGGCAGTACTGTATGGTGTTCATTTCCCTCAGAATGATGAGCTCATCATGCAGTGGGACAGACGATACCCTTACTTCCAGCTGCAGATTGAAATCATCTTTGTTGGCGTTAGCTTCTTCTTCAGTAGCACGCTGCATGTCTATGTAGAAAAAGGAATCAGCTCGTATATAAAATGTTACCAGATAAAGAATTCCACATCAAAACTGGTTTCACATGAAGCATGGTCAAAGGATAAGTATTCCATTTATTTACCAGGATTGTAGCAGTCCCTGTCCTCCATGAGTTATTGTGAATTATTAATGAACTTAGACCTGATATTTCTGACAGTTGCAATACTGTTCCTTTTCAGTTCTTTGTCCTAAAATGCTCAACAACTAATCTTGTTAGCTGGTAGAATGTTTGAATTTCACAGCCATTCTCAGTTCACCTTTGTCTTGTAGAGTCCTAGGTTTTCAAATCTATAGACTTGAGAGTCCAAGCTCAGCTGCTTTCACTTTAGCTGCCTGAAACATGCACACTTGAACTTTTAGATTGTTCTTGTACATGTGGCTCTAGGTCTCCCACCCAATGACAATGGCTGGTAAGTCACCTTGTCAGAAAATGAGAGAATTAAATATGTAAAGGTTTCTCAAATGTAGATGTTCAGAAGAAAAGTGGCTGTTAAACCTCGCCCAGGGCTGATGCTGCCTCCACAGAACAGGGAGTGATGGCTCTTTTACCTTTATGGATCTCAAGAATAATAATTTAGCTCTGGATGTGTTCAGTCTGAAAGAAGTTAATGTGCAAATAGAATTCTTGTATGACATTCAAAATCTGCTGGAAACCTTGTTAGAAATAAAAAAATTGGAGCCCCCTTCTAAGCACAGTAGGGCTGTAAGATTGCTGGCTGCTAAATCATGGAAAAGAAGAAGAAATGAGAAACTCTTTGGAGGATAAACCTGTTTAAGAAGGATTAAATATATAAACTGATTCATTCAATTGGGCATATCTACCAGCTCTGCATGTGCTCATTCTATGTCTGTTAACTATTTCTAGCTGTGAGAGATGCATGTGCTGTGCATAGGCAGTGATAATGGTAACTCTGCATTTTGTATGCCATATTCCCTGTATGCCACATTCCCTGCTCCCAGGAACTACATCTATATTGAACCTGAGACTCTATAGGTGGTACCTACGCTGTACCTGGCTGGTCCTGAGAATAATCCGGAGTTTAGGATGATCCCCAAAGCCTTGGTCCCATCTGTTCTCATTGTGCTTTTATTTGGCCTGCAAATTGGTGCTCTTAAATCCTGTTTTATCAGTGACAAGTGATGACAGCTTCTAACTGGGACATTTGGCTGATGCTGTGAAACAGAATTGTTTGATTGGTGGTTAACGAGCTGGCCCTATGACTTCAGTCCATCCACTCTGCAGGCTAACGTCCTCGTGGTGAGTATTCTTCTGATATGTCCAAAGCCAAAACCCAGAGACACTTCTGAAGATGAAAAAATGAGACTGTGAATTTGCCCTTGCTACTATGTAGTTACCCTTTAAGTGCATGAAATGTGCCTGAAATCCTTTTCACATCATACATTAAATGTCAGCAATGAAGGTTGAAGGTATAGGGGCAGCTGAAACTCTGGAGCAAATATCAACATAGACCAAGCAAACATCTCTGGCAACAGGTACATGGTCAAGGTCTAGGACTTCAGGTCTTGCCCAGCAAGGTCAGATACCATTTCATGGATGTAGGTTTGATCTGCACCATCACACAAGCCTGGAGGTTACCGGTGGCTGTAGATCATTAATAGATTGGCTGTTACTGGAATTTAGATTCATTTTAGTGTCTGAGGAAACAGATGAGTCCCAACTGATCTTGTGTCCCTAAGGGTCAGGGAGACCAGGCTGACATGATTCTGTGGGCAAAGAAGCACAGCCGCTTGATCCTTTTATTTTTTTCAGAAACTGGGAAAATGCAAACAAGTTAGGATATATAAGGATATTGCTTTTCCCCCATGAAAGCAGATTTAAGAAGCAGTTGAAATGAGTTCTGCAGGGGTATTATCAATCACATACATGGGGAAAGGAACTGGATGTACGCAGGATTTAAAGTATTGCTCCCTTGAAGCACAAAGGCCCTCCTCATTCTAGAGGGAGAGGAATACAGTAATTAGAGGGGAAGAGGGTAGGGAATGTGGTCTTCACATGCCTTCTTTGATATGCACACTACCAGCAGTAAGGTCTGACTGTCGAGATATCGATGGAGGACACATCATGTCTTGCTCATGGCACTCATCACTGCCTACACATCCCTTTTTCCTGCTCAGCCCCCATTTATCCATCTCATTGCCATGGTCTGGAGGCACTTCATGCAGTTGAGTCATGAGGAGTCACTTCAGCCTGATCCTGTTCTCTTATTTTACGCTGGTGTTCTACCACCACCTCCAAGTTGCAGTTTCCTTCCAATGTTCCTGGTGATGTTCAACCATGTGTCTTCTACAATTGTGACAAAAGTGAATGCAAAGTTTATTTAGACTCTGCTATTCCCCAGTAGTAATGTGTGACACCCATTTTTCTAGATGACTCTATAAAAGGCAAAGATGAACAAAGCTCTTTAATCTAAATGGTGTTCTGATTTGTATCAATGAAGTTGAGTGCAGAACCAAATTCTAGAACATGATTTTTTGAACCAGTACAGAGACAGAAACCCTAGACTGTGAGGCCCTGATTCAAGAAAGCATTAAGCACCTGCTTAACTTTGAGCACTGACTCCAATGTACTTAAAGTTAATCAAGTGCTTAAGCTTTTTCCTTTATAGAGGTTCTTTTCTGCATAAGGGCCTAAGAGAAAATAGATAACTATAAAGAGCAACTGTAATGAGCCTGCATATGGGCCAAAGAGAAGGGGATTATTAATGCTTTCAGGTTCAGTGAGGACTAGGGTTTAAATATCGACCTCCTACAGTGAGACATGAAAGACTCTCATAAATGTGTTAAATCGCATCAGGTCCATTTAATATCATTATGTTTAGTAAAAGTATCTTTACACTATAATAATCAGTGAGGACAGTAGGTGGACCAGTGAGGCTGTTCAGGAAGCAGAATATATTTCTTCTGCTGGTGTTATCCTCCTTTCTGCTGCACTCTGTAGTGCAGGTCTCCATAAACAATAAGCTTCTAATTCCTTTAATCTCTGGGAAAATCTTGGAATTGCCTTGAGGATGGTAAAAACACAGCTCCGTGACACAACTGAGCTTGGAAATTAAGAATGAGGTTCTCTGAACCAGAATGGTAGAAATGAGTGTGGGAAAAGTTCTTGTGCAACCTCTGTTTTGTTGGCAATGCTTCCAATAATTGGTAAGAAAGACCACAAAAATGCCAATCAGAATGAAACTTAGAGTAAAACTGAAACTAGGACTTTTATCAGAACGACCTTTCAACAGTCTATATTGTTGCTCCCTCTCTCTTTCTAGCCCTCTTGCTGCGGACAGAGAAAAAACACATCTCATTTTGATTGTTTATCACCCCAGAGGGCAAAACCAAGTTGTTGATTTAATTGAAGCCCTTAATTCTAAACATAGCTTATGATATGTAAATGCTGCAAAGATCATTTGTCAAAACAAGAACATTAGGGAACCTTGACCCTAGACCTCAACAGCTTGTATTATAATCATGTTATGATGCCTAAACATCATAGCAGTGAATCTCTAATACAGTGTGGCTAGATTTTGTGTGAAGTTTGGAGAAAGCCAACAGCAGCTTTTATGTTTGAAAGCTTATATGGGAAATTTTTATTTTAAATAGGTCAAAGACAAAAGCACTCTGTGGAGGAAATAGAAAGGCAGAATTTCAAATGGCTATTTTGGATTTTACAGATTCAAAATCTAACTGATGAACAGTTACAAACCTGATTTGTATTTTCTTGTCTTGCAGAAAGTTTAACAAAAGCATTTGCTGGGTATTCAGTATGAAGATCACCCATAGTGTCATGCTTCAAATGAAATTGCACTTTTTGGAAGAAAGAAAATGAGCTTTATGCAAGTTTGTTAAATAAAATGAGAAAGCACAAGTCTTTTTGAGACATTTTCAAATTGTATTGTCTGTATAACATTAAATGGTGTTATCTTTTCTATTAGGCAATAACGGCCCATGTGAATAAAATGTTATCAATTACATTAATACATAATATGACACATTGTCAAGCAAAATGCATCATTCTTTACCTCTGCTGTAACCATGGTCTTTGATTCCAGATATTTTCATGCCCTGATCATTGTATAAAATGTATAATTAACCCATTGAAGTTGTTACTGCAGGGTACCAGGGCATTGTTATGTTCAGGAAAGCAAGGAGTCAATGCAAAGAGAATGTTCATCATGAGAAACATGTGGATATGTACTCTAGTTCAGAAATTCCCTGAAATGCACATTGCCAGAAGCTAGAAGGGCACATTTAGAGAAGGATCCCTTTATGCCTGGTCCATTTTTCTTCTCTTTCCATAGTGTCTGCATCTTTGACTATTCAAAGAGAGGTGCAGAGAGGTTGGAGATGCCCCATTTCTGGAAACATTCAAGGCCAGGCTGGGTGGGGCTCTGAAGACGTCCCTGCTCCTTGCAGGGAAATTGGACTAGATGACCTTTAAAGGTCCCCTCCAGCCCAGACTATTCTATGGTTTTATATAGGCCATGGATCTGCCAGTAAGGCGCAGGATGCAGAGTCCTTCACTGCTGCATTCGCCTTTCTTCATATTTCACATATTTCACATATTTACATTCATTTTCAAGTGATGTAATTTGAGTATTTCTCATTTAACTAACAGGCATCATAGAGCTAGATGCAGAGGAAAGATGTGTAGAACATCTTTCCATCCCATCAGCACACTTCTAGGGTTTACATGGTGTATATCTGAGCACTTTCAAACCTCTGGTCTTCTATCCCAGAAGGATGTAGAAGTGAACCCTGGCCTGGAATGAAAGACAACATTGAGCTGCTACATCTTCAGGATGCAAGTTGTTCCTTCATACAGAGGTCCCAGATATGTGCCCTGAGCTGACCATCATTTGTCAGGGAAGCAGTGAAACCCTGGTACAGTCCATTCTGCCAGGGGAGCCACAAGCTAACTTTATAATCTGGAAAGGTATCACATCTCCCCAGGCAAAACATTCCAATTACTCAAAAAAAAAAAAAAAAAAAAAAAAAAAAAAAAAAAAAAAAGGAAAAAAGAAGAAACGACCAACCCAGTCTTAGTCCTTACCTAAAGGTTTATCTGTCACGTGGTCACGTGTATGTTAGTTTGGACTCCATAGCTTCTTCCACTTGAGGACAGAGTATGAGGAGAAGAGAATGTATGACAAAGCAAATCTGTTTTCTCCCTTTTACTGCAGACAATGCGTTGGTTCATTCCATGGATAAATTGACCCTTTAGAGGAACACATTGTGCAAAAACTCTGTGAAAGGCAATGAATTTTGTTTTGGAGTGGGAAACATCAACCATCAGGCCAAATTCAGACAAAGATTTTCCCTTGTCATGCCTAGGTTCATGCTGACTTGAATAATTAATATTTACAAACAGTA
This sequence comes from Acanthornis magna, assembly GCA_036785705.1. Taxonomy (NCBI): domain Eukaryota; kingdom Metazoa; phylum Chordata; class Aves; order Passeriformes; family Acanthizidae; genus Acanthornis; species Acanthornis magna. The sequence continues at coordinate 17,246,183 of JAWUZG010000028.1, read as the reverse complement.
GTAGGGAACATTAGACAAATCCAGTGAGAAGCCTTTGTTCCTTCCTAGGGAGTTTCTAGGCAGATAAGAGATGACCAAATTTCATAGGATTTCCATAGAAGTTTTACTGAAGACCAAAGAAAGGTACAAAGCAGTTATCTAATGCCTTCTCACTGCTAAGAGAACAGTGATGCTTTGTAATAAAGGTAGAAGAGCATAATCCTATTAGAGAATTAGACAGTAGAAAACTAGACTGCTGGACACTTGAATCTCTCCTAATACAGGTCTGAGAGTACAGTTTTATCAATTATTGATATTGGAGAAGGAATAAGAGTGAACTGCAAACCACAATGCCAACTATTCTTTTATTCACAGCATCCACTGTTGGCATGTTTTGCATGCTCACCCCTTTAAAGACCTGACAGAATCCAGTGCAACACAAATATGATGAACACATCAATAAATTAGGGAGATGATACCTCATGACAGATGGACTAAGTAGGCGCCTTCAGGTTCCATGAAAGGGAAATTCACAAAGGCAACAGGAGAAGAGGTGAGTTCAGACAGGAGCAACACCTTTGCAGAAAGACTGTCTAGGTCAGGAACTGCGTTTCTGTAATTTATTTTATTATTCTTTTATTAAGTTTTTTTCTCTTCTTTTTTTAAACTAACAAAGTGTCTTTCTTAAGACTGTATTATGAGCACAGTGTTAAACATGGTAGGGTGCCAATCTACAGCCAGGGCCAAGAACCCTTGCTAAAAACTAGGTCAGCCTCAAGGGTTATATCAAGCAACACCCCCTGGCTAAGTTGCCCTTTAAGACTTTACAGTAAAATATTTTCTATTATTCCCCATTTTTCTATTTTGTGAATATGTCAGCAGTTAGGAACAGATCCCCTCCCTCCTCCTGTACGAGCACCACTCTTCCAGTCTGTACTGCATGGGCTCTGTGGAGAGTGGCTTCCAAAGCAGAGGGAAACTCAGAGGACAATAGTTGCCTGCTAGGAAACAATACAAAGCACCTTACTTTCATTTTTATTTTTAGTCTGTGTTCCAAATTGTCTCTCTTCCTTGCAATATGAAAAAGCATACAACCTAAACAGCACTGGCTGAATGTGAACTTTTTGCAATACTTTTTCAAAATAGAATAATCCCTATTCATATTTAATGACTCCTTTCCCCTCACAATTAGCCAATGAAAATAAATTGGGGAGTTGCTCATCCTAAAGGAATCCAAACAATTTTAAAAGTAATAAATTAGGCATATTCCCCCAGGATCAGGGCATATTATCAGTCAATAAGCAGGATTAATTTAGATTTCAATGTGTTATGCTCTCCATAATCTTTGCTTGTGGTGAATATCAGAGAGTATTTTGCCCCACATGCTCAGTCCGGAATGAGTAGGCTTTATCGGTGTTCATCTAGTCTCTGAGAATGATTTAATTTTCTCAGTACTTTAATAATGAAATTATTTTTTATCTGTTTATGTATCTAAAAGGTAATCCTCCCATTTTGAGTAGATGATTATGTTCCCAGTTTTAGGAAAAATTAAATGCGCAATAGGATGAATCACTTTAAGATATTCCACCACGCTGGTGCTTCTCAGTATTCGTATCTGGTAGAGAATAAATATTTCCTTCACTTGATTGTCAAAAGCTTTTTTCATCAGGTTTTCCTAAGTCTTCTAGGATTTTTCCCAGAAAATTATAATTCCTCAGATTTAACTTCTTTGCTTTTTCCAAACCAGAGATTCTCATTTGGACAAATAACAATGATTGGTTAATTTCTATCACTGTGCTCTAATTCCACTGTATTAAGGTGACTGTATATTTTATTTACTCTTTATGGTTTCTGAAGGATGAAGAAATCTCTCTGGTTCTCATGGAAAGTTAAAGTCAGAAAAAGCAGCAGAGCTCTGACAGAGAGAAAAATGATCTCTAGGCTTTTTTCTCAGTAAATCTGGTGTTTCCATTGCTCGTAACAAGTCTGGCTTTGCATTAGGCTACCAGTACAAACCTCTATGGGTTTGTCTGGACTTATCTTGGCCCACCTGGAGATTTGATTCGACTTGTAACAGTAGTTACCTGTTGGGGGGGTGGGGTGTTACCTGCTTGGTTTTGGCTTTTCTTAGCTTGGAACACCTCTGAGTTGTAACTCCTGTTAACAAAGGCAAAGGAAGATACAGAGGACCTGAGGGCTATAAATTGGGGCTAGTTAGTGTTCCGAAAACAAATGAAACCTTGGATGTCATGTAAACCAGTCTCGGGGGTAACCATGTGTGTTGGTTTTGCTTGTCCTGGTTTTTGGTAGCGGGGAGCCACAAAGATGGCTCCTGTGAGAAGCTGCTGGAAGCTTCCACCATGTCCAGCAGAGCCAATCCCTGGTGGATCTGAAGACAGACATGTCACTGGCCAAGGCTGGGCCAATTAATTTGTTATGCCTCTGTGATAACATATTTAACAAGAAATCTTAAATCGGAAGGTCTCAGCGATGAACTGACCCAAACCCCCACGCCCTGTTCCCTATGCTGTTGGTGGGAAGGAGGGAGGGGCTGGGGGGAAGAACAGTGTGTTAAGGGCTTGTTTTACTTTTCATTATCCTCCTCTGATTTTCTCAGTAATAAATTCACTGCGTAACTCTAAGTTGAGCCTATTTTGCCCTTGGAATATTTTCTCCCAGTCCTTATCTCGACTCATGAACCCTTTGTTTAAAAATTTGAGCTGCGTAGTATCACTGTAGTTGCACTAGCAAAAATACCTTAATAAGACTGCTAAGACAGTAAATAGATCAACATTGAATTGCTGGCTTTGTGTATATTGTATGTTCCTTTTACCCATCACAACTGGTTTTTCCTAACCTCAGAGTGTTGGGATAACACTACATGGTTTACATTTTCTGTATGTATTTAGAAATCAATATTGGTACTAACCAAAAAATCCCAGCAAACACTGGCGCACATTCTGGCTTATTGGTGCACATCCATCAGTTTCCCATTCCCGAGGTAAAATCTCTTCCCTTTTTGAATCCACAAGCTGCACTCATGCTTCAATAACAGGACATTAAAGCCACAAATAGTTTTGTGTATACAAAGGTCTGCACACAAGACAGAATACAATGATGGCCATTCCCCCGCACAGCAAGATTACAATATTGGCCATACTGGAAGGTATAATTTAGTCTCAGACTCACCAAGGTACATATACACCAGTGTGCAACTTCACGTGCAAGGCAAATTTTAACCCACTATTCTTTGTAAACAGGTACAGACAGGGTAGGAAATTCTGCCCCTGCTGTGCTGATCTGTCACCATCTTTTCTCGCTCTTTATAAATCTCTTTCCCTGTCTGCTTTCAAAATGTTATCTTAACTAGGATTAATAAAGATACACTGGGGAGCTTCTTATCTCTTATAGGAATTATGCTTATAATAATAATAAAAAAGCTTTAATCTTGGAAGAACAATGGAGGGGGAGGGAAGCTAGAATGAAGAAATCTATGTGTAAGAGAATAGACAGGTAGAAGGTGGGCACTGGAGATCACGGGTGGGCCCCTACCAAAACCTGAGATCCAAATACCCCTGAACTTTGAGAACATCTGAAGCCAGATCAAAAAGTTTTGATCTGAACCCCTACGTTTCTCTCTGAATTAGGGATGGATAAGCTGGCTCTGATAAAAGAAGATCCATCCTGAGACTTTTTGAAATTCAAAAGAGCTCAGTTTACCTTTTAAATTAAGTTCTGAGCAGCTTTCCTACTTCTTGCATTCAGCCAGAAGATGGGGAAATATCAAAACACAGCATGAAAGACGTGCCTGCCCAGTCTGAATGAAGGTGTACTGAAAATCTCCTCAGGGAGATTGATCCTCTGAGATTTCCAGAGCAAAGAAGCCTGGATGTGCTTCAGAAAAAGAGCTGAAGTTTTAGGCAATTTATTGAATGAAACCACAACATCAAACAAATTGAGGTTCACCATGGCTTGCCGTTTAATTGGTATATAATTAAATTTATTTTAGATATATAGGATTCTTCTCTTCGTAAACAAAGACCTGCAGAGTTCACTGGCTCCTATGCCAAAGACATTGGTGGCTACATCTGCACTAGAAAATAAGTACATCATGCCTTTGGCCAGTTGAAAGGGCATGGCTCATGCCCTCCAAACCCAGGGCTGCATCCAAACAGCCTGTGGGGACTGGTCCTTGTCCCATGCTCACTTGTGAGCCATAGAGAGGACCTGCTGGGGAAAGCACCAAAAGCACAACCAAAACTGCCAGATATTGTCTTGGTATTTAGGAAAAATACGGAAAATCATGGGATAACAGTGGGTCCATGTCCTGGTACTTTTTATGATGATAATAAAGACTGAGTCACCTTGATGTGGGTTATCTGCTGCTGTGACTGTAGTCTCCCTTCCTTGTAAGGTATAGTGCCCAGTTTTGTGTATCATCAATCTTTCCTGCAATTCCTCTTGCTAAGTTTCAATATGATGATCTTTATGAATGAATTTGGTTTTTTCTCTACTCAGAGATCAGATGCGCTTGTTTAGCCCACTTGATTTTGGCTCCATTCATCATTAAATATTTAGTAGCATTCACTTTTGTTGAGCTGTATGTATGTATTGTCAAAGCTCTGGTCCTGTTCTGAGAAGTTAAGATTGGAAATCGGAGCTAGTTTGTCTGGCAGTGATGCATCTCTAAAGCAATATGGAACAGAGAAAGCACATAAAGATAATTAGTATCATTGCCTTATTAACTCAATGTTGGTCTTTAAAACCTTGGAAGCAGCCACTGCTGGTTCACTGTTATACCCAGGCCAGGTGCAGTGTGTATCATTGGCACAGGTTGAGTCTGTGTGGAAAATTCGAGACCTGGATGAACAGACCTACATCTTGTCTCCCACTGCTTGCCCATTTTCCCCTTGGAAAGAAACCTAAACCTATAGGCCAAAGTCACCTTGCAGTGACACCAAGTTAGACGTAGGTGTTCTGCTTGCGGATAGGAAGGCTCTACGGAGGGATCTGCGCAGACCAGATAGTTCTGAGAGCAACGAGGCCTGCAGCAATTAGTTTTGTTTCAAGGGCTCTGTGCCTGACTCTGGAGTAAGATATGTGTCCTGCATTCAGGCTTTTCGTGCCTTCCCACATTGATACATTCATCACTTAATCTTTTCAGGAGGGCACTGTTATCCCAAGAGATCCCATATTGTTTCAGAGCCACCAAGGTCCTCAAATGGGATCCGATTACAATCTACTTTAACTGTACCCCATGGTAAGTGGGAAGCCAAAAAGGACTGATGAGGCCCAGTGACTCCTGATGAGTGTCTGTTTTCAGAGCAAGGGATGAAGCTTTGTCATTGAGTACAATAAGCTGAAATGGTTAAGCTTGAAGGTGATTAATGCAAGGACATTCTCTGCAGGAGATGAGAATGTTTGGATAGAGCATGGCTTCCCAGCTAAGAAACAATTTCCTTCCATACACTGGGAATTGTGCTTATGTGCATGCTTATGTGCATGTGAGCATCTGTGTCTGTGTTGAGGAGCAGGAGCACAAGAAAAAAATACAAACATGCAAATGAAAAAACCCTGTTCTTTTATGAAGAAAATGGATCTGCTCTCTTTTGGTTACATAGTTGTTAGTTTAATCTTTATAATAAAGGTTTTTGTATTCTCTTTTAAATGTGTGGCAAACTAAGTAACTGGAACATAGGTAGAAATAATATATTTGGGTTACAGGGAAAAAAAATAACTGGCATGACTTTAAAGGCACACATTTCATAACACCACATATGTAAAGCATTATAATAATTGCACTGTGCACATCTGTAGCAGACAAAGTGAACAATGAATATTAAAAACACATTCCTAAAGCTGGCCCAGAAGCTTGGAGACCAGTACTAGAGTCCAAATGCTGGATCTTCTCCATCCAGAGCTGGTGTGCTTTGGTGGCAGCTAAAGTGAAGGGCTTGGGTGCAGGTGAGGACGGTGGAGAGGAGCATAAGAGGTTCGTCTGTTTGCCCTTGCTTTACTCGCTGGCTTTCTACAGCACAGAAAGTATTTCACTGAGAAAAATCTCACTGGAGCCCTCAATGGCTGCTGTTCAAAACTGCTGTAGTGCCAGAAAGCGGAGGAAAAGGGGTGAATATGGCAGCAAAACAGCAGCGAACAAATGGTCTGAAGGCCATACTGGGAATGCTTGTCCCCTTTTCATGGCAAGGAGACAGAGACTCAGTTTTCCTGAGGTACTCACTCCTGGGCAAGATGGACAAAATAAGTACCCACACTGAAGCTGTGTGGTTCCCATTAATTGATGATAAATGCCATTTAATTAGTAGGCTATTCAGCACATTGAAGTTGTTTTATGGGGAAAAACAATGGGATATCATTCCGTCAAAACAGTCATGCAGACGAGGAGAATGCAGTAGCCACCTCTCAAGGAATGGTTCATCTTTTCAGTAAAGAGCAACTCCAGAACGGTTTGAAGATTCTGATTTTGCTTCATGAAGCAAAAAGCAGGATATCATGTTTTTCATTTAAAAGCAACAGGAGACAAGTCATGACAAGCCCCAGAACTCAGATGCCTTTACAAGCTCAGGAGGGTAAACTTACTGTCAGACCCTAAAAATGGGACAGATGTCAAGATGTCCCAGCTCTGAATCCGTAGGCTTTGCCATGAGATTGCAGTTGTGCAATCAATGCCCAAGATTTTATTCTGTCCTATAGAAGGAGGAGCATGGAACAGGCCCAGGAACATGGTCTACAGGCTCAAATGGTGATCATTTAACAGGGGAATGCTCTTCTTTCCACTTTTCTCTTCCTTCTTTAAATTGAATTCGTTCATGCATCCAAATTATTTTAGTTATTAAGACCTTTTTCTCCCCTTCCTTTTCCTTCTTTTTGCACCTTTGAATTTTTCTCTTTGTATGTCTACACGAATTACCAATTGTGATGTTTTTGCTGTGTTGTGCCTACCACACTCAGTGCCGCTATTTCACTGCTGCCTTTTACTTCTGCTTTAATCCATCTGTATCACAGACTGAGAGTGTGAGGTTTTCAGAGGAAAGAGCATCCTTAACTTCTGTGCTCATATGTCAACCTGACCTATGATTGGTGATCAAAAGTGCTGTGATAATACTTCTATCATTACCATTATAAATTTATCTCTGGTTAAATCTTTAACCAGTCATATTATCGAAGACGAGGTCACATATTCAATGACTGTTTTGGACTTCAACAAAAATAACATTCTCATTGTCACAAGACAGATTTAAAAATCATACTATTAAAAGTAATAAATAATGAGACTTCTGTGGCAATGCAATATAGATGTTTTCTTTCTTTGCTGAAGAGTGGGGATTTGCCAGCAATTCTGCAACATTAAGAGGAGAGCTTACAGGGAAAACAAATATTAAGAGATTAGCAATAGAATCATAAGAAATGAAAACACTGGATATTTATAAGCTAAGTCACAAAAATCAGAGATGTAATGAATTTCAATAGTAAACATGTCAGTCATCTAAAAAAAAATTCATAATCCCATTTTCTTTTCTTTCCTTCTTTGACACACTCCTGTAGTTAAATGAATATGGCAAAACTGTGGATTGCTTCGCCCAAACATGTAATATCTTCAAAGACAATTAACAGCATTCAGAAAGGCCCTTTGATGTGAAATTAGAGAAAATTAATGTATTAAAAAATATGTATTTGGATTTTGATTAAGCAACCCAATAAGGAGCCATTCTGAGAGGGAGAGTTAGAATTTGTATTCCTTAAAGAGGAGAGTCATGGTTTGCCTACACCCAAGGAATAGGTCACTGTGCATTGCATTTTCAAGACAGTTATACAGAAGAAGTACTTAAATGCCATGCTAGCCATTTTCCTTATGAATATGTCACATACCAAAAACTCACAGTGACCTAAATATTATAAAAGCTAATGAGAAGTATGGAAACTTAACAGTTCTGATGTTGCATGATTCCAAAACTACTGTGGCTGTCTTGAATTGTTGCAAAGAGCAAGAAAGTCAGTGGAACTGAAGGAATGTGCTAATTAAGGAATACTTTCGGAATGTAAACTCAGGTAGGTTTCCAAGAGGCTGTGGGAAGAAGAAATCTGATGCTAGCTATCAGGGAAGAGGGAGTCATACTTCATGTAAATCTTAAACCTACACTCCCAAGGGCCAGAGATAAGGATAAAGCAAAAGGATGGCAGGAGAAGTGGGAAGGGATCCATCTTGGACAAAGAATACACCCTCAAGAGGTGCTGGAGTTTTGGATGTCTGCCTTTCTTTCCCTCACATCTTCTATTAATGTTATAAATCTGCTTTGCAAGATGGCATTAAGGAGACAAAGAACTACTCAGCTGCTGCCTTGGTTATTGAGGCTGACTGCAGCCTCAGAGAGTAAGATCTGAAATACACCCTCCAGCAGAGGCTGGACAGGACCTATGGCCACCTACCACAGCTAAGTAACATCTCAGAGAGCCACTGAATGGCAGTTTGAAGAGGAGATTAATCCCAGTATTTTAAGCTGTTGGAAGAATGTTGCTTTTCAAGGATCTGCCCGTCTTAAGAATGACCCAACCCAGTGAGTGGAAATCAAGGAGTCCTGCATGGATGAACAAGATGCTCCTGATGAAACTCAAATGTAAAAAGAAATTTTACAAGCAGTGTAACCAGAGTTGGCTTTCCAAAGAGGAACATAGAGACACTGTCTGAGTGTGTTGGTATGGGGCTAGGAAAGCCAAAGCTCTTCTGGAGTTGAGCTGACACAAGGGACATGAATGTTAAGAAGAAACACTTTTTTTTTTACCGTGAGGGTGATCAAACACTGGAACATGTTTCTGAGAGGGGTTGGGATGTGTCCATCCCTGGGCATCTCCAAAGCCCAACAGGACATAATCCTGATCAACTTGCTCTATCTGACCCTGCTCTGAGCAGAGGGGCTCAACCGGATGATCTGCAGAGATCCCTTCCAGACTCAATGAGTTTGTGATTCTCTCATTGTGTTTCCTTGACTTGTCTTTTTAGTATTTTTGACATGAGAATACTGGAAATTTGCCACAGTACAGATTTGTAGGAACCAGAAAAAAAAATCAAAGAAGCTCTGGGCAGGGATTTTAAGGTGTAATGAGCAATCATCTTCTTAACCTAGTTATCTTAATATTCTGCACACAGTTTTGCAAGGAGGACTTCCAGTACAGTCCTGTAGTAAACCTGAAGCTGTAGAAATGCTGGAAAGCACATTATCTTGTACTAATAGAAAGCTATGTTGATGCTGCCATGAGGTACTAAAATAATTAATGCACTTAAATGAAGTGTCACAAGATACTGTATAAAATCTCTTCAGCTATATCAAATGTATCAAATTATTTTCTCTTAAGGAAAGAAAGCAAACACATTTATATAGCCTTGGGGAACAGTTTGCCTACAAGAGTTTCATGTCAGAGGGTTCATACAGCAGGGATCCAGGATTTACCTACCAGTAAATGACAGCTTGCTAACAAGTCTGGCTTCATTTGCATACATAAAGTTGGGGAAAAAAATTAAGTTGTACAAGTTTTAAGGCATGTTCAGTTTGAAAGCAGTCTTAGATGTTTTAGCAATATAGTTCTGTGAAAAAAGAGCTTGACAATAGAATTCAAAAAATGTTGCTATCCTTTATAACATAGCTGATTTCTTTAGAAGGTCAGATAATGAAATCTAGCTCTCTTCAGTTGCTGGATAACCTTGAAACCACATTTGTGATATGAGAGATGCATGTTAACTTTAGCCAAACTCTCTGATTACGATTCTACACAAGTTATTTTAGTCTTAAGGAATAAGTCTTTTCCTCCTCTAAGAGACAGAATTAGTTAACAAATTCTGTGGGAAAGAAGTAAATAACATAATATATGAATTATTATCTACCTCATAATGTTCCAGCACAGAAAATCATATGAAAATATGCATCCCACATAATCTTCACCTCTGCACTGAGATACAGGGCTAGATTAAGATCTTGGTCTGGTTTTATTTTGGGTATTCATCTCCATTTATTTCAGAGGAGTTACTCCAGGCTTACCCCCAGTACAAACACGGATACAAATTCAAATCATAATAAGGATATGGATTTATTGATAATCGTGATTTTAATGGTTTGGCTCCTTGGAATTGGTTTTGTGGTTGTTCTTGTCATGTTGTTTTTGTTTGTTTATAATTTTTTTTCTGTGCGTGCGAGAGAACTTCTCTTACAGGAATAATAAAATCTAGCAGATTGATTGATGAATGAAATCGATTTCTGTGAGTAAATGTATCTCCTACCATCAATAAATGTAATTTGTCTGAAAGGCATGAAGAAAACACTTTCCATTACAATGTAGACATGTAGAACATGTTGCAACTGAAGTGAATAGACAGAGGAAAACCATGAATTGCTCAGAAACGAGTCACTTATGGCTCAATTAATGGACTTCACTATAGCATTAAGATTCTTGTAATGGAACATCTGAGAGCAAAATAAGTGGATTTACCAAAATAATTATATTATTGGCAAAGGCGAAGGGTTAAAATCTGATTGTTTAGACATGTGACAATAACCATACCTCTATGCAAATACAAAAGTAAGGACTACTTTGGGCTGCCAAAAATTCTAGCCACAAATAGAACTCCTTACCTTACTATAATTTTGTGTGAAAAGAACTGGTGAAATTAATGCACTGGCTGGTAAAATATAGGGAACAGTTTGATATGGTTATGAAGCATGCAAGTCTGATGCATGTACTCCAAAATAGTGCTAGGAATTGAGGAGATATGCAAAACTATTAGAACACCTTTAATTTTACAAATAATTTGAGTTTTTTGGGGTATAAAATTTCCACTTCTAAACTCAGAAATTTTATCTTTTTGCAGGGAATAACTCTTTCTATCTGTATTGTTTTCTGAATAAGGCCACAGCTTTTCTCTCAACAAATGTAATTTTTATAAAATGAAAATTATGCTGCTTTTACAGATTCACATTGTGTTATTCACCTGCTAGTGAACCCTACCATATCAGAGAAGTGATGGAGAGCACAGACAGGTTATGAAAAAAAGACCCTCATCCCAGGAATAATTCTTTTCCTTCTTTAATATTTATATTCCTGTGGTGCTCAAAGACCTTGTTGTTGCCTGAGATACAAACACAGTGATACAAATCGACTCTTTTTGATGTGCTTGCAATCAAAGAATCACAAAAATGAAATAAGCAGCGAGACTTAAAAAAAGAATATTTTAAAAAGTATAATAGCTTGCAGAGCTTGTAAGAATGCTGCTCTTCACTCTAAGTTCTGACTTCATATTTTAAGGGGTCTCTGCAGCAGATGGAGGAGACATCTTTAGCAGCCTAAGCAAGGATAAGACTAGAAAAAATCAGAGAATTAAGACTGATCTGGAAAGAATTGAGGCCACATAGCATAAAATCTGTATTTCTCATTGAGATTATTATTCCAAGTTAACCACCAATTTAATAGGCAATAAATCTAATTGACCGACATATGGAATGCTTCCCATATGGAAAAAGATTTTTTCAGATTAGATAATAAGCTGATAAGATAATGCCACACCATAAGTCCAGAAAAAAAGTGATTAGTGTATAATTTACAGCCAGTTTTGCACAGCTGTCTTAGAGAAAAATGACCGAGGAGAACGGGAGGAAGCAAACCAAATATCTGCTGACATTTAAATGTGAGAACTAGAGAGCAAAAGAAATTAGGTTAACCTTCAAATCAGCGTGCAAGGTAAAGTCAAATCTGTACAGCTGCATTCATTTTGGTAGTAGCAAAATTGGGAGAGGATTGTTTTAAGTTAAACTACTAGGTTTTGCAAAGAGAGGACTAGATGGAATGTGAGAGAGGCTTTTTTCAGTGATGGTCTCAGTCTGGGTTCCGCAGAGAACTTTGAAATTGTTTGCAAAAGTTGACTGTGGAAACCAAGCTCATAAATACTCTATAGCAATCCACATGTGTTAATTTTCACTGGGGTTTCCACTTCTTTGAGTGAATTAGTAAGAGGTCCACAAATCAAAAAATGTTGAAAATCATTGGGCTGTGGGCTAACCTCTGTCCTCGGATATGCTCTCAGTTCTCATCACAGGCCCTGGGAATGGCTCTCATGGTTGAAGAATTGGCCCTATTCATCCAACAGTCATTAAGAAAGAAAAGTCGTCCCTGGCTGAATACTGAGCAGGCATAGGTGTACATCAGATAATGGAGACCCTCAGCACACACAGAGGCTGTAATTCACCCGCGGGGTCCTGGAGAGTGCATGTGCTTTAACTGCACAGCAGTTTGAATTCAGCCTTGTGCTTGCACCACAGCCATCTGGTGCTATTTAAAATATGTACTTTTCAACTTTAGCCTTTTAATCTTTCTGGTTTGAAAACATACACCAGTTCAAAGGTTACCTCTCTTAACCTTGGGCAATTCCCTTTCAGAAACAGCATCGAAGGTTTATTGTCATTACTTTTACTGGTGTTAATGAAGGGGTAATTCTCTACTGTGGTTTGTACACACATTTTGAAATAAACCAAAACACAATTGTTATACATTTAAAAATACATTTTCCATAAGTGCCATGATTTTTAGGTGCCTCCATTCTGGGATATTTGAAATGAGTGACTTTCTTAGGAACTTAATTATCAGATGGGCTCAGCACTTATGACATCGCCACTGCCCCCAAAATACCAGAATCAGAGGCGCACAGGAATGGAACTAATGATTTAAAACTTTGGCCATACATGGCCATGCAGATGCATACAAATCATTCTTGAGACTATGTTCTGTTATGTCTATGATAACAGAAAAACATAAACTAACCCCAAATATGTTTTCCACCCCGAGGTCTGAGATGCATAACATGCTTTTCCTTCCCACAGCCAGCAGTTTTCTTTTCTTTTCCATAAGGAAAGGCATTCTAAGGTAATCAAACACCTTTACCTAGTCGATATCAAGAGAGCCTGTAGGTAAGCATGGTTCACTGATAGCCACTTTTTTCAGTGCCCATGCAGTAACCTGACACCAGTTTCATTTCTTCTTTTCAGCTGATTACTTGTATTGAATGTCATGCAGATATTTCAATATTCCATGAAGATTTGCATCAAGCAAATGGAAGCATTCACACTAAGGACCCCTCTCTCTGGACCTGCTCTGTATGGAATTTGAACTTCTATTTTAAAAGAATGCAAATGAATACTATTACTTGAAGAGAAACTGTTTCCTGAAGCAGTCTAAGAAATGGAGATGTAACTGCCTCTGTAGGTAACATTTGAAATAGCTCAGACTTTGCCTTCTTATGTTCTCCTTAGTCTTAGGTTTGAATTTCCAGAACTGCAATACCTGTGACTGATAATTTAACAGGGTTCCGTATTCCCTGGGACTAAGGGCAAAGTATGAGAAGCATACCTCTCATTTTTTCTCAATTTTGAGCCTAAGGTTTTTCTATCAAGTTAGATTGATTCATATTTCTATCCTACTTGATTGTCAAACACATTTCAACATCAACTTAAAAATTATATTGAATAACATGGGATGGAGGCTGTAAGTTTTACCATTGCACAGCAGATTTTAAATATCACACACAGAACACGAGAGGAAATGATTCTCTCCCTTACATTAAAAAAAAAATAAAAATTGGAACTCCTAAAAAGGATTTACACATATTGCTTCAGGCTGCTAGCCACTCACCTAGAGGTGGGTGGTATTTGTTCAATAGCTGAAATACTTTTTGACTTGACTTTCTGTTTTTCTTGTTTCCCAGGTGATTGGTTCTGATGTTTTTAGAACTGTCTACTGCATCCTGAACATTTTCCATGCATCACTGACTGGGAACATTTTAAGCTGGCGTCAAAGATAGAGTCTGTGGGGAAGTCTGCACACAAATAATACTTCTTCATTGTTCTTGCTCAGCAGTGATCACGCCTTTTGCAAGCTGTTTCACCCAGTGCAGTAGAAGAGTAAACTAAAAATAATCAATCAGATAATTTTTTTCCTAAGCAATCCATATTCTCCTTTTCAGAGCCAATGTACCACAGGATGACAGAAAGTGTTCAACTCCATTAGCACCAGCCATCCAGTAGAGCCCAGCTTGGCAGGCATGTGATAGCAGCCATGTAAGGAAGCATAGGAGAGGCCACACAGGGAGATTATATAAATGAGAACCACAGCCGTGGATGAATAGTGAAGTACAATGAAATGGGCTAGACGATGCTGAATGTCCTTTGGCATAAGGAAACAATCTAATTTCTGTAAGCTTTTATTCAGGAAAAATGCCTTGACATCAGCATATACAGATCACAATCTGCAAGAGTGGCATAAAAAAAATAACTCCAAATCTTGAAGTAGTCTCCTAAACAGAGATACTTTTGAAACAAGGGTAACCTTTGAAAGTGACATAGCTTCCATCAGCAATAGCTCCCATCAGCAGCAAATCTTAAGCACCTTATTTTATCATATTTATCTGTGAAGTAGGAGGGGAAGGTGAACAGTAAGGTTTTGCATACAGTGTTTGGGCTTACAGATTAGGTCAGGGTCATTAAAATTCTGCAGGGTGTCTTCAGAGGCCAGAAGGGAAAAAGAGTGTGATAATATGTCTCGGAAGAGACATTGGAAGCTGCACTTGCCAGGGCTATGTGAGCAACCTAGGGCTATATCCATTCCATCAAACTGCAGCTGGAGGCATCACCACTGTGGGAACTACCCTGGCTGCTCATGCATGCTCTGCTGTGCAGTATCTGCCAGCAGCTCAAGGCATGGCCCCAGGCAAAAAGAGCTGTGCAAGCCAAAGAACAAAATGGTAATATTTGTCATTGACCTTCTCCCTCTGCATTTGGTCTGGGTGAGAAATGATGGGAAAGGAGAAAGCGAGGTAAAGTAACAGGGAAGGACACTGAGAGTACTCTTGACTGCTGACATAGAGGCTAGAAGGAAGACAGTCATCAAGAAGCAATGCATAAGAAGGAATTTACTCATGAATAAAAGGTAAAGAAAGAGGCTAAAAGTCCATAAGGAACAAGATGTTTAGTGAAAAACTGTCTGAGAAGAAGTTTCCTTGGAAAACAGTAAATTGCTGCATTCAAAAGACTTGGACTGTCTCTAGGAGCTGTAGCGGCTACCTCTTGGATCACAAGTGAGTAAATTCCACTTACCAACTGTGTAGGAAATCTGAGGTGTCAAAACCAAGAAATTCACATAGCAACCAGGTTGTGAACAGGAAAAGAGTGTAAGTCCCCACAAAAAGCTCATTGTGGATGTTTTCATGGAAAATGAAAGAGAGTGCACCTTTCAGGCCTTCGAGCAAATGCCAGAGAATTTCAGCAATGTTACACCTCGATCTTGGAGGGATACGTAAGCTAAAGCCAACAGAAGGGGAGAAAATGATCTCTGTCCCAGTAAATATTCATACAATTCTAACTTGGGTTCATAATTTTTGGAAGTAGCTTCTCTGATGAAAGTTGTGTGTTGAGTGTCCTGTATGTCCTCCATAATTTTTTTTTTCCAGAAGAGACTCTGCTGCCTGTATCTGTACGTTTTGCAAACAAGATACTTCTGCTTGTCCTACATTTGAATTCTGAGCTGGAAATCCTGTTTACCAAGTTATCCCTTGTCTGGGTAAAGAGCTCTTTTGCTAGCCCTTTACTCTTGGAACACACAGAACTCTGAGGAAAAAAAATAATTTGCAACACATAATTTATTTGGCAAAGTTAGCCTTTTGCTCTTATTTTCCATGAGCGCAGCAGCAGCATGGTTTCTTGAATGTACTCATTATTCAAATATATTCTCTGAATAAACAGCCAAACACTCTGTACTGTCAGATTTTGCAGTGACGTGTTGACTGGTGATGCATCTTTCCGAAGGCTTGGCTGATCACCCTGAGGTTGAGAACAGTTAGGAGAAGAAAATGTCCTGCTGTGGTTTGTAATTTGCTTCTGAGCCCCTCTCCCCCACTTCTGAAAGGCTGATCTGTGTGATTATAAAGGCCCAACCTAGATGCAGGTGGTGGTAGGGGCATCAAAGGAGAGCCTACTATTCTGCAGTTGTGTGGTATTTCTGATAGGACAAGCAGTCTCATATGAAGGGTATTTTTCTCTATTTCAGTATTCAGAAGGAATTTCCAAGGAGAGCTGGAGGGTGAGGAAAAGAAACTGGGTTTTGTTTATCCTAGAGCCTGGCTGACTTGCTCTGGTGGTGGTGGTGTTTTCTACCTAGGTAAGACTTCCTTGTCTGCCTGCATCTCAAGTCAAGCCACAGTGGCACCAGTTCAGGGTGGGGAGAATCTTCTGAGGATCTCTTTGGGCAGCGCAGGCAGAGCTGGGAGGGCCAGGGTGTGTGGGAGGAGTTGGCAGCATGCGAGGGAATGAGGTATCCCCATCTGCACAAGGCACAGGAAGTGGTGAGTGAGAGGAACTGAGCTGAGGCTGGTTCTAAAATGCACCGTTTCCTTATCTAGCACCTATGCCTGCAAACATGGGAGGCTGTGCATGAGACTGTTGTGGTGGAAACGTGGGCAGCCTCAGTGCCGTCAGACCTCTGCTCAGTCATTTAAACCTTGGACAAAACAGAAGCGTCAAATATGTGTGGGACATTCCAGAGCTGGAGGATGTCACTTGCCTGAGCATGCAAACCGAAGTCATCATTAAGGCGGATGCTTGTACACAAGCTGATTTAACCTCACTGTTCTGAAGGCATATACACATTTTACATCACAAATTGAATTTGGAAAAAATTGCAGATAGCTTATTTGTGCACAAAAATGATAGTATCTTTTCCTTTGATGAGCTTTATAATAATGCATCACTTCCATTGCTAGCTAATGTAGTTATAATCAAAGACAGGTCTTAAACTCTGGTGAAAGTGAAAGATGCTACCAGAACTCAAATTGAACTTGGCATGTCAATTGTTATCGCCTCAAATCATCGAATTACCAGTGTTCAAATTGGGTCCGCATCTGAAGAACACAAAATAGTAAAACTTAGGGGGACTTCCCATACAGTAGTTGCAATTTTTTTTCCACTCTCAAAACAGTGTCCCATCACAACAGGAATCCTTGGAAGGAAAGGAAGGGTTGGTGCCTGTTTTCAGTCTTTAAGTGAAAATCCAGCATAATATAAATGGCTTTCAATATCAACCGCAAGGATTGCAGAGGGTGCAGATTTAAAAAAGAACCCTCCTCCCAAGACATCTTGATTGCAGATGTTATTAAATGATTCTCTGGTGCTGAAAATACTCATCCTGGCTACGTGTTGATCATAGAATACATTCCGTTCTCATGGTTTTCTGACTTGAAGAATGGAAGAAATGCCTCAGAATGTAACAAGGGAGCAAAATACTTCTGTCTGTGGTGATAGTTCTCCCTATCTTTCGGTCTGGGAGTCAGGTTTCTGCCTGAGGGGACCTGTATGAGGGATGATGAAAGTAATTATTCTGTCAGGTTAAATATAAGTTTCTTCTATGCGTCTGCTCCTCGTGATGTCAGTTGATTAACCTGTCAGTCATCTTCCCATGGCATGTGTCCACATGATGTCATGTGCTGAGGTCCATGGTTTATTGTGCTAGGCTAACATAATCTTGAAAAAGGTCTTCAATTTAAAACTTACTTTTTCATAATTTTGTATTTTTCCTTTGCTTCAATCTTACATGTTCTTTTCTTGACTCATTCCCATCTTATAAAATTCTTTTTTCTCTTCCCTGACTCAGTTTTTCCTTTAATTTTCTATCTTGATTCATCTCATCATTTTTACTTTCCCACACCACAACTCTGCTTTACCCTTCTTGCATCGCTCCAAACCATCTCATCACGGTTTCTGTATCAGGGTAGACTACAAAGACCATTTTGCCTTCGCCTCCATTACTATGTGGTGCACCTCTCAGTCCTCCTAAGCTGACCACTCAAAAACAGGGAAAAAAAAAAAGGAAAACCACACATCTTCATCTTAACTGCCCTGGTTATCTCAGAAAAACTGGGGGCAATCTAGACAGTGCTATCAGTTATATGTAAACCCTCCTTGTACTGTGGAGGATTTAATCTTTGAGGATTTCACTTGAATATTGTCAAATGGCAGTAAAGTCCGCTTAATTTGTTACCTCATTCTTCCCCCAGATTTGATGTTACAGCACAGAATCTCAAACAGACTATTTTATTTGGAGATCATCTTAGAGCCCAGATGGATGGGAGGAGGATTAAAGATGAAGGCTTTGCATGAGAAAAAGGTTGCAAATCACTAAGACAGTCATCATATTCCTCTGACTGAAGCCAAAATATATATCATACATATTTAGTTCTCTTGGGATGCAGGGAGTGTAAAAGTAACAATATAAATTATTTCACCCACATATGTTTTGAGGCCCATGGCAAGCACAAGGTGGCCTTGTGAGAGACTTGGACTTACAGTGTTCCTATGCTAGAAATTAAAAAATCAGGTGCAGTACACATTTACATTAGCATGCTAGGGATGGGATTATGGGAATGCATTTCTTACACGGACTAATTCTTCTCTTACAATTTCACATGGGCAGCATGTTTTCCCATCCAGGTGGAGGACAGCTCTGTATGAATTTTGCTCTTGGTGGCCGGGAGTGGAGACATAAAAAGAACTATTCAATGTCTCTGGTTACAGAGATAAGTGAAAGAGTCATTGGCAGTAACTCTGTAGTAATAGCAGCAGTAAGTACTGGGCATGATTTGAATCTCTTGATAGTGATATGGGAATGCCAGAATATTTATCAAGCCATTAGGAGAGGCTGTGCCTAGCTGATAAGATGACTACAACTGATGAAGTCCACCTGAGGACTCTGATGATGCTGGGACAGATTTGCAGCCAACAAGGGAGGGTGGCAGGGAGCGCTGCCCTCTGAGCGGCAGGTATCGTTCGTCAGCAGAATTATACAGTCTCCTGCCCGGAGCAGGCTTGTGGAATCTTTAATAAAAAGAGTTAAGAAGCATCCTGATGTACATGCTTCTCATGGCTGGGAGCCAGGAGCAGCTTACCCTGCTGAGAAAATGTTTCACTGAGCTGGTGGTGGAGGGGAGGGAGCTAGGAAAGATCATCAGAAAACCAGTCCTGAGAGTGGTTAATCCAGGGCCTGATTTTAAACTGTCCCTATATCAAACTGCCAAACTTACGATGGTTCTGTCTTTGGAAGATGAAATTCACCAATTTATATCACTTAATGTCTGTTAGTGTCATCGAATCAAAAGAATGTTCTGTCTTTTTGACTGGAACTAGATTGGGAACAGATTTTTTGCTATAATCATCTGTAAGCAACATGAATAAGGAAGAATTTATCACAACTTTTCTGATGTTTAATCAGCACATGTGCTGCATCATGGATAAAGTCAGGTGCTGGCACTTGAATTTGAGACGTGTTTTTCTCTGAGTGGCTTTTGTTAGTCAAGGCTTTAATATCTCTAGAAAGATTTTGTTACCTACTTTGCCTCAATTCCTTATCACCTGCTCAGGTAAGGCACTGAATTTAGGCATTTGTTTTCCCCTCCTGCTTTACTGTGAATTGTCCTCTCTGCTGATGACCAGAGCCTTCTAGAACATGGAACTAGAGTGGCCATCAGGTCATACAAATTCAAAATACATTTTCTGTATTTCCCTCTCTCTACTGCGTATAGGTATAGACAACATAAAAAAGCAAGTTTGTCCTTGAAGAAGTTTTAAAGATTGTAACCATAAAGGATTAAGAAATTAAGCGTTTTGCTCTTTGCTTCCAGTAAACAGAAAATAATACAAAGAGAGGAGGAATGGAAAACAAACTTGTGCTGCTTTTCACAATGAATTAAGTGTATAAATGTTTAACAATGAATAAATGCTATTGACGGAGAAAAGTAAATATGTCTTAAATTTTCCCTGGCTTTTAAAACAAAGAATATCAATAGCAAAATTGTGTTTTCAAATATGTTTTGAATTTGACAGTGTCTCTTTGACATTTATAAAGTACAGTGATGGGTATGTAATTAAAGTTCCTTGCTCATTTTTCAATATTGCATTCTCAGTCCTACAAACTCCCTTTGAGCTGCAGAGTGACTGAACAAAGGAGGAGGGCTTGCCAGCGAGTGGCCCGTTCCCATGCACGCCATGCTGTGCACCAGCGATGTGCTCGCCTTTGAACCCAACGCTGAGCCAGACCACGTGCATGTGCTGAGGAACATCTCTTCCCAATGTTCTTCAGGGTTTGTTTCAATTACCACAGAAATCCTAAGTGAGGAATAGAATGTTTTCCTAAATTTATTTGCCTTTCCTTCTGTCTAAATATGAAGTATCAGTCTTTTCATGGCAAAGAGAGATGTTTTCTCCGGAGCTCACATATCTGGTTTGACTGCAGATAAAATACTGAACAGCATGTATAACCCTGGAACATTAGCACTGAATCCGCAGGTAATGAATTTTGCTGTAGGCTGTTTTTCAATTGTTGTTTTCGCTCCTCGCTCTCAGGGTGTGCTTTTCACCACTAAGCATCCTGCTCGGGATTACAGTGCTGACGCTCCAGCCTGCGAGGGTTGGAGCAGGCTTAGCTGTGTCAGTAACACAAGCCCTCAAGCCAACAAACTCCTGATCACAAGCACACACAAAAAGCAACAGCACCAGAGCTGCCTAAACGTTCTCACCTTTCCATACGAAAATGCTCATTTGGCCCAGATCATACATAGAGAGGCATGTTTATCTCAAATTACTTGTGACATGCAAATTACTATCACAAAGCTGCATTAAATCACCAGTGGTCAAAGTCCATAGGCTGCAGGTCAGGGATAGGAATTTGGATGTCTCCCTTACTGTCTTGCTTAGCTCCAGAGTGATGTTTGCTCCTGTATACTCTGCCTGCCTGTCTAATTGTCCTTTAGCTAGAGATAAGACATGTTGGTTTGAATCCTTCCTGATGAAGGGACCTGAATCTTACCCATCTCTGAGAGGGGGTGGTGCCAGTAGAGCTGCAGGCAGGAGCTGCTTGGACATTGTTTTGAGCAAGGGCTGCTCCATGATCTGGATGATCATCCATGATCTGGATGATTTTGCAGATGTACACCTGCTGTGCCCCGGGCAAACCTGTGGGCTTGAAGCCTTCCAGTTCCCAATGACAGATGTGGCTGTCACACAGGTGTCAAATTGCAGAATGCAGTGGCAGTAGCAGGTGAAGGGGTTCATGGCATGTCCACACACAGATTAAACAACCGGAATTTTGCTGGTATGTAAACCTTTGCATTAGCTATCCCAGTCTCTTTGTGGATTCATTCTTCCGAGTTCAGTTGCTAAATTCATATGGAAAATCATCATTAGGTGATGTAATTGAATGCAGCTCTCCACAGACCCAGCCCAGAAATCTCTGGATATTCTTTTCTGAGGGCACCAGGGGTTGGATGCCTGAAATGGATGCATTAAAAATTATTTAGATCTTCAGACATTAAAAGATGATGTAACTATGTCAAACAGAAGGCAAATCTGTGACTGAATGCTGAATGTCTGCTGCAGGAAAAGGCTGACAAGATTGCTAAGGGCAGTTGCTTTAGGAAAAATAGCAGAAGGCTCCCCTGTGGGACTTGTAGGAGCTCCTGGAGATGGTGAGGTTACGGCAAGAGTGCAGCCAAGCGTGGCACAGCATGAACAACAGTGGACGGAAGCCCCTTGTGGACAGAAGTACAAGATCTCAGTGCCACATGAATGTCCTGCCAGTTCTGTGTCAGGAGGAAAGCGAAGCATGGGTCCTGTCTCTGCTCTCTGTTGTGCGCAGTTGGTTTACCCTCAGCAAATATTGTTCTAACAGAAGCAGCTGTCAGATTTGCATCTGTTGAACAGATACAAAACACTGATCTCAGTGGGAGGCAGGTACCTACTCTGCATAAGCACTTTTGCAAATCCCAAAAGGCATTTCTCCATCTTCAGGCACTGCAATAGCTTTGAAAATCTTGCCCTTTGTGCCTAGCTTTACCTCTCTACAAAACAGAGAGAAATCTGCCTCCCTAGGAACTGAAGCAGAGTTAAATTTATTCATATTTGCTTTAAGCTTTGGAACCACAGAGAAGATGTATGCCACAAAGGTGCACTTCTTGTTCAGCATACTATACAATAAAACACCTGCGTGTTCACTTATTGTCCATGCTGTCATTGGCCTCATTTTGAAGGATGTAGCCATGGATCAGAGGAAGGCAAGGTGCCACGCTAATGAATGATAGCTATAGAAAGATATGCTATGCTGTTTTGTGATGGCCCAGCAGCTCTTTCATGAAGGACAGAAGGAAAGGTTCCGCTGCTGGTATCCTCCTGTGCCTGAATGTCTTGTAGAAAAGAGGTAGAAAACTACTACAGGTGTTCATTGTGGTCATTGTGCAAGATGTTTGGTGAGACAAAGACAGCAAAGACAGCTATATACCCAGATCCTCAATTTTGGTGTCCGAAAGAGCTCTCAGTTTTTCAAAATTGTGCCATGCTCCATGTGCTTAGGTCCTTATGCAGTGAACAATATGGTGGTTTCACTGGGGCTTTCTGGTCGCAGAGGTCTTCTTGCCTTTGCATCAGTGTTTGCTCCTCTACATCTTGCCCTGACTGTGAATTTCCAAGTGTTTCAGGATCTGTTCCTGCACTCTTTCAATAACATGAACAAAGCAGAGGTTGTGCTTGAGCCCTGCAGGGTCATTTTGCCCTTGTTCCCCCATTGACTGCCTGGGGTGGAAATTTCCATCTGACTTGCTTGCCCTGCCCTCAGATACAGGAGTTTACTCAGGCTGCCCAGTTACTGCTGCTCTTGCCTTGGGGTTTTTAGCCACTTTCCTATTGCTGGGGCAGCAGCTCTCCTGCCAGCGGTGCTATGCTGGCCTCCCTAAGGCTCAGCCTGACTGTGTCTTCAATTGCTGGCTGATCTCTGCTTCCCAGGTAGTGGCCTGTCCTCTACATCTGGTACTAGTCACCCTTTCCAGGGGAAATTCAGAGCATAGAGGCTCCTGCTTTCTGCTTCCTCTTTGTTTGTCTGCACAGACAATACCATGCTGTATGAGTGTAATGGGTTTTCTTACTTATCCTCTGCTTTGGCCATTTAAGGTTTGACATGATTTTGGTTTATTTAGCTGGGGAGGTTCTTGACTTTTCCCAGTGGCAAATGCTGTGGAAAGACAGATCAGTGCTTTACCCTATTCTTAAGCATCAAGGCAACATATCTTAGCTTTCAATAGCTGAGCATTTTGATAGCTGAGCGGCAACTGGAAGACAATTAAATGACATGATTTGAAGCCAGGGTTCTTTGTTTTAGTGCCTGGTCTGCCCAGACATTCTGGTGTTACGCTTGTAACTTTTCCCTTTGCTGCTATGAAGACAGAAATATGATCAAAGAAAATAAAAAAGGAGAATCTGCAGAAAAGTTGTTTAAGCATTACTGAAACATTCTATGCTAGCAGCGCCAAAGGCTGCGAACTCTCTTAGTGTGTTAAAGCCTTTTAATAATTTGAGATCACATTATAATCCCCTTGTCCAGAATCCTTACAATTTATACATGGTTTAATGCTTGGAATAAAGTTAGAATCTCAGACTCCCTTGCTTATGCCACAGTCAAGGATAATAATTTTAAATGCTCAAATGTGTTAAAAGCGTTAATTGCACTAGTTGAAGTATTTTATTTTGAGTTAAAGTCACTCAAAACTTTAATATGACAGAGAAGATACAGTGCAATAATTCCAGCCGTGACTCAAAACAGGAAAAAAATCCTGACTTTGATCTGAGTAATAATGCTTCTCTCCCTGACTGACAAGATTGCTTTCATGCCATCCTGAGCCTTAACACCAGAAGCACCAAAGAGCTGCTGGCTCCCAGCACAGGGAAAGGCATCTGGCCAGTGCTGGAGATGGCCCTGGGCTCAGCCACGCATCCCATCCATGCAGGTGGGAGAGGAGAGGACATCTCACAGCACCACGGGCACCATGGAGCAAACTGGAGCAGCCTGCCCCAGTGATCTTAATCTGTTCCGAGGCAGTTATGGAAATTAGCTTAGACCACTCCTGGCATTAAACAAAATGTGTTACATCTCATTATACACAGATGTGTAAAGCCAGAGCATTTTATGCATTTGGTAGAGTGGTTAAACAAGCAAACAGACGTGAGACAGCTGAAACCTCTGGGGAGAGAAGGGTCAGCTGGAACAGGCATGTGAAGGACAAATGTGGGGTGACAGTGGGTCAGGTCTTTCTCACAAGGAAAAGGATTTGGTTCAGCTCCCAGCCCTGGAGGGGAACAGTAGGGTTAGGCTTAGCACATACTCCCACAGTGATTCGGGGTATAAAATGTGCGTGTTAGAATTTATTCACATAGGTATGTTGCTGAACCCTTGTGCCAGTTCACCTCAGGCCTGTTAGTCACCTTTGAGGACACATTGAAGCTATTCAGGAATGGATTTCTAAAAGTATGAACTGCCATGACAGTTCTGCTGCAACACACCTAAGGGGTGGTTTGAGTACCTAAACATACATGTCCAGCACAGTTTAGATGCTCTATGGTCTTCTGCTTCATTGCTGAAGGTCAGGGGTTTCCCATATACACCTGTCAGCTCACAAGAAATTATCTGAAATTACACTACTCCCCTGTGTTTAGGAACCTGAATATCTCCCGTAGTGCTGTGTTGTGCTTTCAGCTAATCCAGCTTGTAACAGTAAGAGAGAATATCTCAGTCCTCCAAGCTTATTTCTGTAGGGCCCCTCCACCTATTTTACAAAACCACAGTGAGCTGGTGGTCTTGCAGTTTGCACAGATTTTCCTAATTTTTTAATGTTTTGATTGGGAAGAAGTCAGACTTCAAAATTTGTGCCTAAAGTTAATCTAGCATTATTGGGTTTCAGAGTTAGCTTCCATTTAAAAGAACCTAACTTCTTCACCTCAGAGGCCACCATCCCTACTGTGCCAAATATTTTGAAGGAGTGTTGGTCTTGGCAGTGTGTTTGGAAAGTTACGGAAATCCAGTTAAGGAGCATCATGGAGGAAATTTTTTAGAGCTGTCTGACTTTCACAGAAGATGTGGTACCAGAAGCTCTTTTCACTCAAACACTTCTGTTCATGTGGAGGGATGGATAGACTTGGTCAACCTGGCTCCAAAATCTAAAAGTCTTATGTCTCTGATAAAGAACCTACGAGGCTAAGTACTATGACTCTTTTGAAAACCAGACTTGTTGTGCTCTAGGCCCAATTACATGAGTAGTATCCACTCCTGAAGCCTTTCCTCACTGCTTGTGCCTGCTGTGTACCTCACAACCTGAACACCTTCCCAGGGCTTCCCAGCATAAGTAGTCCAGGCTTTGTCTGACTGTTTCTCTTTATCTGATCTCTCTGCTGTGCCCCGACATCTCAGTCTTCTCTGGCTCTGAATCCCAGAAAATCCCCCCCTTCTGGCCACTCTGCTACCTGAGCCTGTTAATGCCTGGCTTGGGCAAGATTTTTGCCTCTTGCCTAGTCTCAGCCCTCCCCATTGCAAACCTTCCTGCTCAGGCTATTTCATAGCCCTCTACCCCACGGAAAGCCTTTGCCTTTCCAGGAAACTTCTAATTCTAATTCTGTTGTTTCCTCATTCTTCCCTTCTGCTTTCCATGTTCATTACAACAGGTACAGCACCCATTCAGCTGTTTTGGACAGAAAAAATGGCAACAGGGTGCTCTGATTTAAATACCGATTGGCTTGCCCATTATATAGGTTTTGGATAAAAGGATTTTATGTGGCAATGAACTGTAAGGCTCAGCCATGAGCCGCCTTCTCTATCACGTGGCTAAAAGCCGCCTAGGGTGACTGGCAAGCCTGAGACACTCATATATACTAACAATGCAAGAAGTTAATTGCCAGATGATGAGAAGAAAAAGTTCATAAAATAGAGCCTATACTGTGAGGATCTCAAATTCTGAGTATTCAACTTGATTTTCCTCAGAAGGCTTTAAGATTCCAAAAATAGTGGACATCTGATTTCTGAAAGGCAGAATCATTAGCCGCTTTGGGAAATCCAGACCTTAAAACTGGAGCTACAATAATGTATATTCATTATGTGTATACATCCAGAATATATATTATTTTTGAAAGAAGACATATAAACCCTCAAGTTTCGGTCCATTAAGTTAGAAATTACCAGAGGTCATGAATAAATTTTGTCAATGAACAGGTTTAAATTTCAGTGACTGCTTAAGGAAAAACTGTATTTTTGCCTTGCTTTAATTGCCAAAGTCTATGGTTTCAGAGGAAAGAATGACTGGCTAAGTAGTCAGCAAAAAAAATGATACCATTAGCACATGATATATTGTGCTATTTTCTGTGCCGTGGGTTCTCTTCCATGTTGCACCATCTCACCCAGATCTCACAACAAACTCCAGTACATCTGTCTGCAGCCTGGCTGTTATTCCTGCTAAGATCAATGCCTCCTGGTTGGTTGCAGATATTTAATTATCCCCAGACGTGCAGTGTACAGAGTGGAGCCTTACGTACATATAACACTGAGGATAAAGGGTCTGTGACCAAGCCTTTCTCTGAGCAAAAGTCACTTAACACATTTTTGCATTACAAAATATCCCACAGTGAGATCTCACTGGAACCAGATGTTCATAGCAGAAAGCATATGGCAAGAGGATGTAGATCCATTTTTCTTAAGTCCTCTTGAAAAGTCATTGTATCATAGCCCAAATTCTGCTGAAATTCATGCTTATAATCCCAAAAGCCTTTTCCCAGTTAAAAAAAAAAGCACGTCTCTGTTTTCATTGCTTGTGGATCACTTCCACATCCATTGATTTCCAATGGTTTGCAAAGAAAGCAGCTGAGAAGAGAATCTGACTCACAGTGTACAAGGTGTGCATGAAGCTTGAGTGAATGGAACATGTGTGATGAATTACTGAATGAGTGTTTGTCCTGGAGAAACAGAGACAATGGTCAAATAAAAGTCAGCCTTTGTGTGTTCCATAAGTATTTAATCTCAACCAAAAAAGATAGAAATTTCCAAACAATATGTATGCTGTTTATCATATTGTGTCATCTCATATTATACAATGCCTGTTGGTGCATGACAGC
Source organism: Acanthornis magna (assembly GCA_036785705.1). Taxonomy (NCBI): domain Eukaryota; kingdom Metazoa; phylum Chordata; class Aves; order Passeriformes; family Acanthizidae; genus Acanthornis; species Acanthornis magna. Next base: position 17,219,190 of record JAWUZG010000028.1, on the reverse strand, counting down.
TGCCTAATCTGTTTATGTAGTTGGGCTTAACCAGGTGAGTTTGTTCTTATTGAATGGATTAGAGTGTCTGACAGCAGACCTCTTTTTAAATTGAAAGTCTCTGCCGATACAGAGAAGAGTAGGGCCTTAAAAAGCACTGTAATCCAATGCTCAGGGCTAATGAAGGCTGAAACCACCATTGTTCATTTAACCCCCTCGAGCCCACAGATACTGCATTTACCAAAGAGGCTAATTGCTATGTCCTGCTGGCACCAACTGCACCCAGCACAAGCCCAGTTGCATGGTCAGATGTGTGTCCTTCGTGCCAGCAAGGCAGCGATCCAGCTCCAAGAGAAGCCTTGGGAAAGGTGTGGCAGGCAGGCACCTAGGGACAGGAGCAGTGATGGGCACAGGAGCAGTGATGGGGACAGGAGTGGTGCGTGCTCCTCTCCTGCTTCCTCTCTCAAATGGGCGCAAGAAGGGTGAGGCTGAGCAGTTGCTGCCTTGGTGGCCCACAGGCAAATCTGCAGTGGTCACTGCAGGGCTGGCAGTGCTGCTAATGCTGCTCTGGAGCACGGCAGAGGAAGTGCAAGAGCCCACAAATACCTCAGGAAGCAAACAAAGAGTCGCACTTTGGGTCTTTCAATATGTAATGGCCAAAATTTGACATCCTTGGCACTATCTGAGTTACTTTGTGTAAAAATGTTGCTGTTTCTTGACTGTATTTGGCCTTGCCAATAACAGGAAAACTGCCAGCCATAGTCAGTGATCTCTCCCATTCTTTCAGTTTGCCCTTCATTTGGGATCTTTCAGGTAATTGCATTTTTTTAAAAGCTTTTGGAGGTTGGAAACACTTTCAACAACATTTGCAGTATGTTGGAAATTCTAAGCCAGACAGGACTTTCATGACTTGGTATAAAGTCCAAATATATGAGTCATCTTACAAAACAAATGTCATATGGCAGCCTGAGCTCATGAAAATAAATCACTGATTTGGTTTCCAGGCTTTAAGTAAATAAATTACATTTTAAATTCTGTTCTCTTTTATTTAAAGAGATGTATGTTGTCTTACTGAATTTCCATGTTCATAAAGAACCAGTACACGCCATATGTAGACACAATAATAGGAAACTGAAATACATGAAGAGCTGGTCCAGTATGACAGAAGAAAACATGTAAAATCATGATGACAATTAGAAATGCTCTTAACAACTTTTGAGCTGGGAAATGTGTGTCTCATAGGTATTACATGGATTTATGTTTGGTTTTTAACAAATTAGTAAAGCACCATTTTAAAACACTCAAAGCAATCACTTTTTGCTTGCAAGCCAGGACCATTTTTCATTCCATGCTTTTATAAAGCCAGAAACCCATGAAAGAGATTATATAATATTGATGTATAATCCTTTATGCAATTGGACTTTCTCTGTGATGATCTGAAAGCATTTCTCATTTACTGATGACTGAATTCTTATCATACCCTTTTTCAGAAATGTTTTCTACCATTTTGTAGATAAATGACTGAAAGCACAGGCTGTACTTAGACTGGGAATGCTTTTCTGATATAGGAGTTCCTGTACATTATGGGAATGAAGTACACTTATTCTGTAGGACAGACAGGATTGCCTTGCACTGGTATAGTAAAATCATTTTACCTTTCAAATGAAACAAGCTGTACTAGTAAAAGCACAATTTTCCTAATGTGACTGCAAGCCAAAGTCTCCCGGACTGGTTTCCTTTATCTAAATAAAAATCCCGTCAGAGCAGATTTTTAGGATTTTCTACCTTTGTCTAGACTTTATGGGTGAATGCTTTGCAGCCCTCAGGCACAGCTGAGCACAGCAGCAGCTCTGGCCGTGCTGCTGCAGAGTCAAACATTCAGGAGACACCAGTGTGTGCAGCAGGTCCCAGGTCAGATGGGGCCGGATGTGACACTGTGCCACTGCTGAGGATCTGTGCACAAGTGACAGCATTGCTGGGCTGTCTAAGCAATCAGTGCAGAGCAGCAGCAAAGCCAATAGCAGAAGTTTATCCCATTAAAAGCCAGGCCATGCCATGAAAAGCCCAGCGAGTTCCCTTGGCATTAATAAGGTAGCTTCTGTTCACTAGGGCAGCTGTGTCATTGTGCAGCATTTCTGGCATAGCAGAGTCATGGTGTATATATGTGTGTGTTTGTGTGTGTGTGTGTGTATTAAAATCCATGTTCCATAGTGGATGATACTTCCTGTAGTGTCAGATATCATTCATGAACAAGTCAGTGATTTCCATATAGCTTGCTCAGTAGTGTCTGGCTTGAAAGGTACCTGTTAACTCTAGAAATTTCAAGCAAATTCAGAAAAAAAACAACAAACCAAAACCAAACAGCTCCGTGTTTTAGATAGAAAGAAAGGGGATTGCAAAATCTGGACATATGGTAGCATTCAAATTCAGCAATTTGAAAATACGGTAAGTGAATTTTGAAGCAGCTTCTCTAGGCTCCATCCTATTTTCCCTTATTTTTCCATTGCATTGGTACTGATGGAAATATTTATCTGTTTTTAATCTTAGTTTCTCTACCAATTCTTTTAGTAATCAGACATATTAATTCCACTTAGAAAATTCTTTAGTCCTACCAGTTTGTAATTCCATAAGATTGAAGGGAGTCAAAAAGAAAGTGGACCCTTCCATGGAAAACAATTACTTTTAACATGGAAAACTGAGCCTCTTCTTTACCTAAAGCTGAAAGACCAGAAATGAATTACATAGAAACTAGTATAATAGCTACAGACTTCAAAATGGGGAGCCAAATATTTTGCAACTTGGTTAACTGAGCTCATGCAGGATTAGATCACTGTAACCATGGAAAAAACCCCACTGTGAAGAGTGAGTTTATCATGCTCTTTTCACATTAGCCAGTTTGGTTTAGAAGAATGTAAAATCAATGAGACATTTCAGGCCAAGTTGTATGTGAACCATTGTCTGTTATGTTTTTTGTCTTTCTCTCACCTACAGCACACAAGGGGTCAGGGATGCCTGTCCTCCTGAAATGTGGCCGTGAACACGTTACACAGCAGGTCAAGGGAATGCTCCTGCCAAAAGGATTTCACCAGCCAGATGGGCACATACCTTTCCTTGGGAATCACTAGCCCCATAACCCCCTGCCTGAGGACTGTGTTGCTCAAGACAAAAGTCCTATTTAGCCAAAAAGAGGGAAAGGAATGAGCTCCGAAAATAAGCACTGGCACATTCCTCTGAAACTTTAAATAAACCTTCCTAGAAGTAAGTTCAAAATAGGTTATTTTCAAGGTGGACTTTCAGTTACCAACAAACTTCTATCTGACTTGGAATAACTTTTCTAAGAGGGAAGAAGCATTTTTTGTGGTTATGGCCCAGAAGCTGTGTTGCTGAAATGTTATCTGGGGCAGCTGTAGCCTCCTTGCATGGACAGGTAAAAATCTATGTCAAATGCTTTGAAATGTGGATGCATAAAGTTACTGTAACTAAAGATACTTTGGGAAGCGAGTTTGAAAACAGGGTCTTTAATCTCTTTGTACTTCGTTTTGCTTCACTACACACAGGTCTATTGGGAAGCTTAATTAATGTCTTTTTAGTGCTTCAAGAATGATCCTACAGAAATGCAGGATTTTATCACCTCTAATCCTCTTTGTCCCTGAAAAATAAGCAGCACACAAGTTCAAGCAGCCATGGCTGAACACATCTTTTGCAAGATATGTGCTGTGCCTTTAGGGTCATATCTGATAAAATACAGTGTGCAGCATGCAAACCTCCACAGGAAATACTCAAAGGGGATATTATCCACATCCTCATCTAACAAGGGAGAACAATACTAGGTATCTTTCTCCCTTCTCTCCATCAAGAGCTGCCTGGACATCAGTTAGGCTGTGACTCCTGAGGGAGTAGGATGTATTTTGTTTCCCCTTTATCCTTTGTCTCCCCTGTACCCTCACCCAGAGACCATTTGCTTCTCTCATCTCTGAAGTCAGTAAAAAAATCATCTCTACATGAGTCAAAATAACCACTTGTATTTTAGCGGTACCGGTGGCACACAGCCCTACACACAAGTGGGGAAGTGGGCCTGGAAAGCTCAGAGAACTAATTATCTTGACTTTCTCTGAAACAAAAGCATGGGAGTTTCTGTTGCTTAATTTGTTTTGGTAACAAGACAACTACCACACAATAATTACATTATTGCATGTAACTTCTCTGCTTGCGGTTGTCTTTCCCAAATTACCTCTCAGAAAATCACAGTCCTTCCCTGAGGCCTTTCTCAGATGGAAAGCTCTGGAGTAAGAACCAGAGAAAAAAAAGCTGGAAGCTGAATGACAGGACACACTTATCCCCTTAGCAAGACTGTTGTTAAGACACAAGACAGCCCTTCCAGCAAGTAGGACTTTTTGCAGAGGCCATCAGAGCCTTTTGTGAACAATTCCTTATGGAAAAGGAGAGATTCAGCTTAAGGATGTTAGATCTTGTCTCCACCATGGCTTTACAGCAGACAGCTAACATGAGCTTTATGTTCCAGAGGTTAAACATGCTCCCCTTTTTTGTCAGTGAAAGCACGGTGTAAACAAGACATGGGGCCCTATCCCATGTTTGTGTCTTGCTTTTGCCAGACTTGACTCCTCCATGAGATCCTGATAATCAGCACAGGACGCTGACAAAGGAAGGTACTGAAGGAGAGGGATGCAGCTGAGAGAAATGCTAGAAGCAAATAAATACCACCAGGATGATTTACTTCTCTTTCTTCAGCTTAAAGGAGTTACTGTTTTGCAATCCAGCCCAATGAAAGTGAACTCCCCTTGGTATCTTGCACAAAGCCTTCTAATGTCATTGGATATTTATTACTCTGCTATTTAGCTGGTTATACCCCCTCTTTATCTTCATATTTTTGAATCGGTTTGCATTCTGGAGACATTAAAATAAACATGGCTTTGTGATTTTTGGACCAGCAAAGAAGAGGCCAAGGGCCATTGTGGAAAATGGTATATGATTAGAAAATCTGGTTTTGCCACAGGATTCCTAGCTACACAGGAGTAACGAACAGTGAGAAACAAGAAGTATTATAGCCATAACCCAGCATTCCCTCTGTACCCACCTCACTCACCGACCTCAGGAGACTGGGATTTTCAGTGAAGTCAGAGCTCAGCTCTCAGGATCAGACAAGGGTTTCTGATATGTACATATACGTACGTGTTGAAAGTAGCTAAAGAGGCAAATAGAAGCCCAGACACCTCACATAATCTGGGCTGCAGGTACCTCTAAAAATTCTATTAAGTGCTTTAAATACACCCAAAATAATGCCAACATGTGACTACATGCCAGTGTTTTGGTTTTCTGTATATAAACCTGAGCTAGTTACCTAACCTTTTATAATTAAAACAGGAAAATAGGCACTTTTAGACATGACTAATTTCAGTTTAAAGTAGTTGTCTAGTAAGGAGCAGATGTTAAAAAGTGTTTATTTCTCACTATTGATGGCTTTGGAAACTGAGGGCCATGAGCTCAAGCAGAGCTGTCTAAACCACAGACAAGTCGAGCTGGACAAGACAAATCCTATATTTGAAGACTTACTTATCTTAATTATTGCTGTGGTTTCCTGTGTATAAAGTTTACTTGTCACATGAAGTTTAATTTTGGGGAGAGGAGGATATAAGACATGTAGATATTCTGGTAGAAGATGATGATTTGGCAGAGGCTCTGGGCACCACCGTGGAATTGCCACTGACATCACTGTGTTAGTGTGAACATAACTAATGGGTAATTGCCCAGTTCTCAAAAAGAAGATGGCACTGCTGTCTTTGTTCTGCACCAAGGGAGGCCTCCCTGTCCAGTTCTGCCTGTGGATAAATGTGCCAAGCTGTTGTAATCAAAAGGTAAATGGAAAGGCTGGCTCTTTGTTTTGCTACATCTGTCCACAATTTTGAAGGCTGATGCTCTAAACTTCCATGTGTTTTCTCACATTCCACTGACTGACCATTAGCTTCTCCTTTGTGAGTTGGAGACTATGACTTGCGTTTGATTTCTCTTGAACCTGTGGCAGCAAGCACTTTCTGTCCTGGTGTGTTTGGAGTTTATTAGAGTGGATTTGGACAAGAGACTTTTCTGAGCAAGAAGATCCAGCCACTCTCTTTCTCGTAAACCTATACTTTAGAATTGTTTATTCTCCCTCTGCTGACTCCAAATAATTCTACATTATTAATAAAGTGCCTCTTTATTTGCCTAAGCATTTCATTTGTCAATGTGCTATCATTACTACATTTAATTGAAAAATTCATTATGATAGTATGTCATATAAACAATACAGACAAACTCGTTACTGCTTCTTTGGATCACAGTAGTTTTACCACCCCTCTAATACATCAGGTTATTTGAATAATAAATAGTGCCTGTGTATGTGAAAGAGGAAAAGGGAAGTATACAGAAACTCCTACAGGCATACAAGTCAAAACACACTGTTACACATTTTGTCCCCACAGGATAATGGTAAGACATTCATAATATGTGGCCTACTTTTTCACAGATGCAAGATTAAAGTTTTGAAAACTGGAAAAATGCTAAATATTTGCTCTATATTTCCTTACCATGCTCACAAGAAGGTCTTGATTTGATAGATACAGACCATCCTTCCTCCAGCAGCCTGCAGGACAATGACAGAGTGAGAGAGTGCTCTGATCTGTTTTTCAAATGAAATCTAAATGAGACATTTTAAAAAAAAATCCAGTGGCTATTAGAACAAGTGAAGGGGGAAGAAAGCCAACCCCATCCCAAAAACTTTCTGCAGGATATTTAGGATTAGGTCTCAAAATAGTAACATTTTTTGCAGTAGAAGTTCACTTGTTGTGAGGATGTTGTAAGGACGTCACAATTGCTTGTCTCAAACACTGTTAAGACCACAGAAGGACTTTGTCATGAGATAAGCATGGAATGGAGCAGCAGGATGGCTCTGGCTCCAAGCCTGCTGAGGTCTGGCTAGCATTTCCCAGGGAATGCAGTCAAGGGTTCCCACTGTGGTAAACTGTGGAGGGGCAACTGCCCATACCCACAGTGCTGGTCAAACAGAGATCACCCCAAGTTATGGCACGGATGGCATCTGTCATCTGGCATCTGACACGCCCCCCAACCCCGCTAACTCCCTCACCCCAATATGCCTCTGTGGATTCCTGGAACTTGGACTGTGCAGTTAAGCCATCTGATGAGAACTTGAGGTAAGGTAAAGGAGATACTATTGTCTGAGCATTATCTCGGGCCCAGGGTGGGGTGAACAGAGCTGGGGGAGCACTGATAATGGACACAAAGGGTCCACAAGGAAAGCCAACTCAGTAACTGTGCTGAAGTCAGCTCTGACTTGGTAAAAGGTGGTTCTGTCAGGGAGAGTTCAGGTACAACCCATCGATTTAAAGAAACTCATGGACTCGACAACCCACTGATTCAAAAGAACTAATTAGCATTAGAAGTGAGGGAATCATTTAATCAAGAGAATAAGAGAATTGTGTAGGTAAATAGTGAAAAGTTTTGAATTACCTCAATACCCCCCCCACCTAGAAAACCAAGGTGGAGAAGGATCAACAAGACAGATCCACAGATGGTGACTATCTTCTGCTTAATCTGTCTGTCTCTCCTACCCTTTTTCCTCTCTTTTCTTCTTTCTATGTTTCTACCTCACATTCTGCTGTTAAATAAAATCTGTACTCTTAATTTTGGCACATGATCTCGCTTGCACCTTAATTAATCTCTCCATAAGTCAGATCTTAAGACATGTCCTGGTCAAATTCCAGTTCAAATAATTGTATTTTGCTGCTTTACAGTAGCCCTCTGTTTCTGTAGTAATATAATGCCAGCATGAATCTGTAAGATGGCTGGATGCATTTTTTCCTGTCCATGTGCATTTTAAATCAAGACTGATTTCATGTTGCGTGCACTGCTAACTTCCAGTGAACTTTTAAGTGAAACTGTCTTTATCTGCACAAATGTTTGGGGAATATAATTTCTTGATATAATTTGAGTAGTCTAAGGCAGTCTATTTTGATGGATCCTGTTACAGTGCTAGGTGGATGCTGAATGTTGATTTGCTTAGATTTTGATCTCATGTGAGGCTTTGCACGCTTTTGCCCTGTATTTGAAAACAAAATAAAGTGAAAAAGCCCTCAGAGCAGTGGTTTCCCAGACACTGTTGCTAGGTGATATTCCAAAGCTGAATGGATTCTTGAGCTCCTCCTGCTCCAGGCACCTGACTAATACCCAGTAACCACACGTTCAAGTGAAAAAAAAGGGAGCATCACTGCTTTTCTGACTGCTTCCCAATTTTGCATCCTTACACAGACTGCAGCAGGAACCAGCTGTCTTGATTTTAGTTTTTTCTCCCTTGGAAATTGGGCAAGGCATTTACAAATACTATCAAGACTGGATGAATTAGCTGGGTAGAAAATCAACATACTTAAGTACTCCTATCTGCATCTGCTAGCTAATTCTTCTGGCAGCTATGTATGTGACAATGGTTATGTTAAAAAACAAATACATACATTTAAATGAATAAGTGTTCGCTCAAAGATACTCATGAATGCTAGAAAATCTGAAAGCTTACATTGGTAGAAAAGAAAAAAAATTGTTTGCTTTTTAAAACAGCAGTTGAATAAAAGTACAGACCCTGTTGAAACTTGGTCAATTTAATTAGAATTTAACTCAGAATTGGTTATTATGTCCTTTAATATATAACGATATCCTGAACTTTCCTACAAATGAAACTTAAAGTTCCCCCTTTTTTTAGGGGAAAGTTTACTAAATATGTGTGTCATTCACAGAGCTTGAGCCAGCACAGCCTGACAGTGCAGCAAATGGCCATGTATGTTAGGCCTTGTGAATAGAATACTGAATATACATGCAAGAATACTTTGTATGAGTGTGATATAGTGGAATAAAAAGCAGATACAGCCAGTACATCTGCTTTGCTGTGTCTTTGTTTTGGCTTCTTTGCTGCTAGGAAGCTACCAAGATATTGTAAACCCATTGCTTCATTTGTAGTGCCAAAATTCTCCAGGAAAAGGAGGAAAATTCTAGCTCTCCATAGTGTTATCAAACTTCCTTATCTCTTGACAAGCTGAAAGTCCTCCCCCCACCTTCCTAGATACTCCCTGCCTTATTCAGAGTATTCTTTCACATACAAAATACAGCTCCCTCTCTTTCTCTAAGCCAAGGTCCACACCTCTGCCGTAATGAACACGATAACTCAGCTGCTGAGCGGGGAGTGGTCGAGGCATGGCAGTGACAGCAGGCTGCAAGGACAGCCTTCTGAAAGTCCCTCCTTTTGTCTTGCTCCACAGGAGAGGCTTTGTGAGAAAAACTCCAACCTTTGTTTCTGATGTCAGACCAGCAATTTTCTAGTAGTGTCGCAGAGAGATGGTTACCTCACCACAAAGTAATCCATGATTCTGTAATTAAGGCTATCATAATGTAAACACACCAAAGAGACACGATTAAGCTTGCACTGGCAGCTTCAGTATTCACGCTGAATTACTGACATTTTCATCTTGATAACAGTCCTTTAACTTTGATTCTGCGTATAATTTCCTAACCTCAGTAAAAACTAAATTTGGAAAAAAAGAAGACTGGATCACCCCATTATCTAAGGTCTTCACTACCTCTATATTAATTATTTAGAGTCCTACTAATGGTGAGGAAAGACTAAAAAGTAACTTGTCAAGATATTTGTTGGAGATGTTTCTATTTTGCTGCTTTCACTTAGGACCTATGCATGGGTCTGTTTGAAGCTTGACCTATATTGGGAAACTGCTGGGAAATTGCTTTCATTAGTTTCTTGCCTGTCCCGCTCCTGGGAGCCCATTAGGTAACCTAATGCCGTGTAACCTAATGCCACGTTGTGATCCGGAATGGGAAGGCATTCTCCCACAGGCCTGGTTTCCAGTCCTCCAGGTAAAGTGTGGCAGAATGACACTATCCTAAATAAAGGCTCAACAGAACAGTTTTCCACATGGGCAAAAATAATTTCCCCCCACTCTCATTCTTATTTTGAGTAAGGAAAAATGATTTTTGGAAATTCTTGAGCCTGAGGCTCAAGGCAAATTTCAGCCCAACCAGCTCAAGTCTGGCATTAAAAAACAACGTCCCCACAGCAGAAGGTGCGCTGTGAATGTGTTGAACAAAAGCTTTACCTTTGTCAGGCACCAATCTAGGGCAATGTCAACAAAAATAAATATGGATAAATGTGGATTTTATCTGCAGTGTGGATGACCCATGGCCTGAAAGCAGAGAGGCTGAGGTGGTCCTACTGACCCAGCAGTGCCACTCAGGGGCACAGCCAAGCTTATTTTAGGAGTAGGTTGAGTCACAATCCCCTCAGTACACCACACCCAAAAGAAAATGGTGCTGTGCTGGGGCAGCTCTGTGTTCCCAGTAACAGGACCCTCAGAAACTGGGAAAGAGCAGCTCTGAGACACCTCTCTAGAGCTCTGTGGCACTGGAAGTCCATTGCTGTTACTGTTACAGAGGACTGGCAAGCCCTCTTCCCCCAAAGGTGCAGAATTGAGAGCAATCTTAGCAATGCTTGGTTAGTTCAGGTCCACCTGGGAGCTCCAGGTAAGCTCCAGCCCCCAGGAGCTTTGCTCTCTTTCTAACAAACATCGGATGCCCTGTTACATCAGGTTCTGCAAAGTCTGTTTGCAATTTCTGCAGCAGTTCCTGGACAAAGCACTGCAGGTTATGAAGCCCACGAAGGACTGTGAGTAATCAGAAGCTCTCTTAAGCACTGTGGCGTTCATTTTCTAAGTAACTTGAGAAACATTCTTTGTTCAGCCAGGCACTCAGGACAAGATCCAACTCCCCTGCTTTTAGTTATCTGCAATTTAGGTGCCTAGTCTAAATAAATTATCTAGTCTCTCTGGATGGAGCCTATATGAAGATATGCATCTTTAGAGTGTTATTCATCCCACCTACTGTAAACATTTATATTGAAATAGGATGATATGTACTGTGAAAGTGTCTCTCTTTCTCCATTGCTTATCCAGGAATTCTGATGAAAATTTACATTAGTCACCTACCTGGTAGATAGCTAAATTTAATGAATCCCATTCATGTATTTTAAGGCAAATTATCCTTATTTCTTGTACTGAGGTTTCCTGGGTGGTTATATGTTTATGAATATGTTTCTTTGTATTACTTACCCAATGGTAAATAATGACTTTTCTCCTTTTCTTTGGGTATAAGTTTTCTCAGTGTTTCAGTGCCCAGAGAAGACGTGTGGGGTGCTGTATATAATGAGTTTCTGTTCGAATGGAGGCGGTCAGATGACCTTAATTTGGTGCTGCAGACAGAGTGTTCTGTGTAGCCAGCATTAGTACATCTTCTGGACACAGCACAAAAAAAAGAAAATGGAAACATAAACGTTTATTTAAACGTTTCCTTTAAAATAGATTAATGACTTGAGGATGGGAGAGAAAATGGCTGGTGTTTCTGGAAAGATGTGCTCTCCAATAGCAGAAGTTGAATTTTTTTTTTTTAAAGAAGCATTCAACAGCGGTGCAGTTCAGGAAAGGATATTTGAAGTATCTCAGCCTTGGAAATTATATCAAGAACACCAAGAAACATTTTGTAAGCATTGACTTGGGGGTTTTGCCCTCAATGCAAGAAGACCAGAGCATTTGTAATGTTTTCTTGGACAATATTACTTGAAGTAAGAAAATTTGCAAGTGTACATGAATATATTTTCCTAATCAAAGAGAAAACAGTGCCAATACCATCTTACTGCATATTATAGGCCTCCCTAGGAGTTGAAAATTGTCAGTAAACATTAAAAAAACCAAACACCGCCACCCCCACCTCCACAGGCCCAACCCCCAACCAAGTCTGTGGAAAAACAACATGGAATTACCATAATTTTTAAACAGTTTGTAAAAGAGGAAATTTCCATTAACAATTGATTCACTAAAAAATACCCCACATGTCACTTTTAAAACTGTTTTCTATTGATATTCCATTTTCTTTTATCTAATTTCCAACTTTTAGATCTCTGGTTTTGGAATTTTAGTATTCATTTCTGACCAAATGATAGTGACAGCTGTCCTGATTTATTGTCTGAGTTCTGCTGTTAGATCATGACCTTTTAGAGACATTAAATTTTTCTTAAATATAGAGGCTGAAAGCCTAACATTATTCAGATGTAGATTCCAGATAAGCCTGAAGGCTAGGACACACACATTGTGTATTTCAGTCTAATGTGTCAAAATAGGGACCTTTTGAGAAGGGATCTGAATTTGGATTTTGAAAAGTAGATGCAAGCAATTGTCTTAGGCTTATGCCTTTTCTTTGGGATGACTATTAATAAAATTGCAGTTAATGAACCTATTTAGAATGCTGGTCAATGCTTACAAGTGACAATGAACAGGATTAATATTCAGAAAGAAAACAGAGACCAGTGTCAGATCCTTCTAATTATTGTAATTGCAGTAAGACTGAAAATGTAAGCTCAAACTATACGCCCTTGTCTCAAAGTGTTTGCTGTACAGGTCACAATGAGCAGAACCAAGACCTCAAAGGGGAGGAAAATATTTTCAAGCCTCCCACAGGGCCAGCTTGGTATTTTGACAAAACATTGAACACAAGCACTGTTACCTCCAAGATAATCTGCTATCTGGAATAGATCTTTTAAAGGCTGGGTTTGTGTACTTTCTATCTGGTAGTCAAGTTATCCAGCCATAAATAACACTGAAAAGAGACCAGAACAGTAGTTTAGATTACCATGGGGAAAGTTCACTGACAGACCTGTCTTTACTGCAATTCTCTTGAAATTAGTTACCTATCACAGATGTTATTCAAGTAATTGTTATGGGACAAGTTCCCTGGTAACATAATACAACCCTATCTTTAATGAAGACAGACCAGTGCAGGCTATCAGAAGTCTTAATCTCATACTTATTCTCTTTCTTAAATTAATATGCTTTCGAATTAAAATAAAAAGAGCAAATATGGTTCATATATTAGACAGCAGGGAAGTGAATTACTGCCTGAATAACTCCATGGTGAAGCACAGGTATTGATAAGACTTAAGAGCCTCCTGCCTCTCCTGCCTGTCATCCTGCTGTCATTCTGTAAGGGAACAAGCCTCCTCTGTGCCCCTGTGTTATGCACACCAGCCAATGCAGCTGTTAGGTAAATTTCGGTGTCCAAAATGACATCATATGCCTAAGTTTCAGCACTATGTGATTCTTCAAAAAGCAACACTTTCAAGATCATGCTGGGGAGATAGTGATAGGCAGCAAAGTCCCATTATCTGAGCCACACAGATGTATCAAAATCTTTGACCTTGCTGTGCATCTTTATACGATGCGCTTTTTTTGGTGCTTATTTGTGTCTGGTATTTAATCCTAGCAGACTTAGAAAAAAGACCTTCCTTCTATTCTTGGTGCTGGCTTCAGTCACAGGAGCTGGAAACTTATAAATTTAATGACCATGAGTAAAGGAAAGACAAAGGCATGATGGAGATACAGAAGCTTTTTGGCATGATGTATGACTAAATCTAAATCTAAAACTAATACTAAAACTAAATATACATATATATATGTATTCATAATGTCTAAGGTTTAAATTATTGTTTTGCTGTCTAATTAAAACAATATACCCTTTTCCTACCATGCAGAGGGAGAGCAACTAAAGCGAAACTAACTGGGGGTCTTAGGCCAGGAGTGTTGTAACAGAAATCTCATCTGAGCTGTCACACAACATAGGAATCCTGCCATCAAGGCTGATTCTATTTGAATCTTTTTTTAGAAAGGCATTCTGCCTTGTTTGAAAGCGTTCAAATGAAGGACAATCCGTAGCAAGCTGTTTCAGTAGTTAATTGCACACACTGTTAAAAAAATAGTGTTTTATTTCCAGTCTTATTCCTTTCTTGTTTCTTTAAAGGAAGAGATTAGAAAAGAGAGTGATTCATCTGTAGATCTCATCAGCCTTGGTCTACATTGTTCACTTGCATTCCCTCCTGTAACTGCTCTTGTTTGCTGACCAGTTCAGAAATGAACTGCAGCCTTAGACGAGTCCCCCACACAGAGACCATACTCTTATCTTTGCACTTTAAGCTGTATTAAATGAATGATAATGTCTTTGCACAGGATGAAGGCACAATCAGAACCACCTCACTGGGAAGAAAGCGATTCAAACAGAGCTGGCAGCACATTCCATCCTATTCAGTTCCTCCAACACGCCCATCACCATGTATACGAGCACATGTCAGAGCAAAAGCAGCCCCAACATGTAAAAGTTCACTTTCCATCGCTTCAGCCATGGGGTGTGCATGCAGAAAATGCCTCCAGGGACATGGGGACAAAGAAGTCCTCATTGAGTGGAGGTGTCAAAGAGACAGAATTTGACAAGAGGCTAAGTTCCTTCAAGGGTAAATTCCCTTGTCCTGGTGTGGCTGCTGAAGGCCACCTGTTCCCCACGTGCACAAGGGTGTTCCCGATGGACAGCTGGGTTGTATGGAGGCAGTGCAGACACCTCGTGAGCATGCTGGCCAAGGAGCAGAGGCTGGAGCAGATGATGCTTCCTTTGGATATTTTACTGCCAGGCATGATTGTCAGATGAGCTGATGTTGAAGTTCTCCAAGTGTAGAAGTTACACAGAGCTCCAAGGCAAAAAGGAGGCATGGGGGTTTTTTTTGGAACTGGTTGTCAACTGCTGGTTCTCCCAGGTGGGCTCAAATGCTGACAAATAATTCTGTGGCTGACTCTGTAAGGAAATTACTCTTCCTTAGGTTTCTACAAGATCAAAAAGGTTCCTGAGATGTCAGCAAAGAAGATTTGCCAAGGAAAGGCACCAGTACCCCAATTCTAAAGTAATAAGAAAAGTGAGATATTGATTGAAATACTTTGCATCAAGTATTTGGCACAAAATTCATTCTCTAAATCAGAGATCTCCCATATTCTTGTCCAGCTGCTTAAATGATTAAGCTCAATTTTCACCCTTCCAGTAATTTGCTAATTGAGAGTTACAACGAAACTTCTTCCTTCTCTTCTTAGTAAGTGAGAGCAATACAGCTGCTCTGGTTGTAAAGCCTTTCCATAGCAGAAAGGTGACATTTTATACATACCTTGGATGTAAATAACTGCAAATCATGTGGAACAAGACTAAATCAAGTTTGCAGCAATGTCTCAGTCTATAAGGAGGCAGTTAACAAAATGTTTCTTCTGTAATTAAGTCAAATTGAGAGTTTTCCCATGGGCTTTTTTAATCATTACAGCAATCTGTTTTGTAGCGTGGGTCTACAAAGAGCTGCACTGTCGCAAGTGACGGAGGAACATCACAGTGAGCAGAAGTAGCCAGAGGCTGGGAAGGGAAAGCAAGAAATTCTTATGTTGGCTTTGTCACCTGTATTCTGAAACTTTTTGAATCTTTAGAACTTCTGGAAAAATATGCAGAAAATCCATCCCTGGTATCTATAAAATCAACTCTGAATGTGTGTTTAATGGGCTGTGTTCCAGTTCAGCCGTGAGTTATTGAATGGGAATTACTGGAAGAGGTTGTGAATCTGTGTCGGGAGATCAGACTGCCTTTGTGGTTCCTGTCCCTCAAACCTATGAACTCTCATTAGGGTTTCTCAAGTCTGAATTCAGCCAGCCGGTATTTTTCAGTAAGAACAGGAGGAAGGACAATGCTTTTGATACTCATACAAATTCCATTGTTTATCTGACTGTCAGTATTACATCTCTGTATTCAATGGGGGTCAGGAGCCTATGCAGAATAGCTACGCAACATCAGTTGTTTGACCAAAGGCCTGTTCAGTCAAGCGTTTCACTGCTCATCTGTCATTGAGGCTGCCAGTAATAACAATTAGCTTGACTTAATTGTGTATTTTAACAGCTGCTTAATATTACCCAGATCTTTCCTTCACTCATAATGCAAGATACCTTTCTGCTGAATGTGGTTTTAATTAAGGCTCTGTTCTCAACTTTTCACAAGCTGTTGAAAAATTCATGTCTTGTAAGAAAAGTGATGATGCAGTAAATGCTACTGGGGCAGAGACTAACTTTTTATTAGATGAGCATTGAGCCCTTATGAATTTATGTCTCCAGATTAACAGACAGGGGTGCCAGAGGAAAGACTGAATAGATTTAACAACTGCAGTACCATAAAAGGTGTAAAATATGCAGGCACCGACTGTTGTTTGTTGGGAGGGAATGTGTCCTTAAAGTGGTGGCAAACCATAATCTGTTGCAGAGCACTGTACCAGCTGCCTAAATTTACATGTGGTTGAGAAGTACTAAGCTGATGAAGAGCCCTGTGACCGAGCAGTGCTGTGGCACTGCTTGCACTTGAAGCCTGTAGAATTTGTTGCACAAGAAAAATAAGCAAAGTCACATTTTTGAGTATGCAATAGCATAAGGAAATCTCCCACATGTCTGTGTGTGACAAATGGATAATTCTTTACAAGATAGTAGTAACTGAGTTGTTAACCCTCACCTTCACAAGGGGAATTTGAATTCCAGACTCTCTTAACAAGCCAATACTCTTACACTGACATTCCTCTCCATATGCCCCAAATAATTTCTTGGTTACTGCAAAAAAATTCGAGGAAGTTGTTATATATGTGGAATTACATTGTGAGCATGAATTACTTTCATCTGGAGCAGATGTCATGTGTCCTTAGCTTGACTTCTACTCAGATATGGAATGTATGACATTTATATATCATTACAAATGGGCTGGGATTTGGGACTGAGCAAACTTTTGAGTTACAGACATTCAGAAGTACAATCATCACCCTTTCCTCCTTTTTATTGTCCAGAAGCAAACATTTTATAAAATTCTCTCCTCATATTCTGCCAATAAACATTTTAGTTATCCTAGCAACCATTTTTAGATGTGCTGTAAATATACTTGGCAAGCTAATGGATGCCCTTAGCCACTTTAAACAGCCACTTTCCACTTAGTTTATGTATTTCACACATGTAAAGAACAGGAAAACAGTGTGGAACTGCATTTCCAGGTCCCACAGTATTCATGCCGTTGGTAGCTAGGAAGGTGGGAACTCCTTGCTTGAGGAATTTTGTCAGTCTCTCTCTTTTAGTTTTTTTAAATGTAGATGATTTCCCAAATAAATCACTTTGTAGGAAATGAATGATCTTTAAGAATTTACAGCACTGTGAACTGGGCTGAAATATGTAACATCTTGAAAAATTGTTTTGACAAGGCGTGGGTCTGCAGAAACTGAAGCGGTTGCACAAATAGCAATTATCCCATGGCTGTGTTTCTGTAGGAACCAGGGCTATATATCAATTGATGTGGAGCAACTGATTCAGAAAACTGTCAGAGCACAGAAGCCACAGGTGGCATCTTCTGCTTGTCCCCCCGGTGATGAAGTCCTACCCATGGGAGGACATTGCCCAGACAACTGGCCCTGAACGAGCCTCCAGCAGTTCCCAGTTCCAGAGGTTTAAGACCTGAACAACTTGCAAAGAGAACTTATTAACATAGCATTAAATATTGCCCAAAGAAGCAGGCTGCTCTGTGAGCAGTGGATCCAGCAGTGACCCTGCCTTCCCAAGGGTCGGTATCCCACACCAAGATATTGTGGAGTTTCATAGAGAACACTCACTGATTCTTTTCCCTCACTGTGGGCAATAATATCGTTCTCATCCAGTGGCTAGGTGTCATTCAGCTCGTAGAAGCTTTATAGATCTGTGTCAAAGCCCGTAAGACAAACAGTCAAAATGTATGCTGATGGAAACAGCAAGGCCATATGAATCTCATTTTGACAGGGAGACAGACTAAAAATTAACCCACATGATGACCTTTCATGCCAACCATGCAAATATGGCAATTAAACCAAATCAACCCTAATGGTTTGCTTGCACTGAGGAGTGGTTTTCTTCCTGTAAGGGGTGAAGGCTCTATGCATACCCCAGTTTTTGCACCAGTTTCCCCAAATAGTCCCAGAGCAATCTTTTCTCATAATGGTCTTTCCTGATTTAAAGACAATAAAGATCACAGGTTCACAGTAGAAGAGATTGTTCCTGTCCTGAATCTTCAGAGAATTCAACGTGATTTTTATAGGACATTTTTTTTACGCAGGTGAAGGTGAGCCAGTTACTGTGTTAATGATCCTTGCTGAGTTTAATGATGAAAAGAAATGACTGGCAAGCTGGTGAAAAAGACTGGGATATCTGAAACTCTTCCCCAGCTACTTCCAAAGCAGCAGCTTGAGTCCCTTCTTTGGGAATTTAGCTGCACTGGGGAGTTGTCTTTGCTGTGTTTTAATGTCTCTTTGACTGTAGCTGTGAATGTTGGATCAGTGGGGTACCACTTCTTCGGCTCGCTCAGAAATGAGCCCAAAATGTGAAAGGGGCGTCCAGATCTGGATCTAGAATTCAAGTGTTGGAGAGTCTGGGGATATTTGGATCTGCTCAATGCTATGAGTAGAGGAACAGCTCGAAGCAGCCACCCTCTTCTTTGCCCCTGATTTCACGGGGCAGAAGGGTTTACATTTTTAAAAAGAAACATCTAAAGCTTTTGTCAAACCAGGCTTCCCATGGTGACCCATGCTGCCATCATCACAGGCAGCCTGGCTCATTTGCCTGTCCCTCTGTGCCCCAGCTCCTGCATGCTCAGGACAGACCAGACAGGACAACAGGATAAAGGAGCCAGGATGCAGATGTGCTTTTTTTGGAAAAAACCCTACAGGAGTTTGCATAACATAACAAGTCCAAGCAGGTAACAGGAAAACCAGTATTTTTCCCAGACAC
The DNA here is from genome assembly GCA_036785705.1 of Acanthornis magna. Lineage (NCBI taxonomy): Eukaryota > Metazoa > Chordata > Aves > Passeriformes > Acanthizidae > Acanthornis > Acanthornis magna. The sequence continues at coordinate 17,200,465 of JAWUZG010000028.1, read as the reverse complement.
CATGATAGTCATAATTACAGTAATATAAATCAATATGATGAAAGAAAAATCACATATTTCCAGATGTCCATGGTGAAACTACTTACTGTAAATTAGAGCCAGAGTTAAATGTGTGGAAAAGTCCTATAATTTGGGCCACAGCTGCAAGAAAAGCCGTAAGAAAAGGCTCTGAGCTGTGACTTTGTTTTCATCACAGTATTTTGTTATGTCTCTTGTTATTGCTTTATCAAAAGCAAGCTGGTATAGAAATATTCTCTTTTACAGCAGGCCTATTATTCAGTTGGAAAAAGAATTTTTGAAAAATTACACTAAATGAGTTGAATGATTACCTTTAATTACCATCCACTCACTAAAATATGTCAGATAGAAGGATTCCTATATTGAAGTGAATGCTTTTGAAAAATACATCAAGTGCATTGCTGTGATTTGTCCTGCCAGCAGATTCCAACATTAATTCTTCCCCAGTGTTGCAAAAGAAAATGGAGGTCCTGCCAGAATTTCAATAGCAGCCATTGAACAGAGCTAAATGATGAATCTTTTGTGAAAAAACATCAGTACCTCGTCTGTTGTATTTTGGTTCAGAGCAATAATTTGTAGCTTATTAATCCTTTGAATCTTACCTTTTCTTGCCAGATGGCTTGATATGATAGTTTTTCATTAATAAGCATTATTAGTGCTAAGCAATGATTAGTGAATAAGTAAAGGAGTCGTGGATCTTATTTTTTGTTGTTTAGCCCATTTTACAGCCACGACACAGCTTAGCCAACTATTTCAAGTTGCTATGACTTTAACAGTGTGGGACCTTTCCCCGCAATGGCTGCCATGCAAATATCACATACAACCTTTACAGCTTCTAGCTGCAGGGAGATAACCTCTGGAAAGACAGAGGAGATACTTTTTCTCCAGACATGCTGATAGATGCTTAGAGATGTCTGTTGGTTGCCTCATTCACACAGCTCAGAAGTTCCCAAACCACTGCCCAGGCTGCCCTTCTGGTCCTGTGTGTTGGCTGTGCTCTGTGCTGAGCTATTGCAACCAGAAGGGAAGTTTGTTTTACAGAACATGACCCACAGTACGCTTCCCATTGTTGCGGCAACATTTCCAGCTGGGACAAAGCCATCCCAACCCAAGCCACAAGCCTTCTAGCTCTGCAATACCTGCATTGTAACTAAACTGATTTGCCTACAAATGATTTTTTGTTTGTTTTGCTTTAATATAATATTCCAGTGACAAATTGGTTTCAGCTTAATTTTTTGCTCAATCCAAATTGCCATCATGGACCGGCAAACTGTGAACACCAGAAAGAAGATTTTGCCAAAGATTTCCTGCTAGGATACCATCAGGGAGCTGACCAGTGTTGCAAGATCCAGGAACTGACCAGAAAAACCCCACCTGTCACTTTTTTCCCATGTCCATTGCCCTGGGACGAGTGGGGTTCCCCCATCCTGTTATGCCTGCAGCCTGCCAGCCCAGACCACCCTCAGGAAGTGCATGGGCTCTCAGTGGTTTGAGGATGGTCTGGTGTCCTGTCAGAAAGAGATTGTGCTGGCAGCCCCTGAGGGGCATTTCAACAGCTTGCAAGCATGAATGCTTAGAGGGGAACATCAAAATGGGGCTTTTAGCACCTGCAGCCAAGCACTGCGGGTCAGTGTGTCAGCATCTGAGAGCTCCCATGATGCAGTTTCTGTCAAAGGCCATCCTCAGCACCTTCCATTTTTAAAGACAAATGCGCTTTTCTTCTAAGCAAAAATCATCTGAAATTGTTTAAAATCTGAGTATTATTTTGCCTGTCTTTTGCTAAGAAAATGTATATAGCACATCATTTATACAGACCAAAAATGAACACAGTTTCACAGCCAGAGGTTTAAGGGCACAGCATACACAACTGTGTTTAATTCTGTTCACTTATATTATTAAGCATCCATGCCAGAGCAGGAGCATTAACATTTTTGGGATCAGGCAACAGAAAGCTAAGTGGTATGGCCAAAATTTTCAGGCTTCAAGGTCTAACTATCGCAATCTAAAGTCATCCCTATGGAAAAGCTTTTTCAGGACAAACAAGAGACAGTCAAGACCTTGGAAAAACAACTGGGCTCCATAAATGTGACTTCAAAGCTCCATGGATGTATTGTTTTGTTTCAGGCAGCCTTTGCTTCTATGTAAATGGTTTTATAAATCTGGACTTTTTTGAATTGTAAAGCCTCCCTCCATTTGAGTATTGAGTCAAGGGACTCAGAGGGAGAGTGTTTATTTATTGATGACGGGACCAGCCCCAATATTCTTGCAGAAGTTTTACAAACTTCTCCTGGAGGGAACGAATCCATTTGCTTTGGTGTCTAGACATGAATTGACAGCCGCACTTCAGAGCCACTCCATTTAGAATACTACCCAAATATCTGGTGTACACCAAATCTGGATTTTCAGCAGGGCCTGTTAAAAGAGATGGATTTTTGGCCACAATATTCACAAAGTTTTTTCAAAAACACTTTTTACCCTAGAGTCCTAGCTTAAACATCATACTGTATCCAGATATTTGCAGTTTACATTAATATCTTACTAATTAATCTTAATTAATTGATCTTACTGTTTAGCTGTTCTAGGAATTCCAGCTGTTTTGGGAACCTAATCCTGTTCCACGTGCAGAAATAAATAGATTTTAGTCATACTCATTTTGAATATAAGAAATCTGCTTATAAGAACAGCAGTGAACAATCAAGTCTAGTGTCTAATAACAAATCTATTAATCAGTAATAGCCTAATGGCTGACATGAGTGAAACAGGATATTATAAACTCACATTTGCTATAGACAACGACTCTGTTAGAGCATTCTTTTCTGCCTTTTTGCTAGTGTAATTATTCCTAATGACTACTGAATTTGGGTATTGTTATTTGCCTAAATGATTCATGAATCCAGTTTGGGATTGTTTAATTGCCCTGGGAGAACAATAGTCACGATAATTGAATAAAATTCAACTAGTTATGTATTGATTGATTTTTCTTCCTGCTCCCAATGACATCAATTGTGAATCCATTTTTTTTTCTTTGATTTACTGAATCTCTTTTATAATTAAGGAAGAAGAAAAAGTAGAAAGAAGCAAATTTCCCCCAAAAAATATAATAACACCACCTTTTTTTCTACATATTCCCTATAAATTTCTTATTGTAGTATGAAGCATTTAAAATCAAGCAGCCCATATCATAATTCATGTGCGGTTCATGGGAAGGAGTTGTTCAGCCTTATGTTTCTGGAGCTATACTTAATTCATGCAGTAATAGCCAAACTGATGTATTATTTTATCAGATAAAAGTCACCACAGTAAACTGAAAAGCTTCCTCTGAAATATACAATGCGGTTTTTTTATATATGTATTTTTACATATTTTACAAGCAGTAGGAGATTAGAGTAGATTTAAGTAGTTCCTCTAAAACAGTTCAACTATAAAGCTTGAGCACAGACGTGTAAGAGGTATGAAACTATTCTGTATTTTATTACACTAGTTACAATGAACATGTTTACAGCTTTCTTTTGAATGTATGTTAGAATGATACTGAACAGAAGCGAGTAAAACAGAGACCTTAGTCTTTAGCTCTCCTGGTTTCCAGCACAATTTAAAAAAAAAAAAAAAAAGAAAAGAATTATGAGTTAGTTGTAACAAAAGCCTTGAAGCGGATATAGAATCCAGGTTAATGATATCCTGTAATCTGATCCTGAGCGGACACGGACAGCTGTTCTCAGGGCCCTAATGAACCATGCACATTTACAGATCACTGATTAGCAGAACTTGATCCTGGTGGGCACAGGCAAGTCCTAACACCATTTGAAATAGCTCTGGAGGTATTAAATAACAAGGATCTGTTATCATGTGATTACCTGTCCGTGAAATTCCTATTTATCTTCATTATGCTGCTACTTTTCTCAGAGATGAAGGTGGGAAAGGCTTGTCATCTTTGATATTACACCTGTTGCTTTAACTCTTCACACTTTGATAGAAGAAGAGCCTCCTTGGGGTCAGTTTGCAGAGAGAAGCTCTGCAGCAGAGAGCTCACTGTGATGCTCAGTGGGGCAACAGTGACTTGAGCCAAAAACCACAGAAGTACTTCTTCTTGATTTATGACAATAATCACTGTTTATTGGGGGTGGGGAAATATGGTTCCATGAATAAAACAGTACTGGCAAAGATGTGCAGATTCAAGCAATTGGATATACCTGAGAAGACCAGAGGAAGTAGCAGTGCCAATTACGTTATGGACAATCCAACAGACTTTATTTATGCATCTAGCTTCTGCACTTCCTTGATGATATCTCAAGTGCTTAGCTCAGTCTGTGCACTCTGAACGTCAATTTATGTTTAACAAATAGGGCAGCTGCTAAATGAATGCCTCCGTTTGCAGGGCAGTCTGCCTTATGCATTGCTTGAAGACAGTAATAATCTAAAAGTGACAGCACTGACCCTTTGCATAGCAATGAGTCTAAAGCACATGTGTGCCTGTGTGATGAGCTGATGGCTTTATTTATGGCTGGGCTTCAGCTGATGAGGACGCAGCGTGTAAAATACTGCTAAATGCAAAGTGATCTTCCAAGACAACAGGGACTCCAGTCACTCCAGATACTCAGGGATGAAGGAAATGTTCAGGGATGAGGGATGGAAAATTCGGCACTGAAAAGCTTTTTATCTCATGTTTAAAGAGTGACTAAACTAATCACTGTAAAACATTACTCATTACAAATTCTTTTAAAAAACCAAGTGTGACTTTAAATTAATGAGCTTTCCAGCTATTTTCCTTCTCCTGTGCTTTCCTAACATGAATTACTCTGCAACATTTGTTGTCTCTAAGTCATCTCTTGTTCCATTGCATACATGTGCAACCTTTCCTGTCCCAGAGCAGGTAAAAGTTGTGTGTCTAAGCAACGCTCAACACTAGAAATGAGCTCACTTGCAGTGTCACCCACTGTTCCCCGAATCACCCTTTCCCTCAACTTTGCCAGTCCCCCAACTGGATAAGGAAAATCAGGTAATTATGCCTGAAGTAAAATCTGTACAAAAACGCATTACAAACATATTCTGTTATTTGTTTTTCACTGTGAGAGGTTCAAGATTTTAAATATAAAGCACCTTGCATGCAGAGGTAGAAAATTATATTTCTGACTTTATTTGTCCTCACTTGAATTTTCTTGAAAGCTTTTTCTAAAGTCCTAAGTGTTTATTTTTATAATTTTCTTGTGGAATAGGTTAGTTTTTTCTAATCAGATGGGCAGAGGGAACAAAGTAAGTTTTCTGGGAGACATTATTCTTCTATGGCTAACAAGTCCATTTTTGGAACAAATTTGGTAAGACCTCCTACCACACTTTGGACTTGTACTTCAGCATAAAGAAGCAGCAGCTATACTACTGACCAGAAGCCCCATTTTAGGTTCTCTTACCATGTCTCTCTCAGTGTACCAAGTTGCATACACCATCCAGCCACTTTTAGGAAAGGAATGCAATCTTATCCAGTGTTCCGATGGAGTGGAGGATGCCAGATGGCTTTATGCACCTAGTAATTTATGCTCTGAAATGAAAGGTGTGATTTCTTTCATTTTTATTCCACTGTTGATTTCATAAACAGCTCCAAAATATTCTCTTACTTATTTCTAATATAATCCTGCCATGCAAATTAAAGCAACCTCCTAAGAGTCAAGAGGTATAGCATTGCTTGGGGTTCCTCCTGCTTGCAGCTACCAGCTTGTATTTAATGTTCTCCCTAGGATATTTCTTTCTTTCTACTTCTAAGATATTAATGACGTAGCATTTCAGTAACATTTTTCTTCAGTCCTTAAAGAAAATCAGCTTTTCTTTCAAGACACAGTTTGTGGATGTTAACATTTGCCTGGAGTCCTCTTCCATTTAGGGAATGCAGCCTAGGTGAAACGTTCACTTTCCTGTTTATGATGAGATCTGTTGGCCTTCATCTTATACCTCTGAAGTTGGCTGGTTATTCTCTGCCAGTCATTAGGGCCCCTTAATAGTCAATGGGGAGAGATAGACCCTTTCAGAGGGTGATTTATTCCATCCTAAAACAGCTGTTTAAGATAGGAAAGATGAATTATGCTGTGGAGGTCCTATCTCTCCTCGATTACTAGAGCAGTCTGAAGTCATTTGTTCCTAGGATCTGTACAACAGGACCACAAAGTATGCTCTGTCATTAATTCCAGAATAAAGGAGTCATTGAAAATGATGTGGCTGGGGTGAACAGAAAGTATAGCCAGGCTTTTCAAATCATACATAAGTAAAAATTTAAGCTGTAGTCAATGAGGTACTTCAGAAAACGGCAACTGGAATCTAATTCCAAGGGCAGACAATGGTGGGGAGAGCTCTGCGCTGAGCTGACAGAAGTTGAGCCTTTGGTTGATGTAAGCGTGGTTTCCTCTTTCTGATCGCTTTAATTTTACACCTTATATCCTGAAGAGAGGCAGTTAATTTTTGTACTTCCCTCAGCCACAGCTCATTTAGGAAAACCTCCACGGAACTGCAGAACTAGAAAATGCAGAGAATACTCTGACAAATTGAAACCCTTGTCTGTACTCTTTGCACAGCATAATCATCACTTTTTAACCACTATTTTGGGAGAACCATCCAGAACAGTGTGGAGTAAGGGGTGACCAAAAGGGCAGATGCCCCCTCTGTGCTCTCTTCACATAACCAATCAGTTCCTCATTTGCGCAGACTCTGAAAAAGAAAGAAACTGAAAATAGAAGCCAGGAATAGGACTTTTGATCAACCCTGAGCCTCAGTGTGACTGAGCATCACAGACAAAAGACCTTTTCCCAGGCACAGGGAATGGAAACCCTACTAGCTGAGCCAGGGAAAACAGAACCTCCTTCAGCAGAGATCTCCCATCTGGGGGTGGCCACCAAGGCAGAGGATACCCAAGGGATGCTGGAACTCAGTTCCCAGGCATGGAAGGAACACCCTGCGAGTAAGAGTAGGGTGAAAGGGCAAACTTAATACTGGTATGATAAACAATTATTTTTTGATTCCACTTAGCTAATTCACTCTTGTTCTTATTAAACCAACTGGTTTTGATTGAATCATATTATTTAAAGATAGTAGAGATCATCCAGAGTGGTTGGTACCATTTTGGGTAGATATCTTTTGTGCTACACAGAAATTACATTACTCATTCACTTGAGGGTGTATCTTTCAAAATAGTTGTAATCCGATTATCAGATCAAAACATTGCCAGTGAAGTTGCTTAAGATTAAAGAGATAATTTTCTAGAGGGCATAAATATATTTAATTTCTGATTCTTGAGGCAGAAGAGACTTTTAAAAAATCTGTTGGCTGTAGCAAAGCAGAAGATACTGATGTATACCAACTGTATGATTTCAAACACAGGAGTAACAAAAGAGCTGTGAAGTATCTCTAAAGATAAAAGATAAATGATACATTCGGTATGTTTAATCATTAACACAGTCTTTCTCACCAGGTCTAAATCAGTTTAGAGACTCCAACAGCAAAATCGAATTCTCACTGTGGCAGTCATACAGAATCTGAGAGGAAGTAGCAGGGAAAGCCCAGGCTGTGAATATCCCACCTGGAGAAGAATATATTCTTTCTCGAAAATCTTCTGCAGCAGGTGCATAAGGGAGCTTGTCCTGTCCTGTTCCATCTTTAGCCTCACCATCTCTGCAGGAAACAGCCAGTGCTACAGAGAAGGCTGAGCTGAATTTAACTTTTTCGGGGTATAATGGTGAAACCATGCAAGTGACACTCTTGTGCTCTTGGGTGTACTTGGTGAGTGAAAGTGAGGGGTGGAGTTCATCTGACCTAAATCTGTGTTTACAGCATTTGCCCAAGATAATCTCAATTTACAAGCAGTGCAGAGAAACAGGCATTTTATAAGGAATGTTTTCAAAACTTTGAAATGATGCATGTATTAGTTCCCTTGCTGTTAATGGCAGCAGTGACCACATCAATATCAACATTTATATTTAATCAGAGGCCTTTCCCATTTGCAGTACCACAAAACCTGTGGAAAAAGGATAAAACTTTTGTGTCTTAGAGCCTTCTCTATCATCAGGGCAAAGGAGCTAGGAAGCTACCTCAGTAGGATGACTGGTGATAACATTAATCTGTAAAACTCCCTGAACCTTGAGTTTAAAACAGGACAGCTTCTGGGAGAAGGTTCCTTTCTGTTCTAGAGAGTTTTGTTGCAATGCAGACCATAAAGTATAAATGTAAAGTAGCATCAGCTGTCTGGAGATTGCTTTGTCTTTCATTGAGAGCCAAAGAGGCCCTGCTCCCTAGAAATTGCCGACTGGTTTTAAATTGTTTTAAATGGGATCTGTGAGCAGAATATCTACCATCACTGACCTCTGGTGTACTGTAGAAATACTCCAAATAAATAATCAGGTTCCTTCTCTGCAGTCCTGAAGCATCAGGCAGCCAGACTGTGGCATACTCTGTGTTTTCTTCTTTTGAGGGAAGCCTTGGAAGAGGGTCCTTGACAGAGGTCTAAGGAAAGAAGATGTAGTACACTCCCTAGAACAAAGTCTCCCATGCTCATGGAAAAAAACCTGGCCTTTTATCAATCCTGTAGAGAAATTAAAGTCATGAACAGAACCTTGAAATACCAGGATCCTGGTTTTAATATTTAGATGTTATCATTGAAATTCATTGCATTGCTACCCAAGAAAGCTTTGTGATAACTGCTTCAATTTCACTGCTTTGCCTGTGAAGATACAAAAATCAAGGAACAAAAATGAGTCAAGATGCTGAAAACTCTCATAAATAGTGTATTTTTTAAACCATTATCCCTCTGTTTTAACCTATGCCCATTTGTCAGTATCAAAATACCACTTGATCCCAACAGGAACCGGAACAGCCCGTAAAGAAATCTTTAGATCTGAATGAAAACACAAACGACTGCATATTTTCAACTTTAGACCTATTGCAAGGCCATTGCAGAGTATCTGATAATGGCGTTTATGTTTATATAGTCCATTGTTTTTCCTGTGCTGCAAACTTTCCACTCGACAGCCTCGTTTCCTGTTTCCCATTATGGAAGTCTCCAAAGGGGGTTTCCTTCTGTTTTTCTTATGGTCAAAAGGAATTTCATAAGTACAAGTCAAGTTTCTTTTCAGTGCTACACGTGCAGAATGGAATTTGAAAGCTCCCAGCGTAATCATCTCCAGCATGTACATAGTTAGTGTTACACATAATCCACATCTGGGTCACAAAATCTCTGAAACACTTCCAGGAATATTTAGACAGCCATAATGCAACACGTTGCTGTATAAGGGAGAAATAGAGCTAAACCCAATGTCAAGGTTATAGCTTTTGAGAAACACAGCAGCTCCCCTTCAGAACTTTGTAGCTCACCTTCTGGATCCTGACTGCCATCAGTTTAAATACCATTAATATTTTCTTTTCCACTCAAGCCCATAGACACATCTGAAAACAGTTTGCATCCCAGCTTGCCTTATGCTGTTGATATTTAAGTCGAAACTGTGTATAAAACTTGGTGCATATGTAACCCATATATTTTAATATCAGAGACTGTCTTGGCACCTTTTTCTGCTACAATCAGCTTAGAACCCCAGGAGATAAAATATGGTTGAAACTGAACTAGCAGGCAGTCTGCATTACAGTATTCATTTCAGAGTTAAAACACATTTCTAGATTAGATCTGGGCTTGGCACTATACTGCAGCAGTGTCTTGTGTGTAATATAGTATCTATAAACTACTTTTTAACCACTGCTTATGGCAGAGAACCCATAGTGATATAAATGCTATATGAAGCCCTTCAAAATTTTCACTTCAGCATATTTTACTTAAATAGTGGATTTAGGATGGTGCCTCAAGGAACTCAACATCAGGCATTATCTGTTGTCTCTAATGTTACTAGATATTATTGTAATTTAAAAAAAAAAATTGGGGGGAACTGAGGGTAAAAAGGTGGTTCATTTTTGGTGCATCTTCTCTTCATGGCACCATGTCTGCTTCACAAATTGTTTGTACCAAAGAATTCCTTAATTTTGTTGTTTTCAAACCCCAAAAAAGGGTCAAAGCAGAAATGATTATACAGATATTTATTAATCTGCTCTGTCTTGCCACTGACTTTGAACTTTCTAGCTGAAATTTGCCTTCTGAATTGTTTTTACTACAGAGGACTCTCTTGTCATGTTTCACTCTCCCTATATACCCCGGTGAATAAAAACATCATAGATGTCCCTGTCTGCCCCATACAGAAACTCTTCTGCAGAAAAGATGAGAATTTTTCAGCAAGAGAGGTTTTGGGCTCAATCCCTGTTCTGGAAGGTGGGTGTCCTGCCTAAAGCACAAATGCAATAGTGCTTGTCCACTGTCCACGTGTGTACACTTCTGCTGTTGTCGGGTTTGCACAATAGCCCGCAAAGAGAGAAAAGGGAACGGCCCTTGGAGGGGCCTCTCTCCCTCTACATGCTATAAAAGAGCCTAAATAAGTATTCTAGTTGAGACATCTACCTTGTAAATTGCTGGAGCTGGGGGAGTTAATTTCCCCCATATAGTTTCTTATATGCAATCTTCTCTTCCTTTTCCTCCCCTTCTGCATGCCAAATGGTGCAAAAACTTGGTGAGGAAAGGACAACAGTTTGGCAGTTGCTTCCTCTCTCTACTCTGAGAAGATAGCCCATGGTATCAGAAGGAACTCTGCTTCTCAGTGACTTGGACAGGGTAGGGGCGATCTCACTGTTTACTTATTTATTTTACTTCTTGCTAAGCTTTGTGTATTGTTGGTGCCTCTGACACTGACTACTCATCCAGCAGATATACTTTCAGAATCCTTTTTTTTCTAGATCTATTATTTTTTCCCCCTTTCCTTTGTGTAAAGGATATGTACTGGCTTTGTGGAATCCCTGTAGCAAGTTGTGAATGATGTATGAACTGAAAAATCTTTGCCTGGTACACAGTAGGAATATAGAAAGTGCTGTGCAGTCACTGCTGTGCTATGCTTTTTTTCCTATATATACAGACACACAGTAGTCATCTCATATTCATTTTGACAAGCCCTTTATGTCCAGACACCATGGGATGGGATGGCTTGTGTACTGTATGGATTGGCCCGCACTGGATTATATATCAGAGAGATTTTTGTGCATAATTGTTCCCTTTACTGTTCTTGGAAGAAACTGGTGTCTTCTGCTTTTGCTAATATGCTAGCTTGAGTTTCGTCCTCAGTTCATATTTCAGGCAGCAAGTATACCTGGGAAGCATTGCTAAGCTGTCTGTATTTTGCAGATGTGTGCTCAGACAGGGACTTGAATCCTAGACACTGAGCTACAAACTTGAGGACGTGCTCCTTTTTTTAATTGGCATGGATCCTGGCTATTCCCTGTTTACAGCCTATTGTAGACTCATTCAGTTTATTTCCTTTGGGCATCCAGTCCATCTTAGCTAGTGGAAAGAATACAGAATACCCAGAAGAAATGCAAGTGCAAATCAGAAAGGAGATATTTCCCTTCTATTTTAATGGCTTTGAGATTCATACTCCTCCTCAGACACCCATTGCTAACTTAGATTTTTGATTTCCCAAGTTGTCATACTGAAAGGGACTGCTTTGCACTAGATACTTCTGCAAGATACGTGCTACCAAAGGAAATCTTGCTTGATTTCCCCTGATTATACAAGGGTGTGTTCCTAATCTGGGATGGCTGACTGTTTTCCCCTCTGTGGTAGCATAGCACATTATTCGTTTCTTAAAGCTGTTGTTTGATTCTACCTGAATGAAAAGATTTCATTTTTACAGGCTTTGACGAATGAGACTACAAGTTAATTCTAGTTTTCCCCTAAGAGTAGGTTTCTCATTAATAAGAAAGATATTGAAGTCCGAGTAAGGGCTCATTTTATTAAAAGTGGAGAGCTTAGGGAGGAAGCAGAGGTGATTGACTAAAGCACCAGGATCCTTGTTTACTCTAACTAAATCACATTCCTGCTCTGAGCCTCAGTTTTCTTGCTTAAAAATAAGGATCAACCAGATAGTTTTTTAGTTCTGGAGACTGACAGGTGAAGAGCATCAGACAAAAATTATTGATGTGTATAAAGCATGAGTAAAATACAAAGAGGTGAGATGATAGAGGGAGAGAAGCAGCAGCTGAGGAGGAGGATACACGCAGATCACCTGAAAACAGGGTGTCAGAAATCCTTGTGCACAGTGAGGCAGGCAGAGAAGGTTTGCAAGGGAAGGTGGTGCACAGTCACCAAAGGTGCAGAAGTCCTGGAGGGGATGGGTAAATCTCCATGACACAGAGAATTACCGTCTCAGGAAAAGAAGTCAGGAAGAAAAAGGACAGAATCAGCTACAGCTGAGCCCACTGCTTTGCCCCAGGCTTCACCAAGCTGTGGGGTGAGAACTCCAGGCTCCTGAGTTAGAGGGCTGTACTTCTCCAGCTGAAACTGCTGCAAGATGGCAGGAGCCTGTTCTTACTACAACAATTAACATAAAAATGGTTATCAGCAGCTGTTGTTTTGTTATGTCTTGATCTCTAGTTTTCCCAAATACACCAGACATTTACAGTAAGCCCCAAATAGTAGACTATTTATGAGGGGTTTTTCACGATTGCAAATAAAGGGTATCCTTGGCAACATTTCTTTCCCATTCCTAGCAATCAGTTGCTGAACCCTAACCCAGAGCATGTCATGCCATGTTTGATATTCCCCTGCATTCCTGCTTGGACAAATGAAGTTGATTCCTGAGCCTGTGAACACACTGAAGCTGTTACCTCATTCACTGCAACCTTGGCAGAAGTAAATTGGACCAAGGTGATACTCCTGGCCATGCTTCCAGTATAATTTCTTTCTTTTCACTATGGAACCCTGATGTGGTCATGCCCTAACCTTTCTTTGAGTCAGTTCTCCTGCTGGGGGAGTTAAACAGCGAAAAAAGATTTCTGCACTTGCTTGAATTCAGCAGAGAGCAGCTAATGAGCCCTCCCGATCCCCTGTGCCCTGGGGTGTGTGGCCGTGGCAGCCAAGCTCTTCTTCAGCCATGGGGATCCGAGGCAGCCCTGCATCCAGCCCTGCACCCAGCCCTGCATCCAGCCCTGCACCCAGCCCTGCATCCAGCCCTGCACTCAGCCCTGCACCCAGCCCTACACCCAGCCCTACACCCAGCCCTACACCCAGCCCTGCACCCAGCCCTGCACCCAGACCTGCACCCAGCCCTGCACCCAGCCCTGCGCCCAGCCCTGCGCCCAGCCCTGCACCCAGCCCTGCATCCAGCCCTGCACCCAGCCCTGCACCCAGCCCTGCATCCAGCCCTGCACCCAGCCCTGCACCCAGCCCTGCGCCCAGCCCTGCATCCAGCCCTGCGCCCAGCCCTGCACCCAGCCCTGCACCCAGCCCTGCATCCAGCCCTGCACCCAGCCCTGCGCCCGGCCCTGCATCCAGCCCTGCATCCAGCCCTGCACCCAGCCCTGCATCCAGCCCTGCGCCCAGCCCTGCATCCAGCCCTGCACCCAGCCCTGCACCCAGCCCTGCATCCAGCCCTGCGCCCAGCCCTGCGCCCAGCCCTGCATCCAGCCCTGCGCCCAGCCCTGCGCCCAGCCCTGCATCCAGCCCTGCGCCCAGCCCTGCATCCAGCCCTGCATCCAGCCCTGCACCCAGCCCTGCACCCAGCCCTGCATCCAGCCCTGCACCCAGCCCTGCATCCAGCCCTGCATCCAGCCCTGCGCCCAGCCCTGCACCCAGCCCTGCATCCAGCCCTGCACTCAGCCCTGCACCCAGCCCTGCGCCCAGCCCTGCATCCAGCCCTGCACCCAGGCCTGCGCCCAACCCTGCATCCAGCCCTGCATCCAGCCCTGCACCCAGCCCTGCATCCAGCCCTGCACCCAGCCCTGCGCCCAGCCCTGCATCCAGCCCTGCACCCAGCCCTGCACCCAGCCCTGCATCCAGCCCTGCACCCAGCCCTGCATCCAGCCCTGCACCCAGCCCTGCATCCAGCCCTGCACCCAGCCCTGCACCCAGCCCTGCATCCAGCCCTGCACCCAGCCCTGCACCCAGCCCTGCATCCAGCCCTGCACCCAGCCCTGCATCCAGCCCTGCACCCAGCCCTGCACCCAGCCCTGCACCCAGCCCTGCATCCAGCCCTGCGCCCAGCCCTGCACCCAGCCCTGCATCCAGCCCTGCGCCCAGCCCTGCATCCAGCCCTGCATCCAGCCCTGCACCCAGCCCTGCATCCAGCCCTGCGCCCAGCCCTGCACCCAGCCCTGCACCCAGCCCTGCATCCAGGCCTGCACCCAGCCCTGCACTCAGCCCTGCACCCAGCCCTGCATCCAGCCCTGCACCCAGCCCTGCATCCAGCCCTGCACCCAGCCCTGCACCCAGCCCTACACCCAGCCCTGCATCCCCCTCTCCATCCCAGTCTGGGTGGTGGGATGGGCAGCCAGGGCTCCCCCTGTGTCCAGCACAGTCCCCCCTGCACCCTGCCCCTCGGGGATGGACACCCAGCTGCCTCCCCAGGCAGGCACACATCCGCCTTGACTTGCAGATGGTTTTTATTGGGCACCTCAAAGCACCCAGGCAATATCTGCTGTGCTGTGGGTGTGTCTTATGCATAATTTTTGTAATATTATGACATAATGTACATATTTCTCTTTTTTTTTTGCATTGTCTTATGCTCATAAAACAGTATATGATACTCCCTACCAACCAGATGATTACTCTTTGGCTCAAGAGTAGCCTATAAATTGGTTTTGGATGCTTGCAGGAAAGTGCTGTAAAAATGTTTCTTGGTAATTAGAATGCTCTGGAAATGTATGATTTTTGTTATCAAAATATGTCAAAATCAACTATGGTAGTATAGTCTGCATTTTCTTAATGCTCCTGAGGTTTTCTCAACATTCTACTTTTCAGGAGTTAAAACTAATACATCCGAGTCTCTATCACCCAATTTTTATTCGTAGACTGAAAGAAAAAAACAAGTTTTCCTGTTTTTTCAGTATGTGATCAGTTTTTCAGCTTGAATAAATGTCTTGAATAAACCCAAATGCAATAAAAACTTCTCTGCACCTGTGGAGAAGCTACAGTTGGCAAAAGTAAACATTTTTCCAGGTGTTCAGCCATCGAAACCTTACTCCTGAGTGATGGGACTCTCTTAAAATTTCAAGAATAAATATGCTTAACTCAAGTATTATTTTTAATTTAACATGAAATTGCCTGAAGTTATTTCTGTAATCTTAGGCCTTTGTATAGGTTAACCTAATTTCAGAGTTGATTTTAAATTATTTAAATACTTTAATGAGTCAGTGTTAGCAGCACCTCAATACAGGCCCTGTCATTATTATTTCTGAGTACTAATTTTTGCACCCTTTGTCTGCAGAAGTTAATTAGAAATTTCCAACCACTAAATCATATTGAGTAAATGTAATGTTAAGTGCTATTTTTGATTTAAGAAGATCAAAACCCGTGATTACCAGATAAACATAATGTGATCAGAAGCCAGAAATGTGCCCAGTAGGCAAATTTTTGTAAGACTTGGCATTTTTTATTCAAAATGTTTGAGCCGTCTGCTCCAAAACTAGGGTCTGGCCTGTTCACTGCTCCTTTCCCAGGTAGGATGGTCTTTTTGCCACAGCTGGAGCATTGTGATCCAAGGAGGGAATTGAAGCTATCTATACTGAAATGACTTTCTGAGGTTGACACAGGGATAGATCCCAGGCAATTTAGGGTGTCTGCTTTGAAAACCGTGCAGCGTATTCCCAATGACACTGTTGTGAGCAATCCTAATCGTCTCCCCCTCACTGTCTGTAGCCAAGTGCTCACAGGCATTTTAGGGCCGAGCCTCCTGTTTGCAGGAGAACCAAGCCTTGCTCTCTCTGCAGAGAGGAAGCGATCAGAGTGAATCCGCGACATGCGGTGCTGCCACCGACGGAGAGTGGGCACAGAGTGCACACTCCAGGGATGCTCTGACGCCATGGCTCTGCTCTGGTGCTCCAGGTCCAGCTGGGCATTTTGTTGTGCACTGAGGGGGAGCTGTGCCACCCAGCCAGACCCTCCACACCCAGAGCAGAACAGCCTTGCCCACGCTGCGGTGCCTCACACCCCACACTTGTGTGTGCAGGGCTACCTTACACTAGTCCACAGTGATTACTTACAGATATTTACTTTTGCACATGGCATATAGAACATTAAAAGGGGTTTGAAAATCTCTCAATTTTTCAACTTCTGAAGGATTATTAACTTCAAAGTCTGAAGAAATGTCGGCCTTCTGTGCTTGGAAATGCCAGCAGCTTTTGCATATCCCCACCACAGTACCAAGCAACCCCCAGCAGAGAGAAACGATTACTGCCTCCATGGCATAAGGATGGCTTTTGATCTCCTAACATATTGGAAATTACTTAAAGGTAAGCCATCTGCTAGCTGAGGAACAAAAATAGATTACATCACACCCTGCTAGAAAGATTGTGTTAAATCCTGTGTATCAAGGCTTTTAATAATTCTAAATTAAGTCAGTTAATAGGATTAGATACACATTTTCCTTAGGCTTCTTTCACCAACTATTCACAAAAAAACTTTTTTTTTGGTGGAGATCTGTAAAACTCAGGCATGTTCCACCATGAACAAAAGAGCTCTTTCCAGAATAAAACATTTCTTTAGACCATAATTGCTCTCCAAAAACACTTAGAATAGGAGAGCAGGTAAGTGTGTGGGGAGTGGGAGGAACCCAACCCCTTTATTTTTTGTTAATATAGTAATATTAAGTGCAAATTTTGGATTCTCTAGCTAGGGTATTGCTACCTATTTACAGGATGTAACCTGTTCTTAAAAGGTCATTCAGGAAACTGTTAAAAGTTTTTATTTTTTCCTTTGTTTTTTTCCCCAAGTGCTTGGCCACCTAAGAAAGGTGATTTAGATCTGTTCTGTTTACATTTAGGAGAAACTTAGTCTAGTATTCCTTGTAACTAGGAGACCATGAATATTTTTATTTTGCCTTTGACCCTGTCTGGGAAAAGATGCTCAGATGACAATTCTCCCATGTTTCTTTCACTGCTACACACCTCTGGTCCTTAGCAATCTATGAATCATGGACTACAATAGCTGAAACTTATATCCATGTATCTGGGTTTAATAGGAGCTAGTGGTCATCCTCTTCCCTTAATTTGTCCGATTACTTTCTAAACTTATTTATAATTTTGCGTTCTGTAATATACTTTGGCAATGAGATTCATGATTTAGGTTTGTGTGGTAACTACTTCCTTTTGTTAAAAACTTTTGAGCTTACAATTTTATAAGGAGACCATTTATTAACTACTTTTCTCACTAGAATTAAACCATTCGGAGTCATGTTTGGATGCACAATAATTTGGTCATGTCATTTAGAACTTGCTTTTTATACTTGTTGCCATTATCTCTCGTGAATTAATCAGAGGCTAAGTTTTACCATATCTTTATCAAAAACACATGAAATAAAAATTATTTCTATTTTCCATTTTTTCAGGTGGTCTAAGATTTATTGCTGAAGACTTTTAATACGACAGAAATTATGCTTATTACCATTAAGAAATACTGCTTGGTCAACAAATATTCATGGCCTTACATGGACCAGTAGTTAACAACTGTGGTAAGTGGTATCTCCCTCTAAAGTAATTTATTTCATATGAAAGCAAAGTCTCCCCCCATAAAATAAGGCTACAAGAATCTGGAAACACATCAGTTAGAACCAAACCTTGAATGTATGGTTTCTGAGCAACGCAACAAGTGAAAATTTAAAGGAATTGTGGGCCCATGCCATAAAAAGTTTTTAGCAGAACTGTGGGGAGTTCTGTTATCTCAGACACAGTTACAGTCACTGGGATTACTCTTGTGCTCAAAATTAAGTATTCATTTATTTTCTATATGTGAAGTCTAGAAGGAATTACTTGTGTTAAATCAGAGTTTGGAAAACTAAGGACCCAACTAGCTGGTTATGGTTTTACACTGATTATCACAAAAGAAGTATTTTCCATTGCTGATGTCAAATAGACCATCATGTAAATGTTAGGACAAAAGCAAAGGACAATATTGGCAAGTATGGAATTGTAGTAAAGCAATACTTGTGGCAGTTAAGTATTTCTGGAAGTTCAGTTCAGTAGAACTGGGGAGGTTGATGGCGCAGGGAAAGTGAAGTGCCTTATACTCCATCAAAATGGAAAGTGAAGTGAAACAGAGCATTACAGACATTTGAAGGTGAGATATCCAAGACAATATCTCATATTGACTGGGAAGACATATGGTTGTCTCTGCAAGAAGCAGAACACATGATTCTGGATTTTGCTGATATTGGACTACTTTCATGCAGAAGACACCACACAAGCATTTATTGCATAGCTGAATGTTCCATCTGTGTGCAAACTAAGAGATCTAGAGAGAGCTGAGGAGCAAACTTTACTGCAACTTAGCCAATCTGTTAATCTTGGCCTTCAGACATCCTTTTGTCTCATTGGAGAGCAGTTGCTTTTCCATGTCCTTTCAGTCCTTGCCTTTTCCAGTGTGAAACTGCCAATGGTAATTCTGTAAAAGCTGAAAAGGAGAACTGACTTTGGAGCTACTGTACAAACAGTAATTCTCACAACTTCCACCCCCCAGCTGCCTCCCCCAAGGAGAGGTTTAGAGTCCTCAAGCCCTCTGGTTTACAAACCCTCCACTTTAGAACACATATCAACACTAAATAATTTTAAAATAAAAGTATGACCTTGCTACTTCTGATCAAATGTCAAAGTAGCTCTGTTTTCTGCCTCCAGCAGTGGATGTAAACATGTATCCCTGAAAAAATAAGAGCATGTCAAGTCTGTGTGGTATTTTACACTAAGCTTTACACCCAGCTTTTAACTATTTTCAGCTCCATTTGCTTGCATTGCATGCCCACTAGGTCTGACACTGGAAGAGTCTTGGAGGAAACATTCTCTATCCAGCTCTTGGTGCCACTGATGATTTCACAGATCTCTTTTTCAGGCCTCATCGCCAAGAACCTGTTTAGATATATTGCAACCATTTTGAGACAAGATCACAATTTGTAGAGTCCTAGGACATTGGTAGATCATGGCTTTATATAGTGGCATAGTGATGCTCTTAATTTTACTCCTTTAAAAAAAAATTAGTGTTTGAATTGCTTTTTTGAGCACTAATTAATATTTATATGACATTTTCATTGTTACCCACTTTCATACCTAGATCTTGTTCCTGAGTCATGAGGTCATCTTAGAGCCCAGCATCTTCTAGATGAAGTCAGAATTTTCTCATGCCCATCACTTTACATTTATTAAGAGTGAATTTCCTTTACCATTTTATTGCCCAGTTGCTTAGTGAGTCCTTTACATTTGGGCCTTGTCCTTTGATGTTCTGGGTAACTAAGTATAATTAGTAAACTTGACCCCAGTGCTCATCCCTTTTGAAGAACAGCTCAAATATATCAAAAAGTCCCTGCAGAATTCCTCTGGTGAGTTCATTTCAATGTGAAACTAAACATTTACTCCTAACCTCTGTTTTCCGTCTTTCATTCAGATATTCATCTAAACAAAAATTCCCCTTTAAACATCCCCCAGATATTTAGTTTTCTTAAAAGCTAAATCTTTACCAAGGGATTTTGTAAAAAGCTTTTTGGAAATCCAAGTAGACTGTACCTACCAGGTCACCCTTATCTACATGTTTTTTTCTTTTAAAGAACTCTACATTTATAAAGCAATCCTTCCATGGACAAAGGCATGGAGTAGTTCCAGATGTGCATTATTTCTATTCTTATTAAACATGCTACTGATGTACCCTGTATAGATGTCAGTCTTTCAGGCCTGCAGTTCCTCAGATCTTCCCTGGAATAATTTCTGAAAACTGACACCCCATTTGTCACTTTTCAGTCCTGCTGCTAAGGCAATTTCAGGTAAGAAATTACACACCCTTGCTAATAATTCCACTATTGCATCCTTGCTTTGTCCTAGAACAACAAGCTGAATAACATCTGCTCTTGGCAATTTCTTTTATTGTTCAATTGACCATTTGTTCCTTATCCTTTTTTTCAGAAATTTCAATTTCAAAGAGATGACCTACTCACCCCCCCAAAAAAAACCATAAACAAAACCCAAAAAAAAAAAAAAAAAAAAACAAAAAAACAAAACAAAAAAAAAAAAAAAAAAACAAAAAACAAAAAACAAAAAACAAAAAACAAAAAAACCCCAACCGAACAACAAAAAACCCCAGAAAACCCCCCAGAAAACCCCCAAAAAAACCCAAAACCAAAACCCCAAAACAAAACAAAAAAATTCCTCTGGAGTGTAAAGTCCTTAGTTTCTTCCATAGTGAACACTGATGCAAATAATTAACTTTTCTGAAGTTATTTTTTCCTCCTGTATCAGGACCAACTAGTAGTCCTGCAGAGTTTCAGAAAGTCTTACTCTTTAAAATGTATTTTTAATAGTTGTGCTGACCTCGGTGCATTTGTATATTCAAAATTCCAGAATTTATTATTGCATTTTCTTTCTTTGGGTATGACTTCAGTTTTTTAAAGAAGGATGGCCTCATGCTATACAAAGGAGTGATTATCCAACTATGTTAATTGATACACTTAGCTGGAATTAGGCACAATCAGATAATTCTTACAAAAAACTGGTTTTGCACAGAAAACAGCTGAAAGAATAATTCAGATCTATATCGATGCCTTAATCAAAAGACAGATATGCTATTTTTGGACAATATCCCTTTCATCTCTTCTTGTTGAAGATGTTCCTTTTCTCACAGCATTTTAAAAGTGTTGCCTAGGTGACAGAAGATTTATTTTGGAAGGGAGGTCTCATGTTCGGTCTCATCACCTGTGTCCTCCTCTGTTACACATTACATGACATCTCAATAATACACATACATGGCTTTTAGTGCAGCCGCAGGATTCAGCTGTCCCCCTCAAACAGTGAATGCTGCCAATCTGCAGGGCCATACTGACTATCCTTATAGCTCAAAGAATCAACACAAAGAAGAACTTTGGCAAAAAAGGATGTGTTTTTGCTTTTTCCTCAGTCCACGAAGACACTGTAACCTGATCTTTAGGGAGCACATGGGGACGTATGGATTCAAACTCACCATGACCATGGTGAGGACTCAGCCAGTACTCAATGGGTTTTCAGCTTGAAACTGAATTGAGCAGAGTCAGAAGACAGAAAGAAATATTAAAATAATATTTTGTCCATACACTGATCTTTAGAGACATAAAGGATAAGTCTGAGTCCTCTGACAGAAGCAGTTTAAATGCAGGTCTTCAGAAGGTTGTTCAGGGTCCAAGGCTCTGCTGCAGGGTCTGGCTATCTTTGGTGTGCTGCCTCCTGGATTCTGGCAATCTTCTCTGGAGTACCAAGGGGAGAACTGGAAATCTCATTCACAAGTCCAAATTCTGTTATTTTTGTGTCTTTGAATTTAGGTCAAAGGGCTGTTTCAACAAAGAGATTTATATCACTGACTACTACTTAGGCACCTGAATCCAATGTTTGTATTCTACTGAGACTCTTAAAACTCCCACTGAATTGCTGCCTACTATTTTAACTTATCTTTGTACTTGGGTTTTACATCACCTAACCTTAAATGTTTGCAATGTAGATGTTTGCATCTGAATTAGTCATCGTCAGCTCCTTTTAAGCTCAGCAGAGAGAAGAGAGTTTCTGAGGAATGATTCATCTGACCCACTTTAGAGGTCTGCAGTACATCCCATGGACTGCACAGCCAGCCCAGGGTGACAGCTCAGATGTATCTGCCAGCCCAGTAGGTGACTGCGTTTAGACAGATGAACTGAAACCCCAGTGCCAGAGGAGCTGTGGATCATTCGTACGCTCTGTACAGCCCCAAACCACCTGTGCATAGCAAATGTGAGCTATTTTAAACCTCAAAGGACAATCACGCTGCACATTGATACAAGCTAAGAGCGAGCCCATGAGCATTTGCAGTGGCTGACAGGCAGGCAATAAACAAGTTGCTCTGTATGGTGTGTATCCAGCATAGCCAAAGGCCTCCTGTGCTGGAGCTGCACTGAGCCCTCCTCACCTGCCTGACTGAGCTGCTGGCACTGGACATGACCTTTGCCCAAAAGGCACAGCACACCAATCTCCATTTACATAGAGATCTTCTCAGATAGCTCCAATGGAAACATATACCTGAAGTTTCAGGATGCCTAAAATTCAAGCAATAAGATTTTTGTGTCTCACTAGCCCTAGATATAGCAAGTTTCAGCACAAAATATCCCTGTGGCTTTAATCTCTAATTGTGGGAATTTAGTGTTGAATTAATCCTAATTAGACCTCACAGCTCATAGTGTGTCTATTATTTCTTTCCCATGGGAGAAAAAGATGGTGAATACCCTTTTAACAATAGGTTCTGGAATACTCTGACTTCAGCGTGAAGTGTGGCAAGGCAACACTGATTGAGTGTCCTAAAAACCGGCTAGAAGTTGGACTTACAACACTAAGGCAAGCAGAGGAGATTTTGCTGAAGCTAAAGAAATAACTGGAGTGGTCAAAGTGATCGGCAGAGTGAAAAAGAGCTGCAAGATGAAGCCTATACCTAAGCAGTTGGGTAGATAGGATGCAGTATTCTACTTGCATCTCATCATTAAAGAGTGATAACCCTTAATTATAAAGTTAAGGAAGAAACATTTCTTTGATCACTGGAAAACATGGGAAATTTATATTACTTCTAACTAATATAAGCTCAAAGTAATTTGTTGAACAATCGTTTAGTAGATTTTTTTTTTTGTGCTTGAGTGAATGGCTTCAATTTGCAACTAAGGTAAACCAAGTAATTAGTAAACCAAGAAATTATAGAAGTGAAAACTTGCCGTCTTAACTGGAGAAAACCTGAACGCTGACATTCATCCTGGACTTAAAGTACATGAAAAATGTTTCTATCCAATATCTCCTACATCTGGAAGCTTGAAGTGGACATCTCAAGTAATTCTTATTGTTGTATACTTGACAAAATTCAACAAGGTGACGGCAGGCAGCTAGTTCACTACATATTCACTACAGCAGGGAAAGATCTCCAATAGCGGTTTATGAGAGAAAAGGTTGTTATGCTCTATTTGTTATTTGTCCTAGTTCTTCACTGAGGGAGGAATTAATATATTTTTTAACATAAATGTTATTAATTGTATGTATCTACAGCTCTCTCTAGTGACAAAAAGCTCATAAAAACTGCAGCCCAGAACATTTAGTGGCTGTCATTCTTCAAGTAATGCAAATTATTTGATCTTCTTGTTTTAATCCACTTATTTCACAAATCTTGGTAGCTATGGCCAAAACATGTTCTACTGGCTCATTACATACTCAGTACTCCCAATGATATCAACAGAGATTGTGACAGAACAATCGTGATAAAATTTGGTCTCTAACCAGTAAATGTTGCTGGGTTTTTAACTCTTTATCACAGTTTTTTTTTCTCCTGCCATGATGAACCACAAGCTCTTCTCGAACGTAGTGCTGAGCCTTGGTTGCAGCCTCTGCTCTGAATCTCACAAGAGGGTCTGTGGCCCATCTTACAAGGGTCTGGTGCCTGCGAGTGACACTGATCTTTGCAAGAATGAAAGGTTTGTGTGAAGTGCATTCTCACCTGACCTAGAAACTATTGTTAACAGTGGCATTAGTTATGCTTTTGTAATTGACAGCATTTACCTTGAACAGAGTCATAGATTTAGGTTCGTTTCTTCATGTCCCAACAGACATTTATTAAATGCAGCCTCTGAAGCATTTAACCAAAAGTACTTGACAGCACTGTTGACTTTTAAAAAACTTCTCCATATGATTCAGCAGCAATATATGTTCCTGTCATATCAATTAATGGCAGCACCTCCAAGTATCCCTCCATAAGAGTTTGCCAAACAGCCATGCTTTGAGTTGAATGGTAGGTGGATCACTGCATCCCAAGTCATGGATATTGCACAGCTTTTGCATGGATGTGTCACTGCTACCCCTATTTAGATTCATTTGCTTTAGGCTGCTTTATTTTTTGCCCCAAGACAAAACCACATGCAAACTGCTGAAGCTCCCATGCCTTTTGACCTTGCCAAGCTTTGTTAGAGCATCTTATCTTTACACAATAGCCACAAGCATGCATAGGACACTGGAATCAGTGTACCAGAAACTCAGTGCAGTTTTGAGTCACAGCACCATAGGCTAAGAAGATGTGACATATATTTCCATATCAAAACAAGAAAAACCTTTCTTTCCCCTCTTCACTGATGCATAACATCCCAAAAGGCAGGAATGGCCTTCAGCTAACACAGATCAATTTTCTTTCAGCTTCAATCACCATTTAATTACTGTTGACTTCTTTAACCTTTTTCTCTTCCTTTATGGATTAGATTCCTTTATACTCTGTTGCCATTTGCTTTCTCTGTGACATAATCAAACTTAAAATGGTATGATAAATTTTCACATTTTCCTTCTTCCTTCCTCCCATTTATGTTCAATTTACTTCAAAAACCAAATAATTTCTTGAGTAGAAGAGTATTTTTAATGAACTGACTTTTAACTTTATCTCTCTCCAGTATCTAGACGTCATTTGCTTTAAGCAAGTAATTGTTCATATGACTGGATGGCATGTTGGATAAAAGCACAAACTTTTCGGCTCTTAACATTTCAGGAGAAAAACACCCACATGGCAGTATATTTTGAATGCAATAAGTTTTGTTGACTCAGCTTCATCTTCAGCAAATATTTCACATCTCACTAACTCAGAGTCCAGATAAAAATAGTTCAGTTTGCACTTTTTATCAGAAGGAAGCCATTGCTCAGTAGATGAGAAGAGGAATGATTTTTCTACTAGTGCCTGTAAAACAAGCAGAGATCCTCCCAGCCAAATCAGTATTCATTCCTTGGCACTTATTCGTTCTGCTGGATCAGAGGCCTGTATGGCTGTGTCACTGTGCATGAACTGGTGTAATTCAGGATAGAGCACAGCCCCATGCATCTTTTAAATTGATCTCTCTGAAACACCTTTAATTGCGTGTGCAATGCGCACAGCCTGTTTTCTAGAACCCAAATTTTTTTAGGACTCAGAGTAAGGGCATCTTGGTGTAGATGCGAACACCTAAAATCCCTTTTACAGGGCAATAGTAGCACCAAGGAGTCAGGAACTGAACTGTGGAGCAGAATAATTTTTTATTTGTTTAATTATAGGGCTCAAAGGAAAGAGTAGTTCTGCAATTACTACTGTACACAGTCTAACAGCCTGTGAATCTGTTACTATAGATTTTATTTTGAGTTCTTATTTTTGAAAACATTTGTCCTTGAACTTCTAATTAACTTGGAGCAATTGAGTTACAGGAACTACAGACCAGAAGATTTTAGAGAAGGGAGGATGCTCTGAGGTATGTGTCATTATTGGCAGTAACTTTGATCCTTATTCATCCTTTAGTCACCACAATTAACAGCTTTACAAAAATAGCTTTATCTCATGGGATCTTAGCACTGATGTCCATTCAAGCTATTTCTTTGGTTTTGCTGCATCTCAGGATGTTGTAAGTAGTTATGTCTTCTTCTTATACATCCAACCATTAAGAATGAGGTCAATCCTTGTCGAGGTTTGACCCTGGCTAAATGTCAGGCACCTGCAACGTCTAGTCTCTCTACTCTCTCCTGCCGCAACTGTGCAGAGGAGAAGGAAAAAAACTAACACAAACACACCAGACTCATGAGTTGAGATATGCCACTGGTGGGAGGACGCACAGACACAGGGCAGAAACAGATGGTAAACTTAAAGTTGCAAAGTGATTTATTGACCTAACAGAGTTGGAGGATAAATCAGAGGTAAAAATAAGCTCTTAAGACACCATTTCTTCACTCACCCCCCTTCCCTCTTAAGGCACTGTTTCTTGGCTCACCCCCCTCCCTCCTTCCAACCAACAGCTCTGGGGCAGCAGGGTGTGGGGTTTTTTCTCTTAGTCAGTCCATCACCACAATTCTTCTGCTACAAACGCCGTTTCTCTATTCAACCCCTCCCTATTAAGACACCATTTCTCAACTCACCCCCTCCTTCCTTCCAACAAACAGCTCCAGGGGGGGCAGGGTATGGGGGTTTCCTTTGGTCAGGGTCAGTCCATCAGGGAGAAGAGTCCTCTACTTAGCCATGGGGTCCCTCCCACGAGAGACAGTCCTCTGTGAACTTCTTTGGCATAGGTCCAATCTCGCGAGCAGTACCTGCCCAAATCTGCTGCAGCATGAGTTCTTGTCCATAGGGTGCAGACTTCCAAGCTGAAGCCGGGCCGAGGCCAGGCTGTTTCCATCCTGGGAGTAAGGCCTTTCTCTCTCCTGCAAGGCCTTTGCAACTCTCAGTCTCTGGGACTCCCACTGGATCACAGCTTCCTGCAGACATCCACCTGCTCCTCTGGCGTGGGCACCTCCCCACAGGCTGTGGGGGGTTCTCTGCACCCCCTGGACCCCATGGGCTGCAGGGGGACCACCTGCTCCCCCATGGTCTTCACCACGGCTGGCAGAGGGTTTTCAGCTCCAACACCTGGAGCATCTCCTCCCCCACCTTCTCCACTGACCTTGGTGCCTCCATGTTGTTTTCCCTCACCTATTTTGTCTCCTCCTCCTCCTTCTCTGGCTAAAAAGAAGTGCATGCTCACATTGTTTTGATTTCTTCTTAAATATGTTTTCACAGAGGCGTAACTAACATCTTGAATTGGCCCAGTTTTGGCCGGCAGCATGTCCATCACCTTCAGAGCCATCAGAGATTGGCTCTGCTGGACATGGTGAAAAACTTCCAGAATCTTTACATAGGACACACAGGAGCCATCTTTGTACCCCACCCTACTCACTGGCAAAAACTGGGCCAAGCAAAACCACCCCAATCCTTGAGGGCAAAAGAGGACATAGAAAAGTACTGATTACTACTTATGTGATACTACATACTACTTGCCTTTTATTTTTTTTTTAAACAGCCAAATAATTAATTTTACATTAATTATATATTTCTGCTCAACAGGCTGTAATTAATTTGCTGGAAAATACAGTTTAATTCTTGATACAGTTACAGTAAAGGAAATTGATAAAATGCTTTGAGATATATGCATATGTATTTATAGCAGATGATGAAGCTTTCAGGTAATTTAGAGTAAGGATGAGTTTACTCTGCAACTCTGAGGTGATCTACCTCATTTAATAACTGGAATAACTGGAAATTGTGATCTGGGTGGTTTTAATGATCTGGAAAACACTGTGCATGACACATTACATGTTATATTAAGCTGATCATTTTAAAATACACACATCTGTGGGCATTAGACATTAAGACAAAATGCACATCTCTGAGTTAAAAAACATCAATGAAAAGATCTGCCTGCAATGCTTCCAGACATGATAGAACAGCCTCTAAAAAAGCCATCAATTTTAACTAAAACTTTTGGATTGGCTTATAAAATTTAGACCTTTCTGCAGTGAGTCATTTATTTATATAACTTGGTCATACTATCCACAGCTATTAAAAAAATGGAACAAATCAAATCGCTGCCATTTCGCTTCACTCCTTCTTCTCATACATATTTCAGTACAACTGGAAGGAACATCTATTGTTTATGTATTTTAGAAATAATTGTAAAGAGCAGTTTCTTAGACTGGCGTTGGAAGATGTTAAGTAAATTGCTATCATTCTTAAAGGATTTTATTCTCAAAGGTTTTGGTTTTAATGTACATATATAGTATAAAATGTAATGTAATACACTACTCTTATGTACTAATGTAACACACTCATGTATCTGCCCAGACTCAATAATCAATTACCCTAAATGAACAGATTATTTTCAGATTTCAACTAAAATGTATTTATTGTATTTTAAAAGAATTTTATTTTAAAAAAATATATATATGCAACCTTCCAAAGTGAAGATTTTAAAAGGAATTACAAAATCAAAGCTCAAAATTTTGGGAAAAAGTCAGGAATGAGCTAAAGCAGATTTCTGGGTCTGCCTATGTTTATATAGCTCATAAAATGAGCAAATATTCAGAAAAACATGACTAATGTCAAAGATTATCAAAAAGTTTAATAATGACAATCAAATCTTTGCATGATGTGTTTGTCTGGTATAGACCAGGCAGTTATTACATGGCAGTCAGACAGCAAATGTCATTTATATCACAGCTATTAATATTTACCATGTAAATGACCTGAATGGATATTATCTGAGGCATGTAATACTTATTTCTGATTTTTAACATTCACTTAATCCAAGCAGGATCTGAAAATCCCATGTGAATCTGAAATCTAACCTGTTATAGTAAGGGAAAATATATATGTATACTCTGATAGCTGAAGATTTTGGGGGCAAATATTGTCAATGGGGCAAATTCTGAGACATCTCAGTGTGCATTTTATCATTCTCTTTATAGAAGTAGTACTGTCCAGGAAAGACCTCATAGGAATGAGACTTCCCAGTGGAAGGAGGATGTCACTAAAAAGTGGCAGTGACTATTCCTTGGGAAGAGTGAATTTACTATGTATTGTGACATTGGCAAGCCAAGGGCTGTACTTGTTTGCCATTGCCATAAATACACAATCCCCACAATTCCCACTTCTGATGCTTTGCCCCAGGGAAGGACAGAAGAAGCAGACAGCTTCCTCCATGGTAGACTCTGAAGAAGAGGACCTGGTTCCACCTGTTCTGGCACAAGCACAGTCCCTGCTCCTGGGGAGGGACCAGCACTGCTGTGTTTTACACAGGGTCAGACCCAATGTTGGTATGGAGAAAATCTGGGGTCTGCCCTGTGTTCTAAACCAGGTCAAATTCACAGAAACTTCACAGTGGAATTTTGCCGTTCCAAACACTTCGTTTTCCTGAACTTTCAAAAGACCACATGAAAGCCATAATATTGAAGCCTGACTTTTGCCACTGCCTTCTCTGGCCATGTACTTTCCTGTATATTACCTCTATTTTGCATATTAGCCCATTAAAACCTCTTGGTGTGCTCAGTTCAGTCCAGATAACTCAAGGAAAACTCAAATCCAGGATATGAAAAAACAGAAGATGAAAAAGGGGATGATAACTTATGACTTCATCAAATCAAGCTCTGAAGTTGTCACCTATTGTTAGTTTTTACTTTGAACATGAAGTTTAGTTTACTGTTTTTCATCTCCACAATTTGAAATTCAATTATTTTGTAATTGGACAGTTTCATTTTTCTAATCACTAGTAAAATTATATAAATTGAAAAAGAACTTGCATTATTTATATTTGTTTGAAAGCAATTCTCAACTGAAGGAATTAAAAAATGCTAATTGTTTGAGAAATCAAAATCAAAGTTGAAAAAATCATGTGTAAAATTTCCTGTTAATATTTGATTATCAAAATAGCAGAGATCACTTAGGAAGGATCATATTCTTTATAAATACCATGTATTTCTAAATTATTTTTTATGCTTATTCAAAGTACAAGAAAATATTCTTGTCGTGTTGAAACAACTGCATACGAAGTATTAACAAGTCAAAACTAGTAAACATTTGCCCAAAATACAAACGCAGTAACCTGTGGCTAGTATTGATTCTTATGACCCAAGTAATTACCTGTACAGAAGTATTATTCTTCTGCCTCCCTGCTTCCAAGCTATTTCTTCCTCCTGTTAGACTATTTCGACTCCTAGATAATATTTTTGGATTATGGTTGTATTATTTACAACCTACTGTCATTACACAAAACATTCACTGAAAAAATCAGATGTTCATATCATGCTCTTTAGCAACATCTGTACCAAATACAATTTCATTTTGCAGATTTCTTCAGCCCATTCTAATGCTGCCTTTCTTTCTAACCACTTGTCCTAGGTTACATGGAAGGTGTAACCAAAAGTATGTATTCTAGTACCATCTCCATAAGTTGTTAAAACAGGTGGGGCAGTGCTCTTTGTGTTCAGCATGACCCAGCCCTGATAACACCATCAGGGGGCTATCTCTGCTAATGGGCCATCAAGGACTGTGGAAGTGACCCAGCCCTGGTAACACCACCGAGGGGCTATCTCTGCTAATGGGCCATCAAGGTCTCTGGGAGTGACTCATAGAAATCTATCAGCCCATTGTGAGATGCTCCGCCCAAAGGGGAG
Organism: Acanthornis magna; assembly: GCA_036785705.1. Lineage (NCBI taxonomy): Eukaryota > Metazoa > Chordata > Aves > Passeriformes > Acanthizidae > Acanthornis > Acanthornis magna. The sequence continues at coordinate 17,170,408 of JAWUZG010000028.1, read as the reverse complement.
GAGCTGAACATTCCCACCAGCATATAAGAGAGAGACTCTGGAACACTGGGCTACCTTTTTCCACTGGATTCCCAGAGGGGAAGAGCTCAAGAGCCACCGCTGGACCTCCAGAGACCGACGAGATTTTTCTACAGGATCACCATTTCAACAAGACTACATCCATCACTCCGACAGGACTGCAGCCACCATCGTTAACTGGACTGCTAGCACCACCCTAACAGGGTGACAGGTTGTATTCTAACTGTTTTTCTATCCGAACTGTTGTTTCTGTATTATTGCCTTGCTCTAAATTTTAGTGTAAAAACTGTTATTCCTTCTCCCCTTTCTTTGTCTGAAAGCCCTTGATTCTGAAGTTATAATAATTTAGAGGGGAAGGGGGTCACAGTATCCATTCTAAGGGAGGCTCTCACCTTCCTTAGCAAGACACCTGTCTTTCAAACCAAGACACCACTCCTTAAGCCTTTCAAAAACAATCAAATATGCAATCAAAACATCTTTGTTTTCTGTGATTTGTAATACTGACATCCATTCACTTCTTTGATATTCCTCTGTTTTAGTGAAAGGGAATGAAACCTAAGCTATCATACTTCCATGATCACACCCTCTTGTGTCCCTTGCTGGGACATTGGTGTACAAATGCCTTTGCAAACCTATGTTCCATAGCTGGAATTCACCTTCATATGTCATTGATAAAATACGATGCACTCCATTTTGGGATACTATGTTTTAGTTATTGATTAAGTTATAGGATACAAAGAAGAAGCAGTATAAAAAAGTGTTTTCAGTGAGTCAGGGAGCTTCAGGTAACAACACCTGACAAATCTCTTTTAATGCTATGTACTAATTGAGTTGAAAACCAGCACATTATTAATGAACAAAGAAATAGCAGATCTCCACTCAAAGAAAGGGATTGAGTGGGTGGGAGAACAGGGTGAACAGGAGGGAGAACATACAAAAAGACACCTGTCCTCATTAATTCAATGACTAGTGTCAGCACAGCCCTATTACAAAGAAGAATAAAACCCATGATGAATACTCTTCAAACTACATTCACCAGGGAGAAAAGGGAAGAAATAATGCCATTCTGGTTAGATGTAGCACCAGGTTTGGGAAGTTGGTGCACTCACAAATGAGAACTGGCGTACTGCCCTGAGCATGAAAGCAAAGATATGCAGTTGGAAATGCTCACGTCGCCCAGTTCATGCTTTGCGTGGAATCTGTTTCCAGTAGCCCCTTAAGATCAAATTCTCCTAAGTACAGGATGATGATACACTGGGCTTTTCTTGTAGCAGAAAATTAAACAGTTGTTTCCTTTGTCCATTCACCACGCACAAAATGCAGGGATCTTCTGTCATTGTGCAGGAAGCATCCGTCGCTCTGCATTGTAGAGCAGCTCCAGCTAATGGGCTGCATATTGGACAGAAATCTGTAGCCATTTTATTAGCGGATTACTCTTAGGAGAGCTTACCAACTGTCATGGTTTTTTTCCAACTTTGAGGCATATGACTCACAATAGGAGGATATAAATATTTTTGAGGCATGACATGAAGCCAGAGAAGAAAGCAAAATGCTAGAATAATAAGTCTCTTAACAGTATACAGAATAGGTATTACATGTACCCTTTTGTACATGCAAAAAAAGATAGCTTATCCACAGGCTATAATTGTCAATAAAAAAGCCCATCAAGTCTGTGCAAATGAAGACAGAAACTATTGTCCTATTAATACAAATTTAACTTAGGAGACTGCTGGAGTTTCTGCTAGAGCTGAGTAGGAAGGAACTAATTCAAAATCCAAGGAGCTCAGTACTTAAAGATACACATGAGATTTCAGATGGGTCAGCTGAAAATATTATGTTGAAAGTTTTGTGGCCTCCACTTGGCATTCCTGACACTTTCCCATCCTCTGTCAGAATGGAGTCCCTGTATGTCACACAAAAAACACAGTCACAACATAAGAGTTTTAACATGACAAAGCTATATTTCTTCACTCAAATAGAAAGATGGCAATTTATTTTGTTTGCATGTTATTTAAGGCTGGATGGGAAAAGGATAGTATTTTCAGCTGGACTTCAAAAGCACAATGGCCAAATAAGGCATAACTGTTTTTTGACAGATTAGAATGGATGAGTGCTTATATGTAATCTGTCATTTATTTGTATGGATCCATATTTAGCATGCAAATAAATACTTGCTGGACTCTATTTCTATAGTTGGTCAAACCAAAACCCTAATGTGCATTGTGCCAACAATAATTCCCAAAAATCTGCATTCCATTTCTAAAGTTCAAACCTATCTCTAAATAAAAATGGCAGTTTTCCAAGAATGTGACTCCCAGTAAAGATCCTGGCTGTGTTTGGATCGAATGTAATACCCACATGGCATTTATTTCTTTTTCTCTCTCTGTCAGCATACATATTCTAATCTCACACCTATTTCTGATAATTAAAAATATTTATTCTATTTCTAAGAAGATTTAATCACTCTCTCTAACTGAACATTAGTAGGATTAAGTACGATTCAACAGGATGTGCCAAGTTCAACCAACCAGGAGAATTTGATAGAATCATAGAACGGTTTGTGTTGGAAGCTCATCAATTTCCAATGCCCTTGCATGGGCAGGGACACTTTCAACTAGAGCAGGTTGCTCAGAGCTCCATCCAACCTGGCTTTGAGCACCTCCAGGATGGGGCATCCACAGCTTCTCTGGGCAACCTGTTCCAGTGCCTTACTAACCTCATGATAAAGCATTTTTTTCTAATATTGAAATTAAACTTACTCTCTTTCAATTTGAACCCATTCCCCCTTGTCCTGTCACTACATGCCCTTGTAAAGTCTTTCCTCATCTTTCCTGTAAGCTCCCTTCAGGTACTGAAAAGTTGCAGTTAGGTCACCCCTAAACCATCTCTCTTCCAGGCTAAACAATCCTAATTCTCCCAGTATTTCCTCATAGGAGAGGTGCTTCCATCCCTCTGATCAACTTGATGGCCCTGCTATGGACTCACTCCATGTCCTTCCAGTGCTGGGACCCCAGAGCTGGGTGCAGTGTTCCAGGTGGGGTCTCTCTCACCAGAGCAGGGCAGAGGGGCAGAATCCCTTCCCTGGCTCTGCTGCCCTCGCTGCTTTGGATGCAGCCCAGGACACGTTTGGCTCTCTGGGCTGTGAGTGCCCATGGCCAGGTCATGTCCAGCCTCTCATCCACCTGCACCCCAAAGTCCCTCTGGGCAGGGCTGCTCTCAAACCCTTCATCCCCAGCCTTTATCCATATCTTTATCCATATGGATTCAGTATGGAATATGTGCTTCTTTAAATTTCAATTAGAGAAAAGACAAGAGAAACCTGTGGTTTCCTCTCTGAAAAACATATCTGTGTTAACAGTTATTCTGGTGTTCGTACTGTACTTCCTTTGTTAGCATTGCCTATTGCTTTTAAATATTATTTAAATGTGTGGCATATACCTGATGCTATGTTGAGGCATTGGATACAAGAAAGTTTCAGGGACTTGAATAGCACACAGAGTCTGTGAGATCTGATCCCTTGCAGTTTCCAAGTTCCCAGCTAGTCACTGTGGAATGAAATTATTTCAGCAGACCTTGGAGGTCTAACTGGCTATGTCTAAAGCCAGTGAAGAAGGCATGAAAAAGAGCAATTTTCCCCCTTTCCAATAAACACTCAAGTAGTTGGGATGAAGGATCTTCTGTGGGTGAACATTATGCTAGGTTAATTATAGCATTGGGGTTTTTTTAATGACGATAATTATTAGACATCTGAAATCAGATTAGGTTAGGTTTATCCTCAGACAAAACCAAAACTCATAACGAAGTTGGACAGTTCAGGGTTAGGGCTTTGCATTTGAAGAGTTGTTAGTACATCACACAGGAAGTAGCTGTGATTTTGAACTGCCATTTTCAAAAGACCACATTTGGCACAGGGAAACGAAACTTTTCACCTGAGTTCTCCCTCAACCATTTTCTCTGACAAATTAAGTAATATTTATATATAAATAAAGCTACTGAAGTGCAAAAATTATCTGGAGGTGCTGATTCCACATCTTGACGTAACCATTAGCTTTGGTACCTCTGCAGTTGAGGGGTAGGTAGGCAGTCAGAGATGGAGTGGGAGCAAGACAGGATAGTGAAAGAGGTCTTTGGGATCCCCACTCACCTCATTTAGGGGCAAAACATGCAACTGAGCTCTAGGCATGCCAGTGCTGATGGATTTAGTATCCTGCCTGTCTACCTCTGGGAAGCAGCCAGTGTCAGCAGCAAGAGCTTGGGGAATTCTTACTGCGGGAAAAAAAGATGGCAGGGGAGTAAGAACAAATAAAAAAGGATGTTGGTCCTGGGATAGAGGAAGATACTAAATGATCAGGGTATAACAATGATAAAATCACCTTTTCACTCTGGCTGTTGATGGAGGTGATCTGCTGTTACCAGCAGGGACTCTGCCTTCCCAAGGGTGGTGGGGCTGGGACACTGGCATAGGGAGGCTGCAGATTTGGTTTTCTCAAGCTGTTTTTACGGCAGATTCCAAATGCCAGGGAATGCCACGAACCCCATGAAACAAAGTGAAGCTAAGAGGCCTTTTTAATTTTTGCCTGTTATCTTAAAGGGCTTAATTCTGCAGTGCTGTGTAAAACCAAACTCCAGCTATCGGCAAGTACAGCTGTCTTTATCTGCCTTCAGTAGCACTCATAAGCAACTTACTGCCTCATTACCAAACCTGAAGCCAGAAATGTATTTGCACAGGGACAGAATGATCATGCCCAATGTCAGGTGAAGGACATTTGCTTTCATTATTTTTCCCTTGTCTCTTGTATTATTCACATATTTCCTCTTCTTTAATGTCTCTTCTCTTGATTATTAATGTATGAAGAATGCTGGCTGCACGGTTCAGAGCATGACAACACCTGAGAAACCCCAAAGAAGCCAAGCATTGCTATGTGTTATTTATAGGATTTCAGGCTTCTCTGTATTTCCCTCAGTTTCTGGGATTTTATAATTAGAGAGAGAAAGACTACCAAATCAGATTCAGATGGTGAAAGAAGCTCCAGAGCTCTGCATTGACCTATTTATGCCACGATGCCTCTTTAATCGTTAAAACATTCATGTTGTAGGGGGTCAGAGGCTTCATGTATTAATGCACAAAGTCATGGGACTGAGTTGAATAATTTATTAATTGCTTTTGTGCACCACACCTAGGGCTTTTTTGGAGAAAGAGTAAAATATTTAGTGAATTAAAACAGTGTGGTCGAGACATTTATACTCGGTACAACTCTTATGAGCAGCTGAGGGAGATGGGGTTGTTTAGCCGGGAGAAAAAGAGGCTCAGAGGGGACCTTACAGCTCTCTACAATTTCCTGAAAGGAGGTTGTAGTGAGGTGGGGATCAGCTTCTTCTCCCAGGTAACAAGCGACAAGACAAGATGAAATGGTTTTAAATTGTGCCAGGGAAAGTTTAGACTGGTATTAGGAAAAATTTCTTCACCAAAAGGGTTGTCAAGAGTTGGAACAGGATGCCTGGGGAAGTGGTTGATTCACCATCCCTGGAGGTATTTAAAATCATAGAATCATACAATGGTTTGGGCTGGAAGGAACCTTATGCATCATCTAGGTCCAATGCCCCTGCCATGGGCAGGGACACCTTCCTCTAGAGCAGGTCAAACCCCCATCCAACCCGGCCCTGAACACTTCCAGGGATGGAGCATCCGTAACTTCCCTGGATGGCCTGTGCCAGTGCCTCACCACCCTCACAGTAAAGAACATCTTTTGGAAAGTGTTTTAAAATCTTTATATGAATAATGCTATGAGGACAGCATTTAACCTCAGTTTGGAGAGTCAGGCAGAACATTGCATATCAGGGTCTTCCAGCTGAACACATGTACACAGCTCTCCCTCCATGGCCAGAAGCAATGGGCTTTAGAGAGCTGAGCACTCCCTTGGAAGAGATTTCCTAAAGGCGTTTCCCCATTGTCTGGGCCCAATTGGCCACTTAAGACCATTTTGGGTACGACTCATTCACTTACTAACTGTTGGAGAAGAGCAGAGCAACTGACAGAGTGCAATTATTGCTCAGGGTCTGGCTATTTTCCTGTCTTTAGTGACCAAAAAAAGTTATTTTCTTATAGAATACCTGTAATCCTAAATTATTTATATTTTATGTTTACTAAGAACACAGGAACTCAACTTTTTACTAGCTCATAGCCCTCGGAAGGTACCTTTTTTTGAAAATGTAGTTATTATCTTTTTATTTTGGATACCACCATAAAAATGGACAGAAGAATGTAAAATGTATATACAGGGCTATGATTGCTGTCTGGTTTGTTTAAATTAGAGAAACTCTATATTTTAAAATTGTACAAATAACTTAGAATGTTTGGGTTATAAAACTAAAGATAACTGTTAAAGGATATGAAGCTGTAAAAGGATAAGAAAAAACAAAGAGTGATTAAGAAATACTTCTCATTAGTCTTCCGTTTTCTTTAAAAACTCAACTTGCTACCAGTTGTGTAAAATAGTAGCAGGCTTTATGCCTAGAGAGTCTCTGGAATCTTTCTGTTCATATTCTTAATTTTTCTTGTAATGTTTTAAGATTACTTTTTGTCAAAGAGTTTATTTATTAAACACATTCTAACGGCTTCTACTCCTATTCAGTGCCACATAATGTTTACGTATTTTTCTATTTGCCTGAGTTTTCTATTGAGAAATTACAAATTAAGTGCATACTACATACAGAAATTTGGTGTGTGATTGTTACAGCCCTGTGGTTTTACTTCTTTCTTAATCTGGATGATTCTCTTTCAAAAAAAAGTAGACAGCCCTCAATGATAAGCTTCAGCATGAGGACTGAAGGTGTCTTCTGAGGGGTGTCAAAAGTGACAGCAAACATCAAAATTAGCTTGGAAAGTTGCCACTTCAGCAGATAAAGGACCAGTCCACCAACTGGTATGTGTCATGAAATATTTAATGGAATGGGGTATAGGAGGCCCTTGGTACAGTCTTTCGGGAGTTGTTTCACTCTGTCTTCCTGACTCAGCATAAAATTTTTCCTCCTCTTGCCACACTTGCTGCCAGGCCACACTACCCATCATCCCAGGACATCCAGCTGATACCTTCTGCAGCTGATCAATGGGACACCAGTCAAACAGAAGGGTGTTCATCTCAATCTCTCCTAAGGTTTCAATATTCTTAGTATCTTTTGCCAGGCAATAATTTCCACAAGGCCTTCCTATTTCTTCTTCCCCAACAAAGGGGAAAGGAGTGCCTAAATGCCACAATCCAAAAGGAGCACTGAAATGCAGTCAGTAAGGCTAAAGGATGGGACCCAGCCTTCCTGGCACAGGCAGAGATAAGCTCAGTAACTCCAGATTTTTCAGCTTTTCTTTCCTGCTCCAAGGACCTGATTTCCCTGCTCATTTTAGTAGCCTTTTCTGCCAATATGTATTTAAATTTGCCTTAGGATGACTGCAATTGTTGGCAATTTTCTGTATAAGGTCCTGTCCTGGCTTCAGCTAACGTAGAGTTTGTTCTCAGTAGCTGTTACAGTGCGGTGTTTTGGATTCAGAATGAGAATGGTGTTGATAACACACGGAAGATTTTTACATTTTTTTCTAAGTCCTGTTTATCTTAAGTCAAGGACTTTCTTTTCTCATGCCCTGCTGGAAAGGAAGTACACAAAAGGAACTGAGAGAGAGCATGGGACAGGTGACCTAGGCTGACCAGAGGGATATTCCGCACCATAAAGTCATGCCCAGTATATAAACTGGGGAGATTTGCCCAGAAGGGTGGCTGATCTGGATTTGGGAAGGGGGATCTGGCACTGGTCAACAGGCGCTGAGCAATTGCATTATGCATCACTTGGTTTTCCCCCTTCTATTAACATCATTATTATTGTTGTTGTTATTATTATTATTATTCACCATTATTATTGTATTTTACTTTATTTTCATTTTTATTACACTATTCCTAGATAAACATACAAGTTTCACTTTAAGTCTCCTGCCCATTCCACCAGGGTTTACATTTGCATTGCCACAATGAGTTATGTGAGGAAGGAGAGGCTATAACAGACAAGCAGCATGGTTTTACCTGTCAGAGTACCTTTACAATGCTCGTTGGACCTGTAAGGAAATTTCCACCCTCCTCCAGCTCACACAAATCCAGACCCTTCTTCCTAAGTGAAGACAACACAAGAAAATTCCCCAGGACCATGCTCAGGAGGGCTTTCTTTGTCCCTGTAGCACCCTTTCATTGCTGGGTGTGTCCTACATCAGTGGTGTGAACAGGAACACAGGCTGCCATGACCCAGGCCTGCAGCACCACCAAGTTCCTAACTGGTGCTGCCCATGAATTAAGTTGGCAAAAGGGAAAGGAGGTAATCCACAATGTGTGGTCTAAAATGAGCTAATCCTTCAGATCGACCCTTGCAGGAAGATTTCTCTCTCTCTCTCTGCCACAATCTGGAAGATTAATGTGGTGAATGTGCATGGCTGCTAACTGCCTGTTTATGCCACTCCAAGGATTAATAAATGTTTTGCAGTTGTTCAGTAACAATGAGAAAATTACAATCAATTGGCATTTTTAATACAGAAATAAATGGTACACTTCAGTGAGATAACACTGATAAGTGACTGCTTCAGGCACTCAACTGCTCATCTCTATTTATAGCTATGTAGCTGAGGACAGGAAAAAAAGGAAGGGGGCGGGAGAGAAAATAAATCCCCAATGAATCTCTATTAATTGCTTCCCAGTGTACTGACTCACCATATCCTTTACCAGAAGACAGCTTTCAACAATTTTATTTTCTCAGTATTTTTCTCGTCTCAATGTGTAAATTTGCACCACACCCCTGAGCAGGAGGGCACCCCGCCCTTGGTGGCCAGAAGAGAGAAGGGGACACTACTGTGACCTGGAGACCTGGATGGTGTCTGACACCTGCTTTGGGGTGAGGTGGATTGCTCCCTAGACTAGCAAGGGAGCCCAGGGTGATGAACAGAGATTTAGCTCTGACCTATTTTAGATGTTTATAACTAAACAAGTGAGTCACACTTGGTGCTTTTTGTTGCCTTAATTTCCCATTAAAAAAGTGGCTATTCCACATGATCAAAGACAAGTTTTCTGTGAGACCTTCCAATGTGAGAGGTGTGCCACAATGACTGACAAGATATAAGAAGTCATGACTGCAAGAGAGCTAAAACTGTCTTTGTATAGACAGGTGTTGCAGTGAATATCAGACAGCTCAGGTTGACAAATTCAGTTCAGCGCACTCAAGAATCTGTAAACATTGATATTGGCCCAAACTTCATCTGACTCTTACTGGCAGTGAAATCTTGGAAACCCATCAATGTGTTATTGGAAAACTCTTGGGAAGCATTTCAGTAGTTATAACTCAATCTCTAACCAGGAAGTGTAAAAGGAACAGGGGGAGGAAAAAAAGACGTTTTTAAACCCATTAAAACATTGGCAACACCAGCTCTGATGGTATTGGATAGAAATGAACTGAGTGTGTCTCCAGAGGATGCAGGCAGGCTTGGCTGGCCTGGCACACTGGCACAGGCAGGAGAGCCAAGAGGGACAGTGTGGATGCTGGGAAAGAGATTGCATTGCTGTCCCACTTGTAAATGCAGGAGTGTTTTCACACTGTGGCAAAGGATAAGAGAGCTGATCGAAGAGCACCTGAATTTTCTCCCCTTGCTTTTCTTTCCCTTTGGCCTGTTGGGGCTCAAAGTCAGGAATCCTTCTAACATTCCACGATCCATGAGATGGCAACTCAAGCTGGTGCAGACAGCAGTGAATCGTGGGAGGTCAGGGCTGCCCTGCAGGGCCAGCACCACAGCTGTGACCAGAGCTGTGTCATGGAAAGCTGCAGCCACTGCAGCCACAAGGGAGAGCAGGAGGAGGACACCAACAAGCTGCTCATGAAGGATTTCTTGTGGGCCACTTTGCTTGGGGCATCTTTGTTTTGGGGCTCACAGAACAACTGCCAGATGGAGCCTAAGGATTGCGCTGTGGGACACAAGGCAATGAGGCTGCAGAATAAAAGCCTCTTTCTGACAATCAGCACAAAATCACTTCTAGTAATGGAAAAGATTTTATAATCCTGACAGTGGAAACACTAAATTTGCACATAATCTCCAGCAGTAGGTACGACATTGACACAAGCATTTAGCATGTTTTGGAGGATGGGGAGGATGGAAAGGACAGAAAGGTGGCCAGGGTATTTATTGAATCCACTTCTCACTCTGTATGCCTACAATTTCAACAAAGCCAATTTTTTTTCTACATTCACATAAATATTATCTGCACAAGAATGTAAACAACAGTAAAGAAGTGGAATCTGGACACAGGTCAGCTCTTTGAGGAGTGTTTGCTTTCTGAAGACGTGCACGCGCACACAGTCCTACAGCTTACAGCCTATAGCTGTAAGATCACATCAGACATGAAAAGTATAACTTTCCATGCCAGAGCAAAGAGCAAGCCAGTTATGTACTCTAATGATAGAAATAGAATAAAAAGCATCCCATGCCTTAAACTGCAATTTCTAGCTCTATTTTCATAATGCTTTCAACAAAATTAATTGTGTTTTCCCATTATTGTTGAGAATTGTGAGGGTTAATGGTGTCCCATTCCTCTTGGCTTGCTGGCGAGTCCCTATCTATAGCTTTTTCACTTGTGTCACTAGGAGATGTTGCCCAGAGAGAGTTCACTGCTGAGCATCTGTGCTGTGCCTCAGACAATGCTGAGGTGTGGAATGTCTGTGATAGAACAACAACGTGATGAAACAGCATGAAATATATCTTCCCAGCCCTCCTGGACAACTGTAAAGCAACATATTTAATGTCTTCTGAAGCCTGTAACCTCAGGTAAGGCACTGGTTGCACATGGAGGCAAATGACTGAGGATTGCACCCTTTTTTCACCCAGCTCTGTAACTGCTTTTATTGTTTTTGTAATTTTGAAAAATTAAGCCAATGAGGGAGGGCATTGTAGAAGGTGTCTGACTAGAAATCAGAGCAGGATTAAAAAAAAATAAGGGGGTGGGGGTAATGATGGGATTAATCTTCCTTCAGGACCCCTCCTGACAAATGTGGGTTGGTGGCCATGCACCTGTGTTCAGCTCCTCACACCTACAACATCACCTTGCTCAGCAGTTACTGTAGCAACAGCTTTGCCTAAAAAAACAACTAAGCAACACTCTTCTTCCTTCTTGAGGCACCTTGAACCCTCCTGTTTTCTCACAGAGGTCCCAGCCCCCTACTTAGAAAAATAATTTAATGCAAACAACACCATTCTTCAGAGGACAGTGAATGTTCTTTCTTCTGTCTGCTGCAGCTGGAGCTCAGTTCCCTACTCAGTGAGGGAGGAACAAAATCAGATGGTTTTCAGGGGATTTACAATGACCTGACACAAGGTGCATTTATTCAAGGTGCGATGCTAAGGGGCATCAGCCTTTATCCAAAAAGCTCATGAAGCTCTTCAGACCTCGCTGAAATGGCCGAGGGTTCAGCTTACACTGCCAAACACTTCTGTGTACAGACATATGGAATAGTGACCTCTCACAAGAAACATCACAAAAACTTAGGAAAAAATATTCATCAACAGGCGGAAAAGCACTTTTGACAGAATACGGTCAGATGGAGTTTTTGGTACCTTTTCAATCTCCACTAAGCTCTACAAGAACCCAGGATGTGTTCTTTGCAGTTGGTCTGGAGAAATCTGACATAATTTTAAACAATAGAAAAGATTTGGGAGAGAAGAAAGGAAAATATTTTAATATTAACTCCATTTAAGATTCAGAAGTTTCCCATTGAATATCATTTGTAGCAATGGTACTGGTCAAAGTTAGGGCCTGTTTCTCACTTTTTGAGGAAAGTTTTTTTTATTAGCACAGGTGCATAAAGTAATAAATAACAGCTTAAAAGTATTTAATGTAAAATCAGCCCTCATAAACTAGCTGGAACACACCTTGAAATTTGTAGAGTCTACAGATAAGCCAACAGTCTAGTGTGCAAGAACATAACAGAGTGTATGGTTTTGATTAAAAAGTAGTAATTTCCCTCATTAACATATATAAACACTTAAATGACATAGGTATTTAAACTTGTTTTATTCTGAATACACTTTTCTTAGTATTACAAACCTCACTCACTGTTTAATTCTAGAAAAAAAATATTTACTGTAAAAGATATTTGCTGAAAGATGTTTGCTTGGCAGCCTGCTTGGCAGCAGCAAAACCACCACCAGTATCAGCTGGAACAAAGGCAGAGGACCTGTAGCTCAGCATCCAGCATGTCTGATGACAGCCTAGCAGAGAGAAAGGGCACGTCCTCATGGCTCAGAATTTTCACTCCATGTCAAGCTCTTCATAATAAAATCCTTGGAATCCACCTGCTAAAGCCTTTGGTCTAAGAAGCATGCTTATAAAAGCCTCTGACTTTGAGGTCTGCTTTCTGGGACTAAATCATATTATTTCATCCTCTGAAGGAAAGCTGACATTAGTGGGACTCGGTGGGTACATTAAAGGACAAAGTTTGACCCAGTGGCTTAAGAAAAAAATAAAAGAGATAGGACTCTAAGGTTCAAGTCCATATTACTTCTTGACAAACTGAAAGGAGTGAAATCATTGCCTTACGAAGAAAAATAAAAATTAGAACATTTTGGCTACCAGACCTATAAATCCACATCCACAAGTGTATCCTTCGTATTGAGGACTTACTTTGTAATAGTCTGGTAGTCAATCAATCCCTCAGAACCTGGTAGCTTGGACAGGTCAGGAGAGATGAGCCCTCACTCTCTATAACTTTTTGTTAGAGATGGCAGGTCTTATTTCCACCTACTTAGAACTTTTACTTTTTAACCATCTTTAAGCCCTGAAGAAAATCATGCTGGGTGTGAGGCTCTGGATGATTTTCTAGGACAAATTTTCAGCAGAAGTAATCCTCCTGGCTCTGCGAATGAGGCAAAGGGAGAAAAGGCATTGTTTTGTCCATGTGGGCCCAGGAGGGACTAGCTCGGATGGGGACTGAGAGGCTCAGCGATACAAACTGCTCCAACTGCCAGCTCTGTAACTTTAAAGCCCCAGCATGTGTGAGCACACTGGATAAAGAAGTCGTCCCCACGACTCCAGCTGCTGGCTGTGTCACTTCTGATTAATGAGAGGCAGGAGCAGAAGAGGGAGAAGGCAAGTGGCAGGAGAAGGCAGCAAAGGTGCCACAGATAAATGGGGAGGAAGGATGAAAGGAGAGTGCTAGTCTGTAAGACACTTCCACCAGCACAGGACCTGAGACCTGATCCTCAACAGTCTGCTATCAGCAAATACCTGGGAAATCACTGATGGGAACAGCATGGCACTCCTTTCAGGAGATGGCTCAAGCAGCATGCTACTGCCATCGCTTGCTTCAAGCCACCCACTACCAGAAACCTGGAGATGTTATCCCTCCTGAGATGATCTGGACAATGACTTGGACATTTGCAGCTGTACATTTTTTTAAGAAGGGAAGAAATTAAATTAGACTACTATTAAAAGTACACCAAGATTGCAAAGTCAAGTACTGAAGAGATGGGAAATGCCTGAGTCAGGTTGTAAGATGGATGTCCCTTTGCTTTCCTGCTGCTCATGTGAGAGGACAGTGCTTCACAAGAAGTGGCTACATGCTCGTTATTCTGTGGGAACCCTGATCCTTTCAGAACAGAGGATGGCCATTGCTCAGAGCATGAAATCTCTTGCATGGATGAGGGATTGTGAAGGATTGCTTCATCCAGACACGGAAAATGTGTCCTGGTCACACGAGGCACTACAGGACAGTTTCAGTCTATGGTTCTCATTTTGTCGTCATGAATCACAAATGTTTTCCTTTGCAAACAAAATCACAAAGGGCTGCTTTTTTTCTCTTGTAATGTTATTGATCATGTAAAATGGCCCCCAAGTTCTTAAGCAAGAGGTGATGTTTTCATGAGATCAAAGGACAAAAGAGGCAAAAAAACCTCTCAAATTTTCAGGAAAGTAAATACATGGGACCTGGAACAGCAGCAGCAAGGAAGTACAGTTGTAGACCTTTTGGGAAGAAAACAAGCATAATAATCATACTGTTAAAGACTGTCATGAGGAATATTTTCAGAGAGGCCAGATTAAAGTCAAACCAAGCCAACTCCAGCATTGTTCTCTAGTGTCAAATGTTTGACCTTACAGGCATGTAACTTAGAGATCTGCATGTTAAAGTTAGGTATGTGGAAAAATCAGATACAAATACAGTACCTTGTATCCTCCATTCAATTGCTTTTTTGAATTCATGTCAGATTACAATGACTGAAAGCCAGTGAAACATAGATGATCTCTGTCCAGTGTTGGTAGACAGAGAGAAATCAGGTTCAGCTGAAATTATGTTTTATAGCTAAGAGGCAAAAAGCAGTTGGGGACTGCAGACTGCTTTTACCATGCACTTGAAAGAGAGCTCTTTCTGTTGAAAATCAAAAAGCTTTGGTAAGGGAAGGGGGGAAAAAAGCATAGCTATTGGCTCTACTGTTTGCTAAAATAAAGCACGTTTTCCAATATTTTTCTTCCAGCATTGTGCTGAAGATAATTTAATAGGAGTTCAAGAATCAAAATGAAAATAGTAGTGAAGAGGCAAAATAGAGGAATGGAAATACCTTTCTTATAAATATTTCTGAAGTCTAGACCTACACAAAAGATGGAGCTTACCAAGTCAGTAAACCAGATTGCTGAATTTGGAGAGTCCTGACATTTTGCAGCCTCCATACTGCACAGTTATCAAAGGAGAGAGCTTAAACCCTTCCCAAAGACATGAATGTAACACCCAAAGTAACAAGGAGTCTTCTTCTAGAACGTATTCCCGTCTTTCACACCTAGATCTAGAAAAACAGAACATAGAATAATGGGGAGGAGGGAAAAAAAATCCCCACAAACAGAAAATACGAACAAAAAAATCCCAAAAAAGCCCCACAAACCCTCACCACTTACAACCCACATGCTAAATTTTTTATTCCCAATATCCTTGTTTCTCTGATTCAAATACTGTCAGTATGGGCAGGGCTTCCATTCAAATAAAAGAACATTTCAAGGAAAGCAGCCCTGGGTATTGCAGGTACTCTCCTTGCTACTGTTATTTCTACAGCTGTAGAAGCTATCATTTTAGCATTAAAGTTTTCTAGGCTTAGAAAAATTTCATCAGCTCTCTGGAGCTTGACAAAGAAAAGGAGACATAAAATCAGAAAGCTATAAATGACTCTTTTCTAACACACTAAAATGCACTAGTAAGGTATGCACTATATTATCAACTGGAATTTTTGGGGAAGAAAACAAAACCAGAAATAACAAAAACACACCCCCACTAAACCACTTAATATGCTCTGCCAGCAAACATATTAATTTGTATGTCTTGGATTCTATCTGCAGCTGATATTCTCTTTAATCAAAAATACTGAACAGAATCAAAGAAAAAAATGCTGATTTATATTTTATTGCTCATGTTTTATCTTTCTCACTTGCATAAAAGACCTATTTTCTGCACTTTTAACAGATCTTAATTTAAATATGTTAACACAAACATTTGTATGCCTATTTTACATACAAATACCTTGTATAAGTAAATAACAATGTGTGCATATATATGTAGATATGTAAGTACACAGATATACAAACTTCAATTATTTTTTAAAATACATCAAAGAAAGTCACTATTGTTATCCACCAGCTGTGACTAGAACTCTCTCGTTAACATGCTGCATTTAATGAGACATTATGTTAGCATTTCTCACTCTCTGTATTTCCCTGAAAAAAAAATCTATGTTAAAATCAGTAAGGGAATTATGTAAATAAAGTACCAACCCTGATGAAACAGCAATTATATATCTCAGCAGCTGCGTACGTCCATTTATGATAGATGATTAACTGGCAAATTGTTTGCATATTTGTTTTATGGACCATTTGGCAATTTAACTATTAGCTATGAAGGTTTAGCCAAAAGTCATTAAAATGCTTAGACTAGTATAGATCACAGGTGGTACTGTTTTAGGAAACTTACAAAATGCCAAAATGTAAGAGATACCTTAAAGCAAAGGACTATATCCACAGAGGGGTGTCCATAGGATGTGAGTGGGGACCATGCTGGACATCTAATCCACCCACTTGGTGTTAATGGGGACTCAAAAGACCCAAGTTCTGGATTCTTTTCCTATTTGACTGCCATCTCAACCCAAACACTGATGCCACTCAAGTTGCCTTGTCCTTTAATCTCTTTGATAACCTGTGATAAGGGATAACTTTGCAGCAGGCAAAATCTGAGAAAGTTTCTAGAACTGCACAGGTAGATCTTGGCTGTTTGAGACTTGTGTTCTAGCTCCACTTCCATGGATATTTAATGTAAATAACACAGTCACAAGTGCTACACTGGCACAGGGACCATTACAGCAAAGAATTTTTCTCCCTCTTTTACCTAGTGAATGTACAAATTTTAGAAGGAAGGACAACCCCCCTGCCAAAAGTGTAGGAATTGTTTTATACTGTGGGTTAAAATCTGCTCAGAAAGGAACCTGCATCTTGTTTTGCTGCAGTTTGGGTAAGTGCACTGACAGCAGAGCTGTGGGAAAGAGCAGACAGCTTCTTCCAGGTGTGATGGGGTAGGTTGAAGACACCTTACCACTGTCATCACCCAAAGATTACTTCTGCTATCATTGAGCAAGTGGAGTATAATTGTGAGTGATCCCTTTTTGTGTTTAATATCAAATGAATAGGTTCAAGCTCTAAAATCAGACTTAGCACTAAAATAGATGAAGGCTTTTACCTATTTTCTTTCACCAGATGCTGTAGCAAGCAGCATCCACCAGTGACAGCTGTCTAAAAGGCACATGGGTTGCTATGAAGGAAGGTATGTTCAGGCTCTGAAGTGAGCATGGGTACGCAGTTTGGAGTTTAAGAGTTCTCTGAAAGTTTTTTTCTTATTTTGTTCAGAGGAACAACGAACATTTCAGTTCAGCTATTACTGTACTTTGCTATTTTCCTGAGAACAGGTCCAGTATAAAAAGGGACTGTTTGGCCATTTCTATTGTGACAGGCAGCACACAGCTGTGTAACTCAAGGGAGAGGTTGCTCTGCGTAAGACAATTTGCATCAGAGCATCCTGGCTTGTTCCCCATGTGTCTGTCCCTGTATTTTGCTCTAAGAGAAAAGCTGATGCTTCTTCATCCACCGTGAAAGCCTCTGTCTTCTCCTATCCCTGACTCCTTCCCACTGGCCCACTTTCACAATCACTTTCTCCAAGCATGGCAGAAGCAGCCCTTGTTTCCAGACACACAGAGCTCCGTGGTGTGCACAAGATGTTCATGTGACCAAAGAGTTGTCCTGCTCCTGCGTGACCGCCCTATACCCAGACACACACAAACCCAGAGCAAACACTGCTCTGCTGGGGCTGACACCCAGAGTTCACACAGCCCTCGCTGTCAGTGACAGACACAAGGCTCGCTTGCTGTTCAGTGGAGAACAAAAAGCATCAGCATAAGCTCACGTGTAGCTGCAGCTGCGCTGCTGTGGATATCTATGTGTATACATTAGAGCTGCACCCTGCCTGCTTCTCCCTGCCATCTCTGCGTGCCTCTCCTTGCCTTCTGCCCTGCTCTTGCAGACCCCCACTCACCTCTTCCCATCAGAAAGGAGCCATCTGGGCTCAGACTGCAAGCATTAAATTTACAAACATTGTTTTGGAGGTTTGAGGTGAACCAGAAATGAGCTCATGATCCCCAAACCATACTGATTCACCAAGCTATCCTCAGTATATGAGCCCACACCAGTTTAATTTTGCTGTGAAAGTAAGCAGAAGAATTTAAACAGCAAGTTGCACCTGGCCAAAAATGCACTGCTTTTATTTCTTTGAAATTCCAACCACAAACCACATTTTTTCTGTGTTCTTGTTAACTTGCTTCAGCAGCAACCTCACTAGCGTCAGAGTTAACCTGGAAGATTCATGAGGAATTATAGAAATACACTATTTGCTCTATTTGTGAAACATACTTTCCAGGAACAGTATTTCCTTCTGTCCCCTCCTCTCAGATTTCCCCCCAGCCTGTTGCTATGCTGGCGCTGTGTATTCCCTCAGTTTACACCACGAGCTGCCTATGGCAAGGAGCTATTATTTGCACTCCTCTATAATGTAGTTTTGTCACTATGGACATAACAACCCACGCAAATGCTCTTCATTACAGAAAGTTAACGGGGTGGGTGAGTCATTCATCAAGACATCATTGGCTCCCCAGTGAGGTGGGGGTTATGCTTTCGAGACCAGCTATAATTTATCCCAGCAAACTTGATGATACATGGCTATTGCTGAGGATAAATGGAGAAAACTTGAGCAGAACACACAGGCTTTGATGGGGTTTTAAATTTTTTCCAATAGGTGAAAAGAATAATTTTCCCCTTTATCCTGCTGTGGGGCTTTCTGTGAGAGTGATCAGGGGAGATGCCTGTCTTGCAGCAAGGCTGGGGGACTGGAATGCACTGTGGGATGCCTTGTTATGACAGATTCATATAAAATATCAGATTAATCAAGTTCAGCCTTTCCCTCTTTCTCATTTTTCCTGATTCAGTGCCCAAGATGACGATGATTCCAGCAGGAAAAACAGAGGAGGAAAATCTGCTTCAAGAGTTGCCTTCCTAAATTAAGCAGGATAAAGAGGTGACCTGAATTTGTTTGCTTGTCTTTAAATAAAGAACTCATGAAATCTTAAAAAGCAGCTTTTGACTGTAAACAGTGACTTTGCCTATTTAATATATCTTGAAAGACTTACACTGCCTCCCTCCACCTCCAGATGACAGGGTGTCTTCCCAGGGAATACAAGCAGAAGCATTGCCTTCCTCAGGCTCTGAGTTTGCAGTGGCTTAAATAACCAATTTCTAGCCAGTCTGGCTGAAAAAATAACCAAAACATAAAAGCATAAAAGCCTTTCTGACGCATGGAGGTAGTGTTAGGTGTCTCAGGGCTCCTTTGCTGGCTCCCCAGCAGGCACTGCTGGCCCTACTGCTCTCTCCATCTCTAATCCATGCACAGGGCACAGCTTTGGCAGATGCTACCGATCACCAGCACCAAAGATACTGTGAACTGATTGTCTAAATTCAGGAAAGAGCCTTAAAATCATGTTACTAAATGGCTTATTTTGATGCTTTTAATTTGCCTTCTGGGTTTGGGTTTTCAGGGTCATGCCAGCGAATGCAATCATGGAGCCTATATTTTTTCCTAAAATGGAACTTCAGGCTGCCATTAAAGGCTTCTTTACACATATGAGGCTTTAAGAAAAATATCAAATATTTTAGTACTTGTAATAAAATCTCAAGAATTGACAACATTTTATGTCACTGGCTCCTTTGCTGTCCTCATCTCTTCCAGCCTCAAGAAACCAGTTCCTCTGTGTCAGATAAGAGAGACAGGACACATGGTACCCATTCAAAATTGGAGTGCATAAACACAGTTTGCAGTTCAAGCCAATTTCATCTCACCATCTTTAACAAGAGCTCTGTTTTAGAACATTTAGAGAGTAGAAAATTAAGAGTAAGCAGTAATATTTTCTTCTGATTAAAAAATACTCCAAATGTTCTTTTATTTTGAAAGAGCCTCCTTTAATGTACTGTGAAGCTTTAGAAATTACTACATGGCAGGGTGAACTGTAGTCCTACTGAGTGGAGTGTAAAATACCAAATAAATCATTTTGATTTGACTAGGAAAAATGGTTGAGGTCTTTAATTACTGCTAAATAGAAATAACAAATCACCTTGATAGTTTTGTTTGTTTATTTGTTTGTTTGTTTGTTTTAATGGAAGATTATTTTTCCAGGGAGATATGAGCTTTAACCTGAATTTACCAAAAAAAAAAAAAAAAAAAAAAAAAAAAAAAAAAAAAAAAAAAAAAAAAAAAAAAATTGAAAGCAAGTATCTGAGTTTTCTTTGAAAGATCAAAATTCTGGGAACCAAAATTAATTATTTGACAACATTTTTTATGTGAAGAAGTCTTTTAAGCATTTCTGTTTGTGTGTGTACATGTGCATGAATTGTTACTGTTTGCCAGTTTATTAATAAAATAAGCAAAATAAAGTAACCCTTTATTTATTGCTATGATGGGAATTCTGCAAATGAGAAATGCTGCAATTGAAAATGAGAGTCCCACTGTAGTAGTTGTCACAGGAAGAGGAAAGTCTGTCCCTGCTCCAGGACATGTACAAGCTTAGACACAAGTTAGAGGAGAGAGAAATGAGTCAGGGGGATGAAGTCACATTAAACAAACAAAGTTTAACAGAAAAAAAGGAGTCTCAGCCTGCCACAAAGGCATTTTTCAGGATGATGTAATTTTTATTAAATGGTTTGAAATTACATTATTATCCACTACTACACATACCCCAAAATTTTGACATATATGATGTTACATAATTTCCCAATGAGAAGAAACACTCAAAAGTCGTTACGACGCCTCAAACCACTATGACTTCCAACAGTGGATCCAAGTGCTACAGTTTCCACGATTTCAAACATTTGAAAGAACATTTGCAGACCCTTTTTGAAATAGCTGTCCTTGAGTATAGAAGATAGTCCTCTCTTACAATTAGCTGAATATTGTATGTACATCACCATGAAACTTTGAAAGGATTGGGATCAACTTATTGTTTGACAAAGCTAAAGCAAGAATGGTAATCAATCCCTTGGCAATGGAAATTTTAAATTTAAAATAAGCTTTACAAAGCCTTTGAACCTTCAAACACTTTATCCTTAAGAAATTAATGGGTCCCTGAAGAAGTCTGATTTCCCTTTCTGTTTCAGTTATATATACTTCAATTACATTAATCAACAATGCAACAAAATAACAGATAAAGACCAACCTCCCAGAAAAAAATTCTTCCTGATGCCTCTTTGCCACTTCTCCCCTTTTTACCCCTTTTTGGATTTTGAACTGCTCAGGGCTCTACAGAAAAATTGTACTTTTTGGTTTTTAAGCTCTATTTTTTCCAGCTTTGGTTTGCTGTCACAGTAACACCTTCCTCCACCCCTGACCTATTCCTCTCTCCAGCAATTTGTGTTGACTGCGGCAACACCTGCAGATGAAAGCAGCCCTATGTGAGAGGTTTCCTTCTGCTGAACCTGGAACAGCACCGAAGAGTCCTTCAAATGTTTCTCTCTTTTAAAGGCAATTGGAACTTTATGGAACATTTTCTTTTTCCTCTTAGGAACAATTACCATTGTGGTCCCCAAGCTGCCATGCCAGCCTCTGCCTTTGGGCAAAAATGAATATATTTTTCAAGTTTCACTACATCAAAAACTCCTAGAAGTGACCTTCCTTGTTACAGGTATAGATTGTGGATGCCTTTATTGTGTCTACTCTTAAATCCCATCATAGTTATAGTTTCAGTCTAGCTCAGCTTCTCGCAAACATGAAAAGCAAATCTGTGTGAACTGTTGACACTGTTTTCCCCTCTCAGTTCCTTTGCTCTCCTTAAAAACCAAGAGCCTAAAAATAAATGTCTCCTAGCTTCAGCCTTCAGCCTGGTACCTCCTTGCAGGGCTTTGTAAGGTGCTCATATCCACCATCAGGCATCATTTTGTTATTCCTGTGATACTTAGCTGATCTTTCCGCTAGCATTACCTGGAAGCACCACTGCATGGAAGCTGCATGCTTATTAGCATTTGTATTATAAACAGCCTGCTTAGGGGGTTTATATAACTCAGAGGTAAGAATTTGCTTTTGGCTGAAAGCTATTAACTCTCAGCCAAAAAGCAGAATTTTGTTTAATTTGACGTAAATAAAACTGATCTGCTGTGACAGTTCTATTTATACCAAGGGACGGGCTTTTGTATTTAGATCAGTTTATCCAGATACCATGTGAGAATTGCAGTGCTGACAGAAAGCCCGTGGTGTTGGGTCAAAATCCTCGCAGCCTCTCGCACAGAAAAGTGAGGGGTAACTAATGCACGGCGAGACAGGCAGACACCATAACCCTCCCCATGCTCCTCCACATGATGCAAGAGGTCCCAACAGTGTGATTATGTGCCCAAGACATTAAGAAAAATTTGGTCTTTTCCTTGGCTGTCATATAGAACATCTTATTGATTTGGAATTGCAGACAAGTAGCTGAGGAGGAGGACTGAGCACTTAGAGCAAGGCTCTGCACAGGCACTGAGCTTTAAACAGCACCTTCAGTCCTGAATTTCCTGGGTGCCACTGTCTTGAAGCCATGGTGGGGCAGAGAGGAGAGAGAGACATTCCTCTTGTACGTTTGTGTACAGTCTTGACTATGTTGAAATGACCCAATTTATCTGAATTTTATGCTTTCACGTTCAGATTTCTTATACTGCTACCTTTCTGCTTTCTCTCTTCCTTTGCATTAATTTGCTTTGTAAATACCTTCAAATGTCAATGTGTTTTTACTGAATTTGCCTTACACAATACACCATGCACAAAAATTTGGTTTTTAAACCATGAAGAAGAGAACTATTGATAAAGGCCATTAAGTTAGTTCATTAACATCATAAAAAAGTAACATTAAGAGATTGAAATGAAATATCTACTGGGTTTTTTTCTGCAGGAAACTTCAGAAACAGTTTTGTGGTTGGAAATAATTATGGATATGGGTGTGCTTTATACAATGTGAATATTTAATTGCAGCATTAAAAGCAGTGACTCTCTTCTTAGCTATTGTTTAGAATAAACTTCTGCATGTCCAAAACTGGCTGCAGCCATCTTGAAAAAATGTAGGTAAGTGTAAGACAAAGCCCTGAAATCACACCACTTACTAAGTGGTGCCATCCTGAGATGACCGCTAATGAAAAGTTCCTTTGAATTTCTGTACCATTATAAAAATTAAAGTAAAAATCTTGGCCTCATTTTTCTGCCTTAGTATAAAATTTATGACATTTTAGTGAGGAGCCCTGTTTCATTTATAAGTGGAAATCAGTGGTTATCTGCTAAGGGCAACACATTTCTGGTTTCTGTACCCATTTCTGTCTGTAGAAAATAAGTTATGAAGTAAACCTATAAGAGAGAACTGCAGAAGCAGAATAAACCCTAATGACTGGAAGGTCAAGTGCTAGGAAGACCTGGATTTGCCTGGTGACATTAAATTACTCCCTGATGTTTTCCAGAAATCTACAGAGAGAGGTGGACAAAGCAGAAAAAAAGCATTTGGTGAGCAGGACTTGCAGTACTTGTGGCACGGAAATATTCTGAAACAACAACATCACCACAGACTGTACAAATGTCAAAAACCAAAGTCTATTTATAACTCTGGGCTTAACAGCAAGCAGAAGCCTGAAGTGAAGTCCCAGGGTAGGACACACAAGGAAGGATGCACAGCACCTGTATAAGAGAGAGTTCCTGACCCAGTGTGGTCAGACTGCGTGGGGAAACTTTGGAGAAGTAGATCTGCCAAAACTTTCAAGAGAAATCAGACATATTTGATAGCAAGAGCATGAGAGAGGAAACAGGGCTCTGGGAAGACCTACCAGAAGGGAGAGCAGTGCAGGCTGTTCCTGTGCCTTGCAACAGAGAGAAGACAACACAGGCTAGAGGAGAGATCTTTGAGCCTCTGGCCCTGTCTGGGCTTAAAAAAGAAATAACATTAACCTGTCCAGGAGGTAGAATATAGACAATTCAAAAGCCCATAAAACATTCACTCATCCTGGACATTACAGGGTGATTTGTTGGACCTTGCCACAGGCTTGAGACTAGACTTTGACCACTGAAGCTTCCTGGGACTTTGATGCAATAATTTACAGGACAGATTTACAGGGCAGCCACAAGAGCAATTTAACATCTTTTCCTTCTACTGCCTGACTGGCATTGCATGCAGCTCCTCCACTTTGCCAGTTCAACCGAGGCTCAGCCCATCATGATTTATGTGTATATAAATCAAGAATAAGATCAGAGGCAGACCCTTTGTATAAAAGAAAAATCTGTTTTTAGAGCTTGAGCAATAACAGTAATTATTAATAGGCTTAACCCAAACCCTGATGTACAGAGCACAATAATATTGGGAAATACAGATTGTGGATCTAAATTTGTGGGTGATGTAATCAAACTTAGCAGAGAAATAATAGTCTTATAAAGAAGGACAATTCTGGTTAAAGCTGTTTGACAGTTCCTCTACCCCAGTACAAAGCACTGGAATTGGTCAAAGAATAGAATTTGACCTTCTGCATCCCTGTAAAATTTTTTTTAAAAAGAACAAACTCTTTTCTTGCTCCCCCACCAAATCATCTGATTTTTCTGATACTGACATGCTAGTGTATGTTTCCACTTTCTCCCATTTTTTTCCCTAGACGACCTACCACTTAGAAATT
This sequence comes from Acanthornis magna, assembly GCA_036785705.1. Classification (NCBI taxonomy): domain Eukaryota; kingdom Metazoa; phylum Chordata; class Aves; order Passeriformes; family Acanthizidae; genus Acanthornis; species Acanthornis magna. The sequence goes on along the minus strand of JAWUZG010000028.1, from coordinate 17,146,088 downwards.
CTCAACATGGATTCAGGCATGTGATAAAGAGAAAAACTAAGAACTGTAACTGCTTTGCAAAACTTGTAGGTTTTTTTAAAAATAACATTAAACCTGTACATCAACCAGCTCTGAATGATATGGCATTGGAAATAAGAAATTAACTGGGCAAAAAGCATGAAGGGGGAAAAAATTGGGATTGCCTGGAGAAGGAAGGCTGTATGCCGTTAGGCTACATAACGTACAGTACATCTGTACATTTGTTTACTACTCCTGTGTAACTTACCCAGCCCTTCCCTTGGTGTTTCTCACCTCATTTTCATTCAAATTAATAAAAACAGAGTTGGAGCATGTGGACCAAGCGGCACTAAGTGACCAGGTCTTGGATTCAGCTGCCTGACCCTCTTCCATTTCATTTACTAGTACAGATATACTAAAAATATTAGTAACAGAGGACTATCATATGGAGGAAAAATAGCCATCTTTTTATCAGTGGTATTACTATAGGAGAGTTCTAGGTCCTGTAACCTAACACTGTCATTGATAGGGCATCATTTATCTCTTCTTTGAATTTTTGGGGTCTTTTTAAACATAGATGCAATTTTAAAGTTAAGTAATGAGGTACTGCTCAGCAGATAATATCCTGCATTTAGCCATGTTTGTGCTCATGCTGCAGCCCAGTGACAGTGATTCAAGCCACCGAGGGCACAGGGGTTGCCACCCTCATCTGCCACCCTTTAGGTCACCAGCATTTGCTCATGGGATCTCAGGGGATTTTCGCAACTTTCAACTCTCTCTCCTGTTCCAAATTTCACCCCAGAGAGAGTCTGTAGGTCAGCTGTCAGCATGTGCGCTGCATCTGGTATAGCAAAATGGCTGGAAAAGCCCGGGGCTTGCGGCTCACAGACTCTCAGCTGGTGCTGGGACAGCTGTGAAGCCCTCTTCACACCTGTCCACAGGGACATGGCACACAGGGAGCATGGCACTTGCCCTGAACTGAAGGTTCAGACTCTGACTACTGCTGATTTCCAAATAAACAAATTAATCCAAATACAGTACAGCCACTACTGAGTGACCAAATAACCATGAAGGTGACTAAAGGAACTCCACAACTTTATTTGATGATCAGCCCATGGATTCTGGGGTGGGGGGAGAAAAGCACAGTTCACATAGTCTGCTTTCTGAGCAGAAAATCCACACTACTGCAAAAAAATTTCCACCACTAGTTTAAAATGTTACAGGACTGTTCTGGAAGGGCACATGTTATATAATTTTGCACAGCAGAAGTAGAGCTAAGTCAGCTTTAAATAGTAACCATTTCAAATAGTGTATTCACAGACCATTTTCAGAGTGTTATTTTCACAGCAATAATGTCTGCATTCATAATTACAGTAGCAAGTTCAAGACTTCTGGAAAATGAGGGTGAAAAGATAGAATAAAAGATTGCATGTGGGGAAATGAGATTGAGAGAGTTACTCAAGCACTGAAGTAATAATATATTCTTATATTAAGCTGAATAATTTCCTAGTTCCTATCTTAATATGTAGAATAGGGAATTCTCTGTCCCTAATGTACTGATTTGGTCAGAAAAATCACCCACGCTGTCTTATACAAAACACTGAAGCAGACAGAACTAATTTCCATTAGCACTCACATTTTTCCCCCAAAGCATCTACTTACCATTAATGTAACTGCTCTGCATTGTCCTCTTATTGTCCTGGATATGAATAAATCATTAGCCTTATTTTATTAATGAGGCCTAGCTAACAATATTCCCAAACTGTCTGCGCTCTCATATCTTGCAGTATTATAGATAGGTGCATTCCATACTTTTATTTTTGTACCAGGAAAATCTGGAAGCTGCAGTGAGGTGATTATATAGTGTTCCTTGACAAATGAGACCTGTTCCAGGCAAAGCTGGAAGGAAAAAGTCAAGTTCGGTTTCTGATTTATTTTTTCTTGAGCCCTGGAAATTTTGCTGATTTCACAGCTTAGACTTTGCATTTGCAGTAGATAGCACCCTTTATCTTAATCTTATTGTAATGAAAAGCCTTAAGCATCCTTGGGCACTGATATGTGCTCCTGGTCCCTGCCACAGAAGAGCAGGGCTGGGAGCTGTTGTAACTTGACACATGGGGCGCAGCAGGAGCAGAAAGAGCTATGTGCCAGTGCTGGGAGCACCTGTGGCTTCACATGGGTGAAGGAAGAATGGCAGGGTCTTCCCATGCCCTCGCTACCCCTTTTCCCGTGTCAGGCACTCAAACTTCTTTTGGGATGCACAGGTGCAGGCAGATGTGCACAAAATCCTCCTGTCTGCAGAGCTGGGCAATACTGAACTTGCCCTGGACCAGAAACTGCACAAAAATACATTTGTATAATGAGGGATAAGTGCTGGCCTTCTGTAACTTTATGAATCTAGGGCCAATGTTTTTTCTGGGCCATGACAAGAGTAGCTTGGCTCTGGTGACCCTTGTCCACAGAGACAGATCAAGTGTGCCTAATAAAAGGGTCAACTTTATTCTCTTTCAGATCAGTCACAGTAATAAGATGTGAGCAGAGGGAATTCCAGTACTACAGCACCTGGATTTGCCTTTTAAAATTATACTATTTCCTTCTCGTGTTAGCCACCATGCGTGGCTGATTGAGCTATGGGATAGTCACAGCAAGCAGGACATCAGCGTGCACAGCTCCTCAGCTGCCCAGTCCCCACTCAGTCCCGGCACCTGGGACACAATTACAGTACAAAGCCTGGGTGCTGACAGCACACAAAAGGAGTTAAACCACCTCCCTTGGCCATGCCGCCCTTCAGGGCTAACAGAGCAGAGCAGGGACTTAGTGGCTTCTGTTGCTCAGTCATCAACATGGCAACAAGTGCACCAAGGGAGGAAATGCTGAGGAAAACTGCAGGCTTACAGCAGTCCTTTTGCAGCCAGACCCGAGCTTTATAGGAATTTTCCTCTTTTTTGTCATCTGTTTATTTAAGGGATCTCTTACAGTGCGGGCTGTGAGGGGAGACAGAAGAAAACAATTAGAAGAGATTAGAATGTGTGAGAAAACCATTAGAAGAAGCAGGAGTAAGGGGAGTGAGAGGAGAGATATGGAGGAGGAAAAGATGAGAACTGTGGTGGGTAGAAGGTTGAAACTGATGCAAAGAATACATTACTGGGAACGCTGCTGCACAGACCACAAAACCCAAGTAGGCAATATAAAATATATTTGAGTTAGATTTTAAGATGAAATAGAAAGCCAGGAGTCTTGTATTAACAGCTGCGCTGCTGTGCTTGTCTCTGAAGGTTCTCTACTTGAACTCAGTAACAGGCATATCCTGAGATATTTAATTCTGGCTTTTGGCCTCCAAATTGATTTACCACAATATCTGCCCCACCTGACTGGGGATAAAGAGATTATCTTAACAAAAAAGACACATCATCACTGTTGCATGGATGAATTTCTCTCCAACTCTTACTCTCAGCTCTTTGCATATTTTTGTGTCACTTTTTGACCTGAGAACAAAGAGCTTTTACAATATATATATTTCTGCCTTTTCACATGTTTTGGAAAATTATCATTGCTGCTATTTACTTGAGCTATGGTTATACACACTCACAGGGGATTATGTACCTTATTCCCATAACAAGCAAATGGTCCCTCTTGCCTTACTCACTCCACAAATCCAGATACTCTCGAGAACGGTGCTATATAAATACCTAGATAGATAAATCAGAAAGATATTTCCTTTCTCCATACTCTGATAGGAAGGAATCTGGGGAGTGTGCATTCCTCAGTAGTCTCTCTTTGTTTTTATAATAAAATATCTTTTCTGCCACTCCAGCAAGAGAAGATGAGAGATATCTGGTGCCAATGAGCTCTTGTACTTGCTCAGAATGCTACAGTGCTATTGTTTTTAATATTTAAAGCTGCAATGTTGCCATGTAACTGGGGAAATAGCTTTTTGTGTTTAAATATTTCATGGCTTGTTGGAGTCCAAGTACAAGAAGAATTTCTTTAGTATGTTAGAGGCCTATCCCGACTTGGAAAGTTTTTTGTTAACCCTTGAATGTGTAAAAATTGCTCTGTACTGCAGAAATTTAATAAGCATAATTTGATTCATTCAGGGATCATGAAGACCTAGAAAGTAGCATTTTTGTCTTTTCACTTTCGTATAATCTATGTTCTTTTGTATAATCTATAATCTGTGTTAATCTTCTTAATATGCTTTCCTATGTTGGAGAAAACCTTTCATTTAATATTGGCACTCTAGTTTAGTATTTGGTAATGATGGCTTCTAAAAATATGCATTTCCTTATAAACCATTTCCTCATAAACCATTTCCTCATTGCAGACTTACAATGCTAGTCAGTATCAGAAACTAAAGCTTAATTTGTGGGTATTGTCTACTTGCTGATACTTTAGAGTTGCACATATTGCTCTGAAGGGTGATAGTAGTCTTGGAGAAGACCTACAGCCATTTAACCTTCTGTGAAGTATTTTCAGACTGCCTTTAGCTCCAGACACAAACATTTAATTGACTATTTCATTTCCATTCCTTTTTCTTTTGCTTGAGTATACACTTTGCTCACTTTCTAGAATACAATTGTGTATGCAATTCTCTACACAAAATTAACTTCAGAACAACCAACATGGAGAAGTTTCTTCTGATTTCAACTGATCATTGCTGAAACCTGTTATAGCCTGGAACTGTGTGTTTGTACACTGTTGGTTCTGATGGTGAGATCGGAAAAAGACAGAGTTTGGAAAAATCCATTCCTGGTAACAGTGATGAAATAAACTGATCTGAGTCAGTTCTGAATTATGGCAATTTTCTGCATGTGCTCCTGGCCTCTCAATGATTTTTATTCCAAATACAGTAGATAGTATCCTCATCTGGGAGATGAAAATTGCCATCTGCTTTGCACAGAGATCCTGAACGGTAGGCTTATTGTGAAACTGAGGAAGAGCGTGGTATAGAGTAGCACCTTGGGAACATTTGGGGATGGTGACAGCACAGCAGGGTGCATATAAATATTTAGGTGTAATAAACACAAGCCCTTCAAATGCTTGGATAAGAATCAAATTGTCCTCATGAGCTTCTCCAAGTTACAGAAATATTTGCTTAGAATGCTAACATTAATGAGTATTTTAGGGTAAACCATAATTAACATGCTTAGAGCTGGAAAAAAATGTATGGAGGATAATCACCCTGCTCACAAACACATTTGTTTGCTCTTTACATTAAAAGTTAATGATGTGTGCTGGCAAGCAGAATGAAGCACAGATGAGGGTTTGAAAGCACCCATGCCAGATGTTCGCTCAATATTTGGCCTAGTTTCATTTCCACACTCTGTTATTCCCATATCACTCCCAGTAGCCTTAGGGCTACTGTTGCAGGATGTATTTTCCCTGGTGCTCATCTCCTGCTCCAGCAGCAGCAGTAGCAGCAAGGCACTGATCCTCCACTGCTCGCCCATTTCTAGCTGGAGTTTTGGCTATCTCAGCCCACAAAAATCACAAGTGAAAAAGAGATTCTGTACTTGCTCACCCACCCCAGCTCATGAAGAGAATCCCAGAAGGGACCTGGATGCTACAAGAATTTTGGATGTGATGTTAACACCTCCCTGGCCCTGGGACTCGCAGCCCTGAACTGAGTGCATTCACTGAGTCAATGATGCGGGGACGCTGACAGGCATCTCACAGTGCAATTAATGCAGGACAATATAACAAGGAGAAACCCACAGTCCAAAAACCAGAGAGGCAAAACCTATGTATTTTCAGCATTACTCTTGCCAATTTCTAGGCATATAATTTATTCTTTCCTTAAACATGATGAGGATACCTGCTTTCAGTTCACAGCCACAGATTTAGCACACTGACCTAGAATGTGAGAAATCATGTTCAATTTCCTTTTCTGCTCTAGGGAATGTGAATCAAGATCTGCATAAGTGACTTGGCCACCATGTTAGTCTGGGATAAATGTATGGAAAATTGTTCTTGCTACTTGACCATGCATGGATAAATTAAAAATATTTTGATTAGAAAGGAAGTGACTCTCACAATGACTTTATATTCCCATGCTTACAGTACAGAGGAAAATCTGGAGTCAGCTGTGTTCCAACAAATGCTTGTGATAAAGTTAAAATGCATTTAAGTATGCATTGGAAGATGGAGAAGTGGAATTCCTGTCTTTTTTGTCCCAGATGAATGCCCCAGTTGATAGACTTCAAAGACAGGCTTTGCTCTCTTTCACCACTGGGCATCTCTGGACTAATACAGCAAAAATCCAGAGAGATTTAAAAGGGGCAATTGTATCTGAGCAGCCCACACAGCAAATGCAGGACCTTGTGCACTAAGTGGCACAGTAGGAAAAGTGGTGTTTAGCCCAAACAGAAACCCCTGCTGCCCCTGTGGGATGGATGTGCTGGGTATGGGAATTGGGTCTGGGTGCAGCTGTCATGCACAGGTCCCCTGTGCTGCACGGCAGGACCAGACAGAGTCACCCACTGCCCAGGACAGAGCGTGGGGACATCGGACACCCCAGGCCTGGCAGAACCAGGATGGCGCTGCAGGACTTGAGTACAATGAGTGGCGTTGTCAGATTAAAAGCTGGGAGGTGAGAGGGTGTGGAAGGGGCAAAAACGAGGGGGAGCTGCTTTGGCAGAAGCTGAGAGGAGCTAGCATGAGGAATTGTGAACCTGAGGCATTTCTAAGGAACTCAATACCCCAGAAAGATGCATTCCTTTCTTCTGCCTGTTTCCTGCCCCTGGGAGCTGCATGCGAGCCCAGGGGCACCACTGGCACAAGGCTGTGCACTGAGAGCACCCTGGGGGATATTGCTGCCAAGTGGAGCAGCAGCTCCTCATTTCCACCAGGTTACGAAGTGCCCCATGCAGAAGGCTGTGCCTCAAATTTCAGGTGATCCCAGGAAAAGCACGAGCCAAACATATACATCTGAGAGTAATATTTGGCCTGTTGTGCTTTGATCCTTCAGTGAATATTGAATTTTAACTATTAAAAATACATGAAAAGTATTCAACAGCAATCAAACATCACCTTCACCACGAAAAATAAACCTTCCCCAGTTTTGTTGCTTTCTTGAAGTCATAAGTTTATCAGACTATGTGCTGAATTCCTCCTTGTAAAAGAGCTGAAATTTTGCTTTATGCTAACAACCCTCTTCACTGTAGGAATTACAGAAATCAATATACTTCCAGAGGTTATCTGGAAGTTCAAGTCCAAAGGCATAAGTCATACTACAGAAATGGCAAGCATCATTAGCCTTTAGTTTAATACATCAAGTAAAATGACAGTTTACAAAACAAGGGAGTAATGGCCTGTGGTTAAAACTGACATGGAGTAGCAAGTTACACACAAGGAAAGACTTTGTGAAGCAACAGTGACTGAGTAAAAAGTGACAGTGCACACAGCAGATTTTCCTTCCTGATCAAATTATTTTGGTGATGGTACATGTCTGTCTCTGCTAACTTTATTTTTGATTAGTCCAGCTGCCACATGTGGGGTTCTCCCTGAGGAAACCCTGAAACAGGTCACTTATGCAGGATGCACAGAGTCCTGGGAAATTCAGATTCATACATCTTCTCCTCTTGTTTAACTTCTTTTGAAGGACCCAGCTGTGCTTTTGCTCATCCAAAAAAAATATATAGTAGGACCACCATGGCTGCTCCATGGGAGAAGTTAAGCTGGAAATTTCAAGAACTCAGGTGGAAAGGATGAAGAGAAGATACAGGACAAAAAATTGTTATTATCTTTAATTATTCATAGATAATTCATTGGAGGAATAACATTTCCAGATTTAAAAGTAAGGATTCATTTTAGCAGTCTCTGAGTAGCAGAAAATGACTACACTAAAAACAAGAAAAAATAGCCTGTGGCACTTTTCCAGAGGAGATTTTGAGAAAATATTAACAATTTCACAGGAAAATTGAAGTCCATTTCTGATATTTTGATGACCTAAATGCAAACCAAATTAAACCAATTTGTTCATAGTTTTAAATATTGCTTTCCAAAATGAAACAAATGTTGAAACCGGGATTGTACTGGGGACAGAAGTTTCATTTTTCAAACATACATGCTAGAAACTATAAACTAAAGTGAAATTAGATAGTCTGCTTTTATTGAGGCAACCCCAAAGTAACACAATCCAAATAGACTCAGTGGTAGAGTTCGTCTAGAATGATTTGATGAAACGTTTTTGATCTGAAAGTTATAGCTCCAACTAAGCTGAAGAGTTTTGTATAAAGAAGTCATCTGAGAGGAATTTGCAGTAAAATGAAGTCCAAGGTGCATCAGAAAACTGCCAGGCTTCATACTAAATTGTCTCATGGTTTGCCTGAAGGACAAACTTCAATCTGTGGCTCAGCTGCTTCATCGTGAGAAATCCCTCAGCCCAAGTGCTCCTGGGCTTTCAGGGTTCTACTCCTACCAAAATCCCTCAGTAATGCTGCGCATGAGACACAAAGTACCCAAAAACTGCATCCCCTGATCAAGCCCATCATGACTCTGCTTTGCAGCAATGAGGACATCTAGGGCAAGTAGGAAAAGAGTAGGAAAAGAGTGGCTGCTTCTTCTCTGAGCCCTCATGAGGTGACAGTTTGTCCTGAGCTGAGGATCTTTGATTCCTAAAACAGCTGCTTCATTTCTCACTCTCTGGCTTACCCCAGAGAGGGTTATTTGGTGTTTGGGATTTACAATGAAATAGAAGTCTTGAGTTTAAAATGGCTTTGCCTCATGGTCTCAGGGAAGAAATCAAATCCCACAGAAGGATGCCACACCCAGGGAAGTTACTACCAGTCTTCTAATCCAGGAATTTATATCTTTCCAGAGTCAGAAACTGAAATTATTCTTCCTCGAACTGAGAGCTATAAATATCAGCTGTTGCTAGCAGCCTAACAGAGAACAACAATAGATCACTCCCGAAGTATCTGTTAATGTCTCTGTTAATTATCTTGTAGATTTATTAAAGCCTCTTGGTGTTAGAAGCATAGAATCAAAGTTCATTACAAAGACCACCAAACACTGTATGAGTTAACATCACCAAAGCGACTCATCTGTATTTCAGGAAGCCAACATTTAGATCTTCTTTGCCATTATAATTGCAAACATTGCTGGAGAGTGGTAACAGCAAGTTCAGATACTCTAGGACTGGATGCAGATGTGCTTGTGGTGAGGAACGTGCATTACCTGCAACTCTGCTTTAAAGAGATTAATCTTGCAATTGGTTTGAACCTGATTTTGTATTAGATTTCCTTTCTCATTGAGTAAACTAAAATGACTGTCTACTTGTGCAAAAACATCCATTAAAGCTGAAATAAACCAAGCAGTTATAATGATACAGCAGGTGTTTCTGTTCTCTACTAACAACAACATTTTTCTATTCCCCTTGCCCCTCTGCAGCCCTCTATGGCTCCATTTGTAATTGACCATTGTTGCTTTGCTGCCCATGGGAGTAAAGTATTTGCTATAGATAGCTTTACTTTGACTTAACCTAGGCCTGGAAAAAATAAGGTTTCCTGATAAATATACATAGATGTGAAAAAATACACTGGCAAAAAAAGACTGTGACAGATGTTCAAGCAAAAGCTCATGGATCATATTAGATTTACTTACAATTAAATCTGAAATTTGTATGTGGGTGGTAATAAATTTGCGGGTCAAAGACTGAAGCAGGTCTCTTACCAAACACCTGCTAGGAGTATCTAGTCTAAAAAATTCACAGTTTTTCATCTGGAGGGAATAAAAAGGGGTGGGAAGCAGGCAGCAGGCCTAGATAGCCCACACAGATTTTGGAGAGACCCAATGTTATTGGCTGAAAAACCTGGAGCTGGGACTCTGCGGAGGTCCAAGCCTGCTGCTGCTGATCCTTGGGAGCAGAGGAGTAGGGAGGAGATGAGGTCTTCCAGCAGATGTACTGGCATGCTCACCATAGCCCGGCAGAACCATATTGAGGGAAATTATTTATCTCTGGCTCTCTGTTAGAGTTTTCAGTAGCTGAATCTCTCTGCTTGTGAAATATTTCCTTGGTGTGCAAATTGTCCACTTGCGCTGCTCTTCCGATCTTCCACAGGCTTTGCCCAGCACAGTCTGACAGACTGCACAAAAGTCCCATAAAAGCAGATGAGTGGTGCCAGACAGTGATTTGCCAAACCTCATTTATATGAAAGCTATCTCAATATGGTTACTGCTGTGGCCATCCAAAGCAGAAAGTGATCTATTCCTGAATACCTGTCTTTATCCGCTGTACTTGTCTTTGATGGCTCGGCACCAATAATTTAGCAAGTGACATGTTCTGACATTGACTCCAGAAGTTCAGACTGTCTCAATGGCACGGCAGCACCAGAGATACAAAGTGCACTGACGTTCTCTCCAGAGCAACATTATTTATGCAAGACATGGGATAATGCCTAACAGGAGCAATGAAAGGAAGAAAAGTGCAACGAGCTGGTGTGTATATGATATGACCTTGTTAACATTTCACTGCAGCATAATCTTTTTGTACTTTCAAGCATGATAAGTTAATGCATGCCACTGTGAGACGCGTTGGAACTGACAGATAGACATGCATTTTAAAAACCCGGCTCAGCAAGTGTCACTTCACCATTACACAAAACGTATAAGGGACTGAAGAGTGACGAGGAGAAACCTTATGGTAACAATAAAAATCCTTCCTTGTATTCCTCAGAATACATGCAAACACCCTGCAGCTTCCATCTGCAGAATTTGATGATAATCTAAATGAGAAATGTATATTGTGACAAACAGCTGAGAGTTTAATTGGAATTGTGAATGTTGGCATGAAAGGCTGCCAATTGCTTGTGGATCTGAGGACTTGGTACCGTCATAGAAAGCATCCAGACAGGGCTGCAGAAGCTGGTCTTGGAAAAGGTTATATAGCTCAAGCTGTGTGTATATGTAATGCAGGATCTCTCTTAGGAATAAACCTGAAAAGAATGAATGGCATGTGAATAGGACACATATTTTTAAACTCTATCACTGTTTAAGCTCGCTTAGATTGGGGATTTTGGAACTGGCAAAGCATTTTCTTCCCAAACACCACTTACATGACAAAGGAACTTGACTAAGTGGGAAATTGGGAGCTGTCAAGTGGATGTTGTATGACATAACACAAATGTCTGGTATTAGTTGCTTGATCCATAATATACCACTGTCAGTTGAGGATAAAAAACTGAAAAAGACAGATAAATCTTTCATATCAAATACTATACTGACAGGCAGCAACCCTGCTGCATAGATTTGGGGTAATTCTGGTGCCTGAGAATCTTTGGCAAAACTGCTTGACCTTTATGTAGCAGAATGAACATCTAGATTTTTTTTTTTTTTTTTTTGTGAGGAGAAAAATACTGTCCCATGGAACAAGTAGTGCAGTCCTGAATGTGTTCTTCCCCTGCAGCAGCATCTTTTTCTTTCTGTCCCACCATAACTTACTAATTGAAAAGTGATAAAGGATATTTGTAAAATTCAAACTATACCTCAATTGCGTAGACTGCATTTGCCAGTGGAGACTTCTACTGTCAAGATTACCCTGCTTTGATGTAAGTTTTAAATAGTTTGAAAATCTGTTCAATGTCTTGCTTCTACTCAACAGCAGCTCCACTGCCACGAGGCCCAGCTGTTCTGTCAGTGTATCACATGGCAAGTACTCCATGTGATACTTCTTCCAGTAATTTACTTGAATTTTTCATTCTGTAGCACAAAAAAATACTGTTCTTCTTCTTTGAATGATTAGAGTGTTCTTGCTTGGTCACATATAATATATTTGGTCTTGACTGAAGTTTTGGCATAGAGAGTTTTTTCCCAAATTTTACAGAATTTGGACAGTGGTGAAAGAAATTGGTTGCAACACGGTATTTGAAGATAGCTGTTAAGACTCCTGAAAGATGATCAGCTAACTTTCTAAGTAAACTACTGTGGCCCTGAGGGAGACCTGGAGTTCTTATATGTGCTAGGGATATAATATTCTCATTTAAAAAACCAAATAAATTTTCTTAATTCTTTATTTGAAAATAGAATATTTGAGGAGTAATTGAAATATATATATATATATATAAAGTAATAAATTTCTTTGCTTTAATGATGAGGAATACACCAATTACTCCTACACATGTGTAGAAAATACAAAAATATACTTTCAAAAAATAAACTTTAAAAGAGGACAGTGCTGTAAAGAGAGGTTTTCTATGCATAAAGAAAAAGTAATTTTCCCTGACAGTTTCTCTGTGAAGTGGGGGGGGGGGGGGGGGGGGGAAATAAACTGGAGAGCATTGCCATGTTGTCTTGTAAACCAAAGGAAATGTTAACCATTCAGGTCTGAAACAGTTGGCATCTTGGGCTCTAATACAAACCCCCATATTTCTAAATGAAAAGCTTGAAAACATACATGACATCCCCATACACGCATTCATGGTAATGTAATGCCTGCAGTGAAGTATTACATGCGAACAATAAATTTGGCCCAAAATACATTGGAATTCTAGTTGCCATAACATTGGAAAGTTTAGTCGCAGAATAAATGCACTGGAAATACCTAATCATTTCACTGGGAATATTGTTCATAGTTGAATGTGGTTTAAAACTTCTGAAATGAAACAGAAAATGCAGCACTAAAGTAAATCTGTCCTAACATCTTTTTAGACATTATTCCATCCTTTTCTCTATTTTTATTCTAGAAGAAACAATTTCCTGTAATTTTTCTTATTTTTTTCTCAAGGGTCTGTTTTTTCCATCCCAAGCCTTCCAAAAGGATTGAAGGAATGACTAAGGAGGATGTCTTTCGGAAAATCTTCAAACTCCTTTCCATGACCATAAATCATGGAAGAAAATTTGTGAAGAAATCTGATGACATAGAGTGTTCTCACAGCAGGACTCATATCCCTTTCAGCCAGTCTTGGATTGAAAGAAAATAAGAGGGAGAGGGAAAAAAGAGGAAGAAGGCATAGCACTGCCTCCAGATCATCTATGGACTGCACTTGTTATGCTTGTCCCTCTATCAGGAGACCAGAAATGAGGCAAATGTGAGCATCAGAGATGGATCTGGATCTTTCCTGTCTCTTTGGTATTTGCCTCAATGTTTGCTTGTAGTTGCATTACACAGAGACAAACCTGCTTTAAAATAGAGATCCCAAATGGAAAATTCCCAAACTCCAGGGTGATGTCCTCCTGCATTTGGCTTCCAACTGCAAACCTCAATCCACATTTGACCTTTAAAAGAATTTGGGATAGTCTTTAATTTTTTTTTCTGTCTTTGGAGGGTGTGCCACTCCCCATTACAATCACAGCTGCAACCAGAGCACTTTATCTGATTGGTTTTTATATGGCGAGATGCATCTTTCTGAAAGCATGATGGACATAGTAATAACAAGGGGAAGGCTGGCTTCTTTTCAAGTATTCCTTAGATAATCCCCAGTCTTAAAACAACATAAAGATTTTTTTCTATGTCATTAGCTGTAGTAATACCAAGACCCTTAACAAAGTGAAAAAAAGCCTTTAATAAAGAATTTTCACAAAAATGATGGCTTCCAAAAATGGCAGAGAGACATTGAAGACCTTAGTAAAAAGAAACAAGTATTTGGCCTCCATAAATCTTTTGAAGTTTCTCATCATTACCATTATTATTATTAGCTCAGTGAAGTCAGTATACCAAAGCAATGATAAATGTTAATAATTGTTTCCCATCGAGTCTTTTGTTTTAAGACTGTATATCAGCAGTGATGGATAAGGCTCAAGAGGTTTGGACATGAGGTTGTTCATACAAGCAACTTGTAGCTCATATCTCTATCTGTTTTTTCCTGAGATTGGAACCAGACTAAAGAGGAAATTTATCTCCCTGGGGAGACTGAGAGGTGTCTGTGCTTTCAGAATAGAGCAGCTTGGTTACAAAATGACAGTGATATCGGAATAATCTCTGGGACTCGTTTCTGCAAAATTAAAAGCAGCATTCATTTTCCATATTTTCATTTTAGAGCAATTCTGTGCCAAACCTGCCTTAATCACTTAAGCTGAGCAATGTTTTGATGCCATATGAGAGCCATCATGAAACCTAAGTTCCTTCCACTTTATTCATCCTCTCTCAATTCTCCAAGTCCTTTTCTGCATCCAGTTGCTTTGAAAACAATCCCTGTCTTCAGCAGCATCTTCCTAACTCCAGCACTACCCTTCTTGCCTTCCTGGGTGTCTATTGTCATTTTGTTTTTGCCTCTTCTCAATGTCTTCCCTGCAGTACAATGCTGAGCTCTACCCAAAACTCAAGGGACTTGGACTTAATTTTAGACAGAGGACAGAGTGGTTAATTTTAAATCCAGATCCAAATCTGCAGTTTCCTATGTCTTTGGCCTTTTTTGATACAGCTTTCCAGCTTTGGCACTCCCATGCTTATTTCATACACGCATTCCCCAGTGTGTGGGAGTGCTGTTGTTTGGGTCAGAGAACTGGAATTCCGGAGTCAGGAACTCATATTCTCCTAAATTACTCCCTTCATGGCCTTTACGACTAGCTGTTAACTTGTTTATTTCAATGACACTGACATAGGGTGTTTCTCTTTTTTAATGCCAACTTGACACATAGTTGACATAATTTTTGGAAGCTCTGTTTGTCTAATTTAGAAAGCAGTATCACTTTGAAGCTATGAAAATTGGCACAGGGTTTCTTAGTTTGGCCTCTGTGAAACTGAAACATATTAATTCAACAGCAACTTTTGAAAATTAGGTGCTAATGCTTCCAAATTATCCATCATCTACCTAAACAAAAGACATATTTACTAACCTCACAGAATGGGGTTTGGTTGCTTTTTCTTGCAGGCCCAGCTGCCTTCCCAACCTTCTTATCTTCTTGACATCCAGATGCTCTGTTCTTCCAATCACCAGGAGGGTTGGCAAAGGTCACAGCCTGCGGATCACTGAACTAGATTAGTTTGCAAATTGCTATAGCCCTAAACCCTCTCATCCTAGATAACAGCAAAATGGTACTAACTTAGTTAATGATTTTTTTTTACCAGATTATTACTATCTCCAAAAGTGCATTTATCACTTCTCTTAGTGCACTTACCACATCCTCCAAATTTTGCAAAGCACTGCATGCTATTTTACAGTAGCTCAGGAGCAAGCCTGCATTAGACACAGCATGTTCTCCACTTGTTTTACTTAAGCAAAGACCTTCATCACAATTATTTTCCTTGTTTATAGGATGAGCTATTGATTCAAACTGTCACTGAAGAGAAACACTAACATTCTCTCAGACAGTACTGGAATTTGGCTCTCAAAATGTACTGGAAAGGCAGAGATAAAATTTATATTCAAGGCAATTTCTGCGCTACTCATTAAGCCAAGAATCTGAGTTTTCCTTTCAGAAGCTCCCAGAGGTGTTATTACCAAATCTCACTGTTAAACCAGGGGACATGGTTTTTGGGTTTTAATTTTGTTTTTCTTACAGGTTTGCATTTTTTTCCAGGTCTAATTTACATTTTATTCTACATCTGCCTTCTTAAGAGATTGAAGTGTTCATATGCTGTATGAATTTAGGTTTCCACACCCATTCTTATTTTTTCAGTTTTAGGAGGCACATTATAACATACGAAATCAGTTTTTCATAGAGCCAATAGTAACAGAGGCACATATTTCTGCAGATTAATAATTCTCTTTACTGTAAATCTCATGAATTCTTCTCCTCCCTTTTCCTTCTTCCCTCACGATTTTAAAGTCCACCCAGTGATTTCAGTGATCAAGTCACATTTATACAATTATCTGCTTCAAAGACATTTTTAAGGAGAAAATTTAAAAAAAAAAGATGAATTGGCAACATGAACAATTTTTTCTTTAATAACTACCATAACCATTAAAAAACCCACAAAACTTTCTAATTTAAAGTGGAAAACATATTTTCTAACTTGGTGGTATCCACCATCACTATTATCACCACCACAAAAAACAGGAGTAGGAACCAGAAGTGGTGCATGATCAGTCAGCTCCACAAAAGGCTGTTCTTCTGGGAACACAGTTGGTTTGGGTTTCCTGTCCCTAACTTTAGCATTCTGAACATTATGTGTTTGCCCTGAATTAGTCACATAGGATTTCTCAGCAGGAAACCTCTCATTTTGAATAGACGCGTATAGATCAGCCTCTGGAACTGGCTGTGTCTCTCCACAGATCTCAGAGGGACCTACATGACTGACTCAGAATAGACATCTCCATGTTTCCCTAATGATGGAGGTATATTATTACCATGTATGTAATGAACATCTATTTGTGCATTAGTTTTGCTGTACACATACATACACATGCATATGTAAATGCATATAAATAAATATGCATCTTTTTATATATGATAAACAAATTTCACACTCTAGAGATATCAAAGTTGGGGTAATGAAATATAAATGCACGTTTTAGAATGTTTTCCTGTAACCAAACTTTAAATTTATCTAAATTGCTCTATCTCTTAAATTGAAAACAAACACACATTTGCTTGTTCCTTGCAATTCAACCCAATCTGGCCCAGTCAAAATGATTTACTACCAAAGGTCACCATGCCCATGTAACAATACAAACATGCCCAGGTAGCAATTTAACTATAGCAGAACAAAGCTAAAGCAGTGCTGTGGCCAAGGAGCAGCAGCACATATCCTGCAAGCCAACCCAGGAAGCAGGAATCAAAAATATTCAAGCCAGTGATGGTATCTGAAACCTTACATACAATTACTGAAGAAGTTCACAGCTTTTATCAGCATTTTGCTTTGTAAACCAAAACAACCTTAAGTCAAAATGATGAAGCGCTGCTCCTCCTAGTCCTTTAAAGGAATCTAAGCAGAGAAACCGATAAACTATGAAAATTATGTACAAATATTTCTAAACCTCCCCTGAATTTCCATAAAGTTACTGATTGAAAAAAATTATGGAGAAAATGTTCAGCTAAATGTAGCAGTAATTTATTGTACCATGAAAAAATACACTTATTATGACACATTATATAGCAGCTATGGAGTTGGCAATAACACATATGATAGCATATGGTGTGATTATTGACCTATCCATGTGAAATATGGACTGTACCAGAAATTCAGAGCTGGTATAGCTCAGGCTTGGAGTCTAAGCAGAGCTGATAGGACAGAGTGGCATGCATTTTTTTTTCCCGGCACCTGAACACAGATGGTTGTTCTTATTAGAGGCTACCAGCCTCAGGAATTCCTCCTTCATGGTGTTTTTATTTTGGTGTGTTTTCAAAGGATATATTTCTTCTTTGGTACAGTAAGGACAAGAAAATAACAGTCTGAGACTGTTATTATGATTTCTAAACAACAAGCAAAATAACATGTATGGGTGAAAAGGCTATTCCATTTTATTTTTCAAACACTTGGAAATGCAGATAATGACCTTGCTTGGCTTTTGTTAGTGCAACAGCCATTTCATTGCAGTGAGCAGTGTAATTCCACAGAGGTTGAATCTCCTCTTACAAATGGAATATATTGATATGCAGAGTTGTATATGTA
This sequence comes from Acanthornis magna, assembly GCA_036785705.1. NCBI lineage: Eukaryota > Metazoa > Chordata > Aves > Passeriformes > Acanthizidae > Acanthornis > Acanthornis magna. Next base: position 17,128,600 of record JAWUZG010000028.1, on the reverse strand, counting down.
TCACATCACCATGCCCTTGTTTTATTTTCATTTGTATGGAGTTCTAGTAGTGCTTGGTGCTAGTAAATGGGACTGCAGTTATCCCTACATTTTTCTGGTCCTGCTTTTTTGGAATTCCTGCAGGCTGTCCAGTGAGAGGCACAGTGAGCAAGGTGGGCAATGCACACCTTCCCGTGGTAACGCCCACCAGTGCTCAGCTGGACCAAAAGTGGCCAATGTAGATGATGTGCAACTCCTTCATTTTAGCAGATTTTTGTTTGAATTATTACACTTCACCTATTTTCAGATAAAAAATACAGCACAAAAAAATGGCTGTGTTTTTTGCTCATTTGTACTTCAACATTGTATAGGATATGGATCACCAGCGATTAATGTTATAAACAAAAAAATCAGAACAGTCATAATTACTATCTAGAAAAATAAACAGCAATGTCCCTCTTACAGAGCTAGTCATCCACATTAGCTAATAAAACACTGTCGGAAACTCCTATGTTCCAGGACAGCAGCCTTTCTGCATCATTATTGCCATGTACTACTTATAATTTCTTTAAAAGGTGGGGAGCTGGAATAGAAAAGAGATCCTGGCAGTAGCACAAGGATTTCTTAGATGGAGTCCACCCACTGAGATGTTTGTGGAAGCAGCTGTAGGCAGAAAAATGATGCAAGTGGGATCGGAAAATGATCCTCAGAAGGACTGAAACAACATAAACACTCAGCTCATTTCCACCTTTGCACCGTATTTAAAAGAAAAGAAGAAATGCTGCACTATCAACGGACAGAAAGTGTGTTGAGAAACCCTCAGTATTCCTCATCAATCGATTTTGGAAGATATTTTTGGTATTAGGAACACTGATAAAGTAATAAAGAAGGCACTTTCTTTTCTCATCAAAGTCGTTTACCTGCTACTGTAGACAACCATGTCATTACACTTCATGAATACAGTTATCAAAAAGTAGCTTCACACTGTGGTTTTAGGCCCCAGCAACTTCCTAGAAGTCCAGCTGAGACTCTCGCTCCTTTCATTGCCAGACCTTTTTGTGTCCAACATGAATGTATTCACACGATTTATATCCTTGTGTCGTAGTGCCCTTCAGAAGAAAGGTCCTTTTCCTCCTGGAGACATGCCTAGAGAAATAAATGGTGTCTTCTCTAAGACTTTCCTTTGCAACATAAAACTAGCAAAGTCCTTTTTAATTCTGTCATGTGACGGCGTTTCTTTTCTCTGAGTATTGTCCTAGTCTTTGCTTTCACCTACTCATGTCTGTGTTCATCTTTCAGGGGTGGATGTAATTGAGACTGCTCTAACTGTGCCCCATATAATCAATAGCTCTTTAAGCCACAAAACATACCATTAATCTGTGCTAATACTTAGAAAAAGAAACCCAAAAATGACCCAGGAGAAGCACAAGGACATGCAATATTTCTATTTGGTTGAAATTCAGATTCATGGGTCACTAAACATTTAAACCTTATTCAACGACAAAGTAACTTGTTAATTTTTCAGCCAAAGGACATGACTGATCTCAGCATGCAGCTAAGCATATCTGTTTCTTAATGATATTAAAGAGGAGAAAATTTGATAGAGATGGGACTTGTGGGACTGATTGTTCCAGGCTGAGAAATTGCATATTAGCTTTCATAATACTGTGATAAATCCATAATAAAAGAACAAATTATTATTTGTATTTTTTGCACTCTCAAGTCCCTGAAGCCTTTAGACAAAGAAAGAAATCTGTATCCCTGCCCATCCTGTCCTCCACAGACACAGGAGGAGTCCAGGATCCCTGCCAGTCCTGTCCTCCTCTTCCTTTCTGCTTTTATAAAACACTTTATGTACATAAATTTTTGCCTAACCTTTTATACTGTGCTATGTATTTTTTTTTTTAATGTAAAAAATACCTACCCTGGAGTTGGAAGGGAAAGCTGCGAGACGGTTCAATATTTATCCCCATTCAAATGTGACTGTCTGTTCTGGAGGATGCCAGGTGCTTCAAACACTGCCAAACATATGGCAGGGCTGCAGCGCAGCGCCTTCGACGGGGAGCTGAGCTAATGGCCCCACATGCATTTCATTTAAAAATATGGACAACTATTCAATCAAAATGAATTTTGTCATCTTGGTCAGAACCGCATTCAATCTGTGTTGAGAGACTTGAAAGGATGCTCCGCTGCCCATATTTTATAACAATGACTCATTCAGCTGCTATAATCCCAGTCAGATACAGTACAATGCTATTCCTTGCCTGTTTCTTTTCTTTCAGCTGCAACTTTTCCTCTGCTATGCACAAAACTCAGTGGTTGTCAAGAAGGTCTTGTTAGCACCTGCTTTAGGGGCTAGCTACTTATATCCAAGGCTTTGCACTTTCATACTCTTTTTCCCCTCTAACTCTGACCCTTTTTCTCTGAGTATGAAAATGTATCTCATCTTTACCTCGCAGCTACAGGACAGGAAAGCAGCTACTGTTACAGATCTGTATGATACAACCTTTTTCCTGATTTGTCTGATGAAAAATGTATAAGCGAGTAGAAAACATTATTATCCCAAAGCAATTCGTATACAAAAGCATAACAACCCTACCAACCCCAGCAGAGGCAGCAGATAACTTGGCTCTAATATTTTTTGTTTAAAAGGGATTTACCTTCTATCGTGGTTTCCTAGACCGATTCCAATGCTCATTAAAAGACTTGGATCAAAAAAACCCTTATGAAATCCTGCACCAAGCAAACAGTGAACCTCCTCCCTAAAAAACCCGGAAAGAATAATGATTGGCAGAAATAAGCATATAAATTAATCTGTGGGGCTCGTTAGAAAGATATGCTCCATTTCAGGAACAAGACTGACTTGGATATTAAAGGCATGAAGCAATTTTAGAGGTAATGATCAAATTAAATGAAAATATTTTTTTGTAAAATAAGAAAATCATAATTAAATAATCAAACATCCAGTGCCAGGCTGCATTCATATCAGGATATGAAATTTCCCCTAATTCAGCAGGAAGAAGAAAAAAGGGAGGAAATAATGACTCTGTGTTGCCCACAAAGAAATAAAAATATATATTAAAAAAAAATCTGTTACCTCCCTCTATTGCTCCCTCTCCTGCTGCCCGTGCTGGGTGGGTGAACTCCAGATTTTCCATGTTAGGCTCTCAGTGGGATTACCAGCTGAGCATTGGGGACCCACCTGTCCCCACCCAGCAAAAACCATCACTTTGCCGGTGACACTTCCCCTAACCCTTGGCCCCAGTGGGTCTGAACAGTGGTGACAGCAACCCTCGCCACAGCCAGCCCAAACCTCCAGAGCAAAGCTGTGGGGAGGTTCTGGCTTGGGGTCACAGGGGTGCCCAGAAGCCAGGTTTGGATTTCTTTAAACCGCTCTGCATTTGGTTCTTGTTGGGGTGGAGGGGGCTAAAGGAGGAGCTAAGGGTAGATTATTCCAGCGAAATAATCAGCAGACTGAAGTGAGTGGCTAGACCACAGGTATTTGGAGACTGTAAACTTGGTGCATGCACTGAGTGACTAAAATAGCTTCTTGACAGCTGTAAGTTATTATATAGACACTAGACTCTTACATCCTTTATTAACAGCAACTGGGGAAACTGCTCAAATTTGGTTTTGTCTTATGCACAGCATTATGAAAAAATAATGAAAAAATATTCCTCTATAGATTGTTAAGGCGTTTCTAAAGACATGACGTTATAAAAGTGCAAGCTAATTAAACTGGGCTAGAGCTTATTAAAAGTCCTATTTTTCTTTTTCAACTCTATGAACTGTTTTAGGGAGACTCAAAAGCAGGAAATATTTGTATCCACCGACATATGCATAGCTCTTTCTTGAAAAGTGAAACATTTGAATTAAAATTATTATGCTTATGACCAATAAATGAGACTTGTATGTGTTCTCAGGGAAGATATGCCCCTGATCAGGGACCGAAGGTCACTTGAGGAAAGGTCAGCAAACATCTTGTTCTGATTCAAAGACGGGGAGAGCCAAGCTCCTGCATCACATCCGACTGTTCATTGTGCATGCCAATGGGAACAGCTGGACATTGTCTAACAATCCTCATGGGCACAGGCTGCATCTTAGCAGCTAAGCAGCCTCTAAGGTCCTCCAGTGTGGGTATGTCTACATTTATAGAAGCTGATTGCTAAATAAAACAGGTGACAGTCTTTTCCCATGCAATTAAACCAGCCAGGTATGCTCTCCCACTTGGGAACATAACACGTTTTGAAAAAAAATTGAAGGAAAGAAAATTCTGCTAAAGGCAGGAAAGTTGTACAGTGTCTGTCCTGTATAATGAGTGAAAGAGAATTTCTTCTGCTTAAGATTATAGCAAATAAAATGCAAAGCAGACTCATAGGTTATGGGAACATATTTTAAAAATGATGAGCAGAGACAAGTTGAACTCCTGACCAGCCAAGAGATGCAAAAATCCTCACCAGCTGTAAAATGGAGTCTTACAGCTTTTTGAATGGGACTGAGTAGTAGGCCAAGGAGGAGATCCTGATGTCAGAAGTTTAAACTTGTGATGAGTCCTTTCGTCCTTTGTTTTCAAAAGAAGGAGGCATTTGTTCATTGTGTTCATTTGCACACCAGCTACGTAATCTCATGCCTCACATTTTTCTTGGCCTTTATAAAGGCTTTTTATATCCTTTCTTCCCATAAACTTCACTGCTGTGATTTTTTGGCTCCCATCTGAAGTATCAGAGATAGATCTCAACCAGAGACAGGGCAGGATACATTGGTGATTCTACTGAAATATAAACATCTCGAGAGCCTTTGAGTTATACCCAGAAGGTTACACCTGCCACTTGTCAGATCTGGGGCGGCAAAGGAATTTTCCCCAAAATCAGATTGGTGCGGGTGATCAAGTGTTATCTTTCTTTATCTATAGGATAATGTGGTAGAATTGTTGGGATCACCCTACAAATAATTGACATCATAACTGCCAATGAAAACTGAAATCAGCAGTGAAACCCTTGATCCCCTCAGATGTCTCTGTTATGGGTATCAATGTGTTTGGAGCTTTTCCTATAGATTGTGCAAGTTGTCACAGGCAGCTGGCAAGCTTTTTGTGGCTCCTTTGTGGCTGAATATCTATTCAATGTTCAAATGCAGTAACTAGTAGCTGGGCTTGGTGATCTAAACAGTCCTTTTCAGTTCGCATTCACATAATTATTTTACTTTTTGCATAGACTAGGCAGCTATGCAGAAGAGTGAAAGGAAAGTGATGTTGGACAGTAAGGGCATCATGAAGTGGCAGATTTTCAGCATCAGTTTCCAGATGAATGGCCTGGTGGTTTTCACTGGAATCTGAGGTCATGAGTGTGTGTGTAACACCACTAGGACAGATCTGCTGAATTACCAATAACAATTTGTTCTCTTGCTCTGATGCGGTAAAATTCCTATGTATTTTTTCCCAAAAGTTTCTATTTCAATATGTCTTAAATGTCTTATTAAAATAATTATTCTGCTATTATCATTTAATCCAATGTGTTATTAATATGACATTTGACAACCTATGGCTGAAAATTCTAGCTGCCTTTCTTGATTACAAGCATAAAGTTTTACAGCTATATGTGACAAACCAGTAGGGTCAGCAAAAAAGGAGCCTGAATTTTCTATGCAGGTCAGTAAAACTGCTGATGAATTGTTATTCTTCCCCTTAGTGGGGGCACCAATAGATCTGAATTATCTTCTCATCACTAGTGGACCTGTCTCTCAGGGGAAAGGTCAAAAATAATACATGGCAAGAAGTACGGGCAGAGAGTTGAGCATGCTTTGAACTCCTCAGCCCAGTGTGGCAACATAAAATGCAGGCATGAGGGGCTGGTTGAAAGGCTATCCTGATTCCCACCCCAGAGAATTCCTCAAGCAAATCTCCTCCCCACGGGAAGACATTTTGTTAAGTGGTCAGGATGGAACAGCTTAGGGATGGTGCTTGGCAGCAGGTGATGGCTCTTTTGGAAATAGGTGAGAAGGCAGAGAGACAAGTAACAAAGCAACCACTGGCCACCGCGCAGGAGTTGCTGCCCTCCATACAAACATCTTCCATCATCGAGGTCATGACACAGCAGGGTATTCAAAGCTTATCTCTGATAAGCCAGGGAAAAACAAGAGTGAGAAAGCCAGGGAAGAAGTATCTTACCCAGGTGGTAGAGAGCAGATTCACAACACTAACATTTGCTAGTGATAGCTCTGAGCTTCAAAGACCGCTAGATATGGTGCAGGATTTCATTTTGCTGTGTAAACTCCAAACAAAGAAACCGTTGCTATCCCAAAGTTTTCCTGAGTAGGAATTTAATCTGAGTAATTTCATCCAAGCAAATGAAACTTTAATCTCAATAAATCAGACTAATAAAATGAGAATAATACAGAAGCTACAGAGCTAAATTAATTTGTTTATCTTGAAATGGTGCCCAAGCATCTGTTTAAGATTTTGGGCATCTTGCAATCAGGTGAGGGTGAGAGATATATCACAAAACTAGGACCTGGATAAATTTTTGTTGATTTTGCTCTCTATTCTTCTTATGACACCAGTTGTCCATGGAATGTATTAAACACTGTTTAAATAGTTAAAGTACTGTAGAATTTTGAGTTAGAAAAATGACAGCTTGTAATGAACACTGAAAAAGATCAGATCACGAAACATAACTCTTCCTCTAAACACTCAAATAGCTTTCTTTTTCTGAAAAGCTGCCAGTGAAGCCATCCTAAGTGGTTTTAAAATTATATTGAGAAACACAATTTCAATGTATTAAAATGGATGTTAGACATGAAAGATCATTCAACTCCAAAAAGAACAACTTTTGTTCAGTTGTGATGAATATTTTAGCTAAAATGCACCAAAAGGCACCAAAGTCCTGCTCTTTTTCTTCAATTGTTTTCTGGCAAAGACAAGGCGAAGCATGAAAGCTAGGCTAGAAATAGATGGAGACAGTAAAGAAGCAGCAAGAAAGGTAAGAAAGAGTGGATGTCATACATGAAGAGGATGCTGTTAATAATCTGAAATCTCCCCAAAAACGTTGATGATGCAGTCCTTCCGACTCCATCCCATGCAATCAGCTGCGGAGCTCAGGCTGGAATGCAGGCTGCAAGCAGACATGAGTCCACATTTTGAAAAGCAAGATAAACCCAACCACTCTAAGTTTGTTGTTTTCCTTCTCTTTTGACTTGCACTCTGCCTTTGTAAACATTTCTGTAAGTGTAAATTACTCTTTTTTTCTGAGCAAGTCTATGCAACTGCTTTACATCTGAGCAGGATAGTGCTTGTGCAACCACCATCACCCCCACTAAAAAAAGGAGAGAGGAAGAGGAGAGGATAAGCATGATTCCCATTAGAGGAGCTCCTCAAGGCCTCCATGAGGTGGGCATCCCACTGTGCTTGGCTCAGGATGGGAGACACGTGGGTCTCCTCCTGCCTAGAGCAGTCAGGAGGTGCCAGCAGAAGTGGACGAAGGTGGGTAGCACTGGTGGTGAGGAAGGAAAAGGGGATTTAATAGTCTCACCTGATAACTGGAGATTAATATTGCCACAGAGTCATAGGTTAGTAATAACCTGCATAACTTTTATTAAATGATAGATGGACCAAGGCTGAGGTCTCCCACTGGAGCCTGTTTTGTCACCCGGCAGGTCAATGGCACAACTGGGTATAAAACCCACAGGTACAGTTTGCACCCCTCCTTCAGTCGCTTTCTGGTGAATAAAAAGCCTTGCCAGGCAGGTGGCACAGGGACATACTCCAGCCCCAGAGCATCTCCTGAAACTTTCCGGCACTGGAACTAAGAGACCTGCTGGTGGGACACTGTGTGGGCACAGGGGTGCACAGAGTTGCTGAGAGCAATCCGTCAAGAACACAACAAACTGTAGTGATGTGAAGCTGCAGGGAGGTGCCTACCAACCCAGAGAAGGAAAGGCTATTTAAGCCACTTCACCCTACCCTGACTTCTGGGCTGAGTCTAAGGTAGCATGGTTCAAATATTTCCTAGGTGTGAGTGTGTGGATGTCAGTCCTGAGCATCTGGTACCATTTCCTGCTCAAACAGCTCTTCCCACCTCTGCTGGGGAAGCAGGTACTAAGCTGGAATGTGCCACCCCTGGGCTGCTGAGGATGCCAAGGGCCAAGGCAGTCTCCAAACACTAACCCTCACTTTGTCCAAGAGGCTCCCTGCAGCCTCCTCATCTCACACTGAATAATCCACACTCACAGCACCTGCAACTGAAGATTTATTCACAGAATAGCTTCCATTAAATTTTGATAAAAATTCAGTGTTGTCAGGAACCGCTTTTCTCACTACCAAAACTTCTTTTTCTCTTTCATAAAATATGTCGATGGCACACAGTTAATTACGGCAGGCATTCTAAGGCTAGGGATGAAGTGAGGAACGCAGAAGTAGCCATGGGAATTCAGGGGAGCAATATTAATTGAACTATCCCAACTGTAACCACAAAAGGGACAAGGAGAGGTCCAGCTCCCAGCTCCAAAGCCAGGCTGTTGATGCTAATCTCATTCTGGCAGATGTTTGTCTGAGCATTCCCTAGGAGGCTTGGTTATGGACATCCTGCAGTCTGCTTCCATAACCTTGTTCCTGAGTTTATCTGTGAGATGGTGAAACAGTCACTTCAGTGCCTGTCACTGAACGTGCTCCAGAGCTGAACATCTTCCTTTTGAAAAACTGAAAATTAGATACAACTAAACAATCTTCTCCCTAATAAGGTGTGCTTAAAGGAAGATGAGATTCATATCCTTTTAACTGTTCCTCACTTTTTTTCCTCTGTCTCTCTCCTCTAATAAAGCAGGAGGTGTGATACGAACAGCAAACCAAAAGCAAACACCAAGAACAGTGTCTGACCGGATGCTTTCTCTGACCACTGGTTTTAAAGCTCTGCTTTCCCAGGAAGTGCAATTTCACCAAGCACCTTGTAAATCACAGGAATATGACCCCTTCAGCACTGAAGTGGTTGATTTGTCAGGGAGATAACAGTGGGAATGTAATTTCTATCAGTAAGGCTGATCAACTTTTCCTATTAATGAAGATTTTGATGGATTATGTGAGATCAAGTAAAGCAAATGTACACGGCATGACATTAATGCAGTGAGATATTCTTTGGCAGCTTCTCCCTAAGTTCATCCACAGGACTACTAGGGTGCTAGTAGTGTTGTCCCAGTCTATAAAAATCATGACGACAGTAAAATGGAGATATCTGAAACTGTTGAAGAAGTGTTGCATTGGCTGAGTGGAGCACACCACTGTTCAGGGACATGGCTTCTTTATATTTACCCTAATACGTCTACTGAGAGGAAATTAGATAGTTGACATTTTGCTGAAAAACACTGACTTTGCTGCTTAAGGAAAATATATCTCCCTTCCATGAAGGGATGCATAGTTACGTTCACTGATCTTGAATCATATGCAGAGGTATAAGGAAAGTATAGATCTGACCAAGGGAGTGCTTGTTACTCTCCAAACAAAACAAAATCAAAGAGAGGTTTCTGCCTTCTGCAGCCAGAAGGGAGCCTGCAAAAATTATAACAAGGCATTGCTGTGACTCATTGCATCAATAACCATTTCCCATGATATCTGAGCTGCTCGCTGGATATATCTATTTTCTCTCGTCTTAAGTTTAGTCGGTGAGAAGTCTGGGAATGAAACCATCTTCTCTGTTTGAATAGGAGATATCAAGTTCTGAGTGTGCTAATTGCCACCTTAATAAAAAATAACAGACAATAACAATCACCACATAATGACTGAATATTAGGAATGGCAGGGCATACTGTTCCCTCTGGTAGCAACTGATGTTATAGCAAAACTATATCATCATCTACTCCTGAAGAGAGGGAGAAAAAGCTATGTCCTGTATTTATACCGGTTGGGGTGCTCTCCAGTTTATCTGCGAAGTCAGGCTTGCAGACTCTTGAAATATAATTTGGGAGATAACTGGATCAGTTCTTCCCAGCGGAAGGCTCTAATGAGAGACAAAGGCAGAAGGATTTGTTCACTGAAGAACATAAGTTCCAAATTAAACACAAGAAAATATACAGCTCAAAAAAGGGCTTGAGGAAGGAAGGGGATAGAAAAGCAGAGATAAAGAAAAATAAAGGGATATTGTAGAAGAAGCATAGCTGTGTGTTGGAGTGCATGTTGTTGGGCATGGAAATGAGAGGAGATGTCGTCATTCTGCTTTCTGTGTACTGAATCTTTAAATGTAGATGAATGTCTTTCCTTGCTGTGGAGGCAGCTCCAAGGCAGCTGCTGTCTTGTGTTTCAGTGCAGATGCAGAATAGTGCCAGAGCAAGATGGCTTCCTCCTCTTTGCTGACCAGCAACTTCTTTCAAAATCATTGGATTTTCACTTTCTGATGGTTTTGTTGTTTTTTTTTTTTTTTTAAGCCTGGTCTGGAAGATAAAAGCAATATATTCTGTAAATAGAAAAATTCAGTCTTGTGGGAATTGCTGATAATATGTCAGTGCTGGGTGCCTACTGCCAACCAGTCAAACCATCCATGCTGTCAGATGGCACTGGGGCTGTTTTCCCCACCAGGAACACAGGAACACGTGACATGTGGTGGAAATGCCATGGACACCCATGTTGCAGTACACCACACACCTCCAGCTTTCTCCTGTCCCTATTTGAATTATTTCCAGCACTACCCAACCTCAAAATCTTCAGAATTAAAACATGCCATTAGTAGTCAGTTCAGCACATCATGCCCTGAAGTGCAGTCAGGATGACTCATAGTGCAGCTTTTCTTGTCCAGCGCATGTATTGAGAGCCATAAATCAGCGGGGTCACAGTGTCAGCTTTTGCTTTGTAGTGCCCATAATATTTTTGCCTGCATATCATATGCCTTAATGCACTGTATACATACATGCCCATGTCTTTCTGAAAGTCTCTGCACTTTGGATAATTACATGCAAATGGGGTCACCGTACCACAGACCTTTACCTAGCATTAAACCCCTCAAATATCACTTGCAGTAGAAGATCCTAAGGATTAGTCTCATTCCTCTGAATTTATCCCACGGCTAAAACTCATGCATCTTTTTCCTAAATATGCAATAATAGCTAAAGTGCACACTTTCATCTGTTAACCATATATTGATGGAGACAGGACAAAGCTCACAGGGTTAAGTTCCAGCCTCAGTTCAACCTGTTCCACTGAGTGTAGATGAACGTATAGAGCTGGGCACTAACTTTGACTCACACATGAGAAATAGAAAGGATGTGTAAAAAATACCTGTGACTATGCAGGAATTACACATACAAAAAATTATGGTAGTGCAAGTTTATCCATTAAGAAAATGACAGCCTATGAAAACGATGACTTGCAGCCCTCTTTGTCCCCATCAGTGACATGAACTGTTTTGTAAACATTGTCTGACTACTCACTACACTGACTGCCGATGGAGATTCTCTTCAGATTCATGCTCCCATTAAATGGCCTAAAAAATTTGTGGAGGCAAGGAATGTACTTGACTACTGAATTGCTTTAGCATGAAGGATCTCTCTGTAACAAGGAATAATGTCTTTTATGCAAGACAGAGAGCTTTCCAGGAAGCAGAGTCAATGCTGCAGACATAATTTGAACATCTCTGTGTGTTTGACAGGCTCCCTAATCCACCACCATTAGTAAAAAGAAAAAATTAAAAAATGAAGAAAAAGTAAAGTGTAGAGTCCCTAACCTGCCAGAAATGTCCATGTACAGGAAGACAAAGGAAAACTGGAAATAACGTGTGAGTCTTGTTACCTTCTGTCCCCTCAGGAAAATTCTAGTGAAAGCATTCAGCTACAGTGGTGAGTAGCATAGAAGAGCCTGAATAGAACTAAAAAGAATATCTATTAGTGAATGGCATACAAAATAAAAGAAAATGTATGGCCTTTCAGCCTCTAGGTCACCAGGTCAAGTCCAGCTCACACAATCAGTGACAGAGGTCACTGTCATACGAGGGATTCATGGTCAGTACGACATTGGCTTCTGAGCCATGAGCTGCAGCATTAGAACTCTTGCTCCTTACCAGGAGATGAAGATATTACATTGTTTCTGCCATCTTTCGCTCATTTAAATTCAAATCACATTAATATTTGAGGATTATTAAAATCCTGGTAAATGCATGTACATCTTGAATGCTCCACTACCTTTCATATTACAAGTATTACTGCTAAACAAGGGCACAATAAAAATGCATATCACTTAACAAATTCTTTTCACTGGTGCAAACAATCATGCAGGATACAAACTAGTGGAAAATCAGACCATGCCTCTAATAAAAATTCTCAATGAATTGAAAAAACTCAGGTACATTTACCTTTAAATAAAAAACTTGCCTGCCCTCTTTCTGCATTATCCAGAAAATTCTTCTCCAAAAGAACTAGAAGGGTATAAGCATATAATGCTCCCTTTTGAGCAAAACAAAATACTTATTCATTTTTGCTTGGTATTATCTCCTACCCAAGGAATTTTATACCATGGAGTACTTTAACAAGAATTATAAATGTATGTGAGGAGGGAAATTTTTTCCTTTTTCACAAGTGAGAGACCAAGTGAACAAAAACTGCTCTTTCTAAAATTAAACTGTCCTCAACTACCTGTAATCAGGAATACTATTGTAATACTGGGATTAATCAATCCACCTTCCCTCTGACAATGACCTTTTCTATAGTGTTTTATGCTGCAAAATTTTAGCAGCACTCACTTGATAGACACTTTGCCTTACAACAGTTTTCTTGGCACTGATTTCCATCCTCCTACCCCCATATTCTGAAATGCGTTTAACAATTTATTCTTGAATCCCTCTATGTCAATGCTTAAATATGGATTTTAGTTGTGAGTAAAAAGCATTATGGTCATGACCAACTTTAAATTTTCCCAGTGCAAGTATATTTCATGTACAGGAGGATAGGTGCGAGGGGGGAAATTGACATAGATAATTTTTACTTAAAGAAAGCTTCATTTAGCAAATGACGGAATTCACACAGTCTAAAATGAAGGCTTGAAAGCTGGGATACACCGGCTTGACTGAACCCAAATCCTCTGGCAGAGTCCATCAGGTGCCTCAGCACACACATCAGTTTTACCGCCAGTCTGTTTGGACATTTACAGCTCCTAAACGACACTGCAGCGATGGTGATCAGAAACAGCAAAGACGAGTCAGAAGTCTGGCCCCATGAGGAGGTTTGAAGATATGCTGCCTACGTTCTGCGGTAGACAAAGCATCAAAGTGCCTTGCAAGAAACTCTGCATCCTTTCAGCCACCCTGGAGGTGATATTATTAAGCTCCAGTGGGATAAATCCAATAAGAATCTGCTCAGCAACATGACTAAGGGCTCCACAATTCTGCCCTATATTTTTGCTTCTGGAAGCCGTTTTTTTAATCTGTTTGTAGATGAGGAAATTAAATGCTAAATTTCACATCCTCCCCCACTCAGATTTCAAGGCTAATCTAATGCACGTTTATGTAGAGTCTGATTCCCCTGCTAAGTGTTTCTATTCTCCACCCAATTTGGCAGCTAGTGAACAGTGCACAAAATAAATTTAATTGATTTGTACAGGTATTAAAACAGATTATCATCTACACAGATTTGGAAAGCTGACACTGTGTGTTAGCAGACACTGTGTATTAGCCAAATAGATGATGCAAACTATAATGATTTACAAAGGGTTTCAGAGAGCTGGGTATTAGCAGACAGTAGATCACATTAGACAGCAAAAGAATTTCACATTTATCCATCAAATGACAAAGAAGATCCAAACTTAATCATGAGATGATTTATATATCCAGGAATGATTAATCTAAAACATCAGTGTGGATATTAAGAATCAAATTTTCATACAAAGGCTCTTGATTTACCTATTCCTGCAAACCATATGCATGATGAAATGCACTCATTTCCAGTGCAGGCCAGAATTTTCCATCCAGGCACTGACTGCAAATAAACACCGCACCCAGAATACAGAACTGAGCATATACGTGCAGCACCAGCTAGATATCTCTGCTGAAAACCCATGGCTGCCCACCCTCTGTAGGAAAATATTGACATACTGACATATGGCTGACAAATATGCAATGCAAATATCACCAAATTGCTGCTTCCAGTATGCAATTAATAAAGCAGAACTCTGGGAGGGCACATTAGCAGTCATAGCCTCTCTTGGAAAGGTTGTTGCCTGGAATATTTGAGAATATTGTTACCTGATTTGGTGCCCCTCTCTGCTGCCTCTGCCCACAGTTTGGTGTGACATGGGGATGTCAGGGTGCCTGTCACCTTGTGCCACCACTCTGACTCAACTGCAGCAGTGGGCAGTGGTGGATGCCCAGGGATGAGCACAAAACCATGACATGAGTACAGCAATCTCAGTGCAGTATCCACAGTGACCATTATTATATCACAATAAATGAAATTGGGGAATGAAAATGAAAAACCTTGCCAGAAGAAAAAGGAAGCAAGCTGTGGAGATGCTGTGTTAAAACACACCCTTTTGTGCATGTAAGGAGAGGTTGTTTTTCCAAAGGCACAGGATGCTTTTAGACAAGCAGGGCTAGAGAACCTGCAAAAGAAATTGTATAGCGGTTCTTTAATCAAACATCTGCGGCAGCTGAATTAAAACATTAGTTAATGGAGTTAGGTCTGAGATTTGAAATTTGTTTCTCTTTGTTCTACAGCCCAGGAGACCACTCTTTTTTTAATGCCTCCCCAGTGTATGAAATCACTGTAGTGTCCTTTACACTGCTTCAGGAATTACAAAGGCTGGAAAAATACTTTTCTTGGGTAACTAAATAAACTTGTAGCTGGCCTGAATTTTTCCCCTTCTACACTGAAAACACAGTCAAACAGACTGCTTTCCTTATCCAGCAATGACCAGTGCACAGCTCTGACCAAAACCCTGTTGTTTCAGCTGATTTTGAAAGATGTCTTTTAAGAACAAGGTAAACTCCAAGGAAACGCTCTCCTCTGAGTCAGATATGATTGCACAATCAGACATTGTAGCTTCTAGGCTTTGATCCAGAAAAATACATGAGTGTCTGACTTCAAGGGGGTTTTTCATACACTTAATATTAGTTGCTTACACACTCTGTTGCACAGAAGTCTGAGCACAATGTGTTAGCAATAATTACTGTTCTCTGAAAACACGCAAAAAGCATTCAGTAAAGGTTGAGTTTAGTGTTCAAGTGTTGAATAATCGAAAAGGTTATGCTATCGTATAAAAAAATCAGAAAGCAAAAAAAAGCAAACACTTCCTGGCAACACTGAAATATATTCATCAATTCTGGAAAGGTATCAGAATTTATTTCATAGTTATAGAATTGATTTTATAGCTACATAGAATTTTCCATCAATGAAAACCTCAAAGGACTTTATAAACTGGGACTGAATTTTATCTCCCGGTTATAGGAAACATACAGCTGCCGTTTTCAAAACTCTGATCCAATTCTTACAAGCATCTCCTTGGAACAAAAGTCAGTCACCACTTTCGTAAAGTATCATCTGAAGTATCATGTGCAGGTCCAGTGTGGTCCTCTCCCATCCTCTGGCCTAATCTTCCTACCTGCATATTACTTTCTACATGTTTACTTCTTAGCTAGTAGTATAAAGGAAACCTGATCAAATTTCAAAGGGTGAAATACTGAATGTATGAATAAAAAGAATAAAATTAAGATTGATTGCAGTAGACTCAGACTTTATCCAGATATGTTAGTAATATTAGTTTTAAAAATCAGTAATAAATAATTAATGTAATAATGTAGTAAGGTAAGAAGTAATAATGATTAAAATATCTTATCAAACTCTTCCAGTGAAATTAAACATTTCCACTGAAATTGGAAAATAACATATTCATAGCTAGTACCTCAATTCTGAAAACAATATCATATAACCTTCAGTAGCTCCAGTTTTATGGTGACCTATTCTTACATTACCATATTTTTTTAAGGCAACAGTTATTTCCACAGTAGCCCTGCCTCTCTGGGCAGAGAGGTTTGTACTTTTAGAGTGGCTGAAGTGCAGGTATAGCTTTGTCAGGACAATGTAATTACATCAAACACAGGCCTGATCCAGCCTAACGATGATAAAACTACACGACTGAAATGCACATTCCTTTCCTCCTGGGAAATCTAAAACCCACTGAGGTGTTGCTGCAGGTAAATATGTCTTAGAGGCTTTTCTGTTTCATTGTTCACCCACCTAATTGCCATTACTGAAGAAGGATGTCATGAGAGAGAATTTAAAGTATTTTTTGGACACTGGGCAGCACAGACTGGTCTGATTTTGTTTTTCTGAAGTTACTTGGCACTGTGGATCTCTAAATAAATATAAAGTCATTCACAATCAAACAGGCAAGAAAGAAATGACAAGTGTTTTGACAGTGCTCAAAATACTTTGAGGTATTTTTAGCATATTTCTGAGTCGTATTAGCTTAACCTGTAATAGAATATAAATGAGCCCATATGGCAGAGATGTAATTATGTTCCATGTGAGAAATCCCTGTGGTAGATTTGGGGAAAAAAACCTCACTACATGTGCCTTCTGGAGGGCACGATTTACACATGATTACCTACTCATTTGCATAGAGAAGAATATGAAGTAACACAATGCTAACAACACGGTAATGAAAAGGGCAAGCAAAGACTCCAGATCCCTGGGGGTGCTGATCCCTCTGACTGACATCCAGTTAGGAGCAGGGAATTCGTCCCTTTAGGGAGTACATTTTATGAAGCGATCTTTGATTATGTGGGCACAGTAATCATGAGTCTTAATTATTATTACTGTGAGAGAATGGGCTACAAATCTCCAGGGAATGTCTCTGTCACAGATACTTTGCCGGCGAATGCTGAAAATTAGTGTTTTCCCAAGGATCATTTTCATTCCAACCTGATATTTAGCTGAAGTTTCTTTGACTACTAGTCATGAAACATTAAATATAGATTAGAGGCAGAGAGATGTTGAAAGTTAAAATTCACCGGAGGTGCACACCCGTGCACTTGAGAGACAGCCCCAAATGTTGTCCAGATGTTGTAGCAACAAGGCTGAGGGTTCCCAAGCTGCAGCACAGCCACAACAGAGGAGAAAGTGGATGTTTAGCATTCCACTGGCCTTCTGTTTAGTTTACTTGTAGTGTATTAATTTAGCAGAAAGTCCTAACAGTCTGTTAGCAGTAGATGTTACCAAGTGTACACTATCCTGAAAGAATGAAGAAATTCTTTTATAGCAATAAAGGGAGCAATTCAAAGCATGTAATTGATTTTCCACATTTTCAAACTGTGATAAGGCTAAGCTTTAGCAGCAGAAACATGTGTTTGCAGTTTTGTCAATGTTCTTCAATGAATTGCAAAAAAAAATAGGAACCTATAACTTATTGGTTAGATCATTAACATGCACTGGGCATTTCAGTGGCTATTGAAGCACTTGCCAAGAGCGTGTCATCTTCTAAACAGACTCAGAGGTAGTAGGGATTGCTTTTTGCCACAGGACATGTTTTTGTGATTATCTAAAATCATTCTTTTCCATTAGGAACACCACAGCAGAACATCAAGGCTTTTTTAACTAGCTATTGTCACGTTTGTGAGCTGTCCTTCCTCACATCCTTTTCAGTCTGGAGGGGCAGAGCGGCGGCGGGGCAGAGCTCATGTCTCTGCTCACCCCTGCAGCATTCCCAACCAACTACAGCACAGTGGTTGCTGCCAGCCAGGCTGCTGTCCCCACTCTTCACAGCACAGTTAGGGGGCTCGCTGGGCCTCCCCATGGACATCCCTGGTGACACCCACCAGAGGAGCTCAGAGCAGAGCCATCCAAACAAGTTTTCAGAAAGGTTTTTGGGTTCTCCTGGCACCAGAAAGAAGACAGCACAGAGTGCAAGAACCAGCGCAAGGTCACCTACTAAGGCTTGGAAAACAGGTCACCTACCCATCCTCTGAAACCTTTCAATTTCAGACTTCCTGTCTCTCATTATGAGAAACCTCAGATGCTTAGCAGTTACTTTGTGAAAAAAAAGAGAGCACACATCCTCAGAATAACATATTTATCAGGATATACAAGGGAGATACTGAAAATTTGAGTCCTATTCCTACTCCATTGGCCTTAGAGCAGACATGTGGACCCAAAACTTAAATCTGCTTGGCATGCTAAGCCTGAGCTGCAGACTCAGACTCTCACTGCATTTCAATGAATAACTGTGCAGAGCGATACAGGCTGAGATGGTGACACTCATCAGGACCCACGGGAGAACAGCAAAGATTCCAGTAACTGAGGTAGTTGTGGTGGAGAAAAGAGTAGAGGTTCATGTCCCCACATGTCATTTGCCTGAATTCTCGTGTTGGAAGACTTGCCAATGAGAGAAGGAAAGAGCTTGGAGGGATGCCTGCCCACAGCCAGGAGGGAAGAGGGTGTTTGCAGCGTGGGGGTAAGGAAACCATCTTCTGGCATGGTGAGGAGTTGGCAAGGCTGTCTGGGAATCAAACAGGGCAACAGTAGGGCAGGGGGGAAAAAACCCTCAAAGACTAGAAGCAAGCACATTCATGTTTTCTCCCTCAGGACAGCACAGAGCATCCCCCACAGAGGATGACTTCATAGCTTTGAAATTAGGTAAGCAAGCTTCAGAGAATAGGAAATGGGGATGCAAGACCCTTTAAACTGAAGTCCAAAGGTTTGAATTTGGGAGAAAATGTGAGTAACTATCTGAGTTTGTCATCATCTCAGTACCATTGGGTTTCAGATAGCAGCAGATGATGATCTTGTATGGCTTTTACATGGGCACACATGGGTAGCATCTGAACTGAGGCAGGTGCTGTGGTTATGGCCTGCAGATGAAGGAAAGGGGACAGGAGAGGCAAAGAGTCTCTCTGGGCCTCCACAGGAGGGACAGTTCTTCTGGACCAGGGGCATCCACTGCGGGATGATGCATTTGGAGTGCCATGCTCTTCTACCACAAATAGGCTTTTTAAAACACCTGGAGTGTGTTGAATGGCTGAGTGACATGCTTGCTGCTCCCTCTGCCAAAGGAACCAGCAGTATTTGTAGAGCCACGAGGCCTTTCTTCTACAAAGCAATAAAACCGTAAGGGCAAAATACGAGTGAACTCATTTAATCTGACAGCATGGAAGAAACAGAAAACCAAACAAAACCCCAATGGTTGCTCTATCCCATCCATCCTCCATATGTGTCTCCTCCTTTTCAAAAGCGGTGCACAGGGAAAACAAAGATGGTTCCCTTCCTGGGGGCTTAGCAGAGCTGCTGCAGTGACCTCCACAGGCCCTGCTGTTTGCATGGATTCATTATCAGTGGCTGCACACACCGGCTCTGCTCCAGATCTCTGCAAACACTTGTGCAAGGTGCAAAGAAATACCATGGGCAGTGCAAGGATCCCGTTATGGAGATGGTGGGAATTGAGGGTGCTCAGCTACAAATATAACCAAGCCTTTCTCAGCTATTTCTGGTTTCTACTCTCAATTTGCACTTAAGAAATCCAAAGAAACAGAGCTCTCAAGCAATAACATGGCTCAACAGACAGCAGCTTTATTTCAGCTGCTTCCTAGCCTAGTTTTTTTGTTTGGTTTTGTTTTGTTGCAGTTTGGAATACAATTTTTTAAAAACAGAAAGAAAAAAGGGAAAAGATACAGGAACTATGTGTGCTTCACTGCAAATGCTGCTCATGTAATTCTCTTTGAAGTGTGCAGCAAAACTCCTTTGTAGGTTAATGAGAACAGGATCAGGCCCTCCACAGTGAACTTGTGCTGAGAGCAGATAAGATCTTGAATCATTCAGAGCCAAGCATGTTATTTGTGCAACATGGGCAGGCTGAGTCAATCTCTGAATATTTTTAATGGGTGTCAACGTGAAGTGTTAATTCCACAAGTTATGTTGTTTTGCAGTTTGCTTGTGCCTGCTCTCCAGGCTGCCTTCACAAATGGTACACATCCCTTTGCTGGCTGCGACTGAAGAGCTATTTCCAGAACTGCTGCAGGAAAACAACACTTCTGAGAAAGTATAAAATGGGACTTTTACAAAGAATTGGATAACCAAATGATAGTAGAAATTACCTGCTAGATATTCAGATTGTTAGCACACATAGAAGTAAAAGGAGCCACATTTCAAATGAAGATTATTACCTTTCTTTTTAAGGACCCTAAAAATCAAAACAATCATTAGGTAACTGATCATTTTTGAGGAACTAATCACTTTTTATTACAAAACAGAGGACTGAGGTACTGAAGTCTCAGATGCTTAGATAACATCTGACTCTGGCTAGTACCTATATAACCTTAGTAAACAGGATCAGAAAAACACTGAAAACATTTTGAATTCTGGTGAAACTAAGCACTATGAAAAGCTTTTGGATAAGAAATCTTTATTTTTGACTTTCCCTATTTCTGTTCCCAGGATCTCCATGCACTTCCTAATGCATCTTGAAGCCAAGATGAAATTACAGCCCTCATGAGGCCAACGGGAGGCTCACAATTGCCTGTTGCCTTCAGCAGAGCCGGGATTTTACTCTTACTGTAAAGATATCTTAAGAAACACTAGGCCCAGCTGCCCACTTTATGGAAATAGTCAGCTGGAAACATAGCAAAGCCTACCACACAATTTCCTTTCCACTTTCCCCTGCAGGAAGATTTTTAATCTTGGAGTAGAAAACAGGATCCAGGGAAACCTGTGGAAGCCTTGTGGCTGCCATCTAGAGAGAGCTGGCTCTGGCTGGGCTCCTCGCCTTGCCCTGCTCCCCACCCCACCTCAGCCCCAGCTTTGCAGCCCACTCTGCTCGTCCCTCTTCCATGATGCAACAAAGAGGGCTGGCCTTGCTAGGATTCAGAAACACCCAGACTAGCTGTTCCCTGCCTCCATCTTCTGTGACTCTGGGGCACGTGCTGGAGGACCCGCCCGTGGTTTCTGCATGCTCTGGAAAGCCATCCTCTTCCTACATCTGAGTCATGGTGGTCTTCAGCTACTCTTGGCGTGAGAGGCACAAATCCTGCACTGCCATAAATTCCCACTTCATAATCTCAAACCCGGCCTGTGCAGACAACCATCTTCTACTGCCTTCCTCCTTTGCAATCCCTCCTCCTCCTGCCTCTGTGACCTTTCCTGACCTGCACACCACAGCCTGCTGCCTACCCAGGCCCTGATTTCCACCTCTCTCCCCCATGTGCTCACCCCTGGGGACAGCAGACCCAACATGACACCAAGGACTCCAGGCTCAGCAGCTTAGCACAGCGCTCCCCATTTGCTGTCACACATGAGCTGCGTATGCTCCACCACTCCAGAGTTGCAAATCTGTGTGTCAGGAAGTGGAGATTGTGCTCAGACACCAAGTCATCCCAATTGCAGCTCCTAACTGGAATTGGTCAGAATCCATTTTCTTACAACTGAGCACCATTTGCTTCTCTTAATTTTAACAGTGAAGTGCCCAATCCTACAAAATGCTAAACCTTTGAGCAGGTTGCAAAATTTTCTTTCACTTCCCTCAGAATTAGAATAGCTATTTTCTTAATTAAGAAGTAAATAAATAAACTACTTGCAGTCTTTTAAAAGACAGCTTCATGCTAAGAAGAGACTAATTACCCTCCCCATTCACAGAAAATAAAAGCGAAGCTTTCACCATTATAGAAAAATAAGTACTGAGAAGTTAACAAGAGCCATAGCAAAATCTGACTTTGTGATGAGCTGGTTTTCCTGCAATTTTTTCATTTATATAAATATTTTGAGAAACCCACCTTGAGGTTTTGTGTTGGCTTTATTATTATTATTTCCTCTTTAGATGCATTTGTAGATGAGTAGGCTATAAATGAAACACTCATTTTCCTGAAGGCAATCATAAAGGTGTGTTGTAGCCTTTTCTTCTCAATTTCATATAGAGTGTATTTACCACAATGTGCAGTAATATTTTAATTTGAACAACTGGAAAATCCTTACCTGCCCACTCTGTACTCTCAGTATTAAGATCAGCTCCTTTGGGAGAGTGTTTGTGCTTCTATTTAACAGTAGAATGTCATGACTAAAGAAGCTGTCAAACACCTTGAGAGTAAGTCACTTCTCTGTTTGGACAGCAATGATTTTGTGATGAACATGATGAACACTGCACAGTCGGTTCTCAGCAATAAATGGGGATCTGACCAAGTTATATTGATAATGGTTGGAGCAAGGACACTTCCAGAGGAGTTACCCCAGAGAAACAGGCAAGAGAGCAGTAGAACAGGAGCCACAGAAGGTTGGCCAGGGATGTTTTAATGGTACATACTACCCAAAACTTCCTCCATCAAATGCAGGGATTAGGAGCAGCCAGGATAGTCTCCCCCCCAGGGAGGTGGGGGAAAAAACAAAGAGCCAGCACACTGTGCTGTGACTAGCGCAGTCACAGGATGTAAAACAGCTATATGGGATCTGAATTACGCAAACAAGTATGCAACAAAACAGCATCAAGTCATCCCACCTGAGGGATACAGGACATTTTCATTTTTCTGGTGGTCTTTGTCATCAAACTACCCCATAAATATTTCTGATAATTTGTGTTACGGCAAGTAATTAATATTAGCCAAGATATACTAGAACTAGACAAAAATACCCTTCTCTCTCACCCAAAGGGATCCTGGTGATACCATAAGGAGGAAAAATTCCACCTACTGTGCTGCACTTTTGACATAGGGTAGCATTCCATGTTAGCCTAGCATAACACCTTATTAAATGCTGCAGACCACTAATAATGCAACCATCCAAATGACAGTTAATTGCAAATAAAAGTCGATCACTTTAGCACTTCTAAAGTAGTTATTTCTAAGACAACCCATCAAAAATACTTTGCATTGTGGCTGACAAGAGTGTCCCAATGAAGCATGTTTACATCACTTTAATGGTTATTGTGAAGTTTTCACTTTAGTGAAGCTCAATCATTCCCCGTACTTTTCACACACTGCAAAAAAGCCTTAGGATACAGGGAACAGGCAAGGCTTGTGGGGTCTCACTTCATAAGAGGTCGGTGGCTGAATGCAGGTCTGGGTCTTCATTAAGTGTTGTCTGAGTAGAAAACTAGAGTTTATTTACTCAACCTCAAGATAAGCAACTTAATGCTGCTGATTTGAATGCAAACAAGGGCAAGACCTCATGCCTGGAAGACTCTCTGATGTGGTTACACTGGAAGTATAGAATAAACACAAGTTGAGATCTGAAACACAGTTGCCATGGCCTACAAAATCAGGATGTTTGAAAGTATTTAAATTTTTAAAAAGCATTGTCTACAACTGAACTATCAAAGTGGTATTGCTTTTATCTGGAAGATGTTACACTTGCAATTACATCTTGTTTATTAAGGTCTGTTTTGCTCATTCACTGAAATCTCTCCCATATGACAGAAATTACATTTGCTTCTCCATTTAGTGACCTCAAATGACAAAAGGTGCAGAATGAATTTGGGTTGGCACATAAATGCAATTATGCCTTTTTTCTTACAGGGCTTAACTACTCTGCTTTAACACCATCACTGGCTGCTGATGGTGTTTAACACACTAATGAATATGGGGCTCATAATGCTTGCAATGTGTCCAGGACCTAATCCTGATATGCTTGGCTTAAGAAGCTATTTCACATCTCAAAATGCTTGTAGACTTCTAAAAACTAAACTGTGAAAACCAAGGCCTCAGCTGTAAGACAAGCCTTGTTTCCTAAACCTGCTAACCCGTTTTTAAGTTATGGTACTGCTGTTCCAAAATTGATCAGGAACGTCAGAACAAAGCATTTCTCTTTTATGCTGTAAACACAGCAAAGGGGTCAGTCCAAAGCAAGAAAAACAAAGTTCTCCTTCTCCAAAGGAGTGTGAATCATTGCATAAGCCTTACAGCTCAACTGATGAACAACAGAGGCAAGAGATTTACAAATATAAAAAACTCCCACAGCTGTGGATGCAAGAGCAACCCTATCTTCTAATGGGACCAAGAAGATTACAGAATTGTGTTTTTGGATCAACATTTGAATTCAGAATCCGTATGATCCATTGACTCCAAGTTTGCACAACATGCAGAGCAATGATACTCTGGGTCCAGCAATGTAAACAGCAATGAAAAAAATCTAGGAGAATTAAAAAGCAGGGTGAGGCTGATATTCAGAACTGATTTTGCACAGTATTGTCAGTTGTGTAGGGCTGCCATTGGAATTATTTATGAAATAAAATGCAATTCCAGTGCTTCAGCACTAGAGGGTAAATTAATAATAAAAACAGAGCTGTGCCTCAGTTTCCTTATTTTTATAGGTAAGCATTTAAACTCTTTAGTTAGCACCTCTTTATCTTTCTTGAGTTTTGCTAGCTGAAGATCTTTCTGAGGCCATGCAGCACTGGGGTGAAAGAGTTATGTCACACAAATGCAAACTTCTTGCAAGAGTAATAATTCACGTGTTTCATGCCAAACCCATGATTACTTTCTCTGGTCATCATCAGGGTGCACACCTTTTCAAAAGGACTACAGTGTCAGTCTGGAAGTTGTCTCTTGCGACTGGGATTGGCAAAAGACTGATGAGATACTAGCCCAGAGCCTATTTTGGAAAGTACTCATCCTGTAAATAAACAGCAGTCTCTTCTCATACCTAGTTATCATCCCTTCAAATAATAGTTTTTTTAGAAAGTGCAAAGGGATAGCAGCAGAACGGTGGGTGCCATGCAGAGGGCAGAACTGAACCCCACTAGACTGCAGTGTTACCCCTCTATTGAAAAAAAACAAAACCAAACACAACACAAGCACATATATAGATGCACATACGAGAAATTTTGGGCATTACTGTATGAACAAACCAGAAATCCTCCTTCTCAATAGGATTTGTTATGGAAACAGCATATAATTTCATTCCAATACCACAAATTTGCCACTACATTAAAGAGCATTACTGTTACTGAAGGATGAACAGTAAATCAACATCCACAGCTCTTCAGGCTACAGCCCTCTTCAGGGGAATGGTGATTCGGAGTGTCCCTTCATTCCAGGGTATAAATATATCCCATGAGAGAAAGCAAAGCTGCTGACTATGGAATGCCTTAATAACAACTTCAGCCCAACAAACTTTGTTATACCAGTTTTGTTATATTAACCTTCTTGTCAGGGACAAAAGAAGTGGGCAAATCTGCTTCTTTGTATACTTATACTTTCTACTTACTGTACATTGATACTATCTCTGGTAACCATGGCACATCAATTACCCAGACTATGCTGTAAAAACCCCATCTAAACCCCCTGAAGCAAGGGACAGATTTCTTTTTAACGGTAAACCATTATTGATGGCCCATGAAAAAGACGTCTTTGCATCAAATTAATAAAGCACCTGGAATACCATTCTGTGTTGAGAAATAAAATATAAAAAGCTGGGTGGCCCACACAGATAGCACCGCAGCATTCAGTGATGACTGTGACCTTTGCAAATTACTGCCCTGTGAAGGGTCACAAAAATTAGCAAACAAAAAAGCAGGGGGTGCTCTTTCAACTGATTTATGAACATATTGTGCTCTCTGTCATATTTATTAAAATATCCAAGATTGAACATGGAGCATGAGCTCTGGAAAAAAAAAAATTAAAAAAGAAAAATCCAGAGAACTGAAGGGGATAGGTATCTCCTGCAAATCATGAACTGTAAATACTGACATTGTACTTCTTGTAGAAAAAATTCCATTATTCATTTCTGATATGTATTTTTAAAAATTTGTCTTCCCATCCCTACCATAAATACAACATTTCTGTTACAAATAAATATGTCCTCCCATGCATAAATAAATCACATACACTGTTGCAAGAAAACAGATCAGTCAAAACGGCTGAAATGTAATTATACACTGACCAAAAAGAATTCCATTGCAACTGAGAGTGAATGGCTTGTACTTCAGGTCATTAGCAGAGTGCTGAACAGCACCATTAAAAAAGCTAAAATAACCCCCAAGAAGGGGGAGAAAAAATTTGAGAAAAATGTCCAAATATCTGAGAAAGCAGGAACTATGATTATGTAGAACAAATGTTAAAATAATGAGAAAACCCTGCCCCCTTGTCTCACCTTAGAGAAATTCTGTTAACCTTCCCATACTTCTCTATGGCTATTTATGCATCATGATTTGAAAAAAGTAAACAAGCCAAAAATCATTACCTGCCTCCAGATCTACAGAATGAAACGCTTTACTAGCTTATAACACTAAAAATCAAAAATCAAGTTTGATAATTAACCAGTCTTTCCTAATAAACCCCCATTTACTGAATGGCACTTTGAACAATGAATTACAGAAAAAGAAAAAAAAAGTATTGTCTTGAAAGGTTAAAGAATGTGTGTACTTTCCATAAAGCTGAAATGCTTCCATGAACATATTGTTTAACTCTGGATTAACCAAACAATCCAAATTCAGGAAAATAAAACTGTTTTACTCACTAAAACATTCTGATAATACTGCAATGTAGTCTGAGTGTTATTTTAAGCAGGGAGAATATACATATTTTTCTATTTTAATAGGAAAAGGAGAAGAAAGGCTAAGATGAGAGAACCCTTTTCTGCAACAAAAAAAAAAAAAAAAACCAACCCAAAAAACAAAAATCAAACAAACAAAAAAAACCCCAACCCACCAAAAAAGAACTGGTGAACTTCTTTCTTCTCCTGCCATACAGCAGATCTCTTCTTGGATTTCACACCACCGACCATACCCTGACAGAGATCTTGAACAGTTTACATTACTTCTTTTGAAGGATTAATCTAGACCGGCCCAGAGATAAAAACCAAAATGCACAATGAATTCCTACACTGAATTCCAGCTTGTTACTGTGAACTCAACGTAAGAAAACAAAAAAGGAATCCCACACATCTTGTAATATATACACTACTTTCACACAGTATGAGTTAGTCAGAGGAATACGTAAAAGGACAAGATAGTTTTGTACAAAACCTCAATTTATTTCAGAGAAATTAAAAATATGGTATTTAATATATATAAATTTCTATTCCTCTATAAATATAGATGATCTTGTGATAATGAACAGAAATAAATGCATACCAAATTAAAATAATTTTGTATTTCAGGGTATGGTAGCCATAGATAATGTTTATGAACTTAAATACAGACATTTGTAATATAAAAAAAAAGTTTAAAACAATACAATCAGGAGAGAAGCATTCTGCTGTTTTTCATACAGAGGTCTACATATTCAAATGCATCTGTCCAAAGTTACAATTTTGTCTTTAACTTTTTTAATGTATTAGAAGCACAATCCCACACACCCAGGAGCATACAAGGTAGTAGATATACTGCACACATGGTATCTTAACCTTGCAGTATGCAATGTTATTTCTGTACCGAAAAAGAGGGGGAAAAAGACAGCAGAGGCTCTTTCAGGTCTCACGTCTCACCAGAGTGCTTAAGCAGTCTGGTTTTGTTTTCCTTTTCATTGTTTTTACTACTGGCAAAAATCATCACACCCTCATGATCTGTAATGAATTAAATCCCAATGAACTAAAATTCAGAGGAACGGCAATGGCCCCAATGTTTCCCATATGAAGAGCCGGTGTACAAACATAACTGGGGGGCAGGGGGAAACAAACAAAAGCCCCAAACTGAATACTGCGTTTTATTCTGATGAAGCTCTTTTCACTGAGCCCGTATTTCCTGATCCTGCTGACCCCAGGCAGCAGCAGCCCGGCGGGGAAGGACCGGGGCAGGCGGCGGTGGGAGCACCCGCGGGGCGCCCCCGGACTGGAAAGTGGGCTTAGGAAAAACCACACGAGGGAATTTCGGTGTATCTCTGTCGCCATCCACCTCGTGAGCCATCGGAGGTGCTACAGGTGCAGGCGGTGCTGAGCCCAACTACACCGAACCGGGCCAACTCCTCCGGAGCCATGGCCAGACGCTGTAACCCTTCCGCGGGCGGGCGGCAGCCGCCCCAGCGCCGGGCACGGCGAGGGGCTCTGCCTGCACAGAGCAGCCGGCCCGCCCGGCCAGGGCTGCTGTTTGTACCCCAGAAAGGCCCGCCGGGGCCGGGGCTCGGTGCAGCGCCGTCCCTGCGCCATGGCCGGGCCGTTCTCCGTCCTCCCCGTCCGGGGCCGGGCGGGGGTCCGTGCTCCCCACCGGGGCCGGGAAGCGGGGCTCCTCCCCATCCCCACCTCCACGGTACCGCAGGCGGGCCGGGGCCGGGGCCGGGGCCGGGGCCGGGGCCGGGGCCGGGGCCGGGGCCGGGACCCAGCCCGGGTCAAGAGGCGTCCCCGGCGGCAGCCCCGCTCCGAGCCCTCCTGCTCATGCGGCTGAAATTCCAAGCAAAGCCATTACAAAACCTGTCTGGGGGAGAAGAAAGGGGTTTGTTTTCGATTCTCTTACCGGCAGCTTCTCCCATGCTGCCCTACGAAATAAAAATACAAAGCCTTTTTTTTTCTTTAAATAAAAAAAAAGGGGGGGGGGAAGCGAGGAAGTAAAATCCGCAAACGGGTTAGAAGTGTCCTAAATAATTAAAAAAGTGAGTTTTTTTGTAATTTAAATACAAATATACTTACAAAATCTTACAGAGGCTATTTACATCCCTCTCCCCCAACCTGACAGTGCGTCCAGCTCCTACAGGAGACAGCCCCAGCGGCGCGAGGAGGGCAGAGCCCGGAGATCCCAGGCACCGGGGTCCCCCCGGCTCATCCTCTGCTCCCCGCCGCCTGCAGAAGCCACTCGCAGTCCCAAAAGTTTGCCCAGGCTGGATAAGGAGTTGCTTCCCGAGGCAGAGCCCCAGTCCTCCACCTGCCCGCATCTCCCTAGCCTGGCAGGCAGGGGTCTCAGACGGTGGTCTCGCCCTGCTTGCTGTTGGTGAGCCTGGTGTAAAACTTCCTCCAGGAGTTCAGGGTTTTCCCAGACCAGATCCAGAAGCCCGAGGTGATGCCCACGATTAAGGTCATGAGATACTTGATCATGAAGACAGTGAAGTCGGGGCTCATGGGCTGGTGATGGCCGCTGTGGTTGTTGGGGCAGGGAATGGCATAGCTTTTACAGCTCTGTGTGACCCAGCTCCTCTCCCACTGTTCCCTAAAAGCTTGCTCGTAAAAATAGCAGGCAATGACAATGGTGGCCGGCACCGTGTAGAGGACGCTGAAGATGCCTATCCTCACCATGAGCTTCTCCAGCTTTTCTGTCTTGGTGCCGTCATGCTTCATGATGGTCCGGATCCTGAAGAGGGACACAAAGCCAGCCAGCAGGAAAGAGGTGCCGATGAAAAGGTAGACGAACAAGGGGGCCAGCACGAAGCCCCTTAGGGCATCCACGTTGTTGATGCCCACAAAACAGACGCCGCTGAGAACGTCCCCATCCACTTGTCCCAGGGCAAGGATGGTGATGGTCTTGATGGCCGGCACGGCCCAAGCGGCCAGATGGAAGTACTGGGAGTTGGCCTCAATGGCCTCATGGCCCCACTTCATGCCAGCAGCAAGGAACCAGGTGAGGGAGAGGATGACCCACCAGATGGAGCTGGCCATGCCAAAGAAGTAGAGCATCATGAAGAGGATGGTGCAGCCCTCCCGCTTCGTGCCCTGCGCCACGGTGCGGGAACCGTCCTCTGCGAAGCGCTCGTTGCAGACCACCCTCTCCTCCAGGAGAAAGCCGGCGATGTAGGCCACGGCCACCGCCGTGTAGCATCCTGAGAGGAAGATGATGGGCCGCTCGGGGTAGCTGAATCGCTTCATGTCCACCAAGTAGGTGAGGACGGTGAAGAGGGTGGAGGCACAGCAGAGCACGGACCAGATGCCGATCCAGGTGCGGGAGAAGCGCAGCTCCTCGGGCCCGAAGTACATGAGCCCGTAGAGGCGGCCGGGCTCGCAAGGCGCCCCGCAGTCCTTCTCCCCCAGGAAGCGGTAGTTCAGGTAGGAGGGCACCTTCAGCGCCCGCGGGCAGGTGAAGCGCCCGCGGGGCTCGCCGGGCCCCGAGCCCCCGGGACCGCCGCCGGCGCCCCCGCGGTGCGGGTTGCTGGTCCAGCTCTCGGGGCGCAGGGCGGGCGTGGGGGTGCCGCGCTCGGAAGCGTTCTGCCCCACGCAGAGCTCGCCGGCTCCGTGCACCGGGAACTTTTCGCAGCGCAGCGTGTCGGGCCACTGGAAGCCGAACTTATTCATGAGGGCCTCGCAGCCCTGGCGGGCCCGCTCGCAGAGGGAGCGGCAGGGCGGCAGGGCCTGCTCCAGCACGGTGCACACCGGCGCGTACATGGAGCAGAGGAAGAACTTGAGCTCGGCCGAGCACTGCACCTTCACCAGCGGGTAGAACTGGTGCACCTCCAGCCCCGCGTCCTCCTGGTTGGTGTGGCCCAGCAGGTTGGGCATGATGGTCTGGTTGTAGGCGATGTCAGTGCAGAGCGGGATGGAGATGGGCTGGCAGTAGCCGTGGTCGGGGATGGAGATGCCCCGCTCGCCGTTGTACTGCGACGCCGGCAGCTGCCCCCCGGCCGGCAGCGCCGCCGCCCACAGCAGCGCCAGCAGCAGCGGCAGCCGCGGGCACCGGCCGCTGCCAACTTCCCCGCCGCCGCTCACCGCCGGCCCGCGCCGCTCGGCCATGCTCAGTCGGTGCCGCCTGCCCTGCCGGGCTCCCGCCGCCCCGCCGCCGCCGCCGCCGCCGCTGCTCCTCCCGGCCCGAACTTGCGACTCATGAAGGGGGCGGCGGGCAGGGACGGGGCAGCCCCGGCCGCCACTCACGCGGCCGCGGAGCGCAGCGCACAGCTCTGCCCGCACCGGCGGCAGCGTCCGCCGCGCCTCCGACTACCGCCGCCGCTACCGCCGCCGCCGCCGCCTCCGCCGCCGCCGCCTGACCATTTGTGCCGGCCCCTCGAGCCCGCGCCCCTCGCCTCGCCGCGCCGCGCTCCCTCCGACCGGTTTCCAGGCGCCCCGCAGTCTGCCTTCACCGGAGGGAGGAGCCTTGAAACCGACGCCGAACTTTCCTGCGTAAGGGACCGTCTCCCAACGCCTCACCCGGGGGCGGGCGCAGGCGGGCGCGGGGCTGCCCCGCGCCGCGCACAAAGGCGGCGGGGGCGGCGCTGGGGAAGGGGCCCCGCGGCGGGGGGCGATCGGGGGGATGGGGCTGTGCCGCCTCGGTCGGCAGCGCGCCGGCCCCGGCCGTCCCGGGGGTGGTTTTGGATTCCCCGGTGATGACGACTGTTGAAGGCGTTGAGCGGCGCACCCGGCCTGGGCCGGGGCCCGTCACCCTCGGTGCCCCCCGCCCTGCAAGCAGCCGGGCTAATCCCGGGCGGGGAATCGATATTTGGCACATGGCAAAGGGCAGGGTGGGAGGAGGGATCCGCGCCGCTGCCAGGACTCTGCTGCGGGAAGCGGTGCGCAGTCGGGGGCATCTCTGCGGTCTGAAATGTGGGAGACACACTGCAGTTACTTGGGGCGCGGGCA
This sequence comes from Acanthornis magna, assembly GCA_036785705.1. Taxonomy (NCBI): domain Eukaryota; kingdom Metazoa; phylum Chordata; class Aves; order Passeriformes; family Acanthizidae; genus Acanthornis; species Acanthornis magna. Next base: position 17,097,262 of record JAWUZG010000028.1, on the reverse strand, counting down.
GGAGCCGCGGCAGCGCGAAGGCACTGACCGCGATGTGCGCATTGCATACACGGCGATGGTCGAGTGGCGAAAACTCACCTCACCCCAGAGACACTTCAAGTAGCGAGCTGTTGCCAGTGTGTTATCTGCGCCTTCCTCCCATCGTGTCCACAGCAGCAGCCTGAGATACGAAAATAATCCCAATAGGGTTTTCTCATTTCCCTTCCTCGCTCTGCCCAGTGGGCAACTATTCCAGTGTAACTCAAGTCGAATGCTGTGTGACTTGCAATACATCCCGTCAGGTTTTTGAAATTCTTGCTGTATTCTGGGGTGGGGGTGAATGAGCATACAGTGACCACCAGCAGTGGCCATTTTTGCATGTCTGAAGCCCCGTTGCACAAACAGAATGGAGGTCCTTTTGGCTCTCCTGAAATGTGTGGTCCAGAAAAATGATGAAGGCTGAATGGGGGATTTACTGTACTCACTGAAATTGAATAAGAATAATAAAGTGTGCTCCTGGAGAGGAGAAGAACCCTGCCCTGTTCTCCAGACATTCAGTAATTAAGAGTTTCCGTCGCGCGTGCAAATGTTCTCATATTTGTGCGAAGGTTAATATTGCCATTCAGAGGTGAACCAAGCATGGGACTTCTCCCACCAGCCGTCTTCCTTCTCTGTGGCATGCTCCCACCCTTTCCACCTTACATGTTAATTTGAGCTCCAAAAATCCATTTTTTTAGACAAGTCCAGCATTTATTTCTAGCTGTCAGAGGTGGCAAGGGTTAATAAAAGATATCCATATTTCTTGGATAGCTACAGATAGAATTTGGACCATGCTATTTAGGCCACTTTCTTTCTCCCAGCAGTACTGTCCCACATTCAAACTAATTAATAGCAAAATCTGTGGTGTGTAACGACTGCAGGAGTGAGATCATATTTAGAAATTGCACATCCTTAAAAATGTCGATTGCTGATGTCCTCGTTTACTGAGGTTCACCGAGTTCTGTCAAGAGCTCTCTTCTCAGAAGACCACAGTTCAAAAATGATATGCACAAATACCTTTTCCCATCTTCTGCTGAGAAGTTTGATTCCTTAAATATTGTATTTATAGTTTTAAGCTACAGATTTTTCTCTTCAGATCTGCATCAGTGATTAAAATTATTAACTCCTTTCTACCACAAAACCTAATTTATATTCAGCCCTAAATAGCAGTATTGTTTCTCTGTTCATCCTAAAAAGACTGAACACTGGATCTTTAGATAGGAACAAGTATTATACATGCTCTTTCTCACAGAAAATGAGTGTGAATTTCTGACTAGTCTTGGGAAGCCTCCTTGGCTTTCTGCCTGTCCTCTTCAGAGGACACATCACACAATCCAGGAGAGATAAAATTAAGATGCCTGAGTACATCATCAGTTGGTTGAAATTCTGCTTACTGGGGTCTGCATTTCAAATATTAAGGAAACACTTCTCAAACCGAAAACCACCATCTCTAATAACTTAGAAGATTGTTCTAGGAGAAAGACCAGTGTATACAGGAAAGATTTGTACATATACATAACATATTTTTTCAGACAAACTAGTACAGAAGGAAAAACAGACGTATTTCTGGATTAACAAGCTTTTTTGTTGTTTGTTTCTGGAGCAGTAACTATCTAAATGCAGTGATTAGCTAAAAGCTAAATGCAGGTTGAGAAAAACTGCTTCGAGTTCAGATGTATCAGTAAGATCAGCTTAGAAAGAAAAAGTGGAAATGGAATGGAGGCGGGGTGGAGAGCAAGGGTTGGGAGATGGTAAATTCAGAAAAGTTCCTAGAACTTGCTCCTCTTAACTGTTTAATGATTTTTTCACGTAACAGAAGAAAATCCTGTGTGGAAAGAATCTTCCCAGAAGCACTTGCCCTACATTTCAAACACCCCAAACTGCAAAACTCATCATTAGAGCATAATCCTCTGTGGCCCAAAACACCAGATCAGTTTAAACTGTGCCTGAGCAAGAAATGCCAGATGTGTTGATGCCCATCCACTACTACATCAATGAACACCCCCTGCCATCAAATCACGAGCATACCCTGGTCTTACATTTGATGTTTCAGGGCTGTACTTCACCCAGTGCACAGCTGCATTCCTTGTAGTTCTACTGCTGAAAAGGACCACTCAGCTCCAGCAGGAACTCCCAGAGACGATCTTCATAGACCAAACAAACCACTTTGTGAGGGAGTTTTTCTCACCAAACACATTCTCCCTCTCCTTTCAGACCTGATGCTTAAGGGAAACTACAGAACTTGTCCCACAGAAGTGCACATGGGAACTAGGTTTCCTAACTCTGCCCAAAACCGTGGACTCAGTAGAGATGCTGGGCTGATAGTACATTATAATTTCTTTCTGCTTCCACACACAACAACAACACACCTCCCCCTTACCCCTCTCCAAATCAACAGACTGTAAAGTAGTTGTCTCTCCTTTTTGCTTAGCTAATAAATGCCACTTTCTCCCATCAACATCCGTCTATTCTGAAACGATCATCTTCGTTCAGAGCTGGCTTAATTAATAAATATCTTAGTAAATGGTAAGCAATTGTTCTTAACTGAAAGGTGATTCTAACTAACAGAAAAGTGTGACCAAAAGTCTGTCTTATTTTTCCACTTATATATCTTGGTCTAATAGAATATACTACTTCTTCATGCAAGCCCAGTACTGCACATCATATCCACAGGAGACTATTCCTGTGTGTCTGCCTTGTTCTTTTAATGCTTCCTTAGGTATCCACCATGGGTGACAGTTGGAGAGAGGAGACTGGACTGGATGCCACCTTTGCTCAGGTCAATATGACAGTAATCAAGTTCTTGCAAAGACACACAGTGTACTTCTTAAAGCACAGGCACTCTTCCCTCTTTCCATGGAAACACAATCTTCCATTCTAAAAGAAACAAAAATTTGGGCATTAAATAATAATAAAAAGGAATTTTAGCTTTTACTTCAAAACAATATGCTGACATTACTTAATATAGTAGCCATTAGGAGATATTGGGACTCTGGCAGAGTACTGGGATTTGTCCTGTTACATTCTTTATGTACCAATACTATCCTTAGAGTGCTGGTTTGTGTTTGCTTTACTTGTTATGGGAGATGGGGGATTGTCTGGAAAAAAAAAAAGAAGTTATGTAAATCTTTAATTTTGGAAAGAAACAAAGCAAAAACTCATCACAGTATTTTCTTGTTTTCCTCTATGTGACTGGCAGAAATAGGATAGAGTCAATGCTTCCATTTCACAGCACTTAAAGAAAACTTGTTTCCCTAGAGAAAATTATTCAGCTTTATCTCACAGACGTATGTTACATCCAGAGAATCCAAATACAAGCATAAATGTGTAGGTAGCAAGGCTCGTGAGCACCCAAATGAATAAAATGTAAACCTAGATGATAACATAATGAATGTTTGTCCACCAAATTAAAGCAAAAGTTATGCCTAAATAATTAGGTTTTTAGTTGATTCAATATCTCATTATTTGTCAAATAAGGGGTTAAAAGTAAGGTCATCAAAATACAGTAGGATAAGTTAAAAGTCAATTTTTGTCTCATGTTGAGCATGAATCTTGGCTGAAAGGAACAGGTAATATTTTTTGGGTGCAAAGCCATTAGTTCTGTATGGAAAGAAAGGATTTTTGAGATTTAGGCAGAAAGAGGGATTAAAATATGTAAACTGTGATGTGTATACTAAATTAATGAAGTTTCTTTGGCATTTCCAAATGAGACAGTACAGGTTCACATCTCAGCTGGGTCTCATTTCAGCTTTGAGTACTGCCAGTATACATCACGTCAAGTCCTCACAATGCACAGACAGGGATACTTCCTGAAGAATCAGTACAAAGATTGTAAATGCAGTGGAATGAAGGATAATCAGTAGAAAGATTGTAAATGCAGTGGAATGAAGGATAATCAGTAGAAAGATTGTAAATGCAGTGAAATGAAGGAGAGATGATTATAGTGTCATACAGCCCAAACTGTAAGATGAAATAAGGTGCACCCTTATATTGCCATATTAAAACTACCATATTTTTAGGGTGATAAAATTCTTAATTCAGATAATATGTGCTCCTTGAAGTAAGGTGTTTGATGCTAGAAGTTGACACAGAGGTCTACAAACCAAAATTCTGGAGAGAAAGTACCCGGACAAGACTCCCAAGCAGCTTTTACAGTTGCATGGTAAGATATTTTTCAGTTTGCAGCATGCCAATGATATAGCCATCTGCCCCAGGGCCATGGGCATAGCATCTCACAGATCTAGTCTTGCCAGAAGAACAAAATCCTTAAAATTTAAAAGCCTACCTTGGACACTGACCATTTCTTGGAACATCTAGAAGACTCTTGGAAGTATGCCTGTGCTGACAGAAATAACAAACACATGCAGTGATTGGCAAAGAAAATCAGTAGGAGCTGAACACAAACCTTAGGGATAGTGCAGTCAGCAGCCAGAATACCTTCCGCAGCAAAGGATCTCAGGGTTGTACAGCCAAGTGCTCAGAAAGTCACCTCGGTGCAGAGGCAGTTGTTATTAACAAGCATTTACAAGATACCAAGTAATTCTCTGACCATCAGGTGGCCCAGGTCAGCTTACCCTCAAATTCATCCCACGTGTCTTTATAAATGCCTTTTATTAATTGGCTGTATTAGTTTGCAATTGTCAATATAGGTTAAAAATTGTATTTTTATTTGGGGGTTATGGGAACAAGAGAAATAGAATTTATTCCTTCTGAGTGATACCTACTGTGACATGAATGTTCCACCAGGTAGCATGGGCTAGGAATAAAGAGCAATTTTTGGCCAGCATGGGTGTAAGTCAGCCCCCATTACAAGGATTTTATATGTTTTAAAGAGGCATGAGGGGAAGCGGTATGTACAGTCAAAGCAGACTACAAAGAGTCTCTTCCTCCCAATACCCACAGCATTTTTTCCTTAATGCTGTTTATTCAAGATAGATGGAGTATGTGGAGATTTGATTTGGTTTTCTTTTCTGTTCAGAAGAAATGTAGATGATCCCTTGCAAATTAAAGCCGTATGTTGCCTGCCTTCCTTGACATGTTCTGTGCTGGGGTGAGAGGCGCAGGGGCTGCAGCCCGGCTGCTGCTGCCAGAAGTTTTCCGGAGAACAAGAAAAAGTCACAACTCTTAAAAGGGCAATTGCAGATCACAGCTCATTTTGTTCAGGGAATGCGAACATTTTTACTCTCTTTTTATTTCCTTTTCTTGAGCAAGCTCTTCTACAGTTACATACAGTGCCTGAAAACACAGACTCTCGTTCTTCAAACACAGAGAGGCTGATTTAAGGGCCTAAGATGGCAATCCTTACTCCCAGGAGTAGATCTGGTGATTTCACAGATGCAAGGGAAAGGAGTAGAGCTTCATAAGGCTGTGATGCAAGGAGAAATTATGTGATGAGCTCTTACTTCTGGCCTCACACTGCTCTTGCTGTGCTTCAAGTACATTCCTTTTAAAGAAATGACTCCCCATTTCCACTGATGTAAATGAGATTCAGATCATATTTGCTGCATTACTGTTTCTAGATACACAAATTGAAAAGGTGTGTGTGTGTGTGAGGTGGGGAGATAGAGTGGAGGAAGGTTGTTTTACTATGTCTTTTATGTGTGCATGTATTTTCCATGAATGTTATTTAGAGAGTGAGCAGGATGAGATCAGAGCAGGAGTAATTCTGAGCCTGCATCTGCCTTTTTCAATGGAATGTGGCTCGGTACGTGTTAAAGGACAATCTTGACTTTCCCTTTAGATGAAACCTTTTTGGGGTTTTGCTTTTCTTTGTAAAGATAGCTTTAAATATTTAACCAGTGTAAACAGAGGCAGAATGCCCAGCAAGACTGAAAGGAATGTGCCACAAAGATCTGCTTGTAAGCACTTCTCCCCTAAATACATTCTTCGTCATACAGGAAGGGTCAGCTGTATTTTGAAATACATTGGTTTTGGAAATTTTAGGCTGGTTGTGTGAAAGGAATTGTCTTAAGGATAGACAGGAGTAGTGTTCAGGACCTTCCTCCAATTCTGCAGCTGACTTCTCTAGTTAGCATTTCCCCTACTCTTTGACCTTGGCTGCACAGCAACTGCTCAACACTGCGGGACCCAATATCCCACGTGGGCCCCAGATAAACCATCCTTAGCCTGATCCCACCGTCTTCAAGGAGGAGAAAAAGGAGCACTTCATAAAAATCTCAAAGTTCACAGTAGGGAATGTTACCTTTAGGATGATGAATTTAATTTCCTATTGTCACAGGTAGTCATTCTGTATCGCTCACATATGCAACCACAACATTTAGCCCAATTGCAAATTGTTAGGTCTCTCCTTCCCTGATATCCCTTGTCAGAACATTACCCTATCCCAGGTCAGTGGGAGCATCAGGACTCTTTGCTTCTGGATCTTGTGATGTCTCTGTTTTTCTTAGTGACTAATAAGATTGCATCATTTTTAATGGATTTGGACTTATCTATGGAAATCCACACATTTGCCATCTCCGGGGATGATTATTGTAATTCTGTGTACTTTCATATGGTATTGCTGACATTAAGAAACATATCCAAGAGTTCCCAGCACTGAAGACCAGGAGGACAAGCCACCTCAGGTCTTCTGTTCCCCTCAGCTATCCATATGCTGAATACAGAGCCCATAAAAGTTTGCTTCCTTATCTTAAAGTGTCATACTAGCCTGATCCCAGTCATGTCAGGGATGGCTGGTCTCAGCAGCCACAGCCCACTACAGCTGTATCCCACTGCAGTAACACCTCAGCCTTGAGCCTGCTCAGCAGGAGTGAGCCCATATCGAGGAGACACAGCTACTGCAACATCTGGCTGACTGAATCTGTAACATCCCAAAGATTCTGGCATGCTTATGTACTTCTGTATTTTCAGACGAAAACACCTCCTTTTCCCACTTCAGCTCTCAGTGGTAGTCACACCATTGAAAACAAGGCTCAGTCATGTCTGCCCTTAATATATTCTACCTGGAAAGTGAGAGAGACAAGGACTTCATGATCATTCTTCAATTTTTGGAGCACTTTAATTCATGAGGAAGGATATGCATAAAAATATGAACACTGAATAGAAAGCATTAGGAAAGGATGGAAAGGGAAAAGATGGGATATGTACCTTGTGGCTCTTACATGTTGTTATCCATTAATGTTGAAATCATTGTTAAAACTCAGGAAGTACTTTGCTGATGGTGATTCTTTTGCACATTGTCTGTTCCTCTGCTATTTATTATAGCTAGATGGATGGATTAGTTAGTATTTCTGCAAAGCCATTGAGTTTTATATTTCTATTTATATGCTTTTTCCAATTGTATAGCTTCTTCTTTGAGTACATCATGACTTTTAAAAAATGTAGACTAATTTAAATATTTACTTAAAAGTCTTCACTGTGCCTACAATTACATTCTTCCAAGTACATATGTGATGGCAATTCAGAGTTGGAAGTCTGGGTCCTCCTTTTACCAGAGAAGGGTTAGGAGCAGCTCATCCTAAACTTTGTCCACACCACTGCCATAGCTAGCAAAAGCATTCACAAAACTGCTTTGGGAGGCACTTTTCCCTCCTTCTCACAAATAATGTATTTGTGACTTCACAGTGGTGGCCAGCCTGCCGTAGAAATTAGGCTGCCATGGAACCACAGCCTTCAACTCGCATCTCTGGGATATGCCAGTTAGAATTGCTTGAACATTAAAAAAATGTGACAGAACCATGTTCCCACATATTGTGTTCAATAGCAACAGGCTTAAAGATGCTTCAAATCATAGCAAGCCTAATTGTGAGCCAATGTAGCACTCAGAGTACCAAGGACAGGCACTAATTGGTTTTGCCATGTCTGCTATGTCACTTCTGTTACTTTGTTTTTTTAAATTCACAATGCATAGCACTAGGGGTGTGGGACTTCAAGGCTTGTCTTATTTGGGGAAAATAATGCCAATATTAAACTAATCCCTTGTGTAGACATTCTTATTTCGTTTAAAAGTGCCTTTCATGGCATTAACAAGTTGATTCCTTGCCGACATAAGCTTAATCAATATGAGGCACTCAGCCTGATATAAATTTATCTTCATGATGGGGTTGCACCAATTTTTCTATGTGCCTTTGAAAAACCATTTAGTTAAATCAGTTGTTTCTTCAAATTGGCAAGTTCTCACTTATTGAAGATTTGCAGTACAACAGTGTGTTCAGCTGAAAAATGAATCACTTCAGTAAAATGTAAAGAACTCTTTGTACCGTGCTACCCATTAAAGCTCTGAAAGCTACAAATATCAATAAACTTAGAGCAGCTTTGCATCTATGTTCTTAATCCCCATTTTCTAAATGCAGGAACTTAAATGTAGAGAAATGAAATGTGTTTCCAAGGTCAAAAAAAGAGTATGTGGTAAAGTGATTTCAGAAACAGACCAATGACTTTGAATGTCCCTGGTCCCAGCATCTTTCACACACCTTATGTGTAAGAAGTGCTGGTACCTGTGCTTACTGGTAATCAGCCCATTAGAATCATACTGCCAGGGTTGGGCAGATGCATCCCAGAATAACTAGTCTGTAATTTCTTATTTGAGTTTTGTAAATAGAAGACTGACTTTCTTTTCTTGAATTAAGATCTGCCCTTGTAATATTATCACCACCTTTCTAAATATTTTTCTCTAGTGGTATCCTCCTTTAGCTATAAACATAGACATTCTAATCTGAAATTCGGAGGCAAAAAGGATATTCCACCACTTGTTATGGCTACACCAAGTATATTTTTTCAAAGGATAAACATTTCAAATCTTATGCTGCAAGCAGAGCTTTTTAGGCTAGGAAGAGGACCACAATGACAGTATTGATGCAGTACTATCACCCATTTCTGGAAAAGTGGTTGTGGTCCAAACAACCACTCTGTCTGCTCTGTATTAAAGCAAGTGTATTAGCTTGAAGCCCTCTAAGTGATAGGTCTAGTCACAAACAAACCCCCACATTAGCTCTGTTGGAAAAAATATGACTATGTCAGGTTCAATGAGCTTGAATCAATCTCCTCAGACCAGGCTGAGGTTCAGATGGAGTGAGTACTGCTATGGTATGATTGACTGAAAGGGAACTGCATGTAAAATAGACCACAGCTGGTGTTTTCACCATGGAGTGCTTGCTCACTCTGTTGTTGAGGGACCCTACTAAAAGTTACTGAAACTTGAAACACAGTGAAAATGCTTTTTAAAGGCTGAAAAAAACCACTTCCATCCTTTGTCATATATCTCAGATTTACACTCTCAATTCTATTATCTGGAATTCAGTTACATCAATGATTTGCCAAAAGCATGGATACTTACAACATACTAAGCTACAAAGACCTTAGTTGTGCAGCACAAATGCTGTCTACAATTAAGGTAATTAAAAAGGGAAGCTTGAGGCAGAAGCACTTTAAAAATATTTGCAGACCTATCAAAAGTCTTTCTGTGCCCCTATTCCCAGAGTACCTGGGCACCTCAGCACCTCAAAATCTCTAATGTGCTTGTTCTAAAAGATAAAAGTACTGCTTTGTCTTTGTTTTGGAGAGGGAAATCTAAGGCAGACAGAGATTAAAATGACCTGTTCAAAGTCAGGTAAGAAGTCTGTGATAGAAAAGGGAATTTAACCTAAAGCTGGCACACACATTCTTTTTTCCTGAGGCGTATTTTTCCTCCCTGGAAAGCTTTGGAGGACTGAAAATCAGAGTTGTTTTAAGCCTGTTGAGGGAGATGGTGGCTCACCTTGTCCCACTCCTGGTGTTTCTCCCACAGCAGCACCTGCAGGGCAGTGGAGAGAAGCAGGGCAATGTGCTAGCCCAGCTGAAAGCTTACCAGCACAGCCCACTATGGTTCCAGTTGCAGCAATTCCCTTCTCCAGCCCTTGGCATGGCTGCAGGGGTGCTAGTGCCAGCTGAGGGGAAAGGAAGGAAGGCATGAGCTGAAACACGGGAGAGGAGGAAATGGTTCCTGTCAGCAACAGCCCAGCTTTAATGGGCATGAAGCAATCATAAAACTGCAGCTCAGACTGCACCTTTCCAAAGAAAATTTAATCATTAGGTATTCTGACTTGAAATAAAAAATGTAGCCATAACTCGACCAGCTGCTGAGGTGGCAAATGTGGGGAGAAATCCCTGTTGTTTTGTTCCTTCCTGTACTGCAAAGGAAATTTGAGGAGCCTGGGAGTAGAAAAGACCTTGAGTCACCTTGATGTTGACTCATTCCCTGAACAGAGGGGCAACAGGACTTGAGGCCATCACTTAACACCTCCCACCTGCTATGTATGGCAGGACTGTTGACAACATATTTGTTTAATGTCACCGTATTAGTCCATGACCAAGCTATCACCTTAAACTCTCTCATGACAGCATACAAGCTTCTTAATATCTATTCTTTTATCTGAAAAGCAGCCAAGATGACAGATGAATGTTCTGACTAAGCATGTTTATATTTATGTATTTACTTAACTTGCTTCATCGCCAGTTTCTTCTCCCTGCCTCCCTTTTATGCTCTAACTAATAAATGTCTCTCTCAGCATGCCGTTGTCAATAGTAATTTAAATTACACATCAGACCATGCAAGCAGCTTACGTGTTATTGGTTAATATGAAGGGGAACTCCAAGGACAGTGGTGCACAGCAGTCTTGCCATCTCTACCAGTGTGGGTTGCAGAGCACCATTTTTGAAGGGGTAGTACCCCTCTGCTGCTATGAGGAGACAGCTGCCTGTCACTGAAAAACTCTCGACAGGGCATGTGGACTTAATTTAATAGCCAGATAACCTGTGCTACATCGACTGTGGGTGGATCTCCCTGTGCCTCTACTCACACTGTAGAGCAGCTCTCTTCATGGGAGAAGAAGCAGCCCTTGGTAAAGATGAAATGGTGCAAGAGGAGACATAAACTGTGCCCCTTTTATGTTGTGGGCAGGAGATAGAGAGTCCTAACTGCTTCTCAACAAGCCTAACCAATGAAGTTGAAAACATGCCCCTGTCCATGGGTATTTGTCACATTGTGCAGCAAATCCTCAATGAATACATAAATATGTTTTAAATGTATATGAATACATATGAATACATCTTCACATTCATATGAGTTTGTATGAATGAATACATATTAAAAAAGGCCTTGATAAAAGAAATTTGACCAGAGGCAGATGGTCAACAATGATGGTCACTGACATGAAAATTCAGGTGTAGGCTGAGAATTTGAATCCTCAGAATTCAAATCTAAACTACATTGTAAAATATTTGGAGTAACTATTGGACAAGAACTTAGGCAATGGAATTGTTTAACTAAAACCAAGGTTGAAAAACCCCAACATTTTAACTCTGATAATTAATATTTGGTGCTTATTATCTCAAGCCAGTCAGAGAAGATTTGGCTGGGATTTGAAGTGGAAGTTTCATAGATACACAGTCTTTAGTGTGTGTCCAAATATTTCACCTCCTCTTCCTTTGGCCTGTGTATAGACAGTGGCACTTGGGCTGCTTCTGACTGCACGTGAAAATGAGATTTCCTTCAGCTTATACTTTGCTTTTAAAAGGATTATCTCCCACTTTTTTCCATTTTTCTAGACCTCAACAGGCCAAGAGACTCAGATGATCATTTAGAAACAAGAAGACAAACTATGGGGAGGGTTATTTACTACAGCACTTGTGATCACTCCCTTTTGGCTGAGGTAATGCATGTAACACCTAAAATCAGCAAGAATATGTTGCAGAAGTACCTACCAGCCTAATCCGCAAATTCTCTCTGCATGTACATAGTCATTATTTCACTACTTTTGGTTTGGTGGTTTTTTTTTTCAATTCTCGTTCTCTCTTATTGTAAAGCAGTAAAGAACCAAGGAGCTCACAATCTCATGCTCACAGTTTTTAACCCAAGGAACAGAATCTGCCTTTATATTTTATCAAGATAAATTCCAGACATAATTTGTTTTCCCAGACCCAACTCTTGGCCTGTATTTCTCACAAGTGGATAATCACCCAATAAAAATAAATAAAAATGTCACCCGACCAAATTAATATCTGACATTGCTCATAGCTGACATTTTTCAGAGACCACTTTTGCATCCGCAGAAGACAGCCATGACTTTCTCACTGCTGCTCCCTGACCAGTTCTGTGCAGCCCACATAGCGTCTGCCTCTGAGCTCATCATGCATAGCTTTCTCATGTTGCTGTAGACTAATGCTAAAGAAATTGGGTGTGTGGACATTCCCAATTCGCAACCAGGATCTATCTTATCTTATAACAAGAGTCATTATAATACAGACTGTCAGTGCTACGTGATTACAGCTTATTTCCATGCCATGCTGGAGGAGAAGAGAGATCTGAAGTTGAAGGTCAGAGCCATTAAAGAATGAAGAAATGTCTCCTGCAGGTGCTTGGTTTGTAATTGCCCAGGACAGAGCTGCTTTTATGAGGTTTGTTGTCATAGTAAAGTTCCCAAGAAAAACGGGGTTCTTTTGTTTGTTTGGTGGGTTGGCTGGGTTTTTTGTCCTGGCATCTGGCTACTGTCAGTGGACACCCACAGCCATAGCCAGGAGTACGCCCTCACTTCTGGCCTCTAATGTGAACAGCTTTTGCTCTGGCCCTGGGGAGCTGCCGAGCAGACAAAGCAGTAGGGAGCAGGCAGCACCCCAGGTGATAAAATGTCCAGTTTCCATTCTGCTGTATGGGAAATTTTAAAAGCTTTGATGTCTGAAGGCATACGCACTCCAGCAGAGAAAACTTCACATCTCATCTCTCCCTAGCCAAGAGAAGATCTTTTCTATTATTTCACAAGCAGCCTGACAACACGACACATAAAAATTGGAGCTATCACCATATCAGATCAGGAACCAGCTTTCCTGAATGTTGTTATTAAGGCAATTCTTAAGTGAGATAAAAATTGGTAGTTTAATAAGTCTCTTTAGAAGTATGCTCAGTATACCCGAAATAAGGCTCAATGCAATTAATTTGACTAAACAATTCAGAAGAAAATATATTAACGTGAAAAGTATAATGGAGGAATTACCACATGAATTCTCTAATTGCCTAGATTCTAAAACACATAAGGGTATCAGGGACCTGGCAGACACAAGAATCCATAATTTCCACTATCATATGTTTTTGCAGTAGAAAGTAGAATTAAGTAAACACATTCTTTGCTATTTAATTAAAGGAATGTACACTCTTATAGATAATAGTCTTGACAGTGAACCAGAAAGCACAGCTCTGTTTACACACTCAGCTAGAAAAGCGCAACCATTTCCTCCAGGGACCATACTGCAGAACTTGATCCCCTTGGTACTGAGCAGGTAGAATATGCTCTCTTACAGAGCCACCCCAGATCCATCCAGCAATGGAGGCAGAATATGTCCTCTCATTTATGTTTCACCCCACAGCTCTGCTGTGTTTCTGCACGGGGAACAGTTGGTGTTTGAACTGCCCTGGGCAGAAGATGCCCAATTCTGAGCAGGGACAGCGGTACCATGAGACTGAGCATGCCAGAGCTTTGCCACAGTTTGGCTCAGAAAGCCCGGCTGTTTCACTGGCTTTGGGCAGTTAGGGAGAGCAAGTAAAAGAAGTCAAGAAGATTTAATAAAAACATGGTGATATCTGAAAAGCTCTTGCAGTGAGCATCTGCTTGGAGTTGGATGCCCAGGACTGCAGACAGTGGTGCTTCATTTTTTGTGTGTATGACCAACACAATTATAGAGTTGCAGCCTGTGGAACACACAGGTTTTTACAGTTTCATACCTCTTTCTTTCGCACTTTCTACAAGAAAAGAATGAGCATATTCCACAGATCAGCAGCTGCACAGTAACTTGTAACCTGTTATGGCCTGGTAGCTGATCTGGGCATGCAGTTTCTCCATCCAGTTTCAAATAAGGTTAGAAGCAGTGGGGAGAAGAGAGAGCAGATAATGCTGTGATCATTTTAGCTGCGTACATCCAGTGCCATATTGGCTTGCTTTTTGGAACACCGGCGGAAGGAGAGAAGCAGCAGCTATGGAAGTCACAATGGCAGGAGAGGTAATGGATGCAGCAAGCTCCCATCCAAACAGTTGATGCTAAACCATGGAGCTCCACAGAGTAGACTTGATGACCTATGTTGGCCTTCAGGCTTCATACAACTCCCTGCTGCAACCAAGAGCTTTAAATCCAGCTGCATAACGTTGCACATGGGAAGGTTTTTGGAAGCTGTATCCTCTCCCATGAAGAGGGAAACTTGGGCTTTAGGGACCACTTTGAAGAAATCAGATTTTTAAAAAATAGCATAAATGTGGCTGTATTAGCTGTGCATGCAGCTGTGATAAGCTGGGTCTTGGGACAATAATCCTGATCATGTTTTGGGGTTTTTTTAAAATACAAAATATATTTTCATCACTGACTTGAAAGGTCCTGGTAGCTACGCTGAGTGTTTATTGGTTCTACTTATGTTTGCAAACAAAGCAAAGTGAGAAGAGCAGCAAAGTGGTCAGAAGTGGGACAGCTGCAGGAACAGAGAGAGTAAAGGTTGAGCTGTTGAAAGGTGTCAGTGCAAGGGCCAGCAAAGAGGCCAAAACAGATGTTCATGCATAAAGGAACACAAGGAGGTTGGAGGTAAGCAGCTAAAGACAATACTTCTACCAGCTGCAGGGAAAGGAAGACTGCTGATCCAGCTAACTACAGAGACTTAACCTTAGTCACTGGTGGAAAAAATAATCCTGAACATATTTACCAGCAGATTAAGGCCAGTGTCAGAGGAAGCAGATGGCCAGAAACAGTGTGACTTCACAGCAGACTCAAGTTTTATTGATCAAATAATCACTCTTGACAACTGATGGGAGAAGAATAATAAAGGTGGGTTAAAACTTTCGGAGAAAAACAATTGGCTTGCATGAATATAATATAGAGGGTGTGGATATGCAGTTTCAGGTAACTGTAATTATAAAAGGGGCATGTTGAGACTCCTGTAGTGCAGTAGGAATGGCAGAAATGTCAATCAATTGGGTAAGTCCAATTTTGATTTAGGAGTAGGGGACATGGAATCACACTCATTTTTAATCATGAATGTTGGTGTGAGATGCCTTGGAGGGCATAATTTTGAAAGATCTATAGCAAAGGTTTTTAGTAAATATAAATGATATGTGATCACTGTCAAATATATCTGATTTAATGAAAGCATTTTTTGCCACCCTAGAAGACTGGTTTTGTAGACTTGAACTTGAAACTAGTTCCAAGGAGATGGCTGCATCGTGGAGAAGGAAGAGTACATACTGTGCTGACATGTAACATAAGGGAAGTTACAGAGAAGTCTAGTCCTACATATAGTTATATCCACATCAGCATCAGTCAGTTCAGCATCAGTGGTTCAGTAAAGGTGAATTAAAACAGTCATACACCTTAGTCAAAAATGCTGCACAGTAGATGGTGAGTTTATGGATCAGTAAGGATAATACATCTACAATCTATATGGGTTTTTTTCCAAATTTATTATTACTTCATGGACTGAAAACAGCTCCAGTAAATGAGATAAAATTGTGAAAAAGACTGGAGACAGCTCTTTGAAATATTGCAGTTAGGAATGGAAAACATTTTAAAATATCAGAGAGTGAGTCAGGAAATCAAGGCAAGGGATTGACTTTAATTAAAAGGACTATAATGATGATGATACACCAGGCCAGACCAATACATAAGAAAAAAAAAGCATTCAAGGCCTAAAAGCTAATATGAAGTTCATTACTAGATACTGCATTAAATTAAGCTTTGTTTAATAGTGGAATAATCCCTGAATAGGACAGACCAGCAATGGCATAGTGTTCCCCAGATCTGGAAAGCCAGAGGAGAAATGGACCATTTGTCTATTTTGGATTATAATTAAAATGCCTAAGTTTTCTACAGCCCTAAAATTTATCTGTCTGGCTACAGAAATAGTCATAAACAATCATCACCATTAAAAACTTGTAAAAAAGCCCCACAAATTCACAAGTTTTTTCAAACAAAGCAGTCAATGCAGATTCACTGACCTATGTATTTAGCATACATGCACATACAACACACACATTTGCACAGTAAGAAGAGAGAACAGATAAATCAAATACACAGAAACTGCAGAAATACAATGTGCTTGCCAAGTCTCAGACACAAGTCTTCACAGGAGTCTGTTTGTAAACCAATTCATATTTGAATAATTGAAATGACATCTAATGGAAATTAAAGATATACAATAAAATAAATGTGTGTATTCATCTTTATGACAAAAGAATTAATAATACAAAGGTACAATATTGAGATTGTCTAGGAAAACATCTTGTCCTAGAAAATGTAAGAGCTTTGTGTTCAAAGGATTTAGAAAATAAACTCCCTTTCTGTGGAGCCCTGCCCGTTGGGATTTGGCATAAGAAAGAAAAGAGAATTTCTAAGAAATATCAGGTTTTCTTTGCTGGCGTATTTTTTACTTTGTTCTGAATGGAAACAACTTGAGCTCAAAAGGTAAATTTCATTGACTGTAGATTTTACTAAGTGTGAGTTTAGCAGAGAAAGCAAAAGAAAACGAAGGATGTACTAAATATGACTGCATTTTACAACCCCTTTTTTCTTCTCCTTTTGATAAGCACTTAACAGAAGTCTATTCAGTGAAAGCTGCCAATTCTTATTTTTACCATATGTACAGATCGAGGATGTCAGAGGAAATGTGTATGGCAAATTAGGGTGAACTCTGTGGCCTGAATGTTAAATGAGAGGGCAAATTATGCAGGATTTGTCTACCATTTCAGTGCTCTCATTTGTGATGTCTTTGGGCAGGGCACCTTTATAAGACTATCCTGAAGATATTATCATAATGGAATGTTTTGCATAATGGAAAACACAGTCACCTCAGATCTTCTTTTGCATGACAAACCCTTGATTAGAAAAATAATAGGATGGAAATGGAATTTGTGTTTATACAGGCAGGCATCAGAGCCAAGGAGAATGGAAGCTGACCTCAATACACTGGAGAACTGACATAGGCAGATGCAAAACCTCTCTCTTTACAGTAAATTTAGCCTGGAAATAGACTGAGAAACAAGCGGGAGTCATATAAAAGTCTTCCTACAGTGAAAAGTTCCTTATTCATGAGGAAAGTATCTGTGATATGCAAAGGTTATCAAATATTTTTAAATTACTCATCCTCTTGTTACACTGTAAGGTCCATATTACACCCCTGTGAAAACAAGAAAGTTTTGATATTTGAGAAAATGGTAAGTATTTTAAATTTTCTATTACACATCTGATTCTACTTCGGCAATTTATAGTTTTTAGGTCCATTGATGTACAGTTAGAAAAACAGAATGAATATACTGCCTTAAATCAACATAGCCAACCATGTACATAATTAGGAGCTGGATTATTATTTTCAGAGCTGAAGACAGCCATGCTCCCATACTCATCCGAATTGATGCACACATCTGCATATGTGTTTATAGGATTGCTGCTGATGTGCACGTGTCATTAGACACGTAAATCTGCCGGTTTTATTTAGTTAGTCAGTATTAATTACAAAGTTTATTTTGCAAACAGAAACAGAAAAAAGTCTCAAAAATGTACTATAATTTGGAAGACTCTGTACCTTCAGGGAAATTGTAAAATCAAAAAGTAGTTTTTACTAACTCTTTCCTTCTTACTATCTAAAAGCATAATGTTCTCTTGCATGACTGGACTTAACATATGTTCAACTTGGAAGACAACATTATTTCATTACAGTCAGTGATCTTAAGTGCTCAAAACAGTATTGTTTTCTGCCAAGATGATACTGCACACAGGTTTGACGTGGATTTTGGACACTAAGAATTCCAATACAGCTGGTTTACAGAAGACCCCAATTAAACAGCTTAAAATTCCTAGTCCAAAATATGGTACCTGTGAAGATAGAGTTGTGATAGTGGGAGTTCTACATGCCAGGAGAGTGTAAGCACTAATTACAAATGTGATCATGCTTATTTCTACGGCCAGTCCTGATATTTGATATAGCCTGAGAAAAGAATCAGTATATTGCTCTGAGGCACCTCATCTCAGTGCGATAAGGATAACATCTTAGTCTGTCTTTGGTTTTCTGATAGCCATTTCTTCTCTGTCTTCCTCACTGTGATTTGTTGAGATGATCTTAATCGGATCCAAAGGCTCTGAACACCCAGAACTGCCATTAAAAGCAGCAAGGATGGGTGTATCCAGCATCTCTCATGATCAAGCTTATCATTTTTAGCTGTAAATATCTGTAGGACTGGAGTTACATATGTCAGCTTTAAGATACTGTCATGATTTCACTGTGGTCAAAGATCTTGAAAAAGGAAAGCATGGCTGATCTCTGTACAGTGTCTGTTCATGTTTATTATCTTAACAGCAAACTCACAGCTGATTGCAGTTTGGCCCTTATCAATTCTTCCTTCTAGCAAAATACAAAATCATTTCAGCTTGTTCAGGAACAGATCCATCTTAAGACACAGCTTTACAGAGAACTGACAGATAATACTAACCTTTATTTTTCAGTAAAAGTGTCTTTTTGATGTAAAAAATGACACACAAGTGGTCACAACTTTCAATATACATATATGAACAATAGCTAATGAAATCCAGGAATTCAGCTTTTCAATGCCTGAAGAAGCAGATTTAATACCTGGGTTTAGTACTGTAGATTTCTGCACCTGGCTTAGAGTGAGCTGTAAATAGACCAGTTGATTAGAAGACTAAAAAGATAACCCAATTTAATGATCATAGATAACATGCCTACCAGAATCCTCTGCCTGAATAGCGATATAGTTACTTTGAGGAATACTTTGCAATGTATTAGAGAATGAATGTCCCCTCTTCTTCCATGGCAAGAGCATGCCAGCCAGACAACCCCTGCTAGCAGTCTGAACCCAGAAGCACATCTGTCCATGTTCCCAAATGCTGCTTAATTCACCATCTCTAAAGTGCTAGCAGTAAGTCCTGCACTGAGGCTGCATACTTAAGGTCTGTATTTGTTCCCCCACTCTGTTTTCCATTAATCGATTACTGACTCAAAGCTGCACTTAATCCATTATGACAACAGTTACATTTGTAAAAAAAACAAAAAAAAAATTGCAAAAAAATATTCTGAAATAAGAATCTGAGTTGTACTATAGTCTGTTCAGCCCGTGCTCTGAGACAGCTAGAGCATGCCCCCAGGATTATTCCCATAAGACAAACCAAAGCCAGACTCAATGCAGCATTTTTTCTACTCTCCCCACTTCCAGTAAGCTCATCCTGAATGCCTTTTAGCCAGCCTCAATTTTGGTGTCTCCTCTATCTAATCCAGTGAGAAACACACAAACAAATCCCGTAAGGAAGGGCAGGAAGTTGTGCGAGCTGTTACATGGTTATTGTTACTAGGGAAACCACTTCCTTAGTATTCATGTGTTCAGCAGATCTGTCTGGCTGTGTCTTGGAGTCCCAAGCAATAACATGAAATAAATGGCAACCAGGAAAATAAACTCAAACCAGCACAAAATACATTAAAAGTGTCTGTGACACATAAAATCTCGTTTTGGTAAATCAAGCCTAAGAAGAAATGTCTCCCATAATATGTTTTTATAACAAGTATGTGTGTGCTTGGAAGAATGTTCTATATTCTATTCCTCTTTTCCTGAACATTAATAAAATATCTGTAAAAGCAATCAGTACTGATAGTCTAGAGTTAAAATGCTAAACCCCAGTAGTTACATTTTTTGGCTGCTGACCTTAGCTCCAATTTCAAGAGAAGTATCTTCATCCAAGCAAAGGATGAGTAGAGCTAGTAGTTTGCTTTGAAAACCAGATTGTAGTGTTGGAATTCATCTCTAACAACAGACCATCCACGCTTCTACTTTATGGGACATTTTTTTCTATTTGTTGACTTTTTAAGATGCAGCTTGTTTCTGAGTTCAGTCACAATAGCATGTGTTAGCAATTACAAAACAATCAGTAGAAGCATCTCAAGCAGTAGCCATGGCTCTTAATGTTCCCTGTATCCCTTTTTGCATAGTTTAAACAAGCAACAGCTTTCCCACATTCAGTCAGAAATTGGGGCTGGAAGGGCTTTTAGGAAATCAGTTGTGCTATGCAAGTTGTCATAAATCTGGTTTATACACAGATGCTCACCACCAGCTTCTTAATTTCCACAGTGATTGAGATTCAACACATCTCAACCTCAGCAGGAATTCCACAGCTGATTAATTGATTTTGCCTCTTATCCATCTTGCTGAAAATCTCGGTTGAGTGATAAAGCCTGAAGAGGATACACACACTAGAGCACTTCCAGCCTCAGGCTGTCGGTTCCAGTGCTGGCTGCATTGCAAAACCAGCTGTGTTACTGCTCTCCCTGATGGACTCCAGGCACAGAGCTGGTTTGCTTATTCACCAGAGGTCTAGGTCTGGCACTGCAGAAAGTTATTGTTCCTGAGGATCTCGATAACCCCAAGCCCAGCCAGAAACAACCATCGCAGTAGGTTTGTTCTTGCTTTAGAGTGGAATGACTTGCAGTGGGGAGATACGGTGTGCTGCATAACTGAATATTGCAAAGTTCACTTGCTGCTACAGAAGGACTTTTCTAAAGACATTTCAGAAAACAACATACATGAACAAATGTGACCAGAGTTACAGGCAAGACTACCGGAAGGATAGTGGTGCCTGTTTTTCTGAAGAAATGGAGGTGAGGAAGATAGCAGAGAATGAAGTAAAAATACTTTATTGTGGAGTAACCCTCTGATAACAAAGCACAAATGATTAATAACTATTTGGGCCTTGCTGAAGCAGGCTCACAAACAGGGTTATGCAAAACTCAACCTATAAATTGAGATATAAGCTAACACAGCTGATGGATAAAAAAGATCTTTTTGACTCTACAAAAATCACTATTATTAAAGACACACGAGTATTTAAAGGCTTGCTTCTTTTTTCCCCCAGTTTTATTTATACATCTTGGAGCTAACTATAGCAAAAATACTCCTGGCTTTACAACAGATAGAGCAAAACAAAGAACCAGGACTGTGGGATTTAGAAATATTCCTGCTATGAAGACCTGCAACACGGGACAATGGATATACCAAGGTAGAGAATTAGAGTTCAAATACACATGGGTGGCAGCTCATTTTCCTCTCAGCATGTTTGTGTCTTTGCAGGATCTCCGGCCTGATCCCTGGTCTGTGGTATGATATGGGCTATGTGGTATGATATGGGCTATCCACAGGGTGACCATGTAAAACAGATAATTTGAGACCACTAAGAAGAGACTTTGGCAATTAGAAATATACAGCACAAACCAACAGAAAGATTCTGCTCATTAAGTATAACCATTGATGGCATTAAATAAAGAGGCACATGTGAGCTACAGCGGGAAACACAGGGAACTAGAGTTCATACAGAAAAAAGCTGTTGGATAAATACGAAAAACTCCCACTGATGTCCCAAATTAAAGATGATCTAATAAATATGAAACTCAGTTCCAGGTTTCTTTCAAGAGCACAGCACTACATTGCACAGGAAGCAGCTTCTATGGTTCAGATATCTGGATGTAAAGCACAAGGAGGAGACTGTGTCCAAGCCAAGCAGCGTGTTCAGCAGGGCTAGGTATGGAATTTGGCACTGAGGGGCAGGCACACTCTAGATGGTTTTCTATGGCTCCTCCTGGCCATTTCACCTAGGCTGCTGTCTCATGGGCCAGTAAAAAGGCATTCACTGTCCCCTGACAGGCCCCTACCTCCAGCTCAGGATGTACTTTGGTTGGACACTGTTGAGAGCTGAAAGAGTACTTAGAGGAGATATTTATAGGAGCTTTTTTTATTCACAGACCCTTCCTCACATACTGGCAGCCAGGTATGGGGTTGGAGGACTGGAGAACTTTTGTGCCAAGAATTAAGGCCATTGTAATGAGGCAGGATGCAGCCATGGTGCACACTAAGCCCTGGAAGGTGTTGTGTGCTCTCCAGACCCACATGGGCTTGGTCTTTTGAGAACCCCATGCAGTGGGCAGCCGAGTTCTTGGGGCCATTCATGGGAGCACAGCTGCCCTGCTCTGGGCAGGGTTTCCATGTGGCAAAGCTACCCCACACAAGGAAGCTGCCATTTCACTTCCTGAAAAACCTACAGTGACAGAGGAAGAGCTAAAAACAGACAGTGACACAAGGATGGCCCACATGTGGGGTGGTTCAGAAGAAGAGGCAGCATCGGGAGTGAGGCAGAAAACCTGCTCATTTGTCGGATGAGGAGAGCAGGCAGCACAGCTGGAAACACCACCTGTGGTGTTCTGAAGCTGCAGCTGTTGAGAGGGCAAGAGCCAAATCACCCATCTTTCTTGTGCTGGAAAAGCAGACAGACACCCCCCCCCCCCAGATGAGTTCACACTTTCAGTGGGAGCTTTAATATGAAGCCAGGTTTGCTGGAGAGAAGAGGGTGGGGATCCACACAGTGGCCCAGATTTACATGTAAAAATCCTCCAGCAGGATGTGGCATCTCAGTGGGGGTGGAGAGCACCATGGTGCAAGCAAGCAGTATAGTTTCATTGCTTCATGGTTCAAAATGTCGCCAAGATGTGTATTCATAAGACCTACATTTTGAAGACGAAGATCTGCCTCTGGCCCAGCTCTACTTTCAGTATGCCAAGGAGCAGTGCACATCAGCTAAGAAGTCCAATAATAGATATTGATAGTTGCAGGCTGCCATTCAATCCTGGGATGGCTTGCCTGTGACAGGCCAGGAGGGAAATCAATGCTGATGACAGCATTTTCAGCCAGGAACTGCCCAGAAGTCAAATCTGCCAAAAAGCCATTTACACACTCCAAGTGAAAACAAAGTAGCTGCAGCTTTTAGCAACACTACTCATAGATCAATTGTTACATTTTCCACAGATTATAGAGCAAATGAAATGTTTGCCAGAGTAGAATTTATATAGACAACAGCTGTTTGATGAGGGTTTTGGATGAGGAAGACTGAAGTCACATTGCTTTAGAGCCTCAGGTGTTTATCATGGAAAGCAGTTTGCTGGAAAAGTCAATGCAACCACATGGCTGGGATGTCCATCCATCCCTGTGGAGCAGGCTGGGGCTCAGCGATGGAGCAGTATCTTAAAGCTCCCAAAGCAGGACACAGGGAGGGTGAACTAACAGCAGAGCTCAAGCCAGAGCTGAGCACAGACTGTGCAAGGAATCGCTTAGTCACAGAAAAATACAAACACTTGTAACACCAAGTCAAATTTGTCAACAGCTTTTTTTTTTTTAGTCAACCTAAAATAAAATGTAGAAAGGATTATTTTGGTAGTTTTGCAATGGTTTTTTGCTTTGACTTTTCATGCAAGACTTACAAGCTGTCTTGAAAACAATTTCTGAAACAACAGAAAATGGGAAAAGAGTACCCTCTGTCACACCAACTACATATTGTGAGACTGGAGGCAAATATCCACTCTTTTCCCCACTTTATGTAAAGCTGGGTCTTAGAATCATGGGACTCCTACCTCCTTCACAATTATATTGATTTTAGGTGGGACAACTTCAATTTTTTCACCTTGAAGATATTTTGAAGCAGAGACTGAAAAATTCAGATGAGTACCCTAGATACCAGCCCAGACTGTAATTGTCATCTGTTTTCTCACTCAGTGAATGTTCATAAGCTACATGAGTCTGGACACATCAGCATTCAAAAGAGGCTCCTTTATATCATCTACAGCAGCCACAGTAAATTTTCTTCACTGCAAATACCAATGCCTTCAAGTGACCGGGAGCTCTAAGTCTCCCAGAACCCAGGGAGCAGGGCTGGGCTGGTGGTGGAGCAGGGACACGAGGCAGTGCACATCACCATAGCTTTTGCTGCTTTACCTGTCCCACCCCACGGTATACAGGTTGCTCAGCAGGCTTGAATCCAGCAGAGCTACTTTCTCAGGCAACATCCATTGCAGGAGTTTCACTTGATCTGCCTGTGTGGCATGGTTTGGGCAGCCTGGCATTTAGGACATTTTTTTCTGAGACGAAAACCTGGGGATTATGGAGCAATTGGAGTCTCTTACCTAAAAAGTCAAAGTTTGCACCACTGGGTGCAAAAGGAGATATACCATCCTCAATTTTGTGAACATTGCTCCAGTCATCCTGCATGAGTTTATTTTTACATTATTTTCATGCCCTTTAGAAATGACCCAGATCAATATGAAATATTTATGCAACCTGTAAAACAACCTTCCCTATCTGACAAACAGTCTGAAAAACCTTGGTTTCATGTATATCCAAAAATATTTTTCCTTTTTTCTTTTAAACATTGCCAGCACAGTTTTCCTTCAAATAGGACCAGTCATTCACACAGATCTAGTTCAAATAAAAAGTGTTGCTAGTTCTTTGCTTAGAACATTAGTCTGGTTGCTCAGCATTCTAGTTCCAAAAGCCATTGCCCAGAGTAAAACTGTTGACCAGTTTGAGCTGGGTCTGACTGAGATGGAGCCCATTTTCCCCACAGCAGCCTTCAAAGTGCTGTGCTTTGTATCAGTAGCTAGAGATGTGTTGATAAACACACTCATGTTTTGGCAACTGCAGAGCAGTGCTTGCACAGCATTCGTGCTGCCCCTCCAACATTCTCAGCCCCTCTGCCTGATGGGTGGAGCTGGGCAAGATCTTGGGAGGGGACAGAGCCAGGACAGCTGACCTCAACTGACCAAAGGGGTGTTCCATACCATATGGTGTCTGCTCAGCAATAAAAGCCAAGAGAAAGGAGGAGAAAGGGGGGGCATTTGTCATTACGATGTCTGTCTTCCAGAGGAACTGCTAGGGTACTGAAGCCCTGCTTCCTGGGAAGTGTCTGAACAGTGATGGGAAGCAGAGAATAAATCTTTTGCTTTTCTTTGCTTCTGTGCATGGCCTTTGGTTTTGCTTAATTAAGCTGCCTTTATCTTGACCCATGAGCTTTTTCCATCTAATTTTCTTGCTCCCGGTGCTGCTGAGGAGGGGAGTGATGGAGCAGCTTGGCAGGCAACTGGCATCAATTGAAGGTCAACCCACCAGTCCTTTCTGACAGCCAACATGGTGCACCCTCTTTGCAGTAAACATTGCGCCTTCACTACACTTAAGGGCCAAATTCTGATTAAGCTCCCATTTCAGTAGGATCAGAATTGGCCCAAACCACTTAATTTTGTCTCTCTCAGACTCCCATGGTGCCTAGTTTGGAGATGGAGGCAGCACATTAGGGCTTTACCCCCAAAGCATGCTAGGGGTCTTTACACCCAAAGGAAGAATTCAGCAAACCAGAAGATTAGTGTGCCAAGCGAGGCCACAGCAGGAAGCACCCTGCAGACCTGCCCGTTTTTTCTTACTCCAGATGAAATAATCTTCTTCATCTGTCATCAAGCTGAATAGCATTTAGTCCACTGATGCTTTAAGCTTTCCCAGAAAGTTTGGAAGTGATGCGACACACCATTTGCAAGATCCCACATCCCAAAGGATTGGATCTGAGCTCAGATATGGGTGCCTTTCTAGCAGGATTCTCAAGGACAAACATCATACTGAGGCTGCTGCTGCAAATAGTTCTAAGTAGGAGCAGAATGTAACTCTGGAGCATTTGAAAAAAACCACTCTTTTTCAATATAAAAATACAAGAAAATATGTGTGCATAATCGTCTCATTCCCCAGAGTGTTATGCACGTAATCAAAGGAGAATCACTATGGACTTTGTGGCATGGAGGAATAGAGTGCTCTTCCTTTATGAATGAAGCACATATAGCTCAGCAAGTACCATTTCCATGGGTAAAGGCAGTCTTAAAAGACTGCTTTTAAGGAGAAAAAAAATAGATGGCATCTTCTCTGTAGCAAAACGAGGGTACACATATCAGCCTATTCTCACAGCCAGTGTTCAACATTATACTTAAGAGCAGTATTAGACTAAAAAGCACCTAATTTAACTTGAGCTGATTTTAAATGCATCTTGGTTCGTCTCAGCTGTTGTCTAATCCTTTTGTTTGAGATGTTCTACATTAGTCAGCCACTTTTGATTCATGTGCTAACAATCCCCCTTAAGGCAGGTAATTCACAGTGTTCATGATGTGCAAAGTGGCACTCCAGTTCCCACAGACAAAAGTCAGTAAACTTTAAATCCCAGAGCCCCTAAACTTATTTTGCATAAATTGCCCTCACAGGAGGGGAGCGGAGATCTGTTTATATGCATCTCCTGTATCAACTTAGAATTCAAATCAATTTTTCAGAACAGTGGGAATGCTGATTAGAGACAAATCACAGCAGAAAGCAAAGGCTGCAACCAATTTTGAGTATAAACAAAATAAAACGTGAATTATTTCACTTAAATCTCTACTTCAGTGTCTTTTCCATTAAAGGTTTCTTAGCAGAACAATTAACAGAATAGAGATATATTTTTGTTAAATAATGACCTCCTACAGATGGAATTGTCTTCCTTTGGTACTGAAATGACACATTATAGCATTTGCTCCTGTAAACAGGTTTTAAGCCTAGTAGCTGTTGATTTTGCCAAGACAGCAAGTGGGACCTTTATGCTAATGAAATTTAAGATTTCAATCTTTCCACGATGATAGAGTTTCTGTACTCAGAAGATCTTGAGATAGTGTGCTGTTTCAAATGATGTAATACCGGGCATAAAGAAGAATTTGGATTCCTTTTTCTGAACTGCATTGCCTAGACAATCACATTCTTTTTCCCCAGAAATGCATATATCTGTATACATAGCAGACAAAAAAACCTGTCATCACTTCAAGGTAGAAAAAGATAACAGTGAAACAACGGTACCAGTAAAATCTGTAAATACATTAAAACAGCACAAAATGTAAATTTCTCCATTGGTAAACCATGTAGCTGTTGCAGCTTATATAATTTTAAAAATTATAAGACTGTCAAGGTTGACTTCCTGCTTGAATAAGTCGTCAACATTCATAAAGTGGAATCTAGACACAGCTCCAATCTGTGTGTAAACTGCTGTGTCTATTTTAGCAAGCCATCCTGGACTAAGTCCTTACACTATTGAAATCAATGCAAAAAGAAAAAAAAAAAAAAAAAAAAAAATTAGGGTTGCCAGGATTTCAACTGATTTCAAACCAGATTAAAACTAAATCTCCCCTGCATAAGTGGTAGCATGATCTATTAAGTAATTATTTTCTTAGTGGTCTGAATTTACCAAGTGCCTCCTTTGACAAGTGAAGCTTCTTATCCCCTCTTGGTAGGCTCTATTGCTAATGATGATCAGTAATTCATTCTATCATGGGGAAATATTTTCTAGAATTCTTGCATTCCAAACTAAAAGCAAAACCATGAACATTGAAATACAGTGTCTAAACTGAAATACGGAAATATCTGGGGATGGCAGTTTTGAGAGTTTCATGACATAAGCCTGTGGAGTCTGAAACCAAAATAGTCAATGATTTCTGGCATCCCATAGTTGCACATAGGGGAAAATTGCATCGACTCCTGGCTGTGTGGTGAAAAAAACAAAAATCCCTGAGGTCTCCAGCCCCACAGTCATTCAAATGGAATCCTGTCACTGAGCTGAGAAACCTGAGCTCCTGGCAATCTACAGGTGAAGGAAGTTAATTGAAAGATAAGTCTTTCTCTCTTGATAAATCAGTGGGTTTCAAAGCTGCTGAATAACCTTGCTTTGTTGGGAAAAACTTCCAACCACCTCTAATTAAACAGTCCCAGATTAAGTCAAGAAAAGCAATTGAAAGAAGGTGTGGAGAGAGCTCTGGAAGATTTGTGTGAGGGCTGAGGGACACCTCAGAAGAAAGAAGTGTGTGTGCTGCTACAACCCCAATTTCTTTCTCGGGACAGTGTAGTACTGAATTATGAAAGAAAAAGAATCAATGTGGATTTCTCAATTTTTCCATTGCAGCGCATCCTGCAGACAGGAACAGTGCAGGCTGATCATCTGTTAATCACTTGTTTAGGTGATTACTCCCAGAGAACAAAAGAGATCATATGTGTGGAAAATAAACCAGGCAGAGATTGAAGAGAGATTAAACAGCACGTTTTCTTTCTCTCTTTTTAGTAAATGTCCATGTTAAAAATAAAAGATGCAAAAACCTCCTAAGGCCAGTTCTCTAATTCAGGCTCCAGAAATACCTTTAAAAGAACTTGGTTGCATTTTTTTCTCTCTCTGTATTGAAGAAATTAATAAAAGATCAGCATCTGGGGCAAGTATGAGTTTGATACTGTGTTTTACTAATGACAAACTCCAATTCCATCTTCAGGTATTCACACACCAGTCCAAAGCCCGATTGCGGCACCAGCTGCTGCATGGATCTATCTGAAAGCCCATTAGGGATCTGAGGCAATACAGCAAACAAGACTGAAGGTGTTGCACGTGAACTGATGGATGTAGCCAAGTGCCTTCAATGTGCTAAGATGGTGGGACAGGCTGCCCAGAAAAGTTGTGGCTGCTCCATCCCTTGAAGCGTTCAAGGCCAGGCTGGACGGGGCTTTGAGCCCCTGGTCTAGTGGAAGGTGTCCCTGCCCACGGCCAGGGGATGATCTCTAAAGCCCCTTCCAACCCCGATATTCTATGATTCTGTGAAAGCCTGCAGGTGACAGCGTTTGGATGGCGGTCGGAAAGAGGCGAGGCTGGGGCTGGGGTCCCCCGGCCGGCGGGATGCCGGCTGGCAGGAGCAGCGCTGAGGGCCGGGCTGTGGCAGCTCGGGACGCCGTGAGGAGAGCGAGGGGCCTGGCTTGTCCCAGCACCCCGCACCCACTGTGCCCGACAGCCTGGAGCCGTGGCTGAGACAGGGGAGGAGACCCCCCATTCACAGAGGCATTTCCTACAACCTTCGGAAAGTCTCAGCGAGAAGCCTGACCCTCCCCGATCCCGCCTTTCCCGGCAGCACGGCTGCTCCGTCGCGCCAAACCCAGCGGCGGCCGCGCCCTGCCCCGCTCGGCATTTAGCGCTGCTCCCGCTCCGCAGCGGACACTCCGGAGCTGTTTTTCCCTCAGTTGGCGCCAGAGTTCCCCCTTTCCCAGTGGGCGCAGACACAGCCCGGCCCTTCCCGGCCCTTCCCGCCCTGCGCGGGCCGTCCCGGCAGGAAGGGCCCCCGGCGCTCCCTCGGCCGCCGGGCGGAACCGGGCACCGGCGGGACGGAGCTTCGCCTTCCGTGGGACTGCCCGCGAACGGCGCTTCGGGCTGGGGCCCTGCCCTCCCTCCGGCCCTCCTCCCCATGCCCCGAGAGCCATCGTGTCCGCGGCCCCTGTGGAGAACGAGAGCTTGTCTGCGCAAACTGGGCATGTCAGTGGTGCCAGCACAGCCAGCACACCTGAATGTGCTCCTTGTTCCTTCCTGGCACTCCCTCCTACCAGACAGATTCCTGCAGTCAAAACATTTCGGTGCAAAGCAGCTCAGCATCCTGAGTTGCAGGTGAGGGAATCACCGGGCCCAGTGTTTGGAAGGGTGCTGCGGTTTCTCACCATGAAGTTCCCGTGGAGCTAACACAGCCCCGCGTGGGGGGAAGGGGCTGCGAGATCCCACCGAGTGAGCCACCGATGGCTTGGTGCTTTTCAGACACAGCACTATAAAGGAGCATGGAGCGAAGCTGCTTTAGCTCACTGTGTCATCAGGCCTTCAGTAAGAGCCAATGTTATTCCCAGGCACCATCTCCTTTCTTTCCCTGCTTAAACTGGTGACTCCTTCAGCCCATCTGGCACTGCTGCCAAACTAGGGTTTGTCACAAGCGTCCTCTCCCAAAAACTGGGTACTGTTTACTTCGGCAGTGCTGTCGTAGGGAACCCTGCTGGCTAACACTGCAGAAACACACTGGGGTGTTCAAAGCTGTGTGTTATTACAGGTGGTGAATGTATAGTACACTTCCTCATATTTAGGGACTTGTAAGGGCTCATCTGAAACCCTCTGAGATTCTCCCCTTTGATCAATTGTCCTAAATCTAAACTGCAAGTGCTTGGGGAAAGGATACCCAAATGTCCATTTCTCATGTGTGGCTCATAAAAGAAAGGCCCAGCTAGCAGTAGGGTGATCATTTGGGAAATTTCTAAAACAAGGGAATTTTCTGAAATGCCGGAGCTTGCCTGTGACCATGTCCTAACCACTGCCAGGTTCATGACCTTACCCCTAGACCGCACACACATCTGTCTCATACCCTCTCTCCTGCTTCCTCTGCCTCCACTCTGGCTGCACCAACAGATGTATCCAAGAAGAACAGAAGAGCTTGGAAGAGCTGCTGAAGCCACGGAGCAGCAAATCCTCATTCTGCCAAACAGAGCTCACTCGCTGCTGTCTCTGGACTGGCAGAAGAGTGGGATACCTCTGGCCACTGAAGGACCTGCTCCCAAAATTACAGGTTCCTGCTATTCCAAATTAGTCACTCCGCGTGTTTTCACTGAACAGCCAGCAGTGAAAACACGTGCGTTGCCCAGATGCAAACAGGCAGTTCGGGAGAGAACCTTGTGGATGTGGGAGACCAGAAGTGCAGCTCTTCCATGATTCACATCCCCACCAAGGAGGCAGTTGTGTTCCAAAACACCCTGCGTGGGGCTGCTGTTGAGTACAACCATCCATGCAGAAACTCACTTCTCCTTTGCAGTCTATATTGTGTGTTATGGAAGAAAATGAGATTACAAAGGAATATCTGAAATGGTCTCTGGAAGTTGTGACTCCTGATGCAGCCAAGTGGGAATTCATGTTGATAGTATTTCCCAGCGAATGATGGTACATGCAATTTCTCCTGCTCCACACTGGCATGATGCTGGGCGTTTGGTCAATGAACAACTCTTCACAGTCCTGTTAGAGCACAGCACTCTGGCATGTCTTTGGAGCTGTCTACTGTGAAACATGACTTGTTTTGAACACAGAAATTACACTTTGTTGTTGTGAGAAACTGTTCTAAAAAAGTATCTTGAATGTTCAATCTTCACCAAACACCAAGTGAAATACTCTCTTGGGTGTTTTTGCCCATGCAAAGTTTTGAAAATAAAAAACTGAATCTGTGCCTTGGGTTTTGGGGTGTTTTTTTTTCTTTTTCTTCTACAAAAATATGGATCTTTGCATCTGTATTATATATTCCAGAGCTGTGTATGCAGCTCATTTCTTTGATGCATGAATATCTGAGCTCCTCAGGTGAAAGCTGGGGACAAATTTATAATTAGCTGGATTGTAAGATTAACACCTACCCTTGTGACCATAGTCCTGATTCCAGTTGAAAGGTGAGGTTGAAATGTTTCTATGATATCATAAATCTCCTTAGGCTTCAAGACTTTACTGGGATATACAGCGCTGCAGTATCTGGTATAGCACTTAGAGCTGTTACGTCTTTTATGTGAATCACCATATGGGTCCTTGAAAAATTAATTTTAAAATGTTTGATTTTAATTTAGCAGTTCTTTCAAGGTAGTACAGCCCCAGCAATCACTACTGGGCCCTTTGGGAAACAAGAGAAAAGGGGAAAAAAAAGGGAACATTTCTGGAATCACTTTCTTTTGCCCAACTCGGTATCAGCCTGTAGAAGCAATAACGAGGGGGCTGCAGGACTGCTCTCAGCTATTATTGTGCCTGGCTCGCTCGCAGCATGACTCACTGCAGACAATATATAACACCACTCGCAAGGGAAATGAACAGTAAATACTTGGCCCTGGATATTTTTTTAAATCTCTTCAGTTGTTTTTTTTTTTTTCTTTCTGATTTGTATCCCTTTATCCTCGCCCATGTGCTAGATAAGCCTCTCAAATCTAATGTCCATAACACCACCCCCCACTGGTAGCAGCAAGCCCTTCCGCTGCTGTAGGGTTTACTTTGCAGAGGTTTACAAGGAGAGGCATTATTGAGAAACTGTATGTGTTAACTCAGTGGCACAGGGTTGCTCCAACACCTTCCCTCTGGTTTTTCTTTTCTCAGGGGAGGGGTGGCTGCTGTCCTAGCTAAATGCATCTCTTGCTTTGCCGTAGCAGCCAGGCTAGCTTAGGAAGAAAACCTTGGGGCTAAACAGGCTAGGAGTGCAGCCAAGGGGGTCAGGAGACGGCTTTAAGGATTATACTACATAATTAAAGGCTGACTCTGAACATGCTTCCTGGTACCCTGTGTTCAAACATACAAACCTTTTTAGGTAATAATTCTTGGTCCTCATTTGTCTCTGAGGTATTTGTAGGTTAAAGTTGCCATACAGGTAGTGAGTCAGGAATACAAATTATTCATCTAGACTATAAAAAGGCAACACCTTCCTAAACCTGCCCTAGCCAGTGAGAACTGGGGGTAAAATATAAATAGATGAACATGCATGTGTTTTCTTAGTTTGTTTTTGTGCAATGCCCTCTGGGTGCAGATGATGTCATTCTGCAGCAACTTTCTAGATTGAAAAATGAGGATTCTCCTGAAGTGCTCTGTGTTCAGAACTGGGCCAGAACATTATTTTACCAGATAAAAACCAAGACACTGAAGACCCACATTCAGCCTTATATTGTGCTAGCTCCAAGGAAGACCCTTTTATCTTCAAATATTTCTAATCAGCTGGAGCCAAGATTAAAATCTAGGTCCTCCTTTATCCATATTCTAGGCTAGTGCTGCTGCCCCATCAACCTGCACAGTACGAGCACTTGCTCTCCAGACATCCCCCATTCCAGATCAAAATGACTCCTATAGAGTCTTGTGTTTGCTAAAACAGCATATTCTGACATTTCAGGCAAATATTCTAACGAAGTCTATGCAAGCTGCATTGATTTAGCATTCACTGTCTAAAAACAGGTCCTAGCAAGATGTTGGTACCAAAAAAGCTAGAAGCAATGGAAAGGAGGAGAAAATACTGAACA
The DNA here is from genome assembly GCA_036785705.1 of Acanthornis magna. Classification (NCBI taxonomy): domain Eukaryota; kingdom Metazoa; phylum Chordata; class Aves; order Passeriformes; family Acanthizidae; genus Acanthornis; species Acanthornis magna. Next base: position 17,064,542 of record JAWUZG010000028.1, on the reverse strand, counting down.
CACATATTGATAATATAGAGTGTGAGTAAGCACTTGCGTATCTAATGCTATGATGCACAGATCAACAGACAAAGAATCAAGGCAGCATACACTCACTGATTGAAATAAATAATCAAGTATGAACAAGGATAAATCACACTTCCACATCAAAGTTGTGAAAAATGCATATTGTATGTTTTGCCTGATTTTGTACCAGAATTCTCAGTTTTCTATTTCAAGAGAAGTCACAATAAAACAGACTTCATCCTCCATACGATGATTGATTTAAATCCGACCTGTTAGTTTGGTTTTTGGTTTTTTTTTCAGAATACTGGCTTTTCTACTACTTCAGTTAAATTCCAGTGTACTGTAAAGAGGTCCCTTATCACATATATAACAAAACGGAAAAAGACACCAAATAATTAACTTACTATTACAGACAGAAATGCGAAGAATCTTGCCCTGTGTAGTCAGCACTGCCTTGTAGTTTTGATGAAGCTCATGTTTGACTGAATCAGTGCCTAATCTTTTCAACTCATTACTGTCTAGTGCCTGCCTGCTTCCAAGTACTTTTCATTCCTTAAAAATCTCTTGTTTACAATCATTTCCCTGTTTGGTTTTTGGAGAACAAAAAGGAAAAGAAAGGCTTTATTCCTTGGGTTAGGTCTAGATCACATATACAAAGGAGAAGAGAGATTCTGCTACACTTTATTCAATATGATGTTACAAGAAAACAACAGTTACAGCTGACAAACCATTACATCTTTCATAATACAGACAAATTACAAGGTGTAACAAATAATGCGACATTTATTTTACTGTACTGCTTACTATGCTGTTCTTCTGAAGTATATATATATTTAATTACATTAACATTGTTTTCATGTACCAGCCCTCCCCTTTTTTATTTGTTAAAAAAAGAACACCTCTTAGTGCACCATACAAAAATCCGCATGGAAGCTGGCAAGCAGGAATTTTGTATGCAGCACCATTGAAATGTATTTTGGGGGATGGGAATTATTAGTGCATCCTTTAATTTTAGATTTTTTGCTTATGTGAAAAATGCAAGGCAGTAATATACAGTCACTCCACCTAAATGCTGGTGGGGGAGAGTATTGTTATGCTCAGTAATGCAGCCTAATTCTGTTTATATGGGGTATCTGCATTTTGCTCCCCAGTCTGTACAGCCTAAACCTTTTATATAACAATGATTACAAACCCAGTAATATTCACATATGAATATTTTGTATATGAGCATTTCAGAGCATTGACTACACATTTGGTTGCGTGCACTGACACAGGGGTGTACATCACCCACCAACCCACAGGGTATTAATTTATTTATCTTACTTTTCCTTCCCAGGAGTCTGAAGTACAGAACCCCTACGCTCCAAAGAGAAAGCAAACTCCCCTGTGCCTCTGTCTCCTGCAGATTGAATTTTCACTGTTGTACTGATGACTTGTCCTAAGCCATGGTTCTGATTAAAAATAAGAGTGAGAATTAAAAGGACCCAACTGATCCAGGACACAATACAGTAATGTAATGTCAGAACTATTGGAGTGTCCTGTCTGGGGTGGTGCCTCCTGGGTGTGGGTTAGAGCTGCTCTAAACCCAGCAGGAGAGAGGACTGAGCCACCTCCAGCTGGTTGACTTGAAAAGTCAGGTTCTGTGAACTTGAACTTGTAAGGATGCTCTGTATCATGCAGACCATCTCTATCACCATTTTCCCTTCCCCGTTCACTTAATATTAGATCCCATACAGAGTCAGAACATGCCCTCCCCCTTTTATCTGCCTGCTGTATCTGCTGCCCTGTGTCTGCTCTCCCATCTCGCAGCAAAGCCACATCCTCTCAAGTATCACCAGGAAAGATCTACTGGGTCTCAGCCAAGTGGTAGGAAAATGCAAGTTATGCTGCTGCTGAGCAAGTCCCACAGTTTCTCCAGGACTGTGCCCCAGAGATTACTGATCACTGAAGCTGACTTTTGACTGTTGCAACATGAAACATCTTGTTCTAGGCACCCACAGCACATCTGGAAGGGTGGGCTACTTCTTGACTCTTTGAAGATTCTTTGGGCAACTGATTCGGGAAGGATGAGAGGAAAAGAGAGTAACACTACTGATCTTTGCTGAAGCTGTCTCAAGAACATTGGTGGGATTTAAAAAGTCCATTCTGCAACACTGAGAAGAGCTGGAGAGGTGGGCAGCTGTCTGGGGGTGCTAATTGATGGGTGTCAGTTGGGCTAACCATGCAGCTAAGGGCTCTGCTGGAAGGGAGAAGAGAGAAATAAGGCTGCATTGTCAACTGTTAGCTCCCTGGCCATAGGAGCTTCTATTCTCTAAAAAAAATCCTTGATATTTCCCAGCAGATTTGATATTCCAGAAAATTAATTTGCAGTGCTCATGTGAAAAGCACCATGCTGCTGAGCCTAGGTCGCCTTGGTGCCGGGAGAACATCCCCAGGGCCCTGAGCCTCCATGGGAGAGCAGCAAAACCAAGTCACCACAGGCAACTGGGGTGCCAGGAAAGGAGGTGCAGAAGTAAGAGACCCTGGTCACTCGTTAATGATCAGTAGCTGAGATAACCTCATTACTGCTGAAGATTAAATTGCTATTTAGAAACCTAGATATTTGTGAACTTACCTTCAGGCAATTTATGGAGTTTGAAGATTTTAGGACCAATTTTATTTCAGTGGTTGCTTAAAAGTGGGAATGGGGCAGAGAAGATAATCTCACATGCACATGTGTGTTCACACACACACACACACACACACACACACACACACACACACACCCCTTAAGCAAACATTCTACATGAGTCACTATGGATAGTAATGTGCTAGGCTTGGGGAACAGTTGGGGAATTACTCTCTATATTAAACCTTCAGATGGTTAGATGAGCAGTGTAATTGCTTGCCTTCAAATTTAAGCTGTGAAGTAGAAGCATCTATGAAACTACCCTTATATTCCTAATCAAAATCTCTGTTACATTTTCAAAAATTCTTCAGATTTTGCAGCAAGTTTTTTTTTCTAAAAATAGCTAATTTTAATCATCAAACTGCACACAATTTAAGTAGCAAAGATAATGTATAAAAGACTTTTCTCTTACAAAAAAAAAGAAACATGAAACCCAAACAAACCACGTCTAAGGCAGTTTCAGTGTGTGATAAATTCAAAAGTTCAGTGGTCACTTTTCCCCTTATAAACGCAGGGGAAAAACTGTACTAAGTTCTAAATAGGATTGTGACTGAAAGTGGCTTTCAGATGGCTTTTAGCAGATCCTGAAACAGAGATGTCATTGGGGGAAATTGTCTTTTAATGGCTGTGCAAATATTGAGAATATTTCCATGGTTCAGTTATTTGAAAGTGTAGACTCCTGTCCTAGTTCATTAAGAGATCTTTTGTAGCTACTTGTGCATTCAAGGATTTCCCTTATTGGGTGTCTTTTTCTTATTAAACACTGCTGGAGTTTAATAAGATGGCAGTAGCACAAATCCTTTTCCCCTCTTTTTAAACACTGAAAGCTAACCAAAGCATTACCACACTTCCTTAAAATGTAATTCAATGCATCCAGCAAGCAAAGGATGTCAAATTTATGTGTAGAATAATATTGCCTAGCAAGTGTTTCTGTCCAAGCAGGACTATAACTCAACAGTGATTTTTGCACCATACCCTGCCCCCTCTGAATGCAAAGCATTGTAAACAGTCAGGGCAGTTTTATCACACCCCTGAACACAATGCTCTCCCCAGCCAAAATGTAGCAGGGGCTTCCTTTTTTAAAATCACACACACAACTTAGTTTCTTGCAAAGTTTGCATTTGAATGATTCATTCAGAAACCTATCTAAAGACTAAGAATCATGTAGTGCCTTCCAATCAGCTCAGAATACCTATGGAAAATAACTCGAAAGGTGCTTTGGTGTGGAACAGCAAACAGTCTCAGATGAGAAGAATTCTCCACCTTGCTTTGTACGTGGCAAAGAAACAGAGTTAGATTTAATGGCTCGTTCAATGGAAGTTTTTCTGTACCTCAGTATCTGCCTTGAATTAAACAGAACAGTTTCATCATCTCCATTTTCAAGAAAATATTCCACAAGGTAACTAGTGTGAAGAAAAACATAGAGATGTTAGCCAAGACCCATAAAAGAAAGATATATTCTTGAAGGGAATAAAACCAAACAGAATTCACTGTATATCTGTCAGCTGCATACATCTCATTATTTTGCTTTGTCCTTCTCACAGGCCTATTTTGAAAACTGGCATGCTACATAGCCTAAGCAGAGTAACCAAATTTAGAGTACTGAAGTAAACATGCAATTATTGCCATGTTTTTAAATGGATATGAATGGTCTGAGGGGATAATGAAAAAAGAAATAACCCAACAACACTTGAGGAAGAGTGGCAAGGTGCTATAATTGTCAGCTGATCGGACAAGTTGGGTTTGCCCTGGGAAGGAATAGTCTTCCCATTGGTTGCAAACTATGCACAACCCTCAAGGAAAACACACAGTCCTTTATGCCACTGTTGGCTCTTTTTGTACAGTTGTTACTGAAGAAGTGTGAACACCAAATGTGTTGTCTGAAAGAAATTAAGACATTGCTGGTGAAAGCATAAAAATCCGTACAAAGATGCAGCGCTGCAGTGGAAAATCAAACAAAATCAAACACAAAAGACTGAAAGAGTACATGCCATGTATCAGTAAGCAAAAGCTTAATCTTCACATAGTTCTCTGAAATCACAAGGTATCCAAATGCGTGCAAGGTTTTAAATAAATTGCAGGGAAAAACAGGGTCTTGCCAGCTTCAATTTTCTTTTGAATGAAATCCACCATAGAGAAAGAAAGGAAACAGGCCGTGGTTCCTTCCTGGTGTCGGCCTCCTCATTAGGTTTTTGTTTCCCTCCTCCAACCTGGTAAATTTAATCCTGTAAGGAAACAATATAAATGATAATAAGCCTCATGAATTGCATTTCAATTTTTTTTTTTTACTTGGTAAAAGATAGGTTAGTCCAAAGCCAGTTATGAAGACACAAGCTCAGAGCGAAGGGCAGACTTCCAAAGCATGTTTAGAACTGGTACCTAAGGAAAATGAACTTGAAACTGCAGTGGTTTTAGGGTGGTCGCCTAAGTGAGATATATTAATCCATATTCATGTGTCTCTGTCCCAAGAACTAATCTTCAGAAGTGCCATTAGCACTGACATTCTCCATGGAAATTATAGACAGCCATAAGCAGACAGTCATCTCTTCTAAAGGTGGTCACACCCCCTGAATGCAAAGGAAAGTTGCTAAAAATGCTGGCAGAGCTTCAGGAGTTTACAAGCTCTTTTTGCCCCCTTTTCTTTTTGTCCCCTTTCTCCCTAGTGATCTCTTCTACAACAATGCTTGGAACTAGTTTCTGAAAACGTCTCCTCAGGTTTCCTTCCCAAGACTTGTTTGAGGTACCTTGGGGAAATCACAAATATTTCTGGAAACATAACCAGGTTATGGTGTGCCATGTTTAAATGTATTCACCTCTATTGCAGTGTATTTCTATTACTAGGCAGATAACTAAAAACTCTCCTTTCAAATACAAAAATAAACACTATCAATAGCTTCACTTATGTTGTCTTTCACTCTACTGATGTAGAAGCTCAAAGCAATGGCTGGACTTGCAAGAAAGCATCCTGATGTTTTTGAGGTTTACACAAAACAGGAGGCAGGCTGAGAATGTGGGACAGCAAAACAAAGCATCCAATAACTGCAAGAAGAGCCACGTGAAGGCTGAATGAAGGCTAGATGAACTGGATGAACTGAAGCCACTGGAAAGATTTTATAATTAACATATTTAACTCTTAATAAATGTCCAGGTAGAATTCTATGCCAAGTAATAAAGCGAGACTTTCTGAGAAATTCTGAAAATGTATTTGTTAATTTCTCCAAGACTAGAACTACAGACCTGATACATTTTTAAAATGCAGTTGCAGGAAGACAGTCAGATGTGAAGGAATTTCATCACTTAAAAAAAAGAATGCTGAAATATTCATTGAGTATGGAACTGGTTTGTATTAGCATGTCCTAAAACTATTTAAATCAAACTGGGTGCAGGTGCCAGTGAATCTAGTCTAGCCCTCATTTCAAAAGCAGGAGAAAAACAAGGCATCAGTTTTGAACTGCAGTTTCAAGCATAACATTTTAATTGTGGCTTTCAACAAAGCACCCCAATGTCTATGCAATGTCTTAACTTCCATAATTTCCAGGGTTTCTGTCATGATTCTTGAGAGCTCTTCTTCTGTTCTTTAAGCACCAGGATACCTGAACTAGATTAACAAAAGCCTGATCTTAAGCATCCTGGGCCCTCTTGGAGCTTGGTCTACCACCTCTAGAGTCCGTCTTGAGTTGTTTCCTAAATGCGTCTGGAGTTTGTGTGGACTGTATATTCAACATGAAAGTCCCACTTTCCCCAGGGTCTAGAAGCTTGGCTGAAATGCCAATAAATCTTGTTTCAAGGAATAGATTTGAGCTGATGCATTTAGTTTGCTTTCAAAAGCTTGAAAAGAAATGTTCTGAACGTGCAGAGATTGACAACTGCTCAGTGACGAAACACCACTGATAATATTCCCCAAATTCCAAATTTCCCTTCCTTCAAAAGCACTTTTTAGGGATGTCCTTTTGGGAGCTCCTTCTTAGAAAGAAGCAACTAAACTCCCAAAGCTCCTTCCAACTTTGAACTTGCATTTGTCCCCACTGCCAGCCACATTACGGCTGTGGAAAGCAGGCCTGCAGTTTGGAAGCCACATCTGCCCAGATCCAGAATAGCTGGTCTGACTTCAGGCTAAACCCAAATTACTGGAGTTCCAAAGACTGGCAAAAGCAGCAGGGACATCTCAGACAGGTAACAAAATTATAGGGATAGAAAAGTCTCTGGATGGAGGCTTTTCCAGTAGTTATCAAATTGCTCAGATTTGAGATTAACTGCAATTAAATTAATTATACAAAACTTTTCCTTTCTATCAGTGGACCTCAGGACAATTTCTAAAGGAGGTAAGCATCACACTTCTTCCAGGATTATGCTACAATTTCCCAGTAACAATACTATATTTTCTGGTTTCGAGTTTGGTTCTGTAGGCAAAGTTGATGGCACATTCCCCAGAGCAGGGTCTAAGCTTGTGAAATGAGGAATACCTTCATTGGAAGCTTATCACTTCCAGAATCGAGCCCTACAACATAAAGAGATTCTTTAGAAATTAATAAACTGAGAGCTGCTACCAAATAACACATGGGGGGAATAAAATCTTTGCACACTGGCAACTACTGCCAGCACCAATGTAGACCACAGGCAGAACAGTGAAGACTAAGAAAGGGTAGCAGAATTTACAGATTTCCTGCTCTGGCTCAGAATGAGGCAGCTGACAGTTTTATGATCACAATTCCACCAGCTCCAGCTTTGCTGGATCCTATCATGCCAGATCTGCAACTGGTTTCCTGTGAAGCTCAGGGCCTGTGTAAAAGTATGGTGGGCAACGCCACCCCAACCTTCTGCACAGGCTCAGGATTTAGATTAGATCACTGGAAAAGGGCATGATTTGATGCCACATTTCACCAATGGTTCTGGCTGGGGAAAGCTGGAAGACACAGTGCAACTGGAACCAGGAACCCTCAGCTCTGGCTGCTGAGGTGTTTCGCGTGTATGAAATCCTCACATGACACAAGAAGCATGGTCGTTTGGAATAGATAATGTTTGCATCTGAATGCCTAATTGTCTGAATGTTTATTGACAATTCAAAAGTGGAGTCAACAGGTGCAATCCCTTCCCCTGCCTCAGAGAGCCCTTGTGCTTTCTCCTATGCTGAGGAAGAGGAAGAAACTGAACACAGATGTGCCACTTGTCAGATGAGCACTGTAATGACTGTGCACTCTCTCTTCACATTTATTTTTGTTTAAGATGAGACATCAAAGAGACACCTCTCCTAAGCTGGAGAAAGAGGAGAGCGTCTCTTTATCCACAGCAGAAAATCCACAATAAAAAACCCAGAAAATTTTAGACTGGTGTGAACCAATCTTTTTATTAAAAAAAGCATTGTTTCTTCAGTGTGGCTCTTGAACTGAAACATCAGTTGTTCACACAACAAAGACCCGAGGCAGGGCCCTTCACACAGTGCTGCCGTTCAGTTCCCAGATGGCTTAGTATTCCATGTTTGCATTTTTACAGATATATTTTAGAAATATCCTTGCTTAGAATTCATACATTTCCCTCATCATACAAATCAAAGTTTTGCCTGGTGACTTGGCAGATTTTGTTTATGGCCTCTGGTCACAGCTTTGCTTATAAAACTGTAAATTGTTAAGTGGAATATTTGCAACTTGTGATTTCCCAATAGCAAAATAGGGTTCTTTCATATCTCCTTAAAAACAAAACCCAAACAACAAACCCCAAACAAACAAACAAACAAACATCAACAAACCCTGAAATATAACAGACTGCCTTAAAAATTTACTTTTTTTCACCACAGTTCCTAGTACTTCTGGTTTTCATGACATCTCTACTAAACTTTATAGCTTTGTACAAGCAAGTTAATGATGTACTTGAAATATTAAGCAATCTACATGAAGTGACTAATTTCTGTGTTTGTTACCTAGAGAAATCTGCTGCTGCATACATTCTGTTTGTCCCAGACCCCAAATGGGATAGAGTGTTAGTCCACCTTAGACACAGCAGATGCCAGCTTCAGAATGGAGTAGCTGTTGATGTAACAGTGGTTCTAGAAAGGGATACCAAAGCTTGCAATTTAAACATTAATCATACTCTCAAGACATGAGGCAGAGGAGGGTGATTAAATCACAAATATTTTTCTTTATTTTAATTAGCAAAATAATGTCTTTTCCTGTAAAAATAGCAGTTCAATGCATGTTCTTTTTGGCAACATCAGCATCCTCCTCTAGGTACTTTTAATTTCTGTATAAATTATCATATCGGGTGGAGCTGTGCTCCTGCAGAGTCTTTAGCATGCAAAGCACACTCAGAGTGCAGGTCTATTTATGTGGCAGCTGATTTAGCATTATTGTAAGAGTATTCCAGTTTTAAAATAAAAATGTGAGCTGACGACTGGAGATATTGTATTCTTGATGAGCTGAAACATGGAGGTATTTAAGATCATCAACAATAATACTCTTTCTACTTCTCCCTCTACCACACATGCAGACACCACAGATACTGTTCGTCTCTGAAAAAAAAGTACAGTATTAACAGGTGATTTTCCCCACACCTTTTATTCATACCTTTGTTAGAGAAGTCATTCTAAAAAGTCAACCAAACATTAGCAATACTATTTGCACTCAGATAATATCTACATGAAACTTGTTGCTATAAATATTAATTAATTGGATCACCAATACCCATAATGCAACTTTATTTTGACCTACATGCCCTATGAACTAGATATTTTTTGGATTCCGTTTCCTTAAAACCAACTGTCAGCATCATGTGATGGAAGAGATGAAAAATGAAAATGAGTGTTCCTGCTGTGCAGGTGAGTGACCTGTGGGAGACAGCTCTGCCTGCTAGGATTTTTACACGTACCATCAGACACAGACCAATTGATTAGATCATCTTATACCTGCCACCAACTAGGCTCAAGAGACTAATTAGAGAGAGTACTGCCTGCGCAGGCACCCCATTGACACCTAATTTGCTCAGCCAAAGCCTTTGGGGAGAATGTATTATCTCTGCAGCTGCACTTCATGCATTTCTGATTTGAGGCATAAGCAAGGAGTACTTCTTCACTCTTTTGAGCAAACTGAGTATATAAGCCCTTAAGTACTAAATACAAGCAGACAAATTAAATCTGGCCAGTCACAATAAATCCTTCCCCCCCTTAAATATATATATATACATACACCTGCACACATTTTATTTTATATCTATGTCTATAATAGATGTGCACAAATGCAAACATACAAATAATGTGCATGTGTGAGTCTGAATGTGTGTGGAAAGGATGGGTACATAAAGACATTTCTATAAATATATGCTTTAAAATATGCAATTGTCACGCTGTATAGTGTGCCTTCCTTCACAGGGAAGTTTTACTTCTGTGAAATTTGAAAGAAATGCATTTGTTCTTATATATGAAAAATAAATGATCTGCAGTGTTGTTAGCTCAGGCTCAGAATTACCCCATGGACAAGGCTCAGTAGATTGATGCCTATAAAGTTGCTCGGTGTATCTTCAGAGTTGCTAGTTCAAAGATTATTTCAGTGTACAGCCTAGCTTTGTTGGACGCTTTTCTTCGATGGACTACACCTTGTTTGTGGTTTCCTGAGGAATACTGTTCACTAAGGCTAAATATAAGGTTACTTAAATTGTGTTCTGCCGGGCTTTAGTTTTATCTAGTTATCCATGCCCCAAAATACACAGGAGAGGCAAGACTTAAGGCTGTCATTAAAAATTCATTAAAAAATATAAAGAAAAACAGACACACTAGAAAAACTGTGATTATTTTTTTTTACAAACTGGGAAGGGTTTGAAGAAAGTATTTTCAACTCTAGGCTGGTTAGTGATTCCTGAACTCAAAAGCCTTGTAACACACAGGAACATAGTGGATTTGCATCACTTCTAAAATAGCACTGAAGCCAAGTATCTTCTTCCCTGTCATGTGTCTACAAAGCAACTTTCAGGAGTTGAATAAGGCTGAATTATTACAGTTTTATTTCAGTTTCTGTCAAAGCCTGTGTTGACAATTTATAGTGTCAACTCAGGATCCTGTACCCCTGTAACTAAAGAAGTAAAGAAGCCTTAGCAAAATATGTGCAAGTTACATGTGTGGCCAAAATATCAGGTGTAATCTCCTTTGCAAAACACACTATAAATGTGGTTTCCAGTCTTGTTCCTAAGATGGGGCATAACTCAATAAAGAGAGAATATCCTCACCTTTCTCCCCTCACACAGGCCACATCTTTACCATTTCACCTTGTATTTCTTTAGCAATTTAATATAATTTAATATTTAAATGACACCTCTAGATTATCTTGACAATTGTTGGCTACTACTCTTTCACAGATGCAGCACTATACAGGATACTTACACATTATAAGTGCTATCAGTATTTAGCAGTAAACCATATTTGACAAGTAACAAAGGACTGACTGATTCATTTTTTCTGCTGTTTTCTCTTGTGTCTTAGTTACTGCATTGGTATTCTTATAGACACAGGTATTCCCAGACTCTATCCAAAATTATGAAAATTGCTGTATATTCTTCTCCACAGTTCTAACATATAAATCATAATACAGATTCTTATGGACATATTGCTGTGTTAAGAATTTTTCACAGATTGGCTTTGCCTCTGAGCAGAGCCCTGCAACTCCAAATGAAGAGATTTGTGTGTGGGAGTTGGCTGCAGTTTCAGGGTGGGTGCGAAGAGATGACCCTAAAAGACTAGACAAGGACTCTAAACTAATAAGAAAACAAAAAGTCAGAATAGCAATACAATTATAAACTAAGTTATGAGTATACTTTAAGTAAGTGATATAACCTTTGAAAGGTGAGACATCTATGGCACTGTGGATATGGCGCTGGAAAACAGAAATCAAGATTTTGGCTTTGCTACTGAATGTGACTGTAGGCAAGTAATTTCATCCCACTGCAACCTGCTTTGTAACATGGGCTCTGGCTTATGTCCCAGCCTCTGGGTTTAGAGTGTCTCCCAAAATTAGTGCCCAGTTTTAGCTGGAGCCACCAATCATTCAAATTATATAAATACAGTTAAATTTATCAAAATACAATATTAGAACAGCTGTAACATTTGGTCGTACTTGAAATCTTGAACTGTGAGTTTTCCAAATTGTATCTTTATGCACAAGCCGAGTTCAAAATGAAAGTCCTGCATCACCGAAGATTCTGTAAATGTACACCCAATAGTCCAGTGTGGGAAGTTGAAGAGCCAAGACTTACCCTTAAATTATACATCAGTTGCTAAGTAGCATATATGCATATCAATAATTGCAAACCAACTGTGCATACTTTGCACACAGGTCTCTACAAAATATTATAATGAATTCCTTCATAGTGTGTCTCATGAGGAGAAAAAAAGGAACACAAAGCCTGATCTTCACTGTAATATATTTAATTCACAGTATTAATTTCCAGTGTTATTTGATAATGTGATTGCTTTCACAGTTGATTTGTAGGTATACTTTTAACTTTTCAGTGGCTGTGGTAACTTCCAAATTAGTTTTCTACAAGTCTTTCAGCAAAAATTCTTTCCTACCCTAGCTGCCCACAGCTGAAGTTTTCTCTTTGAGTTGAGAACAAAGTCCACAAAGCCTTTCACAATTACCATTTGAATAAGGCTTCACATGAAAAATGGCCAGGACTGAATCTACTACACATCTTCTAGGTTTTGAGAATAAAGCACAGCCCTCTGTGAGTGAGCTCTGGGAAAACTAGTACTTGAGATGAAGATACTACAAAAATAGCAGTGTTACTGAGCTTAATATATTTGCAAGCAAAGCCATGGAAACCTTATTAAAAACAAAAACACAAATTGAGGGTTTTGGTACACATCAAGAACAGAAATGTTTGCAAAAATACACTTCTCAGACTTGACAAACAGCCAAATCCCTACAACTTCCTATAACCTTTTTTCTATCTTGATTAACATGATATGTCTAAATTGCTGTGCTTCTCACCCTGGTAACTTGCAAAAAAGCCTGCCAAAGAGGAACTGACTGGATGTGAATTGGAGTAATGCTGTCTCTCTGGATCAATAATGAGAGAACCTAAACCTACAATTTTTCCCAATGTTTTTGTCACAATGGGATTCTTACCTCTGGTAGCACCAGCTCTGAAACAGATAAGTAAATGCTATGCCTGAACAAAATTTGTAGATAGCTTAATTAAAATATCTGAAAGAAAAGAAAGAAAGAAAATCCTATCTGTTGCAGTTGTATATAACAGAACTCAGAAAAGAAAATACCTGTTGGAAGATGATATAAAGGCATTAATGCCCTGGTTAACAGGTTTGTTATTGGTTTGAACCCATCTCTGGAGAAAAGAAGCTCCAGAAGAGCTGCTGAGATGCCTTCTCATTGCTAAACTCTTGCAGAGCTAAACAGTCAAGGGATGGGAGATTCAACTACAAGCAACTGGGTGCAAGTGAGCTGAGCTGTGGTACCATTCTGCCACATGTCATCTTTGTGGCAGAGCTGGCTTAAGAAACTCCCACTGCTGCTAACCTCATTCCTTGCTCCTGCCTTGCAACTTGTGTCCCTGTCACGTGTATTGTAAAATTTTCTGTGGAACTCCCTGTACACTGGATCACTAAAAATATCAGAAGTGACATTTTTATGTCAAACTTCTCAGTGATCCAGTTTACACCAAACTTCCAAATACCTGCAATATCACAGCTAATGGGATTGAAAACTGGTGAGGGAGCAAGAAGGAATTGCCTGGATAAAGCCAGACATAAACTTATCACAGTGCTCTTTTCTGCAAAGACAAAATTATGGAACAACATCCTTATTTTTCAGCAGCAGCATTCCCTGGTGCATTACTAAGAACAAAGCTTCACATTCTAATGTCTGAAGCCACCTCTCCACTCACAAATGGCTAATTATTTTCAGGTATCCAGAAACACTGTGAAATCTGCCTTAGCCAACCACTTAGGGGAGCAGACAGAAGTTGTCACATAATGACCTACTAATTAAAAAGGAAGAAAACCATACTCAAAAGATCTGGGAATACCCGTAAGATAGCCTAATAAGGATAATCTCCTGTACATGTTTCAAGGGAGCAGCAAACAAGAGATGGCTGAGAGCCCATGCCTCTGACTGGAAGTTCTTTGAATTTTTTTTAGCAGTAAAAATATGTTGGGCTGCCAACATATCAAGGAAATGTTTAATGGTTAGTGAAGCTTCAAGTCATATTTAACCAGAGTTCAGAGAATTTAGATGGGATAGAAAAGCATCTAATATAGGTCATTATCTAGCTTTGAATGAAGAATACAACCCCAGAGTTCAGGGAGAGCAAATCAACTGTGCCCTCCAAATACCATGAACGAAACTTATTGACTGCCAGTGCCGGGAATGATGGTCACTGTTATTAACAGTGCTATTTATCAACTCAAACCTAGGCATATTTATTTATTTATTTTATCTGAAACACAACAGCTGACCAACTCAAAACCAATATGAGATGATGTGCTTAACCATCTCCTTCCACTCCTCCACATCTAACATAACAAGAAGTACCTATCTTCAGAGAACTTAATCAGAAATTTATTCCTGCTTTTCGCTGTCATGGCTTTTATCACCAAAGCAAAGTCTGTTGGACAAAATGACATATGAAAGACTAAATGCCTGCCAGATGACTCATTAGCATTCACCTCCTCCCAAAAATTAAACACTGCCTCATGCAAAAATTAAAGTATCACAGGTACTTAAAAAGAGGGCATTTTGTATACATATGACAGTTAATACTAGTCAAGTTACTTCTTGAAAGCTAAGTGGTCTTGGAACAAATTTAATGCTGCTGGTGTAATCCATGCAGAGTAGCTGTAGGATAGTCTTCAGATGGGTGTGGGCCATTTTGCTCTAACAAAGATTCTTTGGAATTTAAAGATACCTCTGCAAGGGATCACAACACTATAAACTACCTCAGACCCCACAGATAAATGCTAAGCATTAAGAAAACAAAGTGTGAATGCTTATCATTACCAAAATCATTCTAGTAGCTTGCAAGTACCTACAGGCATCTTGGAATTAAGTTATGTTATTTCCTTCTTTTTTTTCTTTCTTTGAGACGATGGAGTGAGTGTTCAGGTGCAGAAGGAAGAAAAAAGAGGGATGGATAAACTGAAAAAAAAATTCAATTTCTCACCTGGATTTTTATTTCAATAAGTGTTTTTCCTAGAAAGTACTTTTCAAATCAGGACAGAATTTTTAATCTGCAATGTGGAGTTATGAATGCCTTTGTTTTAGCTTGACAGAACAGATATCATTGCAGCTGCATTCTGGATAGCAAAGATCCTTTTAGCTAAACACCATCTGGTTATACATTCTGTTTGCTGCTGTGGCTTTTGAGAGACTGAGCATCATAGCAAAGTGGTCATGTCAATTAAAATACATTTTTAGGACAGCACTGCAACCCTTAAGCACATATAAATTGGACTGAAAGCAGACCTCACATGCTGAAGCAGAAGGATCTTTCCCACGGTTATAGTATATTATATTAATGGCTATATTAATAGATATATTTAAATTTTGGAATATATTTCCAAATATGATTATGTCCTAAGCTCTTAACCTATGTATCCACCCATACCATGAATGCCATACAATGGTGTTTATTGACAGAGGTATCAGGAAGTCTTTGCAGTTGACATTTTCAAGCCTGAATTGTTTCCCAACCTGAGAGTTCTTAAGACTAGAATGGAATAGAGGAGAAAAAAAATCCCAGTTTAGGAAATACAAATGTGTCTTTATGAGATATTGCTTGTCTCCATGCTCATTCCCTAGAGGGTGTGCTGATACTTGCTGAATACTGCTATGTAGTCCTTTCACCTATACAGCTCTCACTTGGGATTTTTGCTGAAAACCTGTGACATTAGAAATAGTTACTGGCAGCTTCAGGCCAGCTGCTTTCTTCCCTGCCAGTTCCATTTTTACATACAAAACCATATGGAGCACTGAAACAGAAATATTGCCCCAGTGCAGTCTCTGTGGCATTAAATGGAAAAAATGTTCCAGAATTAGCACCTCTACAGAGCGTCTCTACAGCAATGAGGATATACTGTCTAGTCCATAAAGAGATCACAAAGCAGCTCAGTAATTTTATTTCTCAGAGTTCCCACTCTGGTAGTGGTAAGAACCTTTTCCATGTGTATGACTAAGATGTTCAAATCTTATTCATGCTTTGGGAAATCCAGCATGATTTCTTCTTCTCATAGACACAACTTTTAGAAACCAATCAGGATCTACACTCTTTGAAAATAGACCTCCTTCAGATATTACAGGGGCTTCCCCCTTCCCTTCTGTTTTTTAAAACACTTAAATGTTTTTAAAAAGCAGTCTCACACACTTGAGAGGCTTGTGGCAGAAATAGTAGATGTCCAATCAGGTGCAACATACTGTGCATTTTGTGGTATGCAAAGACAGGGATTAAGATGTTAAGATGTTAAGATGGAGTACTAAATACTTTTCTTTCAAAAGTGCTATAAGCATTGGTTTTCTTGTAACTCCAAGAAATACTTAATCTTTTTTTTTTTGAAGCTCCATTATAAAAGTAAGGTTTTGCATAGCTCATTTAAATAGTTTAAATGACACAAGGTTAAGAACAGGAAAGCCTTTCACCAAAGGTGGTTAGTCCTTTTCAAAGATTTCATATTATTTGAAGCTTACTTTCACTGCATTCTTTTACCTTGGCTGCTTCCCAAGTGGGTATAAGTTAATTAAATAGGATTTTGACCCTTTAACCTTCCCTATAAACTGCATCTTTACTTAACTCTATTTAAATAAATCAGATAAAAATCCAATCATGTAGCAGAATATATATTTTTACAGCTGCGGAAAAAACAAACATGTCTATTAAGCTTATTTGTAAGTACTTAGTAGTCAAAGCAACAGCCAAGACTCATGGATGATTTTAATTAAAATAAATCTGGGTGGGCACATAAATTCATTTACGATGGCTTTTTTCAACGTGAAACTTCTCTAGCATTACTGGACAGCACAGCACTAAGTAAGTCCTCATTTGTTTGTGGCAACTGAAGCTCAGTCCACCTGATTAGCTTGTATTTGTTTTGAGTCATGTAAAGTGTAAATTGTATCTATGAAAAATGTCAAAGATATGAGGCTGAAAATTGTTACAGGAAAGGAGAGAAAGAGCAGAATTAATGGACAGATACCAATTACACAGAATGATTCCCAGCCCCTGTGTAACTGACATGCTCTGGGTTTAAATATCAAAAGGAGGTGAAATAGATGCACCAGGAGAACACTGAATTGCTCTCTACAAACAGATAGTGTGACTTTCTGAATCTCGTTAGCACTTTTCACCTTAAAATGCAGGCTTTTGATTATTAGACCCTTCCAAAAAGCCTTCTAATTTCATAGAGAAACAAAATATAGTTTAGCTATGAAGAATGATAGCAGTTATATATGAAGAAATGAGTAACTAGCTCATGTATAAAGAATGAACAAAGAACTAAGCTGCCTCTTTGTGCCTAAGTGATGTGCTCAGGTCTCTGCATAGGCAGTAACAAAGACTCTGCCACTGGAGCCTGAGCATTGATCACATCTCTCACCCCCAGCAGGGACTTCTAAAATTGAGTCCATCACAGAAATAAATCCTTCCAAAGCGCAGGCCTTTAGTTTGATATATTTATAGTGATACTGTCTAACCACCTTACTGGTGCATTATGTTCAAATTTTGCAGCCATGTGGTGATAAATATATGCCTTTTCAGGAGTGCTGTTTTTTGATCATTGATTGGGACATATTTGCCCCTTTACTGACACTTCTCTCAACCCATCCTTGCTGAATTAACAGCAGGAAGAGGACAACAACAGTGATATCATGCACAAGAAGCCCCCACTGCAGCATAAGCAGAGACAGGCACAGGTGGGGAGGCAGACCTGTGCACCAGCTCCCATCTTCCAAGGTGCAACTCA
This sequence comes from Acanthornis magna, assembly GCA_036785705.1. Classification (NCBI taxonomy): domain Eukaryota; kingdom Metazoa; phylum Chordata; class Aves; order Passeriformes; family Acanthizidae; genus Acanthornis; species Acanthornis magna. Next base: position 17,046,921 of record JAWUZG010000028.1, on the reverse strand, counting down.
TCTCCTCATTGTAAGTGCTTGGGGATTCATAATGGCATCATGCACCATGCTTTGTCCACCTTTGTCAGACTATGTTAGACCAGGGTTGTTACCATGCACAGGCTGTGATAACAAGGATTAACAGGAATAAGGTCTTCCATTTCCATTGCACAGAAGAGGATCATATACTCCCAACAGCAAGATTTCTCTGCTTCCCTTCACTATTGCGTAAACAAAGCTATCTAAAGAAATACGTAGCAGTAGAGTGACCAAAGTATGAAAAAAAAAAGGAAAAAAAAGTGATCAAAAAAGGCACTGGAAATTCTAGAAATTATAATAAATAGTTTAAAGGCATGTCAACAGCCTGTAACTCTCCCTCCTCAACCATTTTTATCCTGTCAAGTAATAACTGACAATAACGGTACTGTAAACTCAGAGAGATACATTCTTTGTGCTTTAAAAGGGCTTCACATAGATTTATTTTAATTATTTTCCTTATATAGTAAGTAGAGGATGAAAAAGATTTCTGAAATAAGAAATGTTATTGTTAACTCACTAATCACAGCTGAGGGACTTAGGGGCAGTCTGGTTTCTGAAATATCTTTGAGATTATTTTACAGAAGTGACTTAGTTGGTGGTATCCCTGTCACATGGTGCAAGGCACCAAAACTTCCTTTATGCAGAAGTACAATAGACAACACTGGACACTGAAATCATATCCTGGAAAATTCTAGAACACTAATACTTGGAACAGGGAATTTTTAATTTTAAGAAGTTAATTTTTCATTTGTAAATGCATATTTATGAGGTGATTGAGTTTTGAGCCGGTGTATAAATTACACGCTATGTTATTTATTTTTCAAACATAAAATACATATCCCTGCTGTTTTGAGAAACTACTGACCCTTAAAAGTCAAAGCAAGGGCTTGATTTCTCTCCTTTGATTCTGGGGGCACCACAGATGAGGGAGTTATGAGCTTCCCTGTTTTGCTTCTTGACATTCAACACACTTATGGCTTGGGACCAGCGGAGGGGCTGGGGGCAACCTGAGTATCAACACGTAGGAAGAGCTGCTAGGGGACCTTGGAAAAATGCCGAGACGATGGCCAAGGAGCCCCCTGTGGCAGAGCAGACCAGGAGGGGAGACTGCAGCCAAAGCCAGGCACTCACGCAGCTACAAACTACGAGGCTTCACAGCAGAAGCTGCTGTAATATGGAAATAGATTCTTACCCTCTAGGCCCATATGTCATCACACCAAGCGAAGCTGAAGCTGCCAACTAAAATGGGCAATTTCACATGAACTTGGCAGGGTGACTGCCAACACAGAGCTTGTTTTCCACTGGTGCCACCCACTCTGCTAATCCAATTCTGCCTCCTGATTTGCTTTTAAATAATAATGAACACAGCAGATGGGAGGAGAAAATGTTGCCGGCTGTTAAGCCAGCATGCGAGTGAGCCTCTTTGCTTTTCACATATCTTGTGCAAACTAGCTCTAAATGCAATGTCAAGTGATTAATAGTGGCTAAACGAGAAAGCCAGGATTTGCCATGTTCTCAGTCATTTAATCTTTGACCACGACAGGCAGGCAAACAAAACAGTCCGAAGGATAGTATGTTGAAAGAGAAAGAACCAACTTCCATAACATTTAACTTTGATATGATAGGGATGCATGCTTCTTCCCATCCTTGCAAATACCTTTCTTGGTTGGTTTTTTTCAGGGGGGGAGGGGTGTAATATGGGGTTGCTAAGCACCAGAGCAATATTAAAAATACCTTTCAAGTTAAACACACAGTAATCAGGACAGGCATTACTGAGCATAATCCCATGGCTGACTCCTTTTTGACAAGGAGAGAGGAAACAGGCTGAAGCACCAGGTTAGGGAACAGGGATGTGACTGTCAGGAAAAAGGGCAGAGGGAGGCACAGAGAGGCAGTGGGCAGACAGCAGAGAGCAAACAGCCAGGAGGCTGCCTGTCTCTTCAGCAGCAGCAGGAGGACCTATTGTTCCTGGGTCACACAACATTATCTCCTGTCCAACAAACAGCAGGTAAGCTTGTTTGCACAATGCACTGTGTTTTCTCTTGTGTCAACCTGACACAGAGGATAATCACCTCCTATGGCTACCTACCGACCTCACACTGAGGGTGGAAAGGTATGAATCCCACTGGCAACACATCTCGGTGAAAGAAGGTATCAGTATGATTCCATACACCAAAACCTCTTCTACTTTATCAGTTTCTGAAAATTTGGGAAATTACAACTCTTGAAAGGAGTTGAAGTGCTTGCGCAATATAGCTAATCCCTTGTACACCTGTAGTAGTCTTTAACACATGATCATGTTCTTGTTCCACAAGAAACCTTTGCTATATTTGCTTCTCAAACCATATGTTGCTTTTTAAAGACAAATGGTTTTACTGAAAATAAGACCCTTGAATCCTTTATTGTGGAAGTTGGAAGGTCCAAGTAAGTTGAGTGGGCAGACAAGAAAAATAACAGTTTCAGTAGCTGAATGCTTGGAAAGTTGCATTTGAGTCCTGTTTCTGCCATAGTCCCTATATAATGGTAAAAACTACTATCAGAGCTCCTACGTGATACTAGAGAAATTATGTTAACCTATTTCTATTTTTTTTTTCCTAACAGAAATTCACTTGGCTGCTCTCATTTTCTTTATAATCCAAGATGGATCCTAGCTGGGGCTGCAGATATGCTGAGCATTCACTCCTCCAACTGAGGTCAATGCAGAATGAAATCCAATTTGAACATATTGAGCACTAAAGGATGCAAGGAGCTCTGAAAAATCAGGCAAGAATAATTGATTAATTTTTAACAATTGGCATTTTAATACCTGTGCTTCAGCTCCTAGTGCGTAAAATGGACACCTTCATACCATGTCAGCTCATGGGGGTACTGTGAAAGTGGCTTCACAATGCTGGCAAAGAACTAGGACAGAATGCACATCATGAAAAGACACCATGGAAACTATTCCCTATCTGGTGCAGATTATGGATGCAGTAGCCATAACGCATAGGATGAAACACTGAATGATGAAGATGAAAAGAAACATTAACTATCCATCTGTGTTCACAATCCATTATCCTATAGAAAAGTGACTTGAGAGTCCAAAGAAATAAAGAGTATATGATCCTGGCAAATGAAAACTGTAGGTGAGTGCATAAACCACAGGTGGAGGAAATTAAATTTGAAACCTTAGTTTTTGTTTTTCCTAAGTACTGTTTGAATTTGCCACTTGAATAAATTTTATGAAGCAGACTTTAGAAGAAGTGTTGCTAAGAACTAATGGTACATCTTCCCAGTTAGCAACATACAGGATGAAGAGATTCCTAATATGAAACATAAGCTTGTCTTAAATTTACTATCAGTTTCTTTGCCTTTCAACTGAAATATTTTGTCTGGTTATATGTTGCAAGGCCACAGTAACATAATTTGAGACAGCAACCTTTGATAACACAGGTTAACAGATATTTCATTGTGTAAATGTTACAATCTCTGTTTTTCCATCTAAGGTAGGGAGTTTAGCATATACCTTCTAAAAACTGAAAGAATTTCATACAGGCATCTGTACTGGCCTGTTCTTTGTACTAATTAAATTAGTTTCCTGTTGAGTAAGTAAAGTCCTGGCAGCCAGGAACAGTTGGGGAGACAGCTCAGAGGCTTAAGCACTGAACCATGAACTTTTCTGTTTACTACAACATTAAACAAGTAGACACTCTTGCTGACATTATGGGGAATGAAAGAGCATTCTGTTAAGATTGTTGTTTCATTACTGTTCGTGAACTACTGATCTTCTTAAACAGAGATTTTTAAAGATACAAAAGGTATTTCATTTGATACAGTTAACTAAATAAACTCATTATTTGGTTTAAAAATACCTGTGTCAAAGTTAAAGCTGAATTTGAACTTCAGATCTAAGGGGTCAAAACTCAGAGGGGAGAAATAAGTCAAAGTGCCACCCAATAACCCGGCTGTGTCTCTGGTTCTGCACCTCCACTCTAATGATCACAAAGATGAAAACTTTATGTGACACATAGATCTTCAGCCCAAGCACCTCACAAGGGGCACTGACACCTTGAAGGAGTAGGGCAAGAGACATCATGTCTCTGATCTTCTATACTAGCGGCTTCCAGCAACTGCTGGAGAGTTTGCCCTATGTTTAAATAAAGCATAATGACAAAGAAGCACAAGCCGTGTATGAATGGAAGATCTAAATAGCTGTTCTTACTTACTTCAGTTTCATTTTTCCTTGTAACATAAGACCTCTTGAAATATTATAAATTGTTTACATTAAAATATACATGCTTACCACACTACATACACACTAAGCCTTTGTGTGCATATATTTAGCTCAAAGCTAATCTCTGAATAAAAGCCCTTTCTGAAAATAGAGATTTATAAAAAGAAATACTGATAAACTTTCAACTATAGGGACTCTAGTGGTCACTGCAAAAACAGCACTGCAACACAAAACCTGCGTGATTTTGTGGATCACCCCATAAATCTTCCTTTGTCCCATGAGTTTAAGTTTTCAGCCAAGAAAAACAACATTCTTCATAAAATTAATGAAAACAAGCTGCTCTTTGCCTACAGAAAAAGATTTTTCTTAATTACATTTTTTGCTTTGAATCATATATCCTGTAGTTTGATTAAATTCCCTTGGAAGTCAACTAAAAATTAGAGCTTTGCAGCGTGAACCTCAAATGTGGTGTTTACTTGGAGAATATAAACCCATCATGCCTTTGGAAGGTGATATTTAAAGCAAAAATAAGATCAATATGCAAGACAGTTTTTATTATTTTCATTATGTCACTGCATAAATTTATTTTCAGGGCTTAGAGTTTGCAGAGAAATATGATCTGACCAATGTATTTATTAGAAATAAATGGTCTGTGTAAATGAATGCAGATAAAGAAAGAATACTGGAATTCTGGTTAATCCCTTGAGGCAGTAAATCAGGATTTCTAAAGCACTTAATGCAAAATATCTGCATCAAGGGGTTAAATATATAAAATATGAAAAGTCAAAGACAAGAACTGGATTAAAAGGTTACATGGAGACGGTGTTGAAAAAACTGGAGCCTGCTGCTAAATAGATATCCAACAGGCATTTATTTAGGTTCACTGGCTGCAGCAGCCGCTGGCATACTCTAAATGAACTCATACAACAAACAAAAATCAAATTCTAGTGTCAGTCTTTGATCATTTTTAGTACCAAAGCAGAAAATTTCATAGAGAACCAAGCTATGTGGACATGATTAGGCTAATGCAAGTAATTGCCCTAACTGAAAAATAAAAATGCCAGTTCTCTATACCCTTGCTGCATCCTCATGGCCTCAAAACTTCAGATGAGCCTTGTATCCTTCCTGGCAGACTGCACCTAATCCCCAGTAGGGACAGCAGACAGTCGTGAAAAGATATCACTCATTAATTTAAGCACTAATTGAATCCGTTCCTATTCAACTGAAAATCTCCCTCCACTCCAGAATGAAACCGGTCCCAAAACCTAAGTCTTTGCCAGGTCTAAATCATAATTCAGACTGAAGAACAATTTTCTTTTTCTCTGGCTCCCAATGCTTTCATACAAACAAGACTTTAGAAGACTTTTTGTGTTTGTACTACTTCAATAAGATATGCTTAAAAAAACCCAGCTCCAAATCCTAACCACCCTAACCAACAAAAAATTGATATATTGCTCATACAAACAGCAGTGTTTCCCCAGGCTCTCTGTGCAGCAGATGTATTCCTAACATGACTGCAGCGATCACCCATGACCAGTAAGTGTTGGCTCCAAAGCTCAGAGGTGCACTTTGTTTTAAGTTCTAAGGCAACAAGACATACCTTGAGATATATATATATATATTTCTGCTTTTATGCACACACATGGACAAAAATGATCTTTTTTTTTTACTACTGTAACCCTGACCCTTTCAGGGGCTCCATGCAAAGAAGCCAGTACCCACACAGAGTTTGTTTGAAGCTAATGTGGTTTTCCCAGTAGGAGACAGGAAGAGATGGGAATTACTGAGTTAAATTTGTGTATTGGTATTTTCAACATAAATTAAATATTTGCAGCTAAAGCAATAAATACTGAAATCCTACTATGCATTGATACCTTTTAGATCTCTGGGAAGGCAAGTGACCTTCGTCCTGCTTCTGTCATTTTAAACTTAGAAGTTTTAAATTTTAAAGGAAATTTAGTCCAGATCGAGAGAACGGTTCCTAGTCCCCACACTGGAACCTCCATTTGCTTCAGTAGGTCTTAATCACATCCCTAAAGCTAAATATTTTTTCAACTATGTTCCTAAATTGAGTTTTCTATGAACAGCAGAAGAAAAAAGCCTTTTATTTGTATGACAAATTACAGTGCTCATCACTTTTGTTCAGCAAGGTGAATACCATTTCGCAATTCAAGGAATGCATTCAAATTCCTATGAAGAGATGCAGAGGATTAGCTCTCCCAATCTTTTCCTGTTTGGGATAAGGCTGATGAAATCTACTGAAATTCTGAGCATGGTGATATGTATTTGTTAGACCTTTTAACCTATAATTGATAGTAAAAGCTAGATGTTGTAAAATCTGAGCCCAGCTGAGCAAGCTTTAGGGCATTTTCTCACTTGTTATTTTGCCTCTTGATTATCACTCATGCACAGGAAGAAACTACCAGAAATGCCCAGGGAATGGCTAATAGTCTCAAAGCTACTATTTAAAAAGAAGATACTGATAGAATTAGCTAATGTAAAAAAAAAAAAAGTGTGAACTGTGATTTGAGCTCATTATGCACACAGTTAATTTGTAAAAATTGGCTATTATGATTACGATACATTTGTCAAAATTGATTGTAAATTGGCATTCTTTTGGCAAGCCAGTTTTACGTTGACACAAATAAGACAATAAATGAATAATAAATGAAGACAACATACAAGTACTTATTTGGGAGAAGAAAGTCTTGAAAATAAAGGACATTTTAATAATTATTTTTATTCATTTCACAAAGCTGATACCTTAACTCCCATGGGTCTCTGAATGACTGTGTGAATATACAGGGAATATGCTATCACAGCATTGCTAATTCATCTGGGTTTGACCTCTGAGGAACAGTTTGTGTCATCATGGAGCAAAAGCTCTGGTAAAACATTTGTCTAGATAAAAGACCTCAAGCAGTTAACCTGCACAGCAGAGGCAATGCAGCCGGGCATGAGGATAATGACCTCTACCCAAATGGGGAAGGTACATCAATGTAACACTACGACAGCAAGACAAAAGATGACGGCAGCTCAGCAGGAAAACATTAGCAATGATATAATTCTTGGTACTGTATGTGAAGAAATGCCTGAAGAAGTACAATGCCAACCTGTTTTTACCTAATAATTATTTCAAGTTTTAATATTAAAAAAAATTAAACGTCATCCCCAACTTTGTTCTTCACTTTTATTTTAAAATCTTGCTTTTATTTATGTTTTATTTTTTCCTAAATAAAAATCCTGATAGAAGTAAATACACTGTGTGGGTAAAAGTTACAATTCAGATGAAATAAACTTTTCTCATTTGATACATGAATTATTGGATGGATGTTTTTCTGACTTCAGGGAGTTGTGACACTGCTCTTAAACATAAACCAGAAGAACCTGACGAGCCTTGTTTAGCAAGTCAAACCTGTCCTAACAGACAGATTAACTCATTTCTTATGCAGATTATTTACACTTAGGATACCTTTCATTGTTTATACTGAAGTTTTCTTCTTTCTGTTTTTAAAAGGAGACACTGTGTCACATATCCATTTTTTTTACCAGGCAGAATGCCTTGAATATTTAGCTACCACTTTTTTAGCACTGCACCAAAAGTTCTGCGTTTAAACTATTTATTTTTAAAGCAGTAGCATGATCAGGCCTGCATGCTTATCTAAAGATCTTTGCTTTATGAGGGAGATTTTAGTCTGTGAGGTTTCCTCTACACATGGTAGGCAGCTGTCAGCAGCAGTGAGCAGGGCGAGGGGTCACTGCAGCTGCTCTGTGAAAGCACAGGGTTCCATCAACATCGCAAAAATCCTGCAGAGTGGGAGCTGGGAGACCACGGATTAGAGTACATTGGAGTGTGTATATAAGGTCACATCATGTCTATCAAAGTGATATCAAACTGGTACACTGTACAATACATTTTACTGTGTTCTGTGTTCAAAGAAAATAAAAGGAGAATGGACATGTGTGTAGCAGACCACGGTTTAATACAGAATTTCACATTGTCCTTTCAAATAGATGGATTTACTAAGTTCACAAAGACACGTCAAATATGTATACACAGTGGAGATGTGTTGACTTGAGGGAGAACTAGATTTCATGAATTCTTTGGGTCAGACATGAATGAGATCAAAATAATTCTTATTAATTAAATAGTAGAAAAGACTATTAAGAGAAACCAGATGTTCACATTTCCTGAATCTTACACACTAATATACATAAATGTCTGTCCCTGTATACATATGTCAATAGTTTCCCATAAAATGCTTTTTCATATTTCCTCATGAAACTTCACTTTTATGAAATTGCTAGCTGTATTTAAGATAACCCTAAAATAGGAAGAGATAGGTAGCAAACACATAATTCTGATTTGTGGGTAGACACAAATCTCTCCCAAATTCGCCTGTTTCAGAGGACAGTTACAGGATATTGAATGTCATATATGTCATGTTGTATAGAGTCCACAGAATCCAGATATTTGTAATTCTCATTGTTAGGGTACTTTGACCAGATGAACAAAACGATGTTCCCAACAATAACAAGTAACCGACCTGACATCTTGAATGAGGAAACAAGGAAATGGGTAGGGTAACGGAGAATGTATTCTGGCTGAAATATGCACTAAATGAGATGACTAGACACTAAACAATGTCTCCTATTTCTAGCAATCTCGTGCAAGCTGAAAGCTAGCAGAGGTTTCAGGCAACAAGGTTTTATCAGACTACATCTGTCTACAAAGTTAAAGGATTGATGACACTATAACTGTTTTATGCTATTTCAAAATTGTTTCCACAATTTTACAGTTACTGGTAATCACTTTCAGCAATAGGAAATAAGAAATGTAGGTGCAAAGAATAAAAAAGGAGAAAGCATCCTGTTTATGAACTGTACAGTTGCGAAGTATGAGCTGCTGAAACAATCCAAATGGTGTGATTTAGACTAAAGCATCCCAAATATCTGAACCAGCAGGACTCTGTGACCTTCAAATTTCTTCTGAAAAGTTCTGAAGTTTTACTGTTTAATCTGGTTCTGTGAGGCATCTCCTATGAGCATGGGGATCACTTTAAAAATTGCTGACCCTGGCAGAGACTGAAAAAGCTGTCAGAAAAAAAAGTTACCACCTTAAGCACAAGTAAATTACAAACCTCCCTTTCTCCTTTCCATAAATACCAACACCCACTTGCACAGTAAGCCCTTTAATCTCTTCCTCACAAAACCCTTCATGCCTGGCATTCACTTAGACATGCATTTGCAGTTATTTTTCAGAGCCAATTACCATCCTGCCCTCACCCAGTCATTACCCAATCTTCCTGGGCACACACATTCACTGAAGGCATCCTCCTCCACTTTGCCTCTTCCCACACTGAAGCCCTGTCTTCTTAACCACTGGCCCAAATACACCTGAGCTGCTGAGAAGTTTCTGAGCCACCAGAGCTCAGCGTGAATGGGCTTTGCCTCTTTGGATTTCTCCTGTTTTGTTTTATTTTAAGCAGAAAATCTTTGATGCAGGACCACTTCTTCCTGCTTTCCTGGGAAAGGCTTCCCCTTACACTGGACAAGCAAGAGCTGCCAAGACTGAAGTGAAGAATAAATGCAGATGAATGCCCCTGGCAGGGCCAAGGTCTCTCCTCAGCTTCGCTGCCACTGACCCAGGTCTGGTCCCCTGCTCTGGCCCCTCTGTCTGCAGTTTTCTACATCAATATCTCTGCCCAAGCACAGCACTCCCCTCCCACAGTGGGAACACCAACGCACCCGCTGCTGCCTTAAGTGATGTACTTATGATCAGGAAGGATCACACAAGGGTGTGTTTTAGTCTACCCATCAAATAAAACTTCACCTGCTTTACAAATGTTTTCTCAATCTTAAGTGAATTATCTTTGTACATGTCTGAATAAATGAAAAAGATTAAGGACAGTTGGTGGCAGAAATATGAAAAAGTGGAAAGTTTCCCATGGCTTTCAGCCTTGTGATTGCTCTTCTAAGCCATGGTCTTGGAGAAGAAAAAAATCAATCTGCAAATGCTATCTTATTTTCTTGTAAGAATAGGAATACAGCTTTGTCTTTAAAAAAAAAATTAATCCTAGGGGCTGATCTTTCTAAGGAAAGAAAAGTTCCTGACAAAATGGAAGGGGCAAAGAGTCATAAGAAAAACATATCTGAAAAAGAATTTTTCACCAGAATTATGAGAAATTCTGTCACCCATTTCACTTCAAAATCCTATCAGCCACATACTCTATTGCAAAACCATAGTACAGTACATATTTTTCTCCCATCCGTTCCTTCTTCTCGCATTATTCACAGGTTAGAGATCAGTTTCCTACAGCTAGTAGAGCACAGCAGGAGCTGAGAAGAAGTGACACACAGACAGCTCCAAGTCTGCGTACCTGAATTCCCAACCTCCCCAACTTCTGCAACGTTACTGGGCACATGATAGATGACTATTTCCCTTATTTTCTGTGGGGCATAACCATTTTTCCACTGGATAGGTCAGCCAGCTAGATAATCAATACATGCAGGCCAGTGGGCCCCAGGAGTCATCCTATAAGCATGATAATTACATCCAAAATGCTGTAATTAACAACACACACCACTATAAGCTTCACTTTTCAAGTGACCAGAGCAATGATTCAGAGCACAGCCCTACACAAAGCTCCCATTTTAGGCTACAGAACTGGAAAATTGAGAACTTTTCAATAATTCTATGTTAAAAACATCCTGGTTATAATGATTATGTTATGCTGGTAACATAATTTCATATATAATTATTGACCTATATTAGAGGAGTAGGGCAACCAGTAGCTAGCTTAAAGTAGTTAACTTGCAATTAGCTCATAATGATTTCATTACTTGGCACATTGTTTTCTTACACAAAGCTCCCATGACTTCTTTTCTAAAATTACAGTGAGAATTGCTGATTAGGAATCTCCACGTGAGCCTGGAATTTATGCACTTGTTTAATTTCAAAATAAATAAAACTAAATTATATACTTATGCACATATAGGCCAGGCCTACTGAGATCTTTAGGAGAAACATATTCAGGCTTTCAAAACAGAGGTACATACATTAACAAAATAATCTCCATCTGCAAAACAGTCTTTTCTTCCCTTTACAGTATTTGCAATAATTTAGGCATGTAGCAGAATATTTTCACAGCAATCCTCATCTTTGTAATACATTTGAAAAGTTCTTTGTGCTTTTTGTATGTTTTTAACAAATGAGGAGCTGTGGATTTGGCAAAAATTCTACATTTATTGATTACACAAGGAGAAAAGTTAAACCTTTGATTTTATATTATTTTCAAAAATGTTGATAACATTTGCACACACATATAAATTTTTTTGAAACATCCTTAAACATTCCTAAACAATAACAAAGAACCAGAATCTTCATGTTTTCCTTCTTTTTTTGTTACCCTTTTCATTCTCATCTTCTGCTTCCCACTGGTTTCCCTATCTGCTCTTCTGCTTTGGTAAGAAATCCTGCTGCATGTCTGGGAGAGCTAGGAAGGAAAAGAAAGTCTTGCAGTGACAGAGCTGCTCTGCAGGCTGACAGCTCGCGACATGGCTTCTAAATAATTCAGTCTGGGACCAGACATGGCAATTCTGTCTATGGAGAAATACCTCAGAGTCGAGGTCAAACTCTTCACTTTATCAAGAACAAGCAATTAATAAATGGAATTTCCACATTTTGAAATGGGCTCATAATTTGCTTTCAACTCTATGGGTAGGAAATATTGGTATGTGTGGAACTTAAGTCACCGTCCTTTAAAAAAAAAAACCCAACAAAACTCTCTCAAGAGTTGCAACTTTAGATTATTTGGGAGTCATTTCATTTTCTTCTGCTTTTGAGTTGATGTTACCTGGTCAGTACAATGGTAAAGTGAGGGCTAGAGGTGTTACCATCACAACCAGGGATGGTGCTGTAATTCACAAATGGCAACGCAACAAAAACGGAAGATTATGCAGTGAAATGCCACATAATCAAATATTTAATATTTACACTTCACTTACACATATAATTAGCTTTTTTCCTGAGTATACAAACACAAGCACATTTCCATTTTCACCCATATACTTTAGGCAGACTAAACTGTATAAATGCAATAGATTATCTGAAGGCTAAGTACATCCTCTAGGTGCACGCACACATCTCTGCACATGAGTTTCACACAAAGGAACTTACTCTCAGTCCCTGCAGAGGAAGATTTCTTAGCACAGTTCACTGTCCCTTTTGCACTGTTACAAAAGAGATGCTGATGACAGCAATAGAAATAATACTTTAAAAAAGGGGACTGCTTAATTAAAGTCTATAGAATACAAATTCACAATTATGAATACGAGCTAATTAACATGAAAGTTCTTTTCAGCTAGATAAAGGGTTTTTTGGGGGGGTTGTCTTTTTAAATTATTTTTTTCAAACAAACTAAATGTCTTAGGTCTGGAAGCAATCAAACTGGATGCGACTGTGAAGTATAACTCTGAAAATGCTTGCAACGTAACTCTGGCCTATTGCAATGTTGTTATTATAGTTCTGGTTTCTGCTGGAGCCATGGCCATGAAGCTGCACAGGAGTCACCAAAGAGCATTTACAAAAATACCCTTTCCCCCACCATCCCTCAAGCAGCATGGATTAAATAACTTCCGCTCAGCTGCTGTCTTTTAAATAAAAATATTTTTTGCATTATACATGTAGCAGTGGCAGGTTGAAGTATATTTTGCCTTTGTTTTGTTTTTCACTCCCCCAGTCTTGGATCACCAGGCAGGACCACAGTGAGAAAGGGTTTGGCATGTTTTACAAATTTAGCTTGTTTTCTTTTAGCCTAGAAGGGTGCCCAGAGGAACTTCCTTTCTCCTGTTTAACATGGACAAAAAGCATCAGAAAACAGTAATGATTCAGATCCTACAGAAAATACGTGAAATCATGTCACTGTTTCAAATGAAATTTCAGGTGTTTTCAGGGACATGCCCTATACGTATGGTAAGTATGAACACTCAGTACTGTTTGTTTATGCTGCTACCCTAATTTTTTTTAAATTATCCACAAATGGTTTTATTTTCATAAACTTTTTTTTTCCCTACAGAATTGGAAGTACTGGGGAAAAGCTTAGCCCAGAGTGTTAAGTGGGTCAGAGGAAGACAAAAAATAGAAACAGATTGGTTTGGTAGAGGATGTGGGAATGGTTATGTGATCTAAAAAACTCCAGATTCAATCTTTGGTAGCTTCTACACTAAAGATTTCATGTGAGGCAGACTGGAAACACAGCATTATGTATTTGTGTCATCTGCTCTTTACCACTTGCCAATGGCAACTGTCAGGGACAAAATACTCATCTTGATGGACTTTTAGTCTGCCTCAAAATGGATGTTTTCATGTTTGTAGGAAACTTGAAAACTGATTGGGAGGCAGGTAACCATGAGATCCTGAGAGTACTCAGGATAATCTACCTGCTCTGTGAGTTTACTCAGCTATTTTTTGAGAAATGTAGTTCTTAAGCCTAGAACATTTTTTTTAAAGTTGTAGTGTAGTTATCTACAGGTACTCTTACATTAAATTTCATGTTTAATTATATGCATTTTCCTACTAATCTTTAATTTTGATACTTTTGGAGCTGGAGTTCCTTAGCACCTTGACAATAGTGACTAATCAATATCTAATCCTATGATTTGATTCAACATCAATACGTGTCCTACAAATTTCATTTTGCTGCTGTACAACACAACACCTTATGAAAAGAATGAGTATTTACAATAGTAGATAAAAATCTTACAGCACCATACAAACAAGGAAAACTGTTCTGGTCATTTGTGACAGCCTCTAAATTCATCAGCAGAAAGAAAAATATCCGTCAGTAGTAATTAAACATTTTCCACTAGTGTGTAACAAATCTCAGGGGTCCAGTTATTACCTTTCGCTATCACAGATGCTGTACAGTGCTTTCATTGTTTATCTAACTGGCTGATGGTTTCCAGTGTAGGCAGGTGACTCAAACTGCATCCACAGCACCTCCCCAGCCAGGGGTGATGGAAGAGAACCACATGCAGAGGTGTCTGCATGCTTAGCCATTCCCTCAGGAATGTGAAATATTGAAAGCTGAAGATGGAGTCAAGACTTGGAAGCAATGTACAAAGCTTAAGTCAATTCTTCTACTTATATGGCAAAGCTGAGAAAGAAGCTTTTTATACATATTTTCTCCCATTATACCTCCTCTCCTCCCACACTAAGAAATACTCTCACTTGTGAGGACACTAGGATGAGAGTGGTTGAGGCAAATGTTCCTATATATGGAAGAGTCTGAGTTAAAGATAGCTCTGCATGACAGATCATGTTAAATTCTCATCATGCCCATGCTCCTCACAGTTACTGTAGTAGAGATTAAGTGATGAGGGAAAACCCCACTGTTTAATTCCAGAAGCTTCCCGACAGGAAAAAATACTTGAACAACTGAGAAGGAGCCCTAAATTCCTCTTTATTTCCTCTCATGACACCATCCATAATGTTACCCTACATTTTTCAATGAAGCTGACGCCTGAGCAAGCATTTATGTTTTCATTTAACAGCAATGTAAAGGTGCCAGATAATATTTGTCAAAAAATGGTGCTGTTTTTCATTTGAGAGGCCAATCTCCACATCCAAACGACTGCAAGATCAGTGTTGCACTGTAACCATAATTCAAACCACAAGCCTATAATACATGGTTTCTACTGCCAACATATAATGTTTGCTGAATATTAAATAAAGTGTTCACAGACTTTAACACTATATACAAGCATCTTCCTTAAATGGATAAGGACACTGATAAGCAATGTGATTGCCATTTTTATTGTCAGTCCTCTGGTATGCGTGTAAATGTTTGTCTTTACAATCTGGTTCTACACAGACAGGTTTTATCCCTACAATTTGTAATTTTTAAAATAGACATGTTTGCTACAATAAATATTTCTATCACGTGCCTTTTTCTGGTTTTAGGTTAAAACTTTATCATCTCCTAAAAATAACATTTTATGAAATATTTCTTTTTGTCTTGAGTTTCTGTGCCACTTAAAGACATAATGAGGACTTCTCTCCTCATTTTTTTTTTTAACAGGAAAACTTCTAATAACTAAATAGTAAGCCAAATAAAAGAGCACTGAGCCTGTATAACCAGAAAAGATACAAGCCTGCTCTCACTCCCTGTGAGAAACATAGAAACTGGCACAGCTGAGGACCACACTGTTCTGGAGACAAGAGCCTCCTCCTGCTTTCCACCCTGTGGGAAATGAAGAACGGCTGGTTGGTCCACATAGCTGCAACCCCATTATTTCTCCTCACCTCGCACCTATCACCCAATCTGCCTCCAAGGCTCTGCAGATGATCCCATGAAGGACAGATCCTTGGTGTACAGTCAGATAACGTTGGCACGGACTCCTCTGCCTGTGGATTCAACTCCTTCTCGGAGTTCAACAGCAGCAGGACACCTCTCTCAGCCATACCCTTCTGATCTGGCTGGGAAAGGCTTGCTCTGTGCACATGCCTGCTCTGTGCTCTGCTCATGGCATGGGTTCAGCAATAGTGCCATTCATTGCCATGCTGAATGAAACCTGCTGTCATTTCAGTTCCTGGCTGAGCAAGAGAGGTTCCGGCTCCATCAGGGGCTTCAGGCCAGCTCAAGCCCCCAAGAGCAATGCCAAATGAGGGCTAAATGGGCACATGCAGCCCACACCCCAGCCCTCTCCTCTGCATCCAGCTCCTGTGGTGGTCTTTCCATAGAGGCCTGCAGTGGGGCTGTAAAAACACAGCATGGCAAATTCAGGATGAATATGTAAAGTATGTGTACACGGGCGTGCATTCAAGATGTACACTTCACAGCTGGATTTCAGAACTGGCAAAGCCAGGGTGTAAAAAATGAGAATAGTTTTCTATGAGGCGGTTTCAATCTTGATAAAGAAAAATCATTTGAAAAGTGAAAAAACATTCAGGGACGCCTTTTGAAATTCCTGCAGCTTCGATCCAGAGTCTTGGTTTCAGCTGTTCCCTCTGCCACTCCATGGGTAATTTTAAGCATCCCATAAACACACATGGCGGGAATGAAGGGTCGGATTGAGGAAAAAAATGGGACCAACTTCATTCTCATTCCAGACAAATAGGGAACAAACCAAGCAATCCAAATATCAAAGCAATTTACTGTGAAGCTTAGTGGCAGATTGGCAGAGACTGAGAGTTTCTTAAACATACTGTAAGCAGATAATAATAATAATTATTTAATAGGAAGCTGAGTACATTGTACCTAGTTTGGTTACAAGCTGTACAGATTGCTACAAGCTGTACAGATTTCTTAGCCTTTTTAGAGTGGATAAAATAAAAAATTACTATGTGCTAGAAGCTTCTTTCTTTGCTGACAGGAACCAACTACACTTTTGCCCCCTCTTAAACAAACCAGTGTACTTTTCACTCCATAAATCTCGTATTACTTCCTTCCTTTTCATTTATTTTGAACCAGAAGGAGGAGTTTTTAACAGAAGTGCTCTATGGCAGCAGGAGGAAAACAGCAAATCAGGATGGAAGCAGCATAAGGAAAGTAAATCAAAAGTAATAAAATCATGGAGATCTAGCAAGGTTTGTGGGGGGAAATGAAGTCAAAGTTGACTGAATCCAGAGCTGGAGAAACATTACACATGAGAAAACACCATTAAAAATAGGCTGCACTCTTAACAGATGAGATGGGAAATGAAGTAATAATTTATAGCAAAGATAGGAAAAAACCTGCCAGGTTTGCAAATTTCAAATGAGATGCAAGTTTGAATAACAAGTGATAATGAAATGCAAGCACACAATCTTAAGGGTAGAACACCATGGAACAATTTAATTAAAAGGAAAACAATATGCTCTGCAACACAGGATCAGAAATAACATACTGCCTGATGTTTCTGTTCAGCTAACTAGATAGTTATCTATCTGATAGGGCAAGCAATACATTCTAGTGCTGGAAAAATTTTGCATAAAGGTTTGAACTTGACCTGAAAAATATCAGTAATGATTTAAAACTTTCCAAGCAGGTATTTTCTAAAAATTCTTTCATCTGATTTTAAGTGACATGAATATGAAACAAATGGAAATGTCTGTGGGCATAAGAACTTCTGCTATGCATGTATACCTTTTAGAAGTAGCTTTACTTTCAAAAGCAGATTATGGCAAGCATTTACTGTGATAAATACAGACATTTTTTTCGCAGTCCCTAAGAATGGTCTTAAAAATATTCACACAGTTTGGCGAGCCTTCTAAAAAGAAAAAAAAATCACACCCCAGAAATCTCATATGTGATATTAAGCAATGAAATAAAAGAGTAGCTTATTTTATATTAAAGGATATTAACTAGAGTATGAGATATTGCAGAAGAAGAAGGTCTGCAGATTTGCAAATGAATTTCATGCATGATTTATAAATGCAAATGTGAATAGTAGGTGATAATGAAATACAAGCAAGCAAATACACGATAGATCAGATACCCTGGGGAGGTGGGGGAAGTGTGCTGCACTGAATGTACTTTTTCAAATGTCAGAATTAGACCCAAATGGCATGAGAAAGCAGCATCTTGATAGAGTGGAATTATAGGAAAATAGCATGTGGATAACACCAAATGAAGGTAAAGGTAGAGTGAGTGTTAGCAGATGTGTGAGAAAATACCCTACTAAGATTAAGGCATTAATCTTAGTCTGAAAAAGAAAACACTGGTTCCATTGCCCACTAAATTTAGCCAAGATCACCAAACCTCACAAAGTCCACAAAGGAAGACAATGTATGTGGATGAATATTAGCTTAAGTTAATGGATATTTTTGATTTACTGTGATTTGTAATATACACATACAATACCCAAGAGACAGACAAGGAATGCAGAATCACAGGACAGTAACTCCTCCTGGGGAGCGAGGGCAAAGCAAACACCAAGAGAAGCTTATCTAGTCAAAAATACCTTTGGACATATAGCCCAGGTGCCTGCAAATTTCCTTCCATGTAGCAATGACAGACTGAAGGAGCAAATCCATGCTTTCCTATATTTTGACTTGTTCTATAGTTAACAATTCAGCTGTTGTTTAAACTGAAGGACTCTGCATCAAGATACCTTACAAGTGTCTTTTGAAGAATTATGTGGAATTCTTTTTAGGGAGGAACTCGGGTCAGGGTTAAAAATGCACTCACCATATACAAGTTTGCCTGACAAGAGAGAAGAGGGGTATACTTTGATAAGGCTGTTGCCTTACAGAGATTAAAACCCCAAAGAAGGTGAAGTCAGACGCAGATCCATTAAAAAGGAAAAAAAAAGAAAAAAAAGAAAAAAAGAAAAAAAGAAAAATGTGAACTGTGTTACATGGGTCTGCTTATTTCATCTTGGCTTGGCATCATTGCAGTAGCTGTCTGCTGTTTTCCTACTGTTTTTTAAAGCTGCAATGATTTTTGTGTTGGTATGCAGAGGCAGAGTTTGATGGCCTTCCAAATTTGTATTTACAATTTGAGAATTAGTCCCACAGGGTTCTATTAAAAGGGAAATTATTAAAACAGAACACTAATAAAACAATAAAAGATAAAGAGGTTAACCATCTAAAATTATCTGCAACTTGTAACTTGATGCCTCATGTAAAGCCTATACACAAATAAAATGAAAGCTTGGAATTGTTGGGCAACTTTGACAGCTGACTTTTAGAATAGTTTTCCATCAATTAAAATCACAGATTTGCCTGAAATTGAGCCATGGGTATCTGGCTTACTTTCCTTTCATATATTCCATGATCTTTACCTGAACCAGCAATACCAACTCAGAGAATTTAGTAAAACGCTTTAGGTGACACATATAGAGATATATTATAAACAACTAAACATGAAATGTAAGAACAAGGAAAAACACTCCTTAGAATGGATATATTTATTATAATTATTTATTATAATATTCCATTATTATTATAATGGAAATATTTAAGTATTTATATACTATATAACAGACTGCCAGTAGTGCATGAGTACTGTGAGCACCCAAGATATTCCCAGGATGTTATGAGGGAGGCATTCAGAAAAGAGCATTCAAAAGAGCGGCACCACGGCTGGACATTCAAAGGGTTAATTACACAGCTGAGTGTCTACTTCATTTATTGATAAGCAGAAAATGTTGTAAGTTTTTGGATTTAAGAATCGCTGGGGTCAGTCTGTATCTTGCACACAACAGTGTCTGTCTAGCTCCATCCCTTACCTGCTGGGCAGAGACAATCCCTCGCTCGCCTGGAACCCAGAGCCCTCTAAGCCGCTTGCTCTGTAACCTTGGCAGCTCAGCCGACCACAATTCTTTATTTTTGTTTTTGCAACCGGGCCTCTCTAAATAAAAACTACACAGCATTGTTAGCCAACAACTGAGCGTGAAATCAAGACATTGCAATCCCCCACTCTAAGAGTCAATCAATATTTTTCATTACGGATTTGTACAGTAAGGTCGAAAAGAAGAAAAAGTGCGTGGAGCAAAACAGGTGAAACAGCACAGAATTACAAAATCTCTTCCAAGATGTAAGGTTATTTTCATTATAATGATGTAAAAAATATGCTTTTGATGTAGTTTTTAAATAAAAATGAAGAAAACCTACATTAGATTGAACACAACAAAGTGATCTGCATGGCCTGTACTGATGCATCTTGGTAGTACAATCTGTTTGACATTCAAAAGGTTTACTATTCCTTTAAAAAAATTACATCATTATACATTAAAGAAGTGTAATCATAAGAGACAGGTTTGAACTGCTAAATTTTCTGGATGGTATTTTCCTTGCATTAATTAGTAGGAAGGAGGATTAGATAGAGGCACAGGGCTAAGCTGGCACATTTCAGCCTGAGAATCAGGGGCAATCTGCTTCACAACATAGCTGCTACTCTGACCCATTTCCAACAAGTTTTAGTTCAATAGTATACACTGGACTACTCATTTTCCTGAACTACGCTGAAAAGCCTGAAGATGGAACCAAACATACCTGAAGTTATTGGTCATGCAAAGGTGGTCCCTACAGACGTTTACTAGGCAGACTAGGTTTTACTTTACCCTCTACAGTTTTGATGGCAGGGTAACAATCCCTAACATGGTGATAAATCACGGTAATTTGATAATAGAATTAAAGACTATATCTGCATTTTAAAACCTTATTTTTAAAATTACCTGCATTTTAAAAAACAAATCAAACATTTGTCTGAAATAATAGTTTTCTCCTGTATTTGAAGAGAAATATCACTTTGTACCATCAAATATTCTTACTCCCAGGAATTATGGTTACAATAAGCCAAATATGTGTTATGTGTTACATGTGAATCCATTTCAGAGCAGGACATTACAATGTGAATTGACCCTCATATGCCTGTACACTCTTGGGGAAAAATCACTGTCACTTAATGATACTAATATGAAACCATGGCCTTGATCTGAAGGACAGCCATCACAGAGGGATTTAAAGGGATTTTATAAGTCCTATTGACTATTTTACCCTAAACAAATTGTTTGCTGAAAGCCCCAAGACCAGTTTTTCTTCTGATAGGAACACCCTTGGAAAGGGTGACTTTATTATAGATCTATATTGTCAAACTATTTCTTCTACTGGAAGAGAATCCACTCACTTGTCCAAAGAAGGTCTCACGGCTGGGTAGGAATTTGCCTCTTCATATGTCACTTCAGTTTTCAGTCTATCTTTCCTAAATCCCAAATAAACCCTCTGTCCTCCACCACTGTCCTATAGAGTTCAAAAAGCCAAAATCTCTTACCAAGACTGAAATAATGTCACTTTATAATCTACAGAGGACCGAAGTTTAGCTCAGTTGGTTAGAGCATGATGCTAGTAATACCAAGGCTGTGGGCTCAATCCCTGTACAGGACATAACGGAAAGATTTGGGCTTGATGGTCGTTGTGGGTCCCTTCCACCTCAGAATATTCTCTGAAGTGTTTATAAATTTAAAATGGCTTTTGCAAACTCAACTGTTCTTCATGTCTGCAGCAAATAGAAGTAACTATGGATTCAAACCACAGCAGGAACAGCCAAGTCTTTCTTGATGCCTAACAGTAAGGATAGAAAGGCTCTGGAACAGGCTACCCAGAGGAGGGGGTGGTATCACTGTTATTGGATGTTTTTAAAAACAGGTTAGTCAAACATCTGTCAGGATGACACAGATAGAGCTGATTCTGCCTTGGGGAAGGCAGGATAGACTAGGTGACCTCTCAAGGCTCTTCCTGCCCTATTTTTTATGATTCAGTGATTCAGCACATAGCTTTGAAACACCCTGGGGCTTGATTCTTTTCTCACCTCATGTTATTTTTAAACTGGTGCAACTTCACTGACTTCAGTAGAGCTTTTCCTCCCTGTCCTGCAGTAAGTGTGAGAAGAATCAGAACTCGTATTTCTTACACAAATGGAGACTGGGTCTACCCTCCCACTGTGCTGCACAGCTGATTTCCTGAGATAACATTTTTTACCTTTTTAAGGCAGGCAATATCAGTGATATAAGTCAACCTTTGTATTATTTTAGTAAAAATCTGAGTCCCATTATATGAAGCAAAGGCAAAAAAATGTTGAGTAGAAACATTCTTTGCAATTTTCAGCGAATGTCAGCTTTTTCTCCCAACGTATTTCTCTTTGTGTAGAGATGGAGCTTGGGACTGAGAAAAAGTCCACCTCACCTACCGAAGGAAGGCACAGTAGATAGAGAAGAGGAGGAAAGGAAACAGGACAGCCAATACTAAGTACTGAGCAGAGCCTCAGAAACAAGGACATGACACACTACAGTTGGCTGCAACATCTTGTAGACAGGGTATTCTAAAAATGTTACAGACTGGGGGTGGGTTTAACATGTGAGCTAATAAGTGTGGAAGCTAATCACATTCCAATCCATCAGTCTCTAAGGACAAAGAAATAGATAAAATATGTCAGAAGCCCCTGAAGCTACACAGCATCTACTACTACTTATTTGAAAATATCAAAGCTACCCACATTCCACATGCAGTCAGCAGGTTTACACAGAGCTTCAAATACCCAGAAAATCCATGGTCCGTGCCACAGTCAGTGAAATACTATTACACTGCATCAGCTTCAAACAGAGGAACTACAGAAAATGCAGTCCATACTGACGAATGTGTTCTTTGGCTATCATCATCCACAGATGTTACCTATCTAGGGACATCACCATCTCACTTGTGGCATTCAGATATATAAAATATCTCAAAAGTATTTTCTGTTAATTTGATTTTGTTTTTAATGGATAATAAATTGTCTGCTTTTTTTTTTTTTGAGTGTGAATGACATTCAACACCAAGTAGTAAATTATGATTTTCATATATTTAATTCAAAGTAATAAAAAAATAGAGAAATGGATTTTGCAAATTCACTGTCTTCAAAAAAGATTGACTATAAATATAAATGCAAATGTAAATAGAAATGTAAGAATAAAAATAAAAATAAAAATAAAAATATAACAAATATATCTGCATTTGCAGGTGGATTTTCACTTTCAGAAAATTCATAGGAATGAAGACTTTAAAAACTGAGAGACTTCACCTGAAACCTGCTGCTCAGGACTGCAGCACTTTTTGAGACCTTTGGGAGATCTTTTCTTCTGATTAGTTTTAAAGTGGTCACTCCTTTTCTGTGTTGTCACATCTCAGGAACAGCTTATGCAAAACTTCATGAAAAAGATGGTGAAGATTCAAATGGAAAAATTCTCATAGGCTGCTAATTCCAGTGGTAATTGAACCTGGCATATTTCCTCCATTCTGGTCTAACTGGGATTTGAATATTTGTTTCCCTCAAGTAAAGGTTGTGAAATCCCCTGAAACACAAAACTATGATGAAAAGGTCCCTAGTGTGCAAAAGACATTTCATTTACTTGTGCAGTGCTTTGAGATTTGATTCTTCACTTAAGAGTACCAGATTTCCTTGGGATGATGAAACATTGTATAAAACCCCAAGGAACATGGAAAGGTTTAACTCCCACTCCTGGATTTCTTTCATTAAGAAAATGGTATCTGCAGATTTGGTGGGGGATGGCAGGGGGTGTCAGTTCTTGGCCTGAGGAGCAGTTAAAAATCAGTGAAAGGTTTCAAGATGTGTTCAAAAACACTGTTTATCTATACTCAGAGAAACAATCTTCTGAAGCCCTTTAATGCCAAATCACTCAGACAAACCTGTACGAAGTTCCATGTGACAGCAAAATATCCAGCCTTGTCTTTTAAGAAGTCCTCTGTAAAGCACATTCCATGGTACATCAGAACATGCCTTCTCTGCTTCTGAATTTGAAAGCCTGTTTTGCTCTGTTCCTTTGAAAAGGCCTACTCTGCATCCAAGTTTATCATAAGGTCATCTTCCTTTCTATGCTTTTTTCTGTCATTATATCTGCTTATCTCTATTAGATTCTGACCCTTTGTGATGGGTGATGGCAATCAGACATAGCTGCATGGTGTCATGTTAGTTACCACAAGCCAGCTCATTTCAAACTACCCAGCTCTTCCATAAATGAATGCTATTCACTTGACCAGCATCTTTCTTTAACTTGTTTGGTTGGTTGGTTTAGTTTTTTAGGTTTGTTTGTTTCTTGAGTGTTTTGTTTTGTTTTCTTTTCCAGCAATGCACGGTGCATAATGGGTAAGGCTACTCCTCAGCCTGAGTACTAAGAATTCTGGTTATTTTCTGTGAGAAGAACACCCAAAGTTACCTGAAGCATCCTGAGTTTGAAATCTTTTCAGTATTATCTTACTGGTCAGCTAACCAGATCTCTTAATAGGTAAAGACTGAAATATCTGCAATAATAAAGACTATATAGAGAGATAAAGAGGCAATAAAGTGGGTATCTTTTTAACTGTGAACCTTCATCACTTAATCAGAGGCATGCTTGTGTATACTGTTTTTACTCAAGCTTTGTGCACCTCCTCCCTTTGGTACTGGGATACGGTTCTTGAGCCTGTCCAAAATGGCATCCCTTGCTGTTTATCTGTTCAGAGGATCAAGGCCAATGTAGTTAGAACAGTGAATACAGACTCTCTAACACAGTAGTTAAAACAGGGCTACCTTGTCTTCTACAGATACAAGGACATTTCTGACAGCATTCTCAAAAAAAAAAATGGACTAAAATCTTCCCATCTACCACCTCTCCTGCTCATCACAAGCAGTTCTTTGCATCAGTGTAGAGGCTTGGACCTTGACTCCCTTCAGTGAAGGAGATGAGGAAGTGAGCAAAGTCTTTACACTGGGAACCTAAAAGCAGTATTTTCTAGCCCCAAAAATCTGGTTATATTTTTTTAAGAATTCTCACATACTTATAGTTAAGAAAGTTCAATAAATACAATTTACTTCTGTCTCAGTTTTTAGTTCTTCATAATAATACGAATTCCATTAATAATATGCATTCACAGGGTTGTCTGAAATTGTGCAGTAACATTTCTCCTAAAGCAATATCCTTTTTATCTACTTGCTATTTTCCTATCTGTCTGCATAGGGCCCCCAGAATTTCTTTTAAGACACAGCAATTCAGTAATTACTCAAGACTCCCATCTACAAATTAATATGACTGGCGCATTTAAGTATCATTGAACAGGCAGGAATGAATCCGGAATGGAAAGGCCAGACAGTTTCCTCAATAAAAACAGATTGTGTGCAGAGTAGGATAGCAGTCTGCAAAGCTGAACAAATGTCCTGAGATCTCTGCATGATGGAGTATTATTTAATATACTATTGCATGGTACTTGGCGTGATTGAACTTGGCCTTGCTCTGAGCTAGGGCAGCCACATCCTAAGCCAAATGTAAAATAATGGCATTTCTCTTCCATAATACACAGAACACATTCCTAAACAAAGACCAAAATTTCTAGAGGCAAAAATGCAGCAAATTTTTAAACAGTTTAATGTCAAGGCCTTATTGTGCACTTCAGGCTAGTGACCAGCCACATTCTGCAGATAATGAAGAACTTCCTAAGAAGGAATAACAAAGTTGACAGCAAATAAACAGATTGATCATAACGACGTAGCAGCAATAAAGAAAACATGAGATTGTATTAGATCAAGTAGTATTTGATAGCAAAGATGATGACATATTTCCATGTAAACGTTGCACCTGGAGGTGAGTTAATAATAGTCTTGGTATATGTAAGTCATTATGACTTCTTTGTGGTAGCCCTGTAAATTATACATGGGCCTGCTTTTAGGGAAATCACCTTTTTACACGCCTGTATCTTTTATGCCAAATTTAAAAAAAATGAAGGAAGCAAGCAGAATTGTTCTTTCTTATGTAGCAATTTTGATAAACAGGAAAGAATCTCATCATTAGACAAAAAAATTAATCACATTGTGTCAAAATGAATCAATGCAGGCAAAAGTCATGATAGTCCAGTCTGTCCTCTTGCTCCTCCTCAGAAGGCATGCTTTAGCTAATGACTGCTGGAAGAGGGCTGGGAAGCTCCTTAATAAACACATTAACACACATTTTGGTGTATGCCTGGTGTTATCCAAGTGATTAAGAATCTCACTAAATTAACACATCTGTAGGGATGATATACAAATCTGTCAAAGTGAAGTACAGCCCATATTAAAAAATGCTAATGGGTATTGCCCCACATATATGAATAAATAATTAACATGCAACAATCTCTTCACATTTAAAGAAGATACTTTCAAAACTTTCAATCCACTCAGATTAGATTACGATCTCTTGAGCAAGCAGTTTTTTCAGCAACCCCAGCTAGAAACCCTTTCTTATTTCCAAGACATCAGGTCTTTCCTATCTGATTCAAGATTATTATCACAATTTAAAAATAACCTTTAGAGCAAAATTATTTTAATGTAACTAAGTATTAGAAGATAATTTTTTTCAGTTAAGTGTTCAGGAAAATGTGATTGACAGAAGTATATGTGGCAAGGCTACAAATCCAGCTTTAAAGCTCCTATGATTGAGTGAAAATCATGCTGACCCAGTACAATCTAACTCTGTTGTTTCAAGTTTGATACAAACCCCTAAACTGATGAGTTAACCTTGAACCAGGCTTTACGGTGGTTCCCAGTAACCAGCATAGAGCCACTGTACTCTCCTCAAATAAGATCAGGCATCCATTCTCAATCCAGATCAAATTTGTGCTGCTGGGAAAGCAGGAGTGCACAGACCCCATCTCAATGACTGTGGAACCATAGCCTAATTGTAGTAAATGCTGGAAAATCTCTTCATGCAGTAAGCACACCTCTAACAGAGTGTTATTCATGCAAAATACAGTAAAGCCCTTACAATAATTCAGAAATTTATTTCCTGGAATAACAGATTTCCAGTGCTTTGAAAGACAAAACACAGCACAAAGGAACTCAGTTAAATGAACAGTTCTTCCATATCTATTTTCTTCATACCAAATAAATTTCTCAAAATAGGAACGGTCTATCTGGAAAAATACCCCAAACAGCTAAAGGGGATGTATGGTCTCAGAGATGACCTAATTTAACATATTTAGGAGGGAATTTCTGTCAGCAGGGAAGTAGAATACAACTTTCACCATTGGAACAGGACTGACCATACACAAGGCACGGCTAAAACAGAGTGCTCCCCCTATTGCAGACCAGGCATATTCCCATACCGCAAGAAACAGAACAGACCAAATCTCGACTTCAGTGTAAAGTCTAAATAAATGGCTGCACTTACAGAATCTTAACAGTGGTGAGCAGGGACTCAAATGCTATTCCTTCACGACAAATAAAATGAGCAACATCTTTCTGATCATGGCTTCCCAGCAGACAACCCTCTGTCCAGTGACTCCAAATAGCTCTGGATTCACATGACGTGCACCCAGCACACTACTACCACTGAAAAAGGAGAAAGAACTACCAGTTAAGTCCACTCCATGGTTCAAGAGATTCCCTCCTCAGCTTATTTTCTCCTTTGGTGCACTCATGGTCTTAAATTTTTTATTACCCAGTGAAATTCACTCTAAGAGAAACAACTCTTAGAATAACAAAATAAAAAGGAAACACATTTTCTTCCCTTAAATCAAAACCACTATGCCAGTCTGGAATCCCCTAATGACAATATGAGCCCAAGACAGAACAATGGCATAGTTGCTTGCGATAAATCACAGAAAGTGAAATTAATATTTTATAAATGGGAATGGAAAACTCTGTCAGGAAACCAAGGTTCTGCCAGGATATCATTCCAAAACACAACAGAATGAGATACCAGAATACAAATAAAACTGCAACTTTTCCTATGACCTTTTTGGTGGTTCATCTAAGTCACCTGCAGAAGTGTGTGAAAAGAGAGTGGGAAACTTTTTTTAAAGTGAACACTGATCCATTTCCTACCAGCTGTGTTATTTCTCAAAGAATGCATGTGAATTTGCAACAGGAGAGTTGAAGCTCAGATCTACAACTTTCCAAGTGGAAAGGCAAGTCCATGGCAAACCAAGTGACAGCAGTCAGCAGCTCATGAATGTTTCTCATTCTCCTGCAGCTGTACCCCATTGCTCTTGCTCAAAATTTCACGACTTTCAAGGATTTCTTTTTTCCATTGTATCACCAGGGCTGCAGTTTGCTCTTCATACACAAGTAAGCAGCTCAAGTAACTTTACAATCTTGCATATTATAACATTATGAGCTGTCACTGTTTTTTTCAACCATTTTTGCTCAGTGATCAATTAGCCACTATATAAGCATGGGGCATCACCACATCGACCCTCTGTTATTGTCATAAAAAGAAATGACCATTTCTTTATTTATATTCAGCATTTGATAAAGATGGCTTTTGCTATGTGCTTAAATTTTATTTTGTGTATTACTCTAAAAGACTGGAATATAGATTTGTTTGGAAACATTTTTTTCCCTTCTAATTATTAAAAACAATGTTTTATTTTAAATTTAATTTTCATCAGCTCACTCCCTGTTGACAAAAATGCCCTGCTTAAAGCACATTAAAATAGTGAATCAGAAAATGGATGCTCTAATTTACTAAATAAAGTAAGAAAATAAAAGACAATGTAATAAAAAGATAAAGCCTTCATAGAGAATTGCAGCAATTATATCTCCAGAGCTACAATATAACCCAAAACTTTGCAAACGCTTTGATTATTGAACCATGGCTGAAGTGAATAATTTGGCTTTCACTAAGAAAACAGCACATTCATTCTCACCACAATGGAGAGAGGCAGTTTTAATTAAACCTTATCAAAAGATGAATAAAGAATAAACTCAATACCCATTCCACAGGATTCTATTTTCATCTGTTTAATTTAAGCTTGCCATGTTCATGCAATAATTAAGCACTGTCCAAGGAATGCTGGAGTTGTGTTAATGTTGGTAAAGATTTAATTAGTTCAATTATCTGGAGAGTATTGAAGGCTCAGCATAGTACCAATTTCTTCAGGCTTTATACATACCTCAGATCAAAATATATTAAACTGAAATATAAGTGAACAAAGAAAATGTACTATTTCACTTCAGCTACTGAATGAATGTGTGTTTAATAATTTTACTGCCCTCGTTTTAAAACAAGGTTTCAGAAACAGAATATGTAAGCTGTGACTTACCCAGTCTTCCAGATTAGCTGGTGAGTTTTTTTTTTCCTAAGTCATCTTATATTTAAAAAAAAAAAAAAAAAGTTTACTTTAGAAAAGAAAACCCAATGCTTCTTTAAGCAGGAAAAAGTATAGTTCCTTTTACATTTTTTCCCCCCACTGCCTACATATTTTACGTCTTTCAGGGAAAGTGAGGCATTTAAAAAGCATTGAAAGCAGTGACACAGACAACTGTTTCAATCTGTCAGACAGCATGGACAGACAGTAGGGATCATTTTAGAAAATAGAGCGGCCCCCCAGCGGCCTGACCTTCCTGGTGGGAAAGCGAACACAGCGCGGTGCTTGACAAGCTCGCCAACAAAGGAGTATATTTAGTCCCCCCAAATTCTGACACGCTTCTCAGAGGAAAAACGCAAACCGGGATGAGGCATCGCTGACTGCTGCTAACAAACGGTGAGTTTTAATTGGAGATTGCACCGTTACTGTGAAACAAAAAGGAAGAGATGGAAAGTGAAAATGGCACTTCACTGCACGCAGACTGGAAGCGTTGGAGTGAGCCCAGTTCCTATTTTTTAAAAACTCTTCAACTCCATATTAGATGTTATTCAAGTTGCAAACCTTCTGGATCTGTACGTGCAGCTCCCACTATCTTCAGTGGGAACAGAGCCCAGGAATGGGAGCATATGAAGATCTCCCTCTTTGTGTTACTAAAATATTACCATTAGCTATTCTTTAGAAGGGATGTTTGAATAAACCACATTCATTTTCCTGTAAGGTTTAAATGACATGTTTATTACTATCATGGTCCGTCCTTTGTTTTCCCAACAGTGTGTTTTGGAGTATGAGTTCTTTATAACCAGTGAAGGCTGCACAAAGATGGCCAGCACGTGAGAAAGTCACAGCAGTTTATCTCCTCGAGGAGCTAAGCACTGTAGGAGGATGTTATCATTTTCTTATGAAGCAATAAAAACTTATGAGTTAATATAAAAGTAACAGTTATGAAATTGCAGGTTACATTATAGCCAGGCTGGATTCAAGCTGCTTGTCTCTTTAGGCAGTCAAAAACTACTTCACAGATTGCACTGCTATGCTTCCAAGCAGTAAATACCATTTGGTAAATAACTCTTTTGAAACACTGTACCTTATTTTGTACTACTCACTTTGGCTGGAAAAAGGTAAATACTTTAAGGAATAAATTAAACTAATAAGAGAAGGTGTGAACTGCACACTGAGTGTCAACTGATGCCTCCATTCAGCTCCCGTTTTTACCAAGATTTGATCTCCCCTTCCAGTTTTCTCTAGGGTGGAAGAAAAAGGGAGATGCTGATAGTCATTCAGGCTTTTCTCGAGTCCAGATGGCAGACAATGCTCAGCAAGCAACAGGATACAGCACATTTTCCATCAACCACCTCCCCTTTCTGATGACTGATTTTTAAGTTGCACCACCAGTCTGAGGACTGGAGGTGCCCTGTGGCCTGTTGATTGCAGACTTGCTTCTGCCTACGTTTCTGTGAGAATTTATGACAACCATGTGGGAGAAAATAAGGCTAATAGATTATTAAGTATTTAATGATTCACACTTATCATAGCTAAACAAAAACTCAGCTGAAACATTAATGTCTGTATCTTAGTGAGCAGAAAGAAGCATTTCAGGTTAAAAATACCACCCCAAACAAGTCACAGCATGTATAACTGAGAGCCAAATTTCATCGTCTGTGGACTCATATATTAATATTAACAGGATTGTAATTTTTCCCTTAATTATAACTATTAAGCAAATGTAGAGTAAACACAAATATATCCATACAGGTATATCCAACATCATATTCTTTGGTACCCAAGAAATTGCTTCATCTTCTTTCCCAGAATCCAAGCCTTAAAGACAGTACTCATTTTTACTAGAGAAAATTCAAGCTTTATTCAGGCCAGGATGTTGCTCACCCTAACACTCGCCAAGCACTACAGAAAAACTATGTTGCTTTACAATGAATATTAGTTGCAAAGCTCATGAGAAAATGAGCTAAGTATGTACAGACACATTTCTAGAACAAATTATACATATATATACTATTATATATGTGCACGCATATATATATACATATATATATATATATACACACACAATTTCCATGAGTATTACCATCCAAATAAATAATTCGGTACTAGTCAAAATCATTAAGACTATGGCAGTCACACAAGAAAATTGCTGCAACAAAAAATAAAAGCCATCTATTTCAGGTGCTATGCTGTTAGATGACCTATTTGGACCCTAAATATTAATCATATCCCTGAGATGATGCTTTTTGTCCCATGTGAAAATCCTGGAAGCTGGCAGTATACACTGTAAGTGGATAGTCATTCCAAGGAGGAGTAATTTGCCTGCCACCACCTTTAAATAGTTTTGAGTTTTTTTGAAACACAGATCAGTTATTTTATCTGGAAAAGCTTTAAGGCATGAACTGGGTCTGCTACAGATTAAGTACAAAAGAGGTTTGAGGCTTCTGGCTCATCTCTCAGGTAAGAAAAACACCCAGAAAGTACAGAAGAGATCTTAGTAGAGACACAAAACTTTACCCCAACTAAATTTCAAAACACTGTTTTTAGTTGGTATGAAACTGTCTATTTGTTTAAAAATGTGTTGGAGGAGGCAGCAAGATTTTGTCTGCCTCAAGCCTGAAGAGTATCTGATTTTTGTTCTCTCTGCATTTTGAGAACATAATTCTCCCTTTTTTCTCCTAGTCTGAAAACATTTCGTGATATATGAGTTCGGCCAAGAAGTATTGGGGAACTTTGTCTACACCAAGAAAAAGGAATTTTAGGGTATTTTGTGAAGATAATGAAAAGAACTTGTTCAGGTTTGCAATGTAAGTAATTTTTACCACACAAATTCCTCCCTTTTTTGTTAGGAAAGAGAAATACTTTGAGTCTTTCAGTTTAGGAGATCTTCAAACAGACAACAGTGTGTAAACAATCCCAAAGTACATAACTTTACTGAACAACCTCCAGTCTGTGTGCAAGGGCTTCAGAAAGGCCCCTTCATCAGATTTCCTTATGCTCTTCACACTGAACAAAGCCTTGGCTGACAATACCGAAATCTCCTCCTTTATTTGGATTAAACCCCCTTTGCAGGAGAAGTATGCAAATGCTATACGTGTTTCTCTTGCTGAGACTACTCTAACCCAGCTATCTTTTCACTGTCTATTTTCCCCCAGCAGACCATCCTATCGGCTGACAGGGGGACCAGCCTTTTAATTCAATCTTTCACAACACTGACAGTTGGATGCTGGGGCCTGCCATGAACTCTAAAAGGAGCTCATTTAGTCATAATTAACTATTCCCTGCATATTTCCTAAGGTATGGTAATTGTGCTAAAAGCCAACAAGTGAAGCATTCATTCTGGTTTTCTTTTAAACTTTTATTTTTCCACAGCAGTCTCTTTCTCCCCTCCTTCCCCCCCAACCCCCCGCCTTTTTTTTTATTTAATCTTTTCTTTCTTTCTTTTCTTCCTCCTTGGAAACATTTAGAGTAAAGAAAAGGAATGACGGTGGAGATAGGGAGCTGCAGAAAACTGTGATGTGGGCAGTTCAAAAGGCAAAGTCTGCCATATGATACAGGACCCCATGGCAGCACTGAGCTATTCAGCTGGGTAAAACATAAAGAAAAATGAAATGAGTAGAATAGAGCTATGTCATTAATGCAGAATGATGGACATTCTATTTGGGTAACAGGGAGTCATGAATATACATTTCTAATTCCTTAGATATGGTGATAAGTGATCTCTGTTTCCATTAGCACCAGAGTATATGTATTTGAACAACCTAAAATCTTCAAGTTATGCAGATGTAAAGCACTTTACACACTATTCCTCCCTCCTCCCCACAACACAAACATATACCATGTCCCACTGCATGCAGAGGGGTTCTCACTGGGATAAGGTATGATGGATCCAGCTCACGTTTATCACTGATGAGATGGGAAGCTTTGGGAAGCTGACATGGATTATTTACCTTAAAAGGCAAAATATTATCTCAAGTCTGCCCTTATCTGTTTTCTGGTTTAGTTTAAATGAAGGAAGGGTTGACAGCACTCTCTGCTTAGTTATAGGCTTTGCATCTGCTGAAATTCTCCTGCCTTTCAGAAAGTTTGGAACCTGCTGGACACCTTTCCATCATAAATGTGCATAGTGTATGTACAAAAGCAAGAGACAACAAAGCTGTATGTCTTCACATTCCAATCTCCTTTCCATTCCAGGAGCAAACAAATCACTGGCTTTTGCAAAGACTGCATGATGTCTGTGTATGTGTGCTGGGGGCTGTGTGTCAACACTGCAAATTCAGCAACTGTGCCAAGAGGGTCAAACACAGCACTGAGGTTCCTTCTTCTTATGCCGCATTTTTCCAGAGCCACAAAATGTGATAGGACCTTCCATGACCAAGGTGAGTAAGATCTCTGAACTACAGAATTTATATTCTATGTTTCAGACATGATGTAAAAATTAAAGTCAATAAACAAAGAAAGAGGTAAGGGAGAAGGCAAAACTTCAAACAACAAGGTCATGTAACAACTCATTTTACTTATGTTCACGTATTAACAATACTGTTTTCACCTTTTAGTAGCACCCATCTACAAATATACCACATTTATTTAAACTTGTAAAATATTTCAGAATTTAAAAACTGCATTTTTTTTAGCTCAAACACTAGAGTACAAACACTGTTCTGAAAAAAGAATCTTAATGTTGAAGAGTAAGGTGGGTAAAACATTTCTAACATCCTTTTCCCCTCCCTTTATTTCTAGACTATATCAAATTTGTGGATCAATATGGTTTTTAATGTCAGGCAAAAACATTCTAAGAGCCAAGTTGACAGGCTGTTGCTGAAAATCTTAATGATCTGTTTTATCATCATGGTCTGGGATTTTGTTTTCTTAGGGGAGGAGGTTTGGGGGTGGGGGATGTTTGTTTAACTTCTGTGCATTATTGTGATCACAACACACAGTGGATTAACAACAGAAATTTAAAACAGAGCATCTCTCAATAGACATGAGCTGAAAATGTTGATGCTTGTTAGCGGGAAACGATGCTTGTTTCCATGCAAATAAAATAGGTGAGAAACACCACACAGATAAGAAGCTTTGCAGATTTCACCTGGTGAAGCTGCTGCTTTTTTGCCTGCAGTGCTCTGGCTGCTCTTGAGCAGTGCTGCTTCCTCCAGTCCAGACCCCGAAGACCTTTTCTCTACCTCTAATGATCCTATAAGGACCCATATGTTCTAATTGCATTGCGTTTACTCCCTTCCACAGTAACTCACACAAAGAGAATTAGGTTTCTAAATCACTCTGCCCCATTGAGGTACATTCCAAACATCTTTCTAAATCCCCAGGTGTGCTATAGCTTCTCTGCCCTGTGTTTAGGAGTCTGGATGAAGGAGAGAGGACTATGTCTGGTGACATGAGCAGTGCTGTGACTCATTAGCAATTCTCCTGCTTCTGATATCACATGGGCTCGTACAGAAGTTTCCCAAAAAGTTGTGAGGTTTGGAGATGATTTTGGGGAGAGGAGGACAGCCTACACTAGAGAGCAAGTCCAGGACTTTAAAATTCAGAAAATCTCAGCTTTTGTGTTCTCTGAGGAAAAATGGCAAGGGTTAATGATCCCAAAGTAATGCTCCAGCTACTAAGAAAATCGAAATCAAGAATTATGCACAAAGCTCCTGGTCAAGGATTTTGACAGGGTCAGGTCAAGAAATCTTCAATATGCTCAATCTATCTAAACGTACCTCCTTAAAGATTTAGTAATATATGTAAATAATTTGTGGACTATTTAATGTAGGGGGGAAGACATAGTAAAAAAACCCAAAATGGTGGTGAGGAAAAGTCTTAGAAAATAATTTTGAGAGAGATTTCCTTTTACTGCAGCCCAAGTTAACAACAAAGATGAAAAAGAAGATTAAGAAGTGAATGATACCAAAGTCAAGAACTACAGACATACATTAAAAAAATGGTATGACCCAGTGTTAGGTTCAATTTATGGATTGTTTTATACTGCTGTATTTAATTTGAAATATAATACATAAAAAAAAGTTGAAATGTTACTGATTGAACCACATTTCATCAACAGCTGCTCACATTACATAGAGTTATTTAGACGACCTCAGGGCTTACTGGATTTTTCCAACACTCTCTACATATCTACCCCCTAAAAAGACAAAGGCAATTCATACAGAAAGCGTTTTTACACACAAGTAATGATAAAAGGAGTCACTGATGGAATACGGACCATGTGTTAGAGCTTCTTCTCACTTGAAAAATGTTTCACAAAAGGTTGGTAATATCCCAGAAAACACACTAGCAAGTTCCAGTGATTTCTCAGAAATTTGGGGGACAAAGGATTTAAAAATCAGGTAATGAGTATGTGATTCTCCCACTCACTTCTTCTGCCTGATCTTCCTTAGAGAGTCCAGAAACAAACCACTATTTATTTAGAACAGAGAAGTCAAGATTTGAGTGAATGACAAACAACTGCAGGAATAGTAAGTTTTGAGGGGCAGCAAGGAATTTACTAATTCCTTTCTGGCTACTATTCATCATTTGAATTATCAAGTTCCTAGAAGATAAGAAAACACTTGTGAGTTTGGAAAAACCAGAAGTTGTCTTTAAATTAAAATTGTTGTCCTCATTAAAAAATGAGGAGTAATGGTTAAATTATTTCTTCTCTTTCAGACTACACTTCTTTTTCTTGTCAGACCATGTAGATATGTGAGAAATATTAGTTTTTAAACTATTTTTTCTAATTCTGAGTCATAACTTCTTTGGTCATGAACCTTGGACATACACAGATCACTAACCTGTATCACACATAGTCCTAGAAAAGAGCTTATCTGCACCTGCCAAATTTCAGAGCCAGAACATCCTTCTGCTCATGTCCAAGCAGCTGTTGCCAGATGCAGACAGACACTACAGCTACCACAGGTCCCTCAAATATACCTCAGGGTTAAAATCTAGCAGGTCTGTCCAGTGCTTACTGATCCTTGTCTTTACTCCACAGAGCTAACAGACTTGGAGATTTCCCAGTTTACTCTCTTTTCCCAACAAAAGCCTAATTTTCAAACTCTATACAAGTAATTTAAATGCATATCACTTCCCCAAATAAAGTACCAGAGCAGACATTAAGTAATGTATACTTTCTGAACTTTTCAAATTAGTTTCCAGTTTTTTTACTTAAATAGTTAAATAACTAGTTGGGCATCTGCAGAGCTACCCAAACAAAGTACCAGAGCAGACATTAAGTAATGTATACTTTCTGAACTTTTCAAATTAGTTTCCAGTTTTTTACTTAAATAGTTAATACTTAAATAACTAGTTGGGCATCTGCAGAGCTACCCAAGGTGGGAAAAATTCTACCATGGGATCTGCACAGAAGATATTCCAATATTTTGCTCTCTTTATTCAGCTTTGCAAAGCACTGAGCCTGTGTGTTCATTAGTGCAGACTACAGCAGCCAGTGTTCACAGTGCCTGTCTGAAAGAACTTTACACTAAAAAGGTATCTGGAAGGTAAAGAATGCCCTTCTTACGGTGCTTTAGTAACGTTTCTTTTTTGCAAACTAGCAGGCTGTTAATGCTGAGCTTTTTCAAGAAATACAAAACAGAAAACACTCATGTGTAAGACTGTACAAATATTTTGATTAAAAAACTCCCTTTTAAATCTAATTCTGATTCACATTAGGTGGAGAAAGGGAAATCCAACAGCCTGTGGTTATTCAATGAAGCAAATGCTAGCTACTCCATTACCAACTTAAAAACTTTGATGGATGGAAGATAATGAAAGCTGAAAAAAATCATCAAGAATCTGAACAGTAAGCAAACTTTCCTCAGCAGCCAACCAAGAAACTGCTTAAGCATGAGCTCCAAACTTCTGAGAGAAGTATGACTTCAATATATAAAAGACAAAATTCTTTAACAAGAAGAGATACAGTCTTCAAAATAGTTCTTCAGAGACTCTTTCAGCTTTTAAGTCTCATTTTCTCAGCCTGAGAAGGTATTGTTGTGTCTATGTTAGTTTTGATAAGGGAGCCAGCCCCACTCCCATTGAAGCCTATGGAATTCTCCCATTGTTTCAGGAGGAGCAGAGCTAGACACAAAGCTGCTCAAAGATACTATGATAAAACAGTCTGGCAGGTACCATGATCCCATCTTATTTTCTTAACATTTCTGAAAAAAACTGGGGGGGGGTGGGTGGTGTGGAATGGAAATCTGTGCAGTCATTTCTACTGATATGCAATATGCCTTTTATATGAAAATACAGACCAGTGAAGCAAATTACTGATTAGCAATATTAATAGCCAGGGGCTTGTTAAACTGCCTGGGATGAAGAGTTTGCCTGCAATTTTACCACTACAGAATATCTTGGAGAAGACTAAGCATTTTGTAATGCTGATATTTTATATATGCATTCTTTAAGTCCATGACAGGCAGCAGACCCTGTAGTCTTCATTTCAGATTAAATTTTATACAGTAAGCCTGAATGCTTTATTTATTTTTAAATCCATACTTTCTAAGGGTATGTAGCTTTTCTTGGAAATAAAATTATATCATACATCTGAAATTGCATTCTGATTTTATGCAGTCCAACTAAGCATTAAAAATGAGCTCTTTTGTAATTCAACTTGCAACAGAAACATGTATTTTTACAACAGCAGCTTGCAGAAAACCCCCAACCCCACTTCATCCAGAAGACAAACCACTGCCCCATGTTAATAATGAATGCAGCTCATATCTACCGCGTTCTGTTAAATTGCTAAAATTGCCCAGATAAACCATTTGAGAGTATGTCAGGTTTAATTAATACAACATGACCTGATCACTTCTCCACAGTTGGGAAGAAAGAAGTTGGCATTCTTTAAATCCAGAGCTCAACCTGGAGATTATGCTAAATTGCTTCATTCATAGTCCACACTCCTCCGCACATGTCAGGAGGACAGCATTTGTCCCCTCTAGTGATAAACAAATTATACATGAAATCAATTCCACTTCACAATAATTTTCCCTATTGGGTATTATCTTTCCTCCTCTGCTCCCTCCAGTTAAGCTTGCATCCTGTAACTTGCTAATGAGCTGGGGGCTTTCTGTTCCAGGTGGCATCCCCTGCCTGGAAGTCATGACATTTCCCATTTCGAATGCTGCTGGCATTTTTCGACAGCTCCTGCTAACCAGCCTTTTTGACCTGTACTAAGAGGAACTCATCTGATCGAATGCTCTAACCTGCCAATCACGCCAGCAAATGATCTTCACAGTCACTCCCAAGGCAGGAGGGGGAAAAAACAGGAGAGCAGGAGAGGGGGAGCGAGAGAGGCAGCCAGAGAGTGATGGAGCAGGCGAGCAGGCAGCCTCTGCAGCTACCTAATGAGAGTGCTTTAAGTCTCTGAGGCAGCTGAAACATTGAAAAACTGGTGGGAAAATTAGGACAGAACTGAATGCCTGGTGCTCTTATTACTGCTTTCTTTACACCCTGAGATAATTTTGAAAGCAATACCTCTGAGACGTGCCATTTTCAAAAAGAACAGAAGTTAATTTTACCATATAAATAGAAAACAGATATATTTTTCCCTGCCACCATCAATATGCAAACCTCATAATTCTGCTCTGCCAAATGGCGTTCTTTACAGAATTAATTAGGAGCTGTAAGCTCGTTAAATTAGTATCTTCACCTAGGGATGATTATGAATATTTTTTTGTTGTTGATGTAAGCCATAAATAGCACTTTTAACCTAATTTAAATGCTGGCAACATTTACACCTCCGTATTTACAAATGTCTGCACACAGATACATAAAACAACAAATACAGTGTCTGCAGAGTCTAGATGTCACTTCACGAGCTGAAACCAAGCAGAGTCATGATAATGACTCAGTTGTTTTGATTTTGTTCCTTTTATGATGTGACAGATTACTTAGTGCTGAATCTTTCAAGCATGCAAGGACAGATTTAATTGTGTAGATTTTCTTTCCCTTCAGACTATAACCTAACTAGATTTTAATACACATGTAATGCACATACTGAACAAGAGAGGTATAAAAAGCAATTGTAAAATAAAAATTTCAGGGAAAAATCACAAATAAAAATAAAATACAATTATTATTACAATTAAAAAAGCCAGAAAATAAAATGCACAATTAGTCTTTACATTAACATCAAATGAGGGTTGCAGAAGTGGCTGTACAGAATTAAAATCTAGGTTACTAATGGCAGAGAATGATCGCCCATAATTACTAATTCAAAATACATATATGACCCAAAACAACATTAATAATTTATAACAAGACCACAAAATTATGGAAATACTCAATTTTGTTTCCACTTCTTAAAATATCCAAAGATGCTGTTCTAGGATTATTTGTCTACTTTAGCTATTTTTATTTGAGAATTTGGTATTTTTTCCTGAATTTGTTGGGTTTTCCTCCTGAGACTTAACAATTAACACTAGTGGGAAACCTATCCACCCTCATCCCACTTATGCGGCTGAATAAATTAAATAAATGTAATTTATTAAGTGAGTTGTATACTATTGCTACATTTTTAGGCAAGAATCTTCCCACAACTAGGAGTATTCAGTGCACATTTACTTTAATGGATGTTGCCTTAAGACCCAATTTTGCAGTGGTTGATTTAGTTTGTTTATTTCACAGAGAATTAGGCAACATGAACTACAGATTCGAAATGGCACCACAAAGCTTGCCCTCCACAGAAAAAAATCTGGTATGTGGAATTATTAAAATTCATTTTTTGTTTACAATTTGGCTGAAAGTAAAATGTTCTGTTAATGGTGCAAATGGTGCCTGAGAGGCAATGCCTCTCATTAGCTTTGCTGTCTCTCTGGGTTATGGGCTGTGTGTCAGCACTGGAAGCCTCTGCTTTGTCTGGAAACCTCAGTTTCTCCCCTCCAGTGGTTCCACTTTCCTCTTAGACAAAGCCTAACTGAGGAGTCACGTGAGGAAATAATCCTAAAGGAGAGGTGACTGTCCATGGGAGAATAGGGAGAGCTGAGACCCGCTTTTGCCTCCCTCCCAGTCATTGTCATCTAGACATTGTCCCCGCCGCATTCAAATGTCATCGCAGACTATCAGCCCACTGGAACTCAAGCGGCCTTTCATGCCTAGACACTTCTTAAGCGTGAACAGACCACAAAGACCATCCAGTGGGAATTGCTTGCTATCCTAATATTAATAATGCAATACAGTGCACTTATGGCACAGAGGTTTCCACCTTTCGTCTCCTAAATTTATGAGCAAACAAACTGGAAAGACAGACAAACAGCACTGCAACTGAGCACATGCATTCATGCAAATATCACTAATATCTTTCCTACAGCATAAATGACTGTAAAATTACAAACCTCAACACTAAAAATTATTTTAAAATGAATCTTCACAGTGCTGAAGGCAAGTTATCATGCATTAGAAATGAACTGAAAATAGGCTCCATATCATGCCATGGTACAAGGAAATATGGTATTGTCCTTTGACAAAAGTTATCTGTGATAGTAGTAATGCTCTGTTTTCCTTCTGCCAGCTCTGCAGTTGATTTGGACATGATGCATTACGGTTTTAAAAAAATAATGTCAATAAATATGTAGCCACTAGTTTCACACAGAATGACATGGAGTATATAACTGCAGGGAAGAAATCAGTATCTCCTAGCAATGGAGGTTTGAAATACTTGTCCTACCAAGTGGAGTATGCTACAATAAATGTGAAGACCTCCCATCTCTGTACTGCTTGCTTTTTTTCCTTCTTCTTTTCTAAAGAGACTTCCATTATTTTAGAAATCCTGATCAAGCCTACTTATTTCCATATATTTAATTCCAGGCATAGATCCTGGGGTTTCAGCCTCCAGGCTGGACAGGCTTTCAGCACAACTGGTGTTCAGCTTCCTTAGCGAGACCACCAGGCATCTTTCCCAACTCACTTTCCATACCTCTGCCGTTAAGTTACCAACCCTTTTTATAAAGAAAGTCAAGAGACCGTGCATTCTACTATTCACACAGAGTGCAATTAAGTGACTTTATTTCACATGACAGCAGACAAGGTGAGCTGTTACAGTACTGACACAAAAACACCATCAGACGTATTTTCTAAGCCTTATGAGCTCCATGATTGGGTGGTGGGTTTCCTTTACTGGGGCATACCTAGGTGCCTGAGGGACAGTTCCTCCATCCTCAGTCCCCACATGTCATGTAGGTAAGGTGGGCAGTTTCTATGAAGATAGTCTTGCACTGGACAGCTCTTTGCTCAGTCCATTTCGCCCATGGTGCAGAGTCCAGTCAATTTGGGGGGAGGGGGATTTTCTTCATGGTTAAATAGAGGGCAAATTTAAGTCTGTAACTTTCATTTTAGATCAAGAGAAATAAGATAATAGATATCACAAGTAGAATGTAGACCAATGCCTGGAGTTTTTCCCTTGTGTGTTAAATTTAGGGTATATTCTAGCAGTGTGGTGGTCTTATTCTTCAATATTAAGTAAAGCACAGCTGGAACAGTCTCATAAAGCCATTATGTTGTTAACATAAGAAAATAATGGCACTAAAAGCACTAGAGAGCCAAAAAATATCTTGGATTCTTCAGTTATATTTCACAGCTTAATACTAATTTAACATTTTACTAAATTGATGTTACAATTTCAAGTCTGTTTAGTACTATCATTACTGGACTCAAACCCAAATTGCTTTCAGCTGCCCACCACAACTGCATCTTATTAGCCTTTTCAGGAAAGCCAATTTATGCAAATCCAGTATTAGTTAAATAATTAAACTGACCCTCAACATTCATGTATAGACACTGTCTGGCACTAAAAGATGCAAGAGAAATTTAAACCTCCCATCAGTGCTTAGGCTTCCATCTTTTCAACTGCAGAAGCACAATGACTGTTTGTACACATTTATCTGAATCCATCTCTTAAAAAATGCATTAAAAAATTAAACTGGTGGCTGCTGTGCTTTTGTAGCTCTGTTTTTCTCTCCCAATCTGGTTTTACAGTGAATTTCAAGATTTCACACATATAAAGCATTACTGGCTACTTTCAGCTTTTTATTAAATCAACAGTGACAAAATCTGGCTGATATGTATTCTCTCAGTCCAGAATTTCTCTTTTATGAAGACCTTTCTCTACTGTAATTGCTACAGTTTTATCTTAGATGCACTGTATATGGTTTTCCACAGTGTTTTAGCAGCACTGGGATATCCAGAACAGAGTAAATGCAGGGGAGTAGTGAATGAAAATGACTTTTCAATACTGACTGCTGGACACACACACTGCTGGACTACAGCTTCCCTGTGGCTTGACCAGGGCAAGGCAGGCAAAAATTATGTTCCCACACTGCAGTGCTGAAGAGACACTCTTAAACAATTTATATATTTAAAACTGAGGATGACAAACAAAAATGAAACTATTCGGATGGGGATGCAACAACAGTCACCTCCCTAGCTAGCAAAGAGAAAAAGGTAATTTTACATAATGATTCTGTGCTGCTGAACACGCCTGGTCAGAAGCGACCAAATAACAAGCACTTTTTGCCATTGTCGTGGTCATAACTGTCACCTCTTCAGCTTTATTCTGTTTTACACAGCTGAGCTGACCCGAATGACGCCATCATCCCTTTGATTGGCTGGGCTGGTGTCAGTTGCTGGCTTAAATGGACACAGAAGAAAGAATTCAGCATCCTGCGATTGAAATTCAGGCTTGCTCGGATGCATGTGCCTGTGGTGAAGCAATACAAATAAAGACCACTTTTTGTTTTGCTTCAGTGAATTGTCAAAGAGATTAAGAAAGCCAGGGGATCTCATTATGGTAATACAGGTTAAATACTTTAAAAGCATATGGTGTTACCATCCTGAATGAAGCTGTCCCTGTTGGCTCCAGGAAGCAGACAATAGGCCAGAAACACATCTCGTGTCTCTGGTCCACCAATGGGAACTGGGGATTATAAATCACCACAAGGAAACATCACGTGCTATCTGGTATCAGGTAATGCCTTGTCTTTTCAATTACTATTTGACTCATCCTTTTCCAGAGAGGAACAAGCTTTAGCCATGTATTCCGCTAGCCAA
This sequence comes from Acanthornis magna, assembly GCA_036785705.1. Lineage (NCBI taxonomy): Eukaryota > Metazoa > Chordata > Aves > Passeriformes > Acanthizidae > Acanthornis > Acanthornis magna. The sequence goes on along the minus strand of JAWUZG010000028.1, from coordinate 17,004,070 downwards.
ATGAAAACAGAGCTCTAGAGTTTCTTAGGGTCCATTCTTGTCTCAATAAAACAGGATCTGTAAAGATGGATGACTGTAGCATATACAGTATAACTCAATAAGACATGTACAGATGAGGAAAGCTTCCACAGAGGTGCTTCTTCCCCACAGAGAAAAAAATATCAACGAAAACCATCAGGCACAAAACAAAAATGTTTTGCTTTACCACAAAGCTTTAAAGATGCTTGGATATGGTCAAAAGCCCCCATCTAATTCACTGCTGACAGATTCTTCTGCGGGCAGTGATGCTCATTACCACATACTTGCTAATTTTCTCCAGTAGAGAGCAGCCTCAGCATTGACCTTGCTAACTCCCAATGTCAGGTTTTTCCCCATGGGTACTGGAATAATGTGTTGTCTCTTCCTGGAGCCCAAGACAATGAATTGTGTGGGCCACAAAGACCCTATTAGTAGTCCAAGTCTGACAAACATTATCAAGGTTTTCAGAAACATGTCCTAGGTTACTGCTTTTTCAAGTGGTAAGTTGATTTGTGAGTTGCAGACAGGCAGCTGAAGCACTACAGTATTCTAAAGACAGCAGAAATTCTCAGAGATGCAGCAATTTCTGAGGGCTTAAGGCAAGCTCTAATCAATGATGATGGAGCCAACTACAAATTCACTGCCTTTAGTCCCTCTCCTTCACCAATCTGCCAGAGACTGCTGCTTCCAAAGTTAGCAAATGATGTCTCAGCCATTCCTCCCCTAATCTTTTTGCCTTCCAAACCCTGAAGAAAAGTGGATTTAATTCAGTAGGTACACTATCAGGGCAGTAACATCTGGCAAGTGTGTGAGAGAACAGCAGGAGGCGATAATTTATCACAGAAAGAGTTGGCACAGCATCTTGGCTCTCTCAATTTTATTTCCTATTTACCCCCAAAACAGGGAAACTGAGGAAGGAAGGAAGGAAGGAAGGAAGGAAGGAAGGAAGGAAGGAAGGAAGGAAGGAAGGAAGGAAGGAAGGAAGGAAGGAAGGAAGGAAGGAAGGAAGGAAGGAAGGAAGGAAGGAAGGAAGGAAGGAAGGAAGGAAGGAAGGACCAGACAAAAGACTTAAGACTAGAATTTTCTTCAGGACCAGGTTCTGGAGGTGGTTGAAGATGGTTCCTTGTTTGTGTTTCTTTGTGGGTTTCTCTAATAAACTCCTTTACAATGTATAAATGTATAAAAATATATAAAAAGTAAAACCTTTCCTTTACACATGTGTCAGAGGATTTAGAGAGCAACAATCTACAGATCTTTCTCTTTCACAGCTTCCTGAAGGACACTGGAAAACCTCAAAATTCCAGACCTCCAGACCTTCCATTCTCTGCCACCTCTATAAATGCATAAAGTCAACCCAGGAAGATGAGTAAAACACTTATGTACCTACCTTGTCCAGGAGACAAGCTAGAAACATTTTTTTGCCGATGGTTGCTTTTTTATACAATCAGATCTGTGTCCTTGCAATGTCTGCCCCTTTTAATTTTCCTTTATCCTACTAGCTGGGATGTTATCTGATCATGCTTGTTGACATTTTAACATCTTCTACTGTTTGCCTCCATCCTTCTAACTCTACTTGCCTTGTTTATCTGTTAACTTCATGGCCCTGGAGAGCTACTGCCATCTTTCCTTCTGCTATTCATGCATCTTTGTGCTTCCCTAAGCCTTGTGAATGGAGACTTTGACAGAATATATTGTAATAAATGCCCCTTCCCTAATGCTACTGTCCTGCCGACTGCAACTCTAGTCTTCTGCTGGAGTTCCTAACTCATAATTCACCCATTTTACTGACTGAACATCCTACTTGCCAGTCACTACTGCTTAAAATCACAGCCACCTGCCATTCACCAGACCTTCTTTTCACATTACCAAAACTGCAGTCCTTTTCCCAACTCCTTTCATTTTCCACTCTGACTCACACCTCCACTTGCTTGGTAGTCTCATCCCTTTAAAGGTTTCCACTCACTCTAATAATTCCTCATCCAAACCCATTTTCCATGTCCACAGTCTTCCTCTGCCTCCCCTGGTATTTTAGTTTCATCTCATTAATCCCCAGTTCTCCACACAGTACAAGTAAGAGGACCTCTGTTTGGTACTAATATTTTTCCAGCATTAATTGCTGGTCCCCATCTCATGTCACAAGTCAAATACTACAGCAGTAAGCTGATATGTTATTGCACTGTAAGCACCTGATAGAACAAAGTCCCAAGACACAATGGAAAACGGTAATCAATAATATACAAACCATATTTGCTAAGTGGCTTCTGACCTTTCACAATGAAACATACTATTTTAACATACTATTATTAAAACTGTGGTTGAGCAGCCATAACAGTATGGTGAGGTACATAAAGGGTACATATGGTTCTCCCTTCCTGTTCACATATAAAATTTTAAAACAGTAATTTGTATCTGCTCAAACAGATATTCAGTAAGAATGATTCAATGTTTCTCTTTTGTGCTATTTTACATGCTCATTTGCAAATAAAAACCTTCCACTGCATATTGTAGAAATGAAAAATTACATTTGTTTGGAAGCAACAGAAAGGAGATTCTATACATGAGAATTGAGATTCTGTACGTAAGCTTCTACATAAAGGTCTTTAGCACAGATGGGCACATTCTAAATATACTTTAGATGGATGATATGTCACGTTAGAACAGACAAGGTTGAAGAGACGTCTGCAGGGACACAGCCCCAGGAAAAAGTAGGGATTAGCTTGTCAATAAAGATGTAAACAGACTGCTCTGAGGCAGCCTCATTTCTGACATTAGAGAATCTTAAACGGTTTGCTGGCGAAGAGCTTGTGCAAAAATTGGGGCAGGCTGTCACCACCAAAATCTATTCATTCCAGTTTTTCAGCAGTTATTGCCTGTCGGGCCAAGACTCCATAATATTACAGGGTTAAAAAACTCAATTGTACATAAACATACAACAGTAAACCCAAATGTAATTCATTAGAGAAAGTTATATCTGATATTGTGAAAAGCAGACTTTGCTAAAGATAGACATCACGTGAATATCAACTACATTTATATGAGACTAAATTTTCAGATAGGTACATGAGCAGCATGTGCATTTATCTCAGCTCCTAGAACTTCCAGAAGAAACTGTTATAATGGACTCAACATGTAAAAGCAGTCGTGTCTTTAAAAACAAACAAACAAAAAAATGCAGGCCTTTTTTTTTAATGAAAAGAATCTGCTCTTTAGGTGTTTTGTGAAACACTGTGGTATGAAAGAGTTTAGAGAAGCATATAAGTAAAGCAGTTCTGTAAGGGAATACTGCTAAGCAAGAAGAGTCTGCCAAGTGCTAACTCCCACTGAACAAACACTGGGGTGGTGCCTATGGGCAGAAGGGCATTAATGCCATGATATAATACCACCATCCCCTTGCTGTAATTTGGTAAGTGTCTCTCTATTCACCTGGCCTTCCCAAGTTCTGTTCTACTCTTAGAATACCAGAAGTCATATTACACACTATTTCACTGCTGAATAACTGTGGTTAACAAAATCAGTATTAGTTGATCCAGTGATATAGATCATAAACACTAACATGACAGTACCTTTTTCTCTATCAAGATCCTTCTGCTATCAAGACTACCAATCTACTAAATAACAGAATCATAGAATGGTTAGGGTTGTTAGAGACCTTAAATCATAGAATCATAGAATTTCTTGTCCTCGCCCCGAAGTTTAACAACAGAAATGGCAAGAGGTATTTTCTCTCTGCATATCTTATCAGGGCAAAAAAAAAAAAAAAATTATCAGTCCAAATTAGAGGCAAATTAATGTTTAATATACTAGCACCAACTTCTGCAATACTTTCAACCTGTCCATGACACTCATTTCTGCTCAGAACTTACACTCTTCAGATGGACTGTAACACTGTGAAAACAGACAATCAGCCTGCTCATGGACAAGTGCAGTTCAATTTTGTATTTTGTTTCTCTAAAGAAAACCAAAGAACATTTTAAAAGATATCCTTTCCAATAATCATATCTTACCTGCATTATCAGTTGTGAACATAGGTATTCTTCAATGTTTGCTGTTCGATACACCTTTGCCATAACTATTGTTTTTTCCAAAGGCTCTCATGCTTTCTCCAGTCTCTGGCTGTAATCTTACATTCGGTACAGTAAAAATAGAAGACACTGTAAAAAAGAGTGTCAGTTCAGAAACTTTGATTTCTTTCTGCAGTACATGCAGTAAATTAAAAATAATTATTTAATATATATGGCAAACACAACACAGTAAATATATACAGCTTGTACATATACCACCTCTTTCTGCAAGTAAGCACTGTACAAATTCTGAATGGAAAGAAGCTGAATGCACAATGATGGAAATTGTATGATGCAAACATTCTTAGCTTCATGCATCTTCAAAAAAACCTGTTTCCAGATTGTGTGTGTTTATTTGTCCTCTACACCACTATACAATTAATAACTTCCACTTTCAAATCTCTGCTGAGAGAACTTTGAAGTAAATAAGAAGGTAAAACATGTAGTAAGGTTTTTCAATAATTCAATATCACATATTACATTTCAGAATCCTGATGTCAGTAGAACTGAACTATCTTGTTTCTTTTTTGAATTATTAAAGACAACTATGCTTGTTAAAAATACCCCAACAACTCAAAAAGCTGTTACATGAAGCAATCCCCTTTTCCATGAGCTAGAAAAACCTTGACGACTTCAATGTCACACCAGGCAACTAATTATTAGTAGACATGATGATGATAATCACAGGAACCAAACTGCAAATGGTTAAGGACTAACATATTGATAATCTGAAAACTCATTTTAACTTAGGATGCCTCAATTTGATGGGAAAAAAAATCAATGACTTTAATACCTCCTAAAAACAAACCTCCATATAACAACACCCTCAAGAGAGCTGCCACTGCAGGATTCCATAAAGAAATGCTAAAGAACTAATCAGGGCCCTAAGAGTTTTCTTTCTTGCACTAACAGCTGGCATAACTGTAAGTTTTTGGAGCTACTCTTTCATATTTATGTCTTTAAAAGACCTGGCTATTGTTTTATGCACAGCCCTTCTCACTGTGGTTTGACATCTCAATTTACATTTCTTATTCTGCTATCCTTGGTAACACACACTGTGAATGGCAGATATTCTATGTAAATAAATAAATATGAGCTCTCAAATATAAAGGTAAAAAAGTGGGAGGACTGATTTTTAAAAAAATAATAAATAACAAGTACACATATTTAGTATATGCCCAATGCCTTGACTTGAAACTAAACCAAGTAAAAAAATCAAAATTGTGCTTCACACATAAACTAACATTGCGCACATTTTTTAAATAAACCACATTAAAAAATTATACTGTACAGTATTACGTAGAATACAAATACATAGCAGCAAAGGTCAAAACCAGAATAGAAAGTCAAATGCTTGATTTTTACTTTTTCAGTGTAGGCAGAGTCACCATAATTCTGTGAAATACGGTGATTCCAAGGAAACAATTTTCTGATGGAAAATCATTTGACTGATTCATCCCATTTGCCTTCCTGCCCACATATGAGTCTTTCCCTGGTTTTTAGTACTAAATCCCCATATTTGCAATTCAGCATTAGGACCAAATTGGACAAAACATATTCCATGATGAATACTATTTACTAGAGAGATTTGCAAAATCACAGTGGTGTCCAAATTAGAAAGCAATAATTCTGTTTGTACATAAAGATTCAATGTGTTTATAACTATATTTAATTAACTATCAATAGTGTTTCTTGATGTAAAATATTAGCACAGAGAACTAGAATCACAAAAACTGGTAATTTCACTACACAGTAAACATTTTTCCAACTCTCCAAAGTATATGACTTCTTTGTTTTGTAAATATGTTTACAAGTATATCCAAGTAATACTAAATAGAAATGATTGTAGTATTTGATACTGAGATTGTCCTTTCTTGCATCTGGATTTATGCTTCATAATGATTATCTGCTAGACACAGAAATAGTCTTTCTGTAACTCAAAATTTTACTGGAGGCATTTAGAAGAACCTTGCTTTAAAATATAATGATTTTTCATCTTTATTCTCCCCCCTTCAAAAGGTTTCACTGCTCCTGATGTTTAACGTTATGCAAAGACGTGTTTCTGCCAATGAATATCGCCTTATGGTTATGCTTCTGCAAATAACCTGCTGTGAGCTGATAAAAGGATTAATGCAGCCAAAATTCTTAATCTGTGAAATTACAAATTAAATTCTCATATTAAAAATACCACCCTGAGGTATTTTTTGTGGTTTTAATTCCCCTCTGGTGTTCTGCATACATTGTGCTTGTTAATGACTAGGACAAGACTGTCTCTGTTGGCAGCCTGCTGCAGAGTGATAATGTGTAGGCATTTACTTCACTGATAGAACTGGATTTAACCACTGACTGATAAACTAAGTGGCAAGTGGGTAATAAGCCCATATTAACAGAAAAGTACTACTGCAGAATTCAGAATTCAAAATCCTGGCTAGACTAAATCACACAGTCAGAAGGATTGAGATGTCACCACTGCAGAATGATTTTTGTTTTCCATTTAGTGGGAATAGGATAAATTAACTGGAATTCTTGATGTTTCATTAGTCCTGAAGAAAGGAATCTCTTTGCATCGGTTTCTGCAAAGGCAGACTTTCAACAGCAGCCTTAATTTACACTGAACCTTTAAATTTTCTGCTTACCAAGTACCACAGTCAGCAAACTGAGTGGAGGGTTTTGTCATGGGAGGACCATGTCAAGGTCCTCCTCTGACATGGTGAGGACCACATCAGAGGAGGAAACTGGGAATCTTTTTGCAGAGCAGGAACAGAGTCTATGACAGTGATGGACAGAAATTATTGGTGTTATTTTGATTGTAATGTTCATATTCTACAAATGGGGGAGTGCTCTTCAGAGCAGAGCTGGGAGTAGGGTGCTTGGACAGCCAAGCCACAGAATCAGCCCAAAATGTGACTACTACAGGTGTTGAGGATAGTAAAGATAAACTTTCAGAAGACAGAAGTTTTCATACCAACACTGCTGTAAACAGATTCTAATGTGGATGAATATTCAGAAAGAGAGCTCAGTTTTTAGAAGCAAACTTTTAAACCAGCCATAGTTACACACACATGTTCCATTGTTGCATCTCTGAACTTTCTGCCCTGAGGTACTGGATTTAGATCTTTTGCTAATGGATGCATGTTTGAAAGCAGAAAAGAACATACAGTGCTGTAATGCAAGCATGCATCTCTTTACCATATTGAGTTAAAGCAAAATGCTGACTGTTATTCCCTTGTGAAACCTTTTTTTAATAACAGAATCTTCTTTGAATAAAAAATATCATTCATGATACTATTTTTTTTCCCAGAATAAATACTAGTATGCTTTGAACACTGAAAAACAACATGCACACATATGATATAAATGATTTAAAATTACTAAAAAGATAATTGACAGCAAACATGATGATAGGAACATTTCTGCCAAGTCAATTGGAATGTTTTCTGTTTAATAAAAGAAGCAAAAGGATGTATGTAAATAGTGAAAGCATTCTTAGTTAAGAATATCATCTGCTATCCTCTTCATACACAGTCTAATTCAGCAAATTAACTGATTGTTTATTTTGTGTTTCTCAGACTTCTGAATGTCGAGTCCTTTCTTAAAGGTTACTGTTATAACACATAGAGATTCTGTGAGTCAAACACAGCTGGATTTTTATCCTGTGTGCTGCAGCTAGTTAAGAAGTACTGTATGCTATAAAGTGAAAAGCACTAAATATGTAAATTGCATTTTTCCTTTTGCTTTATGACAAATCAGAGAATTCTATTGGCTCCACACGTAATCAAATACAAAGATAGCGGGCTGTAGACTGCAGAGCAGAGATAGCAAAAAAAAAAAAAAAAGAATCCATTTTGTCCTGTGTCAAGCTAACTACGTAATTTCAATCTACACAATTGCAGTCACGTATTCTGTGTGTGGCTGTGTGTGTCCATGAAGCTGTCTGCATGTGAGGGTTAGCATACACACATGCATCAGTCTGAACCAGAATCTTTGTTTTTAATTCATTTGGAGGTGGTTATACTCACTATCAGTTAACTCCCATAGCCGTGGGGGCAGGTCACTGAAGTACTCGTGGCTCAGAGCTGCCTGTGCTGACAATCTGTTCTTTGGGAAACACTGGAGTAGTTTGGAGGCTAGATCTTCTGCGTGGTTCACAGAGCTCAGCCTGAAACACAAACAAGAAGGTTTTTCTGAAAAACGGTATCATTGCTCTGTTTACTAATTCCATCTCCAGACAGCACAGTTGAATCACCAAGTCTTAACAGCCAGGAGCACTACCAGGAATGCTATTCCTCAGGTTAGGGAGTTAATGAATTATTTCTGTATTGACAGCTCAAAATTCATACAAATTTTACAACTACAGAGCATGTAATATACCATATCACATATGCCCTGCCTAGTATGCTAAAGCATCATGAGCAACAGCATCTTGAAAGCAACTGTTTTGATCCTTCCATTTACATTTTATTGAGCATACTGACAGACTGAAAAAATACAGTGCTGGAAACAAATGCTTATTACCATCTAAATGGATTAAATCCAAGCTTACAATAACAGCAACATTTGCACAACTTTGTGAAGTATCAAATTTTAAAATCCAGTGATGCTTAACATGCAACACAGGCATCATGGTTCACAAAGACATTTGTCTTTCAGGAAGTACTAACTTCTTGTTCATATACTCACATGGCAGGGAGCTGACTCTTCATTAAGTGTTAATGCAATGCAAACAGTAAATTTAAGTGAATTATATGTTCTAAGCTTCCTACAGAAGCCTGAGACAACTTATTGTTTCACTGGGAGCTCAACTCTTGGGAATATTATAAGAAAATATAACCTAAAAATAATAGACTTGAAGTGGAGAGAGTAAAATGGTAATCAACAAGAGGTGGCCTGGGTCTAGTAACCTATAGCTGCCTCCTAAATTTCCAAAGCCAGCAAATTTTTGTGATATGCAGTCAAAAAAATACATACTGAATCTTGTCGACATCCTGTTGCTACTATTACTAGGAAACTTCAAAAATTCAACCATGCCTTTGCTCAGTAAAGATCTCTCATTGGGTAAATGCCAAAGCGTATAAAAGGTTTTTATTTCTCAATGCACTGCACCCAAAAGCAGTAGATAGCGGACTGCGGTCCGAAATAACACAGCATTTGAAAAAGATTATGTTATTCCCCAAAATCAATAATCCTACAGCATGTTCCATGCAAATATTAATTTTTTTCAGCTCAAGCAGACTTTCCAGAAAACAATTCAAGAAGATGCTTTAAAACAGCATTACTCTTTTATTAGGCTGACATGGCATAATTTATATGAATCAGTATAGGCACAGGTGAAAAGGATCTCTACTAAATTATGTATTGGCATATGTATGATATGCTGATATTTGCAATCATTCAAAAAATATGTCACGGGTTGTCTTTTTAATTTCTAGCAACTGTACTCTAGATAGAAATTTGAATACTGTGCCCATCTGACCTCTTCTTGAGAACTAGCAGGATATGTGTCTAGAAATTACCTAGAAATGAATTGCTTCGGAGTGCTGACCACTTCAAGACATTATATCTCATCAGTCATAATCTTACTGAATTCCCAGGATTAAATTTCAGAATTGCTATTTCAGGTTAAACAGATGCTGAACTCCAGTGTTTCTGATGGGCATGTTTTTTTCTGTTTTAATTTTCAGTTTGTGACAAAAGAAAAAAATCTGGAAAGAACAAGTTATTGTTATAAATTACATTATCAATTAGAATAATTCCAGACTATTTAAACTACCAGATTGTTGAAAATGTTCATTAAACTTCAGTGAAAATTACAGATAATTTCATTACAGAACATAGCAAAATACCACAACAAAAGGTTATTATTAACAAAGAAAAGGAAAAGAAGGGGTAAATAGTCAAGGAGAACTGGTATTAATTCTTCTACACATCCAAGATTTCCATGGAATGGTGATTATATTGAGTCTGTGAGGCCTATCTTGAGTCCTAATCCCCCCTGCACCAATTAATCGTTCAGAGATTCTGTCACACCATTTCGCCAATGTCATTTTTCCACACAGAGGTAGCTGCAAGCTTTTTAGGAACTATAGTAAACTTGCTCTGTCTTGAATGAGAACGGCTGTTAATTCAGAAAAATGCAGTCACTCAAGTAAGTAGTGAAATATTACCCTCCAATATAACAATTACACCATTCCTTGGCTGATCCATACATATAGTGAAGACGCTAATTAAGGCAAAGCAAAGAAAATAACATTCAACCATTAAGAAATTCTGAACTGCAGGTGAAATTATGGATGACACCTGTAGTTCCTTAAACAGAGTAATGCTGACATTGAATCTATTAATGATCACCAGCATACCTGGCATACTGCTAAGATTTTTTGCAAGGCGTTCAGAATAACTAATATAAATTGAAAGTGTTTCCAATAAGAACAGTTTAGAAAGCCAAAGTCACCTTCCCAGTTCAGACACAGAAAAGATACATGTTTACTGAAATCAGCGGAGAAACCAAAGATAAACATCAAATAATCAGCAGATTATGCATTAACACAATATAAATCCAACAGAAATATCTAGGGCTGCAACATAATCACATCAACTAATTGAATAATTATGAATAAATCAGTCATAATTAGAACTGGTTTTATAATTAGTAAATAGAAAGAAGACTAAATTCATCACACAGCCTGCAAAAATAGTTCAATCTACTATAATTATTAAGTCTATCTGCCCTGAATACACTCCATGTAGTGCTGGGTTTGTGGGGTTGGTGTTAGTTGTTTGCCAGTGCTTTGAAGATTCCAATTGCTACACTACTAGTATTATGTTTCCAAGTATTTACAGATTAGAAACTCAGAAGGGACCATAACGATTGAGTGTCACCTCTTGTGTAATAGAGGCCTAAGAAGATCATTCATTAATCAAATTACCACTTTCACCTAGCTCAGCTGTGTCTTCAAAGTTCTACATCAAAATTCTAATTTTGCTTATGGAGCTTTGCACAGCAATGAAAAAGTTCTTCTCCAAAACTCATGTCTTCTTCAAAGGTCACTTCTGGAAGTCAGCAGACACTGCACAAAGCAATGCATGTGGGCTCCTAAGGTTGTCAGTATTAAAAACTGATGCCTTAGTGGAATGCATGACTAATTTTGCTGCTTTGTTTAAAGACAAGCTATTCTTTACTTATGAAAAATGTACTGTATGATCATATATTAAAATTACATCTGCTACATCAGAATTGTTTGGAAAACCCCATTTAGTGCATAACCTCAGTGGTCTGGAATGAGCATCAGAACAACTGTTTTTGTTTCTTTCTTTCTTTGTTTTTTCCCCAATAGTTTCTTTAAAGTATCCTCCTTAAAACATTTAACAATTTGTCTGACTTAAATTTGAAACCTGATTCCTCTCCAGAGAAAAAGGCTAAATTTTCTGATGGAGTTCAGTAGTTAAATACCTAACATAGAAGTTAACAAAAAGAACTGAAGGAAAAAAAAAAGATTTCATTTTTAAATACACCTCTTTCAGTCCGAGACAGGATGGAATTTCATACAATATGGCTTTGTGTCTAAAACATAATAGCATGTTTTGTCTCACAGCAGTTGGGCCATATAGGAACTTGGCATGCATGATATGGCAAGTCTCAATATTCACGCTTCACTTACTGTCACACTAATCACTGAGGAATAGTTACTAGCCATGACAGCATACATACTTTCAGAAAATGCGGTGTGCAGCAGAATACAGAGAAACCATTGCAATGAGCATTAAATAACATGTAGATACTGTTTTGAGGAATACTGGGAATATTTTTACACACCTACTCTGATGACATTTCTGAAACACGTTGATTTTCAATTTAATCCCAAATGCTATATACAGCCTTAGCTCCAGAAAAACAAACACCATATGAACCTGTCTCACTTGAAACATATATGAATCTGACTAGACTTGAGCAGTTGTAAATCTCATTGGATTACAAGAATTTGATTTAATTTCAGAAAACAGGCTTAAATGTCTTTCTACTGCAGAGGAAGGTCAGTATTTGGTCAAGCAGAACATGACTAAGATCACTGAAGTTTGGTTTAAGCTCTGGAGAAAAAAAAGTTTAGGGCATGTGCAGTGAACTTCTGAACTTGGGGTGATTTGCTTTTAAATGCAATGAAGAAGGCAGTTCAAATTCACATTAATAATTAAGACAAATGGGCATTAAAACAAATGGAGATAATATGCTGTCTATATGCTCCTAGCAGCATGATGTTAATACTTGCCAAAGCAAAAATCGTTTACTGTGCACATTTTCCATGTGAAGATACGATTCTCGCAGTGTATCATTAATTAATTTCTCGACTGGCATTTATAGCATGGCCTAGAGGAGTGAGGCACCTAATTCCTTTGGAAATCCCAGTCATTTCTTTATTCTAAGCAATATCTGGCAACCTGAAGTGCTGAAAGACAAAACCACAGTTACCCTGAACAATCACACCATTTAGCAGAGTTTAAAGTTTAATGGTATGAAAAGAGCTAACAAATTGGTGTAAGCCAGGCAGGCCATATGGCAGCCCTCGCAGCTCCTTTCATAAAGGATGCCCTGGTCCCCTCAACAACCGGGCTCCTGTACGGCCCCTGCAGTACCTCACCTACCAACACGCTGCCACAGCAATTGTATTCCCCATTTTAACCCAAATCTGCTTGAGGACAGCAGTTTTACCCCCTTGTCCCAGGCTTTAGCCTCTCCCGACTGGTGCACAAAACTGTGCAACACCATGACTGCTAGTTATTACTTCCTTCGCAAACTCATTGCTTTCTAACCAGCTGATACAGACCTGCCCTCATGTGCATGGCAGTTTATACCTCTGAATATACACGCGATCCTAGCAGCAGCAGCTGTGTGAAACACCAATCCGAGCAGGGCCTATCTAAGATGCATTTCCATTTCACGAGCTCCAAGAGCCGTTTCTGTTGTTACCACCATGCAGAGAACTCCTACTGTCTTCAAAGAGCTGATGCGCCAGCTCCAGCGTGCAGGAGCCGCTTCCCCAACGCGCCCCGTGTGCCTCCACGGAGCTTTTGTAGAGTTTATTTAGCCATCAAGGAGCCACCACAACAAGTGAATGCAAGTTTTGATGCAAGGCTTTTAGCTTTTGATACAGATGAAGGCATAACGCGGTACCTCAAGATGAGAATCTAACAGAGCAAAGATGTTACCATTTTTCCAGTGTTTTACACAAAGGGTATCAAGGACTAAAACTGATGAACAAAGAGAGACAAAACCATTTGAAGGCTCACTGAAGCAGTGTTTTACTTGTTGCTGATCAATCACAAAATACAGAGTTTTCTCTACAGCACAGTATTAGAGGTACTTCAAGCCAAACTATACAGTAAATAATACAATCAAACAGAGCCACTGTGACATGGTAGTGTTGGGACTGTACCCCACACATGCATGGGGCTGCCAACAGCAGTCCTGGGTTGTGCACATTCCTTAGAAAAGGCATGTCTCCAAACACTTGATGCCCCTCTTGCTCCTCCTAAATGGAGATGCTGGCAAGAGCTCAGATTCAGAAACACTGAGCTCTGCACACAGGCAGGGTGGGAAAATCCCATCTCCAGGCTCCCGAGGCCATGGGATAAATTGGACTCTTCTAGTTCAGTGCCTGACTAGAAGCAAGATTGCCACATTAGCACAACACCCTGCTCTTGGATGAGCTAGGCTGGGACAAAGCCTGCACTAACGTGGCTATACTGCTCCCAGTGTCTGTCCCTGCTCTGTGCTCCTGCTCAACACTGCACTCCACAGTCTTCAGACCATCATGATTTCCATGGTGGTATATGAAACGATCTCTTTGGAAATTTAAAAATTAGTTTGACCCCCTTTAATTATATTACCATATTACAGCATCAGCAGTCTTACCCACTGAAGTACTGAAAAGGTGGTCAAAATATTTATTATTACAATAAAAGCCATGACAGCCATTGATAAGTATTCACTGATACGGAACAGAGATAAAAATAAAAGTGTCAGTGTTTGGTTTCTCGGCATTACTGTTAATGTCGATGTAGCAGAGGTCAGAGCCCCATTTGGAAAGCTGTGGAGGTAAATTCATTCAGTGCATTCCAGGAAGGCAATAATAACCCTGGCCCGTCTGAACTAATTCTCACTTGACAGTTGCACAGATGCCATGAGTTGGAAAGAAGCCAAGGTGAATAGAATTTCATGAAAAAAAGTAAACGTAACAAATCAAGTTTCTAACAATGCAGACAACTAAGTTTTCTATTTTAATTAATATAGGTTTAGTCCTAGGTATATAATGGCATATACCTGGTAAATTTTTAAAAGAATCTACTGACCCAGTAGGTAAACCAAAATTACAGTTGCAGCTCCTGAACTTCTCAGAACAGAGAATTAAGATGCTTAAACTGCTCATGAATCACACTAGGCTTTAGAGACTCAGTTTGGTCACACCTAAGCTAGACAATGAAGGTAGACAACCTCTCAAGGCAATTCACATTTTACAGTATCCATTATGCTCAATTACAACTTGATCATTTGTATGTGTCACCACTGAATACAACTCAAGACAAAAACTTAGATATGAGTCTACTTCTCTCTGACTCTTTCTGCACTAGATTTGATGTGTTTTAGTGTCTGTTTCAGATGTATTTCTCGATTTCTTCAACACAATAATGCCTGTGATATCCAGCTTGGAAGGTCTGCTTCATAGAGGAAGCAGAACACACCACTTCTAAAAACTGAATTTGGCTGATTTGATGTTTAAAGGCTAAACTTAAAGAGAATCAGTCAATATACAAGAGACCTAGATGTATTCTGGGTTTTGTCCTTCTGTATCCTGACATGCAGCTGAGCCAGCTCTTGCTCTGATGCCGCAGAATAAATATGCTGAGCTATGAAACCTTCCAAAGAAACCCAGCACCAGCTCCTGAGAGTTTTGGGCAGGAATATTGCTAATACTGTTCATTGACAATATTCCACATATTTTTTCTACTGTTCCTTACAATTCTGACACAGAGTAATGTTTACATTTGATGCTAGGAATCTTTTTGCCAGGATAACGTATGCAGGAGCATCAAATGAAGCAAGAAGTATGGAGTCTACATGGTAGACACTAAAGTGAAGAAAAGCTTATTTAAACAGCAAACTTACAATATATGTCCAGTGATAACATACCTTAAGCTATTGAGAATGTGGTTTTCTATGATATCATCGTGCAACTCCCTTAATTCCTAGGAGTTCTGAGATTGTGGTATTACAGGCAACATGACTGCTGCATACAGTGTTTTGCTACTGTTTAAATCAGAACTAACTCATTTAACTAAAAGAAGGCTACCTTAAGTAATTCACATTATTTCACTCAGTTTTCAGCAGTTTCTCTTAGATGCAGGTATTTCCCAGAAAAGGTATTTCCTAAGAAATTTTAATTAAAACATGCCTTACCATTTTGTCCCAGAAAGAATTTAGCAATTACTTCTTTTTGATTTTACATGCCACCAGCAATCAACTATTTTAATTCTTTCAAAATCCCAATTAGACCAGTATTAAAGATACTAATTATGGAAGACATAGTGTATTACTTACACCACAACAGACCATGACTAAATGTGCCAGATTTATATAGTTTAGTGGAAGATCTTTGTTAGCTGTAAGTGCAATTAATGAAGAAAAACAACACAGTGGTGACATCTAGTCAGAAGCTTTTGATTATTTTTAAATACTTTAAAGGGCGGGAATCTTCTGATCAAGGTGAGTGTTTTTTAAGGGCTGTCTTTGTGCACCTCAGCAAGTTGAACAGAATAGCATTGCAAAATAAACGGAGCTAAAAATAACTACTAACACCCCAATCATTTTATGAGCTATTATTTCACCAGAAAATGGAGAAAATATAAGTTTAATCCTGAACAAAACTCTTCAAGGTTTATGTTCTCTATAAACCTTTCACTGAGAACTGAAAATATAAGTTAGTAATGCAATAAATGCCCTAACAAATATATCAGATTTTTCACTTAATGCTTTTTACAGGCTTAAAGCAAACTGAGTGAAAGAAAATCACCTTTTACAGTCTGACTCTTAAAGGAAGAATGCCTTTCTGTTATGCTTTTTAAAATAAGGCATGGTGAATTTATATCAACTTCAGTGAATCTTGGGGCATGATAAAAGGAAGAAAATATAGCAGTGGAGTTAGGATTCCATAGTGTTCTTTCTTCACATATTTATTTCCTCACTGGCTGGACATAAGCAAAAAAATGGAGGGAATAACCCCCCACCTCCCAACATAAAAATAGCTGAAATAAACCTTTGGCACACAATGCAGTCAAAGCTCTGTGCTTTTCCTCATCCTACCCTCAACAACCTGAATTGCTTCTCTCCAAATAAATCCATGCAAAAGATATTCTGAAGAAAAAGAAAAAAAACAAACTCTGAATTTCAAATTTGTCAAGTGGGTGCACCCATTAAGGAAGCAAACAAAGTCTTCTTTATTTTCCCTTATCCAGCTGTCTTTCTGGACCTATTGCCTTTAGAAAACAAACAAAACAAAAACAGAACTAAGTGCTAGTAAGTGAACTTTAATACTGCTCTATGAATCTCTACCCTCTTGTCTGATATTTTATCATCTTGGGTTTGAGAAGTTTTAATTTCGTTCTAATGTAAATAAGAACTGGTCTGTTTGCTTAGTCCTTCAACAAGAATTTGCTACAAGGCTGCAGCATGCAGGCAGTGCCCCCAGAAGGGTGACCTTGCTTTAGTCAGCGAAGCCAAAGATCATTTATCACAGTTAACCTACAAATCTGTCCTGCCGGGGCCTCAGATCCATCAACCACTCGGAAGCAGCTCCTTGTCCTGTCCTCCCACTGCTGCCTAAAACATTGGAAGCGTCTGATCTTTTCTATTACTGTGTATCTCTCAGCTAATAAAGTATATTTTTGTGGATACGGAACTAACAGGAGTACTTCGTATTTATTTATACAGCTCATTAAAGGCGGATAGAGATTTGGAGGCAGAGAGAATGCCCCAAGCCTGGAAAACCCAGGAAGACAGACCCCAGGCATATGCATGTATTTAACTTTATGCAGATGAGTTGCCTGGCTGAACCCAAGGAGACTAAGCAATTATGTAAAAGCAGGCATCCTGGTCTTTTTGCAGCTATACTCCCAAGCTAAGACACGACAGGGAAATGATGCAGGACTAGTAAACACTGAGAGGAGGAGACTGAGATGGTTGTAACAAGAGCATATGGGCAATATATTCAAGCTATGCAGCCAAGAATATTTTATTATGTATTATTGTGTCTGTATTTAGACAGACTCGCATCCTATAGAACTAGAGCAGCTCCCTGAGCCTGGGGTACTTGGTTCAGGTGACGTTACAGGAGAACACAGGCTAGGACACCACATTCACACCAGCACTGCAGTGTAGAAAGGGCCACTCCTTCTCCAGATCCACTCTCTCAGTTTAGCACACCACTTTGTATTTGATAGAATATGACAGATACTTTCTAAAGCGAACATCAGGTCCTCTTTGAGTAGGGAGAACCTGGCAGACTGAAAACCCAGTGCCTGACACCAATGGCAGTAATACTTATGTAACACAAATATGCTTGTGTTAATATATTAATTTGACTTTGAACTAGAACAGAGGAAAAAAAAACAGGCTTCTTAGGCAGGGACCACCATGGAAGGAGAAAACAGTGATTTCTCCAGCATGCAGTTTGGAGAAAATGTAACATTATTTTGCACTGATTTTTTTTTTTCCTTTTAAGTGAAACATACATATCCACACATAACTCCATACATACCTGTATTGAAGTGTCATTTTATAAAGTTGCTTGAATTTGACACAAGAGTTTATGCCGTTTTATCTATTAACATCTTGGAGGTGAATCACCAAGTCATGAACTGCATCTGTTTTAACTATCAATTACTGAAGTATGTGGATCTTAAGTGCCTATACTTACATATGTGTGAGGATGCAGCGCTATCTGAGACTCAGAAATTGGCTTGCAGTAGGGAAGAACTCAACCCTGAACTATTTTCACAAATCCTATCCTGTCAAAGTATCATGAAAGAGAGACAGCTAAGCAGGGAGTTACGGCTATTTAGGCATAAATCAGCATAGGTGATTTAAGAAATAAAATCAAAATTGTTATCTATAATAGTAACCACCAAAGGTCAGATTTCCCAAAGAGCCAGCTATCACTAAAAATTGACTGCCAGCAAAGCTCAGGCCACTTCTAATAACCAAAAAAAGCAGGTGGATTTTCAAAATATATTGCACACATGGAATTGTGGAATCCATGGAACTCTGGTCATGTGTGCTGTCATTGAATTGGATGGGCAGGCAAATAAACACCTGGATCTCATTTTAGGGTGCTAAATGAACATTAAGCTTCTGCAAAAGCAGAGATTTGAGGCTGACAAGTCCTAGCAGATTCCCAATTGAGAACATGAAGACTGGAGTTTCACAAACAACTGATAAATTCACTATCTGGGCATGAGCCTATCTGATTCCCAGAAAGGAAAGCAGCAGTTGTGAGTCTACCCAAACTATCTAGGGGACAGGAGAAGGCTTAAATGAGAAAGGGATCACTGATATAAAAATAAGGAATATGAACTTTGTGAAGAAAGAGAGGAAAACAGAAAATTATGGAGGATTTTGAAAAGGATAAGAAGGGGCTCAAAAATGATGGAGTGAGACAGCCAGTGTTGAGATGAGAAATAAACAAGACACAAAAAAATTAATTGAATTTACTGGTTGCTTTTTATATGATTTGAAGGAGGATGTTGATCAGGAGAGGACATAAGAAGTATATTACAAGAATCAAGATTAGAGTGACAAAGTTGGTTGGGGAAGACAAAAAGGTATGTTGGAAAAGCTGGACGGAAAAAAAAGGTGAAATGTATGTATCTTTCTGGATGCACAGGATAGGCACATTTCTTGTTTTTCTTTTCCTAAGACTTCGGCCTTCTAGCAGCACAGAGAGAGCAGGAAACTTCACTGGGAATATGCTCAGGTGTGCACAGGGAATAGTAAGAGTCTCTCTGATGAAGCCTTATTGCTGAATTGAGCAGGGCTAGTGAGAGCCTGACTGCTCAACTGCTGAGTGTCCACACTGCCCATGGTTATGTGGCCCATGTCCACTAGCATGCTCCAAACTCACTCCTGGACACAGTCCAGGGAACAGCTCACGCCAGGGACCATTCCCAAAAGGCAGCAGTTATAGGCTCCTGCAAGCAAGGGACGCCATACATTATACCAGAAAACACCATTCTTATGCTCTGCAACGTGACTCTTACTTTATCCTGGAAATTTTTATTTAAACACCTAATGCCAAAATAATAACTGCACCTGCAGCTGCACGGGGACCACATAGAGCCCCCAGGAGATGCATGCCCAAGTGTTACTTAACACAGCTGCAGCCAAGCTCTGCCACATGGCCTCGGGGCCAGAAGACAGTCCCTGGCTCTGCTTTGGTCTGCAGTACAGACGTAGGCTGTAGCTGACAGAAAAATGGTATTCACCAAACACTGTCTGTCAACATCTCGGGAAAATTCATGCCCTCATGGTTGCCGAATAAAGCTTGACTCAAGGGCACTGTAAGGATCAAATATGAAAGAAATAAAAGGAATGTAACAGTATTCTGCAAAAGTCATAATGCTGAAGGAAGGCCAGTACTGATCCAGAGCATGATTTTTTTATGTCAGGGTGGTGAAATTGGTTTGAGGCACACTAACAGTATACAGTAATAAAAAGAGTTTTAAAACTACTATAAAATCTAAGACAATGCAAAAGTGATGGTCCATTCTTAACATGCAATGGCAGAGAAAAAAGCATAAATTTAACCTACTTTTACAAGATTTCCTTGGGTTTTGCAATTTTGGATCCAAACAGTATCAATATTTTAAAACTATTCTGCATTCCCAAATAATAGGAACAAAAAAAAGCAACCAATACATTTATGAGAATGTGACAGAAGTAGAAATTTTATTTTTTCAATCTAAAATCTTCTTCACAGTAAGATTCTGAGTTTATAAATCCAACATGAAAAATTAGGTCTTTTATTCATTTGTATTTTCAGCCTCCTATTGCAGCAGTGATCATAAAACAAACACAGCTGGCATCTTTATTATTTTAGTCACTGAAGGATTTAGCTGGACAAACATCACAAAGATGGTGGCTGTTTTCATTGAATTTATGATCAAATATGCTCCAGCATAAGATCAACTCTGTTACATCAATTATTACGAGATGTGAATAATTTAAAAGAAAGTTGTCTATTTGTAAATCAGATCTTACAGACAGAAATTCAGTTGAGGTAGCAGCCAGTGGATATACACTGTATTACAGAATTTAAAAGGATGCAGACTTTTTGTGAATCATATTTAGTGATAAATATTGTCATTTACATTTTGCTATCTAGTGAGCTGCTAACTCAGGCAAACAATTTCAAAATTTTATTTTAAACTTTAATTAAATTCGTCTTTATCAGAGGAAAATGGAACTGATTTACTAATGCTTTTCAAAATTACAGAATATATTTCCTATAAAGACTTAATTAAAAGCAATAGACAAACTACCACCATCATCATCATTATATTTTTGGGGTTTTTTCCATAGATTTTCACCAGAGTCTGTTGTTCAGCCTAATGCCAGGAGAGTTATAGTAATTTTAACGCAGAATGTGTGCCTGAGGATATGGGATTGACTCAATGCCTGAAAGAAAAAGGTCAGCTCCCTTTGGAACCACTTGCCTCTTTGCCCTCCAGCAATGACAGGTGCACCAGCCCTGTGCTGAGGCTCGTTATTCACAGTGTGCTGCTGCAGATACATAATCTAACCTCTCTGTTTTAATGCAGCAGCAGGGGGAGAGTCTCCCATCTTCCCATTTTGACATGGGTCAAGCAGGCACTGAACACATATATATATACACACACACATACATGATGACCTGCTTGCAGCAGGCATCTTTCACAAATTCTCAAACAATAGCTTGAAACTTTCTAAGCTGGGTCATTTAAAGAAATCACTAAATTTAAATATTAAACTGTTTGGCTAGCAAATAACTAAAAGTTATGAAAAAATCACTGTTTTCACCAATCTCCTACAATGACATGTGCTTCTGCATCACTAATTAAAAAAAAAAAATCTCTTTTCTCTGTACTAAATGTCAGGAAAGACATCAGAAATCTGAAGGCATATACCTGAAGTAACACAACCAAAAATGCAGGAAAGAAAGTGATTAAGATTTTCTTGAATGAATTCTGAGAGACAGTCACAGGAGATGCTCATAAATGGCAATCCTGATTACTTGTGATCCTGCCACAGAAAGGTGGTGGTCAAAATTACACTGAAACTCCCACATAAGATCGTCGTAAAAGTCAGTAAAATAAGTATTTGCCTAAGGCAAAGATAGTTTACAGTGTTTATGTCACTGCAGAAGTCTTAACTATTGTCATAAGTCCCTGGCTGGCAACAGAGACAAAACAGCATGAGTTTTGAGACTGGCTTAAACCATCTGCAGTGGTGACAAAACCCAGGAACATTATTCATATTTTTATGCTTATTGCCTGTCTGCACCATCTCTCAAAATTATCTACATTTCTGAGACGAGAAATCAAAGGAACTATTCAGTTAAAGAAAAATTATCTGTAACACAGAACAAACAGCAGAGGATAATATCAAGCCACATAAGCCAAGAGCAGTTGCTTAGCACTAAGCACTTTTGAATGCCAATCCAGTTCTCAAGTTGCCTATCATTTTCATTCCCCTTTTGGAAAAATCTTGCCTTTAATGGCTACATACAAATAATGGGAGAGCCAGCAGTAAGGTCTACTACACTTGTATTACTGCCTCTGCAGTATGTTTTCAATTCCTTAGACAAATATATTTAAAACACAACTCAGAGACTCAATTTTGTCAGCAGTGTCATTATCTGG
The DNA here is from genome assembly GCA_036785705.1 of Acanthornis magna. Classification (NCBI taxonomy): domain Eukaryota; kingdom Metazoa; phylum Chordata; class Aves; order Passeriformes; family Acanthizidae; genus Acanthornis; species Acanthornis magna. The sequence continues at coordinate 16,982,048 of JAWUZG010000028.1, read as the reverse complement.
AGAAGAGAGATTTCAGCAGATAAACCAACAGTACAGAACTCAAGCAAAAGGGCAGAATTCAGAATGTGAGGAAATAGTGATGCCTGGTGCCTCTGATCAGAAAGTATTAGACTTCAAACCAAGAAATGAACACAGACACTATGGCAACATATGAGTAACAGACTACCAAAAATATAATTCTGGGAAATTAATAAAGCATTGGCATGTAGAAATGCATAAGGAGAAAGAACAACTGGAAACATCTGAAGAGTTGATCAGAAAGTACTCAAAAACGTTAATGAAGAACATACATTGAAAAAAAAATCATACCTGGAAACACCAAATAAACATGTCTATCTGATATACGTCTCAATATACTAAGGAATCCTTAAGGAATTAGTGAGGATAGCAAACAAACATAAAGCAGCTTTTAAAAGTCTTTCCAGGAATTCTACAGAAGAATAGTTAGTTCTTCTTTGTCAGTTCTCTTCATAGGCTTATTACTGTAGATAAGTAACTGCAACATTATCTAATTTTGCTCTGCGTTCTACAATACTGTACTAGACTTTCAAAATATAAATAAATGCCCATACTTCCCTTCTGGTTTTCAAATAAGAGAATCTTGGCAAATATTTGTTGGACATTGATACACAATATAGAAGGAAAATACAGACAACAGAAACAAAAGACAACGTGGAAGAAAAATTAGATTTCAGAAGAAATAACACAAAATGGCAATCGAAGAGGTGACTAATGAACAAGACATCTGATAAATCACTTTTAAAAGTGAACTTAATCATTGGTGGAATAAAGCAACAAAAGATAATGTTTGATGCAATTTCCATTAAAACAATCTTGCTCGGTGGACAAACTCCGAAGAGCTGGGATGTGATACACTATCTCAGACTGAAAACTGGCTGACAGACCATAAGCAAAGGGTAATGATGAGTGGCAATGTACTGAGTTGGAAGGGAAGTGTCCAGCTGTGTGCCAGAGGGATTAGCGTTAGTCACAGTTTTATTTAACATCTTTATTAATGACCTGGACTAAGGGATACCCTGCATACTGAATCAACTCTCAGATGGCACTAAATGCTGAAATCACCACAAAAGACAAAGACATGAGTACAAAGAAACTAAGAGAAGTGAGATATGTGGGCAGAAAATCTAAAAACAAGATAGCATAGAAAACTACAAACAATTATATCCACAGGAAAATAACCCCAAATACAGATAGGTCCAGAGTTAATAATGCCAACAAACTCTAGCACATGCCAGATACTGAATTAAATCTTGCAGAAGACAACAAAGAGCATCCATGTACATTGGGGCTGTATTTTCACTGCTGTCATGGATGGGAAAGGTACAGGGCAGTAAAAACGTAATTTTAGTAATGAAGCAACATAGAGTTATTAGTACTCTGAAATAAAAATGCCAAAAGCTTTTGTGGTCCAGTTTAGGAAGCTTATTAGTATTTTTAACCGGGACAAGAAGATGTAACACAATACCTACAGCTTAACAACACAAAAGAGGGGGAATTTAGAATAAAGGAATAAATAAAGGAATTTAGGATAAACATTGTATCAATGAGGTCTGTTAGGAATAGTCTTCCCCCTAAGTTTTAAAAGGTGTAACATTATAGCACCTTGTGGCTGCTCCAATTTGAAAGAAAGATTGGAATATAAATCAGAAAGGGTTTTTTTCAGCTTGGCGAGCGGATAAATGGAGAAACTGCAGCGATCTTTCTCAGCGCTTGGCTTCAGTCAGCATCCTGTAACCGCGGAGCGCGGAGCTGACAATGCCAGCGGCGCGCGTGGGCTCAGCCCCGCCGCCTGCAGCTCAGCGCCGCGCGGGGCTGCGCGCCCGGGAAACAGCGCTAAGTGCGCACAAAACAAGGCGCTTCAGTGCAAACAAGCAGCTTCCACCAGCCTGAAATTAATTTAATAAACCCCACTAAGCACGAAATAAACAAAAGGCGCTGCTGCGGCCGCGCTGGCGGCGGCTCCGAGCGCCCCCTGGCGCGGGCAGCGCGGCGCTGCATGCACTGAGGGACGCGCTGCGGGCGCGGAACGCCGCGGCTGTCGCAGGGCTGTCGCGACATGAGGCCCGAGGCCCCTCGGCAACCGCGCATCCAAGGGAAACAGGTAAAAAATCCGAGAAATAAAATTTTTTAAAATTTTTTTCCCCAGTGCAGCAGTATCAATGCAAACCCTCAGGAGGCAGAGGCAGGTCTATATGCCTCTACATTACCTACACTTCCAAAATATATCTCCATTTTGTGTCCAGTTTCCATCCCCCAGCGTGACCCATGGCCCCTCCTGGCCCCAGCACCCCTGCGATGTGCTGGCACTGCACACAGAGCACACAGCCAGCCCTCCTCTGCTCAGCACTGCCTGAAATCCTTATCGCTTCTTGGGTTTAGCCATCAGAAAGGTTTCTGCAAGGACAGCACTAAAGCTTTTTGTTTCTCCTGTGCTGGAGAGCTTGAGTATTCCTTCAGTGGTCATACAGACTGTGCTACAATGAGCAATGCTGAAGGGACAGGAGGTGAAGGGATAAAAGTGACAATTAGAAGAGCGCTTTTTCTTTAGTCAAAACCCAGCTAAGGCAAAGATTTTCTTAAAAAAACAAACAACAGAACTCCACACCAAAAATGTTTCCCAAGTCTCAGCTCTAAGCAATTCCATGGTCTGTGCCATGCTTGAAACAAAATACAGACCCAAACCACATGGATTCATCTCTATTCACTCACTTTGCTTTCTTCAGGAAGTTTTCACTGAATAACAGTCCCAAAATAGGCCAGTCCATCCTGGAATGCAACTTTTAAACACCCTGGCCTCAGAAAGGGAAGTCTCAAGTACAGAGGCCATCTTGTTAAAGGAAGAAATCCTCAGCAGTGGGACTGGCTGTGAGAATAAAGTGTTATTTATATGATAAAAACAGCCATGTTGGGGAATTACAAAGTAGTAGTCCTATTTATGCAGAGCAGAATTTGTTTTCAACTGCACCTTTTCTTTCCAACCTAATTTCTCACAATACAACCCATTATGGCACAAGGATCTGAAAAAGCTTTTTATATCCTACCAAATATACACAAGGATAATTAGTTCTCTTTTGTTATTCTTCTATAAGGGTTTATTATTGTGGAGAAGCTTTTGCAAATTGAAAGCGGTTGCATGGCATTCTGAAGGCAGAGCTGTTCTTGGTTTTTATTGTGTAGAGATAATTGAACAGAAAAGTTCAGGAAAAAAGGTGAAAATATAATTCATTATGAACTCTATAGGAAGATCAGATTACCACATCTTAGCTCTTTTTAGACCAGTATTTTATAATTACATTCCACAGTATGTTATGTCATGCAATGTAGGTGAAGCTTCGTACTAGATAGAAGCAAACATCAATGCAAGTTTTGTTTCTTAACTTTATAAGCATTACTACAAAATTTATAGATTCCATCTTATCTAGTAAATACTCCCTTTATAATCTTTAGGTAGTTTGATAACCAGTGAAGAAATTCAGTGTTAAAGTCTGCAAAGAACTTAATTCACTGTAAGCGAGAGTTATATTATTTCCCTCAAACACTTTCCAAAAGTAGCCTCTAATATTAACCAATTCTATTTTAAGAATCTTTAGGATCTGATTTATATAATGATCCTGCTGGGTTTGCTGTTAAATTCCACACTTTTAACTGATTTCCAGTTAGACCAGGAATTAGAGAGCAATTGGCTTGCGTCCAATATTGTTCCATTGACTTGCTCTGCCTTTAAAATCATCTTGTGGAAGCTGATGTAGTTGGTCAAGTGCAATTATTTTGCCCTCAAACGACTATCTTTTTGGAAGGTTTGGGGCTGGAGTTTTTTGACTCTCTTCCTTCTGCCTTACAGATATGAAGCTGGCTCTGTAGATATTGGAAGAGTATTATTCTTCCTTCTACTAACCTCCACTTACATAAATTGAATAACAATGCACATTTTGAGGTAAAAGCCTCTTTGAAGGCTTTTAAACCCATATTCTCACCCTTTTGTGCCATGACCTTAAAACATATATATAAACAGGACAAAGGATCAGCCTGTGCCTGAAAGATGAAACAAGAGAGAGTGAAACTTTTGTGTTTAGAAAATTAAAATGTTCTCTTCCAGTCTGGGAGCATGAAGTTCAGTGTCACTGTTGTACAGTTTCTATGGCAGCTTCTGTGTGTAATTCTTTAATTTTTTTGTATCTCAATTCCCCCCCTATAAAATGCAATAATGGGACTTCACCTCAAAAGAAGTTAAGCGTATACGTAAATTCTTACAAGACCATAAACATTGTTCTTTAAGGTATATCTTTCAAAGGTACTAAGATGTTGAGAGGAAGTAAATCTGTACCAAAACCAATGCATATTTAAAAACAAAAGGCTGTATATTTTTTTCTCCCCATCTCAGGTCTCAGGTTTATTGCCCTTAAAACAATTATATATGTGACGTATTTTGTGTCACCAAAAATCTTCCACAAATTAAAACAGGAAGTTAAAAAGGTTTTTTAATTTAAGACTGGAGATTGCTGTTTTTTGAAACATGATAAGAAAGAAAGAAAATTTCTAGAATTGATCAGTCTATTCATGTGTTAAGTTTTACTGCTGAATTATAAACCCTTGGGAATATGATGCCTATAACAGAAATATTTATACATCCTTAACTACAGCTGTGCAAGCAAACAGTGCTCTAATACAGTACACAGATAAAGATTTACACTGCAAAAAGAGAAAGCCCTTCCCATTTCAAATGTAAATGATACATAATTTTGAGGCACTGAATATTTCCTATTGTAGTAGAAATAGGCATATGAAGCACCAAACTCTGTGTATTGTCATTGCTTTTGGTCTTTCAATCCTTCATTTATGTTGAAAAACTGCAAATCCTTTATGCACAGAGCACGGAAAATGTATAAATATTTTTTAAGATGTTTCATAGAATTTAAAAAGCTTTGGTCTTATTTGAGTCAGCCTGTGATGTGATCAGAACTTGTGTCAATTATGAAATCTCAGAAACTGAGGCTGTTTTAAGCAAACTGGGTTTTGTTCTTTTTTTTTTGTATTTTATGAAAAGAGAAATTTCATGCAATGGTCTCGAAGGAAATAGAAGATATCAACTTTTCAAATTCAAACCAATTATTGTACTTATTAATACATAACTGCTATATTTTAATAGTCTAACTGCTGTTAAAATACAGAAAAAACACTTGAGTCCAGGCCTGCAGGATGGATGGAATAGCATGCCAGTATCTATTCACATTACTTACCCAAATATATGCCTCCAAGCAAATACATTCAAATCAATATTAGTTTCCTTGTCCTTCTTTCCCAATCTAGATCTAATTGCCTATGTTGTAATATAATTGCTTTTTCCAAGCTTTTGGATTTCATTAACTACTTTTAAAGAAAAAATTAACTTGCAAGTTTTTTGATTGTTAAAGGACAAAATACAGGCAATTATAGTAACTTAATTTTTAAAAGGAAAGCTGTGACTTTCAGGAAATTGAATTGTATTCCAAGCAATAAGATTTACATACAGTCAAACATTCTAAGATGCCTGCAAGGATCACAACTGACAAAACGGTTTGACATATTTACAAAAGTCAGTGTAAGTGGAGTTAATCTTCCTGTTCTTCCCTCTGCAGTAAACAGGAGATGTACTTGTCCACGAAAGCCACCAAATTAGGCTCCTAGACTGAACTGGTCAAGCCAGGAACTTTTCTATGGACTGCTGAAAGCCAATTAATACAGGTGGTGACACTCAACCGTTGTGGAGGCCTGAACTGTTTTCAGTGCAAGCTTCATTTCTCACTCCAGGAATTGGGAAGTTAGTGCTAACCAGGGAGGACCCAGTGGTACTCCAAAGGGATCTACAGGGACATGGAAGATGCCTGGCACTACAGAAGTTCAATTTTTGACTCAAAGGACAGACAAATACTGATGGTATCACATTCAATAATGAATACCTGATTTTAACAACAATCCTGCTACATTAAGAGATTCCTCCTCCTTCAGTCAAATCAAAATTTTGAAAGTCCTTGTTTTGGTTTTTTTTAAATGAAAAATATGTTTGTGTTTCAATCCAAAACACTGGACCAAACGGCTTTGGGAAGGAGCAGATAGAGAAAAAAAGCAATAGAACAGCAAAGTGAATATGAACCTAATCACACTTTGGAAAAGTGACCATGCTATGGATTTTGCAGTTGTAGACACACTTCATTGCTAATAAACTAAGATATTGAAAAAGTACTTGGATTTCTACTCTATCAATAACTTCTTTTCTTTACAACAAGGAAGCTTCTTCATCAAAACATTTTCGATTTCAGTGGTGAAGTTGGAGATGTTACAGTCTCCTGCTGATTTATCTCTTGAACTCCCGGGTAAACTACCAACAAGACAGCCAGTTAGTAGCAAAAATAAAATTTTGAATTAGTATCAGACAGAAAACAGCAATGCTGGTGCAGCAAAGGCTTAGCCTTGTTGCAAAATTTTTGGTCAAAAGTGAGGGGAGAAAAATTCTAACAGTTTTTCTGAGAAGCCAAGTTGTTGACATAGCTGCAATCAGCCAAATCAAGCCCTGAATGCTTTCTTCAAAATATAAACACTATTAATTGCTCAAGACAGTGCAGTACAAATATCCTGTCTACAAAGATGCTACATGTGCTGAGAAATCTAGCTAACTTTACACAGATGATTACTAAGAATAATGCCAGGACCAATCTGAATGCTCATCAGGTAACCTTTCTGGACTTTGAGCATAATACCTTTGTATCAATGTCCATCTGACATAAATGTGACCAAAATCAGGTAATATTGGAAGGGAAAAAAAAAAGTGTGGTGAATTTACATCGACTTTTTTCATTCATGATAATTAAGATTACAACAGTATGGTCAGCAGCTCACAGCAATGACCAGATGGACCTGGCAACAGGGGATGAATATGTGTAAATAACATTCAAAAGTGGGTTAGAAACATACCATTTAAAAGTTTCCTAATTTTTACAGATGAACAGAGAAAACAAGATTCAAAACTGATGGCCCAAAGCAACAAGCATTTCTCCACGAGCACAGTACACTTGTCAACCCGCAAGAAGAAAACACAATGCCATGCGGTTTTTTCCTATTTACAAGTAACTGGCAATTAAAATCTGGCTTATTTGAAAAGAATAGAGCCATTCAAGTTAGATACGATAACTTCCACATGCTCTTGAAGAGTAAAAAAGTTAATTTAAAAAAATACTTACTTATTCCATGCTTGTCTAAGGTTTTTAGGGCTGTACTGTGTAAACCGTTCTGTGAGAAAAAGAGGTATATTCAATTACTTCACTAAACCCAGGATTTATTTTTACAAAATATTTATTTACTGTCAATTTTTATAATTTCATAATTTCTATGTATGTCCTGCAACTCAAGTCCTAAGAAAAGGAAAGAAAATTAACCTAGAATCAATTGTCACATACACCAAGGAAAAGAAAATAAAACACCAAAACCTAAAAAAGCCCCCAACTTGTTAAACCAAATCAAACCAAACCAGCATGACCTAAAGCTCATTTACTACAGCATCAACAGAAATGGAAAGTTTTGCAATTATTTTTAAAGTAGTTTTTGACTGCTAGGAAAAAAAAAAAAAAGCCTGAAATCTAATATTTTTTTCTTCATGACAAATACAATTCTCTATGACTTCACTGTCCTCTGTTTATGCTTCTCAGGAAGCGTAAGAGTGAGCGTGGGTCTCTGTGACACACAAGGCCACACAGAACATGATGGCCACATAAGAGCCTATTTTCTAAAGAATACATATAGATAATGAGCAGAAGGAACAAGTGCAATGACAGCTTATTTACTCAAATGTTAAGTTCTTCAGTTCAGATAGATATACTTTCCCTTTCATATCCAAGAAGATGCTTGATCTGCAGCAGGAGTCTAGTTGAAAAAGGAAGACGCTATGTACAGAAGGAAGAAGGGCAGAAATGAAGGGCCAGTCCTTCGTTAGCCTTTTGTACAGGAGCTAAGTGCCTCTCAGGTAGCAACCGGCAGTTCAGCTGGAGAATATAACATTTTCCATGGACACCCATGACACTGAAATCCTGCCATGTAGACTGGTACTTACCATGGCCAAATACCCTAATGTGACTGCCTTAGTTGCTGTGAAGAAGCTCTAAACTTACAAAGTACTGCAAAAAGTCTAAAAAAAAAAAAAAAAAACTTCCTCTCCACCCCTGTGCATGACATTTAATTTAGACCCACTGTACAATCGCAATAGTATTTTTAATATATATGCACACAGCTATGCATGCATCTTACTGTGAAAAACAGCTGTAAATGTAACTTTGAAAGAGTTGTGTTCAAATTCCTGTATTCGTATACTTGCTTGTATAATTTCTGAAGTTGTCACGTACACTTCATACACAGTCAGTTCTAAAGATGCCAAAACCAAGATAGAAGCAAAATCCTAGCATCAATGTGGATGAAGATTTTCTTTCTTACATCTATTTTTTAGTTTTTTTGCCCTTTAACTAAAAAGACAAATGCAGAAGCTTCAAATCCCATTGACTTCACTACTGGAAGTTACTGATAATCAGTAGATTCACAAACTCTGTCTGCAGGCCAGTTCACGTTTACAAGTTTTGTTGCTTTCACTATACTGATGCAGTTCAAGAAATTAAATCACTCCCTTTTAGACATGAGTGACAAGTGTACCAGAAACTGGAAGCTACATGACTACAACCCTTCAATTTTAGTTTGAAAATGGGAATTAAAAATATATATACAAACAGATACTTACCCATTAAAAACTGGAAAAAAAATAAGGACTTTCTATACTCTTTAAGTAAATTGCCCAAACATAACACTGTCAATTCATTTATGGCAAAGGACTGAAAAACAAAATGCAGCTAGACAGTGCTGTGTAGCAACACGTCTGAGATACACATGGGAGTTCAGCTAATAAACTGCAAATCTGCACATTAATCTATTTTGGTACAGAAAAATGCTGGTGGAAAGAGAATTGAACCAACTTGAACCATTGCTGAAAAGGTAGCCTAGACCTAGAGAGAAACAGATTTTGATTTTATCTGTCATTCTGCAATATGTTTGTGTCAGATACTGAGCTGGTTCAAACTGGCACAGCTACACTGACTTCAACAGAGCTACATCCACTTAAAACATTTGAGCAATATCATATACAACATATTTTCATGACCAGATTATCAGATGTTTACTTTCATCAATTTAAGCTATTTTTACTGTGGGAGGAAAGCCCCAGAGTCATCCACTTGGCCAAATTGCCTCAAGGCTTTAATGTCCAAAGATCTGTTCCTGTTCTGCAAAAAAACTGAGAAACTATTGCTATGCCAGAAGAAATTTTACTGCAAAAGTGACACACTGGAAGCAGTTATGTAAATGCTGCTATAAGGGACACACGTGAGCAAAACAAACAAACTTCTCAAAGTGATCTTCCTTTGGTGTCTATGGTTCTAGTCTAAACATCTTTTTAAGTACCTTTAGACATCATATTTCTGAGGCAGGGAGAGGGAAAACTAGGTGGGGAGACAGGAGAGGGCAAAATCCTGTCTATAGGGAGGCAAATGTTAGCCCATTGTCCTTAATTTCAAACTCCATTGAATATGCTGTGTGACTGCAAACCAAGCTGCTCCCAACTATTGGTATCAGCGCTTTCCTCTCTACTCCAAGCAGATTAGAGGCTGCTTACTTTACATGCTTTATACAGAAGGAAACCACACATTGATAAAATACAGCTCACATTTTTCTACATAATTTTGTGGTCATGGCTCCAACCAGAGTCTTACTAACTTTCATGGAAAAGATAATTAGATGGGACTATTGTATTAATTAAGCCCAGCCTCGTGTACATGTCAATTCATAATATTTTCCTGAATTCATCCTTTAGCGAATAAAAAAAACAGTAAAGCCAGCTGATCTTGGTTTCAGAGTTGCCAGAAGAGAGAAGCTACAATAATCTTCTCCTTGAGCTCCTCCACCATGGCGCAGTTTTTCAAATCCCCGACTGTGAAACCACAAAATTACATACCTAAAACCACCAAACTTGTAGTCCCAACACAGGCAAAAAAAGAGGGAACTTAACCTCCCAACTTTTATCTGAACATCTCCTGCTTGCGTCCAATTAATCACAGAACCAAAATTCAGTCTCAAAATTACATCCCTGTTTGTTTCTGAGTCACTTTTCAGAGTGAAGAACTCTCACACACCTGTATGAATGCCTCCGTCCTTCACTGCTCAATGGAGGCAATAAAACCAAATCTAAAGCTATGCATATCTGACTGTGACCAACTGCACGAAATTTCATTTTATGATACTTTCAGGCATATAGTTTTGGTATTTGTTTTTCAGAAGCTCCAATTGATTTTTTCATAAAGAACAGTAATATAAGTCTGTATCTGAGATAAAGAAATCTTTGCCTGACTTACTGGCAGGCAGGAGTACTGGCAATCCCAATCTCGGTCCAACCCTGTGGAGGAAACCCTGCGTAGCAAAAACTTAATACCTCTCCCTCAGAAATGACAAGCAAATGTGCACATGTGAGAATTTCATGCAGACACTCACACGAACACCCACCCACACAGCCATCCTCCAGCTCGTGCAAACGACTCTCAAGAACGCAAGGTGCACGATCTTGCTGAGGCAGCTGCTCACTCTCATCAGCTTGAGCTTAAAGAAACCTGAAAAACTGTATGTTTACATATCAGGATTTGATCTCAGATGTATTTTGAATTTTTATAGTTCAACTTGTAGGTATAAATACTAGAGTTCAAATATTTTCAGATTATTATTATTAAATGTGTTTATTTTGAATAAAAACTCTGGAAGACCAACACAGCAAGCACATATGAAATTTTAAAAAGTGTGATTTTAATTTCCCTTATGCAAACACTTCAATATTTGCAAATCTTTTGGGAACAAATTCAGGAAACAAAATTTGATCCTCTCCAATTTTATCCCAAATATGCAGTTACCATCCTCACTACCAACTATGTCTCAATGTTACAGAGCTGGCTTTTCACATGGGTGCTGTATTTCACCAAGTGAAAGGTGAATTTTTGCTTATGTGAAACAAAAGAAAAAAGAGATTTTTAGTTTTCTTTCAATCCCACAGCACCTTAAAGTGTTTACCATTTGCTTCTTAGAAGTTAGCCAAATCTTGATTAAGTGGCATGTCCATAATCAAATGCAGTGTAAAGAGATGCCTGCATAGCACTGCATAAATAAGAGCTCACATATAGTATTCATATTTCTTACTGGAAAGCTGTAGCAACATCGTCCTGTGGCACCCCTCTTACTGTCAGGATGTCCCAGGATATACAAAGGGATGGGATATAGGGATGTCCCAGCCCTATACAAAAGGGCTGGGCTAACCTGTCACAGCCACAGCCTCAGAACCAGGACTCTGCTCTGCTGGGGACTACCCACAGCCTGCTCAGAGATGGGACAGTGGCACAATGTTCTTCTGGCAATGCGAGGACCTGAGCTGCTCTTTGCTCCAGACCTTGCAGCACAGCTGGCTCAAGGCCTCCTTTGCCAAGGAGGTTTTTAGGACTGTGCCCCACAAACAGTAGCATCAACGAAGCTATTGGAATAACAACTGCAAAATGGAAACAGAAATGAGCAACCAGAGGAAGAGGAAGGAAATTTCTTGAGCTAGTCAATTTGACAAACTTGATGCATCAAAAAAATTATGTTTTTAAAACAACTGCTTCCAAATTCTAGCCAGTTGGAAGGCCTAGGGAAAAAAAATTAAAAAAGCATGGCCAAAAAGCTCATCCATTATACTCAGCAGTATTAACTGGTCTTAGAAACAACAGTATTTCTTTCTTTCTATTTTGTATTTCCTTTAGACAACCACTCTACAGCAACACTGTTACATATGCATCCCCACTCGTGTGCCCACACATATACCTACATGTTCTGCACTGCAAACATCATTATCTGCCGGATAAACACACTCCATCTGACAGCCCTGCATCAAGGGCAGGTTCAAACAGAAGCGAGTTTCAGCAGAACTCACTAGTGAGCTTATTAGCAGACCACTCCAGGAATACTGGTCTGCTGTGAGAATTGAAAAAATAAGCACTTGCATTTTAAGTGACATAAAACAAGATGAGGATTTTTTCCTCTTTTATCAGTCAGAAAAACACATGAACTATTATACCTTTGCCACGTTTGCTTTGAAAGGACCTAAGATAGGCAAGAAAAGCTGCAGAAGGAATTAGAAGCAGAACACATTTTGATTTTTAGCTTCTTTTTAACAGTATTGATAATCAGCTTCTAGTCTAAACCAAAGAACTTAAAATGCAGTTTGACTTCAAGGCATTTTTTATGTTGTTAATCAAAACATGATGGCTATTATGCATTCCTTGATTAATGTTCTTCTCTATTTAAAACCAAATGTGATTAGCTTAAATGCAAATATTTAAACATCACCATAATTAATATTTTGAAAAGTCTAATTCATTATTTCTTTGAAAGGGTTTTCTTTACATTTAATTTAAAAGTCTAACGTGACTAACACTGTATTGTGATATATAAGACTCATACGATATTTTTAGTAAAGATTCCATGCTAAAATTATTCAAATTATGCTAGCTAAAGATAAAAAGACAAGCATCCATGTTGACAAATAAATTTTCAAGCACTATAATATTTGCAGTGATAATGTGCAACTAGAGTTTTTACTGAAGTTGAGTCACAACCAGAGTTTTATCAAATACATGAGCTAGACTTTGGAGTGTTGTATGCCAAATATCTTGAGAAAAATTACAACTCCTTCCCCTCCATCCCATCCCCTCTTCTCCATTTCATTTGCTTTAGAAGAGCCCAGGATGTGTAAAGAGGAAGAATAGCTGCTGTTTTCTAGACTCTCTCCTGAGCATGAACAGAAAATGTAATTTTAATACCCAGCATTGTCTGAAGCACTGGAGTTCTACATTAAATGGTTCTGTCTTTTAGCAGTGCTCACCCTGCTTCCCCTGCATATGGGATAAGTTACTTTAACTTTTCAGCTTAATGCAATTTTGTTTAAAGAATGGTGAAAACACTGACAACTCTGCTTCCCTTGGGTTGCGGATACCACAGATTGAAGAAACACTAAATAATACAGTTTAGTTTCAGCAAAAGAGGGGGAGAAATTTGAAATTAATCCTCCTTTAAAAATATCCCTCCTTTCTTCAAGCCCTCAAATTCTTGAAGACTACATCTACACCAGTAATTTAAATGAGCTTGAGGCTGTTTGGCTGAGACACTATGACTGTCCTGTAGCACCTCCCACATCCATCCTCCAGTACAGGAGGTGGGAACTTCTTCTTACTGGGAACAATCCCTGGCCCACACTAACTTCCTAACCCTAAGTAAGCTTCCTAATGCCCAGGAATTAATTATTTGTAAGTGCTAGTTGTCATGAGCTAAGGGCATGTCAGAGGCTTCTCTAACAGCCTAACAGCAGAGGCTCCCACATTGCCTGGGAACATTCCCTGGCATCAGTGTGGATGTAAACAAACAAGATATTGATTCAGCATGAACAAAATGTTGACAGGCTTTGGTGAAACTCTATAGGAAAAGCTGCTATGAAAGTTTGAAAAGCCATATGTTCTCATATACAGTATGTTCATGTGCTTGTGCCAAAGGAGTTTAGTCTCTCAGTCCAGCCCTACTCTGAATGAAGACTTAATATTTTGAAAAAAATCTGGCTGTAAATCTGTTAAGATGCATGTAGGCAGATCATATTTCTAAACCAAATCTATATTTATTGATCACCTGGGAAGCAAGGTAGAATTCCTGAGTTAGAACACCAGCTCTGCAATGGTTTTGTCAGTCACAGGCTCGTGACTTTTTAATAAATCCACGGAAATACCCGTCAGTCCCTGGCAAAATCTGTGTTATGCAGTTTTTTCTATGAATGCTTTCTTCTCACTGTTTCTTCTTATATTCTGCTTTCTCTTTAAGGAGAGACTCTCTTACCTCCTTTCATCCTGACTTTAGGGATTCTCTTTTAAAAATCAGTGCTCAGCAGATGCTTCCATTGTCTCATAAAGGCACCTTTTCAGGTGTATTACTCTCTATTGTATCTGATCATCTTTGGAATATTGTGAGATTCAGGCTCCTACACCATCAGCCCAAGATTAAATATTTAACTTGCTTTCACCTAGAAACAGTATTGTAAAGAAACTGATGCACAGTGAACATTACAAAGCATTCTCATGTTTTCTCCACCTTCCTAACAAATTTCTTCCTCTCCTTGACCATTACCATCTATCATTGCCACGGTCAATTAATTTATCTTCTATTGTGACCATATCTTACCTTCTCTCACTTTACTCACTGACAGTACCTCCTGATAAATCTCTGTTTAACTTCCCAGGATGGAGGTTACACAGCATCAGTCCCAAACACTAACTGAGAAATGTCAGAAAAGTGAAAACTTGGCTTAAGTGTAGATATTTATCCAAAGGTTTATCTTGCTCAATTATTTGGACAGGACTCTGAATCCAGGACAAATGGCTGGAGAGGAAAAGTTGATAGGACTCCAGACTAAGAAAAATGGGAGATTTAATAACAATGAAGAGCATAATGCACAAAAAATCAGGAAGACTTGGACACAGGACTGGCAAGGAATCAGCTTGTTTTGGAATACTGCTTCACCTCTACTCGTACAGGTAAGACATAATTAATGCCTACTTTAAATTCATTCCTGGAGATACGACTCCAGTGATATCATTGGTGTTTGGATCTGTTTTAGCTCAGCAAATCTACATATTTCCTAATATATTGCAACAAAAGAGTAAACAGTGAAAACGTTCTCCAAGACCTAGGGGGTCACGTTCACCATTTAAAGTGTCTCTGTCCAATAACCTGCAACATGGGGCTTCTCATGTGGGTGAAATATCAAGATTTTATTGAAACAGCAACTAGCATTTTTTCACAATTCCCTCAAACTGTTTTCCTATTTGAGGGCAGATAATTTACTTTCACAGTGATCCAGAATGGCTGGGTTTCATTGGTGATACCTGAGTACAGGAAAACGCTCTAAAGATTATAGCACCCAACAGATTCAAAGTGAATCATGGAGGTAACCCAAAGTTACTGAAATACTCCTGAAGTATTTCAGGTCATTCAAGTGCATTATTTAGATTATTCTTAAGTGACTTACTAAGCAGGACATGTGCATGTGTGTCTGTGTGCACAGGAGAAAACACAAACTGAGAGGACGGAGGCTGAGGCACAGAGAAAGCTCAAAGACCAGGCCAACTTTTAGCTTTAAATATCTTATATATTACTTGAAGCATTTATAAGATAGAAAGTAAGCTCAAAGCAGGCAGATAAAATACAAGTTGTTTTCTGACTATTTCAATGGCAAACAAAACTATGACCATTTTATTTTCACTATTACAAGCTGCTAAAATCACCTAGGTTAGGGGTTTAAATGACCTAGAGCCACCCACAACTAGCCTTAGGAACACATTCCTTATTCAGGCTCAGAAATGTTCCCACATATTAAGATGTCAGAGATCATTGTTATTAAAGCACTGGCTGCTTTCCATAATAATCAAGACTCTTTGGCCACTGTAATAGAGAATAGACTAATACGATGTTTTTCAGACATGTTTCTCCTAGTAAACTGTGTTCAGCTCTCTGCAGCACAAGACCGTGCTCAAATCACAGCATGAAAATTAGTTATTGAAGTCTGTACAAAAACAAGAAATACAATGAAATTTTGTTTTAACTCTCAATAGTCTTCCCAGATCCACAGGCATTTAGTGTGCCCAGCATTTTTTAAACTATAGTAACCATTTATCACTGATACTTTCTGTTCAAATGCTATTGTTTTATGCTTACACAACTCCATTTATAGAATCAAAGCCTTGCCTGAGTGAACACTGGCATCCTCACCACCAATAACCTCTGCACCTCTCAATTTATCACACTTTCTATTAGCAGCTATCAGTTTTAAAACTTACAAACACGTGCAAAGTGCAGGAGTTACTTAACTCCAGATCACCTATATTTAAACACAGTAATTTCACAAATCCTCAAGAATAATGCAGTTGGTTCAGATTTGGCAAGACATTTCAGGATCCTTCCTTCATTCTTTAGGTAAGAAAAGAAACAGACTAAGTCATCTTCACAGAATCACAGAATATTCTGAGTTGGAAGTGACCCACAAGGACCATCAAGTCAATCTGTCAAGTGTATTATTAAAGCTTCAACTTTCCTTGTTGCTCCTAAGAAGTCAGTCAGGAAAGCTAGCGTGTAACAGCAATTTCAGACCATCAGGAAGAGGAGCATGGCTGGTTGAGCATCTGTGGAAGATGATGCAGCAGCCTTGCCATAGCCAGAAAGCTTTTGTGCACAGAACAGCATGAAGGAAAGCGTATTTTTAAGAAGCAGCAGAGAACACGGTATCCTTGGCCAAACATCTCCAGTAACCCTAATGGCCTGAGCAAATAGTATTCATTCTATC
This sequence comes from Acanthornis magna, assembly GCA_036785705.1. Classification (NCBI taxonomy): domain Eukaryota; kingdom Metazoa; phylum Chordata; class Aves; order Passeriformes; family Acanthizidae; genus Acanthornis; species Acanthornis magna. Next base: position 16,965,565 of record JAWUZG010000028.1, on the reverse strand, counting down.
CCAGCCCATAGGTCAGAGCATTTTGTGCAGAGCATACCTTCAATCCTGGTACCCCAGTACGATCCCAGAGGGATGCGTTTTGCTGCTCTTAACATCCCCCACTTTACCAGCATAAAATACAATTACTTAGTTTTGGGGTATGTAAGCCAGTTTTGGTTGTCCAGTTAGATGATGCTTTCTATTGCTGTATTTTCTAAAAACAGAAAATGAGGAACTGTAAAACAAACAAAAAATCCTTTTACCAAGGTCATCAAGGATATAGGGTGGCAGAAAGGGAGTGCACAACACAGTATGTGTACAGAATAGGGATTTTATTTTTTGAGTGCTCCCAGACCTCCACAGTGCAAGGGAATTAAGGAGCTCAGTGCTTTGCATTAATAGGCCCTAAAAAGATTAAATGATTTCCAGCAAGAATAGTAATTACTCTGACTTAAAAATCTACATACTTCAGAGACGTGGAAAGGATCTGACAGAACAAAGGCCACACCATACAGAAATGGTGAAAATACTGAGTGACCATTTTCTGTTTTGGAGGTGCCTTTCCTCCTGTCCCCACTTTATATGTGTATAAATATTATGTATTCACAGCTGAAAAAATCTGTAGTCTGGGATGGAGAAAATAAGAGTAAGTCTAACACAATGCCTGTATAAAAATTAGATGTAATGGAGTTCCTACAGTGGATTTATTTCCTGAGGTGGTTCTGTGGTAACAAACCCACATCCCTTGACACACTAGGAAGCCAAACTGAAAAACGAAACCAGGAAATTTCTTGGCTGCCATCTACTGTTCAAAACTTTCCTGTATCTCATAAAAGAATAAAAACAAACCAACCCAAAGAACTGACACCTTTAGGCCTTCTCCTTCTCTTTACTATTCTTGCTAAAGCCAATGTCCTTGGACTGCTTTTACAGATCACTGTATTTCTGTAAGGATTTCTGTATATGCTCACCTTTCAATCAGTATCAAGAATGAGAAACACAAAAGCTCGTAAGCTTAATGACACACTGTTTAAGGGAAGAACACTGCAGTATTTTTAGTATTTCAGTGAAAAACTATTAAAGAAGTTCCCGCTAATTAACTAGAGAGCACTAGAGTGTGATTTCGCAACACAGCAATAAGTCAGCAGTAGGACAGAGACTGCAACAAAGCTGTCTGCATTCCTATTTCTCAAGGCTTTGTGTCTCTGTCAGGGTAAGCCCTACTATATATTTGTTTCTCTCCCTCTCTTATTTTGAGAGCTATCTAGATCTCTTTGTCTTTTACAACTCCTCTGCCTCGTCTCCTGCCTACTCATTCACCTGCTTTGCCATGTTTAAAAAAATGTATTTCTAAGATCCCCACTCAGAGTTCACAAGACTATATATATGACATATCAACATGCATACATATATAGTATAATGAAGCTGAGCATATCCCTCTAGTCTCTAGAGGACAAACTGCTCCCTCTCGCAAAAGGTATGAGATGGTGAAACAGTTTTTCAAGGATGGTTATAGAGTATGACAACTTCAAACACAACATACATTAAAAATTTGAACCTTTGCAGAAAGATACTAACAGATGACCTAGTAATAACTTCAGCTTTCACAATGTCTTTTCTCTACTCTTTAGTTTCCTTTAGTATTTGTCAAAGTTTGGTGTGCTCTGCTGGAAAAGTAATCCTGACTAGGAATCAGCACACTAGCAGTCTGAAGGGACAATACTCAGTGGCTGCGGAATGCAAGCAGGCCAGGGCTCATACTGTAATAAACAGAAGAAAATTAAAAAGAAAGCAAAGAAATTAAATGAAAGATCACACACACACACACAGAGAACAATAAAAAGTAAGCAGCTGGAAGAAGTGCATTAGGGTTCATGCACTGCACACCAGGTCATTTTGATCATTTGTGGGCAGGGATGTAATTATCTCTGCTGTGTACTTCCAGGAAGGGAATTTGGAGGAACTTGATTCTTCAACCTACCTGGTTTGAAATGGGGTAAAGAGTGGACTCCAGGCCACGTATCTTCATTTGGTGTTCCAAGTACCTGTATACAAAAAAATTTAAAAAAACACACATTGCTTTAATGGAAAAGACTGAACAAGTCATAACACTGTAGAAAGCTCAATGTACCTTACAATCTAAATTGCAAATAGGCTTCTTAATTGGGGGATGGGGAGGAGGAAGAAGGTACAAAAAGTTAAATGATTACAACAGTTCCAAGGTACCAGTGGAGTCAGTAGAGCAGATGGGAGTGCTGTGTTCCAGTCACACTGCCTGTTTAACCAATGGATATTAAAGCTACTTTCCACTGACAAGTATCGAGCTAGCTGAGAGCACTGGTGTTACAGAGGCTAGATAATTTAGCTCAGGAATAACTTCAATCCCTATAAACTTAAACAAGATAAAGAGATACCAAATAGATGCTAGGATAGATTTACACAGATGGTAAAGAGGATGATCAAGAGTGTGGCATGAACTAGAATGCACAGCAAAGAGTTGTTATTTTAAAGTGGCTGGAATATACATAAAAATAGTAAATTCTTAGGAAATACAGACTTTATTGGCTCATGCCCTATGATTTGTTTCTATTCACTTCAAATCTCCTCCTTCTTGTAATGTAAGTCCGACCAATTTACAGCAGCAACGTATTTAACACTTCTCACGTGCATCTTATATCCTCTGCTCACACGAAAAGTTCACTCTCCGTGTCCTTGGCACAAGTAGTAAGGAAATTGAGAGAACTGCTGTAAGTAGTTCTCCCAAACCTGGTTTTGCTTCATAACACGTAACTATCAAAGTTTGCTTTAAGAAAAGCCTGGAAGAACACTTTAATTAGCAGCTCTAGAATACATTTCAGAATGAGCTGTGGATATTTCACTAGTAAGATCTTTCTTTTCAAAATCTTACACTCAATTTTTAACATGAATGAAAATGCCAGAGACTCTTTTGAATATTTGTTATAATCTCAGGCCCTGGAATAAAAGGTTGATATTCTAAAGTGAAAGTAATTCACATTAGTCAGGTGCTTGTTTTGCATTGTCATCAATGTACAAAAGCCCCTCCCAGCCCCGACCCTGCCTGCACTGCAGGTCATCTGAATAAATCTTCTGGACCTGCATATCTTGAGTCCCTGCGATATTCTGTGGTAAATTACATCAGCATGAAGCAAGCCCAAAGTTAGCATGAAAATTTTTTTGTCCAAAAAATGTGAAAAATGTCTATTCCAAATAATTTGGAACTGAAGAGATTTATTTCTATTGTGCCTGCTCCAATACACATATGAATTAGGAACATTAAAGGGCACCAATCTAGAATACTTGTTTCATTTCTTTAGCTATCTAAACATTTGTGCATGTTGATAAATTTAAACTGAAAAACATTCTTAGAAGCAAGACTGGCAAGACAAAACACAAAAGTTTTCCTTCAACTCTGCCAGAAATTAATTTAATTAAATTTAGAAATGAGCTTAAAACCTTGATGCAAAAGTGACCTCTAAAATAGATAGTTTTTACCTACAATATTTGCTTTATGAGTTGAGGGCCTCATATTTTTGGAGCAGTTTACAGTAGTAATGCGTTTCTCATCTAAGAATATTAACACAAAGATGTTTTTTCTCCACAATCAAATACAACAGGCAAAGAGTCCAACTTGAATGTAGTATGATCAGCAGGAGGTGAAAGCAGAGCACCAAGGTGACAAAGATGGCAGTATCAGTGCAGCTAGAGAGTATACATTCATGTAGTTATTTCAATGTGCAGATTCACTGATTTTTATTTGTAAATATTGTTATAGCACATAGCTTTCAGTCCTTGGGATATGTCTTAATTAGCACTTGAATAAGATAAACCTGGCCCTGCAACGTTGATTCATCACAACACCCGTGTTCATCTCATTATTGCTATTAGACAGAGCACAGTTCTGTCATTAAACACTGAGGAAGTTAGGAGACACCGTCGACACTGTGTCACAAAATCAATTTGCAAATAACTTCCACTTACCTTCTGCATTAATCAAGCTCCTGGTGCCAAGCACCTCCCAGACCAGGAGAGGGAGCCCGTGGATCAAAAACAGAGATTCTTGCATCAATTTATATTTAGACATAAGGTTCTGAACTTTGCAACCTCTCTTAGTGAATCAAAGGAATATTCTCTTATTAAATAAGATATATTGGTTATGAATATATTTTTCCTGAATATTAAAAAAATTATCCACAGTCCTCTAAAAGTGTGTTCTTATTTGCCTCTTATTTTAGATGAGACAGAGGCAGCCAAAGAGTTGTATAGATGAAAATTAAAACCAGCTACCAAAATTTGTAACTTTCACTTTTTAAATGAACCGTATGTGACTCACTATTTCTTGTTTCACTTGTTTTTCAGTCCATTTCTTAAATAACATCCTAGCACATCTGCTGCCACAATGTCTAGTAGCCAGCTACTAGCAAGTTCTGTGCATTGGAGTACTCAAACCACCTACAAAATTCATACCTTCTCTCAAGGGTAGCAGTCAGGCTGAAAACAACTAGGGGTTTCCTATGATCTAAATGCCAACCATTTTTAAGGTAGAGGCGCTTGGCAGTTCAGGCAAGGATCCAAACAATTTTAATGCATGGTACAAACAGTATTAAGATCATCCTTCTTCCACACAATTTTTAGCATAGACAATACAGGAACTTACACTATGTGACAACCAACAAACAAGGAGGAGAGGGCAGCAGTGAAACAACTGTGGTTTTGGATAAGATGAAACAGTCACTGCTCCCAGGTAAGATCAACATAAAGAGATTTGTAAGCATCACCTTGTAAGTGATTCTCCTAAGCAGCAATCAATCCCATTTTGATGAGTGGGATTAAGCAATCCAAAACAACGAGTTTTGACACCTGCTATAAATAAAGCGAAGTGGAGAAGGATCTGCCTTGTTTTGCAGCTTACAAAAGAGAATTAAGGCACCACCATGGAAAAGGGAGGTGGAGAGGAAGGGAGAGCCCAACCGTATTCTGGTTTTACTCCCATACACTGTGACTTAGCAGTGAAGACTGATTACCCAGACCCCGACAACCCCTGAACATCAGGAGCTGTTATTTCACAGGTTATTTCACTCCTAGCCCCAACTTTCATGGTCCACCACTTCTCCTCCCAAGCATGCCACCAGGAGTTCTGCCTCCTCTACATTTAAACAATTTTTCTTTCCATTTCATGTTCCAATACCATAAAAACAACCACTGCCATCATGACAATCAAGCCCCAGCTTAATACTGGAAATAAACTTTTATCTAGCATTGAGAAATACTTGAAAAAGTAAGACTAACTTCTTTGCTTTCTCTACTGATAACTTGCTTCTCAAATTATCAGTAGAGGTAAGCATTCAACTTGCATGGTTTAATATCCTGGGTTTTTTTTAAATTGAATTACTAACACAAGACTAATGTACAATTCTCAAATTTTGAATGGACTTAATGTTTTCCAGGGACCAGGGTGGTTATGGTTTCTGCAAAGAAAACTCAAAAACATTCTGAGGTTCTGCTGTTCCACACCACAGACAGCAATCTGGGCTCTCTTTTAAGGGAGATAAAATGATGTTCTCATTTGAAACTTGCTATTAAAAATGGGGATGAGATTCTAATTTCATTTGTAAGGGGAGAAATCTATTTATACAGAAAGAACAGATTTACAATACATCAGGGTACTAAGGGTCAAATACCTGTACTGCCAGTTGATATTGTTAGGGTTTGGCAGAAAGTTATAAAAACAGAACCTGCTGTTCAAATCTCCATACAAAAGCATGATATAGAACGATTTCCTAAGAAATTAAAAAAAAAAAAAAAGCATCAAGGGCTACTGCATTGCCTTACTTTTTTAATACAAGAAAAATTTTGGGTTTAGCATCTGGTTTCACAAAGATTCATCACTCCCTGGTGTACAAGGGAGTAATTAGTTTACAGTGAGCTTTGCACCACTCTACCAACACAATTAGTCATGTTGTCCTATATTCTGCTTTGAATGCAGAAACATCCCACATTACTGCCATGTATTAGATGAGCAGCAGTGCAAATCCTTCCTACCAGCTCTTGCCCAATTGCTGGCATTATTAATAAAGAAAAGTATTTCCCTTTACACTACAAGTTTTGAGTATATAAAGCCGAATATTGCTGACATAATGCTTTGACCCTTGTTAGAGCTGATGATCCTCAAGAAAGGCGACGGTTTGGACTTCAACAAGACAAAGAAGGTGCAGCCTGTGGCATTATTCAGAGCAGAATGAAAGACAAGACCAGAATGCAAATGAGCTGCCTTCCCCTAGACAAGAGTTATGGAAATCAGGCTAAGTAATATGCAGAATTTTCAATTTTTCTAATGTTAGGTCAATTTGATGAACAAAGTTTAGTAAAAAAAAAAAAAAAAGTGTCAGGAGAATGCTTTTTTTTCCTTAAAAAAAAGGGGGGGGGGATTTGTTGAAAAATGTTCTTGAATTTTAACTAGGAAAAGTTACAAGTTGGATGTAAAAATGTTTTCTTAGTTTGTTTTTCCCTTTAAGGATGTTCAAGATTCCTGTAGTCTTCCTGTTTGCTGGGTAAAACACACTGCATTTAGTGCATCATTGGCTGTGATATACCATGGCAGACTATAGCTCTTTGAGGAACTGAACTTAATCAAAAGAGGAAGAGAATAAGCATTGCAGACCCATTTCCAAATCAGCAATCTCTTTTTGAGAGTGAGATTTGCAGGTTTCAGATGTTCAGCTTTTCAACAAAAATCTGCTTTATTCCTGCAATGCAGGCACATCTAATGAAGTTTTCAACTTAGTCAAAAACCTAGGAGTTCTTTTCCTTTTCATGAGAGGAAAGTACATTACTACTTAAGATTTGGCTCTGGAGGAGCAGTATGAGTTCCAAGGGTTTTCCACAGCAGCTCCACCATTCTCAGAGCCACCTCTGAATACAGAATTCTGCTCTGGAAGAGGGAGATCTTATGTGATATCTCTCTCTCAGTCTGTGCTGGTGCTAAGCCATTTGTGCAGATGATCCACCTCCATTCCCCTCCTGAGGAGTAGGGTCAGGTAGGTTGGAACCACATCTTTCACAGTCTGGGAAAGTGCCGCATTACCACCCCATAATGTCAGTAAGGACAAAGCACATATAGCAGAGAGGACTAAAGGATGAGCTTCATCCTTCAGCTTAGCATTCGGTTTCAGTATAACAGGTTAGAAAAAAACTCAGCAACTATTTGTGTATTATGCATGCTGACTCAGAGTCTGCTGACTGACAACTGCAATGAGGCTGCCTTCCACTCTCTGCTGGGCACAGTGGTGACAGCTGAGTGTCAAGTTTAATATCCAAAAGATAGAGTCAGAAATGGAATTGCCTCAAGACCAGTCATTTCTTCACATCAGGAGCTTAGAGGTTTGCTTTCGCAGTTCAGTTTCCATAAGGCTCTGTAAATCTATTAATTTGTGTAACGCATTTACAGGTTTGTTAGATTGGGGCCAAATACATTTTATCCTTGGGAATACTGTGGATTTTCCAGGGTTCACAGCTGCAGTGAAAAAGTCACCTCATTTTTTGCTAAAGAAACAATATCTATCAGCTAAGATGGCAATGTATTTATTTGGATTCATGAAAAATAAAGACCACATATCTATTCATTGTTTTTGAGATTCAGACTATTGAAGCTTTACTTCATTAAATGAATGCCAAAAATTATATATAGTTCCTAAGCCAGGAATCCATGTCAATTCAAAGTTAAAACAATGGAAATAAGATTGTGCAATCTAGGCAGCCTCTTCCCATGTGGAAAGCAATAAAGGCCTTGTTCAGAACCTGAAAACTGTATTTTTGTAAAAATTATGATGCTGCATAGCAAACTTTCTGTGTTTTTTTAGTCACTGTCATCAAAATATCTCATTATTCCCACACAGGTAAGAAATTAAATACCAGTGAAAACAGATTAAGCATACAGAAAATGCAATGCAGATTAGGCATATAGAAAACATAACTTGCATGATTCCTCTTCAGAACAAAAGTACTAAACAAGAACACATAACTCTTTACAGGCAAAATCAGACTTTCAAATTCTTATTCTTAATTTTATGCATAAAACAGGTGGTAGTTTCTATTTTACTTCCTTATGTGCCTTTAAATGCTACGAGTCTCAAAAAAATCCTTGCAGTGACAATACATGGCAAAAGGATAAAGAAATTCAACAGCCACCATTTTATATGCACAATGGTAATGTGCAGAAAAATATTTTTAATATGATCTGTATTCATTCAGGAAATTAAATCAGAATTATGAATTTAAGAGAAAACAAGGCTGGTTAGAAAACAAACTGATTGGAGTATTTCTTTTGCAAGTTATTTTGTGAATGATCTAAGCATGATCTTAACCAAAAAAAAAAAAAGAACGTATTAAATTCTTTCAAGAGCCTTATGAAGTACCTGCTACACAGATGGTGAGGTCAGGACACAAAAGCAACACAAAAGAGAGAAGGCAACTCCTCACCAACCCCATAAACTTGTTTTTGCTGTACATAAAGTGATGCTGTTTGGTGAAAAAATGGAGGTTATTGAGGCTTGTTCTTTCAGGTGAAAAAGGAAGCAGCAAGAACAGAATGAGGTTCAACAAAAGACTGACTCAGGCATCAAGCGGAATATCATCATTCCATTGTATGTGGGTAATAGAACCACTTGCTTTGAGTATCAGAAGTGATTTATGATGAAGCTGTCTTCTAAAACCTGGACATAATGTACCAGTATGGATGAAGGAAGCAAAACATTCCTACAAAATTTTAACAACACACATTCATTAAAAAAAAAAAAAAAAATCAAGCTCAACTAATATTTGTGCTTTAGCTCTGTCAAGGATGAAAAATGAGGTACCTGAAACAGTAGAGGGCCCAACTGTTCTTAACTTCCTTTCCCCAGAGAGGTAAAATACAATGAAGTCTTGCCAGGAAACCTTTTTAATATGTGATTTTTTCCAACCTTATTTTACATATATAAACAATATTTTAGTAGCTGTCTGCATTGCAAAGTTAAATTTAGCCCAGCACTGTTTCCATACCCTTTGCAGCACAAGTAAACTCATCATTCTCTTCATACCCACAGTAGCCACCGCTCCTTTTTTGAGGGACCCTGGCAGAGACACCACTGCAGCTGTGCCAAGGTGAGGGACACAAGGGGCACTCGAGACGGCACAAACATCCCTGCCCGCCCTGCCAGAGCCAGGCTGTGCCCACTCTCCTGCCCGAGCTGGGAGCAACAGCTGGCAGGAGCAGGAGCAGGAGCAGGAGGAGAAGGAGGAGGAGGAACTGAGCAGGCGTCACCGCAGACACAGCACTGCAGAGCATCAGCACCAGATGAAGTGCAATCCCAGCCTTGCAGCAAAGCACCACGGGGCTCTGACGTGCCAGTGTCCTTAAATGCTCAGCCAGGGAAGGGTTTGGTTTATTCCAGAAAGTAGCTACTCAATACTTACTACACTTCGACAGGGCTGTTTCTGTGATTTGGTGAGATGACTTTTAGAAACTAATCTTGTCCATAACCCAAACTGGATTGGAATGAGTGCAAAACTAGAGCATTTTATCTAAATTTCACAACGAGAAAAAAGCAAGTGTGAAACAACTTATGAGGGCTGTGACATCCTCTTCCTACAGGGAGTCAGCACATTTCATCATAAGACCCTATTTTAGTAACTTACAACATCCATAAGAGTTCACATGGTGGAAGAAACTGTTTTTTTAATTTAGTGATTCTTACAAAAATGTTTATGTGAATGAGACGAACGCTAAAAAAAAAAAGTAAGAAAAAAGGATTTGGCAAACTTATTTTGAAAATAGAGGGGCCTAGGCTGTAGAGACACAATCTGAAATTAGTAACGAAGGGGGAAAAAGGAATCTCCTGATAGAGACTGCACTTTCCCTCAAACGAGTGCAACCATGCAGCAATTTGGCCAAATCAAAAGCTAATTAAACAATTATGCACATAGTAAAAGCAGACTGTTTAGCTCCAAAATGAAAAGATAGCTCCTCTGTGAGGGATGCTCCACGTTGAAATACTAAAAGTGGAACAGAGTACCTCTCCTTTCAGCTCCCTCAGCCACCAGTGCTCAGGAGTCTCCTTCCATCAGCAAACAATCCTATAATCAGAATTTAAAAATTCTGACTTAGTGTCTCTGATAGTTGCTTTGGAGCTGCAGAAACTATAAAAGACCTCAACGGGATGAAACTGATCCTTAGTAAGAAGAGAAAAGAATTTGAAAGTTTATTTTAGACCTCAAAGCTGTGGATCAGGAAAAGACGGGAGAAAATTCATGCAGAAGACTCAAGCTGACCTCAGGAGATTTCTCTCCCCCTCCTCCAAGGAGAAAAGTTTGGTCTTCTGGCATTGACAGAGCTTGTGAGCTCTCAAATAAGGTTACAGAGAGGGAATGGTTTCACCAAGGAAGAGATTGGTGTTAATACACGCGAAGAAGCAGCTGCTGCTGATACCTGTGCTGGAAGGTCTCTTCCTTACTGTTTGGGAACAAACACAATGGTTTTCTTTACTGTAAAGACAGCAAATTTCTGCCAGAAGGACCCCATGGTTCACAAGTTATGCTTGTTTACATATTCCTTAAAATCTGCTCTGATTTATTCCATACAGAGGTATATACTTTGCATTTCACGTTTCCTATCCTGTCTAGGTTGCAAAGCCTTTGGAATAACCCACCCAAACAGACAACCCTCTCCTAAACATGTTCTTTAAAGATTTATTTCTAATTTTTTTGCTGACTTTTTTCTTTAAACTGAAAAAGGTGAATAAAAATAAAAGCCAAAACCCTGTGGGAGGTTTTATGAAATGTACTTCCAGAAGCCCCACTGTGCTGGCTCAGCAGCTGGCTCATTTGAATTCCAGGTATGCACTACACAGGGTTTTTTTTTTTAAATACCAGCTTATCAGAAAAGCAATGCTCCCTTTGGATCATAAAGTTGGCTTTATGGTCTTTTTGAAGACCATAAAACTGGCTCTGTTAACACACATGAATTCCTACCTAGTGTTGCAGTGTCCAATCTCACTGGCACAGGTCAAGCTATACCATTGCATCAGGATACTTAAGGGTTTAAAGCTGCCAATCAGCTGGAAAGCTTATTTAATTATCAGACCAAAGTAGGCATATTCCTATGAATCAACATAAAAATAGCAAGAAAAACATTTTTACTTACAACAAAATTACGTTTCTTGACTATAGTGTCATTTAACTACAACTGTTTGAACAAGCCAGAACATTTGGGATCACATCCATTCCCTATAAGGATTATCACTGCACCAAGACCTGACCCATTGCTTTTCACAGAAACCAATCAATGTTTCCTCACTCCGAAGCAGTGAATGCACATTGAATTTCTCTGGAAACATTCTGTCTCTGGCCTGGTGCCCAGTCACAACACATCGGAGGAACGATTGTGCCTCGTTATGACAACACACCAGGACTCACCATTCCTTATGCCCACGGAACAGCACATGCATGGCACAATAGAAGCTCCTGACACGTGCTGCTTATGTGACAGAAATATACTTGTAGAGGAAAGCTGTTGCGGTAACACAGAGAGAATACCATGGCTGGGCTGCCTGAGCTCCCTGTCTGGGGGGAAAAAAAAAAGTAGTATCATGAAAATTCTTTCTCTGACCTAAAAAGTCAGGGAAGGTAGCATACCCTGAGACCTATATATGAAGCCTGGTGCACAGCATCACAGAACAGCATGGCAGTAGAATCTGATCAGATCATCCTGAAGTTTGCCAGATCCTTATTTTGCCAATTAAGGTCTTGATCTTGTAATAGTCTCAATTTTTAATAGATTTGTGCAGCCACATGGAGCTCAGTGATGCAGTGGGTATTTTGTCAAGTTTTTTTAAGTGACAATCTACAGAAAATGAAGGCAGCCAGTCATACTACCATTTGAAGAATGTGCAGGTCCAGGTGTTAGAATGTTTCTGAAACAGTGAGGGCATTAATAATGAGCTCCAGTTGTGATGGGCATATCTGATGGATAAGAGTACCCTTCTTGGATGTCTAGATATCCAGCTGATTCCCACATTGAACCTTATCAGAATTCCTAAATCAAATCACTTTTAAAAATGTCTGACCTTATCACTTAAAATCCATTTCAAGTGATACAGTTCGAAGCGTGCCTCCTGTAACAAAACACAGCAGGATGCTTGCTGCATTCACTCCAAACAGCAGTATTTTGCTGCTACAAAAGAAAAGAGTTTTACACTATCCTTCTGAATCATAGGCACAGAACAAGCAAGCAGAATGAAAAATGGAAGTACAGAATTTTTTTTTCCTAAAAATGGGGGAAATGTCAGCTTACATCTGGTGGAGAGAGAGTGGCTATAAAAGCAGCCGAGACATTTTAAGTGGGGTCAGTGCAGAATCCCAGGGAGTTTTGTATTTTCATCCAGAGGATAGTAAGATCTATGGGAAGCCTGGCTGAACAGGACCTGTATCCACCACTGCAGTGAGCTAGTGCACCTCAGTCAGAGCACTTTGGAAACTTCCAGTGAATTCTTTGCTGAAACATCTACCCATTTTCCTGACACTTTCTTCACTTATTTCCTGGCAAATCCATTAAGAGGAATGGGTTCATTATCCTGACACCATGAGGTACATGCCTAAACATTGAGATCAGAAGTGGGTTTTGAAAGAGTGCAGAATGTTGAGATGATAAAATTTTCAAAATTTGGAAACTGTGATTTAACCATTTATTGCTCATTAAATAGCTGTGGCTTTAACAAACAGATGGCAGATAGCCCAAGACTTTTCATTTTGCTTATTGAAATGAAGGTGAAAGCTGGTGCATCTCCACTGGAAGAGGCAGCTGCACCCCCATCTTCAGTGAACCCTCTTCTTTGTTTTTGGGATTGGTAGCTTCGTCCATGACTTCTGAGCTATCAAAAGCACCACGCAGGAGGAATTAGGGAGTAGTCATCTCCTGTCTCAAATTAAACTTTAAGCCATCTGCAGGGCAGCTGCAGTGGCAGCTCCTGCTCTTGGCAGCATTACTTTTGGGCAAAAGGAAACGACTTCCCTGGAGCTGCTGGAACTGATCCTCTCTACTCACTGGAGAAGGGAGCTGGGAGGACTGGGCAGCATCTGGAGAACACACTGCCTACAGCTCCAAAATGAATTGAGGGGGCTTGCACTGAAACAATCTGTGATGAAGTGTGAGTGAACAACAGCAAATTCTCAAAAGATTGGAGCTACTTAACACCTGTATATCACGTTCCACTCTTTTTTTTCATAAAAACAGAATAAAAACAATCTAGAGGGGGAAATGGGTAACTAAATAAATAGGACACACAAATTTAAAAAAAAAAAAAGAAAATTTGCACAGATATATGACAATGAGCTTCAGTATCACTACCAGTCAATAATGTGAGAGAGGAAGGGAAAGACTGGAGTTACAATTTCTTATCTTCCATCCCCAATACATTAAGGTCCACAGAAATGCATGGCCTGAAATACTGATGACACAAAGGCTGAAAAATGATGGGGCATCAGACACGAGAACAGTTAAATGACAACTTTAACACTTTAACATGAGCAACTCTGCTATTACAAGGTGTTTCACAGGTGCATTTTCAAGATGTAACTGAAATAGAAGGGAGATGTTACACCAATGAAACATGGACAATCAACCATGCAAGTTATCAGAGAGAAAAATCAACCTCTCAACACTGTAGGCACAGCTGATCTCTTGGACTGTGTCAGGATGCAGATGAGCAGCATGATGTTATCATTAAGCTAGTTAGAAGGCCACAAAAGCAGCAAAACCATGAGAACATTAACAAGAATAAGAGAATATAAAGCAGAAGTGGTAGGAAGCTGCACCAAAAGTACATTTTACTGAAAATAAATGAAGCCCAATGAAGAGATGACTTTAGTAACAAACAGGTGTTTCAGTACCCTTAGTTTTCAGCTACATTCGCTGGTCTGAAATTTCTTTTTTATGGAATAGGGTATTGCAGAGTTTTCATGAAAAGACGAATTAAACAAACAAAAGATGATTTTCCCTGGCTACAATTTGAACTGCTTTGAACTGCTGAGCAGCTGATAAAGTGATATGATGCAGTGAGGTCAGCAGGAGCTCATCCCTACCCCTCCCTTTCCAAGAGGAAGGAGAAATACTAACACACTCTAACGAGCTGGCTCAGCAGCATAGCAATGTCATTAACCAAATATCTCAGTCATCAGACCAGAGCAGATTATACCAAAATCCACAACACCTCCAACATACAAATCATTAAGGTCTCTTTATAAGTAATTAGGGCAATATGTTTTATGGATGCACACCAAGATGAGACATGAAGGATACCTAAAGGATTGATAAAATCCTTGGCTGTTTTCCCTCTGATTTTCACGAAGGGCTAGTTCAGTGATACAAAATTTTTTGTTTCTCTCACGAGAAAAGCACAATTACCAGCTATTGTAAAACAATCACGTTCAGGATACACAGGTTAAAAACGCAAATATGTTCTAAGATGAAAATGAGCTATAATCCAAAGAACACCTTCTTTAAAAAAGAAAAGTAAATTTAGAGTATTTTAAAATAACTACAAAAGAAATTAAGCAGGCATTAGTCCAAAGTAATGAATCCCTCTTTATGATGTAATAAAGTTTACTCAAGTTGAAAGCTTACAAAGACAACTGATTTCTCATCTATGAAAAGATACAGAAATCCAACTGGAAACATCCAGTGTTCTAAGTAGATGCTAAAAATTTTCTTTGATTTGTCCTCACTAGAGTAATCATATTTATGTGAGAACATACATACTGCACCATACTACCTTCTCTGTTAAGAATTTACCTTATGCTGCCCTGCTCCATCACCAACAGGTTTGAGAGTCTGCACCACAGTGATTTGGGTCCTATTCTGCCTGAAAAAGCCCTGTGAAGAATTCTCACTATGGTCTCACAAAATATATTATTAGCTTTCTGTGATGTACTTGGAAACAGACCTCAATTGCCAGAAGTACTGCTACACAGTGACATACGTGCACACGCAAAAGGCAAACAGCAAACACAGGACATTTTTCTTCCTGCAACTGACAGCTGGAGAATCCTGTTCTGCTGTAGCCTCCAAGTTATTTTAAATGGAATGCTCAGAGGACTGGGGAAGGAAGAACCAAAGCACAGGGCTAAAACAAAATATTACATACCTCAGAACCTGCTCTGTTTATTTCACACTCAGACACCTGAGAATACCTTCTTGCATTAAGATCCTAGTCAGGTAATTCACCTATTCTCAATATCGTATGAGGCCTTTTTTTTTTAATTGACATTTTCTTATGTAGCAGAATACATTTCATTTCTACAGCCCTTTTTCTTTCCTTTTCCTACATATTAATACTGATTTTGTCAGTTGGATTTTCTTTTCTCTGTGCTATTTCATAAGAAATAGCAACACACAAATAGTGGACACAGAGAAATTGTGTGAGCATTTTTATATGTATAATTAAAACTTAGATGAGGTTATACAAAATTTTCAACATATGAAAATTTTACGCCTATTTAACCATAGCCATTTAATGAACTAGAAAAGTAGCTATCCCACTCAAGGTGTATTAATATCTGCCCTTGAAAACTTGAAGCCTCTTGAAATCACCAAGCTTATATCAAAATTTACATTTAGCTTTCAGAAAGACACTGAGGGTCAAAACCTTGTGTAAATGATAGTTGAAGACAATCTTACAGCAAGTGACCAACATCTTGCTAAATTAATACCTAGTCTAGAGCACTGATCATGGAAACACTGAAACAGGTATTAAAGTTTACCTTTATTCAAATTACACTTACTGCAAGTGGTACCTCAAGCATGTTCATGGGCTGAAGGGGACGTTTCCCCCAGCCATCATGATAGAAAGAGCTATTTACTTTTACCAGTTCTTAGGAGGGCAGGAGAAATCAGCTATTATTCTTGAAGTCTTTTAAGAAACATGTGAAGACAGGCAAGACATATCAATCTTGGATTTTCATAACCCATCTCCAAAACCACAATCTAAAACAGTCTCACATTGATTTTTAGACATTTTCAACCTTAAGGATGTTTCAACTTTTGCTACAGATCATAAACAACAATTTTTGCCACCAAGATGCCATTCAGAAAACTCACTTTTGAGGAGCAATATGCAATTCAGACACAAATAAAAGAAGAAAGTGAAAAGATTCAAGTGCAATAAACATTTTTTCTTTACTTAAGAGAAAGCAATGCAACTATTTGATGCCTGACCATTTATTATCTTCCTTAGCAAATAAAGTCAGCATACCAGAGTAAGTTTTTGCATGTATGTGTGGTTTTTGTAGTACAATATTATCTTGTAGAATAAGTTTTTGGATAGTAGAACAACTCTTTTGCTCCATTAGTAATATGAACACATTGCTTACAACTGCTTTCATGTTCAGTGTCACCTGCATGCAAAAATGTTTGCAATTACAGCTCCGTAACACATGTGGACACAACCTGCACAGAGAGGGATTTTACATGGCAAAGTATATTTCTGTGGTGTAAGGGGCCAAGAAGGAAGGCGCCTGCAAAGATGTAAACCAGGGTACTGATTTGCACCAGGTACTTATTTGCACTGGCTGAGTCTCAGCACATTCCTTTTCAATGTATTGCCTGTAAACACCCTCTCGAAGGCTAGAGGCAAGTCTGGAAAAGAAACAATGCTTCCTTATAATTATAGCCCATTTCTCATTCAGCAACTGAAATATGGCAGAAAGTAAACATTCTGATTCCAAAGAAAACCACAAAGCCATTGTTTTCCACTGAACCGTGTCTTAATTAGTTTTCTTTTTCTGATAGCCAATTACTCCTCATGTTTTGCACTACCAAGCTGATAATAAGCCACACTCTTGCAATGCCAGCCCAGCCATACTCAGTGTTTTGCTCAGAATTAGCAGGCTGGACAGGAACATCTTCTTTCAGGCACATGACACCTGTGTGCTTAAGGTTGTGTGACTAGCTGGCCTGAAATCCAGCCAACCCTCAAACATAAAGATGGGTTACACATTAATTTATTATTTCCTCGCCATCTCTTCCCTCCTGCTACCAGCTGGTAGTTCCCCTGGCAAGTGTCCATTATACACTGGTGGGTATTTTTATCACTTCAAACATGGATGAATGGGAGGTTACGTGTCCCAATTCCTAAAAAAAAAAGTTAACAGAGTGTGAGATACATATTTTTTAAAGCCTCCTTTCCTAACACACATAGGCAATACTCCTCTAGAAATTGTCCTACATTTCTACAAGATTGCTGTTTTTAAATCCTAGGCCGGGTTTGTTCACCCAGTACCATATGGATTTAATGGTATAAGGCACAGAATAGCACAGACTATAGCTACTTAGATGTGGTGAGGATGTGAGTTCTTCATAAAAAGAAAATGTAAATTAACATAATTTACCTTGTGCCCTGTTGTATGGGAAAAAGTCTACTCAAAAACAATACAGTGCAGTCAGAGAGCAAAAATTGAGCTGAAACTCCATAAAAAGAAATTTTTAAAATTACCGGAATCCTTTAGAAGCCATGAACACATAGAAGATTTACTTTGTTTTTTAAAGTTATTTTTAAAGGTTAATTTTGCTCACACTTGCACAGTTTAGAATTACTTTCATTTGAAGTTTGGCCTAGGACATTAAGCCCAGAGAGGAACCTTGTAAAAGTGGTATCAGTGCAAAACCTGCAGGCAGCTACAGTAAAATACTGAGTAAGTGCTAACAACTTCAAAGAGAAGACCCACAGGTAAAGAAGCCTGCTATTTAGGTAATTAATTTTCAGTGGTGCTGAAAGGAAGTGAAATATTCTGCATATTGTAATAAAGCAAAGGAGAATAGATTTATTAGCAGGATTGCACTTCTCTCATTTTACTTCTGTATTGTGTTACAGAAGATAGAACTGACCAGTCATGTTTCTACTTAATTAGTTTCAAAATCCCCTCATTTTCCTCATGAAGTCATTGGTGGGAAGCAAATGGAAAGACATGGGAGGAAAACACAAACTTTGCCCTCTAAGCAAGAACTATTTATATTACAACAGATTCATCCAACCAGATAAACAGGCAGCACCATAGATATCACACCTACACAAAATAAAATTTCAGCTCACGTTTGGCCTCACAATTACATCTATTCCATCAGCGATGAACGAGCTGTGTTTCAGAGGCAAAGTATTTACCAAATGAAAGAAAAACATATTTTAAATAATGAAACAGAAATAAAAGACCAATAAATCTGACTGAGTACCTGACTACACAGATAAACTTCAAAATCCAATGGTTTGAAATACTCCTCCCTTGAGTTTAGCATTGCTAGCTTCCCAAAAGATGCTATTAATACAATGTATCAGAAAGCATATTTTCTTTAGGTCCATCATAAGCTTAAAAGCTCTCGGAAGGTAACCCTCAGAGGATGTCGGTGACATGAAGCAAACCTTCAGATGCAGAACCACAGGGAGGAAGCTCTTCAGCTTCACAAATGCCTGTTAACAGCAGTCATGGAGGAAACACTACTAACCTGCATTACAAGACACTTCATGCTTGTAGTCATATATACTATGTTTGCATATATATATATATGTGTGTGTATATATATATATATATTGCTAGCCTTTTAAATCTTCGATAACAGAAGCAACACTTCCATTCCCACTGAAATTAAAATGTCATTTTTCATAGCTGTCTGAAATGGCAAAATCTTGTGAGCCTTTGCTGCACAGCTCCATGCAGAAACCTGGCATTTCTGGTGGCCCTTTGGCAGATGAGGCTTCTGGGCTCAACAAATACATATTGCTCTCTTTTAATTACTTTTTAACACTGCATGTCATGGTACCCAACAGAGCAATAGCATCCAATTTCAGAGAGGAGTCCTCACTCGATATGTGTGTCAGGAAAGACAGAAGCTTCTGGCTGCAGTTCTCCACTCCTGCTGTGACACACTACCTGCAGTGTGATGCTCCTGCGGTGCACATGCTTCCCACAACCATGTTTGCAGAGAGAATGCCCATTTACAGACAAATCAGCATCTAAATGCCATTGTCCTGCCCATGCAGAGAGCTACAAAGTACCAAGAGAACTCTTTGTACATTATTCTTGCAGTGAAATCTAATTTGCAGTGTAGTTGGCACCAAGGCTAAAGTTCAGGCAACGCACAGATTATTCCCTTATTGAAAAGGCTTCAGAGCCTGGGAGGAAAATTCACTTTGATCAATTGTGGCTCTCAGAAAGCTCACGTAAAATAGAAAAGACAGAAATACCTTCCCACTTAAAAAAAAAATCTCTGCAGAAGAAAAATTTAGCTAACACAAGAAATTCTGTTTTGTTCTGAAACTGTTAAGAACAGCAAGCAGAAAAGCACATGCTTATATAAAAATCAGAGCTGTAACCAAGTTGCCATCTCCAGTGTGGCATGCACAAGCATAATGCAGACTGCTCAGTGTAATCAGCTTTAACACTCAACTAATTCATACTGATCATCACCAGATCCAAGGAGCTGTCAATTTTCTGTGATACGGGGCTAGCTTGAAGGCATTTGGTGCAGCTTGAACTTCTAGACATAATTAAATTTTATATTTACAATGGCACGTTCTTCTTGATCTGAAAACCTCGAAGTTTGCATATAGAGATATGTATGCTAACAAATGATCAACAGGAATAAGCTACTGATAAAGATCTTAGCTACTCCTTATCAGAAGCCAAATGATATTTTCCAATTTTGCGTAGTTTTATTTTGATTCAACAGATTGCCTCACATATTTTTCCTATTCTCATGGTTTTACTGCTCAATGTGCGCTCGATCAAAGTTTCATCCTGTCTTGGGCACGTATTACAAGACCAAATAGAAATGATGAGATTACTGCTTCATGTCATCAGTCCATCAGAATTAGCACCTTGCAAGAAAAACCCAGGCTGCTTCTCTCAGAGAATGGCAAAGCAAAAAGTTTGCTGGAATTGATGATGACACATCATTAGTTTAATACATCGAGGCAAGAGACTTGTTAGCTCTTACAGGCTATAATTACAAACACCAGTGACAGAGCAGGAGGAAATGGCCTCAAGCTGTGCCTGGGGAGGTTCAGGCTGGACATTAGGAAGAATGTCTTCACTGAAATGGTTTTCAAGCATTGGAACAGGCTGTCCAGGGCGGTGGTGGAGTCGCAACCCCTGGAAGTGTTCAGGAAACAACTGGACATGGCAATTAGTGCTATTGTTCAGTTGGCAAGGTGGTATTCCATCAAAGGTTGGACTCAACCTTAAAGATTTTATTATTTAATGCCATGAAAATACACTTATCTCTCTTATTTTCTGTGATGCACTTCTATCCAGAAAGTAACCCCAGTTTCAATATGCAGGAAAAAAGCAGGAGCAAAGATGTAATCGTATACTGATTAAACCAAAACACCTCTGCACTAAGGCACTTTATTCACTGTTAAACCTCTTTGAAAAAGTAACCTACTTTACTTGTGTGATTCCCATTTAATTTGGTAAGTGCAGTTTTTTTAAAAGAACTTATCAACACTTTTAAGGATAGGCAGGAAAAGAATTCATATTATCAGATCCAAAGTGTCACAATAACAACTTGCAGCTGCTTATTCATCAACACCTCTAAGTGCTGGTCTGATTCTGACAACAGATCCTGTATATTAACCCTTGCTATTATGTTGAGGCCTGCGGTTGTAATAGAACCTGAGTACTCTTATTAAAAACAGCTGCTGTAACAGAAATAGTGAATCAGTGAATATTACCATTTAAAAACACAAAAATTGAATCAACAGAAGTCAGGAGAGACAAGCTTAAAGAAGAAAGTCCTTAAACAAAACTGAAAGATCAACCACTGTTCTTAATTTACTATACACACCACTTAATGAAGCTGTTATGGAACATAAATAAACATCATTCATAATGAGGAAGAAACATATGTGGTGTGCTGTGTTGCATCTATTTTTGCTATGTAGATATGTGAAGAAGGCCAACAGTAGAGATACACAAAAACATTTAGAGAATCTCTGACTGTAACTTGATAATTGCTAAACCAACGTACATAAAATGCATTTTAATTTCATTTACATAATAATGGGCACTAAACAATAGAAAATCAAACAGTCATTTAAGATTTTTGAAGTACTATTCATGTTAAATTTTATTCACTTTTCTTGGCTACTATTTCTTACATTTTTCCACTTTCCTACTACAATATAACCAATTCCCTAAAAGCTGCAACCTGGATCCTTACACACACGGACATGTAGCTATGGCAAGTAACAACAGCAACAGATGTGACACAGATGAATATTTCTCTTTGTCGCGAGTTGTGTACAAGGTGTGAACAAAAGGATGTGTGAAGGTGGACTGTACCTTACATCATTTTCAGAAGACAACCCTCTGTTACGAGAAAACCATCACTGGTGGATGTTGAAAATACAAACAATGGGAAGACTTTCTGGAAAAGTCTTTTATGGGCTGACCTGTTTTTTCCCAGCTGTGTAAGTGCTCACTGTGTGGGAGTTAATCATGTCAGTCATCTGGTAAAACAAGCTGATTAATTTTGTACTTCAGTGCTATTAACTACCATACTATATATTATTCACTGCAGAATTAATGAATTTAATCCTTCTATTCAAATACAAAACCAAACAAGAATAATCCTGTGGTTTATAACTTTTAAATAGATAACTTAAAGCCTTAATGATGCTTAGAGTACATTAGGAAGGCACCCACTGAAACTATTTAGCTAATGGCAACTAGACACTTCCATTAGAAAGCCTAATTAATTGGGATTTAAAATTAACTCTGATTAGCAATGGACCATAAAACTATCCAGACCAAAATTTTATCTATTTATTTGATGGTTTGCAAAATATCAAATTAAAGAGTATCAATAAATTATCCCTTGTTATTTCAACACTGTTCTCAGTATTTGCAACAGCAGTTTTCAAACAAAATTCTAAAAAATTGGCAGGCTTCAAAACTCATCCTAGGTCATATTTATCCTGGCATTTTAACACACAAACAGTTGTGAGGATAGAGAAAAAAAATGGAAGTATACAAAAGGTTTACAAAAGAGATACAAATATATATTTATATGATTTACCTGTTACTATCGCATTTTGCACTGTATCTTACAATCTCATATGATAAAGTGCAAAAAAAGCACTGCTAAAGGAAACACTGATTTCTGCTGTTACAAGGCCTCTTAATTTCAATAACAAAAACAGTCAATAAGATTTTACTGCAATAAACAAGATGAAGACCCAAAGAGGAGTTTATTCTTTCAAAACTTCATGTTCTATAAATAAGGAGAAAATTTCAAATCAGTAAATGAGAAGCATATAATAAGTTAAAAAAGCAAAAGCCGGAAACTGGCTCAGAAGTTGCTAGCTTAAAATACACAAGCTGGCAAACAAACAAAGCAATGGGACACGTCACAGGAACTGTTCAGAGCCACTGCTCCCAGACTATGTTGCAGCACAACTATTCTTTCACAGCACAGAATTTTCAGGGTATTAGCCAACAGGGCAGAATAACGGAATATTTTACGGAAAATGAGTTATATTTATATCACAATCAAGTAAGTCCTTGTTTTACAGAGATATTTTTTAATGAGTCATTCCTAAAAGCATTTGCTAAATTCCCTGATGTCCCAACAAAAGAGATATAGTACAAGCAAGTCGGAGTAAAGTGAAGAATGTAAATTTTTTAAACGTATTATGAAAGACTTTCTTTCTCTCCCCACGGACCAAAAAAGAATACAAAAAAATTACTATGCATTTGAAATAACTGACTACTTACAAAATAACCTCTGAAAGGAAGGGTATGCTCATGTTTCCCTTCTAAATTTGTGGTCAGAAGCAGTCCAGAGATTGACAGGTTAAGGTAAGATGCTGCTCCTATGATACTTTCCCTGAGGAGCACCCAGCAGGACCAGGAACCACTGTGGCTCATCTGGGTGAGCAGTGGCTTCCCTGAATAAACACACTCCACAACAGCACAGCTCCCAGGGGGCATCAGAGTGAATAGAAACCTTTATTGGCAGCCAAAAGAAGTTGTTCCTGAATCTTTCGTAAAGGAACTGCCAAACCCAGAGCACAGTGGAAGAAAGAGCAAATGAAAACAAAATGCCAAGCAAACAAACAAAACCCAAAACTCACAACCTTTGGTAGAAAAATGTATAAATTATTATTATGTTTGAGACAAATTACCTTTTCTTTCACTCCAATGTGGATGTGTGATCAGTGCGTTTGAGCAACTCACATGAAGGCCCTAACCAGGCTGCAGAAGCAGTAGTCAAGGAACCCTGCTGAACTTGAGTATAAGCATGATTTCAGATTTCCTATTCTGTTTTTCACCTCACTTCCTAGCTTACTTTTCCTTTTTATATCTATATAACAAAAAAACCCCTTGGAATTAACACTACAATATTAGTAACATATTAGTAAGGCCATCCAGAGTCATCCTCTGAAAACTGAGGATGACAAACTGGCTGGATTTCCATTGCCTTACATTTGGAAAGCTTTTCCACAATTGCATAAACCCCTTTGTATTTAAAAAAAATTAGGTGAAAAATATTAGAAACAGAACTATTTACACAAAAGATATCAAATAAACCATATCTAGCTTGTGGGTTGGGCTTCTGAGCCTTGGCTCTATCAGTACTTTAATTCCTAACACAAAGAAAGATGTGAACATTAACATTTATCGATCGATCCTTTGTTTTCTTACTTCAGCAATAAAGAACTCACCAAAAATATCCTTTCAAGTTGATCTTGAATGTCTTTCATTCCTGGAAAAGCAGCGACCCCTTGAATCATTTCTACAAAGATACAACCCACTCCCCTACAGACAGAAAAAAAAAAGAGGCAGCGTTAGAAAGATTTCTTATAGACCAAAAAGCCAACAACAATGCTTTTGTATCCTTTGCCAGCATTAAAATAGTTTTTTTTTAATTGATTCCAGGTGGAAGGACAGGCATGTGCATTTGCTAAAATCAGTGCATACAAATGAACACTTCTGAGGTGTTTGAAGACAAGTATTGAGGTAGCAGGAATATGGTTGGTAGGTGTTGAGACCAATAAAGGCACAGCTGCTGATTTCTGTAGCAGTGCTTCCCAACCAGAATAGTCATGCTCCCAAATAAACTCTGGAGATGTGGGAATGGCAGTGAGAGAGCATCCTATGGGAGAAGCTGAATGGGGACAGAATGATGACATGGAAGCACACTGGAAGGGCTTAGCATAGGAGGAGAATCTGGGAAAAGGTGAGTAAAAAGGAAAAGGGCGCATGTCTACTCACAGTCACTGACCTAAACTACTGCCCAAATGCTGGTAATTTTGGGGATGTACTTGCTTTGACTTTCTTCTCCCCTCTTCCAGCACAAATGAAAGAAGTTAGAAGCCTGTAGCTGCTGACCCCATTCCCCAGAAGCTCTGGCTGAGGGGTCCTGCAATGGACTGAGAAGCCACAGTCACAGAAGCCACTCCTCTCCCCTCCTTACAGCTCCTCTCTTTGGTTTCCCACAAAATGTACTTCACACGAGTCCACCTCACCCCACTGAGTTAAGCCAATGGCAGAAGTACTGGGAAATCAGAGGGTAAAAACATGTGAGGCACACTAACTACAGCACAAAAAATGGAGTCTCAACAGTTGAGGAAAGCTTCTGTGACACTATCTCAAATTCCAGATAACCTGCAAAAGCCCTGCATCTCAAAAGGAAAGCCAATTACAAACTAGCACTTGTATAATTTCTGGATGAAAACAGCTCAAGAGTTGCTTGTTTCCTCACCAAAAATAATTTTAAGAGAAAACATCCCTCTTGGCTATCAAGAGGATGCAGAATTTGATTATATACTTCAACTTCTTCAATTACATTTTTCTGCACACATTTTTCTACAACTTTCATATGCAAACACCCACATATGCCATACAACCATGTCTGTGTAAGCAACAACACAAAAACCCTCTTCACTCAAAGTAATAACATGTTCAAACCCCCAAAATACATATCAAAATGAACTAAGAATTTGCAACACTAACTATGGTACCGCCTCTCCCTAAAACTGAGAGTTGTTTCTGTGTCAGAAAATCCCATCAATATCCTCTAATTTAACTTTGTTTTTTGAAGTAAATTATTTGGAATGTAGTAATTGCATACCTTTTCATTGCTTATGCATCATGATGATGCATTCAGAAAGCAGCATTTAATTTTAGGAGATGCATGCATATATTGGTGAGGAAGTGGTTCTAGAATAAAACAACTTAATGAAAACAGGTTGCACATTTTCCTTAAGACTGGAGCTGAGTATTTATAGATACTAATTAACTAAGAGTATCAGTAAATAACCCATGCTTTACTCATCTCTCGGGCTTTGACAAATACCCAATAATAAAATAATTTAACGTTCCAGGACAATGAGAGTTGGTAGTCAAATTTCTTGAAGAAAAAAGCTAAATATACATCACTATTTTCTAATTCTACATCCCCAAGCATAGATATATTAAGTAAAGCTTTTCCTTGGCATAGAAAAGTGGAAGAAAACTTTGGAAAGCACAGTTGTGGTCAATTTTTTTAATAAACCAGGTGTTTATAAAAGAGAGGTTAAAATTTATGTTCCATATGCTTCTGCTGGTTACCAAATGAACTGAATTGATTAAACTGCCATTCATCATTTAGCCTGGTTAGTGCTTCATTAGGCACAGACAGGCACAATGTATCTCAGTCAAATGCTTATAAACAGTACCAGCATCTCAGGCAAGCAAAATCTCAAGATTTCAGCCAGGAGCCATTTATTTAAGATGAGCAATAAAACAATTGAACTCAGACTAAAGAAAAGAGGATTAGAGTTCTATTCTTGCAACCAGAAACCAGGCCCTTGATTAAACCAGCATATCATTTGAGAGCATATAAAAATGTTCAGAGAATCTTCATCTAGCCGTTTGAACAAAAATGCTTAAGGGCAGCAGGAAGATATTGCCAAATTTTGTGTTGTTATACATTATTTAAAAATTTTTCCACTTTTAGTGGTTCTGACAGAAGTATGAGCCAAAAATCAAGTAAGAATGGCAAACAGCAGTGAAGAAAAATTCCTGCTTGGAGAAAAGAATCCTATTATATGTCTCGGTCTCTTGTGCAGTCTAGAATTCCATTTAGTCACAAGCTGAAGAGTACTGGAGTTAAATAAACACCTAATACAAAAATAAAAAAGGTATTCTAATCATTGGGGAGAGAAATATGAGCAACCTTCAAGATTTGAGCTGGAAAACTGCTGTTTCCTTTGGCCCACCTGAAAATTAAGTTTATGATTGGTTTCAAAAGCTATGGAGTTCAGCACATTGATGAATAAGTCAATAGAAAGAGCAGTTTAAAGGAATAATAAGGAAAGGGGAAAATAATAATAATACAGTAAAAGTATGACAGTGAACTAGGAAATGGCTAGGAAATACCCAGAAAACCATAATAGCACATAAAGGCTTCAAGATGGCTGGATGGTATATTAGATGTCATAGTGGTATAGGTGAATTTTAGGGTCACAGTAAGTAGAAACTTGACTCTGTAATAGGATCCCTGCATTGCAAACTGTAAGTGCACACACTCTGAATGAGAAAAGAAATAAAGTCTCTACAAGGCCTTGAAATTTTGTCTTATTTTTGTAGAACTCACAAACTTTAAAACAGTTTAGAGATATTTTTGGACAAAGCAAAAACAATTTTCATGCCAGAAGAACTGGTTTTTGAGGAAAAATTAAGAGAATGATGTCATTCCTGGCCACAGGAAAACCCAAGGGACAGGGAGAATGTGATGACTCTGTTTAAAATTATGCAAAATGAAGGACAGGGAAGAATTGATTAGGATTCTAATGGTTCCCAGAATGGTGGGTAGATCCAAAATAGTACAACTAGAAATAGCAGAATGTCTTTAGGAAATAAAAATTTTAGGGTGAGTGCTAGGGAAATACAATTAATAACTGTGCTATACCCCAGCCTCCCAATGGACTTGAAGCACAGTTACAGTTGTGTAAAACTAGACAAGCTGAAATACTTAAGAATATTCTTCAGGAAACAGACTTGCATTAACAGTAGAGTGGATAAGATGATCTCACACATCACTCCCATCTCTAGTTTCTATGATGCAAAGATTACTCCTTAAATTTTGAAATAGAGGCTTTAATGCACATGTATCTCCAAGAGTACATTATTCACGTAAAATTGTATGTGCTCAGCATACAACGACATTTTCAAGAAGCACTTGAAAAATAATTTTTGACAAAACAATGTTACCTTAATAAATTTCAGTGTGTTCTGTTGAGATTTTCCTACTCTCTTTTATAGGACTTTTGAGTTTGGATAAATAAGCCAAATGCTGAGATGTTGTTCTGAGATCTTTCCAATGCAATGGCATAGGATAAACTTGCAAAGTGAAAGTGACAGCCATTTAATGCTGAAATGGGTGGTTTAGTCTCTGATGACAAAAAGCATGACTAAACCCATTGATATATTGATGAGACCATACATGGCCATGCCATCTAATATTGCTCTGCCATTGTCCTGCTTAATTTCCTGGGACTCTGTCTGTCACCATACAGCCTTATACAGAGCAAGAGTTACTAGCACAGCTGAATGGTTACTCTCTTGCATTTCGATTGAAATAGTAAATGAGCCTCTAAAAATGAAGTTGAACACCTCAGGAACCTGCTTTTTTTTGCCTTTTTTTTTTTTTTTTTTTTTTTTTCTCCCTCTGCACAGCTTTTATAGCTTTTATAATTCAGGAAATTATTCCCTTAAAATTAACTTGCTTGCTGGTTTTATATGTTTGGCTTAAGGATTCACATTTCTGTCTTTGTGTAACAAAGATCCTTATTGCTACAAGAATCTCCAGCATATCCGTACTTAAATATTGTTTTAAAAAACCAAACAAAAAACCAAAATATCAAACCACATAACAGCTTTAGTAAGGCATTATATAAAAAAGATTATAAGGGTTGATCCCTTCAGTTATTATTATGATTTTTCTTGATGGAGTTATAAAATACTACAGACACAATCCAGAATGAGGAGCTGTTTCCAAACCAAGTTTTAGTTTATACTTAAATCAAGAATATAGCAACCCTATATTCTTATTATATATGTTTTAAACTGTTGAATATTCTTCCCTGCACAGATCTGTTTTGTAACAGAATCAGTGAAGGTGATAATATTCAGCATGGCCTTCACAGTGAAAACCTATGCTGAGTCTTCACATAACATTTCTGTCATTAAGCCTATTTTCTGTGTGCAGGGTTTGGCTTCAGAGGGGGAAGACATTTTATGAAAACCAATTAATTGCTTTTAGCAATCTCCCTGGTGAGATTTCTGAAATTCAAAGGAACAACAGAGTTTTCATTCAAGCTTCCCAAACTACACAGTGCTTGTAATGTTAAATATACAGAATTAAAAAACAAACAAATTAACTAACAAAAACCAAACAAAACTAACAAAACTAAAAAAAACCCACAAAGCCCATACATACTCCCTTTCAAAATCCCTCTGCCATACTTTTTCATGGATTTTTCACCAAGATGTAATACTGGAGCATCTTCCATAAAATCCTAGTAATATACATGTTGAAAAGGCACAGAGATTCTTATCTTGTCCGATTAATTCAGGAAAAAAAGGGTCATGTTCCTTTATCATCCTGCTTATGAACACAACTATGAAAACAAATTTGGGGGAAAAGGAATTAAAAGCAAGGGACTTTTTTCTCCTTAGCTGAAAAAAATCTGATTTATTTCTACATAGGCACACTGCCAGAATCCCCACAAATGCTGAAGTTGGTTGGAATTTGTCTTTCATGACCATTACCCTTTGATACCTAAAAAATAACATCTGATTGGTGACACAGTCAGATACAAATACAGTGGCAATAAGGCAAACAGATTGCAGTTCTCACATGAGAAGTAATGAGTGAATCAAAATTTCCCTTCCATGATGACAAAAACCATTAAAATTTGTGCAGGAAGCATATGCAATGAATGAAAGCCAATTTACTTGAGACCATGACAGCTCAAGGTATTTGTTTACAGTCAGACTTGAAGTAATTGTAATTACAAGAGAATAGAGTGGTCATGTTCTTGCCTGTGTCACTGAATACCTAGAAATAAAAGACTCAGAAATTTGTTTTGCTTTGTAGCAATGATCAGTTTCTATAGTAAGAAATACTATATATAGGAGGGATTAAAATCTACATGATCCCTTCTTGTGGGATTCTTTCTATAGGATTCATTCTGTAAAAGCAGAGTCAAAATAAGCTCAAGAAAATACTCCTCAAACTTGAGCATCATTTTGCCAGGAGACACTCCCTTGTTGAACATGCTCTTCCTGGTTTTCTTTTCCGTATCCAGATACCTTTATAATGTCCTTTCCTTACACACATGAAATGTATTACTAGCAATGTAAAAGTAACAGTGAATCTGATGCTCCAAACGGATAAAAGTAGCTTTCAGATAGGAACTGAAGTGTTCTTCCCATAACTACAGACCCAAACAGTTCCTCACTTCCTCACACACAGCATTTCTATAAATCTGAGCCTATAGAATTTTCCAGTCAAAAGCAATTCAGCATGATAAAACTTTTGAAGCACTCACTGACAGTGAGAGAAGTTTTATTAACAATACCTTTATAGTTACTGCAATATCACCTTAATACTCTAATCCTACACATTAGCATTTCTTTGGAGTGGAAGTCATAATCCTGAGGAACATCAAGGGCAGAAGAGCTAATTTCCCCTACGCTGTTTTCTCTCTCAGGCCCCAAGATGTATTTCATCAGGGCATACTGGGACTACTGCCCTCACGTTTCTCTCACTGCAAACTATTAACAGGAGAAACAGGATAAAGATGCCTTTGTAATGTCCCCTGTGTAAAAACCATAATCTGGTGCACTTGGGTCTAAGACAAAACCCATTTTTGTGTAATAAATATCTTAATTACAGTTGTATGTCTTCATTGGTCAAATATTCATGAAAGCATGTATGGAATTACAGTGAACACTCAAATCCACGTTCATAGCAGGCTTTGTGTGAAAAGTGGTGTGTCCCAAAAAAATACCATTTATTTTTAATAACGGGATAGAAAAACTCGCTGTGAAGAGGTTTCCCTAAATTAAGCTCAGATTTGAAAAGGTGTATAACAACCCAGATGTTACAAAGTTAAGTAATCTTGATTTAAGAAGCAATTTTGTAACATTTTGCTGGCCTTTAATTTAGTTTTTCCGCAGCTCTAAGCGTAGCTGATGCTATTTAATAAAAGTGAATTTAAAATATATCCCAGTCCACAACTGCTTAGGTTACCTGTACTGTGACCTAGAACGTATTTTTTTTAAAAACAAAACAAGAGGATATGCAAAAAAATTGCCAGCTGTTAGCAAACACAGTTTAAAGCCAGCTGCACTTCAAAATAAAATATCCCTGGTGACTTCTTGATGTAAGCAACCCAGATGCAGCAGCAGCACATGAATTACCAGAATCAAATGGATTTAACAGCCTATTTAAATTGCTTCATTTACTAATATTATACTCTTCCTGTAAGGAACAAATAGAATAGGTTAATTTGGGGATTTTTTTTCCCTATGTTTCTGTGTTACTTATATATGGGTTTCAGTAATCCATAAGCCCTTTATGTGTTGAAGCCTATTTTCCTTGCATTGACTTTCAAAGGACTGTAAAATTCAAGGATTAGGACAAGTTACACCAGAGGCAATGCAAAACCATTTTCCTAGCTACTAGTAAGTCCTCATCAAGAGGGGGAAAAAAAAAGCTATATCAAAGGTTATCACAACTCTTTGATGCAGTCCTGGGTAGTGTAATACATTCATATAATGCTGCTGTATCAAACGCTGTCAGCACTAAATCACAAAGCCCAACACACTGATTTCCATCACCAGCCTGACACCACTTTTGCATGTACGTCTTCATTAACATTATTTTATTGCCAGTGGCTATTTAAAAAAGAATGCGGGAGAATGTAACATTGCGTGCGGATCATTAGCTTTTAGTTACTATTCTAATGCTCTGCACCAGCAAATGAAGTGTAAAAATGGCCTGCAGCCTGTGCCACCTGCTTCCCAGCCACTGTCCAGTGGTTAATATTTGGACTCTTTTTTCATGCAGCTGGTCTTTTACTCAGTGGGAGTCTCACTTTCTGCTCCTGGGGAACCACCATGAAATGTCATTTATCATGGCTATAGAAAAAGCCGCGTGACTTTATTTTTTTTTCTTTCCTCTAAATAGAGGAAACAGCTGTGCTTTCTACCTTAACATTATTTAAATATTTTGTGAAGTGGCTGCCTAGTTTTGTCATCATGTAGATCATCAATAACGACACAGGAGAGCACACACTATGCGCCATAAGGACATAATGCCAGTAATTGCATAAAAATGCTAATGCTACAAACACACTTTTGACAACAAATTACCAAATTATCTTGGAATCTGGTGGTAGACAGGTTTCTCCACGTCTCCCTTCCTCCCACTCTGGGCAGCCACTAAATGGCTTTAATGCAATTATGTCTCAGCTCCGTAGAAGCATTGTGTAAGCCCAGCCCCAAGGCTGCCTGAGCTCCAGCAGAGCTCCCTGTCAGCTGTGCCAAGGGAGCACAGTGACCCCAACACGCAGCCACACCTCTGCCATCCAACTGCAAGGGCCCTCAGATAACCCAGCAAAGCATAGAAGTAAAAACCTAAAGCTCCTCTGACCCTCATAATACACATTTGCTCTCATCTGATTTCTGCTGTGGCAGAGGCTGAGCCTCTACACAAACTGCTGCCATGTGGAAGAAACTGTATTATAGGGCCTTTTTTCCTAAGCTCTTCATAGTTCTTCAGTTTGGACAGGACAGCAAAAATACTGTAAGGGCTACAAATCGAGTACAAGAGGAATATGACATTGTTTTTTGCTTGAAACAGAACACACAACCTCTGTCCCTGAGCACCTGCATCTTTTTTAGGCCTATATGAAATGCTCTCTTCAAGAGAACATCACTTATTGATATAATTGAAGATGTAACTATTCTGTTCTTCCCCAATACTCTTGTGTCATTTTTGTCAGGAAACAAAACAATGATCTGGATTGCTGAAGTGGCATTTTAAGTCCTTCCTTGATCTTCCCTGCTGCCCATGTAATTTATATATAAACATATGATTGTGAAGGACATGCTCAGCCTGCAGGTATAGTAAATTTTAAATGCTTTTAATTAGCTTCATGACTTAATCTTTATTGCAGGAACACCACATATTTTGACTGGACCTTCTAATAGCTCTTTTACTAAAATCATCATTGGGAGGAACACTAAAAGATCTGTTTTTTACAAGCTATTGAACTTTGGAGTGAACCATTTTTATCTGTGGGAAAATTTTCAGCAAAATCAAAAATGTTTTTAAATCCTTTGTTTAGTTTCACAGTGCAGTGGTTTTTTTAAATCGGCAGAAGTAACAAAAAAAATTTCCAATGTTGCTTTTAACTAAAAAAAAAACATTTTAAAGTGCTTTTTGAGCAGTTTGCCCTATGAAAGCATAAAAAATTTTCTTTAGCTGTTTCCATAGCTGTTTCCATACATCCACTTGGTACTTTACAAGTTGACTCAAGTATGTGCAGACATACACAAATACGCGTGACTCGAGAACTGAACAAATGCAGAGGGAGCTATAAGATGAGCAGAAAGGACTATTTATCTGTCCCAGTTATTTCCATCCTCTGAGTCAGCTGTCCTGCCTCACCCCAAGCAAGCTGAGCTTCTTGCAGAGGCCATCTGAGGTATTACTGGGAAAAGAGGTGATTGTGAAACATCAGGAGCAGATGGGCTGCAGAGATTGCATGCAACTTGTGAAGACACCAGCTTGAACAAGGTATTTAGGAAAACAGGACAGTTTTAGGACAGATGAGAAACTGAGACGCAGAAGGAAATTATTTTAGATCTGTGAGGTGGAGAATGGTCTGAGGAAAACCAGACAGTTGACACAGAAGATGCTGCCTTTGCCTCTCTGGCCACACTTGCAATATCACAGTGCTCACATTTGGAGAAGTTTTCTCACTCTCCCTTTCTTGCCTCTTGGTTCACCTTCCCTTTCAGCTCAAGGAACTGCAGCAGCCAGGGCCCAGTTATGCTAAACACTCTCTTCAGTATTAGATTTTCCATTATTTATACTCCATAACCACTTCACATAAAACAATCCTGCACCCAGGAGTCAAGATTTTCAGGAAAACCTAGGTTTTCATCCCATTAACTCTGATTTCAGCTACAGGACTAAAAACAGAACCTAGTCATGCTTAGTTCCCTTCCTCAGCAAAAAAATATTCCTGTTAGGTCTTCCATTTCAATATTACACTGCAAGATTACCTTAAAAATATTCACACACCATATGAAAATATAAGGTGCTTTTAACCTTACCTCACAGTTACCTCTAGATTTTAATATAATCATAATTATGACTTTGGGTTGCCTATATTAAGGAAAGATATTTCAGTGAACCACAAAAAAATTACTGTATTTTTCTGAAAATTCCTCAGTATAACTTTTTCTCAAGTGAATGAGTTGTAAAGGTTTAAGAAGTCAAATATGGATTCAAAAAACAAAAACCAAAACCAAACCAATCAACCAAGCAACCAATCAAACAAATAAACAAACAAAAAACCCCCAAAACAAACAAACAAAATAACCCACCATACACACAAAAAACCACAAAAAACCAAACAAAAAAACAAAAAAAAAATCAAAAACACCACCCAAAGAGAATAACCAACCAACCGAGACAAAATCCAAACACATTCCAGACGATAAGACTTTCTTTATACGAAAGAGGATTTTTTTTCCATATTTCTGAAGTTGTACAGATTACAGAGATCCTGTGACCTCAAAACCTACAGAATAAACAAAGAACCTCCAGCTTGGTTTATAACAGCTAAAAAAACCAAATGCTTTCCTTGTTCCTTGTTCAACACAGGACTAAATGATATCATCAGAAACAAACAAGGTGATATATATTGTACAAATCAAACTACTCTTCTAAACTGCAAGTCTAAATAAAATCTGCAGGTTTGAAAGAAAACTATTCAGTGATGTTTACTGCCACCAAGTACATTAGATTAAGAACTCGGGTTTTATGCGCACAACCAGAGAATTCTGGTTTTCTCCTTGCTACAAGTGGGCATAGTAAAAATCTATCTTTTGCAAAACAAGGGTTGTATCATATGAAAGTACCACACTAAGACTACAAAAGTCAAGCAATAACTCCATCTCTTGCAAAGCACCAATGGGTGCTGTGTCAACAGCAGGCATTGGCTGCCAGCCAGTGGGGTGGCAGGAGGGGATTCCTTTAGGGAGACCCTGTGGGAGCCACACCTATCACTACACACACTTTTTTTAACCTGTACCAATGATCTTACTACATATTTGGTTTAAAAAAACCAAGAGCTAAAGCATCTACACAGAGTCTTGTCATCTATACTTACCACATGTCAAGGCAGGTGGAGTACTCTGTTGATCCCAGAAGGACATCTGGAGGCCTGTACCATAGGGTTACCACTTCATTGGAATATGTATGACTAGGAACTGATTTAGCTCTTGCAAGACCTGTGGGGTAAACACAAATAAATTAATGTAAACAAAGCAAAGAAGTGGTTTGCTGTACAGTTACAATCTAAATGGATATATGAGCACATATCACGTAATGCATGTTGCAAGCATATTTTTCTTCTAGAACTGGAGTATATTATTTAATAGAAGCATCTATCATTTAGTAGCTGGCTAAATAGAGCTGTGAATATTATGAAGGGACAATAAAATATGATTTTCATAATGATAACCACAGGCCCAGGAGAGATGCAAAAATATACTGTGGTATACCTAAATAAAAGACAATAAATAAGGGGTTTAATTGCCATTAACTGCTCATCCTCAGGTATGGATAGTCTTCCATTTCAATGTTATTCAGAAAAAGAAAATGAAAAGGAAACTCCCAGACAAATGGTGCCACAGATGAGATTCAGCTTTTTAGGGAAGCCTAAGGAAACCTTCCACAGCTTACATTGCAAAGCCCAGCCCGCTTATTCAAGTTTATGTTTGAAAGCTGTAGACACACTTACACATTACTATTCAAATAAATATTAATATTGCAGTAATACAGCAGAAAATGCTATGTGAAAAATTCCTCTCTCAAGAATTGTGTATTGGCAGTGCTCCAATTTCAGAAATCATTTCAATGAAATCTGTGGCCTACTAAAGATATAGTATTTACAATAGTTGTCTTTTAAGCTTGTCAGTCATTTAAAATAATTCACATTCCTACACAATCTATCTCATGTAAAAGAGAGATCATCATATGCTAACCCCAGAAGTTTACAAGTATGTTTTTCATACAGAAGACTCTCTCCAGAAAATGGAAAAAGATCTTCAGGGCTAAGATGACTGTTCCTATCACAGGCCTGCAAATGCTTTTTCCAAATTACCTGATCCTAGCTACTGCCTTGAGACCATCCACTCCCTTGCTGAGAACACTGGACATGCACAAGTAATGGAAATCAAGAGAACGCAGTACTCGCTGCTTTTTTGTGTCTTCCTGAACTACTGATTTTTCTTTCAGAAAACAAATTAAATTACTGTAACAGAAGGTCATGCTTTTACACCTTACAGAAACAAAGAAGCAAAGCCATACACTCAGAAAGAAATAAGCAACATGAGAATTCCCGAAAGAGTGCAGATGAGAGTCCTTTGCCCCTTTATTCTTCATACACTGGAAAAGCTATTTTAGAACATTTACTGTCAATGAATATATCTCCATAGCAATGATGGCAAATCTTGCCAGCAGATTGCATTATCAGCTGATTATAGCAATTAGACCAGTGTAGGGGAATAATTTGAATTGTATGCCATGATTTCTCCTTTTAAAAATTACATTTGAAACATGAATACCTGTTTTTTTAAGTTATCAGACCTCCATTTCTCTAAGGTTTGTGCACCTGGCCATCAGCTTGATGCACAATTTGGCTTACAAAGACAGCCCAGGGTTGACCAAAGAGACCAGAGGAGAGGTCACACCACGTGTTTCACAGTGTCTCTGCCCCCAGATTAATGGCTTTGCTTCAAGGAAACCAGAAACCTCCAAAATCTCTAACCGGTGAACAGTTCTTATTCCTGGCACACAGAACCATTAACAAACCTGAGTTTCTGAGCATCTAGATTCCACGTGACTAAACTGAAACGGTATTCCCTGAATTTGTCGATAGGGACCTACTACTATTAAGCAATATAAAAATTATGAAAGGATTCGAGAAGTCTGGATGGTGAACAACTCCATCCTTTCTTGCCTGTCTGAGCCCTCTCCATTAGTCTAGTCAGAGAAAGACTGAATTTGGTTGCAAATTCTAATTTTCTACCAAGCTTTCACAGGAGAAAAGGCATAACCAGGTGGGGGAAAGACCTCCTGAAGAAGCCAGCAACATCATGTATTTTGGGGAAAACTTTCAAAAACCTTTAGAGCTTGTGGGATGACACATAAACTCAGATGACACAAAGTCGTTAATCCACGCACTCCAGAAATCTCCCATGTGGAGAGCAATGAGTACCCAACTTGCCATACCAGAAATCATGTTGCAAATACCATAACCATACCATGCTTGCTGGCCGGTTTGTGCCACTTTACCGACCACGATGGAGCTTTCCAAGTGTTAGAGTCAGCCCAAGTCTTTCCTCCTCTCCTGTGACTGTTCAGCATGGAACCAGACCTCTTCTCCTGCTGGGAATGCCACCCATGCTGTTCCCTCAGTATAATACTTCTAGATCTCCTCCACCTCTAACCCATTCCAGGCAATGAAAATCCATCTGATTTTCAAATAATGGCCCTTCTGGGCTAGTCCCAGCCTGTTGGACAACTAAATGTTTTTCTTTAATCCATACTTCACTCCCAAACAGTATGAAAGTTTCAATTTGAGGTTCGCTGCTGCACCTGCTTTCTCAGTTATAAGAGGATCATTAATGGAATTGAGAAATGTTCAAACAAAATCTTAATTTGTAAAAGCAAGCTGAGGCCATACATCAGAGAGCACCACTAGGTTTAACCGAAACCTGTTAAACCATAACAAAAGTCTTGTGAGTACAGGCCACATATTTTAAGCTGCGGCCAATGGGTTTCCTAGTTGGCCACATACACTGTGTTGGAAACTACACGACTTAGTGGAAAGCAGGAGTGAACAACCAGCGGAAATACCGATAAAAGCTAAAATTTGGAAGGGGAAAATTTGGAAGGGGAAAATTTGGCACAGTCCCACTGTTCAGTCAGTCAGTCACTCCCCTTGTGCAGGACTGACAGGACCTGAATCAGGCTAATGCCTCAGAGGAGCTGCTTTCTCACAGGGAGGGAGCAACCTTTGCTTTTTCTGAATAATGCTCAGCATAAAGAATGCATTTGCAATAATGGACACTTTCATGCAAAGCCTCAAAATTAATGCAAACGTGTCTCATCGCACGTGAGACATGAAAAAATACTCATCTTTCAGATATATTTATATTATGAAAAGAATGCTATCAAAATATATATGTGAAACAGCAAAAAGATACTGCATTTCTTGTTTTGATGGTCCAGATGCAAATAGATGACAGTTACCAAGGTTTTTTCAGATATCCTTCTGCAAGAAAATTTGCTACATATTTTATACCACTTTGCACATCCAAATATGCTTACTCATGCAAAATTTATTTAAGAACATCCTTCAACTGAAAGAAAACTGAAGGGTAGGATTAATTAGCACAGCATGTTCGATCACTTTCTTTAAGGGTTCCCTGTCTGTTTCCATGGTTACACTACAGGAAGAATGACAATCTCATTTTTAAAAAAACAGAGCTTATGGGGGATCATCAAAACTTCAAACCTTAATGGCCAGTGTGCATAAAAGCCAAAAGGTAAATGGCAGATCACCAGGTGAGTGCCCAATATTTACATATTGCTGCCTGAGCTCTCTTTTAGCCTTGGAAGGTGGAGGAAGGACCTCCTGAAAAGCAGTGAACTCCCCTCCAATTCCTGTGTCTTATGAAAGATAAAAGGTCAACAAATGTCCCGCTTTTGCAGCCCTATTTTGAGAGAAGGAATCCAAGCATAAGGCCGAGTTATTAAAATTAAGTTCATGTCAGACCCACTGGGGAACTTGTGTGTAATTATGAGAAGGACAGATACTGTTTAATGTTCTCCAGGCACTGACTTCTGTGACCATTATTTATCCAAAATGAAATAAGAAACTGTTCTGATGCATTACATACTGCAAGGCTTGCACAACATCATCAAGCTGCACTGTGACAAAAACCACAACTTAATTTTAACTCATTCATTAAACAACAGCTCAGGATACCCTGGGAAGCCCTGTATTTAAAATAAAGAGTGAATGATCTATGCCTATATACATTTACATCTTTAACACAGAAAATCCCCTGCTGCCTCCTACTCTGAACTTAAAAAAAAAAAAAAGAAAAGAAAGAAATTTTCTTCCTTGGTAAACACAATTGTCTCTGCTTCATCTGGCTGCATCTCAGACTCAGAGGATGTATCTGATTTTACCGAGGATCAGTTATTGACAAAACATATTGCACTGATTTATCACTGTAATTTTTAAGTTGTATTTGGCTTTTACAAGAGGCTGTAGCTACATCCAGACTCAAGACCTATCCAATACACACACCTTTGGCTACATGAGCACAAATATTAATATTTGATATCTCTCTAGCTGCAGGACAGCTTTCTAGTCAACTTCATATGACAATTGGGAAGCCTTTGTTCACAGCAAATATGATTCTGCAAATGAGAAAACCAGTCACGTCTGCAAAAAACAAAGGCTTACCAACCACGTGCATGGTTTCCCTTTCTATTACACCTTAAATGTGTTGAGCAGTTTATTATTTTGATTTAGATATATTTAAAAGGGCTCTAGCAAGCATACTAAAAAATAAAGTGGTTTTCTTGTTGCTTTTCCTTGATTCAGATTCTTTATGGGCTTCCTTTTTAGCTTCCTGTTTTGTTTATTTAACAATTACTTAGTTTGAGGTAAATGGCTTATTGAACCATAACTGTGAGTCAGTAATAATATTAAAATATTGCTAATGTATTCTGTTGTAGATCATGAACTGTCAGCCTATTTACTCAGCTACTTGTTTTCCAACAGCAGCACATTTATTTAGTGAATACCTGAGTGACAACAAAAAACAAAAAAGTAAATGGGTGGAGACAGGGACACTGCTTCAATGAAGAGTCAGCACTCTGACCCAGAATCCAGTTCTTGGCAATCAAAAGTGTCCTGCAGCCTTTAGGTCTCTCTGCTGTTTGAATGCATCGGTCTCCAACACACAGCTTTACCAGAGCCTCTGAGTTAAATTCCTCTCAAATAAGGTAAATTACCTACAATATCCTATGTCCTGGTCCTAATATAGCCATTAGCTCATGACACTGCTGTTCATTTATAAAAGTTACTAACTATCAGGGAGAGACTAATTAGGATCTCAAATTAGTATTCCCAAAATGCACTTCAGCAATGACTAGTCTTCCAAACTGCAGTGCAGGAGTCAGTTTTCAAGAGACAGAGAGAAGTAAGACAAAAGGCATGTGTGCCTCTCAGTCTGTCTGCTTTTCCGAGCTGTTATCAGCTGTTCTAATAAAAGACTGTTTTTCCCTACAAGTCTTATCTCATGTATGCCTTCAGACAACCACTTACGGTAATGCAGATGATAATTATTCTGGTCTGTGAATGGGACTCAACTGTCAATTGACAAACACAAGTTACAGAATGGGGAGACACAGAAATACTTTTCCTGCTACCAAAAAGAACGACTCTAGCACTTGTGAAAAGTGGTTGTCTCTTTCCAACAAATCCAGCATCATCTTTTTCGTTATAACCTCTCTCCTCCGGTCCCTGTGCCACGCAAAGGATCACAGGGAATAGAAGAGAGGGATACAAGAAAGAGCTCAGCTCTTGGTTGCATATTATACAACCCCTTTGGTTAATTTGTCTGAAAGCTATCATAGCTATAAAGCTGTTTATTTTTTTGCTTTAAAATCCTTATAAATAATTTCTGATACATTTTGAAAAAAGCACACTTGTCACACAAGTGACAAATTAATTAATTATCTATAAGCAGGAAAAAACCACACTAAAATTGGGTACTATGCAAGAAGTGGTACAGAAATACAAAAGAAATATACGCTCCACTTTTGACACCAGGAGTGTCAAAAGGAATATTTACTCCCATGGCATTCTGGGTCAGAATGAATATGTTCAAACTGCCTCTGCTGGTCTGGAAATAGAAAAATAACAGTGTGGGCAGGAATAAAAAAGGAAACAAACGGCATTATAAACATTCACACAGATGTAAAAGCTAACAGGACTCAAGCACAGTAAGCAATTTCATATCAAAGATAACTTCTGCATTACAGAAAATACCTGGATTCATTATGGACATGCTATACGTGTCCACAATTGTCTTATCAGCTGATTGATTTAAATCTTGGTTTCCAGATTCTGTATTTTTACTTAACAACTTGTTGTCTCACAAAAAGTCTATGAGAAGATGATGCCCTCTACTCCTATAAATGTCCCAGCAGGAACACAGCACTTTGTTAATAAGGCTGTAAGTGAAAATGTCAGAATTACTCATTCCACAGTGAAGTTATTAGGTTTGAAACAAACAGTTAACAATTGTTGAACAGATGGTTTTAAATTGAGAAGATCTGAGAGTGCAGGGAGGAAGTTCTAGAGAGGACAAACAGGCAGAAAATAATTCCTCACTGAAAATGAGAGCTAATGCATCTCAGAATATTCTAATATTCCTTGAGAAAAGAGAGAAAATGGGGAAGCAGCTATGAATAAAGGAGCCTAATCAATACTGGACAATTATTTGTGTAATAGTTATAATTTATATGTGGAATTTTAAGAACTAAGTAATGAACTTGCTGAAGACAAGAAAGATAATAGACCACTTTCACACAGTTTTGAGGTATAAACATTTCATTGCCATTAGGATTTTTCCCTAACAAAACAAAGGAACTCAGAAAAGAAAAAATAGAAGATATTCGGGAGAACAGTGTTGTATGGAGACAAATTGAGAGCTATGGATGTCCTATTTGGTGAAGTATAATAGTCCATCAAGCAGCAAACACAGAAGCTAACAACCTACTGCAGGCTATTGCGTTTGAAGCTAACAATTTACTGTGAACTCTACAACTAAAAGCAGGACTGCAAGAGTCATTTCTGAATGACTCCATCTAGCATTGAAGTAAAAATGAACCAACCCTTTTCAACTGGTAGCTGGATAACTTATCATTTGATAGGTACTTGATGTCTGGCATAAGACAGGTTAAATACAATATAGCAGTAAAGAAATAAATATGCTTGCTCTGTGCTCTCCAAGACTTCTCTTTTTTAGAAAAGCATCACATAGACAAACTGCCTCCCTCTCTACTCAGGTGCAAAGAGGTCTAAACACATGCCAGATGCAAGTCAATTGTATACAGGGCATCAGTAACATTTAAATCCTTCCAGTTTCATGTTGCATTAAGCCTGACAGCTGAAGAAGTGTTTAATAAGCACAGTTTGGTGCTACTGTAGTGATTCACAGTCATCCAAATAGAAACAAAAAAGCTAAGTTTCACTGACAGTTTTATGTTCAAATATCTAATCCCAGCTGTTTATACTCAGTTAATTTTGTTTCTTAGCTGACCATACAGCACTGGCAGTGACAAGGTGATGCAACGAACTGCTCCCTCCACCTCATGAAGGGGTCCACAACTCAGTGAAGGGAATCCATGCAGTGCTGGACAAAGGGCAATAAAATCCACCCATGGCTACTGGGATGTTACTCCATGGAGTGATTTATTCCAGTGGGATCAGTTTTGCTGATCTATCATTTTCTATCTAGCTGTAAAATGTCTGGACAACTTTGATGAAGAGCACACCTCAAGTCTTAGCTACTAAAAGCCTTATCGAGTAGCTGCAAATTTTTTTGAACTTCTCTAGGATAAGTAGTTTAGTAAGTACAGGGCTACAAGGAAAAGCAAGTATTTAAACAATATTGACATCTACAGTCAAACAGTATTTCTAAAAATCAGATCTAACAAGTATTTTATTTATAAATCAAGCAGTGCTGCCATTTGACATTGTCCTGCAGGAGAGGAATCTGTCAGTTTGAAAACCTGTCACCCTATGGGTACCAAAACCACCAATTCTTACAATACAAGGTCTGACTTACATATAAATGACACAATTCCATAGCTAGTGTCCACCAGCTCCTGGCCCTGTGCTGCAGAGCCAGTGCAAGTGGGTTTGACGTGCCTCCTTTTCCAGCCAAGGTGTCACCTGAGCAAATATTCCATTCCTGTGCTGCAGCCTCAGCTCACAAACCACGGCTGCCCTGCCTGGCACAGACTCTCTAGAGCTCATGGAGTTTAATCCAGGCTGTTGCCAGGACCCGAGCCAGACTATTTATAGATAACACAAATATTCAGCTGACTTTTGTCATTGCTACAATGTGATACCTCCCAACTTACACATTCCCTTAGTAGGTAAAACACTGCCTTGGAGTTCTACCAAAGAACTCCAGTACATTTTGCATGTGTTATCACATTAGTACATACACTCACATACTAGGTAACATAGCATCTAAAGCCACATCTGACTGCACAGGCTTAAATCAGAGAAAAATTATCTGAAAACAGACATTGGTGCAAAACTAACAAAACTGAAAAAAGAAAAACTCAATTATATAAAAGCTTTTTTAAACACAAAGAACAAAATAACTACAAAATAACTTGAAGATTTCACTAATTTTCAAAATTGTTTCCACTTTGCTTTCAAGAGTGAAGCCATTAAGAAAAACTGAATAAGCACTGTTGCTTCTGTAAAGCAATATTATAAAGCAACATCTAACAAGAGAAATCTCTTGAGTCTCAGATTCACCTGTTCAACTGAATCACTCCTCAAAACTCATTTAATGTATATGTCATCTTAAATTACCTGAATCACAAATCTTAGAAGAAAAGTTTTATGTGAGAGACATTCCAATATGCTCAGGTCTAAATGATCATTTGACTTTGCACCAGTAATAAGGCATCTATATTCCTGAAGAGTCACCTAATCAGTTCTTAATACAATTTTGTAAAAAAAAAAGAAGAAATGAAAACAGACAATTCCGTTTTTTAAAAAGTTACGTTAGAAGGGCCTTAAGGCCATTCCTTAACACCATGATTCTGGAAATATGTGGTTAAAAAACAACTGCTCCTAATGCAGCATCTTTCTCTAAAGTGATAATGAACACTAAAATGTCAAAATGGCAAAGCTGGAGATATACCGCCCAATCTAGTCCTTTATGTACAGATGTAAGCCTACCAAGTCAATAGAACTGCAAAACCCTGCAATGTAACTATTAAAAAGAGTGAACATTTTTCTGTACTGAAATCAAGCCATCCTTTTATCTGTTCTTTAATTTAACTTGAGGACAATGGATGTATTTCTGAATGTAATGTTCAATAAAAATTACTTGTAGATTGCAAGCAAAGGATCCCTAATAGTATTTTGACACCAACAAAATGCTAGTGTCATACTTTTATTGAAGCATTTATTTATGCTTCATTTAAAAAATTTACTATATCAAGTTTGCATGCATGAAACAATTGTTAGTACACACATCTCATTTAGCATCGCAACCTGTGTAGCAAAGCTGGTGCTATCCTGAGCACTGTAAGACAGAATGGGCAAAGAACTACCAAAATTTCAAGAATCTAACATTAGGCATTTGTGTTTATTAAGTACATTTCAGTGATCTGCTGCCTTTTTTCTTCTCCCTCCCCTTGCCTTTTTTTGATTTATTTAGTTTTTTTCTAAGGTCTACAGACAGTTCAGAGCTAAACCAAATTTCCAGCCTGCTTGAAGAGTCCAGAAATAACTTACAAAACATTGCAATGACGTATCCTTAAAAGCAAATGTAGTCACGAGAGCAAATAAATTTGATGTCCGAATGACTTAAAAACTAGTCCAATAATAAGGATATGAATATGTTCATGATTGTGGGTGAGAATAAAAAAGATTACATCTGAAAATCTCCTACCTTATTTCCAATGACAACACAGAAAAATTGCCATACAATTTGACAAATTATAAGCCATAAAAGTCAAAGGTGGTAAAACTGACCTTGGAGAAGAGCTGGAGGCCCTTTAACAAGGTGAAGATCTAACCTGCCTTTCTCCCTACCATGTAAATCAAAAGCACCATTTTCTCCCCATGCAAAGTGGTTGTTGATATTCCCACATCACCCAGACAAAAAACTGCTGATACCTACCTCTCACCTTTAAGTTTTTTAACTTTGGGTCTTTCAAATTATAAGACCAAAAAGTCAAGTGAAGTTTGGTTATTTGTAATATACCTAAGGGTAGCTACCTGGAGTTAGCATTTATTTGCATAGTTTTTGGAAATGGAAATTGCTGGAGAAGTG
This sequence comes from Acanthornis magna, assembly GCA_036785705.1. Lineage (NCBI taxonomy): Eukaryota > Metazoa > Chordata > Aves > Passeriformes > Acanthizidae > Acanthornis > Acanthornis magna. The sequence goes on along the minus strand of JAWUZG010000028.1, from coordinate 16,921,078 downwards.
TTAAGTATTGCTAAGACAAGCACTGCCTGATCACTTCTGGCTATCATCAAGGCCAACTGATGCAGGGCAAATTCTCATCTTAATGCAGGTAGCCCTGCAAGCATGATTTAAATTTATATCAGGACAAATTATGCATCTATGAATACATTAATACAACCAGCACTGTGTCTTTCAGAAGGAATGAAAAAATTATTAAGAATTACCTAGATAAAAAGTGACTGTGTTGCAGAAAAGAAAGGTTTTAAACTGTCTGGGACAAAACAAATGATGTTATAAATTACAGAGCCATCATTTCTTTAAAATGCAATCTCAATTATGGAATTATTTCAGACCATGTTAAATGGCACATTTCTCTTAATGAACTGCCAGTTCTGTTCATGTTAATCTTTTTCTTTGCATATCAATATTTTTGTTCTGACTGCTGATGAATTTTTTCTTCTTTAATCCACACCTTTCCCAGTTAACCTTTAATATCTACATAGCTGATTATTTCCTGTGTAAAATAAATCTGCATAACTATTAACACACTAATGACATTAAAATAATTTTAAAACTTGGCATAATTCTCTCATTATATAATACAGTATGTTCTCTTAAATAAGGAAACATAAAACAAAATCATACTCAGAGCAATAAAGCAAAGACGGAGAGTATTATGGGAGCTACCTAGAAGGCTACATTCAAAAGCTTTACCATGAGTAGTACCTTTTTCTATAGTAATTTTTCCCTTTTACTGCTGCAACAGAAACAAGCAAAGAAGCTTCAAAACAATAAAGTTTTAAGGAAAACTTGAAATTTAAATGGTAATCAAATACATGGTAATCAAAAAGACATGAATTAAGGCTATGACAGAAGCAAGATGTGTAGGAAAAGAAAATGTACTCATATAAAAATGATAGAACACCATCACATGACTGAATAAGGCTTTTGTTTAAATAAAACAATATTTGTTTTAGATACATCTAGAGATTCATTTGGATGGATGCATCTCTTTTCACAGACAGCAGATCACAGTTCTCCATGTCTTTTGTGCAATTGTCACGTAACAGTCTAGTTCACACTCAGGTGGGCAATACAAGGCAATAAAAAAAAAGTCATGATTCTCATAATAACACAGCACTGAGCTAGCTGCAGGAAAGATAACATCCAAACCCCATGATCTTCTTAAGTACAAAACACTGAAACAGATTTTTCATCACAATTGTTTTAATGGTGTCATAACCAACTTCCTTTATTACCCTTAATGGATAATTAAGATGCTTTCCTCCTATTTAAAGGCTTGATATAACTCTAACTTGTAACAAGAGAGAATTGGATTGAACCCTAGGTAATCTGAGATGCGTTTATCAGGGGACACATTTAGTGAGTTACACCAATCTCCAGGTCCTTCATGCTTTTTAAAATATAAAACATTTTCCTTTTCACTCAATAATCCTACACAGTGTGTCTCAGTGGGAAGAGCTTAAGTTACAGCATCTGCTTTAGTAAGCGCTGAAAAGACTGGTATTTAAAGAATTTTAATTTCAATTGTTAGAAAGCAATCAGTGAAGACTAGCACAGACAAAAATTCAGTATGTGGCTCTACTTTGTATTAACTATTGGCAGAGAGAAGTTAAAATCTTAGCTGAATACAGAACCTCCTCACGGTTTTTGCAATTGCTGTCTACAGAGAGTAAACTCATGTCAAATCTATTCTTTCTTCATAGACTATGAAACCCAATTTCTGCCCATAAGGTATTCTTCCTAGTAATTTTTAACTGGTACCTCGACAAAACCAACAGATCTATGAAGCAAATTAGATGGAGATCCATGGTGAGAACAACAAACCAAATAAATATGAGAAAAAAAAACATTTCCAGCAGCACTAGACCACACCTTCTCCTCCATCTTCACCTCTGAAACAATCCTTTAGCCCAACTGCCAGAAATCAGACATATTTGCACTGCTGTTGTTTGAAATTTTCTGCCACCTACTCATCTCCCTCCCCATTTCAGCACAGATCTGGGCATGACAACAGAAGGTCACAAGCACAGCACATGAAGCACTTTCTCCTGGGAGGGAAAGGGAAGGAGGCAGCTTTGCCTACTCCCTCACAGCAGCCAGTTCTACCATTAGAAACCGAGAAGGAAGGTTGGGGGGTAGAGGGAAAGCCTATAACCCTGAGAAAGAAAAATAAATAACATGGTAGCCTACTCCACAGAGCCCACAGCTTTTGCACCCCACAACATTTATCTTTCCTCCAAGAAAAAAGGCTTGAAGGTGCCATAGCTATGTATCAGCTCTGCTCCTAAGCTCTGGCCTTACTTTGCCTGGATCCAGAAAGTGTGGATAGCAAGGGCTCTTTACCCTGACTCAGAAACATGTGATCCAGGCTATTCCAGGACAAACACACACAGTCTGCTCTGCTGCTCCAGCCCCAACTGTAAACAGCATCAGCAGCTTCTGCTCTCCATGGAAAATGAGGTATTTACAGTTAATTACAAAAATAACTTGTGCTTTATAAAGACCTGCAAGCTGACTCAGGTTTGAGCAGTTTGGGGTTCACTTTCCAGGTTCCCACTTCCTTTTTTTCCCAGCTTCCTCAAAACATTGTCACTGAAGCCATCTTCATTTCTTGATATTTAATACCACTAAAGTCCTCAAAAAAGCCCATTACTGTCCTTCCTGAGGGGTACAAGAACCAATTCTACAGATTTCAAAGGCTGTTATCAGAAAAGGACAGGCTGCACCTGGGGTAGCAGCAACCTCCCACAGGAATATGGGAAAGAAATGTCTTTTCTTTCCACGTTCAACTCAGACATGGCGTTAGAGGGGTCTGTGGACCTGTGTTTGGTGTAAAGTGGTTTTCTTTCCCAGCAGCAGCCTCTGATAACCAATACCCAGACAGCTTCCAGCCTTTCTCCAGTGCCTGCAGCAGGGCTGCTGTGGAGGGCAGGGGCTGTGTGGGGCCAGCTGCCTCAGGGGGGACCAGGCTGCTCCCACAGCTCACCCCAAATGCCAGGGGCTGCAGCGTTCCCTAGGCTCACTTAAGCCCAGGTGACCACAGGGAGCCAGCCTACATAACCAGAGGCACTCTCAGAGGAGTTTTGCTAACAATTTCATCAAGCTTCACTGAAAATATAGTATCAGCTCTTTGGGCACTGAGACAACTCCTTATATCAGCATCTTCAAGAACTGATACTCTGTGGAACATTTACACAGGAAAAACATAACAGTTATCCATGCAAGAAATCTTTTATGCTATTCAACCTTTTATATGAATTTTTATACAGTACATAATAAAGAAAATCTTACGGGATTCTTACTGTGAAGAAAAAAAACCCTAATCTTTTTTCAACTTGTCAACATAGTTTTAGCAATTTTAACAGTAAGCTACACAGGAATAACTTTGTCCCTCATGACTCTCCACAGAAAAGTCTATATGGAAATGCATGGAAACATCCTAATGCTCAGTTGCAGTTTTAAACTGCAACTCCATTGAGTATAATTCCCATTATTACAATCCTCAAGTCTCTTTGCTCCTGCTATCCATTATTAATCACTCTATGTATCTAGAAGCATGCATGGTTAAATCACCATGACTTGATTTTTTCTTTTACTACATCAGAGGGCTTTATATTAACAAAAGTCCAAAAGCTTAAGGCAGGACTTTCACCATGATACAGACCTCCTGCAGATCCTTACTCATCCAAGGAGATCCCCAAAGACAACAAAATGCAGTCAGCAAAATCTTCAGGGTCAGAGACTAAATAAAATACATTTTTGCGAAGATGTCATGCTGGCTTTTCTCTCCAAAGCCCATTCCCATAGATGAGAAAGAGCAACTCTTCTACTGCAGACACAAGCATTAAAGTACTAAGTTCCTGATGCTCCTTGTCACTTACCTTGCAACACTAGAATTTGTTGGTAGTGTTACTACAGTTTGAAGATTTTTTTTAAAGGACAAAAATGACCAAAAACTGGGACAGGGATTGGAAGGGAGAGCAAACATCTATTCAAGTATTTTCTACATTTTTCAATTTAGAAAATTATCAATCATCCAGTTTTCTTATCCCTGCAAATTACAGTCAAGCTATCAATACTTCTAGACCTGTTGTTCCATAATTTCAAATCGTACTTTGCACTTGTGTGCCTGCTATGTAGGCACCTAAACCATGCAGGTGCCTGCACAGTTTATACACTATGTCTTAGAGCCATAGTGCAGGCAGAAAGTCAGTATACATACTAAAAACAATCCCAGTTAAAACACATGATTACACAGAAGCACTTGCACTTAGAATAACTGCACAATCCAAAACAGAGACCAAACAAGCCTTCAAACTTCACATTCACACACTTCATGCAGTTCACTTCTGTTGCAGGCCTAACAGAAGAGTTGAAAGAGGAAGGCAGCTGCGGGGAAGATTCACAAACAAGAAACTCCCTGAGAAACAAAGCCCAGCAGCAGGTTGATCATCTCAGAGGTGAAGCAGACCAAGGGTCCTACTAGTGACTTGGCCAGTTTCTCTCACAGCGTCAGGAGTGCTTTTACTGTGTCACATGCTAGCCAAGTCTAAATGCTTTGTTCTCAACACACATGACCTGATGATTTTCTCTGTGCATTGAAAGGTGACATCACCTCAAAGCTATGTAAATCTTTAATCTGAAAATATCTAATAACAAATATAACTGTATTTTTCAACCCAGAAAGTAAAAAACTATTTTAACTAAAGGATATGTAAGAGTAATTTTGCTGTGATCAGATTAAACATCCACATTGTCCCTGGAGGTGTCAGAATATTAGATTGCTAGCGGCTGCTATATAAGAATAAGAAAAGACGCACAAAAAGAATAAGTCCTTCCTGGAAAGTCCCACACAGAAGGTGGGACTCACCTCCTACCTGATTATCGTCAGCTATTTAGGAACTTGGTGCTAGAGTTTATTAAGAATGATAATCTGCATGCAAACATAACTGATTAGCCAATCTTGATTTAGATCAGCATATACAATAACTAAATACCAAATCCAATCACTGAGAAACAAAACAAAACAAGCATGGTGTTTACTGTGTCATAGAACCACACAAGAAGGGGAATTTGCCTACTTCAATCTGCCAGATTGCTCAGGGCTTAGTCCAGTCAGGGAAGTAAACTGAGATTTCTTAACATCTCTGGGCTGCTCCAGTGCTGAAGTACTTTCATACCCCATATTTTCTTCCTTACAGTCAGTTGCATTTCAGCTTATGACCATTATCCCTCATCCTCCCACTGCGCACCTCAGTAAGGAGCACTGTCATGCTGTGCATCACCACCCTCTTGGTAACCAGCTCTTAGAGACTGGGAGACTGTAAAACTCACTTCATTACAGAAGGCAATCCCATGGATCAAACATGATTCACCTCAACTACAACTGGCAAACACTGTCTTCACACCTACAGAAACTACTTCCAAGAAGCCTCACTCCATTATTTTCTCAGGGATAGTGGTTGACTAAGTCTGCGATATTCCAGGCCTTCCTTCTTGCCCCCCTTGAAAATGGGCAAAACAATAACCTTTCTCCAGTTTCTGGGAACCTTCCTCAGTCTACAGTCTTTCAAAGACCGCAGAGAGCAGCCTGACAATGCCACCAGTTGGCTTTCCCTGTACCCTCAGGCACATGTGTGATTCTTGGCTCAGGAGTTGGAGTCTATGATGCTTAGGGGTCCCTTCCAACTCAGGAGATTCTATGATTCTATGAACTCACACAGGTCAAGATTTCTCTGAAGGTACCCAAGATCAGTTATTTTCCCCTCCCTGAAGCACATCTCTGAGAACAAAGGCTGTGAGATCTTACCCATGAAGACCAAGACAAGGAAGGGACAGAGTACCTCAGCCTTATTATCAGAGTCTGCTTTGACTTACACCACACACTTAACATGGAACCTACATTTTCCACAGCCACTTATTGCTCTACTCCATCACGCTCTTCCAGCACTTTACCTTTGCCTCCTCAACACCCTGTTGCTGCCAATCCTCCCTTACCGTGACGCATTTTCTTCCCAGATGCTTTAGTCTCCTCACATAGCTCCTCGGGCCCTTCCCACACCTCAGGCCCTTCTGCCTGTGGTGACCGAGAAGCACCCTCACACAGAGTCAAAGATAATATGCATTATCCTCTGCTCCTTTCACCTGTATTTGCTTCTATAGTCTTTGGTGTGTATGGTGACTCTACCACTGCCCTGGGCAGTCTGTTCCAACGCTTAACCACCCTTTCAGTCCTGATGTCCAACTTGAACCTCCCCAGCACAGACTGAGACCATCTCCTCTTGTCCTGTTGCTAATTGCCTGGGAGAAGAGGCAGAGCTCCACCTGGCCATTACCTCCTTTCAGGTCATTGTAGAGAGCAATAAGGTCACCCCTGAGCCTCCTTTTCTCCAGGCTAAACACTGCCAGCTCCCTCAGCCACTCCTCACAGGAATAACTCTCCAAACCCTTCACCTGCTCTGTTGCCCTTCTCTGGACTCACTCCAGCACCTCAATGTCTTCCTTGTAGTGAGGGGCCAAAAACTGTTCATAGGATTTGAGTCGCAGCCTTCCAGTGTCAAGTACAGAGGAACAATCACTTCCCTAGTCCTGCTGACCAGGATGCCATTGGCCTTCTTGGCCACCTGGGCACACACTGACCTGTGTTCAGCTGCTGTCAACCAGCACCCCGAGGTCCTTTTCTACCAGGCCACTTTCCAGACACTCATTCCTAAGCCTGTAGCATTGCACAGGTTTGTTGTAACCTAGGGCAAGACCCAGTGCTTTGCCTCATTGAATCCCATATAACTGATCTTGGCCCATGATCCAGCCTGTCCAGATCCCTCTGCAGAGCCTTCCTACCCTCCAGCAGATCAACACTCCCACCCAGCTTGCTGTCATCTGCAAACTGACTGAGGGTGCACTGGGATCCTCTTCCAGATCGTCAGTGAAGATATTCAATAGAACAGGCCCCAATACTGAGCCTTGGGGAACCCCACTAGTGACTGGCCACCAACTGGATGGAACTTTATTCACCACCATCCTCTGGGCCCAGACACCCAGACAGTTTTTAACCATCAAAGAGTGCATCTGTGCAAGCCATGGGCTGCCAGCTTCACCAGGAAAATGCTGTGGGAGACAGTATCAAAGACCTTATTAAAATCCAGGCAGACACACCCACAGCCTTTCTTCATCCTCTAGGCAGGTTATCTGGTCATAAAAAAAACAGGTTGGTCAAGCAGGACCTGGCTTTCACAAACCTGTGCTGTCTCAGCCTGATCCCTTGGCTGTCTGTATGTGCCATGTGAAGGCACTCAGGGCGATCTGCTCCATGACCTTCCCTGGCCCTGAGGTCAGACTGACAGGCCTGTAGTTCCCCAGATCCTCCTTCCAACCCTTCTTGTACATGAGTGCCACGTTTGCTAATCTCCACTCACCTGAGACCTCCCCAGCTAACCAGGATCGATGATAAATTATGGAGAGTGGCTTGATGAGTTCTTCTGCCAGTTCCTTCAATACCTTCCCGTGAATCCCATCTGGACCCACAGACCTGTGAGTGTCTGAGTGGCACAGAAGGTCACCAGCTACTTCCTCCTGGATTGCAGGGGCTCTGTTCTGCTCCCTGTCCATGTCTGCCATCTCAGGGGGATGGTGGCCCTGAGGATTACCAGTCTTTCTGTTGAAAACTGAGGTAAATTTCTTATGGTGTTACTCATTAGAGGTTCAAAATACTTTATCTCTAATTAAGACTGACATATGTGGGGGGGAGGGGAAATAAACTCATAGCCTAATTCACACCACAGGATCAAAAATAATTCTTGCACTTCATTCCACAAGAATTCCTAATATACTTTAATTTCCTCTGGAATTTTAATTAGATTTGAAAAAGAATGCAGGTATGGTGTTCAAGGACTATTTTTCATAGCAACAATTATTCAAGATGTGGTCTCCCCTATTATATCTTCTCAAGAAAGCCATTTTTTACAGCTCATCCATTTTTAATTTGATAAAGCCTCTGTATTCTGTTCTCACTTTTCATTTGACCACTGAGTCTTCTCATAAATGTTCATTTCCTAGCAGCTAGGGCACAATGAAAAGAAAAGCAAGTCACTGTTCATCTGAACAAAGACACTCCCACACAGTAGAGTATCTGTGTCTGGGAGCCCTGCTATAGAAAAACACATGCCCACAGTTATTCAAAGATTCCACTTCAGCCGCAGTGCAATGCACTGGCAGACATGAATAGCCTTTCTTTTACCTTGTTTATTCAAGAACTATGATCCACTAGCCTGCTTTTAAGTATTTGATATCCTACAGTGAAGATATTAAATAAGCCTGATGCCAAATGAAAAACTTCAGACATGACGATGATTTTTTGGTAAACTTATGAAACCAAAACCTGAAGGTCTTGTCCTTAGAGACTAAAAGGCCTTTGCTCTAGGATTTTATATTTATTATGCTAGCAAAGTCAATCCTATCTCTTACAGAAACTGATTTCTTGATAGGTTCTCCCCTGCCTTGAGTGCATTTGAAAGCAAAGCAACCACCTTTCTAATTTCCATACTGCTCCTCATGTAATTAATCAAGTATACAATCTAAACTGACTTCCTTTCCAAGCACATTACTGCAAATTAGTCATTCGTGGGAGAAAAACATAAAGAGAAATGGGACTGTGTTTTATATCTTGTTTAAGAAGAGTCTTTCATACTGGGAAGGTGGAAGATGGGTTATAATAATACAGTGTTTAAATAAGTAAATATGTATGGGGGCACACAGAGAGCACATGGGTGTGCTCTCATTTCTCATGCTTCCAGTGAAAGAGGTCATGACCCTTCAGACTTCAACCTCATCACTTCTAATTTTTCATCTTGGATCTCAGAGGAGAAATTTAACCCATCTGGTTTTCAGTTTTATGAGGTCATGAGCCATGAAAGAAAATGTAGCTTTAAAAAAAAAAAAGGAGATATATAATCTTCTCTCTGTGCATAAGAGTAGATTATGCAGATGTTTCTGTTATGTCAAGACAAAATTAAAAGAGAAAAAATATCTTCTGCACAATATTACACATTCATGTGTCTACCACTGTGTATTTCTTTCTGGTTGTACTCATACATTTCTAGTCCCTGTATCAAAGCCATACACAATGGTCAACCTTAAACTCCTGCCGACACAAAGCTGTGAAAATCCTGCCTTTGATGTCATCACTGGGATATTTAGCCTGGTGCTACAAGGAGGCAATAATTTCATCAGAAGTGATAGTTATATTTTCTACTACAGCAGGGCACAAACAAGCATCCCACCCTTTCTGCTCTCTGGCAACACCAGGCAACACAACCAGACAGAGTCAACTCACGTCTGAGTTGGACATATCACTGAGCAGTTCACACCCCCAGCAATGCATGTAGTAGGGCTGGTGAAAGGCAGGCTGTTTTCTGTTTTCTTAAAAAAAAACAACTAAGAAGTGTGCAGCCTCCCTCTCCCCAGGCACACAAGCATAGACCTTCAGCAACCCACTCCCACACCATAGGAAAAATTTTACACACAAAAGGGTTTGTGAGATCTTTTATGGATTTCAGCATCCAGCAAAGCTAGAGAACCACCATTACAATCTCCTGAAAGATTTATAATATGGGGATACTTGGAAGTCAGATTAGTTCATAGTGTTCTATACATAAAAATGATACAACAAAACTATTACACAGCACAACACCTTCAACAGAGGGTTAACGCATTTCACTACAAGAACACAGAATGATGCACCTGTTTCACATACTTCAGAGATGAAAGCTCATCATGCAGGAATGTTTTTTAAGCATATATTTCAAAAAACAGCAAATTTTGGAAAATGACAACAAAAAATCGTATGTAAAACCAGGAAAAAATTGCTTTAAATATTCCTTCCCTAATTGTCATACAATCCAAAGCCAATCATTTCTTGTGGACTGTGTCCACCTTAAGTCCTGTTCCCTTCTCCAGCATAGCAAATACACACTGAGCTGTTAATTGCAGTAATGCTAATTAAAAGACAAAACCTCATGACTGCATTAACAGTGAAATTGCCAATTAGCACACAAGGTTTCCTCATTACTGCTGCTGCATGAAATGTGAAGCATGATGTGGATAGCAGTCATAAAAATAAAAGACATTTTAAAAAAGCCAATAGGTCACATTTTCAGCTTACTTCAGAAGTTCTGCTGGAATCAGTAACTGAGAAGCTGACCTACAGGAAAGAAAGAAATTCCTACAACCTTTTGTGAAAACCAAAGAAAAATATTGCCATTTTCCACATCTGCATTCACAATGGTTTTCAGAGGAAAGAGTACTTGTCCTGGTGTAGCCACTAGAAAATGGCTTAAAAAATTATAAATAGGCAAAAGGCTAACATTTCAGTGGACATTTCACCCTGATTTTATACTCCACATAAGATTCCCCCACAAAAAAAAAAAAAAAAGGATACTGAAAGCAGTCCACGTGATCCTAGTGTCCTTTATTCTCCAGAAGGAACACTTATTCTTGTGTCCTTCAGTCTCTTTCAATGACCATTTAATGAAAGTTAATCCAAATCTCCACAACTCTAGAGCTGCTTCCACAAAGTGATTGTGTTTTTCATACAGTCTGTATTTCCTCAGGTCTCTCTCTAATTTTTTCTTCTCCTTTTAAGGGTTTTTAATTCTAATTCAGAGGTCTCATGGTAAATAAAATGGAAATACTTTCAGCATTATCTTCCTTGAGAGAACCAGAGTAGGTATTTGTTTTTCGCTTGCTCCCTTTTAATCAAGCATTTTGTTGACCATAATCAATTTCTTCACTCAGGAGAAAAATGTGCAATTATCTACAATGAAGAAGGTGTGTCTAAGGAATAGGGTGGGGGGGAAGAGAAATCAATGGAACCATCTGTCTGACATTCCTACAACATTATAAGAGACTTGTAATTAACTGCTTGCCTACCAAAGTCTGCCAGCTTTAACTCCCCCGTGTCACTGATCAGAAGATTCTGTGGTTTCAGGTCCCTGTGCAAAATGTAACGCTGGTGGATGTAAGACAGTCCTCGCAGCAACTGAAATAAAAATAACTGAAAAAGAGGGGGACAAAAAATGACCTCTGTTAATATTTTGCATATAACCACAGGTGATTTCTTCACAATATGCAGGGTGCTTGCATATTGCAGTAACATCGTGTCAGAATTCCTCCCAAACTGACTAATTCCCACCCAAATTTAACACAATGAAATTTCCATCTGAAAAATACTTACTTTGCAAGGACTAAACCCAGCCTCCAAGCCCTACTGTATCATAGATTCAATTTGCCTGCTTTAAAAAGAACAAGAGTAACACAACCATGTGCAGAAGGCTTGGTTTCTACCAAATTATAATTATATTCCATTTACCCATATGGCCTTAGAGATTAGGTGGTAGCCTGAAGACAGATGTGTATCTTCACTAATTATAGGAAACAACAGTACAGGATGGATAGGGATGGGGAGATAAGGCTGGGGGATGGGACACTGAAGCTAAAACAAAGAAGAAATTAATAGTATAACAATAATGCCTGTGTACCCAAGGAAATCTGCAAGTACAGTAGATTTTATCCTTCGAAGTTTATTTTAATGTATTTTTCATTAGGAAATAATAACTCTCACTGAATGTAAAGATGACTCTTGAAACCTACTTACAACAGTCTTAAAGTAAATTTAGATAGAAACCTAACTCACTCCCTGCAGGTTTCTTAGAGTCCTTCCCTGGACTCTATAAATGCTTACCCCTAAAACTAACCATCACTATTGTGCATTTTTTAATTTACAATTATGAACAAAGAGCTGGATGAAGAAGATCTTTTGTCCTCCCCCTTTCATCTCCTGCACGCATCATTGTCCCGCATCCTTACAGACACTTGCTGTGAAAGGCTGTGTTAACTGTCATGGGCTTTGTCAACACAAAGGGTGAATGAACTCCCAGGAGTTTTCTTTGCAGTTATGAAAAACCTATGCTAATGTACAGACCCTTCCTATTGCCCGAAATATTTTAAGAAATACTTCTGTTTCTAAACGGGAACACAAAAACACCTTCCAAAGCTAAACACGGAGGATTCAAGAGCAGATATGGACTTCGTGCCTCACAGCTCAAGGGACAGTGAAACATTCTCTCTAGGAAGATGCAGAAACCACACCAAAGAGTTGGGAAAAGTCAACCCAGGCACACGAGAATTTCTAATTAACTCACAACACAAGCATCCTATTTAGTGATTACTGAAGTGAAGAGACATTATAAAAAGGGTTACAAAATCTGATTATAGAAGAGAATAAAGGCTGACATGAAAGAAACAGAAATGTCATGTTACTGAAGTTGAAATGAATTTAATTGCATTTCATTTTTTCCCCAAGTGCAAACACAATACACTCTATGTTTAGCTATTTAGCCAGGGCACAAAGAGCCATATCAATCACCTTCTTGCCAGGGTTAGGTCTAACAATGTGCCGAGGAAACCTAAGAGCAAAATACAGAAACAAAGAATGGCAGGAAAGTCATAAGTAACATGCTCATTCCTTTTTGAATTGTGGTTTAAGTGGAATTCATGGCCCATAAAAACTATTTTAATAAGAGCAAGAAGCAGAAATGGCTTTCATTACAGCCTGAAAATATCAATTCAATTCTATTAAATTACTTCAAAATAATATTTTTTTTTTAAATAAAAAGACAGGCAAAATAACCAGTTAGCTAGGCTAAATCAATGGCATTTTACTTCAAACATTATTTTTAAATATGCAAAGAAATTTCAATTATCATGGTAGCTTACAGCACTGTAATCTTTATAATAACTCAGAATATATTTATAAATATCTTTCATTTGTCTTTAGTGCAAAGAGTCAAGTAATTTGACACGATCTGTTAAAAAAAATGCCCAACAACTTCACAGCTAAACAGAATAAACATCTGCTCTTGAGGACAGCCTTGGAACATAGTTTTATTCCAAACTTGTAGACATGCTGTACTCATTAAGTTCTTCCACAAAAGTTAATTAATTCACTCACACCTCCTTGGAGGAAGATCATGAAAGAGAAGGGGAAAAAAAAATCTTCCTGAATTCATTAAATGGTAAACTCAGATATTGTTTTGCTGCTTTTTCTTTTTCTCTTCACCTTTGTTTTTATTTGGCAATATTATTTGTGAAAAAATTTAAGTGAACACAAGCCTAACATCTGGCAGCAAAGTATTCTGCAAACCACAGGCCCTTTGTGATTTCTCAGGATGAGAAAATACCAAGGGAGGCCTCTACATTTCCAATGGTTCCTCACTCCACAAAAAGAAAAGCTGAATTGGAAAAAACTGTTTCTGATTCCTCACAAAGCACTTCTGCCCTCTCACAGTCAAATTCCCTCTCCTGATCTTGAGAAAACCCTTCTCCAAGAAACCCATTCTCTTTCCAGACCTTCACAAGGACAAAAATGAATCCTAGATGGCATACTATCAATTCTCACCTATATACCCAACCTGAAAGCAACATATCCCCTTATTATGGTCATACTCTCATCTTACTTGCTCCTTCCTCCACCTCACTCAATTCCGATCACTACAAAACCTCACCCTGGGGCTTTTGCAGGGGGTTTTGAACAAGCACCTGAAATGCCATTTCCCAAAGCCCTGCCGAACTGAAAGGAGTCAATGGCAAATTCAATATGCATTTCAACAGGTTGGTTGTGAGGATAAAAACAACACAGATTCGTAGCTCCTCAGCTTTTATGTTGGTAATTTTAATATTTGCATGGTCACACACAAGGCTGTGTAGGTATTGAATAACCTGCAATAAACAAACTAAGACATCATTAACTAAAACATCATTTGTATACAGTTTCTAGTTTATTAATAAGAACAAAGGTTTTGGTGATAAAATTAGACACAAAATTGTAAAGGTCATTGTGAGAGTTGAAAAAGACAGAAAGCAGGGCAGGGATTTGTCTCTAGAAGTCAGGTTTTCAGCGAAGTTTAACATTGAGAAGCTCAACACTTTATGTTCAGACAAAAAAATCTAACACTTGTGGCTTCAAGTCCTACTTATTTATTATAGCCATTAAAGAATACCTTTCTTCCCCTGATTGTTATGCAGCTCTCACTTTAATGAGCAACATATTTTAATGAAGAATTTTCATCATAAGCGAGAAAAATGCATGCAGGTCAAAGCTAATTCAGGGTTTATGGACTGTGATATTAAAAGAACATTAGCAGTTCTTAAAACTTACAAGAGAAAGCCCTCAACTCCACAAAGGGGTGAGTTAGCACCTACACAGACTTTCAAGTGTAACGCCTGGAGAACCATTTGAGCTATATGCAACATTTAACCAAAAGCCCGAAGTAGTTTTAAAATACTACATTTTCTGAGAGATTTGCAGCTGTCTGGATGAACAGCCCAGCTTTCCTGGTGCTTTCACGAGCCTGGGTGAGTGTACAACTTGAGCCTAATGTGCAGGTGGTCCATGTGCTGCAGACAGCTTTACCATCTGCTTGCCTCTGAACAAGCTTGTAAGTTAGACACAGACCATACAAAACACATTTAAAGGGTGGGATTGAGGGCAGCTAACACTGCCTGACTTGGGTTCAGATAGCTCTTTCCAGTCTTACGATAAAGGGGACCACTCACACAGTCTGTGTAAAGTACTGAGATGACTCCATTTAGGTGTCCTCCATTGCCAGAGATGGCAGAGTTTCTGGCAAAGGACACCGGGGCAAGTGAAAAGCAGAAATTCACAACGTGCCTAAGGAGATTCTCCAGAAACTGTGCCATTTCCATAGAGTCTCTGCTGAGGCACTGAGGACCCCAACGACAGAAAGGATGCTGGCCAAGAGGACAGAATAATGATGCCTGTGGAGGGCTTTCTTAAGTCTTTCCATGATGGCACAGAGGGACTTCTAAACTATTTTCTTCATTTGAGCTCCCTTAATGCATGTTGTATTGTGGGAATAAAGGACCTGACCCTAAATAGAGAAGTAGAAAGCTACACAGAACTAGAATGCCACATGGAACTCTTTAGTCTACAGAAGATGCACAAAACTCTTGGTTCTGCTCTCTTGGCAGCAAAAGACTGCAAAAAAGGCCGAGATAACCTGGACCAGGAGTTAACATTATTTCAGAAGAAAGCTCAAAGCAAGCCTGAATTAATGTGTGTTTTCTTTAGCAAGCTCATACTGCTCTATTAGCACAGTTACTTTTGAAAAATAATACACAATACCACACATATCACCCATCACCGATAACACAAATGCCCCTGCATGCTCTGTGTATCATGTCTGGGTATTACACAATCACCTGAATTCAGAAGTGTGTATTCAGCATCAATCAGATCATATTCAGTCTTAATAGCCTTCAAATCTAAAAATACCAGTAAAAGAAACCCAACTTGGGACATCCCATCTCATGCTTGCAACCAGTGAAGTTCTCCCTATCATCCAGAGGATAGTGCAGCCTTCTGTAAATTAATGGCTATTTAAAAAGGCAAAAGGAGGTAATAAATCACTACAGTGCTATCTCACAGCCTTGGAAATAAATACACCTGAACGCATTGCTCAGTTCCATTTGGGTTTACTAGACTGTTTGGGAGTTTTAGAATTACCTGTTTTAAAACATTAACAAAAGAAAAGGCTACCTGGTAATATGTCCTATCACAGAAGCAATGAGAAATGTCCCTCTGTGACTTCTGCTAGTATGTCAAAAGCTCATCTAGCACAATCTTTTTATCACTCTTGGTTTGGTATTCATTTCCATTTTCTCCACTGGGATAATAACCATGAGATAAAATCCAACTTTTCACTTCTAACTGTGTACTGGGGAAATACTGAACATTTTAGGTCAAAGCTTTGTATACTCTGCTGCTTCAATTGTCAGAAGAAGAAATTCCAGGAACAAAGTATTGACTTGAGACAAATTTGCATCACTACAAATAAGGAAAATCTGAAAAAAAATTATTAGCTATTCGAATCTGCAGGATTTTCAGGATCATAATAAGCTTTATCTCACTAAAAGGTTTCTCCTATCTGACTTCCCTGGAATCAACTGAGTTCTCTCCAAAAGAATTTTAAAATAATTCACTCCAAAATCCATTTATAAAGGTTTCTACCTTGCTCCTGGATTCCTTACATGAGAGTCTTACCAAAGGCAATGCACACAGAAATGTATGTGATACAGCCACTAGAAATGTGCATCACATCACTGCTTAAAAATACATATATATATATACAGATTTTTTCACTTATTTGCAGCAAAAAATGCAAAGGAAAGAGATTGGAACGTGTTAATTTGCTAACTTCTATTCTCTTTGATGCTCTTTTAATCATTTTTTGTCCCCTCTGGGTACTACTATAGTCATTTGCAATGAGGAAGGTGTGCTTAATTAACTGAGTATAAAGACACTCCCTTATGATCAGTTATAGTCATCAGCTAATGTTCAATACATGGAAGACTCAGGTTATTTTCTTCTGAATAGCAAAAGTAAAAATAAATTCAATTCAACTGAATCTGCTTTTCTACCTTTCATCAACTCACTTTAATGCCGAACTAGGTCAGAGTGGCAATTGTGGCCTCACTGATTTTAAAGATTTTCAAGTGTTCTCTTTCTCCCTACAATATATATGTCTTCTTGCCACATGTGAATCATGAAGATCATACAGACAATAAATTGCACGTGCGCTTATGAAAGTGACATTTTTCTAGCATGAATTTTAACACACTAATGAAGATTCTGCATTAACTGTTCACAGTTGTGCATATTATCAAATCATTGAGTGACAAGACTGACATGAAGCAGAGTGAAATGCTGATGCCATATTTAATGTCTGATAACTAAAAAGTCTAATTTAAATAATCAATTCTCAATGCCATGTGTAAAAGACAACCTTAATTTGGCATAACATTATTCTGTCTGCTGCACACCTGCTTGTTCACTGAATGAAGAATAAAAAATAGCACCTTATCAACCACGTTAAACAGCATCGCTTCTTACTTAACATATCTGCTGAAATACACTTTTAATTCAACCTCACATCAGCAGCATGACCAATTTTACTGAGTAGGAGAGAGATTTCAAAAGCATGACATTAGATTTGCTTCCACTAACAACGGATAAAATTGAAAGGAGCACCACAGCAGGTTTTCACTTCAGAGTAAGACTGTTTTCTTCAAACCCCAGTAAGTCAATGACATGAAAATTCATCCCAGGTAGATCTATGACCATGGTTTAGCTGCCCACTTCCTGTGCACCTTAGTCTATGGCACTCAAGCTCCTGGGCAGACACCTCTAGTTACACACAGGTGCTCACACACCACAGCTCTCCCTACATCATGTAACATGTATTTGTCACATGGGGATGCAGGGCTGGCCATGCAATCCAACACACATCTCTCCGCAGGAAAAGGGGGAACAGAAACCTCCTGTCCATGCCACAGATGTTGATATAATGATATAAGCCTGTATTGTTAACACAACTGCCACCTGAAACCTAAAGCATTTTTATCCTCCTTTTCAGACACTATGCTTTCATAAAAAGCACATGGGTTTGTGTCTTACTAATAATAAATGCAGCTACTGCTTAGCAAGAGCCAGTATGCAATGCTCTGCTACTGCCAAAGTTCCAGCAGTGTCACTTAAATGCAGTAAGCCTCATATAGATAGGACACAGGAGCTGCCCAATCCTTGCGTGTTCTGGATGCTTCCCTACCCTTTGTGTTGAAGAATCAGTTCAGTGATAAATATTAATGTTTACAGAAGACATCAGATGACAACTACCCTATGGCTTTGACTCAAATTATTAATTTTCCCATTAGTCATCAAACACCAAAATTACTCAACTGACAAAACCAGATTCAACTTTTAAAACTGCAACCATTAGTTAAGGACAATGTTCACAGTGTTGCAGTACAGAGAGGAATACATGAATACTGTAAATGACTAAATGCCAGAGATTTCAGATAATATCAGATAACAATCAGTGTATGTCAACATTTTCAATCCAATGTGGTGGAGACCAGCATTAAACCCTTGGTTTAATAAATCCAATATTTTTATCATATCTGGGGTTGTTTTAAACTATATGGTTGCTACAGAGTTGACTGACCTCTTCTTGAGTATTTAGCACAGAAAAATGTTGCAGCATCCCACTGTGTGTCACTAATTGCTATCTATTACATTTCTTTTAAAATACTTTTTAAAAATTTCAAAACAAACTAATTACATTTTTTTGCTGAAACATAAGCATATTTTTACAGAGATTATTGAGCTGCCCTAGGAAACTCAGTACTGAAATTCCAATCCACATTTTGCCATATACCCTGACTCAGTATTACAGTGATAAAACATATTTTAAAAGGTTTTGGTGGGGGTAGGGCTTAGTTAGTTGAGGTTTTGGTTCAAAAATAGTCATCCATTATGCACGGAAGACTGCTGTGCCCTGCTTCCTAGGAGAAAGGAATCAAAATTGAGATGGGTAAGAGCTGAAGTCTTGAAGGCTCCTGGGAGAAGGCTGAATATTCTTGTTCCCTGCATGCAATGCTCCACAAGAGAGTCTGCCTATTTCTTCTTATCACTTTTTGGCCCTAGGAAGAGAAAAGGTGCCCAGGGAAAAGAACAAATCAGTGCAGCAATATTAGATAGAATAAGAACAAACTGGAAGTTCCTTCTGCCTCTGGTCACAGTAGACTACAGGAGGCTTCCAAGTTGCCTGAAGTAAAAGATTTTGAGAGTGATTAAGATACAGGGATGTTTTTTTTTCTGGTTGACAACCCATTGTCATTCAGGCTGGTGTTGCACAGATTAAGGAACAGTGGGTCAGAGGCAAGTGCCTTTTTATATTGCCAAATATGGGGTTTTTTCGGTCAAATGCTCACACAAATCGATATTATCTCTAACACTGCAAGCAGAAGAAAAAAGGCAGAGAGAAAAAATTCAGGATGCTTTTCTCAAAAGACTCCAACTATCTCAAGGCAGCATCACTAATTAAGAAGCAAATCAGCTTTCATTAATAGATTTATTTTTAAGGCAGGGATGCAAACAAGCAATGCAGGCATGACAGATGCAAGCCTTTGCTCCACTTATTCTACCAGTATTAAGAGTTACAGTAAACAAACTCAACTACAAAATAAATGCATCAAGGCATAAAGATTAATTTATGTGCTTAACTGGGAATGTAATAATATGGAGTACAAGACACAGTTAAAACAAAGGTGATACTTCAAAGATTAGAAGAAGCTAAGAACAGTTATATTTTCACGGGACATGCTGAAATGCACAAATAAAAATACACTTAAAAATGAAATGATGAATTTACAAAACCAGAGCCATTTATGGACAGTTGCAAACAAAGGCTCAGGAGAACCAAGACAGTAAGACAAAAGACTGGTGGAGATAGCCCTGTACCAGACGGAAGCGGACATAAATCAGAATGAAGATAATAACAAAACAAACAAAAAAAATCACTGGTAGGGACATCTAGTTGCTCTGACCCATTAGAGTTCCTGCTGTTGGAAGCAACCCAGATGTTCCAGCTGAGCATGGACTACCTCTAAAGGCTGCAGCACTGCAGGGAAGAAAGCCAGGACTACAGATGTGAGGTGTCTGGGCCAGGAGGAACAGCACAAGCAGAGTCAGGAGCAAATCTTGTACTTCAGCTTGCCACAGTACATTTTGCATCTTGACAAGCAACACATGGTACACATATAAATCAATTCCTATTTCCAGTCATGGAAAAGGCTGCAGTGGTAGCTTCCAGCAGAAACATAATTATATATGGGGCCACGTATTTAAGATTTATTGCTTGGCTTCAGTTGTGGAAAAACTGAGAAAGACATCTTTAAAATCAGACAAGAGAAGATGAGGCCGTGCCTAGTATACAGGGACTTATTAACTGATCAGCTTTCTTCTCAACATCTCTATAACACAGTACACAGTATATTAATGTAAAGTTTTAAATAAATGGTAAATAAATGGCAAGTTTGTTAGCTACTAAAGATGTAAATAATTGTGTATTTGGAGCTAATGAAGTTTGCAGAATATATGGACTGAAACACCTGCTTTATGCCAATTTCCCTTCCAGCTGATGAAGATGTACCTGACCACATTTATGTCATCAGGATAACTGGTTTAACATTATCAGGCACAGGCATTTTTAAAACAACAGCTCAGCTTCACACACAAACTCCTTGAAGGGTTTAAAGCCTGATGTTATTTGCAAGACTTGCACCTTCACCCACGAATTATAAAAGTCTGAAATCATTATGTGTCAATACATACATACCAATAAAAATGCTCAACTTAATACTTTGGGAAGCAATATTGTTTTATTCACCTAAGCATATTGTCCCCAGACTGCTACAGCTGCCAGCTGAGACATTCTTCCTTATAATTCCACATACTTATAATATCCTGCTTAGTCTTTATTTAAAATAGTTAAGTGACAGCAAATAGCCTATTTAAAACCACAAAGAAAGGCAATGTCAAACACAACACCTGAGGGGACAGCAATATGTGTGTCCATCAAAGTAATTTGGATTTTTATTCTATTTACAATTCTTCATTTAAAAATAAGCCTGAGGGAACAAGCATTGTCTTTAACTTGCTAATATGGAGAAAATTCAGAAATATAATTAGGCTGAAGATATCCTACAGAAACCAAGATGTAAGTAAACAATGGTTTTGCTTCTGCCTTCCTATAAAATACTGTTTTACAGGAACTACTGTATATATTCTTTGGAAAAAGAAAGATGTGTGATTATGTGGGTTTGTATTTATAAAAACTGGCAACAAGCCAGAAAGGAATATCCATCAGCAGGCAGTACTTTCCTCAAGAACAAAATTAAAAGGCAGGGGGTCTTTGTCATACTGGGAGAGCATCAATGGCTTAATCCCACAGGTTAGCCCCAGAGAGCTGAGACTAATTTATTGCTACTGGAATATAATTGCTCAACTGGAAGCTTTTAAAATGGATTTAGGGATCACATAACCACTGATTCTGAACAAACACTGTCCAAAAGTCTGACTAAAAGTGAAATTACTGAAGGACTGCTAGAAAGAAGGGGCTGGCAGGGAGAGAAGGCTAATTAATATGGCTCAGCTTAACCCTTAGAAATCAGCTGTGACTCCAAACAGACAACTTTGTCCAGAACTTTGCCACCAAAACAGGTGGCAAAGTCTCAATTGCATAAGCCAACAAACTGAGTAGAGCACAACAAAGCATTAAGATATTACGAAATAACCATCTTCCTCTGAAACAAAAGTGCAGTGCCAGCTTTTAGTTTGGCATGCTGGTGAAGGTCTGGGAATTTTTAGCACACATGACTGGGTTTCTGTCCTCCCAGCTGAAGAAAGCACTCTCTTAGGCTATTTTTAACTCAGCTCTGAGAGCAGGTATTGCACTGAAAATCCCAAGCAGGCTGATTCATTCATTAAAGTGATAGAACCTCAAATCATGATGCCAGGTTTTAGTAATTACTGCATGATTAAGACTAGCCTTTGCTGCTGGCCTGGCAAGAGAGTCTACTAAATATATATAACTGATTTTCATCAATATTATTTAAGGAAAAAAAAAGGTTAATTGTTCAATGGGACTGCTCATGTTTCATCTGTTGATTGAAGTTTCATCTGCTCCAACTTCCACATTTTTTCCTTCCCCCTCCCCGAATTTACTTTTATTAATAATCCATTGGCACTTGAAAAAACATGAACCAGCAGTACATCAGGATTCCACACTTGGCTACTCAAAGAAATATTTCTAATGTGTCTATAAGCTTCAAAAGTGCTGTTGAGCACTGTTAAATGGTGCAGATAGCCACAGGAATACAAGCAGCAAAATCTGAAAGGGAAATGCTGCTGCTGCTGCAGCTCCTTCTGAGGCTCCTGTTTTAGAAGACAGGTATCCCAGGACTTAGAGGAGTGACACACTAGCAAGACTGTTATATCCATCTTCCTCAAAGACAAGCTCACTGGGCCCTGATATGATGAAATAAAAGTACAGTTATGTGAATTATGATGTCTTTTTCAGCAGGGAACAATTACAGCTACAATGACTACTGCATATCAGACCCTGAGCTACACAGCACTGCAACCTTGGAGTAAGACTTACAAATCTGAAGCAGCATAAAAAACCTTCAAAACCAATCTCCATTTTTCCCAAAACTCAGAGAAATGAACATAAAAGTGTCCACCTGGGGAAATGAAACACAACCACAAGCACATTCAACACCTGAAACTCTGCTTAGGAAACTGGGCAGTGAAGAAAGCTGAGAAGTTGTAGGGGTGGAAAAGCAGGTCCTACCTCACCCCTTTACTACCACACTCACAGAGGCCCTGTGAAGCTGGCAATGAGATGAGACCCACAGGCTTTCCCTGTCCATGCCAGTGAAATGTCTGAGTGACGGACATTACAAGGATGTTACCTTGCAGCATACACACCATGTATTTTCTAAAAGAACTTTTTCTTTTTTTAATTTTTTTTTTGGCCAAATATATGCAAAAGGAGAAATTTTCCTCACTTTTTTCTTAGTTGGCAGTAATTCTCATCTAAACTCATATGTTGTAGATGCCACTTTTCATTCAAAGAATACAGAAAATTAATGAAGCTACATGATGTGCAACAATGATCAGCTATAGCAGAAGAAAAATACTTCCTCTTTTAAAAATAATTTTCTTTTTTTTTTTTAAACCAAACAGGCCTTCTGAATTTTCCAGAAAAGAGAGAGAGAGAGTTTTCACGAACTTCTACATTTCAGTAAGTTAAATACTGGAATAAAGTTCTCAGTATGACGACTGAAGACTTAAACACTTCCAAAGTAGAACAACAATGGAACTGATGGTGAAGTGCAAGACAAGTGTAACAAGTATCATCCGAGTGATCTATATATACATGACACATTCTGCATGTCTGGTTGGCTTCCATTTGATACTAAAATCATTTGGCTGACTTCCCAAATAGTAACTGGATCAAGTCTCTACTCATCTGTCTTTCCATTAAATCCTACTAATAAACTCCTTCCTGCGTGATGATTCTTAGTACCTACCTTAGAAGGAAAAAATTTCTGAAGTGAGATCAGCTATGAAAATGCTGATCTCACCCAAGTAAGTGAGCAAAAAGATTAGGGAAGATTTTACATGTTCATATAAAAAGCAGTACATTCCGCTAATACAATTAATTGCAGTTCCCTCAAATTTGGTGAACTCACACTGACTTACCTAATCGAAGATGTAGCACTGACAGCCTAAAGCATGTTTACCCTGGGGTTTTAGGGCAGTATTGTCTTAAGAGCAAATGTTCAAATGGAGGGGAGGGATTACCAACACCATTAACAGCATTCACAAATATATTTTGGCTCTGAGTCAATTTTACAAACTTCAGAAGTTCTATTGTGGGAATACTCAAATACTTGAATTTGTAATTATTTCTAAAGAAAACAAATATTTAAAAATACAATTCATATGCCAGTCATTTTCCCTTTAGCTAGCAATCAGTTTCTATGAAACAACTGACATGACATTTTTCACAAAGTTACTGCTACTGCATTTGCCTTGAATGTGTGCTCTTTTTGACTCTTACCTTCACATTCTCTGGATGAAGCCCTCCAGGGTGTTTGTCCATGTACTGACATAAATCAGTGTGCTAAAAGAAAGTCAGATGGAGAAAACTGTATTAAGATCCGTATGACTGCAGCAATAAATATTCCTCTACTTAGGAGTGGATAGAACAAATGGAAAATAAGATTTTTTTTCTAGCCACACGTGCAAACACATACTTGTATCTTTACACTCATTTTATTTAACAGCCTTGATAACTGATATGAATATTCAACAAATGCAAATTAGTATTTTTTTCTAACAACCTGCATTTAGTAGATTAATTACCTGAATTTTACTATCATTCTAAAACTTGTAAGGACAGTATCACCACCAACACCACAAAGATAATATCTAGACAGAAGAGGAAAAACCTAAAGGGAGAATCTCACACTCAACTCCCATTGTTCACATTAAAACATTGTCTTTTAAATATAATTTTACAGTGATTCTAGATTAAGATGGCTTAAAGGTTTAGAAAATAAAGCTGAAAGGCATTGCATACCAGAGTACTGAATGATACTTTTCAGCTCAAAAAGAAGCACATATTATAGACATGTACAGCCATTAAATACAGATACTTTAGAAAGAAGCTTCATGGAAAATTCAAAACCTATGTTTTCACTTCATAGTTACCTATATTCCCAACAAACACAGCATAAAATCTCTTCAGAAAAAAAAGCAGACCTGTAATGTATAGATAAATGTTATTTTTAATAAATAAATATTTATAGCTTTCACTCTGGAAACACTTTTCTCTGAATTCTTGTCTTACATTTCTACACTTCAGCAGCATGGTTTCAGTCAAATGGTATGTTACTTCCCTGATGTGCTTGCACAACTCAGCTTCTGGAATTATGTTCAGAATAAAAAAAGCAAAAATATGCACTCGATTAACCAGCAAATACTCAGAGACAGACTCTGCCTTCCACATCTGGTTTCTGAACACATCTGGTAAAAATCATCCAACATCCTTTGAAAAGCTATTTGGCAATACCCACCTCACATACAGAACAGCACAACTAAAACCAGGGAGTTTTCAAAGTGAGAGTTTTGGACAAAAGTTGCCTTCCACATAGCAGAATGGTCTCTCTGCAACATTTCCCAAACCAGGAGTCATTACTGAGTTCTCCTTTGCAGAGTTACACAGATACACAGGAGAGCTCACACCCAAGACACAAAATTCATTCTGGCCACAACTGTCCTGCATAATCACTTCTGAAATCACAAACTACAAAACCACACTGTGCAGGTAGAATTAACATTGCAAAGACATAAGATGCACTGGATGATTAGGCACTGCACTAGCACAACTATTTTCAGGAATTCTTAAATGGCTTCAAGAGAACGAGAGCCCTGATTGCAGGAAATTGCTCAAATCCCAAAATGAGCAGTGTGTGTATCATGAGGGCAGAGGGCATGCTCAAACAGGCAAACCACATGAAATACAACAAAACAGAGATTATTCCAAAATGCAAGATACAGCTAGCAATTCTTCATAGCTTACAAATCAGTGAATGCCTTTACAAAGAAAATTAAAAGATAAATTAAAAATATTAATTCCATATATAATACCAGTGGATTCTTAGCGTCAAAGAAGTGCATTTTGCATAAAGACTATTAGGTTTAAATACTTATTCCTCATTTCTGTAAAATCTTTAGCCTTAAGGTACATATTCCCCTTCCATTCTCCCCATTAGTTTTCTGGGACTGCATCAATAAACCAAGGCACAAATGGACCAGTCATCCTTCAGTATGCATCACCACATTACAGATTTTTGTCTTGCTTACTGTATCAACACCAGGAAAACATACTTAAACAAAGTCATCTGCTAACCTTTTCTTTTGTTTTAATGAACTAATAGGCTCTGAGTACTAACCCCAGCACAAGAGTCTGCCTCCGGCAAAATATCAGCTGAAATACCATTACTACAGGTGATGGCTGGTGTTAAATAAGAAATTTGTGGGAATCCACTCATTCTAATGGGTTATCTGTTACTGAATAGAAATGCCAGTCTTTGAATAGTGCTAGCACCTGCAGTGCTCAAGAGAAGTTTAAAGAAAAGCCTGGATTTTCACTTTAGAGAGTCCATTAGGGTGGCCAGGAAAGCACTTCCCATCCTCAGCCACAGCCATCAGGGCCCCCGAGCAGAGCATGCTCCCTCATGTGGGCTGGCTCAAGGAATTATCATTTTCCTGCAGTTCCGTCTGTCATCCTTTGTGAGTAACAGATAACCTGGGAGGTGGGAAGTTCATTGCCACCTTCACCTTCTATTCATTTCTATGATTTGCAAGTGGTCAGCCTGCAGAAACCAGATCAGAGCGAGACAAACCCAGCGTTACTTCTGAAAGTCCCATTCCTGAAGCCACACCCTGCCAGTCACCCACTAACTGCATATTTTTATTCACCAAAAGCTTTTTGTCCTATTCAGAGTCACAATACTAGGAATAGCAATGTCATATTTTTATTTCAAATATACTTGTAATAAATGGTGAGGATAACCCCATTTTCTTATGCTTATACTTCAGCTACTGCTTGGATGCATTTTTTCCCTATAGAAACATCAAAAACAGTCATGTTTGTGTTATCCATCATTAACCTATTTTTCCTACCCCAAGGATGAAGACAACTGGGAGCCTGATATAACCTTCTGCCATCAGTTTAACCATTAAAAACTGATTGAACACATCTACCTAAAATTCAATGTAAGCAGCAATTTCCTCAGAGTCCTGGAAACCTTACAGAGTCATTGCACTGCAGTCTTCTGGCATTTATTTTTTTCCCTAGACCCACACTACAGACACGGAGGAATCTCGACCAAACCTTCATCCAGACAGGGAAGAGAAATAGAATGTCTTTTCTGTTCAAATTTTTCAACAATTTGCTTTAATAAAACTAAGAGTCCTTCTCATAAAAGTAACTAAACATTATGGTACAAACCATAAAAGCAACTTATAATGTTAGAGTGCATTGCTCCTCACTTTAAAAAAAAAGAAGGTAGCAGCAAAGCAAAGGCAGCATCAACTGCTCCTCTTTTCCCAAGGCAGGGACTGAATGCACGTTGAATTAAACATTAGTATAGCCAGGAAAACTGACAGTGCTGCCGAGACAGCTTTTTCTAAACCTGTTTTCCCTTTTGGCAGCCAAGTGTCTGCTCCAGCGCTTGTGTGCACAACTGACACTGAAGAAGACAACATGAATGCAAGTTTCAGGAAAGCATTAGAAAAGAAAACAAGAGAGCAAGCTGGATGAAAGCAATATTCTAATGGTACTCCGTGAAATTGGTACCATATAGATGAAAGGAGTCTTTTTCTTCATGCCATATTTCAAGGTGGAAGACAACATGCTTTCCCAAGTGGAAGAGTGGCTCCAAATGCAGCATGCTACACTTTGACACTAGAGTCTTTGCTGTGGTCACCACCTTGATCTAATAAAATATGTACCCTAAAGGAAAATTCAAGATACAATCACATATTGGCAGTAACATAAAACTATACTGAAACAAGGTACAAAGACAAGAAGCAAACTGACCAATACACCTTTTACAGTCCATTCTCCATCATCTCAGGGAGTGAGGCCATGTCACAGGAAAACACTATACACTGGGAATCCAGAACAGAGACTTCCAAGTAATTGCACACATTCTGATCCCAAGTGGGCCTGGCTAGACCAATTCTGCTTCGAGCTAGCTTTTAACAACTCTATCAGCCATACTGTTAATCTCCAACACACATAAATCACCAAAGTCACACCATGCTGACAGAACATTTGACATTATAGTTTAAGTTCAAAATCCCATTAGTTCCTGCTCTTTGTACTCCACCAGTTCACCCACACCTATATATACAAATATTCTACTAGCACTTCTCTGCTCATAACAGCTACACAAAAAGCAATAAACAGAGATAAATCACATTTCTATAGAGAAGAACTCAAAAGCTAGGGAAGTCCAGAAGTAGTGGGGTTTATCCAACCTTTTATTTGTTTCCCCATTAAATGTGTATTATGATAACACTTAAAAGGTGTCATGTAATCACATACTTTTATTCCTTCCCAGGCTTAGACATATTCACTGAACAGAATAGGAGGTACTTGATTAAAAAGTGGTTACACTGTTTTATGGTTAGGGTTTTTTTTTTCTATTCTCGAACAGCTTGCAGTGTCTGGCTTTTTACTACTTTGAAGAAAGAAATATAAATCTCACAGGTTTTCCTATCCTGCTTATTGCTATGCTATTCACGTGCTTCAAAAACATAGAATAATTTCATAGCAATGCAGGGGACATAAGGCATAACTTCCTTCTATCAGATAGGGAATTGAAACAAATAGAAAAAAAATCCTAAGGATCACTGATCTGGGCAACTCTAAAAAAAGGTTGGGTTTGACTTTTCAGAGTATTTGGCGCTATTTTGCCTCCTGTATTCTGACTGACTGTGGTGATAACGAAAGATATTCTGGTCTTCACGTGCATCCTTTGCCCCCGCCCCCCACTTCCTTTTTGCTGTCTCTGGCAGGCGCTGTGGTTTGTCCTGAGCTAAGAACACCAGGTGGGTATTGCAGAAGGAACTCTCTGGATGCTTGCATTCCAGAGATGGGGAAGCTGGTATGATGTTATTGGCTTTGGGGCACGCTGGCCTGCAAAAGAGTATAAAATGCATAGGTAATATTTAAATACATATTAACAATAAATCTAATCATAATCATCCACCTAATCATCCTACCTTCCTGGCTGAGGGCCTTGTATCAGCTACACTGCAACACTGGCTTCAGTAACAGCTGCACATGTGTAATGCTTTTGCAAAAGGGACTGAGAACTTCATGCTGGATAGCAGAAATCTGTCAGACCAGAATTGTGATGACAGCAATTTCTGCTGGTGATGGCAATTCCCAATACAGCAGGAGCGGAACCCAGCTCTCTACAGCAGTATTACCTGACTTGCCTTGAAATGATACTTTGAATGAGGCAGGAACCTTGGAAGACACCCTAGTTCCCACATTCACAAAAAATGAAAGAAATTCAATGATCACATGCCTTCATCACACAATCCTCTGCAGAGCTGCACAACAGGCGCTTCCACAAGGATGAAAAAAAGGAGATTTCTCAGGCCATCTTTCTCTTGGTGTCCTCCAATTTCAAGAGCTTCACTTGGACACCTCACTAACAATGCCTTGTGCAAAACCTGTTATGCTTTAAGTGAGCAACTTGATCTCTCCTCCTACTGGCTTCTCCAGAAACAATTTCACTTCCTTGGAAATGAATAGTACAATACTTGAAGTGAGAGAATAAATTTAGACAAGTCTTTGAGAAGAGAGGAGGAATCTCCAAAGACATAGTTCTTAAGTACAATTTATGATTTTTCTGAAGCTTATCACTTGACCAAATTTGTGGCAATTTTCAAAATAATAGCTCAATGTTTCCAACATAACTGCTCATACTCTAAACAAAAATCAACAAAGTCGTACAAGGACTAAAAAAAAAAAAAAAAAAAGAAAATGCACAGTTGCTCAGACTCTCTCTGTAATATTTTTTATTCATTTTTCCTCCATACCATCAACTACAATGACAACTCTACAAAAAGTATGATTTACTTATGAAATATTGTCTTTCAGACTCACATGAAGAAATGAATTGATGAATTGGGGTTTTGATTTAAACTTGGGGCAGTGTATAATTGTATGAAGGTCATTTTTATTCAGCAAGACTCTGGTTTATGTAAGTAGACACATGTGTGTTTATGTTTGTGAGCATACTGTGTATAAGCATCTGCTGAGGGGAAAAGAATTCTGGCTGATATTTATACAGCTGAAACAAGGTTTATATACATTACATCCTAGTTCTGGAAAAGAGAGAGTATGCAAACAGAGTGGAAAAAAAGGACAAATGTTGATGGTGCAGACTCTTCCCTTCTCCTCTTGAAGGAATTCTAATTATGAATAGATGAGTAAACCATAAACTAGACATGTCCTCAGATATGCTCAGTGCTTCACTTCAACATCAACTATTTTGCTCAACTATCTTGCTCAGAAATCAGAGGCTCTGCTACCAAACACAAACGTGTTCAGACAAAGGGCAGGACGTTTGCTTTCAAAGGCACAGCCAGTGACATGAAATGATCTCTACTTTGCCAACCCTTTTCCATAATAATAACGTGACTGTCATTCTCTTCTAATTAAATTAGTCACTTCTACTTCCCATGCAATACATTCTCTTTCCCTCCTCTTCCTCAGTCATGATAAATCTCCATGTGACTTAGACGTCCCATAATTCTGCCTAATTGGTTTCAGCTGTCATTTTTGAAGCTGAAATGCACGGAGAGCCCGGGGCTTGTGAATGGAACAGGAAGCACTTCCAACTGCATTCCCATCATGTAAAACCAGCAACGTGAAAGAACCCTCCCATTAAAACAAAAACGGGAGTATTTGGCTGCCGGCGATGCCATCATGCAGCAGACAGATTGTGCTGCTCCACTGAGGCAGCGAGGCTGTTGTGAGCCATTCCTCTCTGTTCAAAGGAGAGCACACATTATTTATGCCCTAGCAGCTCTCCTGACTAAAATACTTCCCCTTTTGTCACCAACAAATTCTTAAACCGATAATATAATTTACCAATAAAAGCTTGGGCACCAGGAATATTTGAAGTGACAGGAGAACAAAAAAAAGTTAATTCCTTTTAAATGGCATGTATTCTCCAACGTAAGCGCTCTGCAGATTACTGCGCCACAGTTTAAACTTATTTCATGTCACTGGTATTTGCAAAAGTGTCAGAGACTCTCATTTTCTTGTATTTCTTTGGCTTTCTATAATTCAATCTTTTCCCTGCATGAGATGACAAAGTGCTAGCCATGCTAACAAAAAATACCATACAACTATCTCTGGGTGATACCTAAGCAACTTCCAGCAAAACAGCAGCAGGCAGCAGCACCAGCTGGTCTAAGCAGCAGGGGAAAGATATATATTAGGGATTCAAGAAAGAAAAAACTGCCCCACAAGACACCTTTAAGGAAAACAATTCTGCTAACAGATGTTTTTAGTGCCTTGGATTTCTCTCAGACTGTCAACAAAGATAAGGATATTTCAAAATACATGAACAATACTATACAGAAAAAGGAGGCTAGGTGGTGGGGGAGTACATAACACAGATAGAAACCTATCTGAAAATCCCAGAGAGAAAAAGGGATGCACAGTTGTCTGATTTTTGGCTGTTACTAGAAAAGATAAATTCACTTATGGATACAAAGCCCCTGTTCATTTCACAGAGAATAATCTGGCTCCTCACAGACAAGTGAAACACACACCACTGAGGAAAGAATTGCTGAATGAAATACAATTTTCTAAAGATACCGGTTTATCCTCCTTCTTTTTCTCTGGCCACCTTAATAATTGTATCAGTTTTGTGTTCTTAGTAAATCAGGTTAAGGAGGCAAAACCCACTTAATTTAGTGAGATTATCTGAACAAAAGAATGACACTGCAAAAATCAGTAGGAATTCCTGTTTAGTCTGATTAAAACCTAGCATCAAATCATCATCAACAGCTTGTGCAAACTGTGATGGACTTAGAGACCTCACAATCAACAGAGCTAGGATAATTCTTGCAAGCTGTAACACAAGGATGCCCACAAGGATGTGCATGTGCACTTTTTCCCTAATTTGTTGTGTCATTGAGTTTCTACAGCTTTGACCATGATACGTACACATAACAAAAAACTAAACATAAATTAAAAAATAATAAGAATTTGAAGATACAAAAAATTCTTGTTAGAGCATGGAAGATACCCATAAAGTCATGGTGAGAGTACTTGCTCAAGAGTACTAGTCAAGTATCCACACCTATATTGGCATGGTACCGACCACAGATAATACAGTTGTATCTACACAAGCTCAGCTGGCACAAGAGCCCTTCCCATGGTGGTGCACTGGGCTACAAAAAAAAGGCCATCTTCAGAGCAGGAAATTACTACTGCAAAGACTTCCTTTAAAAATCTCCACATCCTATGTAGACCTCTCTTCACACTGGCTGAGTGAATTTTTCCTGTCATGCATCCTAATCCTAACTGTCCATGCGTGATTGTAAGATTAATAAAAATTTTATAGGGAAAAACTCAGTTCAGACTGCAAGGCACACAAAAGAAAAATGATACTTCCATGGATTAGATCATCTTTACTCAAAGTAGTACAACAGAAAAAATTAATAGGGCTTTTTAACTTTCAAGAGCTGGCCCTGTTTATTACTCAAGCTTGATTCTTTATTGCTCTTATTCACCATTTCTTAATTATCTTTTACATCATAAAACTATAAACATAAAGAAATCTGCAATTATTGATTTATTCATTCTGACTTCAGGATTTTTACTACTATTATTTTGCCAGAACTGCTCAGCCCAAGTTTCTGTTTTTAACAATTGCATAGATGTATTTTTATCAATATAACTAAATTAGCACAAAGCTACATACTTTGTTCAGGAAGGAAAAATCTATTTTTAAGATTTAGAATTATGGTAATCATTACTCTGCAAACAGTAGGTTTTGGACTGGTGTTTTGTTTGTCTGTTTCTTTGTTTCAGTCTGCACTGAATAAATCAGAGCTTCACATTTTAAGAGGAATTAAGAGTTACAACCCATATTATGAAAGAGATCCTGAGGAACCAAAGTTTAATTAGACTGGACAGTCTCTAGTGCAAGGTGAGATGCTGTCAGGTTTCACCTCAGAGGGACTTAGGCAATGCCAGTTTATGACTGAAATTAAGAGAATAGGAATATGTGGGATGCCATCAGAACTACTGATGGTAGAGCTGTCCAGAAATCTATAACATAGAAATAATTAGTTACTAAAAAAACCCAACCAACAAACCAACACAAACAAACAGAAAAAGCCCTACGACTAGAAGGATTTCTTTTTAAATTTTGTTTAAAGTAGTAAAATAAACTCATACCATTTTTCTTCAGTTCCTGACAGAGGAAAGCAATAATGTATTAACTTTGCTCAAAGACTAAAAGTGTTCATATTTTACTGATGACAATTATGATGCAGAAAGATACAGATAGAAAGGACTTCAAAAAGAAAAAATAATAATCTTGCCTATATCTACTATCAGCGGCATAATTCTGTTGATTATTTGTCTAAATTGTTCTTCAAAAACTGACAGCACTAGGCAAACCATCACCCCATAGTAGCTTCTTTAGTGCTTTATTATTGTTACCATGAAAGAGGCATTCCTGGAGTTTAATCTTTCTCTTCCTTTCTGTAATTTCAGATTTTCTTTTCTATCCTCTTTACCATTCACATAGAAATAGGTCACTGACTTTCTCTATGATACATTTAAAGGTTGTAAATGTCTCATCCTTTTTTTATCCACAACTCTACAGAGCCCTACTTACTTTGACTTTTCCTTAGAAGGCTTTATTCTCGATGTTTACTCATTCTTGTCTTTTTCCCCCTCAGGTCTCCGGCTGATTCATGTCTTCCTTGTGTGTACAAATTTACCCTTTAGGGTGGTGGCTTTACCTGTACTGAATGTCATCACTGGCATGTCTGTTATGCACATGCATTATACTACATGTATGTGTTTTTGATGGACTGCAATGATACTTGAATTTTTATCTGTAATTTAGGAAAAAACTAATTGGGACCGGTCAGAAGATAGAACATCTCATGTGATTTCCAGTATTCCATCCGTCAGCTCAAACCCTGGATGTTTCTTATGCTTTGATTTTGTGGTGTGTATTGTTTTGGGGTTTTTTTTAAACACTTACATTGAACACACTTGTCAATACTTAAAAAAATAACAAATAATAGATGCTAATTATTAAATGGTGCGCAACACACCAAAAATCTAATCAATATTTACTACCCACTAGTAAATTGTACAAAAATTGGTCATTCAGATACACACAGCCTTCCAGCCTGTTGGACTGTAAATCTTGATTAATTTTATTAATACATCTATTCATCAGCATATGCCCTCCATATGAAGTCTACACAACATTTGGAAATCCTGCAAAGTCAGGGTCACAGAATCACAGAATATACTGAGTTGGAAGGGACCCACAAGGACCATCAAGTCCAAGTCCTGGCCCTGTACAGCACCATCCCCAAGAGTCACACCATGTGCCCAGGAATATTGCATGAGTAACACCTGTCCTTGCTAGACCTGTGTAAACTTCTTAGCCCAGAAGGAGTATTTTTATTTAAATTTAAATACAATTTTTCATTTCTTCTTTACTGCTGATTCCCATGTCTGGCACAGTCTTTACCACTCAGCAAAGCACTAAGCAATTTCCTTCTGAAATCCCACCTCAATCCCTCCATCCTGAAGCTTATTTTGTTTGCATTTCCAACCTACACTTGGACATCAGCAGCTCCTGTCTCTGATCTGCTCATTAAAGCTTGAAAAACAAGGCTTTCCCAAGAGCAATATTCCCTTACTGCCTCTTCTCAGTAGTACAGGATTTCCTTTCTCTCTGTTTACTCTCAGCCTTGTTCTGTCACCTTTCTGACTGTAATTTAAACAATGTGACTTGAGATAAACCTGGAGCACAAGGCAGGGTTAAACTACAGGGGAACAGCTCCTTCTCTGGCCAAGGTAAATGGAAACCACTAAATTCAGCTGCGCCAATGCTGAGAGCCCTCAGAGACTCCGCTCCATCCCAGAGCATGTTCATGTCCTAGTGATGAGAGCTCAAAAGCAACTCTAGGACAATACTGATTTTCCCTGCACTCTCACCCACTATAAAAATGTGACTGTTCTGGTTTGTTTTCACAAACAAAAATCAATGCCATCCTACCTTCAGTTTCAACACTTGTTCCCTAATAAAATAAATATAAATGGAAAACCAGTGTTCAATCCAAATTATCAAAAATTATAATAAATTGAAATTTTTCAATGGAAACATTTTTGATCCTTGCAGGTAATGCATTTTGCCCATTTTCTTACATAATACTTTCCAAGTATTATGTAAGACAAATTTGTCCCAAGACAAATTCAAAATCTCAGCTGTGTAATTCTTAATTCTGATACAGGGTATATATGTCAATTTCCAATAACCTTTAAAATGAGAAACCCACATCTGTTTTTTCTTACAGGAAATGGGAGGGAAATGTAACAAACTTTATTAAGTAAACTCATTGTGTAATAACTTATTTTAGCTGTTGTAATGAAGCAATGAGACTTAAACTTTCTTCTTTAATGTAAAGTAATTTTTAGAAGAAAAAACATACACTACTAACATACAATATTAAAATAGGTACGATAATTGCAAATGCTTGGGTTTAAATTACATTATTAGATTAGTCTGGAGCTTTCTCACTGTTGACGCAGACATAATATTGCTCATTACTCATCCTCCCAATTATAAGTATCTGTTCTTGTTGCAAACCTAGCTCATAAATATTGAAAGCATGATGTAAAGTATTGCTATACAAGCTCACTTTTACCTGCCAGGAATAGGACAAGCTGCTGGTTCATTTATTGATAATAATATACTTACATAATTATGCATAATACTAAAAACCTCATTATCAACCCTGTAGCAAATGCGTATTGCTTAGGATTGCCTTTCAGCAATTAAATGTTTCTAAATTCAGTCATCTTCCTTTTAAATAAACAAGTGAAGCAAGAAACGGCAGCAACTAATGATCATTTTAGAGCAAACAGATGTGAACCCATCTTCAGAGATCTCTCAATGTGTCTGAGATCTCACCTGTAAAATTCAGCAGCTCCTTGGGCAAAGCTGGCTGTATCCGTGACACTTGCACTAAAGCCACCATCCCCATGAGATCGCCTAAACTAACACCTAAACAGAGCCTGGAAGGAAGGGAACAAAACCTATGGGCACAGTCACACTCCTCCACTGAACTGTAAAGCCTAACTGACCTTTTACTTTGGCAAGTCACTGCAGTCTCAGACAGCATATGCAAATGTGAAAAATCAAGTTTTCAGGTCTTGTTTAGCACACCCCAGTTAACCATACAGAAATAATTTTCTTTACCATTTATACATGAAAGACTATCAGCCATTCAGGTTTTGTAGAGGAAATTCCAAACAGCTCATTCTCAAAACTCCCCAGGTAATAAGCAATAGCTCTCAGTCATCCAGTGAGAAAACTGAGCTCTGAGCACCCTTTTCAATATGCTGATGTAAGAGTTAACAAAGAAAACAAAGAAATTATGCCTTACTAACAAGGTACTGTGTTCTAAGCTATTTTCAACTAAGTTCTTTCATTCAAAAGGAGCAAGCTCCCTTTATCTTCTTCCACAGAAATGTACAACTCCACATTCACCACCAAAATGTTTATATGGAGAATAAATTTCTCCTGGTCTTCAACTTTCAGACAGGATTTTTAATGACTGACTTTTCTCGGCTTTGTGGACCACCAAGGCTAAAGTTAAAAAACTCTGTCATGTTTTCATCTGACAGACATACATACTTTAAAAAAACGTTAATTTGAGGGACCCATAGAATTTAATGACTGCCATGTTTTCTTTCAGAGGCTACTCTGCTTTCAGCTTTTAACTTCTTACTGTAATGCATTTTGCAATGAAAAGTGCTACATGAAATTAAATTTCATTCTATTCTTTCAGGGTCAATGCTGAAACCAAACACCTCTGATAACCTCAGATGTTTCACGAGTATTGTTTTCCCAATGGAATCATCACCAATCTAGCAACCCAAAGTTTCCATTTTCTGAGAACTCTCGGATCACTAACTGTTCATTCCTAATTTAGTCAAGACATCTCACTCAAATGTCTTTTACTATGTTGGAAAAGGTCACTAATGATCAATGGCAACAGTGTATCAGTTCCATGATGTCACTTTATGAAATAAATCAAATTCAATCCCTTCTAGGTTTGTTAGGTTTCAGTCATTCAGAAACATACACCACCATGTAATTTTAATCACATGAATATTTTGACTTATTTCAGTGCAAATTACTCATATGATCGAGCTAAACCATGTACAGGTGTTAAAATAACAACAAACCAGACATTACAGATAGAAAGCTCAGTAATACCAATTACACAGCTGGACTGCATGCTCAACCAGCCAAAATTTGTATATTTAAATGGGCAACTGTAATTTTTGCCTCTGCACATTCATATTATGCACTGAATGGAAGCATTTTAAACAAAAGGAACAAATGAGATCATTGCAATCATTGAATTATTGTGTGTATCATGCACACCCACAACAATTCAGGTTGTGTGGGCATTCTCAAGTATTATCAGATAGCATTAGCTATTTGATCAGACTGTAACTTTACATTACCTAACAATAAAAACAGACTTTTGTTAAACAATTCTGTCATCTCAAGGCACTGGAGAATGTTACAATGTCATTATTATAGAATCTTCAGGCAGTTTGATGAGAATAAAGTATCCTTCCCTTCTTCCTGAGCACCACCTTGAGAGACTGCCCACCAGCCTAAACACTAAATTATTACTTGGATCAGTTGCTAGAAACCATTACTAAACGAGATTCTCAAACAGTCTCAGTAGCTACCAAACACCACAGGAACCAAAAGGTACAACACCAGCAGGGTTGATACCTTGTTCAAAAACAGCTGAGGGAATCCAGAAGAATGTGCCACTGCATGAAGCTTAATCTGTGTCTGTACTTAACATGGACAGTACCATGATATAACACGTGGCTGGAAGCCAGAGTCTAAACAACCCTACCGGATATAAAATCCAGACATTTGCATCAGTGTAATAAGCAAAATGTAAAATCCAGAAATTTGAAATTAGTATAACAGGCAAAACCATCTATTTTAGGGAGAAACATATTCTGTACATCTGATTTCTCAACCAATTCTGAAGAATACAGTTAAATACAGCTGCTGATAAGTGGGACTGTAAAATGTATTCATGCAAAGACATGCAAGTAAGTGTACACAGACCACTACATAAAATTAAGTATCAAGGCTTTTCCTACACTAATTCAGTGTGTAAGTCAGGAGTAGGAAAATCACTGATTTTAAGAAAAGGAATTAAAATTTTTATTATAAACAGAATTTTTATAACTGTTCCAATACCTGAGGTAAAAAAACTCGTACTGTATCAAACGCTCTGCAGGCTGCTGCAGCTGAATACCCACACCCTCACAGTGTAGCACTTCCACGTAAATACACAAAGTGAACGCTTCTTCAGACAAAATTCTGTGATGCTGTGTGCATTATCACATAAAAATTAAGGCCTGCCCCCTAAGAAACACACAAAACAATTCCATCTGTCTTAAGCAGAGATGTATTTAGAGTAATGCTAGCAATCACTGTACTTTAGAAACGCAGTGTCTTACAGACTACAACACAAAAATTGATATTATACTGAAAATCTGTCTCTAAACTCGTTTGTTTCTTTTAAATTACTTGTTCTTGGGCCCATCTGTGAAAACTGGGAGGTTAATTATGATAGTACATTGCATAATTCCACAGCTAAATGCTAAAGTAGCTCTACATAAATGCCATATGTTTGTCTTAGAAAAACTAAAAAGATTAATTATGAGGCCAAGGCCAGTACTTTGGAAAGTAATACTCTCAACACAATTAGATCCTGACACTGCCTACCATGTAAATTGAAGTTTTAATTAATAGGTAAGCCATTAGTCATGGCAAAATTAAAAAAATAATCCCAAATTCTAAACTGCATGCACCAGACATTCTTTTTACTGACATTGCTTATAAAAAGACACTCTGCCCAAGCCAATCATAAAAAAGCCATTTAAACTTGATATATGCTTTTCATGAAGGACCTACCTGTTAAGCATTTCAGTACTGTTCTTCTTCCCTACATTATTCTCCCCTTTTTAAATTTACCTGATCACACCAAGAAAGAAAAAGCTCCAATAAAAAACTATAACTAGGAAGCAGAGTAAGTTTGAAAAGTCAGCTCAACAGTATAAGGTCCTTCAAGAGCCCTAGCAGCCACTTCTCTACCTCTTGATCTGGTTTAGCCCAGATTTCTACTTTTAGCCCGTTCTACTACAAAGCTTCATCTCTTATAGCCATCACTCTCCTGAAGAAAGCAAAGGCTTATCTTGGCCTGATTCATAGATCACTGATGGTAAAGAGAGCATTTCTATAAAATTCAATACGCTCTGGACCATATCCAGAACATACAGTTACTTTACTTACCACATATTCAAACACAAGTGTCAAGGTCTCCTTGGTGTGAATGATGTCATGAAGCAGCACAATGTTTGCATGTTTCAATCCTTTCAAAAGAGAAGCTGAAAGGCAAAACATACATGTTATCTTAAAAAGGATCCAAGTATTTTATATTGATTGGCTTTCTTTCTTTCTTTTGTGACTTAAATGAGCTTTGTAACTTGACAACCAATAGCTGTACTTTAGTATTGTCTATACTCATGAGTTCCACAAATCCAGTTTTTGAAGATCACACCTTCCTATTCACGGCTATTTTCTCCACCTTGCTGGTCAAATTCAACCTCACTCAGAGGCCAAAGTGAGGTCGAGCAATGGTGGCTTTCTTTACGCAGACTCCTCTAGGTGAAGCACTCGTGTCTGAGCAACCAGACACCAAGAGCACTCAAAGATTTTTTTTTTTTGTCTCAGACAAAAGTCAAGCATGTCTTTTTTAAAATGCAATCTTTTCTATCCAGCACAACAGAGTTGCTATCTAAATAAAGTGAAGCATCTATCCTAAGAATAGGGTTTTAAGTAATAATTCTCCTTTCCCTCAAACATAACACAGATTTAATGGAATCATTTGTATTAGCCCATGAGAATAAATATAAGGTATTTTCTCATTATATTTTATACTGGTACTAGCTCATGTTTTCAGAAAAGACAAATAAAGACTTATCTAGTGAACTTTCAGGTAATCTCCTTCACTAATTTTTTTTTTTTTTACAACATAATACATATTTAATGTTCATTCCATATTACAGATTTAATGTTCCACAAGACAAGGCATATTTTAGCAATATATGCTGACAAGCCATGTGTTGTTACCAATGTCATTCTGTCATCGGTGCCTTGTCATCTCATGCATATATCAGAGCAGGACTATCAGTCACCCTAGCAAGTAAATAATAGATACAAAGACATGCAAATAAATGGCATATTTCTAAACTGAATAATGTGGAACTTTCTTCTTTCACCCTTCTACTTTTGTCAAGGAAAATAAATGAGAGACCAAATGTATGTCTCAATCCTTTACTGTGCAAAATGGAAACTCCAGAGCTTCCACAGCACTATTACCCCTTGCTGTCCTATTCAGGGTTTTCCATCAGGCTGAGGTAATTCCAGGGGGCATCAGGCTTTGAATTAAGACAAGTGCATATCATCTCTCATACTGGTCTTTATGAGATCAATCTGACAAGTTAATCACTCTAGGAAGCAACACAAAAGCAACATGGCATCTGGCTGCATCAGTGTTCCTCCACAAGCATCCTCAGCAGCAAAACTGGAGTTCATTCTAGGTAGAAGGCACACAGCAAAGGGGAAAAGCTGCTTCAAAGTGAGTATCATCACAGACATCATGATGACAGGACTGCAAACCTGCGAGGAAGCTCTATG
Organism: Acanthornis magna; assembly: GCA_036785705.1. Classification (NCBI taxonomy): domain Eukaryota; kingdom Metazoa; phylum Chordata; class Aves; order Passeriformes; family Acanthizidae; genus Acanthornis; species Acanthornis magna. The sequence continues at coordinate 16,880,980 of JAWUZG010000028.1, read as the reverse complement.
ACCAAGAATGAGGCAGCCCTACAACCTGGCTGAAGAGGTGAGAAGAAAAATTTCAAAAGAGCTTGCTTTGGCCCGCACTCCACAGCTCACACTACTTAGAGAGCCAACACAGAGGAATCTTTCTTGTGCTCTGATCTTGTTGCCACTGAGCTGTAGAACAGCTACTGCAATTATAAATAAGAATTTTAAACGTGATCAGTACATGTATAGCAACTTTTAACATTCCACAAATTAAACAGAAGCCTTTTTCCAAAAGGAAGAGTGGTGTCCAATTTTCATGGGATCCTCATCTTAGAACTTGGAGAATTTCTTGGAGCTAAAGCTCAGAGAGATTTGGTTATGTTTGGGGTTTTTTTAAAGACAATCATGAAAAATTGCTACTGGAAAAAGGTATGAATACAAACAAAGGATAAAGAGCAACTCCTCTGAAAGGCACATTCTAACAGAAACAAGAACTTCTAACCTGGGGAAACCCTGAGAAGAGTTCACCTGAAGTAACTGAGATTTTATCAGCTCTTTCCTCAAACCTTATTGAACAACCATACATTCACAGACACTGGGAACATAAAAACTGCCTCCCAGCAGAGCCTGTGTCAAACTGTAATAGTATTTATGACTTCTGTCAGCTTTTGCTGTTCCAATCATCACCTGAGGCCTTTAGTTCCTCCAGTTGGCCATTACTCTGTTGCTAGAATCTCTATATGGATCATTAAAGCTTAAACAGTACATTGAAAGCAGCTTACCTCAAGCTCTTTGCAAATACTGCCTTTCCCCTTCAGTCCCCTCCCCCACTCTTATTTATCTTCTCTAATATCCAATTCTCCCCTTTTACGGCCTCAGTAATCAGCATCTGCCATATATTACAAGAACTACAAAATATCACCTGCAGGGTGAATTTTCTTGTCTTCTCCATTAGTCCAAGTGAAATACAGTAGGTAATATAGCACAGAGAGCAAAATCAGCTTAATTGCACTAATTTTACACTGCAGAAATAAGCAATTACACTACCAATTTATATTATGAGAAAACAAACATAACTGGTGAAAATGAGAGAATTACCCCATGTGCTCTTCTATAAGGATTTACCATTAAGATTACCTGTCCTGTGAAAACAGTGATTTTTTTTTTTTTAAAGGGGGAGGGAATTAAAAAGAGGAAAAAAAAGTTGTCTGAACTAGGAAAGCTGTTTCTTCTTCCACAGAGTACTTTAAAAACAAAATGAAATATGAACCATCATATGGAGTTCTTTTCCAGAAAAACAGCCTTTCAGAACAAATGACCTATACACCTCCTCTTCTGGGCAAGTTTTTACTCAAAGGGGATAGAACTTTGGATGAACTCTACTAATTCAAAGACAAAACCCAGAAATCCACATCCAAAAGGATAAAAAAGAGTCCAGGGAATCTGTCAGCATCAACCTGAGACAAGACTGACTTTACCTTTGAAGCTGCCAACGCAGCTGCTGCTGGAGCTCAGTGAGAAGTCAGGTGCTGCTGTGCCTGGTGTAACTTCTAGAAAAAATAATTCTCTCAGAGAAGGCCATCTCCATCCAGTGATTATCCCCCACAGATTTCACACAGAGTTGTTTTCTTTTAAGATAAAAAGACTAAAATGTTGTTGAAAAAGCATTGCAACAACTCACAAAAGTGGGACCAATGTACTAGTACTCACTGTATTCTTGACATGTATTTTTAATAACAAAATTATACAATACTGCTTCAAAAGTACTGGCAGTCTTTTTTTACCCTTGGTATGAAATGTAAGGTAAACAGATGGCAGCACTTTTAATTAATTTCTCCAAAGAGCTCTGAGGAGGAACAGCAGCAAGGAATTTTAAAATGCATTTTTTGAAACACTTAGGACAAAGTATGATATGGGTTTGAATGGCCAGGTACTTGTTCTGTCACCTGTGTTTGCACAGTCCCACACAGCAAATTCTAGCAGTAAAAAGCAGGGAAGACGAATCATTGACATACTTCAACAATTAACAACATCCCAGATGATAATTTCTGTGACTTTTACACAAGCTCATGATCTGAGCTGCTAAATGTACCAACACTCCACACTTTCCATCAAGGGCTAATAACCATATTTGCATACTTAAAGGAAACACATTGCATTTGCCTGAATAACCATCACAGACTTCGCCTCCAACAAGGGGATGCTCTCATCTCTTATGAGCTCCTGGCAAGCTGCCATATCGCTTGTGTTGGTCAAGGAGGTTTTTGCTGTTCCCAGATGAGCTGGATTCTAAAGTACACTCACTCCACAAGCAAGGCAAGCCAGCTGGACTGCAGCCAACTCTTACCCAAAACCTGAGCAGCATCAGTAAATCAGTGCTTCGCTCCCTGTGGGGCTTACAGCATCAGCTCAAGCCTGACACTCCATTAACAAAGCCTTGTGACTTTTAGATCAGCCTCGGCTTGGAAGTGTTTTGAAAAAGGCTATTCCCATATCTCATAAAGTAACATTTCACAGCTCTATGATAAATTCAACAAAAGTAACTATTACTATTGACTCCCAGGTCACACGGAAGAACTTTTCACTAGCAAAGATAGTACATTTAGACATGGTAAGTATATTAAGCTTGAACATTAATTATGGCCCTTTGATCATCCATTCAGTCTTTCAATTCCTGACTATCATTTTATTCTCACTTTGTGAAAAATCACATATCTTCACTGTGGCTCTAGACAGAAGAATAACCCATGATTTTCAAATTGGCTGATATTTTGGTGACGTGGAAGCTTTTGTCAGCAGTGGCAGAGGACCTCAGCCTCACGCTGTTCATGTGCACCATAATGTACAACTCCTGATGATGCTCTCTCGTATTTCCAACTCTATGCAAAGGCTATGATACTCCCAACATTTTTCTAGAAAAGTGTAACTATAAAAATGGCTGCTTTCCTCAGTATACAGTAGTTGTGGTGTCCTCTGGGATTACCATGCACCAGTGCTAACTATTGCTCATGCAGTGCTCACCCCTTCTCACTGCCACTCCAGGAGGATTTCTCTCATCAGGAGACTTTTGAAGACTGCACACCATGGAAGCTTGCACTTCTCAAGTACTGTCAATGCAACTGTGCATCTTTGCTGCCCTGCTGGATTTCTGAGATGCCAAAGCACACATGTTCTAGTCAGTAACACAAATCTGTGAAAGCAAGTAAGCTGCTGTGCTTCAGAGCCAAACAACTTATCTTTAAAATTCTGCAGCTTGTCACACTCTGCAGACACAACGGTGCTCGCTGTCAGAGTGCCAACTTTCTTGCATGCACAGTTGAGATCAGTCTCTGAGCTCTCCTGGAAAGGCATCTTTAGTGAGAAAACATTCATGGGTGTTTTTTTTCCCCTATAATCATGTTTTCTGAACAAACACACTCAAATGTGTCTTACTGCCTGCACAAACTACAGTTCTGGTCTCTCCCAGCAACTTCTGTTTCAATCTATACATCTTTCATAGCAATTTTCAGAATTTGGCCTGAGAGCAGAACGTCCCTTATGCTTCTCAACCACTTCCCACACAGCAGGGATTTCTGTGTGCAAAATGTTACTTAGAATTCTACCATAGAGACAGGAATTCAGCACTCTGTTGGTTTTGCAGCAATAAATGTGCAGTAATTTCCTCCTCAGAAATGCAGTCCCCAAATCTACACTTTGCTATTTTCCAGTTCAGCCATCTGAAATGATTTACTACAAGCAAATAGCTTTGCTTTCCTACAACCCTAGCATAACAAAACTCAATTCAGTGAAAACTGTACATCCTAGACCACACTGACCAGAAACTTCCCATCTTCTCACCACAGGATATATTCTGCAGAATGATCATTATTTGTAGAACATATGTAATCCCAAGTAATTGTTTTTAGAGCTGCGCACCTATAAATGCACAGAATTGGTCAGCTTCCACTCTGATTTTAGTGGACAAAATGCAGTAAAGATATATAGGTCACTCTTCAGCTTGGAAAGCTTTCTAGGAGGAAGTTTCATAACAGATTTCAAAAGAATGTGTGAGCTACAAAAAGAAGAAAAAAACAGAAGAGAAAACTTTAGATGGTTTACTACATAAGCTTAGCTCAATTACCTTCTTTACAGCTAATTCCAATCTCCTGAAATTCTCTTCTAGATTTAACAAATCGTCCTTATTCTAGCTTTCATTAAGTCAAGAAAATGACAGTCTGGCATTAAGGAAGCAAGCAGTGTTTCACATCCTTGCAAGAAAGGACTTGGTAGTCCTCCAACTGTAGGCTGCTTTCCTGGAGGGACAACATGGACCAAATTAGCTTCATCTACCTCCTCAGCCTCAATTCAGGCTTACATCAGTGGCTTGAACTTTTAACCAAATACTTTGTTTTTTGTGAAATTTCTACTTGCTGCTCCTGCTTGAAAGTATAGTAAGCTATTAGAGAAGAAATACAGAAAAAGGGTGTGTATAACAACACACAGGCACCTTCAAAAGTTCTTCTTGTTATGGCTGCAGCCCCCTAAGCAAAAGACAAGTTACAAACCTGCTAAAATCTCTTTGCGTATTGAACTGGAACAAAACACTGGAAGGACTGATCAAATAAGCTCTGAAAAGCACTACAATAGATTATCCGAACAGTTATACAGAAGACTGCTGCCATATGAAATGAATGTCTCTTTCATTACATTCCAGATATAAATTTATGCATTGTGTATTGTTCCCAATGCTCTTCCAACACAAGTACAGATGGAGGTTAAAAATAATGAGACATCATCCTATTAAAGCAGACTCCTGTGGAAAGCAACTGCAATATGCTACTCCTATCTTATAGCAGACAGTCATATTTTGCCTTCACTATCCATTTCAGTATTCAAGAGGAGGAAACTGTGTAAACCAAAAATATGCAGCCTGTACAGAAAACAAATCCATAATGCAGGTAGAATGTGAAAGCAGGAACCTTTCTATTACTTTTTTATGCACACATAGCATGACCGGGAGTAATAACACAACCCATTTATAAAACCATCACTGGCTGCTTTTAGCCTTGTTATCGTGATGAATTTCAGACACTGTCTTCACATTAATATCTCTCTGCTTTAGGATTACTTTGGAAGTGTTCAGCCAGAACAGTTCCTCACATCTCCCAAAAAACAGGCTTTAGTAACAACTTCTGAACCCCACTGAGCAACTTTCCCTTTGAAAAAAACCCAAATCTCCCAACCTTGTGTTTTCAAGTAGAGACTCAAAATCCTGAATCACAGAGGCCTTTAAAAAAGAAATATACACTTTGCCATCTCCATGAAAATACTTTAAATGTGGTCAAGTTAAAGCTTTGGAAATTGTCTCTTTGAGTCAGCCTGACTATCAACAGTGTGGAAGGAAAGAGGAATACCAAAAAGGCGAGATGGCACGAGGGTCTGTGATCCACAGTGGAAGCTAGGACAGCTGGGTAAGGAGAAAGAAAAGCCAGAGGACAAACAAACATCCTTCACAGGTGGAAAAATGCAGAAATTGGGAACAGGACAGGACACAGAGCATGGGCTGGGCAAACACATTTCAGGGGAAGTACACAAGAGCACAAGAGCCTGCAGACACCAGCACATATTCTCTACTGATGTCCATACCAGAACCCAAGATCCCCACTGCTTTCAGCAGGAATCACTGAAAATGTCTGGCAGTTTTCCTCGTTCTCCTGCAATTTCAGGCCACAGAGGGAAGCAGCCTTCAAACTACCAGTTAACATTTCAGTTTAAGCAGGATGTGTTCATATGAGAGCTAGAAAACATGATAAAACATTGGCATGCAGACGCAACTCCAGAAAATAGAATATGGATTTCCACTTGCTTTTTCAAACACTTATAACATTACTTAAACAAAAATCCAAATTAAAATGAAGAATGCCAGGCCAAGTACTCAAAACAAAGATGGACTACAATTACATGGGCTGCCACAATGCGAACTCTGAGATACACATTCCTGATGTCACTGTCATGAGATAAGCCAGAGTCTCAGCTCACAGCTGCTTCACATCTACCTTGCATTTATCTCACACTTCAACAACCTGCAAATCCACAGCCTAATTTATCCTGCAGTGGCCAACTTCTGTGCTTGTACCCACTAACAGTTTCCAGGTCTTTAATTTTTTCTCACAGATGGAATAGACAGTGGAAGGATCTTGCCCATTCATCAGAGAAGCTGAAAACTCCACCAAGTCCAAGTCAGAAGAAAATCAGCCTGATCTTTACCCTTACCTTGCCACTGGCTTAAGCATCACTTTAAGTCACTCAAGCTGATATTGTTAGCATGTTCCTCATTTTATCAACATATCAACTTTTGATATTCATTCACACTTATCAGAACCACAAAGTGCATACAATTATTACAGGACCCCAAGCAACCCTGGTTTTACCCGATGTTATGCAAATACTTTGAAAGTCATCTCAAAACCATCCTTTAAAAGGACTCTCAGCAAGTGGGGTGCTGACAAGATGAACAAATATTTAAGTAGTCAGAGTAGAGTGACGAGTGTTCTAGAAATTTTCAAAACCATCTGTGTTTTAGTAATGCACAGTAGGTGCCTATAGCTAGAGCCACCCATCAAGAACATTAAATTAAATTAATCGATCATTATCTGACACAGGCAGAGATCACACAGCAGGAGCAAACATGGTGCTGTTGTGTAATTAAGGAAAGAACAGTACAAGTAGAGAGACCAAATTAAGTTTTCACAGGTAAACTTAATTCTGACAACTTCTGAATGATTGACTTTGCACCCATAATAAAGATCCTCTGCTGTAAATAGTATACCTGCAATATTAGTATTATATTGTCCAAATGAGGGGCTAAATAATCAAGTACCAGGACTGAACCTCATGCTCTGCTGAAGTCAGTGAGCATTTTGTTACTCGCTTTTCCCAATGCATCAATATGACACGAAATCACTTAACCTTATGTACCTGCAATGAATATTTCTTTTTGCACACAGAAGACAGAAAGGCATCATAGGAAATAATTAAATTGCATTGACATGAAACTCAGTTGCCTACCAGCATACTTGAGCCACTACTTACAAATGAGGAATTCTACAGAAAAGCTATTTTAGAAAAAAATTACTTTTGCTCTATTTCTCAGTGGGCCATTTCCTTCAGAAAAAAAAAACTGCACAAAAAACAGACTCATTTGTCAGCACACACTTCAGACAGCAGGAAAAAAAGGCTTGTGGCATATGTCTTGCTATTTTTCAAAAAGGGAGCGAGACAGGAGCCTTTAAAAGATCATGTCAATTTTCTTCTCCTGGGTGGGTGAGGCTCAACACGCCTCTTTGCCCACGAGTGGAAAATAAAGCTGGAATGCTCATAGCATTGCTTTGTCTCTTTTGGAATGGTTTAGATGTTAAAGAAAGGCAGATTCAGTAGAAAGCTAGCAAACAACTATTTTTACAACTATTTTAGTAAACAAAATCAATCACAGTGAAGATAAGGCATACTGTTCTGTAACTGAAAAGAAAAAAACACAGAGTGTGTATAGGAAAAGAACAAAGGTTTTAGAACAAAGCAAATGAAATCTAGTCACAGTGTAACTTACCCTAAAAAGCAACTCAAAACAATGAGCTTTTAGGCTTTTAAGCATAATTAGAATATGAATAATATTTAGAACATTTAAAAAACATTTTTAAGGATAGGAAATAACCTTAATTCAGACTAGATCTCTTTGATGCCTTTTATAAGATTTGCAATTAATTTTTCTTTCTCATCCAAAAATACGCTAAGCCTGCAGACTGCAAAATGGCAAGATTCCCTCAAGTAACTTGTAAACTAATTTCTACCATGAAAAAAGCAATAAAGTGATGAAGCAAGCTTGTAGACACTATAGCAGCAAAACCCAGTGAAGGCTAAATTCTTTTCCAGACTAAATCAGTTGAAAGAGATTATATCGGAAATGGACAGCCATGCTTTACTGTCACCAACAAAGCCCTTTGGTGCCAACACCGCTGGACATCCACTTTGTGAGCACATAATCTGAAAATATGTTTTAAGTGCTCTTTCCACGTGTAAAGGCCCTATCAATTCACAAGGAACAGATATACTGTCCTCCTTCCACCTTTGCCTGTGGTCTCTAGCTGTTGTCTTGATTCTCACCCCATCACTGAATTGTCATTTACTCTTGCAGCTCATAATACCCAACAAGGTTAGTTGAACTTAAGGTACAAGCAACAGAGAGGAAACAGAAAAACTGGGAGTCCCAGCATTTCTGCTATATTCACCCCAGAATGTAACTATATCCAAATCAAAATGACTGCAAACTTTATAAATTTACATTTAAATGACAGTGAAAACCTGTTATTATCATGTCACTCTCTGGAGCAGCATGTGCTTATTGAAAGGTTGGGGACATTGTTCAACTTGGAAATAAGTGTTGTAAAGGACAAAAACTTTCATTTAAGCTAAAGACAGAAAGCCCTGAATGCTTCTTTGAAAAGCAGCTGGCCCTCATAGAGCACGGGAGAGGTGCTAGAACAGAAAAGATGGGCTGAAGGAATGTCTCAGCTTCACGGAGCTGACAGCCATAGCTGACAGTGACAGGGTGATGCAACAGTTAAGTGATGCTCAGAGGAGAGCTATTTGAGGTAGGGTAGTAATTCCTATCCTCCTACTTTTGATAAAAACATACCCATAATTTTCAAGTACAGATTCAAAATTACCTGTAAAGATGTATGACACGAATCAAACTATGGATCTAAATCATATTGGAAGCCATTCTGAGCAATGACATAATTAAAACACTCCTAAGAAATGTGAGAAAACACATTAAAGGGATCTTCAAGCATAACCCATTAACACCACAGGTGGTAAGAATTTTTTTTTAAAGGCCAACTCAACAGCCAACAGCTTGTCTGTCTACTACATACAGACATAAAACATCCAGCCCCCTTGAAAACATACTCAGTTCTTCCATCCTGTTGTGTCATTCATCAATTATAATTACAGCAATTTACTGTTTGCTTTTCCAGATAAAATTCTTTTTATAGAATCACAGTAATTAACAATGACAGTAGCAAAACTGATAGCCCTGCTCCTTAAAGTACCCATTCCTCTAAGATGACACTATTGCCTTAACAAACTTTAAACAAATGTGTTCATCTTTCCCAATTTGTGTCTACCAATATTTGTTCCAGTCAAAACAGGTCAGCCCTTTTCCAAGACAGAACTAGAGAACAAATATGCTCTTTAATGTTACTGACCTTTTTTCCAAACAGTTCTCTGAATTCATTCATTGAAAGGTGGCCTTCCAAAGTTACACTTAGGTCAAGGAAATGCTTTTTCTAGTTTCTGTGAAAATTTGTCTAATTTCTCAAAGTTTATATCTAGTCGGAAAATTGTACTTTAAAGCTGCACTTAAGCAGGTAAAATCTCCCAGAGAATCCATCCTCCCTGAGCATGCTTAAACATTCAGGTATTTAGCAGAAACGGAAGTTTGAGACAAGAAGTCCGGAATCCAACATCAGTAATAGATAGGACAGTGTCATCAGAAGAACAATTCTAACTGGTTTCCCCAAAATCACAATCACAAACCTGTTTTTGGCTGAATGCATCTCCAGGTCCTGTGCTCCACTTCTGCTCCCTCCTCTTCACTCCTGCTATTGACAAAAAGGGTGGGATATGCTAGCCCTGTCCAATTAGATTCCCCATTCTCCACGCCACAGGCTCCTGGCTGAGGCCAGCCAAAGCCATCAGTCCTTCCCATCATCCTATTACTGCTTTCTACCCCTGTTGCTGCTCTGAACAGCCCAAAATTTGCATTCTTCCAAACCCGCTGTGACAGCTGGTGTGACCCTCACACCAACATCTGTTCTTAACCTCCATTTCTCCTAGTTCTCCCCACCACTGCCCAGGTATGGACAGTGCCAAGCATTCAGTGGGACAGTCTTCTACAAGCTGCCAGAGCACATCAGAAAGGGATGCAAGAAGGCTAGAGGGAATACAGAAGGGAAAAGGGGACAAAAATGCATGGATAATGCATGCAGAGTTTATAACTCTATGTCAACATGAGAAAAAAGAATCCAAACCCAAAACTAAATACAAAGGGAGAGGTCTACACCTGTGCAATGAAAATTACCACCTGAAAAGCCTATTTCACAAGGGCACTTTCACAGGCTCAGGACAAGCCAACAAGCCAAAGCCGAAGAGCTTAAATCTTGGTTCATCATCCCACATGGTACCTGAGCCTAAAGATAAAGACAGTTCTTTAGTTGTCTCTTTAAATCCTTCTTGCTTATTATTATAGCTAAACAAAAAAGTCACTTTCTAACCAAACACACGAGGCATGAAGGCTCTTGCTCCTGAGGAGAAATGGAACAGAAAACAAATAGGGCACCTAAAGCAGCAGGATTTAGAAGGAGCACAACATGCCTAGATTGTATTTCTCTATAACTTCCATTTTAAATTAGAAAGGTAAAGCAAATAAAATACTAACAGATTGAGCGGCTAAATCAATAAGTGTAGCAGAAACTCCTGATGAGCTCTGTTTTACTTGCAAAAACCAAGCAAGGAGAAATATCAAACTTCAGCTGTTAATTTGATCTGACCAAGCACAAACTGGACCAGACCACTCAGTGTATATTGCCAGTATGGGACCTGACCACCACAAAACTCCTGGATATAATCTCCTTCTAAACACAGCATTATCACATGGTCAAAGATGATGGTCTGTCATCTCACCAACTGATCCCAAACAAATTTGCCCAACACAAAAAAAGACCCTTCAGGGCAGTGCAACTGCACAGAAGTTTAAGTTCAGCATAAGCAACGATGTCACGCACACAAACCAAGGTCCAGTAATATGACAAAGCCATAATTGCTTTGAAGCAGTTTCTGAAACTCTGAAAGTCTTTGGAACGTTTTGTTTCCTAAATAATCCTTTTCAGAGCAACTCTTGAAGACAGCTCATCTTCAACAGTATTTTGAGATACTGCAAAAGGGCAAACACATTTTTAGTTTCTACAACTGAAGCGAGAACATCTTAGCATGCCAGAAAACACAGCTCAAGCACTGTGATGTCCTTGGAGCTCTTTACTAGTGATCTGCTGCCTCATCACCTCATCCCAAGTAAATCAAAGGATGCCTTCAACAAGGCCACCAAATTTTTATGGGCCAAGTTTTTCTCCCAAGCGAACACACTCTGACCTAAAAAAGGTCACAAGAATTAGGAGAGAAGCAAGTACCCACAGGCACTAATGAATCCTTTTTCTCCTTCAGCATGCCTAGTTAGTGTGTATGTTATATCAGACATTCTGCAACAGTAAACTGCACCTCTAAGGGAAATTGATAAATGAGGAATACGAAATCCCTGTTCCAACACATGCCAGAAAGCTTTGGCTAAAAATCAAGAACTGATTACATCAAAAACTCTAAGAGCACATTCCAGTTCAGATACTCATATTAAAATAGTGGCAGCCAAAGTGCTAATATTCACAAGGCTAAACATCCTCCCTAAATTCACAACACGGTGCAATATTTCAAATAGCACCAGCCTTATGAAAGCAGAACAGAAATATTCCCAAACAAAAAAAAAAAGGAAAGATCCGTCCACGAAACAGGCAGAGGAACACTATTCATTTATTTCTAATTAGGGCTCAGCAACCCAGTGATGACAGATCACAGACTCTGCCAGGTCTATCAAAATGCCTCTCCCCCAGCTGGTTTGGACACTTACATATGACAACCTGATAACATTTGAAACAAACTGACAAGATCTCCACTGATAAACAAACCTGGTCTGAGGCGGTAAAACACATTCCTCTCCCAAAGTTCTCTGACCACAATAAACTACATCTAAAATATTAAGAACCATTTACCTGAGAGGAACCTACAGTTGCGTATCCATATCTTGAAGGTATCTTTAATGTTAACTATACGAGTGCTACACATCATAGGAAATGCAGTGGTGTCTTTGTCATTAAGGAGAGTGTGATTATCTGCAGGTATTTTCCAACATTTTATTGGGCTTTAACAAGTGCTGTTAATAAAACCTTGTCCTTGTATACAGTTTGGCTTTCATTTCACTTGAGGAGCTTTTATAAACTTGTTTACATAATTCTCAAAGACACAGATTTATAACTGTCAATGATTTTACAAGGTTAATGGCCTCTGTAATTAAAACAAATGAATGAGAAACTGAACTAGTTTAAATTTATGCACACCAGTCAACCATAAAAACAGCAAACTCTGCAAAGAACTCTGGATGTATGAATCAGAGTAAAACTCACCTTTTGCTGACAGCTCCAAAGCAATGTACAGAAGGGGAGATACTTCTATTAATTATGCACTTAGACTCTGAAGTATTTTGAAACCTAAAGTTCTAGGAATAGAGATTAACAGAATTTCTAGTCTAGTTTCCAGATCTAGATGCATCTGAGACATACTTTTACTCCAGAGGTATAATTTGAATTTAACAAACAACAAGCACACACACCAGAATAAAAGTTTGTACTGTATGACAGTGAAGGCTCAAAAATACAGATTGTCTTTTCAGGAGCATTTCTATTATTGAAGATAGTTTTAATTTATTTTAAACCTCACTTTCTTTTATTTTTTTATTTAGACCTCAAGCTTTTAATTAGTATATTTTTAAATAAATTAATGTAATCCATATCATGCCTCAAAAATTTTTATATTGAATTAATTGACATACATTAGCAAGTAAAAGGCTAGATCACACCACACTTTTTTTTAAAAAGTCAAATAATCTGAAGCTGTAAAAATTATAACCAAATCTCTTAATGGAACTAAAACTTACACCATCCAAACTTCACTAAAGAACTTGATTCAACAACAATAACACAACAAAAGTTTATTCTAGAAAAAAAATAAAGGGGTAAAATCTCCTGATATTTAAAGGGTTTTTTTAAGGTTCAAAGGTTTCTTATTGCCTCAGAGAGGTTAGAAGTTGCTTTGTGCTCTTGAACTGTGATCAGGAGTTATTAATGTGTAATTGAATGTGACATTCTACCTTCTTGTCCACAGCCATAAAAATGGATGAAAAACATGAATGCATGGGCTGATGGCAAGATGGGACTACTATTAATGCAATTCATAAGCCTATTGGACTGCTGGCAGAAATCTGGCAGAAAGGTGTTACAGTCTCAAACACACTATCCACAGATACATACTTTTATAGGTTATTTAGTTCGACCTCCTTAGCACAAGAAGCAATTTCCAAGCTCATAAATTTTTACTGAGCATATCTTTAGACAGACATCCGTTGTCTTGCAACAACCAAGCTGAACAAGTGCCCCCAAACCTCATTCACATTTGGAAGAGTAGGAAGTCCATCTAATCCTTACACTGATAACTTGAGCAAGGCCTGTTTAAGCAGGCTTTTAATGGAGACTATACATGGCTCCAAAACCTTTTGCTTTTATATAGATTTGTACTAATTTGTGGAAGCAAGACTGAGAGACAGCAGCATATAGACACACATCAATGCGATCACTTGAATTTTGTTTGTGAGCCACAGCTACAACCCTTAGCTTCTCCACTGGCATGCAAAATAAAGCATTTTTGATAATGCAAATAGTCCTCTGCTTTGTGAATAGGGCCTCAAGTGATTCAAATGCTAATTCTGTTAGAAACCTTGATGCAAAGCCAGTATTTCAACCATGTCAGCTTTATAACCAAGACTTTCTGAGAAACTCGTAACTGCAAATTGAAAAATATATTTTAAAACTAGAAATTCATAGCGATAAAGTAACCTGGAGAAGCGTGAAAGTTCTTTACAGCTTTCTGTCAATGGGCCTGCAGCCTGCTGGGTTTTGCCTTGAGTTAGATGCCCCTTCAGGAACTGGCAGTTTCCTAACAGCAGCAATGCAGGCACTGCTGCGCCGAGAAAACCAGAAATGAAACAACAAAAGCAGATTTTTATCTTGTTCAGAGAATAATGTGCTAAATGGTTATGGTTTGGGTCTTCTCGTTTTCTTAATAAAACTTTCACACAATCCAGAGAATGCCTGTATAAAAATGTTCTTGCCATTATTAAACACATCTTTTGAGCCCTCACAGCACACAAAAGAGCAAGCATGCGTCCCTGATTTCAAAGAAATGGGGGGAAAGGAAGTGAGTGAGAATGTGTGTGTGAAATGTGTAAAAAGCTTTTCTTTTCAGTTTGCAAGCAGTTTTGATTTACTCTTTTTTTCTTTTTTTTTTTCTGATTAGCTGCATTTAACCTACCACAGTACTTTGTCCTCTCAAGTTCTAGAAGATATGAGGGAAGGGAGAATGTTTTCAGAGGGAAGCCAGCCACACTGGCACTGCCATCAGCCTGCGTGCAAATCGCCCTTGATGGTACACCAACATTCCTACCAGCCTCTTGACTTTCACATCTGCTTCTGCTCAGGGAAAACCAGCTGATAATTAAGGCTAGGTAAAACTCGAGGATGTAATTACCTGAGCTGTACAACTAACACAGGCCCCAAAGAACTAACCTGCAGCTTAAGTTGCCTATAGACAAAAAAGGGTGTTAGGAAGCTTCCACATGAGGTCTGGAGCAAAAAATTAAATAATATAAATTACCCGTCATTGATGGTGCCAGTTTGGAGCACCCCCTCAAGGCAAAATCCACAGAATCCTTGTTTGCATTAACCCCCTCCTAACACCCTGAAGTTAAAAATCAAAGAAAACTGGTCTATACCACTTCTCTACTCATTAAGGGAACTGAAACAAGTACCACAAAACACAGGTGACAAACAAGCTATATCTGATCAGAACAGATACGAATCACTGAGTTTAGCACACCTAAAATACCCTTATTTACAAGGTTTCCTTCATTCATTTTGTTTTAAGTTCACTTTTCAGTTGGCTCCAGCTAAATCTGCTGCCAGCTGAGAAGCTGTGGAACTTTGTGACAAGTGGCTCAGACCTCAAAAATTGAGAAATACACAGCTCCAGATTCTACAACTGAATATCCCATAGTGATGACTTTTTGACTCCACTGTCATGGCTTGTATTTTAATAAATGGGTCAGAGGTGGAAGGTCACATATCCTATTACCAGTCTCTGAACCATCCAGTTCCTCTTCATCTCAGCAGAAAAATGCGACATATTATCAGCTTCTTTTGTATTATTGCTCACTCGGGAGGAACATTCTGAAGTAAAATAATGTGGATATTAATTTTCATTGCTTTGAAGAAAACAGTAAAGGTCAAATTCTAATTTTTAAATGCTACTCTCTTCATACCGATTATAAAGCCTGAAAGCAGTAACTCCACCCATGCTGGAAGAAGCGACCCCATTATGAGGCATGTATTCCAGTTCTATATAATTCCTGAATAATAATCTCCCACCTCTCCTACCAAAAAAACTGAAAAATTGAACTGAAATGTTTGCAACACAATCTTCAGGCTATGGAAAAATACAAAAGAGGAAAAAGAGCAGTGCTGTCTCCCAAAGGAATGGTCTCACCCAGACAACTGTGCCTACAGCATCTGACAGCAGGTAGACTAAAGAACAAAAGGAGCCTGTGAAGAAACAGAAAAAAGGAATATATTTTTTCTCACATACATAACTTTAAAATAAGATGTATTTGCTACCACTTTTTTCACTGTTTTGATTATTATTGATCGCTTCCTTCCTATGAGAAAGGCAGTAGCGCATCTTAATGACTACACTGGTTGCTGCCATATTTCACACTGGAACAAAGATGTAGGCTGCTGAAAATATTTCTCCACTATTTCAAAGTTTAGAAACAATTCATGCTCAAAATTTTCAGCAAATTACTGGGATCTAAACATAGCATTCTACCATACTGGGATTTTTTACTTCCCTATGTACACGACATATTTAAGGAAGAATTAAATCATTATCACAAAAGATGGAAATAAAAAGCAGCAAAACAAAATACTGCAGTAGTCTCATCTTCTCAGGCTGCCTGTCTTCTCAACTAGCAACTCTCTACTTATATCATGGCTCCATCATTTGAAAATAAGTGTCATTTTCCCTTTGATATAAGAGTGATTTGTTAGATATTAAAACAGAATAGTCTCTGTAAAGAGACTGAAGGTACTTAATTTTGTAAGTTAGAAATTTGAAATAAAGTAGTGGATTTTTCTCAAAGGAAAAGAACATACTTATTGTGCTCTGGACAAAAGCATTGAAAACAAAGGCATTGTTGTGGATCAAGCATTAGCACATGCACATCTTCATCGTTACATTTGTGTCTGAAGAACCAAGACAATTGTTAAATAATTTATACATATCAGGAGAATTAGGATAATTCATTCATGAACTTTCTGTGTTAAAAACACACAGAGCTGTTCTGATGACGTTTATGAAGGATGACTGAATTCAGTGGCAAGGAGATGGTGACATGTCTCAGACGTAACTTCTCATGAAGATGGACAACTTTCACAGGAAAGTGTTTTGAATTTATCTATACCTGGGTACATGTCCAATTCACATTAGACATTCTCTGGGTTGATCAAAGACAGTATGTGACCCTTCACAGAGGGTTTTTTTCTTTGGGGGACAGGGTTGATTGGTTTTCTAAGTCTTAAAGACATCCAGGAGACACATGAACACACAATATGCAGCCACACACTTCTTTCCGTATATGTAGTGGTGTATCTCCTTCAAGGGGGACAGCTGCAACACAAGGAAACCAGACAACCTTCTGAGGTCCTTATTTTGCAATTTACCCAAAGATGAAACCAATTCTGCTGAGATACAAGTCATCTACTAGCTTTACATACTCAAAAGACCATGGATAAAACTGAAGCTGACTGAACTGGTTCAAACACTGAGTTGCCACCTCACCTTGGTATTTTCAAAATCCAGGACACGGCAGTGGAAAAACACACACAGAGATCCTGACAAAGACAAATGTCTTCGTGCAGATTTAAAGTCACCACTTTCATCATAAGGTTAAATGATATTGTTGTCTAGATTATTTCTTTTGCAAAAGGGAGATATAACACAGAAAAAAACAACTAGAAGAACTAGCTAGGTTCAGGAGACGTTTCTTTGCCTCAACATCAGAGATACCAAATTTTTATTTCACCAGGTGGCCATGGAAGACACTGGCACTTGGATGGGTGCCTGAGGGTCTCCAAGCAGCTCAAGCTGAGATGTGCCACCACTTGTTAGCACCTCCACTCATATTAAGAAGCTGCTTTCTGTATTAGAAATTCAATCCACTCCAACTGGGATATGGTCACAAGGTAAAAGCTAATGCTACTTAGAGAAGGATTAACTTAGCTCTGTATTTTATGGTGGCAGAATCTGCTGTAAAAGGATGTTAAAATTGCATATAGCACAAAAAGACAGACTCTGAACAACTTCCACTCAAACAAGAAAGCCATGGGGTCTGTGTAAGGGCTCTCTGTGACTTATAAATGCATATTGTCATTAAATATGAAGAAAGGATTGCCATCCTTCTTGTATCCTCCATATTCTGTAATTGTCATGTGTTTTCTACCCTTCCTGTCATACTACCAGGGACAGTGAAAGAAGAAGACCAGAATCCATATGGCAGCAGTTCCAACTTCTGCATTCAAAAGGGAAGAGAAGAAACAGAAGAAAACTGCTCTGAGCAGAAAGCCCCAGGGGCAGAAAGCCAAGTCAGAGAGCCCTGAAACTCAGGTGAGAAGAAACTGTAAGCAAAGGCCATACTGAGAAGGGTTCAATACCACCTGTGAACTAATGGATTTGCAACCTTCCAGTGCTGGAACTTGCACAAGACCCCTTATCCAACACTTCCCATGTCAGCAATGAGGATGCACAGACAACTTTTTCAGTGGAAGTAGGGCAGAACCTGAAAGGTCTGCCATTAAGGTAATATAAAAAGGATGAGGAGAGAATTCCTGATGACAAAATGATCATATTAAAAAAAAAATCCTCAAAGTGTCACCCCATTCTTTTCTTGCTTGAACTGTTCTCAAGAACAAAAGCCAGAAGACGGTCACGGTTTGAACATCAAAAGTACTGAATGAAGATTCAATTGATACAGTCGTGTTCCATCTCAGCAGGTCATGGATAAAATGTTCGAGGGGGAATAGGAGGAGGACAAAGGGGATGGAATATTCTGTGGAACAAATGTAGGTCTATGAAACTGCATCATTTGGAACATGCATTTGTAATTCTCAGAAAAGCACAACACTTTTCCTACATGATGAGAGTTTATTATAGAGTTTAAAATTTGTAACATGGTTCTCAAAGGGAAACACTGTAACTGATGCTGTATTTATGTAATCCCTGCTTTCCTGAAGGTTTTCTAATTGAGAAAACTGCTAATTTGTTAGATGGTTAAAAAAAACCCAGAAGGAAAAAAAAAAAATTGAAAGACCATGCTCAGTCTGTGAATAGTAAGGTACAAAAAAACAAACAGGACATACTTTTTCAATCTCAACCATTTCGGACTACCCCACGTGGACAGAAGCTTTCATTTGGCCCACCAAAAAGAAGTGAGTAAGTAGCACAGTGAAATTTGTACACACTGAAAAGCAGGATAAAATAACATCGTAACTTGCACTATATATGAGATTGGAAAACTATCAGCTCTCCCACATTCATCTTAGATGACCAGGAATTCACTTCACCTGCTTCAGCCAGCCAGTCCAACTGCTTTCAGGGAAAAACAAATGAGTACTGTCAGTAAAAAAATTAGCAGCCAGTCAGGGTTGGAGAGAACAGCAGGAGGGAAAGCAGAGTAAAGATGAAAGCTCCTGCTGCTTCCAAGCTCCATATCACACGGCCAGGGTTCTAACACACTTCTCTTAGACATACAGACCTGCACATGCAGGAGAAAGCACAAATTAAACATAGCTGAAAATCTGAGCTATCAAAAAAAAAAAAAAAAAAAAAAAAAGTTCAGAGAAAACCTCCAGAATTCAAAGGGAATTTTTTCCGTCATTAATGTTCAAGAAGAAGTAGTATACACTTCTCTGCAACATGAGACGGTATTCAACAAATAACATCCAAAAGTCTTGCAAATTTTAAAAGATGACTTCATTTCATGAAGAAGGTCCCAGGAACATCCTTTTCCAAATGTACTGTAGTTTTTTTAAGCCCAGCCTGTCTTTATTTGGGAACCTTGTATTCCTCTTTTATCTTGAGGAAACCCAGAGTTTGGGTAAGGCTGCAGGATGACCATAAGAGAAAGAGAGCAGACAGAGAAATAAAAATTGCCGGAGTTTCTTTATTTTGAATACTTCCTGACCTTAAATATCCAACGACACAGTGTCCCAGGGGTTCTTGGCTTGCGTGTTTTATTTTTACCAACACTGCAAAACAAAGCTGTTACGACTCCGAGCTCAAGTGGCTTTGCGGGACTTTGCAGTTAATTGAGCCGTGGCTATTTTGCCTGCAGTGGGCACCAGCTCTGCCAGCTCTGGAGACAACGAAAAAGTTCCTCAAGCTACAGCCAAGCTACTGTCCTTTTCTTTTTTTACTAAATGCTCCAAAGCAATGTGGCTTTTGGGGAGAGCGAGCTTATCCTCAGACTCTGAAAACATAGACACAAACCCCCTATAGTAACTCTTGTGACATGCGTGCTCAGAATAGCTACATCTCCATAATCTTAAACGTAATCTCTTGAAGATCCCTGAGGCTTGTTGAGCCAGATACATGTGAAGCTTTTAGGCATTTCAGTTATGGAAATTTAAATTTTTTGACTGGACTTTGTGAAGGAAATCTGAAAGTCTTCCAAACTCCTATCACTCAAAAGAAAGCAGTTGTTAAGCTTACTTATTAAAAGGAAAAAAACCAAAAAGGCAACAACCCCAAACCCCCGCCAAATTAATAGGTTTACTTTATGTAAGTGGATGATTTAACTTCCAGTTTAAGAAAATATATATATTCTTTACTGGAAGATGAAGACAGGATTTTCACTGCAATTTTCATGTTTCAATTTTCTACCAGTAGATCATCCAATGACTCTTAACAAAAGAGAGGCAGATACTGTTTCACTGTGCCCTTGACCTACAGCATACAACCTTCCAGACCAACTCTAACACAGTGAATAGGAGGCTTATCACCCTGAGTCATCTAACCAGTGCCATGAGGTCATTGGTTGACTTCAGTGACTTCAGCCATTAGGTTACTTATCAGACAAAAATCACTGAGCTGGGAAGTGTGTGTATAACTCAGGTCATAATTCAGGATGAGCTCGCAAGAATTATACCTACTGAGTCAAAATACAGTTTTCTGGAGCTATTCCTTAGATGATACGGGTACAGAATCTGCGAATTCTCTGGGATAATATGAAAGCACAGCTGCTTTACATCACTTGCAGCATTGTTAATATAAAGCAGTGTTTTCCATTGTGCACCAGTTAGGAACAGAGGGCAATAAATTACACATTCACTTAGGTAAGAGCTTTCTCTTGGCAAAGTCTTGATCTTCCCTGTATTCTTTTCTTAGCAGTTATTCCGCTTACATTTTCCACAGATAAAAGTTTTGTGAAGATTTATCCCCTCCAGTCTGACAATTTCAGAAAGGGAGGTCTCAGAAAGCCTCCCAGCCTCAAAGAGGCTGTCTGATATAAATATATGTCCTGGGGAATCATATACTATATATTATAATATATAAAACATATTATAATATATAGCATGTATTACATATATATTATAAGTCCTGGGGAATAAAGGTGAAGTCTCTTTTCTTTCTTAGAGACTCTTTCAGGTTTTCATTTTTTGTTTCTCTTATAATCATAGAATGGCCTGGGTTGGAAGAGACCTTAAAGATCATCAAGTTCCAACCCCCCCACTACAAGCAGGGACACCTTTCACTAGACCAGATTGCTCAGAGCCTCGTTCAACCTGGCCTTGAACATTTCCAGGGATAGGACAGCCACAGTTTCTCTGGGCAACCCGTGCCAGTGCCTCACAACCTTCCCAGTAAAGAAATTCTTCTTAATATCTGCTCTGTCAGTTTAAAGCCATTTCCCCATGTCCTGTCACTGCATGCTCTTGTTAAAGTCCCTCTCTGTCTTTCCTGCAGGCTCCTTTCAGGTACCGGAGGGCTGCAATAAGGTAATTCCTAAGCCTTCTCTTTTCCGAGCTGAATAAACCCAATTCTCTCAGCCTTTCCTCGCAGGAAAGGTGCTCCATCCCTCTAATCATCTTGGTGGCCTCATCTTGACTCACTCCTACCATGCAGGGAGGTAAGGATGGGAGAGACCTGAAACTTTGAAGGCTTCTGAAGATATTCTGTGGCCAAGAGTTAAGCATCTGCCTTCCGTGCTCTATACTGGCACTGAAATGCACTAAGTTTTCTCCCCCAACTCACAAAATAAACTTATTCGGTATGCATGATAAAATGCTCTTTAAAAATTAAAAAAAATCATTAAGCAATTCCTCTATTCTTTGTAATTTTATACTACAAGACGGCAGACTGCTTCCAAAGCATCTACCTGGTATTTCTGCATGCTGCTATCCATATATGGCATTAAGATCACAGCCTTTGACAGTGAAGTAGATGGAAATTATTATCTGAGAAACTGCCAAATCAGAGATGTAGAGACTGTCTATCATCAGAGCACTTTTAAATGTGACACACAAATTGGTACAAATACATATAAATTACAGCATGTAAATACAATAATTAATAAAAAGAAAAGTAAACTGAAAGTTTCCCAAACATGGCATTTAAATGACAAAGTACAAAAATACCTACAAAACTGGATGATGTTTTGAAACACCCTCTAGACCTATGGGAAATGAAACAGTACTATATACCAAAACACTGGACAGAGTTGCGCTGCTATAGTAAATAGCAATATGTCCGAGGGTGCAAAATGAAAAACAAATGCAAAAACGTTTGTGATGTGGTGGAAAGAATTTTGTTACCCAAGAAAAGAGCACAATAAGCAAGTTAACCTCAGAAGCAAGGTGCTGATAAAGCCAACGGATTTTTGTCTATATACATACCCAAAAAGCAAAATCTTTGTCATGCTGGATTAAAGCAATATCACTACCCAGAATGAAAAAAAGACAACTACAGAACTGTAAATCAAGCTGTTCCCAGAATTAGAATCTACCACACAGTTCAGTATTTAGTCTAGATGAATGTATGGTATTACAGGAAATTAAGGGAATGAAATATCTGAGATAAAAGTTAAGGTCAGGGAACTTTTCTCTTGGTTGCAGTGGGTTTAATAATACTTCAAGTCTGATGCTGATCTCTGAAAAGTAGATAATGAGCATTACAGTAAAAGAATAAACCACAACTGCACTAACACAGAAAACAAATAATTTGCTAATCTGTATACTACTGAATTTATTTTAATTGAGAAAATAGCATGTAAATTACTTTCAGACTCCACAATGTCCCAGATATCACTGCTGCAGGCACATTTAGACCACAACAGTAATATGGTGGACTCAACCACTCACATATGTTATCAGAAAATCTCATAGATTTATCCCACTCAGGTATATACATCCAATCAGTTGTGCTTTTTTCTCCCTTTCTCCTTTGTTGTTTTTTCTTTTCTCAGGCTCTTCAAAAGTAAATTAGATTATCTCAGAGTAAATCAGTTAAATTCTGAGGGAAACATCCTGTAAACTGCATACAATAAGCTGGTACATTTGACTCAGGCCAAGTTGAAAGAACATTTAGCACAGGCTTCTTCTAGAAGTTTAATAGAGAGCTGAATAGCACCAATAAATATGCCACATTTACCTATTTTCATTCAAACTTATGTAACTTTGATGGTAGAAGACACAAACCCATATCTGCTGTAAAAGCAGACTTATAAATAAGCTTTAATTGAAGTTTCAGCTAAACCTCCCCCAGGCCTTAAAATTAACTATGATTTTCCTTATGCAGCTTTACTGGGTTTTTTGTTTGGTTGTGTTTCTTGGTTTTTTTTACTTTTCCTTCCACTTTTTGTTTCAACCAGCTTAGCACTTGTCTCTACAGTCACACATTCGATATTTATATCCTTCATTTCCCCACTTCTCTTAGTCTTTTTCCTTTGTAGCTTTGTTTTGCTTTAGGCTTCATTCTGCTGCTGTCACAACAGTAACAATGTGCTCCCCTGTACACAGACAGCTACAACATTCCCTCAGCATGACCACTGCTCAAGATTTCAGCCTGTAACTTCCCCCTAATTAACATCACACAGCATCCCCCTCAGGAGCACTGAGCAGGAATGCTATTTTCTCTCACTGCTTTACTCAAGGAGCCATGAGAAATGTTAAACAATTTTCTAACAGGAGTTTTAATTTACAGCTAACTAGACTTCCGACTGAATTTGCCTTGCACTGGTGGAAAATTAGAAAATAGGGAGTAAGCCAAGGTGAAACCTGCCTGGTTTCTCCATTATGAAAGAGTTTGGAAAGAAATGCCCTCCAACAGACCTCTGGCTCGTACCACCACATATGCATTTTTCCATTAAGGGAACACTACTCCTCAGATAACTGAAATTAGAAGTTGATCTCATCTTCAGTGGTATTTGTCCTTCTTCTAACTGTCCCAGCCTAAATTATAGCACTGGAGCCCTTAGTTAGTCATCAAAGATCAAGAAAAACTGCTTAACACAGTGTCCCATTCTTACTGTTTTTCCATATCAAACTTATCAGATAATTTCAAGAGCTCATAGAAGCATTTCTCTTTTTTTTTCCCCACCCTTGTAGCTGACAGCAGCCATGGATGCATTACAGAACCCAGCATGTCCAAGATGGATTAGATGCTGCCAAGAGGAAAGCAGCAGCTTCCTAAGGTCCTGCAAGTGAAGCCCACAGCCGTAGTGGCTGTAGTGTTACTGTCAAATACTACAGGCCTGGCACAACATTAATGAGGTTATCTTCTGAAAATTACATTTGTAATACAACTTTCTTTACTTTTCTGGTACTAATATTTGTTCCTGACAAAATCAAAACCAACAACAGAAAATTCAAAGCCTAACTAAATAAAGATCTTTTCCTTCCCATCTTACATACCAGGTATGTGTGACTTCTACATGATATAAAACTTACAGGTCTGTAATTCTACTGATAGCTTCTATAGATCTGAATGAAATTCCACTATCAAGGAGACAAGATTTCATTTGCCAAAAAAAACAAAACCCATAAACAACCTATAACCCAAGTTTGACCCCACCTAACCAAGAGTCTACAAGAATGGAGTAAAAACTTTTTTATTATCTTAATACACTTTGGATCTAGAAATATAATGGATGCCTACAGCCCTATCAAAATCAGTGAGACACCACACACTTAAATTGGTATTAATTATTAACTTCAAGAGCTTTTCTAGAACTAATATTAAAGCATCAGTATTTTAACTGGCTTCAACCACAATATTGTAGTCACAGCTAAAAAGAAAACTTCTCCAATGACATTGTGAGAAGTATTTTCATGCAAGTGTGCCTTTATTATTTAGAAGAAATATCAAGTGGGAAAAATCTCAGGTTTCGTTCCTATATTTCTTTATACTGAGCTCACACAACACACTATTTATG
The DNA here is from genome assembly GCA_036785705.1 of Acanthornis magna. NCBI lineage: Eukaryota > Metazoa > Chordata > Aves > Passeriformes > Acanthizidae > Acanthornis > Acanthornis magna. The sequence goes on along the minus strand of JAWUZG010000028.1, from coordinate 16,856,565 downwards.
AAGGAAAACGGATTATACTGCATTTGACAGCTATAGTGCTATAAACTTTCATCTAGACCCAGCTCACATTAAAAACCCTTTAAAGTGTCACTAAAAAGGCACAAGAAAGCCGTATTTACTATTCTCTTATTAAGTCAGTACCATTATCAACTACAAACCTGAAGAACAATAAACATATTTGAAACACAGACTGTTATAACTTGAACTCAGCATTACAAATATCGAAAGCTGCACCCGTAACCCTCTGCATACCTTGTTATCACAGCACAGCTGCAGGGACAGACAGCTCACAGATAAAATAGATATCGTTATGAATAAATGTGTCAGATCATTCAATAATTATTACTCCAATGAAGCAGTACAGAAGAACTGTGGAAATTCCTTCATAAATTGGCCACCCACGTTTTTCCCTCCTATGTGAAAGAGCCACCTTTAAAATGAACAATCTTGGGATGGAAATCCACAGTAGTTGAGAGACTTCTGACTTGAGGGTGTCAATCACATGAAACATGGGGGGGTTTTGCCCAGTCCCCTCCAGAATGGGCTCATCGTACAGACAGAAATACAGCACAGAGATGCTGCAGGAACATTGGCAGGAGCAAGGCACAAGGGAGCCACTGCTGCTGTGTCTGGGGCTGTGATGATCCCAAAGCCACACACCTCACATGCTGGGCCATGGGGACCCTGGGAGGGCTGATGGTCCAGCTCCTCCCTGCCTCATCTCACCCCAGAATTATGCTGATAGTACAATTTTAAAAGGTCCCTCAAAGTTGTAACAGTTTCACCTCTTTAGTTCATTACCAATTTCAGCTGAGTCTGGATCACTGGTGTGACGGTAAATTGTTTATTATTTCTCTACCAAGGCTCATTTTCAGTACCTTGTAACAGAGAAGGCCCACACAAAGAAGGCATATCCAGCAATTTCTGTAAAGGAGCTCAACACAGACAGATAAAGCAGTCACTAGGGACCGGGGAGGCTGTCAGGGAAGGATAAATGAGTGGACCAGAAAGCTTAACAGGCATCTCCAAGCGCACTAGACAAGAATCATTCCCAAGCCACACAACTTAGAGTCCACAGGGAAAGAAAAACAAACAAAAGCTAGTCAGGAACTACACACAGCTTCTAAGGCGCCTGTAGTTTTGCTCCCTGATCTTTTGATTGCCTTTATCAAAAAATGCTTGTCATCGCTTCATGCTGCGTACACATGAAAAATTACATCTACCTTTATCCGAGGTGCCGCCTGCGGGCAAGAGCCGCGTCTTACACAGCTCCCTCATCTTCCAGTGGCTCCTCACACCCACCTCAAACGTTTGTATAGTAAATCTAACAGGAGCCAAAGCACAGGCAGAGCTGCGTTCTTTAACAAGAACTCCCACACCAGAGGCTTTGTTTTTGAAGCACCAAAGTTTCTTCCTACTGAGAACATAACCATGTAATTTGAATTCTTGAGCTCACTATAGCATGGCACAGCAATAAGAAGCGCAATGTAATTACAAGAAAAACCCCACATATATAATCACTAGAAGTGAGTGCATACCTTCCCTGATAGCAGTAAACGGGGTTCCTTCCTCTTCTTGTAATCTAATCACCTTCAATGCCACCAGCTTTCCATTTACCCTGAAAGGGAAAGAGGGGAAGGTAAGGAGAAATTTAGAAAAACCAAAATTATAGCAGAAACAGTATTTCTCATAATAGGACTTGTTTCCTATCATGTACTTATTCAACTTCTTCCTGTCAATGCCAGTGATTCATTTATAGCACTCTAAGAAATGCTTCATAGCTTCCATAATGTCAACTTTATATTTTCACACTCAAGATGCAATCCAAGAAATGATCTCAGTTTTCTGTGAGTCAGTCTGCTTCCTTTCTACCATGGCTTTGTTACTGAAGCTTTGTTAAGAAGTATTACATTGTAAAATTTGGTTATAAAATATCTGTTCACTATTTGATCAAACTATCCAAAGAAAAAGGCATATGATTTTCATCAATCACTTCACATGCAGTACATCCAGATTTACACGGATTACCTCTTTCCCACTGCATGACACACATAATTATAGTCTTCAAAAAGCTAAGGAGTTTGAGTAATGAAATAATTTTTAGGTCATCCTGGCCATTTCCCACTAGGGCAGGATTGTTCCTGAGGCACATTCCTGACTACATGGCCCAGGTTGCTTTTAGATTATAATAACTCTCATTTACAAGTTTAAAAATACTTTGTGCTCCAAGAGACAAAACTTCTTAATAGGTCGTTATAGTGTAAAATCTATTTGGTTTGTTTCACTTTCCGCATTCAGAATTTCACCACACATGAATTACATTCCAGGCCTTGCAAAAAAATCCACTTGGTTCAGTGTATCCAAATAAAATCTCACCAAAACTGAACGACGCTGATACTCATTACCCTATTCAAGAACAAACTCATACTACGAAACTTTAACAGACTCCCCATGTATGACAAGCAATGGTGAGGATAAACTACAAAAAAGGCATAATACAGTCTCAAAAAATTATTGTTGCTATTATTATTACTACAATTTGTTTCTGTTAAAGCAAAATTAGCTTTTACAGCCACAAAGGATGTATTGGAGCCTTTACACTCCTGTAGTCTTGGAGGCAATTCCCTACTGTACTAGGCCCTAGAAGATGTATTAAATTTTCAAAGCAAGATGATATGGACAAGCACCAACTCTGAATTCATCTTTTCCCTCAGGCTTTTAATTTTTGCAGTTATATGAGTTCAGTGACGGATGACTACTGTCTTGTTTCTTCTGATTATTTTTCTTTTATAATTACCAAAAACTCATTAGCCCTATACAGAACATTGCACAATGACTCTGAGCAAGTTAAGAAACCCGGATTATCAAAAGATAGTTTACTCATCACCTTCCAATTATTTATAATATTTCAGGCTGGCACCAGTTCAAGTCCCAGGCCACTAGTCACTGTTGAAAGAAAATTATCATCTTAACTCTACTGAATTATCTGGATTAATCCTTATAATTACCTTACATATTTTTTATTTGGATTTAAACAGGACTCATGGCATCAGAAAAAGATAAGCCTTGCCTCAAGTAACTTCACGTGTCATGCTCAGACAGGAGAATAAACCATATTAAAAGCAGAAGGACTGATGACAGACATGCAGTTCATATACATGTGTAGTTTTCAATTTCTCTGTCAATACACCACCCTACCTATCATATATATATTACTTAGATATCTGCATGACTTGAATATTTTACAACAGATGAAATAACTGCAGGGGAAATTTAAGTAAGAAAAGCAAGATCATTTTGCAGATACAGAACAGGACAGATGCTGTGTTCAGAGAAGGTAATGAAAAAAACAGTGGTAAAAAGGACATCAAAGAGGTATTAAGGAAACAGGGATATGGAGTCTCTTGATAGAGACAGACAAATAACATGCAGCATTGTGTAGACTATGTTCTTCTTAATCTGAAGTTCTACATTCCATTGATTCATGAAGAGCAATAAATAACAAAAACAGCAATAGTATGGAACTAATTGCAAAGAATTCACAATTAAACACAGTAGGTGTGCTGTGCTTTTTAGCTATCATTGCGTCTCTCTCATTGGTATCTGTCATGATCTTTGTAGACATCATGGTAACTCCTAGTACTATCAAAATAATCAAACTAATCTCAAGCAGTCTTTACCTGGGATTTCATTCTCCTCTTCAGCATCATTTATCCCCAATATATCAATCTATAATTTCCATAATAAAACAGCCTCCTTATTCTCATTTATTACCCAGTCATGAAATTCTATCTTTCTTTCATTTAATTTTCTATAAACAGGAGCATATAAAATTGGAGATGTGAGAAATTATGAAGTATCAATTAAAGAGATAGGGCGTATATTCACATCCTTTAATTATCCTCCCACTGATGCAATCTCAGGATGGAGTTAGATGATGCTGAAGGGATGAGCTAAGGCAGCCTCAGGGTATAGGTTTCTCTTGCTAAATCTTTGCCACTCACTCCTGCCACTGCCTTGTATTTGCTTTCATTTCTGCTGGACTTTACAATGAGATTGCTTAGAGAGCTTAAATAAGAGAAGACTGGCCCTTCCAAAAATAATTAAATCCTTTTTTTTTTTTTTTTAATTATAAAGGCATGGAAAAATATCAAACCCACACTAGAAAATACGTAAGAACCGGGTCCCATTGCTTTTGTGAAGCAATGGTCATAGGATCAAGCAAACTATGGCACAAAATTATGCCCTGAAACTTTTGATGCCATGTCAAAATAATATGGCAATTTCCTTAGAAACAACATTGAAAAAAGGAAACCTGGTTAAAATTACCTCTGCAACCTATCAGTATTTGTCTTTGCAGGCTTCAGAAGTGATCAGATAAAGTTAGCAGAATTCCTTCCGGATACTACTTCACATTTGTCTTCCACAACTTTCAAAGCATGCTCAGTATTTTCATTATTTTCAAATACAAGTAAAAAAACTGACAAGCAGACTGCCTTTTAGACAGTGAAAAGGCAACACTGCTGCCTCTTAACATCTAGGATTCATTAAACAACCTCTATTACTCACTGTCCAAAGCAAACAATTTCACACCTTCTCAAAACAATACCCTTCACTGGGTCAAGGATTACACTTATCATCTTATGCCCATCCTGTCAACTGCCTCATTAGTTTCTATTAAGGACAGTATTGACTGAAGAATTCCTATTTTCTAAGCCATCCTCCCTCCTAAGCTAACTCACTTTCTCATCCAAAAACATTCAGAGAAAGCACAGAAGTCCTAAAGCCTCTCTAATTATCACACAAGACTATTCTACTCTAGGCAAAACACCTGCAGCTGATGAACAGTTTTCCAGTTTATGGAAATTCAGCAATTTAACATTATATAATCCCTTCTAATAAGTTTCTGATAATATATGCAATGTAGGCAAAAGGAAAATTAATCCAAATTGCTTTATATAACATAGAGTAAAAGTCTGCATACTATGAAAATACAAATAAGCCAGATATTACAAAAAATGCTAAGATAATTTGTCATTCTACATTTTCTAAACCAGCATATATCAGCACTACCAAAATAAATACATTTATAAAAAATGACCATTTATGAGAAAGTAGAGAAGATTGGAAATTATTTAATGCTTTCATGCATCATTAAGAACATATAATACTGATGAATAAAAAGTAACTGATGACTTAATTGGCTTCACTGGGGATAATGCTGATGATGCCACATAGAGAACAAAAGATTACAATTAAACTATTTCCTCAAGTTCTTCAGATATATTTAGATGAAATAAATGTTCTAAATATACACATTTTAAAGAGTCAGTTAACATAAAATCTGCCAGTTCTGATTTCAAACTGTTTATTTAATATTGAGTTTTACCACTGGCTGGAGTTGAGGCTGAGCTCATAATCTGAGCAAGTGCTAAGCTTGGGAAGACTTCTGTAAAGAAAAATCAGTAGATCGAATTGGGATGATGCTCTAATTTGTGATACTAATTTCAAGAAACTAATTCTTATGAAGAAAAGTAACTTTCAATTGTTAAATACTCATTTGCAGGAAAAGCTCTAAGTTTGATGATCAAACCTTGAGAATATCTAAGAAGATCTACTCTATAGTGATATTAATGTCATAAACCGACAACAAAAACACCAAACAGACCATGGGGGCCTAATGAAACCAGGCTCTGCCAGAAAATTCCTTTGAAGAAACCTGACAGAGGCACATTCACTGTAGGTTTAGTCACCTCTGATTATTCTACCAATGAATAACTAATTCTACATTGAGGGAAACACTTCTTTTAATCATTATCATAAAAGGCAGTTCAGTGTAAACATAGTTTATATTATATTTTTCTTATTAAAAAGGACTTATGTTTCTAGTTTACAAAAACCACTCCCAGCCCTACTAAAGCCCTATCATGTAAATTCTCAAGGGACTAAGACAGGCTCTGAATTTCTCTTTTTGAATCCTACCATCTTTTAACCTCATCCTAGAAAAAAGTTACCTTGTTTAATTAGTAGGCTGTGGATTAAAGATACCTCATATAAAGCTGACATTTATTAGGGCTGGAAAAACAGAAGATCAAAGAGTTTCAAGAGTGATGAAAGATTTAAATTATTCATTAGTGCTGTCACTGGAACACAGGAGTCAAGGCAACCTCATACAAACAACGTGGCAGCCCTCACTTGAACAGGAGCAGGTAAGAGTTTTCCTCCAGGTCCTTCATGCCTACCCCCCAGCCCAGCTCAGTTCAAACTGCTCAAACTCATCCAAGCACAGGGGCTGTGCTTGACCTGTGCCTGCTGGAAGGAAATGCCCTGGGATGGGCAGCAGGGAAAGCAATGCCGAGCACCAACCTCCTCCACACCCCCCTCAACTCTCCAGGCCCCACTGATGCTCAGAGAGAGAATCAGAAGACAGACACAGAGATATCCCTTATAATTCAGGTGGCCTCTTAAAACTGTGCACACCGACAGTCACAGGGGACCTTCTGAGAGATGCCACTGCTCAGCGAACTGGAAAACGCATTGGTGCACAATGGCAGCTGGCAAATTAATTCAGCATTTTCCCTACTGTTCCAATCGCATGTATTGCCAACAAGGTACTATCCAGTGAGTCTACCACGTCTAGGTAACATAATAATGCTCTATCCTAGCTTTTCTGCCAAGTTTTCCAGGGTAGTCCTGGGTAAGTAATATAATAGACTTCCTTTCTTTAGTTTTGTCCCCCATTACGTCAGATAATAACACTAAGTCACCTCTCTAAACTGCTTTGCAGGTTGAAACACAGCATATATAGTGTAATGTTCTTTTTTTATATTCAACTATGGAGAAAAATTTTCCAAACCTTTCTTTTAAATGCTGAGAAATTCACTCAGTAAGTGATCAATATAGTCAATGACTCATCTTCTAGTTACAATCCTAGTAACTTATTTTAGTACTTACTCTACTTTAATAACTTTTTCCACCATTTGGCATTTTAGTTGAACATCTAGTTATCATTACTTTCCTATCTAGTTCAACTTGAAGTTATTGTTATTATTAAAGATTTCTAATACTACAGATTTTTTTTTAAAAGCACTTATGTGCACACTTTATAATCCCATCTCATGAGTTGCCTACAAAAATCAGTTAAGGAAATCAGTTAAAAAATGAGGGGGGAAAAAGAGAAAGCCTAGTTGATAACCATAAAGTGCCTTTTCATAACCCATGAATATGTATTCCTTTTCCAGCCATCTGTTATCCTCAGATGAAAAGTGTTTCATTTGTAAAACACCAATTTCACACAATTTTCAAGAAATAAAGAAAAGGTTAAGAAAGTTTAGGCCATTAAGACAACATGAATCAGAGTAATTTTGAAATATCAGTCTAAATAAATTGGCCATAACATGAAGAAAAACTTTCCTGTGAACTGGACTGTTGTACATGAAACTTATCAGGGAGCCTCTGAACACAACACCTCACATGGGCACAGATTAAAACTAGGGGAATGACTGAAAAATGGCAGCTTGACCATCAGAAGCTTATGGCACTTGCAACAGATTGAACATAAAAGGCAAGCAAGAGTCAAGAACCTTTCAAGACAAGTAAAAGAAATTCTGCAACTTCAAAAACAAAAGTCAGAACAGCAATTAGTCCTGTCAGTCATCCTCAGTGAAGGTTTCAGCACCATAAATATAAAAATCAAAATACACACATCATCCCTTTTCTTGTGAGCATCCACACACATATTTATGAAATATGATGGTCAGCTATATTCATAACACACACTGCAATACATCATGCAAACAACAAATACAGGTCATTCCCACCAATTATTCAAAGATTCCCTGCTGCCCCAAGAAAAGCACAGCATGGAACCCACAGCCAGTGCAGAGCATGATGCCTGCCTGAGCACGATTTCTCTCCACTTTGCACCATGAACTCCCTATTGATTTTTAAAGTGAACAGTAAAAGGTACTGCCTTTGATAGAGATAAATGTCAAACTCCCGGGCTACCTGAAAAAATACGTTTTATCTTTGGATACAAGTTGGAGTCACCTTGAAAATAAAACAAATCAGATTTCAAACTAAAATGGAAGTGGTGCCTTTACTGAAGGACTGCCCTATCTCTGCAGCCTTTGAGCTCTTGTTGGCAGCACCAGCTTCTACTGTGCTCTGCTCTGTGATCTGCTCTGTGCTCTACTAATTTCTCATACTAATAGTTAAAAAAGGTAGGGAACAGAATTCATTAGAACAAGTATTTTATTAAGGATAAGTTGAAATTATATAATTTTGTGGTAGGGAAATTAGGCAAAAATGTCTTGATTGAGCTGTTACAAATTCTACACATTTTTGCAATACTGTGAGCATATGTAATTCAGTAAAGGTGCCCAAGAAAAGTGAAAGTACAGCAAAAAAATCACATGGACATTCAAGAAGCAGATCGAGATCACAGTGGAGATGTCACTAGCATGCCTCTCAAAACACAGACACACGCTGTGCAAGCAGCAGTCACAGATCACATCACTTTAACTGAGGTAATCTTTTTTAATTCTTTGCCTTGAAGGGCAACTGAACACAGTGTGAGAGGATGGAAAGCACGCCAACTCATAATATTGCCAAAAGCACAGGTTTTTCCCTTAAGTGCAATATGCAGAGCTCCCAGCGGGGGAAGGCAAGGCCTCCGCGCGGCACCGCGAGGGGCTCTGCTTGGCAGCAGCTCCCCTGTGCTGTCACCAGCTTCATCGCCAGACTCACAACTCACATCAACATTTATGTGCCACAGCTCAAGCCGCATCCCACTGCTGTATGCTCAGGTAAATTTATAATCAGGATCAAGGGGGAAGGAGGTTGACAGCAGCAGGAAGATGCGCATGTCAATACACAGACAGACAGCACTTCCTCAGCTCAACCACACAATGAAATGATATAGGAATTCAAAGGACACCTATTGCTTTGCACGCACTGTATGGCAAATGTCCAAGGTGTTAGTCAAATACAGAGTCAATGGAACTTGCATCATTTTCTACAGTGTTATCAGTAAATTACTCGGCCCACTTCTTCAAAATTTTACACTAAAATAAATCCCTTCAAAGTCATCTGAATTTCAGGCAGTAAGCAGCCGCTTGGGATTTTTTTTATACAACTAAGTAAAATACTAGAATCTAGCCTGAATGAAAGTAGAAAATGAACATGCCAAGATGAGTTTCATTACACACATCTGATGTGCAACACATGAAATCAAATAGATCTGCCTATTGATGCAGCCATCAACCAGAAAAAAATGATTCCTTGGCTGTTTCTCCTACAAACAAAAAAGCCCAGCCTAAAAGAATACTACTTCATTTTCCTCAATAACAAAGTCCTGTTCACTCTGCTGCTTCTTCACCCCAGGGATTCATTTTTATCTGACTACAAAAAGAGAAATCCATCGTCCAGTAAAAGGAATTAGCCCATTTCATTTCACTTTCCTGGAATACCACCACAGATGCTCAAAAAGATAGAAAAATAACGGGTTTTATAGGAAGACAAGGACTTGCTCCTGCTCCAGGACTTTATCCTGCTCCAAGGTGTCAAAAGCCAGGACTGTCCTGAAAGCAAGTTACTGCACATATTGCTTTAAATTTTAGGAAGGGAATGGCTGATTTTGTGTCTTTTCAGAGAGGCATGTATCTTTTAGACTCTCCAAACAGTATGCTAAGATTAAGAATGTTTTATTCCATCATTATGATCAGCAGGGGAAATAATTTTAAAAGCTGAAATGTATCTCAAGAAATGCATAAAAAACTCCAAACTCTACTACTTGCCACATGCAGCTGGTGACAAATATTGAGAAAAATAATTCTGAGTACAAAGCATCATTCAAAACAATCTTAAATTTTCCATCTTCAACTACAGTGAAGGACACATCTCAGAAACACGTTGGCAAAACAAAAAAAACCCAAGCATTAGATGTGGTTATTATGGATTCTCAAAGATTTTAACCAAAATCCACTTGGGTATTACCAGCTCCAGTTTTTCCATCATGTGCAGACCTATGTCTGTATTCTGCATTGTGCCATGAGAGCTTAATCCTCCAGCAGTCAAACTGGGCACATACCAAAATAAACAGACCTCTTTTGCTCATTTGTATTCCCACTGGGTCTGCAGGCAAGGGAACATAGCGATGCATATCACAGTCTCACCCTTCGTACCCATATCAGAGTCTAGGAAAAAAATCTGTATCCCTGTATCATTTTAAGATAAAGCTACAGACAGTCGGAGTCAACCTGCCTGAAAAGCAGCAGCCAGGTTCAGGTCTCAGTCATTTTTAGGCTGGAAAAGACTTCTATCATTGAGTCCAACCATTAACCCAGCACTGCCAAGCCCAGCACTAAAACATGTCCGTAAGAGCCACGCCTGCACATCTTTTAAATTCCTCCAGGGCTGGGCCAGAGGCAATGTTGGTCCATTCATGCACGCCATGCCTGTCCATCCACGTTCCCCAAGAGTACATCGCAGCAGTGGTGCTCCTTCTTCTCTGGGGATACCACCCAGATCAGAGATTCCTCAACTTCTCACAGGTACAGAAGACATAACAAGGCTACATTACCTCAACAAACAAGTCCTTTTGAAATAGCAGATAACAACTGTAGTGTTTCCCAAGTTCTAAAACCTTTTCCTGTTGTGAAGTAATTCAACTGTCTCTCTACTTCAAGAGACAGAAGTCTGGACTGGAGGTGCTGAATCTGAATAGTGCTGGATAATACGGAAATTATTCAATTCTCAGTAGGAAAAATAAATTCAGAAAGGTGGAGGAATACTAGTATAACAGTAGAAATACTCTCTGTATATGAATTCTTACCCACACTCTGGTTACACATACTTTTTCCAGAACACATTTTAAAGACCTTGCAGAAGATGTTACAAAGCAACAGGATAAAGTTGTATATAATTGTTATAACTCTCACTACTTATCCAGAGCGAGCTTTTTATAATAGAGAACGCACTGTGCCCAGTAATTTAAATTTCTTATTCAAGTACCATTGAAATCATTGAAGTATTTCTTCCAGATTTGCAGGGAACTCTACTAAGACATATATTTCTAACCAATCTATGTTTCATAACATGTTCACAAGTCACCACGTAATGCAATAGCTTCAGGGAAGGGTTTTGCTTTGTTTTTAAATTTCAGTGTGCTCCACTGACTGACAGGACATCCAGTGACTGCTGCCTTAGTTCAGTCTTACTGAAAGTCGAGACATATGGACTGACTGTCATCAGATACTCACTGCGATTTTATTAAAGGGTTTTAGTAATAAGGCACAAGCTGAAATCTATATTGTTTTCTCATATTACATAGACCCCAATAAAAAGCTTACAGTGTATAATGTCTGGAACTTATGGTAATGCATAACTGAGCCATTAACAACACAACATAATAGCATTTCCTTGAAGAAAGCTGCCAGTGAAAGACAATACCTGCAGTGGCATGACAGAAGTGGGAATATTTCTTCTACTTTGAGAACATGCTTTTATTCCTATCAGCTGTCATTATGCTCATCAATACCTAAGCTACTGAGAGATGAAGGAACCTCATTCTGATTTATTACAAATATTCAGTGAAAAAAGATAATTTTCAGTATCTAACCAAGTTAATGATCCTGGAAAATGTTAGGACATATATTATTTTTTTCAGTACTTATTCTGTCCCATGACAATCATGATATTCTCTGCTGGAATGGCAGAATTGCCTCATGTATCATTGACCAGCCAAAGTTCTTAAATAAAGATAACACATGTACCAAATCCCTCTTTCAGAACTGCTTTGTCTTTATTGGAAATCTCATGATGAAAACTTGATTAAATATGTGAAATGGCACAAGACACTGTTTCACAACAGATAACTCTGAATGGAAGCACTGGCTGAAGAAGTATATTTTAAGTGTGTTTACTGAGTTATTTTATGCCATATAGAAGCACTTAGGGCATTTGGGGATAAAAAAGCTGCAACAAATAACATTAAAGCGGCTGAAAAAATAGTTGACATGTATGGAGTAGATTATTTGGTGGTAGAGTAGTTGCAACGATTGTAAATAAACTCTTGTAAACAAACTAGACCTAAAGTAGTCCAAAATTCCATTCATTCCCTTCAGGTTGTTTTATTAAAGTTTTTTTATTAACAATAAACAAAAAATGAAAAACTTAGCACATATATTCAGCACTGCTCTCAGACCAACAGAAAACTCTACTTGACAGCATATTTTGCTTTTACCCCTAGAAATTAATTTGGTAGGGATGTCAAGAAAGTGCTACAACATTAAAGCACAAACAAAACATCAGATTAACAGGGATCTCATCTTGTTCTGATGTGAAGGCAATGTTACCTGTGCAATGTGGTCTCAGCCTCATTCACTAGAGTACATGGCAGTCAGTAGCACTTTGGTTCACAGGGATCTTTGTACATGTTCAGCAACATTAGTTGATACGTTCTGCTTCTCTTCATTTACACACAAAATTAAATGAAAAAGAAAACACCACTTACTTGCTTTTTCCTTTGTATACTGTAGCATAGGACCCTTCCCCTAGTTTTTCCAGTTTTTCATATGAGTCTGCTTTTCCAAACTTAGGGCTTGTAGGCTAAACAAAAGAAAAAAGATGACCTTTCAGCATGTATTGCACCCATAATGTTAACTGCTTTGATCAGCCTTCAGAGACCAAACATCATTATCAAGACTCATAGATGTGCCTGTTTTCAGTAGCCAACAACAACAAAAAAATTAATAGGAAAAAAAGAAGTAACATTTACTCAAATAAAATATCATTCAACAACCCGGGTGGTAGTTGCTAATATCAACCATGCCCTTACATAACTGGATCTATCAGAAGGATTTTGCTCTTAATCAAAGAGATGGTTCTGTTTCATTTTTCACATATATCACTTCACAGAGGGAAAAAGATCACTAACAACTAAAGCATCTTATCTAAGTTTAGAGATCTAAACAGCAGCCTTAATCCGCCCTACAAAATCAGACTAATAGAGCTGTTTAATAATTTTCTCTTTCTTATTTTTTTAGACTAAAGTCCATCCAAAAACATTGCTCTAAACAGTCAACGTCCCAGTACATCAATCATAGTTTAGAGAGTGGTCAAAATGCTACAGGAAAGCATCTCTAATAATAGCATCTTGATTCTGAATTATGATTACAGTCTTCAGATTGTGGATGTAATCACACCATACTTTAATGTACATGTTATATAGCCAATTAATATCTGCAGCCTGAGTGGGGAATCTAAAACTGAATCAAGCTAAGGGCCAAATATCTCAACTGGCCTTTGTGACAGACTGATACTTCCCTGCTTTTACACAGTCCTAACAGAGAACAACTCAATGTTGCAAAAACAGAAACTCACCTGACATTAAAACTTCCCACTGAAATTCTGAGAAAAAGTTTATTTTTTTTTAAGTGCATCCTATTTTCCCAAATTTCCCCATTTTACAGTTGTCTGGAAAGAAAGGGCATTTTATTTTTCCTCCAAGACCAGATGGACACTGCGAAAGACTGACCTGCATCTGCCCTCAGCATCACCTACATATCTTTTAGACTGTAGTGCTCAGATATCCTGTACCTAAACCAACCAAAAGATCATAGAGAAAGTTTGGAGGGTCAGCACTAACACTCAAATCACACACAGTGACTGATTTGATAGTACTCTGGTTAAATGCTACAAAGAAAAACAGACAAGCAAACCCAACATGTTTAGGGTTGAATTCAACTGGGATGAGCCATGTGCAGCTGCACACATGGTACACTCACATTCACTCTTTTTCTGATTTACAAAAAGTATTCATGCTTCAGTTTTTTGAAAGGAAACAAACATTACAGTAAAGGGCACATCTGTTTGTAAATTCCTGTTAAACCATGGTTGAAAGTTTTAAATCAACTGACCCTAAAAATCGCTTCTATTCAAACAGGCTGGGGCATCCCAGGTAAGTTGACTTGGTGCCTCACACTTGTCCATCACAACCAATTAACCATTAGCCAGAAAATGCAAATATTCTCTTTACTCAACTATTCTTTGTTTGTCCTATGCAAAAATTCTGGCACATTGGCAACTATACACCTTTTTTGATATTAACATCAGCTTTCTATCTAATGGTATAAGGACACATATATGTATGTTTGCAAAATTGATCCCTTTCACCTCTCTCCAACACAAAGAACAACCTATTATTTTGCTATCCAATTCCTAAGTATTAATAGACTTGCACAAATTTGTCATATGGAAGCTCTCAGATCTTTTTCCTGCTACATTATTTGGAGCACTTCATTATAGATAAGGCAGTAATATTCTCAGTTTCCAATCTGTGCTTAAAAATGCATTCTGTGTGGTTAAAAACAAATTATATGATTTTTTTAAACACAGTTTTATTACAGATGTCACTAATAGAGGTGACTAAAATATTTATTCAAGTAGCCTCCTCATTTAACTATCCAATTATGGACTAATGCAACATTAAATAAACTTCAGAAAAGAAGTGGTTAGATGTTTAAATGTCTTGCATATAATGAAGAGGGAGTGCGAAGTATTTCCCAAATTGCAGGCTGCAATGAACACACAGTGAGTAGCTTTGTTTGGAGTGGCAATGCTGCCCTAGTTAACAGTGAATAGTTCACTGTTGGCTTCCTCATGGCAAGACAGAAGGAGGACAGGGTTTATACATGTGTTTCACATCCATTCTTATTTTCACACTGAGATTTACTTTTATTCTCTACTGCTGGAAACCATAATCTAAAGGTCACAACAACTTGTAAAGCCTTAAGATCCTGATAGGAAACAGGATGCCTTTAATCCATTACCACGCAGTAAATCATCAACAACAATTATTCCTACAACCTCAAGCTCATTTCTCTGTGGTCCAGCTGCCAGAAGCACAGACAGAAAGTCATGCCTTTTGACTCGTTCTCCTCCTGGTAGCTGCTGCATCCTCAGCAAGAACAGGCAAGGCTCAAAAAGCTGGCATGGGCTGGATCAGGAGGACAGTGTACTCCTGAGGGTACAAGCAAGGCTGCCCTGCCACCCTCCCCAGGCAGACCCATCTCTGCTCCAGTGCCTGCTCACACTGGGGACAAGCAGAAACACCAAACCACTCAGCATATGCAATTACTTCAGAGAACGAAGGGACAGCTTTACCATTTCCCCAACATTTTCGCAATTTTTTTTTTTAAATGAAATCTCATACCCTAATGCAAACTTCTAATTACAAATTGCCTATAAAGCTAAGAAGTTCAGACACTTCTTACATTTCCTTTTATTTATGGGTTATAAAGGAGGTGAAGATGGACTGAAATAATGCAAAAATACATAGCTTCTCAAAACTTAAGTTTTAAGCTTGAAGGGATCTAAATAAAGGGTTATGGAAGGAATCTAAATAATTTGAAGTTCCACATGACTGCTGAAAACTATAACCATTTCAGCCGACTTTCCTTTATTATTACAGTCCCCCATTCATGTGGATATTTTTTCAGCTTCATGGATATGAATTCCATTATTCAGATCTCTCCACATAAGTTTATCCTTTTCAACCATTTCTGTTTAAAAAATATGCCTTGTTACAGTAGGGTTGGTGGCTTTTTTATAAAATGCTAATATTAAATTCAAATACAGAAAATCCACTTTTAAGTACAATTTCTTCTTCAAAAGCATTTTATTCCTTCTCATAAAATATATGGGAATACATATACTCAGAGCTTTGTGTTTGTTAAAACACAGGAGTTCCATACTCTGCCTGGGATGTTGTTGACTGAAATACACACAGTGAGTGACATATCCAGAGCACATCAGATGTACCGTGCTTGCATCAGCCACTGACAGACATCACAAGCAGCAGACTCACAAGAAATTCCCCTGTATTTTACATAACTGGTGCAATCTCCCAATTTGACCCAGACAATATTTCTCAATGGAAAACAGTACTGATTTTAGCTGAACACATGTATTTTGGTAAAAGTTTTTTCAAAGCTTCTTTTTGAAGATCTAAACTTACAATACTTCCATAGCTATTATTATTTTACCACTTCTTTTGCTCTGTCTTACTGTTTTTTAACCCTCTAAAACACCAAGAGAGAATCACAGAATTATTTAGGTTTGAAAAGGCTTTAAAGATCACCAAGCCCAACTCTAATCCTAACATCGCCAAGCACACCACACATGTCCCCAAGCACCACACCTACACATCATTTAAATACCTCCAGGGACTGTGATTCAAACACTTCTCTGGGCAGCCTGTTCAGTGCTTTGCGGCCCTTTTATGTATCAAACATCATTGGGACTACTTAGGCATAAAGAAGCCTGTTGCTCCATGTTAGAGCTCTACATTAGCAACAAAAAACCCCCAACTTACAAACTTAAGAAAAAAAACCCCAAACACCTAGATGCATATGTGACCAAGACTGAACAATCTAACAGCAAAAAGTAAAATAGGCAGTAGACAACCCGTCAGCAAGGAATTGATACAACTGGAAGGCTCACTGCAAAGTGAACTTTCATGCTCTGGAGTAATCTTTCAAAGAACTCAAATGGGAAAGCTAAATGAATTGCTGAGACAAAAGTGAGTAAAGGTCCTCAAGTCTCTAAAGAACATAGTCCCAACTCACTGTGAAAGTCAGCACAGGTTGTGAGAGATCATGCTATCCTCAAGAGGACATTGGCAACTGGAGTGCAGAACAGAGCAGATCTTTCCCTTCAGCAAACTCACTGGGAATTTTTTTCATTTGCCTTCACATTTCACTTTCCTTGAAAATAGTTTTCATTAGGTAGCTTTCTTATTATAAGCCTACATTTCCCCCAGTGCTAGATTAGTCTAAGAGCACCCCTGAGCACAAGGAGTGAGCATTTTTAGCAGCATGGCTTGCAGTAAGCAAGATTAGATATTTTTCCCCCTCTGGTTAAGGAAATACAGATCATAGTAACAAGGATAGAAAGAGTATGCCAAAATGTTGAGTACAGAAATAGAAGAAGCTAGTATTTCAAACTGACATGAGAGTATTAAAAAAAACCAGAGAAAAAAAGAAACTAGAGGAAACTGTCTTTTCTGACCACATTGTTTCAAATGGCCATTCCATTGGTACGGACTGTAGGGGAGATAATAAGCTTAATCCAAGATCTTTCAGAGTGAATCCTTGAGCTACATCACCACGTGAATACCTCTCTTTCTCAGAATTTTTCAAAATCTATGTAATAAAGAAAGCTTTAATGGAAAATTACACTGAAAATCACCTGACTATTCCTATAGAAGCTGTGTGGGTTATGTTCTCATGCATTTTTCATAACTGCAGAACAGCTTGTGAATGTCACACTTAACCGTCACACTCCCGAGTCTAAGTTTTAAATAGACCTTTTTTTTTTCTGACTGCAGGATATTAAACTTCAATATAAAACTATCATTAAGGGAAAATATTATTTTCACAGTGCCCCTGTAAATTAAAGAAAATCAAAAGCGAGTATCTGCTTTGTTATAGACCTCAAAAGAAATAAATTCATTGCTAGAAAAACTTGAAAGCAAAAGGTAGGCCAAGAAGCTCAGCTGAGATTAAATCACAAGAATGAAAGATAATACTTATTTTTTAACCATTTTGTCTTCTTTGTCACAAGAGTAAACCTCCTTTCACAACACCATATGCAATTGTCACAGTAATTGAAGGTTGTATCCTACCTATAAGAATAGGCCAATTTGACCATACCTTGAATGCTGGACTGCTTTCTAGGGCAATGTTCAAGGGATACAAAGATGTTCAAGAATCCAAACCAAGCCTCGGTCTCAGTTCTCCCACCCTCTGATCCCATTCTGTTGCTTCCATCTTCCTAACCCTTTAGCACAAAGCCATAAATTAAGAGCAACCTGAGCAGAAGCGACCATAGAGCTCTCTGTGAAAGGGCTGGATGCAGTTTTTAAAGCTGTTCACTTGTTCTCCAGGCTATTAGAGCACAGGAGCTGGCTCAACTGCCACATTTTATCTGCCTTTTCATCTGGAGAGTATCCCTCAGGTTAACAATTATTAACGCTTCCTTTGTGCCAGTAAAGAAAATTCCACTCTCTACACTGAACTCTAAAATTATCTTACCTCCATAAAACATATCAACCAGCAAGGATGGAGTTACCCTACTAATTAACAGGTTCCTAACTGGAGAAGGTTGCATACACCTGAAGAGGAAGAGAGGCAAGAATGGCACAGCAAGTGTTTATTTGGGCAGACAGAAATGATGCCCAACTTTTGGAAAAAATCCTGACATTAGTGTGTATTTAAAAGCTAGATTTCTTACACAACTGATTTGCAATGTGCTAACAGGATCAGTAGGATCATTATAGGATTTTCTGCTTGTACTTTTTGGAGGAAAGTTGCATGCATCAGGACTGAAAATTGATAAAAGTTACAGAAACAGAAGAGAGGGTGCTTTCCCAAAAAGAGTGCAGAGTAAATGCAGTAAAGCATTGCATATCCAATTATTTTTATTTGAATGCTTGGGGTTTTTTTACATTTATCTGAGTTAGCAGAACATTGGTGTTTTGCTTGATTTTGTTTCTAAAAAGTAACTGACAGGTAGGAACACACACCTTAGCATGACATTTGAATTCACCATCAGGGAGCTCAAGCTATTCAAGGAGAACAAACTGATGTGTATCACTACATAGCTAAATCTGGAGCAGATGGCTAGTTTATACAGCTTGCAATATTCTATTTACATATGGTGCAAAAGTACTATTTTAGTGTGTAAAATGTGTACTCTGAATACACCAAAACTTTACCTTGCACTGGAGAGTTTGATCACGTATCTAAGGAGCATGGATCTCAAACAAAATTTTCAGATAATTAGAGTCAAACCATCTTTCAAAACCAGCTATTTGGGGAAGAGTGGCAGGTGTTTGTTTTTCAGCTGTGATTTTTCTATTTTGTCCAGTGTATTTAGTAGTATTACCTTTTCTTCATTTAAGGAGAAAAGCATTTTCTTGCCTTGGTAGACAAAGGACGCAGCATGAGATTTTTAGAAAGATGGATATAGATAGATATAGATATAGATATAGATACATAGATACAGATATAGGTATGATATGTATAGAGAGAGAGATGATATATAGATATAGATTAGATATAGATATAGATATAGATAGAGATACAGATATAGATATAGATACAGATACAGATATAGATGCAGATATAGATATAGATATGGATAAGCACACACAACTATAGCTAGATGTATACAATATATATATGTATATACATACACGAATATTGTGTCGGGATGGGTCAGACAAAAGGTTTGTCAAGCCAAATTCCCTCCTAACAGTGGCTGACAGGCAATGCACAGGTAGGCAAACACCTACTTCACTACCTCCAAGTTATCCACTACTCTGACGTGATAAAGGAATAATTCTGTCCTGCTGGAAAAATCATCCCATAATAACATACAATTTCAATCAGCTTAAGCAGTTTGGAAATCACTCTCAAAGACATTTTTTCAGGGGAGAAGGTGGAAAGATTGTAAGTGTAAAAATTAAATTTGGCATATAAGAACAAAAAAAGGCTAAATTCTGTCTGTACAATACTGCACTAATTAACTACACAAGAATTCTACCAGCTCGCAAAGAGCTGTGACATTAACTGCAGAAAATTACTCCATGTTCAAAAGCAAGAGATTTATTTTCCAAGTGACAATCTGTGGGCAGGATCACGGAGTTCCAGCTTCCCAAAACCTGTGTGTGTGTTTTCATCTTTCTCATCACAAAGTGCAGAGCATTTCAAAGGTATGGAGAACTCAAAATGGGCAACATGCCACCTGTGGAGTATTTTGTGATCTTTACCAAACACTGAAACTGATACCTGTCAGAGAGGTGACAAAGCTGCTGAAATTAATCAAAGGAGAAACTAACACCCCAGGGCATTATAAACAAGGTCTTTCAGGTCACATCTTGAAAAATGTTATTTTTCTGAGACAAGTAAAGGACTTTTACCTGAGCAGAAGCAGTGACTGATATGGAGACTGCAAACCTCAGCCATGTACCTTCTGTAAGACATCATTTCCACACCTGATGGCTACAGAGGACTTTAAATGATGAAAGAAAAAGACTAAATGGAAGCCTATCTCTAATTCAGTTCCTCTACTAATCAAGCATAGAAAGTGCAAATTGCAGGTAGCATCTCTGTATCAGAATACCGTAAAGTTTTCAGAAAGCAGAGCCAAAACTGAAACATAACTCCATAACTGTAGTCCATATGACCCAGAGAGCATAGCATGTTCAAGAGCATTTACAGAAACTGAAGTGCTCGTTCAGACTGGTATAACCTATAAAAGAGAATTTCCAGAGAACCAAGTAGGAACTCAGTAAGGGAGAATATGCAGCTGACATGGAAGAAAAAGACATAATGATCAGAAGAGCAACTAGCAAGGGCATGTGCTAGACTACAACAGGGCTAGAAAGAAAGATGAAACCCTAAACCCTTTGTTAATTCAAGTATAATTCAAAACCACAAAATGATACATTTCTGCAACTAACCACACAGGCATCACTCAATAAAATGTGCATCAGGGCATCTACTGCCTGAAGCAATGTATTCAGATTCTGGGAGTGGGAATGAAGCATCTTGATCGTATCTCTGCCTTGGATGGCTGAACTCAGGTCTCCCAGGCAGGACCAGGTGTGACCTGATCAGCAGAGGGCCAACACCACCGCCTTTTGCTGTAAACTGCACTTCCACCTTCTTTGGCATGATCACTCCCATTATTCCAAGTCCTCTTCCTTGTGAGGAAAAGTCAAAAATTACTAACAATGCCTCCAAGCAGAAGGAAGAACTGAGCTCACCAAACAGAGCTATAAAAATCAGAGAGAATTACAGGAAGCTGAGAAATGAGAATTGTGTTTCAAGAAATTCCTTTGCACCTCCTGTATCCAGTGTATGTGAGTCAGCATAGATGAAGATTACCAAAAGCATATGTTTAGCTAGGGCTCTAACCAGCAGCATACTAGTAGAGGAAGTATTAATGTCATTTACATAAGAAAATACTGGAATCATAGGAGATTCTGCGGATGCAGTAGAGTGACAGCCCTCTGGAAAAGAACAAGATGCCAAAAACAGTTTCAAAAACATCTGCTTCAAAATTCTGGAAGCAAAGCAACTTAAATCCTCCAGTTTTAACAGAAGAATGTTAAAAACATTAACAGAAATTAGTAATAGTTTCTAAGAGGATGAGGAGTGAGTTAATACCACAACATACTTAAGATTTTCGAAAAAAAATAATTTAAATGAATAGTTGTGGTGCCAAAAAATAATCAGACATCACAAGTAAACGCAGTGCAAATAGCTTCATCTATCCTTAGTGACTGTAAAAGTTTTATGGTAAGAACTCTTTGTCATGGACTCAGATGGAATACACTAGAGACATCTCTGGCAGGAGCTATATAATGCCAAGTGATGATGAAAAAGCAAATTTGTTTTTGCTACAGATGGTTACATTTTAAAATGTAACCTTTTCTAAAAAGGACAGTCCCCTGGAGGCGTGACATCTTACCCACTAAATTCACATGGGTTAAACATAGCTCATCTACAGAAAATGAAACTCTGTCATTTCTCGTTAGAAGTCTGACAGGCTTCAGTCAAACTTCTGTAGGGAGGACAGAAGATGTCCACAAGATAGAACAAAACAAAGAAAGGAAAGAAAAGAAAAAAGAATTGGCAATCAACCTTTTAAATTGTTTCACACCAAATGAGATTTGAAGTGTTACATCCACTCTACTTAGATCTGTAGTCTTCAACTCAAAGGTCACATTATTATGGATTTTTCTTGCCAAAGCATAACAGAAATAGTTTTTCAATAATTTTGAAGGTCTTTTGGGGGAAATCTGTTTTAGGCATTATTCATGAAAGATATGACATTTTATTTATCTAGTTTCTTTCAAAATACTTGAGAATAAAACTATTATGATGTGTTGCCAAACCCTTCTCTGCTGTTTTTCACTCTTCCCTCTCTCTCTCTCTCAGAGTTTCTGACAGGGAAATAAATGTTATTTTTACTACTTGATTTTAAAAAGAGAATCATAAAATGTAAACAAAATCTGTCAAATCTAATCTGTTTCTCTAAAACTGAAATCTAAAAATCAAAAAGGCAATTCATGTGGTTTCTTAAACTTCATGGGAAAGAATTCCTCTTCACAAATAAGCAACCCTCTGCCAAATTTGCTGCATAAACATTATAGCAGCTGTAATGACATACCAGGATAAGGAGAGGAAAATGCTTAGAAATCCTGAAAAACACCCTAACTAATATCTGAAAGGAATTTAATAATTCATATTCTTTTTCAAGTTCTATTTTCTGGTTCTATTTTATTAATAACACCACAAATATATATGGAAAACATATTTAATAGCAGCCATGCCTTTTTGTTTGTTTCCAAGTAAATAACCCCTGCTTAACCAAGAAAACATTTATCTGGTGCTTCTAATTCCACCATTTGGTACATGCAGGGGTATCAGGACTGTGCACTTACAGAGCTGGGGCTGGAGTGCCGCCTGACTTTAGGTGATTCCTTCCCTCCAGATGAGGTTTTGAAGTTAATGCAAGCGTTGTTCTCTGAATGAACCCTCTTCACTTGATTAGTTGGCTTCTCAAATGGATCGAAACTGCTCTGTGTCCTCTGAACCCGAACTTTTTTATCCTCAGGAATTGTATCCAGAGGTTTGATCACTGAATCCATTCCCTGGCAGTTCCGTGTAGACATCTTTGTGACACATATCTGAAAAGAAAAAAACCATCATTTGTTGACTCTAACAGGCGTAAAGTCGATATCATTCCATGCACCAGCCAGCATCAAAAGAGGCACTGAACTTCATAAGCATTCACTTTCTATTTCTATGCTAAAATTGAAAACAACACATGCATTTTACGTAGGGGACACACACATCACAGCCAGAACTACAGAAAGCTTCTCTTTGTACAATGCACTAAAAGACCCTGAAAAAGAAAGGCAAAAGAGGAACATACATAAATTCATACATTTGTGTTTTCTTGTACAATGTGTTCTTGGCAGTAATGCCACTTCACTTCTCCCTCCAATCTAGCCACAGATATCCACAAGCAGTATTGATTTCCATTTGTTCAAAATTGGATGAGACTAAACTAAAATAAATGATGGTGGTCTGTGTGTGCACTGGCTGGTGCTGGCTTTCCAAAGATTCAATACCGGTATATTACTGTATTTTTAAATAATGCTTATACAGTGTTATTATTATTATCACCATATGTCTCAGAAAATCAAATCAGTAAATCAATTCCCAGGCACTGAAACGTGAGACTGCAGCTTAATGGCACACTAAAGCACAGAAGTTCAATTCTTTGTTACTGTGAAGTGCGATTCTGCCAAGCTCTAAAGGCTGCCACTTGCTGCTTGAGCTACCAAAATATGCTATGGTTAGTTCAGAAGAACTAAATGAGCAGAACTGCAGCTTTAGATACCCCAGTCATGTACACTTCTGGGTTTAATTTCAATATGCTCTAATACATATGGCATTTTTTAAAATCACACTGCTGGTGAGGGGCTGTATTTGAGGCCTCAGCTTCTGTTTTCACCCATAAGAGACTTGACTTTTACTCGGAAAGAAAAGAAATACTTTCAGATTTCAGGCTACAGGGAAAAGTTATAAAGTGTGATGCAAGCAGACCCAAGAGGCTCTTTAAATTGTAAGGCAAATCAAAGTAATCTACAATGTACTTTTTCCATGATATTGTCATGTCTTTAAGGATAGACAGTGTAAATATGCTGTCAATTGAACTCTTCACATAAAAACAATTTAACTAGCATAATATTCCATTCAAGCACCTATAATCTAATTTTTGAAAACTTGTCATCCTAAAAGAGTTAATAAAAAAAAAGAATGACATTACCATTAAATCAGGACCTGCCTAACCCAAAGGATCTCCAAAAACTTATCCAATAAATTATGCTTTGCCATCTTCCCAGAGGAATTCTGTGCCTTGAAATCCAACTTACTTTAATTGTTTATAGAAATACTGGGTGACTATAACTTGTGGGGTTTGGCGCTTTTTTTGCTTTTTTTTTAATGATCCACTGTAACAGTGGATAAAAGATTTATTTTCTACACTAAAGATTTAAAGTGTGTTTCCTGCACTGTGCCATCTGGCCAAATGATCAAATACCAGGTCAACCCTAATGAAGGACACCACTACTGTCAAAAAACAGGCTTTACAAGGGTTTGCATTTCTTCTCACTAAAGTGATTTCTCCAAAACCAGAACTTCACCAAGTTACAACTTCCTTGACAAAAGGAAACATCCCCCTTCATTCCAAATGATAATTCTTTTTTGGACTAAAATTAAGACAATCATGTAATTTTGGTCTGTTCCTTCAGAGAGAAAAGATAAAGAGCTGCTGCACAAAGAATTTTTAATTAGTCTTCTTGTAAAACTAATTGGTTTCTTTTCCCTAAAACAACTCATATACACAGACATATATCCACATACTTCCCACTGTCATCTCCATGTTCTTGCAATGCTTACTACCAACAAAGATGTTTTAATTAATGTAAGTTGAAATTACTGTGACTATAGCAGCACTTCCATGTTGCTTAATCAATATGGATGCAAATAAATCAGTAAGTATTTCTCAGCATTTGAAAGCCTATGATCTAAAAAGCAGGGGTGGGAGATAATGGACAAAAAGTTCCAAAGCAGTACCTGTCTTCCTTTCAGGTTAACAAGGCACCTGTAGCAGATTAAAATATTTGGAATACACAGCTGTAAACATACTATAGATAATAATGCCATGAATGCTGCTTCTAGTTTCTTTTTCCACTGGAAAATCTCTGTGTCTAGGTCTACTGTGGGCCATGTAAGCATTTGTTACTATTGTTTTGATTGGAAGCAGTAATAGTTTGGAATTAGATATTGAAGCGGCCTTCAGACCACTTGACTGAATCTGGAGTACGATAAAAATCTCCACCAACATCTTATAATAGCCAGCTTCCAACTTGCAAATGGCTAAAACCAAGACAAGCACCAACCAGCTTCCCACTCAGAAGTCAAACACCCTGGAGGATGCACAGGCTGGACACCACTGTCACCCCTGGGAAAGTCTGAGGACTGCAAAGAAATGCAAAAGAAGAGGCTGCTCAGCATGCCCATCTGCCTGCCCTGCAACTGCAGCACATCTCCTGCCAGGGCTGACAAGGGGTTCCATTCATCACTTCTCTCTCACCAATATCAATATTTCCTTGGCAGAAATAAAAAAATTCTCTCCAAATGGCTGCTGACCAGAGCGCACTGTTGAAGCCAGCAAAGCTAACCTTATGCTGCTGTTGAAGGGTACACATTTCCAAACTGTCTAGCCTGCCTATAAAACCCTGAAGAGAAACAATATTTAAGCGTTTGTTTTACATTCTGCCATTGATAGGCCGAGTCCTTCATGCTGGAACTCTGTTCTGTGAAATCTGGAAGGACCGGGTCTGAAAGGTCAGCACTGAGCACTGGCTGTAACCAACCTAAGGGCATAATAAACTCTCTGGTGGTTTCAGGTTTCCCTCCATCCGCAAGGAGTAGGTTTTGCCCCTGGTCAGCAGGAGTGCTGACAGGCTGCTCCTCTGCTCCAGCTAAGGGTACAACTTATTTTGTAGTGGCTTGACATGCAAAAAAGCAACAGTGTGCTGAGCAAAACTGAAACATAAGCATCACATGAGCACAACATATTTTGGAGATCTTCCTGTGCATACAAATAATCATTGATTTCACCAGCTTGACCATAGCAGCTTTAAGAACATTACAGGTTTGAATTTTTTTTTAACACTAAATCAGCCTTTTAAATATAATTTTCCCTTTTACTGCATAACTGCTGCTTATAAATTTCAACCTCTCAAAGGATATGTACAAATAACTCAGCATCAGAAGGTGTTAGACTTATAAACCACTGTCTACCACCCGGTAGCTCCTTGCTGCTAGTCAGAAGAAGCCTAACACACCTTCTCATTTCCAGATTTATTTTTGCGTAAGAGAGTTAAGGATCATTTTCCATTTAAAGCACGCTATTTGCCATAAAGAACACCAATTTATTTTCAGAATCTTTTAGATGTTCCTGTGTAATCCCCTGGGATAGCCACACTTTCCCTCTAAGTACATTCCGCCACCTGTAAGACCGGACTTTTCTTTTCATGCAATTTCATTTGTTCTATCTACGTAAGTCGTAAGTTCTTCAGAGTGGGCACTATTCTTTTAAACACAGAACAATCCTTGTCCACCTCAATGAAGATGACAATCCAGAAAGTCATAGAAACTATCTTTTTCCAAAGGAGCCTCAAAACTGGACAATTTTGTTGAATATCTGATTTAGCTACAGTTACCAGAATAAAAACCAAAGCTAAACAAGCCATTACATACAGGAACTCAAGCTCTATGATTTATTAGCCCTCCTTATCTACGTAATGCTGTGCTCGAAACGGTGGAGCCCAGATACTCATTGAGATGCTGTAAATGCTACCACCATCAAAAACTGGTGCTACATGAAGATGTGATATTCAGTGGCACCTCAACTATTAAAAGTACTTACCTCAAATGTACACAGAGACAACACAAGTGATATCTTGTTTTCTCATATGTGAGATGACAATTATGCTTTATAAAATGCAATCAAGAGGAAGAAACTTTCAGTATGAATATGCTGTTCATTTAAAGAAACCTCTGTCTAGCAAACTGCATGAGTCATTATGCAGTTTTAATTGTCATTTCTTTAAAACAAGCCATCATATGTGTAAACATTAAGGTATGTCAACACTTGAAGTGATTCTTTCCCCTTCAGGAGTTACTGCCATGATTTTGTGCCTCTTCCACCACAAACTACATTCAAGGCTTAATTTTCTGAGGTATAAACTATTTCCAAAACTATCTGGCTTTTAAAATTAGGGCAATGAAACCACAGTTATCTCTCTCAGATGGGGTATTTTTGCCAGCAGATCTCATAATCATGGGGAACAGAGGTATGGGATCTTCACTGATGCCTTTGCTCTTCTTTACAGGAAACAGGATTTAAAAATAAAAATAACAATGAACTTAAAGCACTCAACAGCTACAAATTATTACAGGTATAACACAGAATATGCAAAAAACCCCGCATCATGTATGGATTGTTCAAACAGATATTATTATTCTTCCAAACCTTGTATCAGATAGAACAGGCTTAAGGAATTCACTGGACTATTCACCACTTCTGACTTTGGGCATGTTAGGTGGCCCCAGACATGAAAAATAAGAGGGGAAATAGCTGCTTTGTGCCACTGAGGTTCCCACCTCACAGGAATCCCAGTACCTCAGAGAACCATGATGAAAAACAGATGTTGGCAAAAACGGTAAGAGAGGGACCAAGACAAGGAACAGCTGATTTTAAAAAAAAATTTAAAATATATTTCTAAAAGGAAAAAATGGTACGACAAAACAATAGGAATTATATGTATGGTACTCACACCAGAGAATTTCACATGTAGAATATTAACCTCCAAAGTCTCTGCTTTGGTTCCAAGATGAAAATTCTGAAAAGGCTAAACTAGACTCCAGTACCAGCCTCCCTTTAAGGAGTTTTGCTCTTCTACACAGAAAAAGGAGTAGGTCCTATAGAAACTCATTTTTTGTGTTTGAAGTTACTCTTCGGAAAAGCACTTCCAAACCAGCACTCAGAAATTGTCCAGGGACTTGGTATGTTCTGGGAAAAGTCTTAATCTGGAAAACAGCAATGACTATTTCTACCCAGGGAGGCAACAGTACTAACAGTTCAGAGTCCCTGATCCCAAATCTGATGTCCAGATCTTGGAAAAAAGATTCCTGTCAGCCCAGGTGTGGTCCAACAGAAGCACCTCCCCTTGAGCATCCTGCCCACCACATTTCTCACATATGGATCACCAATGTCAAATACACACCTGTACTTCCCCAAGTTGTTCCACATTCTGCTGCCAAGCAATATATATTCTCCACACAATGATAACTGAAATAAACCCACTTTTAAAACTTGTCCACAATTACTTACCCAGACTCAGCTAAAAACATAAGAGAAAAAGAGACATGATGATGAGACGTCTGGCCACTTAAAACCTACAGCACAAACAATCACTTTGCAGCTACCTGAAGAGCTCTTGTCTACTTTTAAAAGAAATCACAAAAGGAAGATTTATCTAGAAAATCAGAATATTCATGTCAATTTCAGTAATTACTTGAGCTATCACAGATTCTGGCAATGTAAAGCAAAATAAAATACAGCACCACAAAAGTTAGGACAGCTTGGCATTAAAAGTTATTTTAGTGTTTCTCTGTGTGTTTTTATTTATTTAAGGTAAAAAGAGCCAGAACATTAAAGTAAGAGCTCCTCGTGTTACAACCACAAAAGAGCATAACATAGTTTATACTTTGCAACTTTCTTAGTTGCTGATCAAAATCTCAAGACAATGTATGAAAGGCAAGAACACAGCTTGAACAGTATTTTTTCCCCCTGCTCCTCCTGCCCAGTCCCACAACCAATTTGAGTAGATCCCAAGGCTACTCTAGGGTAAACAGACTTAGTCATCATCACATCAGTATGGACCACAGGGCTGCAGCCTCCACCCTAACACCATGGTACTTATCATATCTCAAAACATCAAGTCGGCATTTAGCCAATTTTTTGTCCATAAAGAATACTGCTGAAGTTAACAGACTGAAATCACAAGAACAGTAATTTTGCTCCATAATAAGCCCCATTAAATAAAAAAAATCAGTATAATCATTCATGGAAACATTTCTAAATAAAGATGCCTCTTTGAATCACCTTATATCTCATTTCAAGCAATACTCCTTAATCTGTATTTGGGATTAATGTGAAAATAATAAATGGTGTATCTGATGTAGTTATTGTGATACAGATTCAGTGTAAGATTTTTTCACATCATCACTGTCAGCAAAATAAAGAGGTCCCCAAAGAAACAGGATTCCTAGAATTAAAGGTTGCTAGACTAATTCATTTACTGTTTAAAGTCATATAGCTTTGAAAGAGTGAGGCTGATCAGTTAAACCATGTAAGTAATTTATAGTCTTACAGTTCATGAGTTTTAAAACAGTCATGAATGACCCAGGAATTAATCACCCGTTTGGGTACTTAGTAAAATACAAACTGACCCATATCAGTGGAATTTATTCATATGAATAAAGATATCCTCAGTAACAAACAACCAATTCTGGCAGAACAGGCCAGGCATCCTACCACACAAAAGAAAAGAGTTTAAAATGCTTGTACAGTGTAAAGACACCCTACTCTGAAGCTCATCACATCTTTCAAGAAGACGCATTATATCTGGGTTTAAATTCCTACATTTAACATCCTACAAATGTTTACTTTGGTCAGCCGGTGGCTATGGATTTATGTAAAATATTAAAAAAAATGCCAACCATCTACTATTTTCTATCAGTCATTGCCACTGTGTAAATCTGGGGGCACGTGACTGGTGGGGTTAATACCAGAGTGGATCTCCAAAACTTCTACTGAAAAATCTGAAGGAATATCTGAATTCCCCCCTTTTGCACCATTCCAGGAGATGTAGTATGAAAAAAACAGATATAGGGAAACCCAAGATCTAGCATGCACTGAGGAGAAAAAAAAAAAATTACTGAGTGATGTGAGGTAAGGAAGTCATTTAACCTCTCCACAATCCCATTTTTCTGTTCACAACAGTGATCCTGCCCCTATCACAAGCAGAAACTGGGAGCGCAAATGAAGTTTGTAAAGCACTTGGGCTTTTTTAAGTGAAATGTTATGAAGATATAGATTATAATTTGTAGAGCCAAAGCCCACTGGAAGTAGTGCAACATTCTCATTATTACAGACAATAAGACTTAGCACTTGCATTTAGCTGAGAGATAGATAGAAAAGAAAAAAATATATAGTTAAGTGACTACTGATTCAACAGCTGAATTGATTAGAATGTAACTCTGCCATTAATTTTCACTGGAAAAATCCTATCTTGATACGAGTTTTTATTACTTTTTATAAACATGTTATTTTCTATCATGCTTTGGTACCATGGCAATTGAGAACACAAGTCATCTGCAGATTCTGGCATCCCTGGAATTTGACATTTGCTACTTATAAAGCACAGTTTGGGAATGTTCTGGAGTATTATAAGCAGCTTTGTTCAAAATAAAAAGGCAGCTATCTGCAGATTCATTCTCTTTGCAGAACAAAGCAGTCAGGAGGCTCTTTCTCATTTTAAACAGAAGTCTTGCACGCTTGGCCCAGCTGTAGCACTCTCCATCCTCCCCAAGAGAGGGTCAGCAAATGACTGCTGCACCCACAAGCAGAAACATGCACAGGTTGAGAAGAGAGCTCAGTTGGTGAGAATTCTACATTACGGGAAAAGATCCATGAAGAACAAGAGATGAGATAAGGGAGCGAATAAAATTGTGAAAGGGGAAGTAGAGCATGTAATGCTGCACGACATCACCAGCCAGCTCATATCGGAGCTACCAGCGCAATCAGGCTCATATTTGAAAGAGGTCCTTGAACATGCTCACCCCTCCCTCTCATCACCTACACCAGCCCTTTGGTTTGAATATTTGATGGGCACAGCTAAAAGAAGCAGAAAGAGAGCTTGAGTAAGATAGGGGGGAAAAAAACCAAAAAACAACACCACTACCACAAAAAAAAGACAAAAAAAACCCCAAAACAAAAACAAAAGAAAATAAAACAAAACAAAACAAAACAAAAAAACCACCCACAGGTGCGGACAGGAAGGAAGATGCAAGAAAAAAATGACTGTAAAATAAGACACTTCTTTTCTTGTCCTGATGGCCTCTCTCTGTGTCCAAGAGCTATTATTCATAGTCTTGGGTAAGAATTCTTATTTAACTTTAATTGGATACAGAGATTGCTAGCAATGCTAGCTATGGGCTAGCAAATGCAACTGAAAACAGAGCTGAAAGACTGGAAATGGTATCTGGGGATATGGTATGGTCCTTGATGTACCTATCACAGACTTACTCATACACCTCCCACAGCCCATCGCAAAGGCACTCGCCCAAAATGGCCGTTTTATTTCCAAAGTGGAAGCTGATGTTAAACCAACTGTCTCAGTCATATGGAAGAAGGCGAATATAAAAAGGTCACTGAAGTGCCAGATGGGAGAATTTTTGAAGTAGAAGCTCTGACATTAATTCTCTGTGTTTGTCTGAAACACTGAACTCAGTGTGCAGATTAAATGTCTGTGCTGAATTGCCAAGTGAGAAAATAGTCACTCTCACAGAAAGACCAACTGATGAGACCTGGGGTAGGAATACCAGTTTCATAAAAATCTAAAAAGATCAAACACCTGCATCAAGGAAAATAACATTTTATACTAGAAGTTAAAATTGGTTACACAATTCTTTCCTTTCACCACCAACACACCAAGCACTGCAATATAGTACATATTTATTCTGCTTGACTTGATACCTTAATATTAACATCATTCCTGAATCAAACACAATCCTGAAATCAGGAATTATTGAAAATTATTTTAGGCCCCCTCAATATGGTAAGGCAAAGCTGAGCATTTCTAATTTTTTTTTCTGTTCATAGCACAGCCTAACTTCAGAAAAGTGAGTTTCCAGTCTATTAAAGTTGATGTTCCTCTCCTTGCAGAGAAAAAAGGTCCAGTTTTCAAGAGAGTCTGGATTAGATTTTAGGTCTACAAAAGCCTACATATGTCCTCAAAGCAAAACCCTGTTCTGTGACAACAGACATCAGGAGGAGTCACCTAAGGACAGGGTCTCAGATAAAGGTCACACCGAAGTCCTGGCAGCCTCTAATGTTCATGAAAAGAGACAGAAACTCAACGGAGCTGATCTAAAGGGGCATTTTGCTCTATTTCTGTACTGATGTCCCAAAATACAGTAACTGTGTTAGTAAAAAAGCCTGGCAAATAAACTCTTCCTTTTACTTGCACCATGCTCACATTTGTCACAGTGGTATGCAATGCAATCTGCCATGCAAGCCCTTCCTGAAATTGCAACCAGGCTGCTGCTGCCATTAGCCTGGCTCCAGACCTGCTGCATCCAAAGGCAGGAGGGTTATTCCTCCAATAAACCAAACAGGAGGGCACAGCTGAGGATCAGCAGAGGTGTCAGCGTGAGAGATGCAGCTCCCAGTGCCAGGCACGAGCCAAGGATGCCTTGGTAACCAGAAGAGTGGTGGAGAAAGTGTCTGAACATAAACACTCTCCCAAGAAATTGTGACAGGTGGTTTCCATACTCTTCTACTTAGTTACCCACTTGTATCTGTTGTCTGTCCTCCTCTGTAACCATATGAACAGGATTTAAAAATAAAGATTAAAAAAATATTTTCAATCCTTTTTCCATATCAGCCTCCTGCTCCAACAGATGGCTACATGTGCCAGTGCAAGTTTATACAGTTTTCTTTCCATAACTGCATTATTAGTAGTTTTGTGCTAACAGTATATTAAGTCTTTCTGAGTTTACAGGTTTATAATTTTATTCTATCCTCCAAAACTCCCCCTGATCATGAAGTTATCAAAGGCACATCCATAAATTCAGTAAGTCTTCCCACTGCCATGTTCAAGTGTGAGAAATCTTGAGAGACTTGACAACAAAATGCCTATTCTTGCTAGATTCTGAGGCTGTCAGTAAGGTTTTTAAGAAAATAAATTGTAAACAACTCCATGCCTTGAAAATTGGTTCTACCCAGTTCCTTTAGGCTCCTTTGCCTATCCCCAGCAAGCCTCTTGATTCTTTCACAGTTATCACCAAATACGTCTGACTCAAACAAAAAAACAAGTTGTCCTCTTACAAGCATGGACTGCAAAAAAAAACACTGCTGTTGGTGAGATTTGGTCACGCAACTGACAGTATAAGACTTAACCCCAACTACCCAAAACCTTTAACATATATACTCTTCATACAAATGCTGAAGAGCACTTTTCTAATAAAAAGAGGGAGGGGACAGGTCATGTAAGCATCTTTGTGAAATATATGCATTTGCAGATGGAAAGGTTTTGCAATGATCTTCTGTCTGGTGTGATGACAACCTTCATTGCACTGAAGCAGCATGCATGTGGCATGGTCATTTACAAACCAATGCCACTCTCACATTAGCTTCAGCAGATGTTTTAAAAGTGCTTTGCAAGAAATAATTCAAGACTAGAATGGTAAATTAGTTTGGCTCTTTTTCCTTCAGACCGTTTCCTTCATTAAAAAAACACACAAAAATCTACTTACTTCATTCCTTTCCTTGTTTTCTTAATTTTTCTTCTTTCCTTTATTTTCCTTTTTAACTACCTTTAGCAAAAGCCAGGGCATAAACCAGGTAATGAGAGCTGTTTGCTTCATTCTGCTAATGCAAAGTTTCATTCTAGCACCAAGAAAGAAATCTCTCCTCCTCTTAGCTGCTTCATCCCTGAGGTGAACAACCCTACAGGTTGAGAAATGCAGCTTCCAAGGCAGGTGAATGTCACAAGGAAAAGCAACCTCTCTGTGTGTTTCTGGATCTGCTCCTCTACATATTATCTTCCAAACCACTGAATTTGACAAAGTATCCTCTATCAAATCAGCACAGTATAAAGGTAGAGCCAGAAAAACAGCTTCAACTTTGTCATTATTTTCTTGTGTGAGTAATCTTCCAAGATCTGAATAACCTACATTCCAACTCAGTCTCCCAGAAATTTCAATAACAGCCATCCACAACCTTTCTTGAGAGTTCAGATGAGGATGACAAGCCCAGTTTCACAAATAATTAAATGAAAAGTCCTCACCTATGTTTGGATCTCATACATACCTTGAGTTCTTTTTTTTTTTAACTTGTTCTTTCTGGTTTTTTCCCCTCAGACAAACGACCTGGTTACAGAATTCTATAAAACTTGAATGAAAAATCTCAAAGGAATTTTCTAGCAGCTACTGCAGGTTTGTCAGACTTGCAGCAGCACAATAACTTTCAAAGCAAAAAGGTGTAAGGGAGGATAATGAAACTTGCTTCTAAGTACATAGTGTGCTACACTGGAAAACATGCCATAGCCTACAATTCAGAATTTAGTCGGGAGCATAACTGAAAATTATAGCATCTAAAGTTATTCAGAATATGAAGAACACTCCACTCTATCCTTTCTTGCCAAGATGTATAAAACTTAAAATGGAGAGGTTTCAAACCGATACTGAGAAGAGCTCATCGTAAGAAGGATGACTACAATTTTATAGGAGAATTCTATGAACAGCATAGAGATAATGCTCATTTTTTAAAAAAATCTGTATTTCAACAGAGAAGTGAAAAATCACTGCTGCTTCTTTGATGTGTTCAAGCCAAAACATGTGCCATAGTAGACTAACAACTGTGCTCAAATGAATTCTAAAGAAAAAGCTGTAACAGTACAAAGCAGCCAAGCCTTCTACAGTTGGTGGCAATTTGCACCTCCAAAGCTGTGAGTTCATCATGAATCACCTTCAACAAGAAACAAATTCTCAGAATCAAATTGGTCAAAAATCACATCTATCATTAGAACATCAGTGTGAGAAGTCCTCCGACCTTACAGTATGTGAAGCATGAAGAAATTCTTCT
The DNA here is from genome assembly GCA_036785705.1 of Acanthornis magna. Lineage (NCBI taxonomy): Eukaryota > Metazoa > Chordata > Aves > Passeriformes > Acanthizidae > Acanthornis > Acanthornis magna. The sequence goes on along the minus strand of JAWUZG010000028.1, from coordinate 16,821,978 downwards.
CATGAAGAAATTATCACAAAACTGAGAGTGATTGCAGATGTTTTGCATGGCTTTTCCTGCACAGCTGCCTACCAGCAGTACAATCACTTTTTAGAATTATAAAATCTTATGTACCTGGACTACTTTGCCAAATACAGAAAATTCCTTGCCAACTTCCAAGTTAGGGGTTGGTTCCACCACCTTCCTGGGCGGCAGCAAAACCAACCACCCCACCATGAAACTGCAGAATTTTTCAATACAACTCCTCTGCATTCCATTAAAATAAAACTTCTATAGCCAATATTTAACAATAGAACCCATTAAAACCACCACTATTTACAGGGAGGTCTGGGCAAACCTATTTTACACATATTCTCTCATGGTTTAAATACATTTTCCGTGTACTTACACAAAGATTTAATAAACTGGAGAAGGACATACTCAAACACACTAAGCCTGTAGACTGAAAAGCATCAGAAATGAATTAAGTGAAGCTGAGCTTTCACAATGTATAAATGGACATTATGCCTTTTCCTAGTGGTTTTATTTCCTCACTGTTCACTTGGCAACATTTGGTATTTTCCTCTTCAGGTAAGTTGTATACAATTTAATATTAAATTACAAACATCCAACACAGCAAAACTGAAATATAACTGACATAAATTCTATTCAATTTTCTGTATAGAATGATACAGCCTAGATCCAAAGCTTGCTGATATGATATTTGTTACTAGCTTAGGTTATTTTACATTTATATAACATTTAGCTGAAGTTTATCAAGTTATTTTTCAGTCAGAAGCTGCAGGAGTTCTAGTCAGCAGGATGAGATAGCAAGTTCAACTCTAGAATTAACATACACAAATTACAAAAATAACTTCTAAAAATTTTTGCAAAATAAAAAAAAAAATCTCCACTCACATTTTCCACACCATTTCTGACTGGCACCCAAAAACAAAGACCACTAACAGATAAAACTGCACAATTCTGTGTCCTCTGCAGGCCAGTCCAGAACTGATACAGCAACTTCAGAGAAGCCCATCCACCCAGGAATATGATAAACAAAATAACGAGATCACTTCACCAGCAATAGAGAGAAAGCCCAGAAATTACTGCTACTAAGGCAAAATTACATGTTTATGGTGCTGATTCAAAAATTTTATAATACAAAATCACCCCCCTGAATTCAATATTCAGTACTATATTAAATTACTATTTCACTACCTGCTTTTTGCTAAACTGCTAAATCCAGAAATACACATGGGCTTATGTTAGGAAGTGGAACAAAAGGTATCAGTGAAAAATATGCCGCACATCAAAGAGATGCATATAATCAATAAATGTGACAACATACAATACACTTATCTCAAAAGCAGAGAGTAGCCACAGAAAGGTATTCACTGAGCTATACCAAAACCCAGAAGTCACTGTGTAGGTGGAAGGAGCACTTAAGGATTGATGGAGGTGCCCTTGGGAGAGCTTGTCCTGACATTAACATTATAATAGGAGTATTAAGAAAAATAAAGTCCTTAAGGGTCAGGTTCTTAACATCATCAGTACATTCATGTACCTTCCTAACACAGTAGCAGAAGAAAAACTTAATTAAAGATGCTGGAAGCCAGTGTGGACCTACCTAAGGGAACTCAGGTTCAGAAAATAGTAATTAGCCTGTTCTTCCCGAACTATGAACACCAGCTACTCTTTTCTTTAGTTCAGAAACAGGCTTTGGAGAACTGATACTGCACAGCCTCTCTGTTGTTTCAGTTAATATTTGCTAGGATACTCCTATTAATTTCAACAGGGACTGTAAACTGTAATTATCATTGTATCAATACCTGAAACACCTAGGAACATTTAAACACTACTATTATTAAACCCAATTTACAAACTGCGTATAGCACTACCTGACAGCTGAGTATTTTTGCCTTTCTGGGATTTCAAAGGGAAATAACCCCAACAGAGCTGTCTGGATCTGCTCAGAAGCTCCCGTGACCTTTAAGGGGCACACCTGCACTCACATTTATACAGAAGTTGCCGAACATGACAGCCCAAATTCTCTCCTGCCCTAGGCTCAGCACTCACACACACACTCACCCCAGCAAACTCCCACTGACCCCAAAGACCCACCCAGGGCAGCTACTGAAACCTGCAGGGGCAAATGCCTGGTGGAAGCCAGCACTGTGCAAGGATTTCCCTTAAAAAAACCAAAATAATCCCTTACCCCTTCCCTCCACAGCCGGAGCCCAGCAGAGCTGCCAGTGCCAGCTGTCCTGTGGAACCAGCCAGCCTCACTTGCTCTTCAGCCTCATCACAGCCCCTTCACAGCTCTGTCCATGTTCCATCTGTAGGGGCTCTGGGAGAAACAAGAACCGCCTGCCCGAGACAGCCAGAGCTCTCCAAACAACCCACCAGGGCTTACAGTGTGAGGGGAAAACGACAAAAACCATTGGGACGAGCTTTGTTTTAGAGGTTTTAAGCACTAGTTTTGTTTAAGATTTACACACCAAAATATTTTTTTAAAAAAAGAAAAAAAAAGCTAGTTAGGTGACCATTTTTGCTATAGGACCTCAATGGCTGGCCAGCCTTGCATTAAGATGAGATGTTGACAATTTTTAGCCTGCTCAGCTACAACACCTTGAAGCTCTTTCTGCCTGGAGACAGGGACATGAAAGAGACTATGGCAAACACTCACTCCTCAGATGAGCCCTCAGCTCGTGCTGTGGCAGACCCCAGCCTCACTACAAAACTGATGCACACAAAGAACTTTATCTTCATAGAGCACTTGGCAATAACTGCCTATTAAACTATGTATTTCTTCCCTTTCCCATTTGTGTTCCTAACTTTTGGCCACATTTTCTGCATTTTAAGTTAGTTTTTCCAGCTAGTTAATTTGGGGTCTGTGTTTAACTAAGTATTATCATAGGGAAATCAATAAAATATTTCCAAAATGGTATTTAAGCTTGGAAAACTAAAACGGGAGAACTCTAGAGACAGTAGTAACACAGCGAGCAGAGGTGATGGCTTTAGACCTGGTGAGAAAAAACACTTGGAGGTAGAAAGATGATGGAAGCAACAAATTTCACATATATAGGTATAAAAGATAACACGAAGAGAAAAACACAATTTAAAATCTGCTTTAAAAAAAATCCCACATTCCTAGACTTCCATTCGTTGTACAATATGAGGGCAAACACGAGCGGTTGGATTACTCCTATGCATTAAACAATGGTTTGCAATTTATTAATAGGCATGACAGTATAAGATAGGGAAAACTTCCATAAAAATCATTAAAAAAATAATACAACTGAAATAACTCTTGCAATAGAAACATTCCAGGTAACTGTCAAACAAAAAACCTCTCTACTTTCTGAGAAAAAACTATGTAAATTAAGGTTGTATATAGTGTGAAACTGACCACCTCACATCCCTTACATTGCAGTATACATAACATTTTTTAAAGAGGGAACTCCAGCAAAATAATAATGAGACCTTTCAAAAATAATTGATGTAGGACTGAATCTTTACCCTTTAATCATATTCGGTGACAAAGAAGAAGAACCCTTTAATTGGCAAGTACAGAAAAAACAAACATGAATCCCTGTCAAACTAGTTATTTGATCCCACATTGATATACAACTGATCTCTTCTTGGAGTATAATTCACATGCTGCATAAAGATAAGCATGCTCCTCCAGAAAAAAAGCTCCTTTGCTTTTGTCCTTAACTAGTAATAGCAAAAACCATCTCTCATCACTCTACCATTACTACCACAGTTCACTCCCTTTAAATAGTAAAACATACGGTGAAATACTATTTCTTGTTCAGTTCCACTGGATTTCTGTTGAGTTAGTTTTCTATGGCTTGATCAACAACTGAAACACACTAGCTGTCAGTTAAGTCACCAGAAATAATTCAAATAATTCCGTACTATGGCCACATTTTAATCTGTCTTGTACTAATGGTAACTGCTGCTCTTTTCCTCCTCTCTTTCCCTGAACATGCTGCTGCTCTAAGCTTTCATATGTTGAAATATTCCACTAAGATCCAAACCGCTGTCAACACACTCCTACATAAGCATTCAAGAATGACTACCTAAAAAGACTACCTCACTTTTTGTTATATTAAATAAAGACAGCATGCAAGAGAAATAAAATCATGACAGAGGTTAACAAGGCAAAAAAATATTCTGACATTCATGATATAGTATGTATTTATAAATGATCATTTTAATTTTATCTTCTACCACCCAGCAAATCTGTAACTGTTATAGACATTTATTCAGATCTAGCAAGATGCACAGACTTGTTAGCAGAGATGAAAAAGTGGCTGATCACGTCCTTCACTCACTCATCCCAGAGGGCGTTCAGCCAAGCATGTATCGGAAAAAATTGCCCATACTATCCTCTTAATACAATTATAAATAAGGCTGCCAGAGAGAGAGATACAAAGCTGTACCGAAAAAAGCATCGCTTTTAAGCCTTCCCCTACCTTTTCCCTGGTATTTACAAACCGCAGGCAGTACTGCTGGGGAATCTCACCAGGGTGGCTGCCGAGAGGTCTCATGTGGCGTTCCCGGCTTCCCACCGCCTCCCTCTGCCTGGATGTTAAGCATTCCCGAGAAAACCCACCCTGACATGCACAGAATGAATCCTGCTCAAGTTGGAAGCATGTGATAACTAGGCTTCAGGTTGAAACAGGAAACCCCGGCACCCAATTAATCCCAGAGATTTAAACAAGCCCCATCTTACCGTTTTGCTGTTGCCCAGATCAGGTCAGATTCACCTGCAACTCTTTGGCATCTCTCTAGCAATGTTAGTGTTTGCAGTCAGGCCGGGCTCATTCAGCAACTGAATTCACAACATCTTTCTGCACTAGCAAGCTGAAATGGTACGGCTGTACTACAGCTAAGAAAGGGGGAAATCTAAAGCAGCAAACAAAGAAATCCCTCAAGACAGGGTAATCCCAGTGGAGTAGAATATAAAAGGTACAGATGAGCACCGAGGGTACAATACTTCTCTGTCTAAATTTCACCAGCAATATTATGATCTTTCTAAAATGATTTTTTTTTTTTTTAATATATGATGGACTTGCCTGTGGAGTTCCCAGAAAGGCAGAGTATCCAGGCTCTGCAGCAGCATTGCAGCCAAAGTAACCATGCATATGCTATCGAGGCAATTTACAGCAGTCTTTTTGAAAAGATATTGATTTACAGTGTAGCACTGCCTCAACCCAACACAGGACTGCAGCCAAAATAGCTAATGGTGATTTCACAGGAATTAAGGGAAAAAACTCAACATTCAATCAAAGGATGAAACTAATCATTCCCAATTCAATTCCGTCCCAGTCCTGAAAAAAATCAGAAAGTTCTGGAGTGACAAAATGACATTATAGCAAAAATCTATTGGCAATCTGTGGGAAACAAGCACTATGAATACCACTATCCACTTTTACATAAGCAATAAATATTAAAAAGCATTTAAAATTTATTGAGTCAAAAGATGAACTGAAGTTTGTTTCAGCATTTTAAGGCTGAAACTTAGTATTTAATTTATGAATGTACAAAATACACAAAGCCGTGAGTAAGAAATAGACACCTGCTCCATGCTGGGAATCCAATACTCAGCCCAAGTGAGCTTGAGTGAGGTAGGAGGGGAAAGAGGGAAGCAGGAGCAAACCTGGCAAACCCACAGGGAGGGCTTCTCCAGAAAGGAGGCAGTGCATCTTCTGCATCTCCTACTCCTACAGCAACCCCTGCTGGCCCGTGCTTCAGATGGCTCCTGGCTCCCCAGGAACCTCCTGGGCTTGAGGGAGCACTGGGCAGACTATACCACGGCAGGGAATGGTAATGTGTACATCAGCGAAACCTTCAGGAGGAGAAGAGTGCAGCTCAGCTGAGATGAGAACTTCAACATCCTGAAATATTGTTCATTTTAACGTAATGATGAGGTACAATGAACTAGCGGGAAAAACACAGCCCTGGGTCACACCCCAGCCAGCTGCAGTAACCCACACCACAAAATCATTGGAAATGGGCTCCCGTGTAGAGTCCCACTTTGGAGAATGCAGAGTGTGCTCAAACTCAACTCATTCACTCAAGTCCCACCATGGTCACCAAGCCTTTCACATGTTGACACACCTCTCAGCTCCAGGCTCACATCTGAACCTAGATCAGTGACACATAAAACTTGAATGGCATAAGCAAATTCTATAAGATGCTTCTAAAATTATGTAGCAGTTGTTATCTTTTCCCCTCATCTATTTCCCAGCCTTAGTCACAGGGGCATCTCCAAACTTCTCAGATTCTTAACTTGGTTTCTAACCAGATAGAAGGCTTCACATCTCCTGAAAAAAATATGACTTCCACTCTCTTGAACAAAATTTTCTTCTCCTCTCTCTCAAGTGTGAGGCTCAGAAGAAAACATGAAAAAGAGCTTCCAGTAGAAATTATGAGAAAATACTTTCAAAATATTTACATTTCTTGACCTTATTCTGTCAACATCAAATTTGTCTGAGGCTGAGAAAGAACAGGACAGAAGGATGCTCAGGAAAAAAAAAAAAAAAGATAGTGAGTAAGAGTAAGAGTGAGTAAGCACCTGCAGACACCAATATGTGCCAAAAGACAGGCACCATGTTAAGGGAAAAGTGGTGGACAGCCATGGGAAAAGGAAACAAAGAAGGCAAGGAAGGCAAGCCAGAGAAACAGGGAACTGCATTCCAGAAGCAAACAAGGTTTTGGGCCAAGGCACAGAGACTGAAAGCAAGCCAAATAGACCACAAATTTATAGAACCATAGAATAAACTGAGTTGGAAGGGATCCACAAGGATCATGTAAGTCCAACTCCTGACACTGCACAGGACCATCCCCAAGAATCACACCATGTGTCTGAAAGTGTTGTCCAAATGCTTCTTGAGCTCTGTCAGGCTTGGTGCTGTGACCACTTCTCTGGGGAGCTGTCCCCAGCACTGGAGGTGAGGCTGCCCCAGCGCAGAGCAGAGCAGGGCAGGACAATCCCCTCCCTTGCCCAGCTGGCGATGCTGTGCCTGATGCCCCCCAGGACAGGCTTGGCCCTCCTGGCTGCCAGGGCACTGCTGACTCATGTTCAACTCAGCAATGGCCCCATGTCCCCATGTCCCTTTCTGCAGGGCTGCTTTCCACTCATTCTCCAGTCTGTCCATACTTGACTGACCCATTCCCAGTGCAAAATCTGGCACCCACCCTTGTTAAATTTCATATGGTTAGTTATTGCCCAGGTGTCTTAATTTGTCTAAATCTCTATCTGCAGGGCCTCTCTGTAGTGAGATATAACTCATAGAAACTTCCCATATTTAAAAGTTAATTATTTTTACAGTATTGAAAAAAAAAATCATTTATTACATTAAACCCCCTCTTGTTGCCTTTGTCTTTGACCTTCCTCAAAAGATCCAATTCCAGTTGGGCTTTGCCTTCTGTAACTGCATGCTTGGAAGACATATCTGTATTCCTTCCTGATTACTTGTTCCCCATTCAAACTTTTATATAATCCCTGTGGTTCATCCATGCAAGCTTCCCAGCATTTTTGCTTGACTCCCTGCTATTCCTACTCCCCTCCTTCTCCTGTGCTAGCCCCATCCCTTGCCCTACTCCCAACCCCACTTGCAGACTGTGGTTGAACATAACTTGGCTAGAGCACAAAAATGTGCTCTGCTACTGCCCATGGTACCACAGAGAGTATTGGGAAACCTGCCTGGAAGGCAAAGGCTGTCTAGAATTACAAATGGAATTGATGGAACACACAAAGACCACTGTAGCATGGGACTGCTTTGTTTTCCAAGGGGGTGGGAGAGTAACTGACCTAAAAAAAGTTTCAATACAATAACTAAAAAGAAAGTCACATAATTATGGAGTTAGATTTAGATTTTAAAACTCTCCATGGAAGCCAGCTGCAAACACAAGTTTCACATTATCAGTACTTTAAGTCCTGCCAACACTTTCATTCCAGGGCAGACTGCAAAATGCTGTGTGGCACTTGGGAACAGTTCTTCACATATAAGGACATGTCTTTGGAGCTTTACAAGATAATACCAAATTGCTACACTTAAAACAGAGAGATTACACAATGCCATCGTTCTGATGGTCAATTAACTAAAAATGCAAACCATCATTTATTAATATGGCACAGTAAAAAAATGCCAGTAGTTACCTCTGTTCTGTGTGGTCATACTACACACTAATAAAATGAACTGGTAAGTAATGTCCTATTTTCGTTCGTCTTCACTGAGTCATCTGAGAGGAGGGGAGACAGAAAGCAAGGAAGAAAGGCAGCTAACACTTCCCTCCTCTCCAAGAATTACCAAATTAGTAATAAGTAAAAGTTTCATCCATATCAACCCATTTTCTCTTCACAGAAGAAACTGCATGGCTAAGGAGAGCCACTGCTTCTCAACACAAACCTTTCTATTTTGACAACTGCAGACTGAATATAAAAGGAAAAAATAAACACTTTTGAAAATTTATTCACTTGTGAAAGTCATTTAGGCATCTAGCAAGCCATTTCACAAGCCACTGATAATATTTCATGAAGAAATTGTTGAACAAGATGCTTAAGAAGTTGTGTCCAGAAACTGAGGGCTGGATGGGACACCTGTCCAAGTCCAGTTCAGATCCTTGCTATCATAGGTTACGCAAATATGACCCCTTCCCTAAATTGATAAATTTGGGTTAAGTCTGAGTTAGAATACGTAAAGTACAAGAAGACATGACCTTAAAACAATCCAGCAGTGATACAAATGTATTTAATGCAAAGAAAATAATTTTTATCTTAAGATGGCAAGTGAAGCAGTGGATAATATTGCACACTGGAATGCATGACAAGTTATTCCAAGCACAACATGCTGCTAAAATGCTTTGCAATACCAATATTTGAACTATAGCAGATGCATTATCTGGTATGGTGGAACTTCACTTAAAAAGTCATTGTCCGAAACAAAATGAAAGGCAACATAGTGCCAAATAGTTTTGCACCTTCTAAGACAAAAAAAGAGAATTTGTGGGTTTAGGGACTGATTGCATATACAGTTTACATTACAAAGAACAGTGATACTGAAAACTCAAAGGGAACAAATAGCAACATAGCGAATACTGTATATAAATAAAATAATTCAGACTACAACATATTGGTGTAGTGTATCTATCAAATTTGGTTTTTTATCCTGATTTAGGATTTCCTTTTAGGAAAATCAAATACTATTTTCCAAGCCTCACTTTCTTCTGCTTTGTTTTAAGGTCTTAGTTTAAGGTATCGTACAAGCACTATTCTAAAGAATTATGTTAAGCTCTGATTATTAGCCAAAAGTACTTAAAGAAAAGACATGCAAAGGCCAGTGGCAATCAGATCTGCAGCATGATCAGCAGTTAGTATTCAGAAAAACCAAGCGTAGAACTTGATCAAAATATGGAATTTCGTAGTTATTCTACTTTTAAGAAAGCAGGTTTGTGGGCTTTCCCACTGGCAGTGGGCATCTAGCTAGATCCAAAACTCCAGCACACCTCAGCCTGCAATAATAAGGCATGCCTTGCTATATAAAAACAAATGAATATTTCTCTCTCATCCATGTCTCACTCATGCTTGCAAAAACAATCGTAATTATTATACACAGACAGAATTCTGAGCTAATATTGCGTTCATGCCTTTAATAATACATTAAAATTGCACTGAAAAAAGTCTATTTGGAAAGAATATGAAGAATATATGTTTGCCTAAATTCCTCATCCCAAACTTGCAACACAGTAACCGATAGCAGCATCATTAATCTTCAATCTTACAATTACATTTACTGTCAACATTAGTAACATTTCACTACTGAAATGAAGGTATCTTTGTAACACATAAGTAAAATTCTAGGCAAAATATGCACCATAATTCCCATGACTTATGATGTACCTGCATATATACATAATCTCAGTCTTAATATTAATTAATATGTTGTGTAAAAAGCACCACAACCTAGAATACTTAGGAAATAAAGACATTTAAATCAACATCTCAGTCAATAATTGGTAAAAAACACCACAGAGAACTCGAACAGTGTAAAATTCAAACGTATGCTCTGTGACTGGAAGATAATAACAATCAGCAAGATGACTTAGTGGAGTAGCTTTAATTAAACTAACCTCTTTACTATGACACACAGATATAAAAAAACCCCACTGTGCTGGTTTGAAAGTAAACCAACGGGAGAAATTTACACAAATACCTTGAGAGAGATTGCAGGTCAGAGTTAAAATTTAATAGAAAGATTATAATAAATGCAATGATACAGAAAAACTGGCTTAAACCTACCAAGCCAAAGTACGACCTTATGACCTGTCCCCGGTGGTCATGGTGGTGGTCACAGTCCGATCAAGCGGTGGTTGCAGTGCTGTTGAAGCGATGGTTGCAGTCTTGTTGAAAGCAGTGGTCCTGTGGAAGGTCTGGTCCTCTTATGGAAGTTTGGGTCCTCCTCTGGATCTGTCCAGTGGTGGCGGCGGTGAGGAGACACCGAAGTGGGACTGAGGCAGGACCAGAGCTGGCCTGGAAGATGCAGCCAGGAGAATGGCAGCGGCAGCAGGAGCAGCTTGTCCTTTTGGGAGAAGTTCTTTCCTATCACCATCCATCTCCTGCCCTCCGAATTCTGTGCCGCTCTAACAGCAAATGTACTGCGAGTAGGTAAATCCTAGAGAGACCACTGAGGCAGCTGTGGCCAGCACACTCTGGAAAGTATTTTTAAGCTTGGCTGCCACAAGCATGAGAATCTTACCAACCTTCTTCTGCCAATTCTCTATGTCCTTGGAGACATCACACCAGAGTGCCCCACGGTGAGGTTTGGCATTCTCACAGTGCTTCCTCACATCTTCTTGTTGTTCCTCTGCACCATACTGGAGCTCAAATTTGTAAAAGAAGGCCCAGGCATCCCCCAGGTCAGAGTCTATCTTCACTGTCCAGCGGAGCCACTCTCTGGCCTTGGTTATTCTACGCCCCCTTCGGAACAGCTTGGCCACAGCCAGCAGGACATGTGGGTCATGTTCACACTTCTTGAGAGCGTCCACACTCTTGGTCTTTTGTTGCGGCCGCGTTTCAAGGGAAATTAAATTGCTTCTGACCACAGGATTCCCCAATTGGGGCACTCTTGCAGTGCCTTGGCCATCAGAGTGTTTGCAGTGTTCTGCAGCCCAGCTCTGTATTCCAACCACACAGACTGCAGCCAGAGACCTGGATTCTCCAGATTCTTCAGGCGAGACTTTCCCAAGATGGCTCTTGCTCTAGTCAACTGCCCAACTTTCTCCTCCAGCCTGGACAGCAAGAGCCACAGGGATATGGAATTGGGGTATTTCTTCAACCCTTGACTATCAGTCTCCTGTGCTTTCTCTACCAGCTCTTTTTATTCCTCAATTTTTCCTTTCATAACTCACAATTTGGGGAAGTCCTCACAGTACTTCAGGGCTTCCTCACAGAGCTGCTGTAACCCAGGACACCCACTTAGCTGACAATACTCATATTTGCAATCCAAAAACCAGTAAATAAAAAAAGCTAACCCGGAAAGGATAATAATATTTCTGTGACACAAATTTTAATTATGAATACTAGAGACAGAGTTTACAAAGCTTTTCTTTAGGGAGAGTTATAAAGAATTAACAATAGCTTTTTAATATCTACCAGTGTAAATCCCAGGAATGAATCCCTGGAAATGTTTCATTTTTGAGTGACATATATTGCTACAGCAGATCTCATAGAGGGACAAAGCTCAGTGATATCCTATTTCAAAGTCATCCACAGAATTTTAGTAGGGGAAGAAAGCTTTCTATAAATGAATTAAAACGTAACACAAAATGATGAGTTCACCTTCATCTCTTTCTCAAGTTTAAATATGTCATCCACCGAAATTCTTGTCTTCTTTGAAAGCATTGGATTTTAGCCTCCCTTCATTTTCACTTTGAGATACTCACATGAAAGGCTTTGGGTTTGGGTCCGTATGGGGACCAGTGTTAATTAATATCTTCACTAATGACACAGATGAAGGGATCAAATGTACCCTCAGCAAATCTGCTGATGACACCAAGCTGCATGGTGCTGATGGCCCACCTGAGAGATGGGATGCCATCCAGAGGGACATGGACAAGCTTGAGAAGTGGCCCATGGGAATCTCATGCAGTTTAACAAGACCAAGTGCAGGGTGCTGCACCTAGGTCAGGACAACCCCCGGTATCAACACAGGCTGGGGGATGAAGGGTTTGAGAGCAGCCCTGCCCAGATAGACTTTGGGGGGCAGGTGGATGAGAGGCTGGACATGACCTGGCCATGGGCACTCACAGCCCAGAGAGCCAAACATGTCCTGGGCTGCATCCAAAGCAACGAGGGCAGCAGGTGAGGAAGGGGATTCTGCCCCTCTGCCCTGCTCTGGTGAGAGAGACCCCACCTGGAACACTGCACCCAGCTCTGGGGTCCCAGCACTGGAAGGACATGGACTGTGTCATGAGGCTTAATATTTAATACGTTCATTAAAACAGTATTTCTGCAACAACCTCATGGTAGCTATGATTTTGTTGCTTCTTTTTCTATTTTTTTCTGAAGGTTTACCTATTTTTTAGAGTGCTGCTTAACACCTAATCACTATCTTCACAGCGTCATCCAATGACCCTACAATTCTTATCCAGAACAATGTAATTTTAGACTCACCATTACACATGCATATCTAAGTTCTTCATATGCACTGGTTCATACATACCAGCATGAAATTCCCTTACCATTTTATCATCCAAATAGTCTATATTGCAAAATCCTTGGGCAACTTTTGGCAGTCCACCTAAATAATTTCTTATAATGCATGAAATTTCATCCCTCTTCCATGTCTTTGTCTCCTACCTGGAGGGTTAGCTGCCATTCCCCTCTAAGTCTCAAAAATGGGTATTTTACCAGTTCTGCATGGCATACACTGCACATGTGACAGAAGTATAACCATCACACAAATCACAATGACTGGAAAATCTGATGACAGCAAAACACTAGGTTGGATGGTGGCATGACATGAGATTAAACAAGTGGCTGACAAACTAAATAGAAACACTCAAGTAACACCTGATTTAAGATTATTGTTGGTTCTCAAGATAAAATATGAGGAGCAGCTGTGAGAATCATCTTCCCTCCTTCCAGGGAGAGATTTTTCTAGAAGGCTGCACTAAATAATGGACAAGGGTTTCACTGCAGTCACCCATACTTTTGTTCTTTACTAATTAAATTGGCACAGAATGATGATCAGCCAAAAGGTGTGCCAAAGCTCAAACTGATGGAATGCTGAATCAAGTGCTCACAGGAAAGAAGCACCAGAAGTGCAGGTATTGCACTAATATTTATTTGTTCTTTGGTTAAATACAAAGGGTTGGTTTTGACCTATAAAACCCTTTACCGCCTGGGTCACTACCCCCTTGCAGACTGCTTTTCTTGTCCTCTTTTATCTCAGTAATTCAGACAAGAGGGTTGCATTCACCTGGGCATTCTCACTGAAGGGCACTTCAGTCCAGAAGCTGATAAAGCTTTAATGCATGTTGAGCAGCTTATCTATTTTCCCAGGATTTCTTAGGTGAGAAATAGAAAGCATCTCAGGAGGAGTGAGCTGCTGGAGATAAAAAACTTCAGAAAGGACAAGAAAAAAAAGCCTCTTACACATTCTATTAAAAATACCTCTACGAAATACAGTTAGTGGTAGCACTGCCACCGCAGCTTAAATGCTCACAGAGCACCCATCCTCACAGAATATTTCACCTAAGCGGTTTTTTCCCTCCCCAGACCATCTCTTTCCATATTTCTAGAGCTGAAGCCCATTACAGCATGTTCTAAAATAGACTCCCTATTGTCCTACGATCTTATTAAGTAGAAGAACATGGATTTTCGTGTGATGGAGCACAGTGGCTACAAAGGGTTGGGACAGAGTTATACATCAAGAGATTTATTCAAGAGGAAATATGTGACCTATAAAAAAATTCATGAAGTCCCCAAAATTTTAATAATTTTAAAAGGAGTAAAATATTGATTTCAGAGGGTGGAAAAAATTTTCCTTACCTTGTTTCAGATTTTCATTAATTTCTTGAAAGGAAATTTTAAAGAAAACATGCTGTTTCAGTCTAACAAATTCAAATTCAAATGTAACTTTTTTTGGTTAAATGACATGGAAAAAATAGATTGGTTAATTTATCTAGCTTATATCTATCATGTTGAAGAATCCTATCATATTGATGCATTTTTTGCCTTTTCTTTTTTATATGCATTTTTATATATTTCTGTACCCTTTCTATTTTATCTGTACCCTTAGCCTACATGCTTGTAATTTTTGTAGTCTGATATTCTAGCTTAGTTTTGGAGTTCTGCAAGGCAGAAAAACCAAACATCCACAATAAGAAGCCAGAGAGCCCTATGCTATCAGAAACTCCAAGTTTCAACCTTTGAAACTTTCTCTCTGGAACATACTTTGTAAACTGGGCTCCAGCCTCATTTAGGGGAGAATTCTTTAGAATGGAGGGATATTACTTCATTTGTTAATCTTTTTACTGGGGATCCTAGACAAGTATACTAATTTGCAAGGTCTATAAAAATTGTATACACCTTATACAGTGAGTGCATCTCAGCGTGTTCCACCTTTGAAGAACTCTGCACCTAAGATCCTATTAAAATACTGAGGTAAAACCCTTTTAACCCTTTTAACTGTGTCTGCCTCATAATTCTAAGACCAGTCGAAAGGCAACAATATGAGGAAAGAGAAAAATTAAGGACTACGACAAAACAGGTGAATGATTCCATAGAACTGACAGGTTGAAGGTTGTGAATGGACATCTTCTTCCACTTAAATCACCGCTACAGGATTTACAGCACTACATTTCAAATCAAAAACTCTACAAAATACTGAACATTTAGTTTTGCATGAGAGCTCTCTGGGGAGTGGGAGGGATGTGCTTCCAAACAGCGAGAGAAATGTGGATAGAGATGGTCTCCAAAATGAGAGGCTCATCACTTTCCAGGCACTGAGGGAAGGCTGTCTGGCTGGTAGCTCCCTGCATCCTCCTTGTCACCCCTTCCAAAGGTCTGGATGACATTTGCTTTCCTCCAGTCTCTTGGACTGATCATCATGACCTTTCAAAGATGATCATGAGCAGCCTCCCGGTGGTGTCCACCAGCTCTTTCTTGCGTGCGTGGACACACTGAACCCACTTGCAAAATCTTCCATGGGAAAAAAACAAACCTGGTACTATATTTAATTTCTGACTATTATAATTTAGCAGAAGATTACTATGAAAAGAATTCTTACTGTACCATAGAACAAAGCCAAATGCCCTTAAAGCAGTAATTCTCACAATCTAAGATGTCCCATGACTATCTACACACAGTTAAAATTATAGTAACATACTGTTTCAGATATTTTCCTTTTTTCTAGAAAAGAACAATAAATTCTCAAAAAATGAGACAACATGAGCTATATGGTTCATGGACAAAACCATGTAGCAGTGAACAGACTTTCTTAGCAACTTCTTGTATGAAGCAGAGTCACTGATACTTGATTATTCTGCTGTTCTTCCAAATAGTAAGATGTCTTCTTAATAGATACTTTAAAATAAAATTAGCATTGTCCTAGCAGCTTAGTCATTAAAATAGGTCTTCACTCTACTAGACACTTAAGAAACAGAGAAGCAATGTTTTTGTTCACAAAACCCCTTACAGTATCAGGAGCAAAACAAAAGTTTTACCATAAAAACCAATAGTGCATTTAATTGTAAACAGTAAGTGGAAAAAGAGATCTACAACAGGAGAAGCATCAAAACACATAAATTATGATTCCCCTAGAGTGTTTCAAGGACAAACTGCAACCTAAAGTTTAACTGAGGAAAGGTTTGAAGGCCTCAGAAATGTAAATGCTGCAGAACACCTCTTCTGAGGTATGATTCCCAACAGAAGTGGGAGAGCCTTTATGCATAAGGTATTTCAGCATAAAATTATGGCTGCTGTCTGAAAAAATTTTAACAAAAATGAATGAAAAAAATCCTCAAATGCTTTTAGAGCTTATAATATTGAGGGGCTTATATGTCTAATAGAATATTTGTCTGTCCTCAGGAAAGGTTGCAGAAATAATTCAAAATGTAAAAAGGCAGCACAATCAAAAACAATTACTACGGCAATAAAAATTCAGACAAGAAGAATTCAAACAAAGATTCCACTGAAGCCACAGTGATAGAAAAAACCCAACAAAAGATCACTTTAAAATGTCTTATGGCTGCCTTTGAATTTCATATGTCAAATACAGATCTGACACTTCCAAAATAAACAGTTTCTATTTGAAATGCTGCAATAAAAATACACATCTCATACTCCACACTTACACCGGAGGTGTTTATATTCCTGGGGAGTCTCATTAACCTCGGTGCAACCAGTGTGTTGAGAGATAAACACACAAAAGGCTGGTTGTTCTTTAACTACCCATGACAGCACGAACCACCAATTACAATACATGCACAGATGGCTAATTGGTTTTATCACAGTTTTCACAAGTCTGGGAAGGGGGACACCACCTTTCCCAATTTCTCTGAAGGTTACTACCAGCGGCACAAAACTGATTCATATGTTGAGGCCCCTTGGGTCATGTTACCCTACTTGGTCAAACAAAAAATAAAAAATTGTATAGCAGTTTACATGATATGCTCAACATCCCTGATTCAATTTTATGTAGGGCTTCAGTATACACATTGATTTTATCTCTCAGTTACTTATGAAATGCTATGAAGATTGCCACATAAACAACAAATTCTAAGCATTTCAGAATAAGAACAAAGTTTACAAGACTCAAAATTAAGTTATCAGGAATGGCAACACTGAAACCCTGTAAAGTAAGTGCAAGAAAGAGTTTTCAAAGCTAAAGGTAAATTTTAAAAGGGCACTTTTATTCAAATCTATTTTATGTAACATTGCTTCTTCCTCTAAAATATCTGATGATACAGCTCTCTCTCAGCTATATTGTTAACAGGAGGACAAGATCACAGGCTTCTGTAATTAAGTTTACACAGGGACAGCAGCAAGAGCTTCCATCCCAAAATCAGCTGTAAGTTTTGCATATCAGTGAGTTTCACACCTATTTACTGACGCAGAATAGGGAGACTGAGGACTCCCCAGAGAGATCTGAATTCCCAAAAGGACCTACAAATATTAGAGATCAAATTCCCCCACAGTCCTAAACTCTTGCCCATTCTCCCTAAAGCCTGCCTTTGTTCCTAGCCCTCCATACCCACTCTTCTGCTTTTACCCTCCATATAAACCCATACCCACCAATATGCTTTTCCAGTATCTTCCTGAATCCTCCAAATTCCTTATTAGGCTTCTCTTTCTTGGAGGATATTTCATATTCTATATTTCATATATTAGAAGCACTGAATACATTCAGGAGAAAAGCAGCATCCTTGCCCTCACAGTCTCCAGGCACCTCAGGTTATCACTTGAATCCTGAGGGAATAGGTCACAGGAGCAGTCTGACTGTCCCTTTCCAGATGGAAGTCCCCTCTTGTGCTTTAGCACACGCACAGGTAGGTTAGCACAGGTCTTATAAGGAATTGCAGTGTGCTTCTACAACATGAAACCCTAGAAAATTTCAGTTATGCTTTAACAAGTCTCTAATATGCATTAATTAAGAGTATTTTCAGTGTGCCAATCTCAGGAAAAGCTGGATAAAATGACAAACGCAGAAGAAAAATCAGTTTGGGAATAAAAGCTAGCCCTTGCCAATTTCTAGTGTTTAAGACAATAAGGGAGTGTAATTTCTAAATTTACCAATCATTCCTACACCTCCTTAACCTTCCTGAAAAATGGCATCTGCAAAGTGATGCTGCAAACAGTCTGGATTGCAGACTGCATGGGCTATCAAGTCAGGAGAAGAATAATTCTGTCTGCCTCAACATGGACTCTGGGATGCACCTGTACTCCCTCATGGGTGTGGAGAGAAAGCAAGCAAAATAACTTGGATTTTTTTCAGCATAAAGAATAAAGGCTGCCATCTGTCTCATCCCCAAAATTTTATACTCATTTCTAGGCTGGGGTATTTCTGCTTCAAACAAGCACTGAAACTAAAATGACTCAATTTTTTGATAGGCCTACTTATTGACCACATATTTTTAAAAAATAGGTGGCAATTAGTGGTCAAGCAATTCAAATCTATCTTTAAAAATATAGCTTAGTAATGTTGGCTCACTGAGAACTGCTTATTATGATGATTACCAGCAAAGGCTGCCAGTAGTATTTACAGAGATCTGAAATAAATTCCTGTCCTATACTGGAATAGCTAGACTATCTTATTCTTATTCTTATTCTTATTCTTATTCTTATTCTTATTCTTATTCTTATTCTTATTCTTATTCTTCCCTGCCAGTAGCCGATGTCTTATCACTAAACGAATGAAACAGTCTTTGCAGACACATCATTCCAAGGATGATGCCAGGCCAGAGCACTGCCATTTCCCAAACCATTTCAGTGCAGATGAAGAAATTAGAAATGCTCTTTCACAAGACAGGGAGAGTTTAGGAGGTGAGAGGATATACCAGTCTGTGTGCAACTCTGGGAAATAAAAGTTTCCAAGTTGGTACGTTGTTTGATACGATCTCAAACTTCAAGGGGCTTGGATTTGGGATTTGCTTGTGCTAAATTAATACTTCAGCCTCTATTCTGCCTCTGCCAACTTCATTCCCCTAAAGCTCAACTTTTGAGAGGGCAGGGAGCAAGCTATCATGGAATATTAAACTGCATAATATGGCATAAACAGTAGCAAACAACACAGATCAAGTGCATCCCTGGGGTCACTTTCGAGAAATATTCATTTACATTTTTTAATTGCTGCTTTTCATTTCAAGCCCAGGTAATATAAACAACATTAAGCCTGCCCTTATCAAACAGCTGTTCTTTAACCAAAATCTGAAGTCAAAGCAATAAAAATTAATACCAAATAAAGGTTCAAACCCATTTCCATATGATGCACTATGAAGCCTGAATATTAGTTCTAGAACAAAACACCTAGCAGCAGATTTCTAAAAATCCGAGTTAAAATCAGACAAAATTAAAAAACCACTTTATTATGTAAGCATAAAGTTAAAACCCCACAAATTTGGGTCTTCCTTTAGCAAAGACCTATCCATGAAGATACACATAACAGAACCATTAATACATACATAGTGTGAACAAAAAAGACCGCCAGAAAAAAAAGCCAGCCCTCAAAAAACAACCAAAAAGCCCTCAAAACCAACACATAAGAATTTACATCTGAAGTGCTACAAGCATTCCCTGAATCACACATTATATATAACTGGCATACTTTCATTCATGTAAATCCTTTCTGAACTAACCCAGACGTTAATGTAAGTTCGGCATAAGTCCAACTAAGATATTAATATGAAAAAAAATTATGACCAAACCCCTTGTTCTTAAACAATTACAACTAGGGAAAAGATAGGGTGGTGCACAGTCACCTGTTTATTTGCAGTGCAATATGTGGTTTTACCATAATAAAGTACCTTTAGAGCAGAACGAAGTAGTAGAAAAAGGACTTTTCCTTGGACGGTCTCATGAAGGCCTTTATACTTAAAACATCAGAAATAAAGTGCTCTTTCACAAGAAGATGCCAAACCTCAGTCTTGGCAAAGGTTCATTTCATTGTTTCTGGTCAAAAGGCTAAAAAAACCGCACCAATCCAAAAAACACATCAGAAAGGATAAAACTTCTTTGTGCTATGGGAGCAAAGGAATGCAAGCAACACTGAATAGCTTTTGTCTGACTTCATCTTTGTATTTTCAAGGCCATCCTCCCTAATACTCTAACATCTGAATATCTTCAAGATGTGCTAAGAAATCTATCTTCAAAATCCACTGAGAAAAATACTAATTTCCTTCTCCCTCAGATGGAAAATTAAGGCTCAGATGTTTAATAACTTGCCAAAAGCCTCACAGCACTTTCTCTGCCAGAAGAAACAGTATTTGAATACAGGTTGCTTCTGAGGTTAAAAGTACTGTGAAATCTAATGCATTCATTTAGTCCTCGCCTTTTATAAAAATTTTATTCTGCTATCAGGTTGTCAAATTCCAATGAGAAGATTTCCTTCGATGTCACTTTAATGTCTTCCACTCAATAGAACAACCTTAGGGTTTTAAGGTTTGCTATTAAGCTATTACTTTGGCTTAACACCAGCATCAACAATTAGTATTAAAGACATGAAATAAAATTAGATCTGAGGTATTGTGCACTATACCATAAATATGTCATTTTTACTCCCTCCTTTCACATCTTCCTTCTGGAAACATTGCCTTCACTCACTGCAATCTATTAAGATATGCTCCTATCATAACATTCCCTCTAAAAAAGAAATTATGTTTCTTAGTAAGCGCTGAACTGCAACTGATTGCAAAGCAGCCACAACTACAGAACACTTGTAATACTTTAAAAGCCATAGAATTGGCTCATGCCACAACTAGAGCAAACACTTCAGACAAAACATGCTGTAATTCACCCAGCTCAATGGGAAAAGTAATGCCATTATGGAAATGCATGGACATTGCATGTAGTACAGGGTCAGCCAGCAGAGCTTCATAATGTCTTGACTCCACGTAGGCATTTTTAAGACACATTTCATATAGTGAATTTTTTAAATTTGTGCCAAAAAATTTTTTTACTTGTGATTTAGAACAAAAATATAGAAAGCAGCTTCTCCAATTTAACTCAGTGTCTGAGCTTCCTGGATCCCTACTCACGTGCATCCCTCCCTGGACACACCTACAGACTCACAGGCACCAGAGGCTCACACTGCTCTGGTTCCACAGCACTTCACTCTCTGTGTCACCTGTGCTCACCAACCCAACCACCGATTGCTCAGAAGCCCATTTGAGCACATTTTGCACCTGTGTTACCAAAACACTTCTGAAGCAGTTTTAAGATAGGCAGGTCTAAAGTACAGCCTCCTAAGCTTAAGCATTACAAACCTATACCCAACAGGCATTTAAATTTAAATCATTTCAACCTTAATTCCTAGCCTCTACCATATTTCATGTTAAACCTGTTACCAAAAAAACCCTCTTTTTTCTGTCTGCTCTCAGAAGAACTAACATGGCCCTTTCTCCCAAAATTTTCAGTAGAACATGAACATTGCCTGAATTTAGGTCATCGAAAATTTACCTTAGCCTTCATGAGCAGAAGCTGCAGGAAAAAGGTCCCAAACAATGCGCAAACAAATCCAAATATAAATAATATTTTCATGGTTACTAATGACAGTCAGAAATCAGTTGAAATATATTGCATTGAGCTCACAGGAATTAGCATTAGTGGATCAGCATTAATACAGGCAATAAATTTGCAAAGTGTAATGAGGTTTCAGAAGACAAATAGGAAAGTCATTGCACATGACTCCAGGCTTTGTTTCACCTCCCTCACAACTGTAAAAGTCATGACTTTACTTATCAGTGTACATTTTATATAACCTGCATGGTAGACTCAGTTCTTAAGGAGGAGAGGGTTGTGTTTTCTTTTTTTAAATTGCTTTTATTCATGTAGGGGTTCTTGTTTTTACACAAACACAAACATAGATCAGACATGGTTATATAAGAAGCAAAAAAGGTCATAATGGGAAAACATTTTGCAGTAAGTACATGACTTTGTTGAGAAAAGGCAGCATTGAATGAATATAATTAAAACTGTTTTCTTTAGTTTGTGCTATAAAAAGAAAATAACCTCCAAAGGCAAATTTGATGACCTGTTCTCAGACCCATCAGCTATTGGCTTCTTTGATGAGCTGTGAGTCCTCAACTACACCTTTATTTACAGAACATTGCTAGATTTAAGATTTAACCCCACAATCTCTATGTAGGACTTTTTGCCTTCAAGAATAAAAACCTCTGGCAGATATATAAGTTTGTCCTTCTTATTTCCATTGCAAATAAATTATAATCATCCCTTTTAATCAAGTTGAAAAACTTATTTTAGAACTTATTATAAGTTTGTACCAAAGCATTGGTCATTAAATGGTTACATAGTATAAGCTGGTAATAAAGACCTGTTTTTGACTAACCGGATGCATGGCATTAAGTCTGCAATTTCTTTCAAGCAAGAAATACACAATGATGAGCTTCAGCAATTACATATGTATTCCCATTTTCAATTTACATTTTAGGATTAAAAACCAAGCAATTGAAGTCTAATAAATAAAATTTATTTTCATATCATTTGTCTTAAACAGCATTTAGAACAAAATTGGAACTAAAATGCATTGATACCATGATTTAAGACATGTGAACAAATAAAACCATTTTAAATAGTAGACAAGAAAAAACACAAAAATAAATTTCATCTTTTAACAAGGACATTATTGCCTGCAGTTATAAGAAATCAGAAAAGCTCCTCATTGCCATTTTTTGGTGATTGAAGAACTGGTACGAGTCATTGCTCCAGGCTCATATCTGCACATACACTGAAGACGAGAACAAGGCATCCTGATTTTCAGCTACCAACTAGCTTTCAGTCTCTGAATAAACTAGTTACTGAATTAAGAAAACATTTGTTGAAAATTTTAATTCTGCAGAAATAACTATTACTGTCAAAAACTAATTCAACATTCAAGAGGTTAGCAGTCTGGCTTGAAACTTTAGCAGAAGAGTATTTCTTACCCCACCCAATTAAATATTCCACTTTTTTTTAATCCAGTCAAAACTATTCTAAATCACAGTTCTTTAAGGTTGTCATAACACAATAAAAATGTAAAATTTGTAAGGTTTTTTTCACTCATTTATCTTTAAAATGCTTTCTACAATGCTATTTGCACAATGCTAAATTAGTTTAGTTGTATAAGAACATATATAAAATACTTGCCAGTGGCATGTTTTGATGCCACCAAAAATACAGAGAAAATCTTCTGCTGCACCGATTTCACTGCAGTCCCAAATAAACTACATCCTGCGTTAGTCTATTTCAGAGCTTACCATTAAAACACTAGCTCCATTTTTCATAATCAGTTAATAATGGCAGTATAGAAATACTTCCTTGAATCATGTCAGCTAGACAAGTGTTTACACTCCTGTGTGACTGAAGCCCCTCTGTCACTGCTCAGAGCTGCCAACTGCTCTCCGGCAGCGCTCCAGCTGCTCTTCCGCCGCACAGCTGGCGCAGTCAAAACCCTCTGCTCACATTTTACCCACTCAAATGGCTGCCATCCCAGTGGATTAGGCTGCTCCTGGGCACAGAGCAGGGAGGAATTTCTCGAAGACCTGATACTCACCTTGCAAATCACTGATTCAAGTCACTTATCTAGTCTCCTGCTCAGAAACACGTTACTGAAACCCGCCGTTGGATAGAGTGTGCCACAGGAAAACCGTAACAAACTGGGAACGTTTATTTATTTAAATGGACTGAATGTGACAAGGGCAGTCTGCACTAACCTGTAACACGGGGAAATGGATGGCAGTAAAACTAGCAAAAAAGCAGGATAGATTAAAAAGGGTTGAAGCCTTGTTTATGGAGGGAAAGCTCAAGGGACACAAGCAGTGAAGGTAAAAAGGCCGAAAACAATTCTAAAAAAATAAATAAATTTTTTAAAGGAAGGCAACACTTTTGGCAAGGAGAGGACTGATGGATGCAATCAGGTTCTGTAGACCTCTGGAGCTAAGACTTTGAGGTTTAAAGTAAAGCAGGAATAAAAAGGCTTCATCCTAAAACACAGCCAGTGCCAATTTCCTTGTTTCACTTGAAGAAAGATGCTGAAGTATTGTATCAGAGAAATCAAAGCTCAGGACCATATGTATGAACCCTCTTTATCTGCAAGACTTAAAAGACTTCAAAACAGCCTACCTCACAAAAAGGTGACATTATCAGCCATTAGACAAAAGCCAGCCTGAGTTTAAGGCATGCAGACTGCTGGGAAAAAGAAACATCAGCTCCCACAGAACATTACCATGTAAGGAAATTTCACCTTTAGGTTAGAAATTTTGGACACCTGGTTTTCCATTATTTTTCTAAGAGAAAGGGAAAACCAGGAACATTAAGCTTCTTTCCTTCATGTATATATTTAAGAGTCTTTTGTCAAAGAACAATTTGAGATATATTCTGGAGCTTTACAGGATTTGTTTTAAGTGGATTCAGCAAGCAGAAGGGCCTTGCTGTGGATGCCAAAGAGGTTTTAACCTGCATGAAAACAAGCCAGAAAGTGACTGTGGCCACAAAATACAAGCAGCAAAGAAACTGCTCATTTAAAAGGCCCAGAGGTTTTCCACATTCACACATCAAAATTAACACATTAAACCATTCCCCGGTAGTTAAAAGTTGAGTCTGACACACTGCAAACACTCCAAGAAAAGGTATTCTAAACACCGTAATAGTTTCTATCATGTAACAGAGAACTGAAGGAGAAAAATACCCTTTTTACTGATATACGGCCTTTAAAGAAGTCAACCGTGTGTGAAATAAATTTTGGCAAATAGAATACCACCCACAAGGCAAAATATTTGACTAAATACACAACCGAAAAGGTTTTTACGCAATAGGAAAAAGAGATACTTTTCTTCTGAATTTCCCCAATTTTCTCCACAGATTTTTCTTGAAATAGTTTTTGTACTATATATTATTATGAAACAACTTCATTTTTTGAATGAACCACACAGCAGGCAGTATTTTAAGAGTGCACAATATACAGCTTACTTAGTCACCTAATTCCCAATTGCATTCCTATAGTACATCATTTATCCCAGTGGAAATCAGTATCACTGAATGGTCTATAATAATTTACTTATTCTCTAAGTAAACACAGGAAAAGAAGTTATGAATATAATGTATTATTTGCTTATTATCTGTATATAATGTCCTCTATACACAGCCCTGTACTGCACACAGATGGAAGGATGCAGTATGTGCACACACCACAGAACAGGGCTACATAAAGACAAGGCTACCTATTTAACAGCCTGCACATGCAAGTAACATTTATGGTTACATGTCTGCTTCTCAGAATAGTGACCACACTATTGCTGAAGTCCCACCACACCACTTTACGCGCTAATAAATCTGAAATGGCACGATGTGTTCCCAGCTATTTATAACAAACAAGACATTCTAGGTTTCTTATTTTTAGTTTACTCCACACGTACATGACTATTAGTGCTCCGTACCAGAGGCAGGAAAAGGTGGTTCTGAGCAGGAAGCACCCGAGGGTGGGCTGGGGGAGCAGCATGAATCTCCTTGAGCAGCGCTGCTCCTCTGGACCACCACCACCACAAGGCTCACCTGCATCATCAGTGCAGCTGATATCCCACCAGAGCAGTCACAGGCAAATGGTGACAGGGAAACCCTCCCCAGGCAAAGCAGACATAGGAATGACTTGTGTAATGACAAATCCAGGTGTCTTGCATATACCCAACCTAAAATGCCAGCCTTTCAGTTTTTGCACAATACTCAAAGAGCCTTTTGTGGAATACCTGAAGGCCACTGCTCATATTAGTCAAAACAGAGATTAAGATCTCCAAAATATTTGCTCAGGCATTCCATAATCCTGCCCCAGAGTTTACTAAGAGCAACAGGGTCACTGAAGCAAGTGTTCAGCCAAATGAGTAATGCTTGGAGTCAAGAAAACAGCTGGGCAGACACAGATGTTATCTAGGTTGCTCTTTTAGACAAACATAACATTAAGGGCTCTGATTCATACTTCACAATAAGCTCTGTCAGAACACCAGCCGCTGGTGTTGAAGATCCAGATGATGCTAGAGAGATCAGACAGTGAGGAAAAAATCCAGCACACACAATTATTTTCAAAGGCACATACACCTTTGATATTAGGCATTTACGTAACAGCTTCTCTGCACCAAGAATAAAGTCATCGTCATTCTTCCCAGAACCTTAGCCAACCTCCCCTCCAAGGACAAGAACAGGGAATGCTGTCAAACATCGAACCCCACAATTTTCCTTAGTACTGTGATACTGCATTAGCACTTGGCATCCTCATCTAAACAGTTCATGCCAACCACAGTGCCTCTGACAAGCTCTGGCTATAGAAAAAAGACTGAGGTATGTTGCAAAACAATTTCTGAAGTTTCTAGGTAATAAGGTAGTTAGATGCATATTATCAACTGTGTCACAAATGTGGAAATGCCTTCGCTGTACTTGAAAACACCATAATAAATGTAAACTTCATTTTCCGTAGTGTTTTTCCAAACACTGTCCCCTCCTGCCAAGGCTGTGGATGAGTGCATGGGGCAGATCTGCAGACCCAACCCTGGGGAGGGTGGCAGTGAAGCTGCACAAGAGCCCCGTGACCATAGCTACAGTGGGGGTAGCAGCTGGAACGGGAACCAGTGAGGTGATCCACCACCACTGCTCAGCCCTTGTTGGACCATTTTGAGATTTCTGAGACCAGTTTGGGGCCCCACAGAACCAGGCACTGACAAATGTGTGAGTTCATTGGAGACCACCCTAGGATGGGGGCTAGAGAACTTGTGCTGTGAAGGGGTCTAGGGTTTGCTTAGCCTAGAGAAGTAGACATTTTCAGGAGAAAAGAGCCTTCCTCAAGTCTCTCTTGACTTGAATTTTCATACAGTTCCATATAATTCTTTCTACTGCTGAAAAGACCATCCCTGCAGTAAAGTGCTTCCTGGTAACTCACAGGAAGCTGAAAGGGCACAGCATTGAGTAAGACGGTGATCCTAACTGGACTACTCAGTGTAATTTGTCTACTAATACTTGAAAGATTTCCAAATGAGATTTGGAATCCAAAAGGAAAAAAATCCTCACATTATTTCTTAGTTACTCGAATGTATACATTTGTCTTGCTTAGAAAATCACAAAGCAGCTCTAATATTCCCTGTTTAATTAAAATATGATGCACAGCTCTTTATTTTGCTTTGTAAAAGGTTTCTGTATCTACCAATTAAAGTCCTTGTGAGTCTGGTATCTTTCCTACATAATGCACAGAAACTGGCCAGTTCCCAAAGAGCCTCACTGCAGAGGCCAGTCAGGGGAAAAGAATGCAGGAGAAAGGGAAGGTCCTTTCCCACATGTGGAAGTACTGAATCAGAGATGCTCAACAGTCAGCATTTCAAAAGAAGAAATGTGATGTTTGCCTGTTCAAGCCGGAAAAATATATTCTAAAAGAAGCACCTTTAATTTTGGAAGGAAACTTCCCAGCATATTCAACTCACCATGATGAAATGCATCTTACGCAACTGGCAAGCTCATGAGAAAGTTTTCATTTCACAGCAGGCAAATTAGCCAGCTACTACACTTCCTAGAAGAGAAGGAAACATGTAACTTTTGGCCTATGCTCCTAATGATAGGCAATTTTCATTCCCAGAACGGGCTGATGTTTCATTAAAATTTTCCCCAAGGAAAAATCAAGGTGTTGTTGTGTCAGCTTTTTATGCAGCAATTCAGCAGCTGAACATTTGCATTAATTGAGTATGATACTGGTGATGATTCTCTTCTGCAATCATTGGATATGCTCCGTTTCTCCTCCAGATGGTCTTCTCCCAAGCCCACAAAATTGTCTGGGAAGCTGATAACCTTTTATAAAGTGACAGCTATCCTAACAGTAACTATAATATATAATCCCTAACATTTTCAGAATATATAACAAAATACTGGGATCTGGCTGTTTTCATTGTATGTTTTGGTATTTTGTTCTGCATTGGGTTTTGTTATCGTTTTGCCCTGGTTTTTTTTTTTTTAAAGTACATCACCAGAATTAGGCTAATGAAATACCAGTGATTTGAAGAAAAATAAATAAAGAAAAAAAAAACAGGGAAATCACATCCCAAGTCTCTATCTGGGCCCACCATGTGCAGATGCCTCACCTGTTGGGCAGCAAAGAATGAAATTTCGTATTACCTAAACATGCTGAGCATGACTCTACTCCAGAAGGAGGGAATCAAATCCCAGCACAGCAACAGTAGCAGACATCCAGGCACTGGAGTAAACTGCCCACTGAGGCATGGGAGGTCAACAGACTGTTAAGAATTAACATTAACCCAAAAATTACCATTGACAAACTTGAGCAGAAACAAAGATAAGGTTACAGAAATTTCAAAAAGCTCGTCTGAACTTAGCTGCCTTTCCCTCTCTATGAAATCTGAATTTTTTTTCAGTTTTTTGTTTTTTCCACTCACCTATGGAACAGAAAACAACAGTTGACTTAAAAGCAATAGCTTGCCTGACTGAGGGTTATGTTTTCATTGCTGGTCAAAATCTAGAATTAGCTTTATAAACACAGTGTAATTGACCTGCAAGGTTCAATAGCTCAGAACATATCGAACAAAGAATTTAGCAGTACCCAAGAAGGGATTGAACATAATGATTAATAGCCTCTGCAACTAGACTAAAAATTGCAAGAACCTCAGTCTTCATGCTCCAGGGCACAGACATAACCAGCTGAGATCAGGCATAAATTTCTGCCCACTACATTACTGTGAAGTTACATCCACTGGGAATAGTTTACAGCTTTGGAGACTTGTAAGACTTTCAGTTTCTTCCATTGGTTGGAAAGTACCTATATTCATCCTTAAACATCTTGGAAAGCAAGACAGTCTCAGGGAAGAAGTGCCTAAATTGAAACAATTCCTGACAGCTGTCCATCTCAACTGGTTTTCAAACTTTTTAAAAACAGTTAACGCTCCACAATATCATTAGAAAACTGACTGAAACTTCACTGCTCTTCCTTGATGACTGGGAACAGAAGCCACCCCACAGACAAACTCAGTCAACCCCCAAACACACACACACAAATACAAAATAGAACAATTCCAATCAAATGCTTTTTTAATGAAAACTGGTTGCAGAATGATTTTCTAAATTATTCTGCTCTTAGGAGAAAGAAGCTGATTTTTCGGCAGAAAATAATCAAGAACATTAAAGCCCTTCTAGATATCACTCAAAAACTATTTCTATTTACATAGGACAAAGTTGTTCCACCCACTTTTTCTTTCTCCAATTCATATTTCCACAGGTTGTATTTCTTGTATGAATTAGGCTTTCTGCCACAACTGTATATGGCATTCCCACAATGTATTTTCCTATTGCAAAGCATCAGGAAGATGGAAGACTTGGCAGTCCAGGAAACAGATCCACCATGCAGCAACTGCCCATTAATTTGGGATAAATGCTGCACTGGCACTTCCGAACCCAGCAATTTAGGAAAATACTGTTCTTCATCCAGATAGTCTGAACAGGTAAGAATTCTCCCAGCTGTGGCATTTACATTGACTTTATGGTTAGTTTGATTTTTAAGTTCAAACATTTAAATATTTATTACTATTTTGAACAATTATCCTTCCATATCCTTTCCAACACAGCCAAATTTGCCACAGATTGCCACAGATTTTTGCGATTCCAGTAATATTTCATTCTTTACTAATGGTCTCTGAAATCCTTCTTGTTTACCAAAATCTTCCATGAACTAAAGGATACACAATGACCCATTCCTGCAATTTTGCTGCTAACATAAATATTTGGTGTAAGGGTTTCTTGAATTTATGACTTGAATGAAGATAAAGTTCTCAAACAAAAAGTATACTCCTATTATGTAATAAATAAAAATATATACATAAAACACACTAAATATAATGAGGTAAAAAAATAGAATTAAATGAATCATAGAAGAGAAGTGGGCAGAAAGAGCTTCCATTGCAATTAACATCTGAAAAACCAAAGTACTACCATATAACAAACAAGAAATTATTCTTATGGCAGTACGGATACAACAACAGCAGAGAAGGAATGTGGTTTTTTTCACGCAGTCAAAGACAAGGGCAAGCTATCCATCACTCTCAGTTGGGAAATCTGGACAGGAACCTTCTTGATGCAAGCCAAGACTATATTAAAGTGACAAGATATTTTAGTATTCTGCTTTAAAGAAGAAGCTGTAAAGCCTGAATCCTGGGATATAGCACTTAAAATATAAAGGGAAAATAAAACAGAATTTTTGAATTCTTATAGAAATTTGGAACAGGTGAGCCAAAACATGGAAAACATGACAGCAATCAAACAGCATCTGTTACCATGCAGGAAAGCATTAGAAGGAAAGGAGGACATGAGAAACCAGAAGCTGAAGGACAAATATTTAACAATATGGTTTTCAGATACTCACAGTCATGCAGACTCTGAAGATGTCTGCTACACTCCTTTATACAGGTGAGGATAATAAGGTATCCTCACCTAAGGGTGGTGAAAAACAAAGTCTTAAGGGGAAACTGGAACTATTGTGACAAAAATAAGAGCGTCAGCAAGAGCTCCACAAGGTTTAAGTACACTTAATTGGAAGACAGATTGATACACAGGGCTCTGCAACTTTATTGTGCATCAGAAGTCACAAAACCAGCTGAATGCATCTTGTTCCCACTCTACTTCCATGACATTTCAGACAAAATCTGTAATATCCATTCCTTTGATGGTGCTGTGGGTTAAGTCTCAGGGGGAAGAAAGTAAGTATTAATTTTTTTTAATTGCCCTGTTTCAGAAGGGTCTAGCTCAATTTGGATGCAAATGTGGAAACAAGGCACTCCATAAAGCAACAGTGACAGAATCTAGGCAGCACAAAAAACATAAAATGAACTGAAAATGGTGTTTTCCTTCCCAAGTGTTTCCTATATTTCAGTATCTCCAGGAAAATAAGATACAAGAAATTCCCTAAGTTCTTTTTTTTTTTACTGTAGAATCACTCAATGAGTTTTCACTATTTATCCATTTATCTTCATGAAGGAATTTCTCCCAAGAGACGAAGACAATCCTCCCAAAACTGCTCTAAGTATAATACAGGATGAAAAAATTAACAAAATCACTTCAACAGTTTTCAAAGCAGTTCTCTGTTCTGCCCACTTCACGTTTTATTTGCGAAAGTGGTTTTTAATGTGTGGGGTTTTTTAAAACAGGTTTTGATACTGGAGCATCAGAACGATAGTAGGACCAGAATTCTTGTGGGCAGTTGTGCTGTTCAGAAGAAATTCCAGATCAAACATTTCAGCTTCTTCTT
The DNA here is from genome assembly GCA_036785705.1 of Acanthornis magna. NCBI lineage: Eukaryota > Metazoa > Chordata > Aves > Passeriformes > Acanthizidae > Acanthornis > Acanthornis magna. The sequence goes on along the minus strand of JAWUZG010000028.1, from coordinate 16,790,989 downwards.
GGTAATTATCCTGGGCCAGAAGAGGAACTAGGACCCACTTTACTTTCATGCCTTTTTTCCTGGCCGCTGGAAAAGACAGCCTTGTTCTAATTTTGTCTTTTAAAACAAACATAATTCTAAACCAAACATAATTCTGTTAACTCCTTTCATCCAATAGACCACCTTGCTTCACACGGTGATTTAGACCTTCCAGAATTCCCAACATTATAGTGATTTATTTTTATTTTGCCTTCTCTCTTGGAGGGAGGGCAGTACTTTCATCTTCCATGCCAAGGTCTGGTGGCTGCAGCTTGTGTGCTCTAAGGTGCTTGCAGCTGATGTACTTGCTTTTGTTCCTCATGAGCTGGGCTTCATTCACTTTTTGGGTTTGTAGAGGCCAGTGATTGGCATCTATGAGCAGTGCCTGCTGAGAATTGAACTAAAACGGCTATTCATCATTAAAACTAGTGGCCAATCATATACAAATACATTAGTTTCATATATGATGCAAAGTCATATGAGTATAAACATGCTGCACAGCATTCGTGTAATAAATCTACATTTAGTGCTGCATATTTTTCTGCCACTTCATTCATGAATGGAAAGATGGTGCCCCCAAGAAAACAGCCAAGATCATCTAAATATTTTCATGTCTTACATCAGACTTACAAATGTACAGAAGAAGAGGAAGCAATTTTTCATGCCACGTATCAGTGAATTCTTGAATAACTTCTCTGTATTTCTTGAACCACTCCAGACCCATGCCTGGGCATTTTTTTGGAAGCCAGTAATCAGCTGGGAGGAATGAAAGTCTGAGCAAACAGACAAAATGTTCTGTACTTTATTAGTTGTCACGAAGTGCATCTCTGGTCCTTACCATTCTGTACTATTACAGGCTAGGACGGCAATGTATCATTATGCTCACACGCACACAGACGAAAAAGTTAAACTACACATTTAATTCTCAATTACATTTACATGAAGAAGCCTTGTTGTTTCAAATATCTGTAGGCATGTTCTATAGATTCACTTAAACTCAGGATTGCATTTGAAATGCAAACAGACCAAGTCTAGGAAAGAGACTGGATTGGAATTCACTCCGAATTTTTTTTTAAAGCTTTTGATCTGACCCAGCCCAATTGCACAAGTCACTACAGCTTTTATTTTTCCATTTTTGGAGTGCATAAATTACTAAAACTTCATCAAATTTACAGAAAAATAAAGAGTAGTTCCAGTTCAAGCACAGTGGAGCTGGCTGCTCTGTGCACACAGCTACTTCTCACAGCTCTCCCCACTGTGACTGCTACCAACTTTCTCCTTTCCTAAGGGAAAGAGCTTTTATTTGCCCTCTTTTTCTTCCTCCTCAGAGACAAAGTTTACTGTACACCACCTGTACACAGAGATAGGCAGTAGAGACTTCACACTTGCAGGCCTTTGCCAACCATTCATTAGTATTTTCTTTGCCCATTTTCAAGTGGAAATGGCTGTTACAATTACTAGCACTGGACAGATGTTACAGCCACTTTGGCTAAGTACAGAATGATATTATTAACACCTACTTCTCAGCAGAAAAATGTCCCTTGCACTGCAGTAGCCACCAAAAGGAGCCATCCATCTCTGTGGGTCACCTAATAGGTCTGGGGCTGCAGAGCCCCTTCGGGCACGATGGGGCAGCAGCAGAGACCAGAGCAGGTCTGACAAGTGAGAGCTGCAGCAGTCATGCTGCCCGAAGTGCAAAGCAAAGCTCCTGTCTGAGAAGCATCCATTCGGTGCATGGGCTTGGCCATCACTTTCCAATGAAAATTCCACCCCATGGACGAGCTTTCTTCTAAATGAATTGCAAATTATACACCCATGGAGTGCCAGCTGGTATTGTCTCTCTGTAGTTCTCCTTCAGTCTTCCCCCTCTCTCCCCTCAATTAATACAATGATATTCATGCCCTGTCATGTCTTACTGCTTAATTATGTACTTTGCAGAACAAAGCTTTAAAAATGAGACTATCAAGCTGGAAGGGGGAAGGGGGAAGACCAGGACAACCAGATGTGCAGAGAGAGAAAGGAAACAAAGGGCATTTTGAAAGGGGAGTGAGAGAATTAGGACTTGTGTGCAGATGAAAGGATGGGGAGACAGAAACAGAACAAGAATGTGCACATAAGACTTATTGGTTCTTTCACTTCGATTTATAAAAAGGTGTATGTTGTATTAACTAATTAATCTGCAGCTATCTAAAATAATTTAGCAAACAGTTGGAGCTGTTTATTATGAGATCTCAACCTGTTTCCATTTCATGAAGCAATAGCTACACACTTCTTGCTAGCAGAGAAAGAATGCTGCATTGTTCTACAAAACTGGAAAAAAACCAAGGCAAATGAAAAATATATTGGCAAATCTTGTGTTAGACGGCATATTTTACTTGAGTGAAACAAATTAAACTAAAAGATATTACAAAGATCTGCTGCACCAACATTTAGTTCAGTCACAGTAAGACAGTTTTTCACACATCCATTTTATCTAAACTAACTTTATCGAGTGTACTGCTAAAATTTATTTTGCATACATGGTCAAGAGAAGGTACTTAATGAAACAGCTGTTTTATCTTCTCTTACAACTTGAATGTTGTGCATGTTGTGGCACAAACAGGCAGTAGGGACTCCCAGGGCATAGTAAATATTCTGCACCAAAATGAAACAAATCTGAGAGAAGGGAAAAGACTTTTTCCACTAGAGTAGGAAGGGACCAGCAGAGCCCTTCAGACCCCTACTAATCACAATTTTACAGCACTATCCTAGTGCCCAGAGTGACCATTAGGGGAAATTAAGCTTTTCTAGTTTTCCAATTTGTACAAATCCATTTAGAATCCAGCTGTTGCCTCCTACCAGTGCCAAGGGAGCCTGGGGGCAAGGAGAGGTTTATTGATCACAAGCTGCTGTGTCATTTGCTAACTCTCAGACAGTAACATAATAGTTTGGAGTGCGACATCTTTATACTTCTCAATACATCACAGAAAAAAATAACTTTGAGGTTCCCACTTCCTTTACAATTTTGAAATCCTTTATTCAGCTGTAGTAACTTCAGGCTTTAAGGGTGATCTGATAGATAAGCTAGCCATATATATATGCATATATATATGAATATATGTAATCTGAACATGATGCTGATAATCATGACACAATCAGTTCTCAGAATTACTGTGTAGGCAGGAAATTCTCCCTGATAATAATAAATTATTCCACACACACTTCAATTCTATTTGTATAAATATTTTGTAGGAAACAGCTTGCCTGGTATTGATCTGCTTCTTCTGGTTTCACACACCATACACAATGCTCTTCAAATATTTGCTGAACTTGATTCTCCTGTATTGAACGCAGACAGAGAGAGGTGGATTTTCCTTTAGCCTCTTGCTGGCGCTAAACACAGAAGGAAGGCACAGCTTTACAAATGAAATTGAAGACTTCAAGGCAATTTGTAAAACAGAAGCTAATGTTCTTTTTGGACAACAGAGTTAACAGAAGTATTGACTTTTAAGCAGTGATCTGCTTTGAATTTAAGCAACGACGGTCTAAGTTTGTAGCAGGAGCCTTCAATACAAGAAACGGTCTTGTTTGCAGAGAGGGGGCAGAGCTCAGCACTGTGTGGGCATGGCTATATTGCTATTTTATACCACCCACACCATCACAGGGGGCTTCCTTTCAGGGGAAAGAGAAGGTGAACACACCCCTGGAAGCGCACCCTTTAGCCTCCTCTCCAGCAGATAGGCTATCAGGATCTGCCCTGTGGACTCTATCCTCTGCCACTGATGCCCATCCCCTACATGTTCCTCTGAGACAGCTCCAGGATGTGCTGAAAGAGGGGCTGGTGTGAGAAGCACCGCCTGGAACCTAGAGGTGGAGGCAAGCCCAAGCCCAGCTGAGCCCATCCTGAGTCAGAGGAGCCAACCTGAGCTGAAGGAGCCAAGCAGAGCCAGGCAGAGTGGCCAAAAGCAGCAGCACCGATGCCGGAAACAGCCACGTGCAATCGAGTCCAGCACCTGAAGCCGCGGCACGGTGAGATGTGCACAATCTCACTTTTGGGGATTTATCTGTCATTGTTTTGTGCTGTCCGGAGCTCAGGGACAGGGAGGGTCAGCCGCAGGAAGTGGCCACCATCTTGTCTTTGTCCCAGTGGCCACATGGAACTGAGTCAAGGTGATTAACACCTTCTGTGTGTAAAACACCTTCTCCTTTGCATACTTTTGTTCTTAATATTGCTGCTGTTGCTGTGCATTTCTTATTCCATTGCTTTCTGCTTCCAGTAAATTGTTACCACATAGTCTCTGTTTTTGTCCATCTCTTACCAGAAGCGGCAGGGGAAAGGGGAGTGGCTTATTTGGAGTTTAATTTCCAGCTGGTGTTAAACCACCACAAAAACAAAAATTAAAGAATTCATTTGCTTGCCCACATTTTAATGTAATATCCTCCACTCCAAAGTCATTTAACTTCTCCCACAGTAGATTATTCCACTTCACTAAAGAAGCCCAATAAAAGTGAAAGCTGATCTATCAAAAGAACTGTTTCGGTTTGTTTTAAATCAGATTAAGAACAGATTAAGGAACAGCCTTCTACATTTTCTTCTGATGTACTCTATTTTTATTATCCAGCTGTCTTTGTGAAATTTAATGCATTAATACACCTAACGTAATAGACCATGAATGGAGGTTGTGAGAATCAAATTGAATGCAAAGGAGCCCTTCCAAAAAAGGGTATACTCAGTATTAAAGTTCCCAGTATATAAAAAATGAGTAAGCTTGGCTAAATCTATACTGCAAAAATTAGGATATATAATCATCAAATTATGGAATCATTTGGTTGGAAAAGAACTTAAAGTTCAAAAAGACCATCCATTCCAACTGTTAACCTAAGACTGCCAAGTACACCACTTAACCATATCCCCAAGCACTATATCTTCACTTTTAAGTCTTTTTTTGTGTCTTTTTTTTTTTTTTTTTTTTTTTTACATTTACTTTTTTTGCATCTTTAAAGTAACTTCAGGGATGGTGATTCAGCCACTTCCCTGGGCAACCTGTTCCAAGGCTTGACAACCCTTTCATCTGAAGAAATTTTTCCTAATATCCAATCTAAACCTCCGTTGGTGCAACTTGAGGTCATTTCCTTTCATCCTGCCCATGTGTTATGTGGGTTAAGTGGCTGACCCCCACCTGGCTACAACCTCTTCCAGGTCATTGTAGAGAGCAATAAGGTCTTCCCTGAGACTCCTGTTTTCCAGGCTAAACACCGCCATCTCCCTCAGCTGCTCCTCATCAGACTCGTGCTCCAGACCCTTTCCCAGATTAGTTGCCTTTCTCAGGACATCATCTAACGTCCTTCTTGTGGTGAGGGGCCCAGAACTGGACCCAGGATTTGAGGTGCAGCCCCACCAGTGCTGAGTACAGGGGGATGATCACTGCCCTGGTCCTGCTGGCCACACTGTATCTGACACAGGCCAGGATGCCATTGGCCTCTTGTCCACCTGGGCCCACGCTGGCTCAGCTTCACCCATCTGTCAGCCAGCACCCCAAGGTCCTTTTCTACCCAGCAGCTTTCCAGCCACTCATTCTCAAGCCTGTAGCACCACATGGGGTTGTTGTGACCCAAGTGAAGGACCTGGTACTTCGTCTTTATATATATGGCCTCATACCATTGACTGTGGCCCATCTGTCCAGCTTGTCCAGATCCCTCTGCAGAGCCTTCCTAACCTCCAGCAAGAGCAAAACTTGCACACAACTTGGTGCCATCTGCACACTTACTGATCCCCTGGATCAGTTCATCAGTAAAGACATTAGACTGACTCCAATAATGAGCCTTGGGGTACCTCACTCGACCAGCCACCAACTGGAGGCAGTAGCATTCACCACCCCTCTCTGGGCCAAGACATCCAGCCAGTTTTCACCCTACCAAAGAGTATGCTGTCCAAGCCATAATCAATCAATTTCTCTAGGATTTGGGAAACAGTGGGAAGCTTTGGGAAACAGTGTTGTAACTCCAGAGATCCTGACGGCTAGGAAGTGTGCAGAGTCCAAAGCCATATGTATTGGTCTGGCTGAGATGGAGCCCATTTTCCCCACAGCAGCCCTCAAAGTGCTGTGCTTTGTATCAGTAGCTAGAGAGGTGTTGATAAACACACTCGTGTTTTGGCAACTGCAGAGCAGTGCTTGCACAGCATTCGTGCTGCCCCTCCAACATTCTCAGCCCCTCTGCCTGATGGCTGGAGCTGGGCAAGAGCTTGGGAGGGGACAGAGCCAGGACAGCTGACCTCAACTGACCAAAGGGGTGTTCCATACCATATGGTGTCTGCTCAGCAATAAAAGCCAAGAGAAAGGAGGAGAAAAGGGGAGCATTTGTCATTACGATGTTTGTCTTCCAGAGGAACTGCTAGGGTACTGAAGCCCTACATCCTGGGAAGTGTCTGGACATCTCCGGCTGATGGGAAGTAGAGAATAAAATCTTCTGTTTTCCTTTGCTTCCACGTGTGTGACCTTTACTCTATTAAACTGCCTTTACCTTGATCTTCAACTTTTTTCCATCTTATTTTCTCTCTCCTCCATCCTGCTGAAGAGGGGAGTGATAGAGTGGATGGTGGGCAGCTGGAGTCCAGACAAGGTCAACTCACCACACTGTACATTGTTGATGTCCTTCTCACACAGGCTTTGCTGAAACACCACAACTAATCAAAAGTCTGGTCATCAAATGCCATATGACTGATCCTGCAAAAACCAGCTTAATCAAACAGGTTGCCAAATGCTTTAACCCATGCTGCACCTCATTCTTCAAGTTGTCTTCTTTTTTTTCTTGGAGAGACTTGCACAATCAAGAACAGAATGTACAAAAAAATACCCCACAGAAAAAAAAAGGCTCTTTTGCTGACAAATTACTGCCATTGCAACACTTCAAATCCAAATGGGAAAAAAGCAAGAAGAACTGCTCCAGAGACTACAACTATTTTATATGGCAGAAACAAAAGCATTCATTTTCAACAAGAGATTTCTATGGTTAATTCCTCTGTTTTTAAAGGCAGTTCCCACCACACAAAATACCCCAGCGCATGTCAGTTTCAAACATCAAAGGGCCATACTTAATCACTAGATGTTGCACAAAAATAAGAATTTTCCAGATTTCTCAGTCACAGTGTAAGTTTTAATTCATACTGAACTCACACCCAGTCAATCAAATACATGCATGACACCTGATTTCAGGGCTCTACTATGACAATAAGAAAAATAATGCTATAAAAAAAAGTTACTCTCATGCAAAATCTGTTTTACCACACTATAGTGATGCATCAAATGACAAATCATGGACTCGTGGCAATAGCTGGGATACAACAAATACCACCCCAGTTCATTTTAATAGCCTTTACTTACAATAAATAGAGACAATATCCCTTTTCCACACCAAAGCTTGTTAAATATACTGATTTATTAAACTGTGGGCTTGATACATTTTTAAAATTTGTTCACTCTTCCCAAAAAAGTAACTGCCAGAAAAATTCTAAAGGATTTTATACAGTAAAAAAGCTGCTGTAGTAAACCAGAAAGCATATCAAACATTCTTGCCCACAAAAATTAAAAAATATTAAGTTATGGAAGTTAGATGCAACAGCTCAAAACCTTACTTCCAGAGCTAGAAATCTTTAACTGGTTGGACTAAAAATTTCCTCAAAGAATATGCTACACTCAACAATCACTAGACAAAGCATCATTGCTTAGCTTCACCCTTACCTATCTTTACAGAAAAGAGAAAAACAGATGTAAGCAGGTTGAAGGAGTGTTGGGTTTACCTCTTTGTGGCTTTAAATACATGCTTTTAGTTAATACATTTCATGCTCTCTGAAGCCACTACACACATGTGGAACCAGCTGCATTCAAGTTGTTGGCACCTGAGATATCCAAACCAGTCCCAAAGTCCTCAGCCTAGGAGACCTCCTGCAAGACTGAGGGGCCAACTTCAAAGAAGTTGTCAACATCAAGATAAATTGTGCCAAAAACCTCCAAGTTCTGTTGTTGGGATTGGTTCCTAACCCCGGCAGCAGCAACCCCAACTCTCGGCTCCCAGGCTTCACCTGCTTCACATTTGGTGTGAGCTTTGTGCCCTGCGGTGGTTGCAGTGTTGGCCTGTGATGGTACAGTTATTTTCAAGTCTGATTTCAAAACAAGTATTAGAAGGCATAAAATTATACAAAATTAAGCTTATTATTTCCATGAATTGCCCTTACATCAAAAACTTTCCAGGCTTCTTCACTCCTTTGCTTTTTATTCTTTTACTGATGATGAGGTAGTTTCCTCTACTTACAAACATAAAGCAAATTAAAATGTCCTCATTTTCATACTGACTTCCACTCCTTTTATTTGCATTCTCACATACCCTTTACCACTATTTAAAAACAAAAATAGTATTTCATTACAAAAAACCAAACCGCAATCCTTTTTTATGTGTCAGGTACTGCTTATTAAATAAAAGAAGTAGAGTAACTTTTTTCAAAACGGATTCACACATTTGCACCTTAGAAGCTGTGTAGCCTGCTCCTCAAAATTAAAGCATTCATTTGTACAGAACACAGGCAGCTACACATTTCTGTAACTGGGACTTAAAACAGGAGAACCTGATATCTACACTAATGTCTGCTAGTGTGCTTTTAAAAAAGAGACGTGTTTTGATATGTTCTCAATCATCTCATAAGAACAGCTGTAATGAAATTTTATCAATTCCTTCAAACTAACACTACATCAAAAGTATTTTAATGAGTATAAGAGTATCAAAAAGTTCAAATCAATACTGCCAAAACCAAACACCACAGTTTTGATGAGTCCCTTAATGGATCACAGCTGGCACCAAAAAGAAACTGAGTCGTACATAGAAAAACATTTTACTCCTGATTTCTATGAAGACTTAAAGAACTCAACTGACTTCTTTGATTTCCTGTCCCAGCTGCAGAAGAGGCACTCACCAGTCCACTCCCAGCAGCAGCAGGCAAAAGGTACTTGGTCATCTGAAGGTCTATTTTTAATCCTAAGTGCCAGTGAAAACAAACTAAATAAATCTAACTAAATACACAGTAGACAAGTGCAGAGACTGCAGAAATGGAAGACCCTTTCTAGCAGCCCTGCACCATCACCCCAGGTTATAATGCAGTAATCAGCAAAAAATAACAGCTTTTGAAATCACGATTTTGTGCTTCCCAGTGCCACTTTTTGGCTTTCAATATTAGAATGAGAGGCAGGACCTCAGCCAATTTTTTTTTTATCATCTGGATCTTAATGAAGTTTATGTCCCTACTTGCTGTTAAATTACACAGATTAGTAACACATGAGTAAAATAAATACAATCCTTCACATGATTAAATTTTGAATTAGCACATCTGCGAGGGAAAGCACAAACAACATGCACTTGGCATGTACGAAACATGTGCTGCCCAGGTTTGAAGGAAGAACTTCTGTTCAAAAGCCTTTACCTCTTCGGCCAAAGAAAAAATTTATTCAGCTGGCTGCCATTACAGATTTCTCAATGGGAGAAAGTACCTTCTAACACTGTAGGAAAACGGTGGCCGTGAAATTTAAGAACAAAGAATTATCTGGACTTACTGTTCATCAAATGCTTCTGAACCTGTGGCACGAGCCAACACTGCATAGATGCAAAGCTATGCACATGCACAGACTGCAACCCTCCACATTTCCACCCTGACATTTAGACTCTGCCAATCAGGGATCTTAAAGGATTTTATCTTTTGCAGCTCCAGCCTACAAATGTGACTGATCTGTGCAGTTATGGGAAGAAGGACGCTTCACTTAACCTCATTTGGAGTACATATCCCGTTCATCTCAGTGCTGCTTAGACCAGACACCAGTTTGCAGCTGCATACATGTCTAATGCATTCCTATCAGGTGCTTAATATATACCCAAATCCTACTGCTAACATCATTTTAGCAGTTAATCAATCAAGCCTAAACGTTCCCAAGTTCAAAACCAGCAGCTGCTGTGGGTTGACACAGATCCAGCAATGAGCAGTTTGTTTAGGATTACGCACTTGATTCACCTCCACATCTAAGGATGCTCGTGGTGCTATGTGGCAAGGGTCTCAGCACCATTTTTCTCCACCAATTAATTAGCTTATCAACTGAAGACAGCTCAGGGGGCATGGGATTGACAATCTACCATCAACATAACTACTTTTCCTAGCAATCACTGGTGGAGACAATAAACAGCCTTGCCAAAACACAGTGTGCATCCCAATGCTACTTGAATAGATCACCCTCCAAACAGGAATGAGAAGCAGATCATTTGACTAGCTTGATCGAGAGGGGGGAACGCTGCATACAACCCCACAACCTGCAACCCACACCACAGACTTGGATAGCCATCAAAAATTGGGTTATTTTGAAAGATAGCTGTTTTGATTCTACTTCCCTTAATAACATAATATTAATATTTCTTTAGCCTTTAAATAAGTCGTGGATTTGATACATTATTTACTTGAAAGACACACAACAACACAACCACAAGAACACCTTTTTCAAAGAAACCTCTTTTCATAAAGCAATACCAGCTCCATTTTACTCCATCCTTGCAAGCAATTCAGAGGCAATTGCTTTGGACAGCAGAACAGCAACCTCTGGCATGACTCCCACCAGCTGCCTCCATTCACATGTAAACCACAAAGGTTGGAGGATATTTTTCCTCACAGACTTGTCCATGAATGGTATGACATGATTCAGAAAGGAAAAACCCAAAGAGACACGCTATTAAGAGCCTCTCTATGCATTCCCAACTAATAACTCAGTTTCCAAGTCTTTCCCTGTGTTCTCCATCATTCCCCCTCCAGATTCTCTTACTCTGGTAACACGGCCAGGCTAGACACCCTTTTTTTTTTTTTTTTTTTTTTTTTTTTTTTTTTTTTTTTTTAATTCCTCTCTGCTTTCTGCCTTCTGTGCTGGAAAGGAGGCTTTGTCCTATTTGTTTTCCAATGTGCTGAGCACAGCTATAGGAGAATTTGCTTATTGCCCGAAGTATTGCTCACTGATGGGCAAAATAAATGATAGTGTCTTGCTCCTTCTCTTTCCTACACATTATTCCTTAACAATGCAAAACAGAGTCTTTACATCAAAAAATAAAGCATTTCATCCTCTTAGAGGGGTCTCAGTAATGCTACAAAACTGAGGGAAATGACAGTAAATATTGTCAATCTTAGATTACTCTCTGGCATCCTTCTGCCAGAGTTTATTTGTACAGTCTGCAGAACTACTTTGGCAAATGTTTTACTTTCTGCGCATGCAGAGTTCACTTCAGATGGCGGACATTCCCCAGAAGAGCCAGGGAAGAAAGTAAAAGAAACATCTTGAGACTCCCACTTCCTCTCAGCGAGGCTCTATCCCAAACCTCCTGCCCTTAAAAATATGTAACCACTATATTCTGGGTACTTTCCAGTGATAGAAAAGTGTTCCAATCTGCCTCCCCAGTTTAAAAAAATGGATATTTGTGCTTAAAGGGGAAGAAGAAGCAAGAGCAAGCAGAAATATTTCAAAAAATATTTTAAGTATCACTTTTAAAAGCTCCATTTTGTAACTATTTAGTTCCTTTCCTTCCCACTGCTTGCTTTCAACATACAAATGCAAATGCTGTTGGTGAAAGTCAAACAGAAAATTATATCCCTCTGCATAAAACACTTTAAGATAAAAAGACTTCAGAAAACCAAATTAACTATCTTCCCTCATCAGCTCTATCAGAGATAAGCTCTCAGGACCACAACTAGTAGGAAATTACACTGGTGAAACGACATATACTTACTCTTTTTTGCCTGAATCTCATGCCCCAAAATATAATGAAAGCAATTTCAATTTATATTGACAAAATTATCTGCTAAGAAAATACAGACAGCATTGATGATCAAACTGTTGACAGGATTTATAGCAGATGTTTATAAACTAATTTACCCACAATAAATTATTAAACTCCTTCCTTACATCACATTTTGAAAACTAATGAACTTTCCCAGGTTTTTGACTATGAACACCTTTTTTCTCTAATAGTGGGCACTGAAACTGCCTGGAAGCCACCAACACGTGCCCTTCTCAACTTTTGTTTTCATCTTGAAAGGGATCAGATTTTCCTGCCCTATTAGAAAGTTCCACATGGGTTCAGATCTAATTTCTGAGGGCCAAGACATATTCTTTTCCCCAACATTAATTCATTCAGATACCTTCTCACACCTGTACGATCTATACACTACTGAATAAAGATGCCAACAAACCTGCAGAAACAGCCCCGTTACAATGGCTGAAGTGAAGCTATAACACATGGATTTCTGATTATTCATGCATGTTTTGAAATTTGTTTAAATTCCCTTCTGGCCAGAGGTTCTTCAAATACAGTCAACATTTCTTTCTCACTAATTAACGGGAGCTATTTTTTACTTCAATATTATTTGAATAGTAAATGTTGGAATGCATGTGAAATGAGTTGCTACACAAAGACACAGGAATTCCTGTTCTTTTTCCTAGTGCACTGAATAGAAATTTGCTCTTGTCAGCTGCAGCTCCCAAATGAGAAGGCTCACAAAGTTAAAATAATTGAAGGAGTAAATCACCCTAGTAGATGGAGTGTTGACAATGTTATACCACATTCAGAGCTTTATGTTAAAAACCCAATTCCTAGATCAAATGACATTTTTGAAGTAGTTAATCACTGTTCAATACAATTTTTTCTTACATACCCTTACAGTATCTTTCCTAACTTCCTCTGCTTTTCCCACTTTTTACTTTGGCGATGATAAAATTGATTCACTTCATCTGAAAGCCTTATTTTCAAGAAACAGATGATATTTCAGTAGGCTACATCAAATCTAGGTTCTATTTTAATTACTTCATTTTCATATATCTCCGTTAATTGTCTGAAGAGGAGGCAGTCCATCTTTCCAAATGACTCTCCAGGTTTTTGTTTGCCAGTATGATCATCTAGCTGGCCCCTCTAGCTCAACTGGTAGATCCTGATCCTTCAACAGGTATCTGAAGCCATCTGTGACTCTCTCCAACACTGACACTGATAAAAGATAAAAGTGTACCCACTTCCAATCTTCTTTCTTTTCTCTCTCTCGTTCTTTCTTTCTTTTCTTCCTTTCTTTCTTCCTTCCTTTCTTACTCTTTCTTTCATTCTTTCACTCTTTCTTTCATTCTTTCACTTTCTTTCTCTTTCTCACTTTCCCTTCCTCCCTTCCTTCCTTCCTTCCTTCCTTCCTTCCTTCCTTCCTGTCTCTGGCAGATGTTTCTAATCAATAAACCCTCGTTTCCCCTCTACGGCAGTGTCCACATCAGTGGCTGTGAGCATGTCCTTTGGCCAATCTCTCCTGAATGCAAGGCATTCAGCAAGTCAGAATCCACTGGGAAAACAGGCAGATATGAGAGTAAGACACGGGATACCATCAGGCCAGAAGGCATGAATGGATCAACTGTTTCTTTTTTGATCTGTAAACAACTACAGAGGTCCTGGACAATGTGTCTTTGCTAGACAAATGAAAGGCAACTACGATGCTGTTCCTGATGATTTCAGCATCCTGAGACCTTTCCTCTAGAGTGCCCTCTCCCAGCAAGGAAATCCCACACAGATTTAGATACCACATACCATTCATGCTAACAAAAACAGATACACGAAGATAAGATGCAACAAAATTCCAAGTCACATCATGAAACACAATCTAAAAGGATGATCAGGATATAAAAATTCATACACACATCTGTCATTAATGATATCAGTAAAGTTATACTCCTTTCAAGTTTAATATAAAATGTATTAAGAAACAGCAGTTATTATCAGAAGTTTTCTGGTGCCACCAGACAGTTTAAAGCCATTTGGTATCATTATTCACTTAACAGTAACAGCAGAAAGCATTTCTTTCATAAAACCCAGCCGTTCTGGGGAACGTGGTGCCCTTAGAGCTGTCAGAGCAGGAGCTCCAGTCTCCAGAGTACTGCAAAGCCAAGGCTAATGCCCTTCCAGAGCTTTTAAGTACTGCTGTTTGTAGCAACGTAAACTGAACAACAAGGTAAAGTCTGCTGCCCCTGGCTGCCTGGACTTAATTTTCTTCATAGCAGCCCATCTGGTGCTGCTTGTATTTATGGCCAAACAGGGCAGGAACACAGCAATGCTGCTGCTGCTGCTGGTGCTTGCACAGACTCAAGACCTTCTCTGCTTCCCACACTGTCCCCCTGATGTGGCTGAGGGAGGGCAAGAGCTTTAGGTGGGCAAGGACACAGCCAGGACAGCTGACCCCAAGAGACCAAAGGGATATTCTGTGACACGTAACATGATGATCAGCCATAAAGCTTGGGGGTTTGAACTTTCCAAGGTAGCTGCTGCTCAGAGACTGGTTGGGACCACTCTGCCTGTGGGAGGTGGTGAGTGACTGCCTTTGCATCACCTGGGGGTTTTCTTCACTTATTAAATGGTCTTTATCTCAACTCACAAGGTTTTCTTGCTTTTGCTTGTCCAATTCTTATCCCACTGCAAGGGGGGGGGGAGAGGAGGGAGGGAGGAAGTGGTTGGTAGGTGCTTAGTTGCTGTCTGGGGTAAACCCACCACATAAGGTCTTCACTAAAAAGCTCTAATGTAAATATTTGTGAAATGTGAAGTTACCATGCTGCCTAAAATATGTCTGTTATAGACATAAACAATCATCGCTTGCTGAAATGAAAGAGCAGAAGTATCATATTCTCAAACTCTATATATGAAAACAAAGTAATACAATTGCAAGATCATGTGGGCATACTTAAGAATAAAAGGAGATTCTATATTGTACAGTACTTTCAGAATCCCCATCTTGTAGCATTCAGAATCCTGGATTACCAAGAAACATCTCTGTGAATGGAAGCTGCTGAGCAGAGCACCTTTAGGCAGTGCTGCAAGTACTTTAAACAGATTTTAGTAATTAAACAACCAGGGACAAAACAGAGCAAGTCTAGTATTTCTTTCCAATAATAGTGTAAGTACAGTTTCTGTTCCAGTGTTATGCAAATATGGGCTACAACTGTAAATCATAACGTTTTTGTGGGAAGAGGCTGCATGCCAACAGAAGTGTACATCCTATTTTTTTTTCCCTTTTACCTTTATTTTTGGGAAGAAAAAAATGTCCTTATAAAGGAGAGAATACTGGCTTGTATTTAGGGCTTCTGTATTTGTTTAAATTCAGAGCAGAACAACAACCCCTCCAGCATCCCTTGCTTTCTAAGTATTTTCTATAGGATTATTTTCTAAAATATTCAAATGGGAGACTAGACAAAGCAACCTACTGAGGGTTTTTCCAACTTTATTATTTTCTTTCAGATGAAATTTTTGTATGCCCCTTTTCTACACAGAGATGAACTCATGGAAATGTTGAAGTTACTGGCAGGGCTGTCAGACCCCAAACAACAGAAGTGCAAACTGCAGCATCACTGCAAAAACTCTGCAGAGTGAAGATAAAAACTGATGTTCCCATTTGAAAAAAAAAAAATGCTAATTTGACACAAGCAGTACTCTGAAGCATAAGCACCAACATAAAGAAAAGAGGAAATGAAAGTGATTCCACAAAAATAGAAATACAAAGCAGAAAAAATGAAGTTGACACACACAATAGCCTGTAGTATATTACAAGAGCTACAAGCAAGATAACTGAACTCTTGTACACAAAAGATTTTGAAAGAGAGATGATGATAAGCATAACTTTAAAAGCTATGTCAAAAGCTATACATAATCTTTATTAAATATAAAGCATTATCATGTATCAAGTCAAGAAACAGAAAAATACAGAAAATTAGGCTGGTAAAAAAAATTCCACTTTTTTGCATGAGCATAATGGTTTCTGGAAAGATGTCATTCCGAAAGGATTTTTCAGACCCAAAACTGGACCTAGCTGTCTCCTCATCTCTGTAAAGAGATGGTGATCACAAAACGCAGCTGGGCTGTGTGATACACATGCAGAAACACTATCAGCTTGCCTAGAGCGGGCTGGATCTTCTTTAAGAAGAGGAGAGAGGAGGCATTTCATCCTCTTACAGACAAAAAGGGGCTCTGAAATCTCGGTACTTTGAAGAATGGATAAAATGTTTATTTCTCGGCTCATAGAGTAAGGCATACTACACTTCTACAGTAAAGAAGCCTTTACTCACAACTCTTCCCTGGTGTTAAACAAAAGAGCATATGCACATATACACAAGAAAAATGCCCAGAGAGATAGCCAAACTTGCAGGAAATGGAATACAAACAAATTAAAGCAACAAGTCCCTGTGGTCCCATTTGGAAATATTGCACAGGAAATCCAAGTTGTAAGGTGAAACTATTCTGACTAGGAATGCAAATAGAAACTAAAGAGAAAACATTTCAGTTGTAAGCTATTTTAAAATATTTACGAATTTTCAAGAAGGCAGAAAGAAGACAATTTCATAATAAAACACTTGCTTTTCATTAGCACTTTTGTGAAGTTTGTAAAATCTCTAGAGAATGTGTTGCCTGAATATGAAGTCACATTTTGAATACCATGTAAGTAATAAGACATCTTCCCCTCCCTAGAAAACACCCAGATCCTTCACTATGGTCCAGTTTTTCTTCACTGTTCTTCTCTTCACTCTCTCCAGGCTATTCTACGATAGATTTGACAGCAGCTCCAGCTCTCTTCCAAGAGAATACTCATTTCTGCAAAAGTAATTATTTTCTTCTTTTCATTTATGCTAGGTCTTTGAGTAAGATAAATCAGAAACTACAAAAGATGAACCAAAACAAAGCCAAGACTACACCTGGAATTTTGCCAGCAAAAGTAGTATTGTTTAACAAAATTATCCCATGTCATGGTGATTTTTATGTGCCCCTGACTCCAAACATAAAAATGCCAATATTGGATAAAACCCCTCAGCCAGTACACTTTCTCTGTCTCTCAATAGATAAGCTCTGTGGTTTCTGTTCAGGGAGTGCACATACCCTTCCAGTCAGTCACCTCCAGATGTTTTCCATTTGTCCCCTCCTCCAACATCTGCTCTGCTGCCCAGACATGCTTCACTGTCCCACATCTTGGGGAAAAAACTCACCCTCACCCCAAGCCCTGTGAAGGCTTTTACCCTCAGAACCACCCCTGAAGCACCTTTCCCGCAGGAAGGCAGAGACAGCAAACGGAGCCAGTAAGGTCACTTCAGTGGAGCTCTCCACAAAAAACTTCCCTCTGTCTGCTTAATTTTTTTTTACTCAACTCATCCACATCATGCATAGTTTTGCATATCTGTCATAATTCTCTTTGGTGGTCTTTTCCAGGCTCAACAATCCTACTCTATTTGCTTTCTCCTTACCACATAGCTGTCCTATTACTGCCCTGCTTGGGTTCTCCAGGTCCAGCAAAACCTTTCCAAGGATTCCAGAGGGCACCTTGATAGATTCCCAAAAAGAGAGCAAAGAAAACAGTGACACCTTCTGTAAAGTAATGCAAAGGAAGAAACATCCTTGACTCCCGTTGCTGTCACCTCCCCAGTCCCTTCAAAGTGCCATGTTAAAACCAGAAAAGGATTAGGGAAGCACGTCTATCATCAAGGAAAGCTGAGAACACACTACCAACATTGCTGCTAGCTTCCTCTCACAAATCCCTCTGGTTAACAGGGGGGAAATAATTTATATCAAGTAAAGATGATGAAGTTTATATGCAACAGGTGCAACAGATAAAGACAGGATTCAAAGAGCAAGTAAAGACCCAGCCTGCCTAACATGTATATCTGCAGTTTGAATACATTGTGTTAAAGACAGAAATTAATTTATTCTGTACTTGCATTCATGTTTGGACACAACTGCTTTGTATAGCCTTAGAATCAATACCAAATTTTTCCTTATACTTGAAAGATCTGTGTTTATTTTATTGCCTTAAAAGATTGAAAGTCATCATGAATATTTCTAATATCCTTTGCTACTTCTTGAACATGCACTTCCTTAAAACCAGACAATTTTTTTAAGTTACATATAGTCAAAGATGAATGCAGAATTAGTTAGAAAACTCATTTTCTTAGAAGAAGCGTAAAGAAGAGTTTATCCGTTCATATTAAAGCATAACGTAACAAGACTTAGGAGTAGAGAAGTGATGGGGGGAGATACTTATGCATGCATCAAAGTTTCATTTAAATAGCATAAAAGAAATAGGCATCAGGCTGAAGCAGCATTACAGAGAGACTTCATAAGGAAAACTTAAGCATGGAAGAACTTTAGTTTTCTCTCCCAAGTTTTTGAAACACATTTTTTTCTTCCAAAAAACTAAACTAAACCTGAAAGACCAGTTTATATACCTGCTGCGGCTGCAAGGGACGAAAAAATTTATGACATGATTTGTACATTGTCATGTTAATCACTTCTGCACTTCTTGTCACCAATCAATCAAGGCTGCTAATATTTACCTGAGCAATAACCATTGTTTTCAACAAGAAAAATTACTACCTTGTGCCCATTTTTCTTATTAAGCATCATTTTACAAATAAAGGCTTTGATTCTACGAGTACATACATTTTTGACAAGTTCATTTATTTCCCTGGAAGCCAGTGAGGCTCTCAGCACACAAAGCACAGTGCACTTCATGCTTTGCAAAAGCTTTGCTAAGAATTTAGGAACCAAATACTAAAATCTACTTTAGTTACTAATAATATGAATCCCACTGAGAAATACATGGTAACCTGCTTAATAAAACGTACCTAAAATGCTGACCCCATCCAGGTTACCAGAGCAGTAGGTTTCTGAAATGTTTTTGTGTTTTTGTGTTTTTGTGATCAAATTCAAGAGATTTATCAGTCTATCCAAAAAGGGAGAAAAATAACAGACACAGCAGAAGATTAAAAAGGGATAACAGAAAACAGAGGGAATGACGAATTTGAGGACTCTAATGTTTAGGCCCTGCCCAGATCCTCCTAAGTAATGAAAAACAAAACAGTAATCAATACTCATTTTCAAATCAATCCAGAGTAAACAACAGGTTTATAGCTCACATTAATTCTAGAGAGAGCTTTATGATATTTTTAGTGGCACAGCACATTAATTAGGAATGTCAAAATGCACCTCAACAGTGGTGCTTTGTTTTCCATTTGTCTCAGTTGTTAACTTTGGCCATTAAAACCAAAAAAAACCAAAACCAAACAAATAGCAAAAAAACGCAGTCTTGTCTTAATGACCACAATTCACTAACCCATAGCTGATTTTTCATTATGTGTTTTGGGATTAATTTTTTAGTATTTTACACACTAATTAACTAGTTTGGGAGAAAACCCTCTCCAGGGAACCATTAATTAATTACAGACATGTTGTTTATTAATGCATATTTTTCTTTTCCAAAACTGTGCAGCGAGAGTGAACATAATTTATTCCCTTCTCTTACAAAGTTAAATTAATAATAAATCTGTTTTACTGCGCAATTAATTATGGCCCAGTTTTAAAGCATCCCCCACCTTGATCAAGCAGGAGCCTAAGGGTACCATTTTTTAGCATAATGAGCACAATCTTTTGAACTGTTCTACTGAAGGTTTGGTGCTCAGGACAGAGCTTCATGAAGGAGTTTGCAAGATGCACATCATCCTGCTATTATGAAACAGCAGCAATTCCATACAAATACAAGCTAATATAAGGCAGTTCACCTCTTAAAGGGTAAACTGTGAAAAGAAAAAAAAATGAGTAAAATATGTGATCAGGAGCCAATCTTAGGCAAAAAATGAAATAAAGGTATGCCACTCTTTCAAAAATAGAGGTCATTCAGCTGTGCTTCAATTGTGTGGACCACAGTTTTATGCATAAGCAAAGAACTTAAAGGGACAACGCACCCTTTTCAAATTAAGAATACAGCCCTATTATCACCAACTCACAGACCCTTTCCTAGAAATCAAGCATTAGACCCCAAAGTGTTAAAGCCAGAATTACAACCATGAGCCCTGTTGACAGCTGGGATGATGAAATGAGTAATTCTGGCTAGACTCTGGTTCCCCAGTTGTTTTTTTTTCCACAGGATATTTCTTAATGCTAATGCCAATTCCAGAACTGGAAACATTTCAGGAACAAGTCCATAAGCAGAGCAATTCACCATATGAAGCACTCAAAGGCCACACTTCAGATCAAGAACTGAGGGGTTTCAACTAATCTGCATTTGCTCCACACAACTCCACATAAAGTTAGAAACATATCTAAGGAGTAAGTAAATATGAAAACCAAGAGAAAAAGTTGCACACAGCAACTGTGATGCACACAGTAAGTGTGATGGGACACTCCCCCTTCCCCTAGGTTTATGGAGGAAGAGCTACATGCTAAAAAAGCATCTCCCTTCCCACCCTACTGCCTAAACCCACTGCTAAACCACTGCTAACGGGAAAAAAGTTTTTCACTTTTCTCTAATGCTGTCCCTCTCCAGCTTTCCTAGTGTCCCTCACAAAGGCAAAACTCAAGAGATGGCGCAGAACTCCCTTTATTTGACAAAGCTTATTTTTGCTCTCATGTTTCTGGCAGCAAATGTTTCCTCTTTCCAGATAAATCAAGCCAGAGCCCCAAAATGACTGCACATTTGCTGTGAAGGAATCATTCCAGGCAAAAGATGCTTTATTTCTGTTGGAAGAACGTGGTTCTTTTAAAGGTTCATAAATACAGGTGGTTTCCATCTACAGGTTACTCCCTCAGAGCCTCTTTTGAAACTAACCTCCTGGAAGAGTAGGGAAGAGAAGCTTAAACACACGTATTATGCATATTAATAAAAACAAACAGCACAAGAGCCCCTTTTTTTTTTAATTCGTCACGGGAACGGGAGATAAGAGGCAAAGATACAGATTCCTGTAAGAGGAAAAAAATTCAAACCCCAGCAATAAGCTCTGTGTTGCTTGCTCTGGAGTACCAAGTGTTGGGATTTGGGGAGGGAAAGAAACAGAAGGACTTTTCCAGAGGTGTCTTTGGCAGATGAGCAGCGGGTAGGAATGAGCTTCTAAATGCAAACATTTTATCGGAAATGTTTGTAGAGAATCCTCACATTCAGATTTCTTCTAAGTTTGTTTATAAACAAGAGGTTTGAAACAGTATCTGTTATAGTCCTTATAGAACTGGGGCCTCAATTATTTGCAATGTACCATATGGATTCACATATGAAGCAAATCACTTCTCCTTACAGAAACACTTAGAATATTATAGGTAATCACACATGACAAAACTAAATCAATTGCATGTGACACAAGCAATGCAGAAAGCTTCCAAAAATGCAGAAATAAAGCAGCCTGTAAAAAAGATCATGAGTCACAGAATGGCGGAGGTTGGAAGACTCCTCTGCAGGTCATCTGGTCCAACCCATCTGCTCAAGCAGGGCCACCTAAATCACAAGGCACAGGATGGGCAGGTTGTCCAGATGGCTTCTCCACAGATGGTGACTCCAACCTTAATGGGAAACTTCTCTTTCTGCTTGGTCACTCTCACAGTAAAAATGTTTCCTGATGTTCAGAGGTTTTCAGTTCCCTGTCTCAGTTTATGCCCACCGCCCCTAGTCCTGTCACAGGGCACCACTGACAAGAGCCTGACTTTGTCTCCTGTACTTCCTCCCTTCAGGAATTTACTGACGTTGGAAAGAGCCCCCACTGCACCTTCTCTTCTCCAGTCTGAACAGCCCCAGGTCCCTGCCATGCCTCACAGGAGAGATGCTCCAGCCCCTTAATCACTTTAGTGGCTCTTCTTCCTATCTCTCTTGTACTGAGGAACCCAGAACGGAACTGTACTGCAGCTGTGGCCTCATCAGTGCTGAGTGGAAGGGAGGGATCACCTCCCCTTCAGCTGCTGGCAGCACTGCTCCCAGAGCACGCCAGGATACCTGTGCAGCAAGGGCACATTGCTGGCTCACATTCAACTTCATGCCCACCAGGACCCCCAGGTTCTTTTCTGCAGAGTTGCTCAGTTCTCACCATAATAGGTTTTAATAAACAGTTTGGTCTGAACTTGGGAGACTGAATCTCTTTTTTTACTCCAGGCAAAATTCCATCTTGCACCCAGTTCAAGGCTCTGGTGGATGACACGGAGTTTATTCTGGATGTTGCTGTCTGTCAGAGTGGCTCATCCCCTTAGTGACACGTCATGAGTGCAATTACGTGGTCCTGAGGTTTAACACTGAGGTTGTGAATTGTGACAGTTTAGTCTAACTTCTTCCTGTTTTAATATCTATTTGAAATCTTGAAGAAGGCTACAAAGCAAGCTCATATTATAATTAATATATCCTAACTGAATATCTCCTATTCCATCTATGTTCTTTGGCACAAGAAAAAATAATTACATTTTCAATTTTTTGCCTTCCTCTCCAAGAGGCCTTCTCTCTACACTTTTTCACAAGCAACAGAAACTGAACAAGGAAGATAGCCATGGCATTCTCCCAAATCTTAACAGTGCGATAAATTCACACAGGCTTCCAAGATGAGGGCTCCCTCACAGTAGAACATCTGCTCCAAAGTCTTGCATCACCACTGAACCCCAGCAGCCTCTTGAAATCACCTGTTGGGCTCACCTCCTCAGCAGTGAGTATTAAATACACTCATGAGCTCTGCTGGGCCCTAGGGGCACAGGTTCACATTGGTGTCCTCTCTGAAGCATAACTGCCAATACCAAAATGAAACTTCACTTTCACTGTAAAAGTCTACATCATTTCCGCCCCACCTTTGTATGAATGAAATAATTAGTGTTGGGAATAAACCTACCAGAGCATCTCAGTTAGAATGCTGTCAAAATTAATGTGTAAGACAGAACTTTAAGGAAAAGAGTCTCGTATTCTGTGACAGTATTTGTTCAAATAAGGTAGAACTTTTTTTCATAAGTGACTTGTTTTTTTTACTTTTGAAGGAACATTTTATTGACTAGCATAGCTTTTTTGTTGTTGAGTATCATCACCAATCTCATAGTTTGAGCCCATTGTCTATATGACCATATAAAATCCATGAGTAAGCATTCTCTCCACACCACAGAAAAAAACAGTTCTTAAGATGTAAAAAAATATATGTAGTCTAACTTGTAACTGCTTAGTTACTGCAAACTTTCTTTCTAAGACAGAAATACTGATTTGAAAAGAAGTTCTGAAGTGCTACAGCATACTTCTTGAAGAGCAAGCAAATCAGGCATTTCCCTTCATTTTCTCTGAGCTTCTGTCATGATTTGACAATGGTCAGACAAACTACATTTAACTGACCCACAACAGAATAATAATGACTAAATAAGTGGGAAAAAAAAACAGCCACTCAAGTATTTCTCCGGATGCTGTCCTCTAGTTTCTGGAATTCTGTGCATCTCCAAGGTCATCAGGAGATGCCTCTAACAAACATCCTGTTTTTATCTGGTTCCTCTGTGCAAGAAGAGCTAAAATAAATCATCACTGCTTTTTCCTTTTTTTAAACAAAAAAACTTTTTTCCCCTCCAAACCAAGCAAACCTGCAGTCATAAGAGACTTCCCACATCTAAACAAGCCAGGACATGACAAGAATGATAATGAATTTGACAAATGGAACTGGCATCATTCTTCACATGGATAAGCTAAAAAACCACCCTTCTTCTGAGCAAGCACAGATTTCTATTTTAACTGTAAAACTGCATCAGTAATTGGCATCGACAAAGGAGAGCAGGTTGGAGATCATTTAATAAATCTGTCTGTTTAGAAGGCCAATAAATAAATGAGAGCCACCAACACACGCTTGGCGTGGCTTCTGCTGGTGTGTGCCAGCGCCAGCAGCCTCCAGCAGCCTGCAGGTGCTGTCTCCCCTCCCTGCCCACTCCACTCGGGACATCAGCTCCCACCCTGGCCGCACTGCCCTGCAGCTGCCTCGGCACCTGGCAAGGACTTCAGCAGCATCCTGGTCACCACGGACACGAGAACAACACCAGCTCAAGAACAGGACAAAAAGCATAAATGCATACAGCCAAATATAGATAATTACACCAAGACTAAGCTATAAATGAAGACAGGCACAAACAGGAAAGAAAAAGAAGAAATCAAAGTATATCTGTGCCTAAGAGCTATCCAACAGCTATGGGCACTGTATTTGAACTGTGATGCAGCTTTTGTCACCATACTGGTTAAAAAGAAATAACTAAAATGAAAACTGGAAATTGTTATAGTAAGAGGACAGCTAATTACAAAAGATAAAGAAAAGAATGGACATATCAGTCCCACAGGGGGATGGGGACAGATGTGTGCGTAGGTAGTTTTAAAAAAAGAAAAAAAAACCCAAACAAAACAACCAATCTTAATAGAAGAACTTCCCAAAAAAGTAACAAGTGAAGATCTTGTTCCTCTGTCAGAAAGCAACAATAATCTCCAATGTTAATGGAGAGGTAAAGATAAAAATAATTAATGATTAAGCTCTCTATGAATTTCAGAATGTTCTCCTTCTAACAACACAGAAAGGAAAAATACTTCATCTGGGACAGTACTTAAGAAAAATAACACAAGCCGAAATATGCATCCTATGCACTACTTCTTACAACATATTTGGGATAACAAAAAGTCTTCCAGATCTCAAAGCTGAAGGGCATATCTGGCCTAACGAATCACAGCGAGTGACCTCAGACAAATTCCTTCAGTGCTGAATTTTCAAGACAGGCAACAGAAAACAAGTCCAAGAGCAGCACGAAGTCAGCCTGAGGTACAGTTTCAGGATCACCACACCTGATTCTCAAGGTGCATCTCAGTAGAGAAAAAAGAAGGTAAAGATCCATAAAACAAAATGGTGCTGAGTGTGACTGTGTACAAGAATAATCCACTAGCAAAAAGGAGTTTCCTCTCACTAAAAGAAACAGGAAGATTCCTCAAACACATATGTATGGAAGAACATCTTTTTGCATGCAGGAGCTATCAAAGAAGTTCACGTACAAAAAAAACCCTGCTGAGTACCTGGCAATAAGAAAATATTGTAAGCCACTGGATTTCCTGGGTTGGCACATCAGTGAATATCTTCTGAAGCTGGTAATGTTTTTATTTCTCAAAAGGGAAAAAGGTGAACACCTGGATTCTACTGAAAAACTTAATTCATATGAAGTAACTACCTCACAGGACCCCAAACACAATCAATTCCAGTGTTACTTAGAATTGGTTCTAATGCATTATGTGCTCCCTCAGTGGCCCTGCCTCCATCATTTATCATTAAGTTTTCAGCAGCATTCACACTTATCTTTAGTTATTAAATTACAGCCAATATATCACATTTAAATAACCTGTAATATTCAAGTTTGAATTTTCAAACTTGATAAGGAGAATTTCCATACCCGAAATGAACATAAGAAGTATGAGCAGGACTCTGACTCAACTGGCTTAGAAGGGGAAAATTTTGCCAGAAGGGGAAAAAGATAAATTCCAGAATATATAGAAAAAGAGGTGTAAGGCAATAACAATTTCTTTAAGCCTTAATATCATCAAAATGACATTGTTTTGTGCACATAAAACCCATTTTGTTTGAATAAGCTGGCAGAGCCTGTAATCTCCTTTTCTTATCCCTTCCAAATAATTAACAAGATATGTCAATTGACTCGGAACTTTGATTATCGTGGATGGGATCCTGCAAATAGAAGGTTGTCAGCGATATTGTGACACATGGCAGATAAGGCATCATACATGCAGAATTTCTCAGGAAAGCTAAAATGTAGACAGATAATTTTCATTTAGATCCCTTCATGAGAAGAAAATTTAGATACAGTCATATGTCTGTTCATAATGTGGCTTGGAAGAAAGGAAAAAAGAAAGAAAGCAATAATGTCTAAGTAGATGGAAGAGACACACCTATCAAGCAAGTGGCACAATTATTTCGTGCCTCACAATCAGGAGATTGCCCACAAGGCCAAGAACAAGAAGATATGGATCCCATATATAACATACTGTGCTTTGTTATTCTATTTAATCTATCAATAAATTACTATGACCTGTATGTCCCAAGCAAATAAATGGCAGGATTAACATGTACTTCATCAAAATAATAATACCTTACATTCAGACTCCAAATTCCTGGAATGTGTACACCCTCTCATCTGATCAGCAGAAACATCCCAGAATACACATGCACAAGTGAGAGAACTAGGCCTGGAAATTCATTTTCATTTTGCAATATTTCTCGGATAGCTAAAACACTTGCCTGCAGCTCAGAACAGAGCTATATATGTCAGCATTTTGGCCAAATCCTCACAAGTCTCTGCTGCAGATATGATTCAGACCAAGTTCTGCTCCTTTGCTCCAACCATTTTCAAAGAAAAGTTAAGCAAAGGACACAGGCATATTAACTAACAACATGAACCCTTCTTCCATCTAGTTTCTACAGAAGAAAAGGCAGAGAAGGGGGAGAGCAAGCAGGTTCACACTTGACTTAACCACTTTTCTTATGTCATGGAAATACTGCACACCTTCTGAAAGTTAAAAGGATGCACTCTCACCAAACATGCCAGGCAGAACACACAACTGAACATATCAGTGGCTGGGGCAAAAAATCAAATCACTACCACCAACAGATTTAAGGGCCAAGATTAAGATCTTCCTCAGCTACAAAAGAGGGCTCTCAAACTTCCGTCCCCTAAAGGCCAGGTCTATCCCCTGACATTAAGAACAATTCTTGTACTGAATGGGTCGAGTCACTGCCAAGTAAATCTCAAAACCTTCCACATGCTCTCAGGTTTTGCTTCAAAGCCTTGAAACTGACAAAACAAAGCAGCTATTTCACAGACAGCTTTCCTTGGTGGCTTTCCTGCCACTTCCAATTGTGGTCACCTAGACTTCGTTCTGAAGTGTCTCACAGTCTTCCAGAACCCGATTTACTCCCATATGCAACACAGCACAGGGTAGTGACAGGCATCCCTGATCACCATATAAATATTAGCAATTATCTGAGAAATTATGCAAGGCTGCCCAAGGGTTGGGCTTTTTTAAGCCACCAGAAGTTTCACAAACCAGCATTTTTACAGAACAATGCCACATCTGTCCCACAGAAGGCACATCTGTCCCACAGCTGATGCAATAAGAAGCTTAACACATGGCAATATTTGCTCTCTTCCGTTCATGCCCTTCATTCTCAGACTGACCTGAACCACAATTGCTAATAACATTATGAATTTAGAGGAAACAACTATTTCCTTTAAGCAGATGAGAACAACTTTATAAATCCTGAAATGCCGGCACTACTCTGCTACAAATGCACACACACTATCATCACATGCCAGTCCCAAGAACCAGCAACACAATTCAGATCCATATTTTGTTGGAATGGCCTCAAAGAGACACAGCGACAGAGACCAGTAAATCTGCTGGGCAAGCTGATGTGTAAGCCATCTGCTGCTAGGGAACCACTGGACCAACACCAGACCCTCAGGAGTGTAAGAGAACAGTACTGGGGAAAAGAAGATTTAGAATTAGGAGCGGTAGGAACACAAACCATGTCCTGGGAAATCTCCTCTGTAATGTACAGGATCATGAGACAACATCGTCCCCACCCATCTTCCCTCCCAAAGGTGGCAGTCTGGGAAGATCTCTATCACATACATAAAGACCTCTCTAACCCAAGAGGGTGGTCCTCCTGCAGGAGGCATCCAATTACATTACTGAGCCTTTACCTCCCTCTTTTCACCAAAAAATATTCACCTGTGTCACGCATCTCACAAGTAACACTTCAAAAGCAGCAACTTCCAATACTGACTTGTTATCTTCTGTCTGGAATTATATTTCCTCTCATTTGCTTTGTGACAATACATTTGAACAGACACATTTTTCCAGACACTTGAACCACCTTTGTACACATTTGGCAAAGTAACCTAACCACCAGATGAAGTTTTTCTGACCCAGTTCCCTGGTATTATTTAGAAAATGCTTTGACACCTCTGCTTCTGGGGTTCTTCTCCAAATTCAGTTTTAAGGGTTTTTGTCTTTCTGTCATACACGTACTTCTCTCTCAAGCTACTTACTATTAATAAAACTATAAAAAAATGCAGAAAAGTTATTTAGTGTATTGTCTCCTGCATTGTGGCATTTAAATGCCTCTTTTTCATGCTTCACAAAGCTTTACTTTTTTCCAACTACACCCTTTCCTTTAACTGTTCAAAGTCAAAATAATCTCTATGCAAAAGTTCTGGTACAGAGATGGATGGCCTGTAAACCAATACATTTTTCATGCCAACATCCCACAGAGGGAGTAGCCTTTTTATTTGGGGTGAGAGAGAGAGACTGAGAGCAAGCACATTACAGAATCAAGAAGTAACTTGGCAGAACTCCCTCCCCTTTCACACACTTCCACTTCAAACACACAGAAGTTGTTCCATGAGTGAAATAAATGAAATTTGGCTCCTCTGAGTTGGAGAGCCTAAACGTAGTAAGAAGTAGACGAGTATTACGGATTTTGCTGAAGTCAGAACATTCATAACACCACCAACCACATTCTCATATACTCACAAGAACTTGCATTTCAGCTTTTCCATCAGAGGAGATTCTTATCTCTATCCCTCAGCCAGCTCACATGCTTTTCTACCAAGCATCTAAGCATCTAGTGTCAGCCAGCTTCAAAGTTACTGGGTGAAGTCAGATGGTATTACACATGCAGCAGGCACAATCACGGTATCCTAATTTCCTAAGAAAGATGGCCTTAAAACAAAAGGTGCTCTTGAGATCAGGAAAAATTAACACTAAAATACAGCTAAAAAATAGCAAGTAATGTTTATTGTGATTCTGAAGATTATTTTCTTTTGATTTCATTGTGACATTGATATTAATTTATCTAGTGTGCACACATATGACTGAAGGTCTTAAAACACGATTTAAGTGCTTAGAGAAACCAACAAGAGAAGGACAAGAACCAATAGCTTGTGACTGCTGACAATAATTTAGAAATAAATCATAATAGCAAGCAGCTAACCAAAGGTTACTACCAGCCTTGAGATGAGTTTAGTCACAACATCTACACTGGCTGTTAATCCAACAAATATGCTGCAATTCAGTCACTTGTTATGGCCTTGATCACATTCTAGTGAAAATGTTTCCATCATCGTAAGACAGAGTGGACTTGTTACACCAATGGTCCAAATACATCAGAGCGATCCTGCACAGCTGGAAATTATTAATCTAAACTCTGACAATCTACTGAAGCACAAATAAAATGTTGAGTCAAGGAACACTTTTTTGTTTTTAGATTGCTCTTTTCATGTAATGCTGCTCCTCAGAGGTGTTCATTTTCTATCATGATATCCAGTGTAGATAACCAGTGCTTTGCCTAAAACAACAAAACATGCTAACTGTGCCAGAACTTACACTCAGAGAGTGAAGCTTAAGTTGCTTTGGGATGGGGGTGGAAGGGGGGTTGTGTTGGTTTGAGTTTTTGTTTTGATGTGTTTTGCGGGGGTGAGGGGTTTGCAGTTTGCCATTTTCAGAGAACAGATAAGGTGCATTTCAGGACACAATGAGAAGTGCCTTACTCATTCTAATAACTTTGAAAACAGGCAAGAACAGCCCCTCCCCCATGATACTTCATGACAGAGGAAACCAATCCGCAAACCACTGAAAACACTGAGAATCTTCCCACTGATTTCAGTACATACCAACACAGGCCTGTGTTTCGGTTCCCACAAAGTGACCAGTATGACAAAAAGGAACAGGCTAAAGGTTAAAAAAGACAAAACAAAACCACACAATTACTGCTTTGAATGAAAGACTACAGAAATGGTCTGTATCCACTCCTTTATTCACATAAGTCTCTGGAAGATCTCATAACATCTTAAGAAGGTGAGCAGGCTACCACTAAATCCATTAAATGGATTAATTCAGGTGTTCTCACGGACCAAAGCAAAGGTCAGCATTATTTACAGAAAAGTGCTTTTTACATTCAAAATTTAATCAAAGCAACACAAGAGCAGGTATTAAACAGTGAGGAACCTTACACTACTCCTTCACACTATTGCTGTGCTCTGACCTTACAGGTAGGACTAAATACACCAGTAAGATCCCTCAAACAATTCTACAAATAAAAGTATTTTCTGACATGCAACTTATTCAAAGGATTCACTGCCCATGTTTCTTTTGGTCCTCATTTACTGGAGAGATTAATTTCATAACCCACAGAAAGCAATTATGTGGTACACCTGCCTGTCATGTCTGACATCTTAATTCTCAGCAGTTTCTCTTCAAAAGACAGACAACTTCCTGCAGTGTTGTACATTTTTCAGCTACTGCAAGCAATTAAAGTAGGCAGAATTAAGAGCCAATGAACTGCTCAATTTATTCCCCTCAGTTCCTGAGAGATGAACAAGTAAGCACCTACAAGGCACAGAATGTGACAATGTATTCAGCTGCAAATGCAGACCTTGCAGCTTTACAAGGGTCATCTTCCTCTTCATGCCACTTTTCCCTCCTCCATCAGACATTTCAGGTCCCTGCTGGCCAACTTCTGCTCCTGGTGTCCTGGTCACAACTTGAAAGGCTAAAACATGAGTCCTCCTGCTCTACCTGTCAAGAAGGTAAAGTCCCTCTGCAAGTTCATGACTGCTTGTTCAAGCACTGCTTCACAGGTCAACCTCCCTCCAGGAAAGGGGAAACACACCTTGAGAAGAGACACACAGCATCTTTCAGCGACATGGAAGAGTATCTTTTCACTAGGCATACAAGGAGAATGTGCTGCTTGTTAAATGAAATTTCTGTTTCAATAGTTGACTATTTCATTTTTTGTAGTAGGAGGCCCAAAGCTGACAGCTTTGGACTTCCTCACTCTTCTTCTATCTGATATTCCCACTTATTGCCATCTTTACTTTCTTCATTACTGTTTCCCCATTATATCAAGCCAGAAGACTAGACTGCTTGTTTTTTAATATCATGCTATCTATGGTCCCACTAATGTTTTTCAGGACGGCCTACTAAGACCAATACGTGCACCCACTCCTCTGCTCACAGATACTGTCTTCCTTAGAAGCAGTCGTCATGAAAATCAGGTACATTATTGTCACCAACATCTGTGTCATCTTCTGATTTGAAGGATGTTTGAAAAAAAGTGAATTGATACCTGGTACAGCTCATTCTCTGATTCACACTTCAGGCTAGAAAATCATCAAGAACCATTGTGTAGAATTAGTAAGGACAATATAAAATCTCAACAGACTTTTCTTTCTTCTAAGAAATTACACCAAAACCTATGGAATCAATTGATGCAAATGTCACATCAAACTCTTCCCTATTTACAGGAAATGGAAGAAAATTCTTTTGTGTACCCTTCCCACTAGCTGTCCCTTACTGCCTCTGCAGTAGCTCATACCAACAATCTGTCAGATTCCATGAAAAACACATTTGAAAGATTATTTCCCCCCGTTGAATTTAAATAAAAATTTGCTCGAGTTGTCTTCTGTTAAAGCAGAAAACCAGGTTTAAAGAAAATAAATGGAATCTGCAGATAAACAATCCTGGGGAAGGGGAAGGCACAGAAGAACTGCCATCTTCATTTGACAATGTTTTTAAGAGATCCTTTCAAATTCTGAGGCAAATTGAATACAAGTTATTACTACTTACTGAGTAGGTTACAGCACAGATATACCACTGCAGCCTTCAGAAGAAAACACTGAACAGAACCACACCAGATTTGTAAAACAAGGATTCAGGGTTTACTAACCATCCATCTGCATGTATTTGCACAGGTGTAAACTTCAGGGAGGAATCAAGTTCTATCAGTGTTACGAGAGGAATAAAATAGTCAGGACCGTGGCATGATGCAACAGAGCTCCTGAAAACAGGGCCCGACCCCATGACCTTTGCCCCAGACCTGAGAGGGGTCAAGGTGAGTTATAGCTTTTTGCAACGCAGGTCAGAAAATCACAAAACATTTATATTGTTCCTGCTGTATTAGAGCATCAGTCTGATCTGTTTGGAAAGAGATGAAGTCTGATTTGATCCAGAATCCAGGACATTACATCATCATTTATTTATTCTAGAATCTGGCATTACACAACAGCTATCTCACTGTAATCAGCCAAGAATTTAAGCTTACAGCAGGCAATGAAGAAGAAATGCCAGAAGAGTAACATCAACACATGAAAATACTTCCATTTGCTTCCAGCCATGGTGGCAGAGGGAAGCACAAGGCAAGCATTGAGTACAGTAAGACCAATCACCACCATCATCACCCCTTCCTGCACAAACCTGCTCTGTGGGATAACCTGCACTGACCTGGACCTCTCAAACACAAACCCTGAGCAGCATATTTTACAAATAACATGCGACTCATATCACAGATAGGCCAAGACCCCAGAGTGATGAGATGGAACAATCAAGTATCAGTTTTACCAATAGACTAGATGCTGGTTTTGTGCTGTTGGGTTGGGTTTCTCTTTAATTTTATAATGAGCATCTCTCTGGGTTGACATACAGCAAGAAGCCAATGTAGCAGCACTTTACATAAAGTGTTCTCTCAAGAGTGATGTTTTTTCCCTGCCTGTTACAGTACGGGCCTACAATTACAGGAATTATCATGGGCAAAGTTCTATAAAGTATTTTCCCTGCATGCAACATTTCTCAGTATTGAACAGTTTTAAATGGCCCCTTTTCTTCAAACATTCAGTTGTATTATATTAAAAAAAATCCCTAAGCATTCCATTCAGACCCTTTGACTAACAAATTCTTCCAGCAGTTATTCGGAAAATGAAAATACGCTTGAGCAATATGCATGTATTAATACACATGCACATCATAACACTACTATCTGTGGATTTCTTTTAGCACCAATGAGAAATACTAAAGACATAACTGGACTGTGTAAGGTACAAAGATATTTAACCTACCTCATCAAAGCTGCTATCTTCCTTCTTCAAGGCTTTAAAATAAAAAGAAAAAAGAAATTATTATCTGTACTGCATTTCAATGAACACAAAGTAACTACCACCAGAAAAGGAAAAAAAACAGAGCATCATTTTCCTGTTATAATAGGAAAGAACAGGCTGGCATGAATAACAATTTTATACTCAAAATCTGAATCTGTAAATGGAATACAGAACTGCACAGAGAGTTTCCAAGAAAGTAAATTTACATATTTATGAAAAATATCCTCTCAGGTTAAAGAAAATAAGAGTTTGTAAGGGTGGCTTGAGTTTTTTTATTTTAATTCCTAGTGAGTGTAAAAACCCTTTATGGAGAGCTTGACTGAACTTCAAAAGGGAAAAGTATAACAAACACCTAACCGTGTATTCAGTTTGTCAAGTACTAATACTTTATGAAATAGTATGCATTGTAGCATGCTTTTTTCCTTTTTCTTTTTTTCTTTTATAATTTTTTAATATGACTTACACCAAAGCAGAAAAGATTTCTTTCTTACACTGTTAACAAGCAATTAATCAACAAACAAAGAAGAGAAAAACTGCAGAAAATATGTGAACTGGTAAACTAAGAAAATTAAGACACAAATAGTTCTGCAGTTGCAGCAATGATTAAACTGATGAAAAGTTTTCCTTTAGCATACTGGACATCTCTACTGAAACGCAAAGAAAATTTATTTCTCCAAATCCCCACTGAGCTGTGTCAGTCCGAAGGCACGAGTCTGGTTCCTTTTCTCAACCAGACACCCGAAGGACTGAGCGCTGCACGCCATGACCTGAAAGTGCTCTTTGTTTGCTTCTCTTGAAGAGCTAAAATTAGATAAACCATTGCATTGGTGATTGCACTGTTTCTTTTCAGTTTAAATCACAAAGGTTTGCAGCTTGAGGGAGGTCACCTGAACAACCATGCAGCTTGCACAGTGCTGCCCCAGAAGGGTCCCTCTTCATCATTTAAGCAGCATAATGTCTCTTGCACTCCTGCATATTTCTGCAGGAGATAAATATTTAAGCACCTAGTATGGTTGAGGATCTAGACTCCAGTAGCTCTTTTTCTCTTTTAGATGCTCCTTCTGCCTTCAAATCACAAGTAATTTCTAAACCTCTTCCAAATCCTGTTTTCAGCAGCAACTGTGTTATCAGCTTCAAAAAAACCCAAAAACAAAACAAAAAATCCAAACAAGCAAACAAAAACAAACAAAACCCCAAACAAAACTGAAACAAACAAAAAAACTCACCAAAACAACAACAAAAACCAAACCAACCAAACAAAAAACTGAAACCAAACCAAAGCAAAAAACCCCACCAAAACTGCAGAAGCCCTGTCAGAAGTGTAATAGGGGCAGTGCCACCTGTGCAAACACTGCTGCAGCTCCAGAACCTCCACCATGGGCAGCGAGGCACAAATCACAGTTATCTCTGAACAGAAAAGCAGGCAAGGTCCAGCCTTCCTTTGCTTTCAAACTTCTTTGGGACATGAAACATGTCTTCCCTCAAATCTCTGAAGATCCCTGTTTTACAGTTACTCATCTAGATATCATGCTCAGTGATAAAAAGAATGAAACAAACCCTGGTATTTTGCTGAGGAGATCTGACACACACATTGTACATTTTGATAGTTAAATATATTTTTATGGTTTTGAAGGGTGAACAAAACATTTTCAGGCTGCCAATCCCAAGTACTCAGAACTATGAGTCAGGAAAAGCGAAGGAAAGCGAAGGAAAGCGAAGGAAAGCGAAGGAAAGCGAAGGAAAGCGAAGGAAAGCGAAGGAAAGCGAAGGAAAGCGAAGGAAAGCGAAGGAAAGCGAAGGAAAGCGAAGGAAAGCGAAGGAAAACCCCCAACCTGTGGAACACTTTTTAAGAACATGCTTTTAATCTTCTTAATTACCACCTAGGTCACAACGACATACAAGCTATAAATTAGTAAATGACACACCTAGGTCATGCTGACAAGCTTTTCTCTCTTACCAAAACAAAAGATTTTCACATGACCAGAACATTACAGGAACAGCCAAAGAACAGACAGCTAAACAAAATTCACATTGTAACACAACAGGAAGAAATGGGAATCGGTGGTCCACAGCATAGATTTGGCTTGTCTTTAGCTTCTACCTATTACTAAAAGAGGGCTTTTAAGAATCACCAAAAGAATATGAAAGTTCTGGTCACTCATTTAATCAGATTCTGTTTAATAATAATATCAGTCGCAACTGATTCACTACATAGCATCTCCAAAAGAAGACATCAAAGCAGCATATTTTATAGAAGAAATTATATTAAAAATACCTTTTTCTCCTCAATGCAATGCTTTCCTTTTTAAAATGTTGGGGAAAAAAGCTCTGCTGAACTTTAAAAAAAAATAAACTGTTTACAAATGAACTACTCATTATCTCAGGTATGTGAGCTATGTGGATGTACATCAGAGGAGATTAGTGGAGATAACCTTTGTATCAGTGAGGAGCTGGTAACAAAGTCCAGGGATGCTCAGAAGGGCCACAGACGGCTTTCAGCACACTGTGATCAATCTCAGCAATGTTTTCTCTCTTTCTTTCTTTCTTTGTAACCTGGTGTTAGTTTTTGACTAAAGAAATTGCATAAGAAAACAGAAGTTAAATGGCGTGAGCTGA
Organism: Acanthornis magna; assembly: GCA_036785705.1. Classification (NCBI taxonomy): domain Eukaryota; kingdom Metazoa; phylum Chordata; class Aves; order Passeriformes; family Acanthizidae; genus Acanthornis; species Acanthornis magna. Next base: position 16,755,571 of record JAWUZG010000028.1, on the reverse strand, counting down.
AGAGATCTCAAATATTATTCTGGTACTATATGAACTTCAACAAATGCATAGCTAAGAACTCTTCACATAACTAAAAGATGACTATTAATTTTATTATTCCCTATTAATTTAATGAGATCATTATCAAAGTGAAAAACTAAGAACCAAACCTAATAAAGGTTTAAATGCTAAATCAAACAGTGAGTCAACTGAATCTCTAAAAGTTGGTTAACATACAGTTATGGTGTGATCATTTATATGCCAACAGTCTGTAAGCAAGGAAAACAAATTTTTTAAACTAATATGGATGTTGGTATAAAAATGAATAGGCTGGCATAAACGTGTGGATGAAAAGAACTATGTATATTTTTCAGATTCTTAGCAATATAAGTTTTTTATGATGAGATAACTTTTAAGAAGGGCACTCCTTGAAACACCAGAAAATTTCTGCCAGGAGAAAGGGTACCTAAGTTGCAAAGATAGCTCATTTCTCTAGAACTGGAAGCGTGTAATTTCTGCAACAAAAAGCTTTAGAATATAAACTTCAGTTTAGCACCACAGGCCACACGCATTTCCTCCAGCACACCACAGTGCTGCATTGTCCTCTGCCAAATTTGCATATAATGGCACAAATTGAACGCTCAGGAAAAGGCTCACTGAATGGGCAATTTCACACATCCCATTTTTCAACTCAGCAAAATAAACATTTGCAGTACTAGGTACTCTAAGAGTTGCAGGACTGAGCACAGTTTTGCATGGTGAGCCAGATCTTCATCACCCTCTTCCAGGAAAGCCACTGGCTGCAAAGCATCAGCTCAGTTAAGAAAATGGGTCAAGTCTACCTGAGGCTGCTGTTGGTAGCCTTTGGGCCTCTGTTGTGCCTCAGGAATAACTACACTGGTTTTGTCTAGAGATGGTGGGAAAGCAGTTTCAAATGTTACCTAACATACTTTAGCGCACTGTAAAAAAAAATTATCTTATAAATTAATTGCAGATATAACCTCTCAGATAGAGATGATTACTTGGTGGGGGAGAACATGGTCTGAAAGGCAGTTTATTGAGTGTTAACCCACAAGCTCTAACAAAATAAAGCTCACTGCCAACGACAACTAGGATATATTTCCACCACTCTTACGCAAGAGGCTAATATAAACTTGGGTAGCAAAATCTGGTATCAAAGTTTGGGGTCTTGCAGTATTGAGAGAATTGCATTTGGCAGATGGCATACTGCCAACACTGGGGGAAGGTGTAGCAGTGCTTTATCATTTCAAGAATAACCATCAGATCTTCCCTACTGCAAAACATAAAGGTCTGACTCACTAATTACTTGATTCAAACACCACAGTACTCTCACATCATTTATATGACCATGCTCATAACACTATGTTGTGTACTTAAACCAATGAAAACACAGAAATTGAAGCAGAACAGAAAAAGTTAATATATCATCATTGTTCTATAGACTCACAAAATGGTTTGGGTTGGAAGAGACCTTAAAGATCATCCCAACCCGCCTGTTATGGGCAGGTGCAACTTCCCCTAGACCAAGTTGTTCAAAGCCTCATCCAACCTGGCCTTTACCACTGTCAGGAATTTATTATTTATAATAAATCACAACTGAACAGATGACTGACAAAATTACAGATTAAATACATACTAAATTTGTAATTTGCCAACCATACCAAGCAATTAGCTCTTACAAATGAGCTTTAAAACCCAAATGTCAAATACGCAGAAAGACTTTTTCTAATGAGGTTTTGGTTTTCTCTCCTTCAATATAAGAGTTAAGAACAACACAAGTTTTAACCAAGGATTTCCTGGTATGCAAGTTTACAGTTTCTTTTCTTGGGCTTATCTGTGGCTCTGATATCAAGGAGCAGACTATGTTCAAACCTCATACAGATAAATTTTAAGTTTTTTTGCTCAAAGTGCAGTTACCAGAATAATGATCAATATATTTTAGCATCTGAAGATTGAACAAACTTGCTGGGAGCAGCTGAGTTTTAATCACAAAACAACCACCAGCAAACAAACAAACAAACTGCATACCAGACCACACTCCTACACTTTTGCACATAAGCACAGAGAACTGGAGGAGCTCTTAGACATAAAAATCAGTGTATCTAAAATCAGGACAAAGCTCCCAAGGAAACTGAAAGCTTGTTTAATTTGTGCAAAATCACAAAAAGAGATGATCACCCAACCGAGCCAACTAAAACGTGCAGAAATTACCAGCCAGAGGGGCCTTGATCCCTAAAAGGCATTAACAGGACTGTCACTGTTACAACAAAGCAGCATCCTCATTCAAAACATTTTCTTTGTTAATGACTTCCACCATTACTAAAACCCTTTCACAGTTCTGTGAGTGTCTCTCTGTGTTTATACACACACAGAGACACATAGCAGACCAAACACCTGACAGCTTCATTTTTTTCTTCTAATGAAAGACAGCTAAATGTATTTTATGTATTTTACAAGTTTAAGACTGATGATATGTGAAAGCTGTTTTCAACAGGGACAGAGAGATTTATAACAGTGACTTGGTACTTGCTTCACAACTGTAACTTTGCATTTACCCTTGAAACTCTCTGGTTTACAAGTAAGAATGAGCTTTTCTCAGTCTTTTTCATCCTGGAGTAGGACTATAAAAAATACCTGATTTCGAACGCAATCATACACTTAAAAGCTTGCGGTCCTTTAAAGCTAAAGGTGGTACATGGAATGCATGCACAACATGTGAAAAATTAAAATGCTCAAAGATGCCAGTGAATCTCCTAGGTAGGGTTATGGGGGGAGAACGAAATGCCACAGCTCATGGCTGGGGCACAGGCACTTCACATCCTCTCCCAGGGACAAAGCAGCTCTGCAAGTTGACCCACGCCCGCCAGCCGGTCCGGCTGCAAGGCAAGACATCCGACGGGACAAGGTGTGGGCAAGGACTGTGGAAGGGCCCACACAGAAGGTCTGCAAGGACAGGGCTGTGGCACCTGCTCTCCTGTGTTAGCGCACTCCCTCCAGCTGCTCTGTCCCACCAGCTCGGGGACACTTCACACCTCCGGTGAGGAACCTCCCCTCCCTGCTCAGCTGCGTGCACATGATGTCAGTAGGAATTAACGCTTTAAACAGTGAATTAAGCAACGTAGCGTGCCAAAGACTCAGAGAAACACCAGTCCGAGCAGACCAGAATTCTTTGGCATTGTTCTTGATAACAAATTCAACTGTAAAATAAACTGGTGTCAAAACCCAACACGGTGTGGTGGCACCGGGAGGTAACACGCTTGGCAGCGCCATTCAGACGACGCTACCTCAGGATGCTTTATGTCACTGACAGAGCGACAAGACTTCACAGCAGATGACAGATAGACTTCTTTTGTCTGGCCTCCTAAGTCACTGGGCCGCTGCTACCTGCTTCAGCATCTCACACCTCAACTAAAAACAACCTGCAGTCTGTACAAAAAATAAATTACCAGACCTGCAACAGAATGAAATTAACCAATTGCTTTCTGCCGAGATTTCTCTTTGGCAATGAGGGCACGTGAGCCAACTCTCATTTATAGTTTGTTCTTCCCAGCCGATTTAGGGCTAACTCCATCACAGACCCATGCAGCACGGCTGGGGCTGCCAGAGTTATTTATTTCCCGAGCTTTCTTCCCAAAAAATGTTTTTCGGGGACGGCGTCGGCGCGGCTATTTCCAGCCTGGCAGCGCCGAGCCCACCGCCCCCCGTCCCCTCCCTGCCGGGACCCCCGGGCAGCGCCTCCGGGGCCCGGGCGCGGCACTCACCTATTCGGCCGAAGCTCTCCGATAAAGTTCTCCGCAACTTTTTCATCCTGCTGATCTTCTCGGCGGACTGCGAGTCGATCATGTCACACATCGGGGGGCGACCCGCCCCCGCCCGCAGCCGCCACCCCCGCTGCCCGGGCTCCGGGGCAGACAGCCCCGCTCCGGCCCGGGGCTCTCCCCGCGCCCCGAGGAGCCGCCGGGCGCCGCGGGACAGTCCCGGTCCCGCCCGGGCACGGAGCCCTACGCCGCGGCCGCGGCTGCCGCTGGCGCTGCCGGTGCTGCTGGGCTCCGCGCCGCCAGCGCCCGGCGCATAGCCCCGCGCCGCCCTGCCCCGGGCTGCCCCGCTGGCCGCACCGGCGGGCACGGCCGGGGGCGCCGAGCAGCGCCCGCCACAGATGGAGCGGCGAAAGCAAAGTCCGGCCGGGGGCTGCGGGCGCCGGCGGCGGGAGGGAGGGAGGGCGTGAGGAAGGGAGGGAGGGTGCGCTGAGAGAAAGGAGGAGGAGGAGCCTGGGCGGGCCGGGGAGCCCCGGGGAGGAAGGGCGGCGGCGGCGGGGGCGTGAGGGGGGCCGGCGGGAGCGCTGGGGCCGGGCCGAGGGATGCGCGCTGGCTGCGCCGTGTCCCGGGCGCACGGAGCCGTGCGGCCATTCCCGGCGGGAGCGCTCGGCGCGGGCAGCGCGGGAGGGAGCGGAGGCACCGCGTCCGCCCGGGGCTGTCCGGTCCCTGGGGACGCTGCGGTGCCCTTTCCGCGCCGGCGGGGCCGGGGCTGGCGCAGGGTTCGGCGGTGACCGAGGCACCCCCGGCCGGAGCCCGGCGCGGAAAACGCACCGCGCTCGCCGTGAGCACCCTGCCCGTCAGCTTGGGCACTCGGGGTCCTCTCCACGTGCGTCTCCAGGCACAGCCACATAATGTGCCTCCAAGTGCCTTAGCCTGCAGCTTAATGGGTGTTGGGAGCTTTTGATCTTGTTAACTCAATTGAACCAACATTACTGAAAGATAAATCACTTTAACCCATCAAGATGGATGGTCGTGTCTAGTCTAGAGTATAAAGTTGATACTTTTAGAGAACAATGTATTAGGCACGATTTTAAAGCCCAGGTTTTTGTGGTTCAAGTTGTATTTTAATGCGTGTTATCTGGTTAAAATGAACTTGGGTTTTAATGAGGCTAGCTAACACAATTTACTGGGATTACATGGTGTCTAAGCTCAGTTTTAGAAGCACATTTGTCTAGACAAGTGTTTAGGCGAGTTAGGTTCAAGCCTCCTGCATCTCTGTGCTCTGGGATTGGACCTTTCTATTACAATGCAACAGGGGTCGACAGTATGCAGCATCTTGAGGTGGAAATCTACTGCAGTTATCTATTTCAATCTACTATATGTAGACTATACATGTATCTCTTGTGGCATGCAAGCTAACAGGAACTTGTCCTGCCACATAACAGTACAGTAACACTGGTAAAATGTCTTATGCATAACCCCTGAATGTGCAAACAGTTTGATAAAAAGGTTTTCGGATGTGCTAATCCTGTTGACCCTGCTAGCATCTTTGAAACAGGAGCTCAAATGGCATTTTCAGTGTTGGCTATGTCATGTTATGGAAGGAAATTGAGAAAGGGTGGAAACTGAAACGTTGAAGAGAGCAGTGCAGGGGAAAGGAGGAGAAATAAAAATTAAGAAGAAACAGAGAAGGGCACTAGAAGGAAAAAGGGAGGGAGGACATAAGTGCTTAAGGATGTTTAACTCAATCACTTCAAAAAAATTACACTTACATCCTTAATAATAGCTGATGGTTTGATCTTTGTCTGAATCTGGCATTACTACCCCTGTTCTGAGTGGAGAGAAAAATGCCATCATCATAAATAAAATACTCTGGTCGAGGAGCTGAAACTGAGTTTAGCATTTGAGCCCTTCGCATTTCCTGTGTGCACCACTCACTCCAGGTAGCTCTGCTGCTTGGCTGAGACTTGTACCAACACTGTTATAATTCAGTCTGTGATTTGCTTTCAGCATTTAGGGGTATCATTTCTGAGAGCTTCTCAGGAACCTGTAACTAAGCATGCTTAATTGATAGATGCTGTCTTACCTAGAGAATTAGCTTAGATCTTAGCACCTAGTGAATTCAGAACAATATTCCCTTTTTTTCTCCCTATTTCTACATAAACTATCATTTTTTCACTGGTGAAAGACAAGTCTCTGCCAGGCTACTGCAGTGGCTTCAGCTTTCTTTCACAGAAAAACAAGCAACCCAAAATTTCTGAGAAGCATCTGGCTTTGCAGCTGCTTAGAAATGATCTACAAGCATATGTCAGGGTCTTTTAAATCAATGAAAATTTTTCCTAAATTAGACACCTGCGTGGTGCCAAGTGAGAGAAACCCAGGTCTTCTGAAAATTGTACAACCTCAGGATACAGAGATACACAGACCTTCTCCACCAGAGGAAGGACAAGCTCCCAGCTGTGCACAGATTCTCAACTGCACCCTGCAATTTGTGTCGTTCTTCTCACCGTGGTCTTTATTTGGCAGAAATATTTCTGTTAGAGTCCTTCTTTGTTCTCTCCCCAACCCAAACCTCTCTGTTTCCAAGGGCAGCAGTATTGAAAATTCAATAAATTCAGGAATGTGGAATCACTTTTGTAGCTTTGTTCAAGCTCATAAGCTGGTGGTTCTTATTTCTCATCTCTGTATTTCCATCATCCATCTCAGGAAACCAGTAAAGCAGAAACACGCAATTAGCAAACCACAGAGATAGCAGCTACTCTGATGATGACATTTTGCTTCCTTGTAGGGACAGGCTTTCAGATCTGTTTTTATGTTTAAGTCTTGCAATTTGCAGCATAAAAAAAAATTAACATGAAAAACATGCAAAATTACATTGTTGTTTCCTGCCTTCTTCCACAAGCCTTTAACAAGTTAAAGCATGTTTTCATTTAATGGGGCATCTGTTTTATAGAGACAGGCACATTATTTACAGCACCTTTTCTTACATCAACTCTCCAAAGAAACACCCTAAACAAAAACTGCTGGCAGTTACTTTATGACCTGAGCATCTCCTTGCCTGGCTTTGGTAAGAATTCACTACAAATCCTGGCCTCTGCTGCTGACACTGAGTCATGCTGAATCACTCTGAAAATATAAGTATTATCAAGTGCAGGAAAAATAGTTGCCAAGATATCACTTGCAAGTTGGACAACAGAAAACACTTGCCTCAGAGTATCATTTCAGCCAGGAGCCTCATCGTTTCAATGTCTCACACTGAGGTGTGGGTTATTTCCAAAGAAGGGGAGAGAGCAGGGCTGGCAGTTTGTTCATTATTGTGTAAAAGAACATATTGTTTGGAGCTACAAGCAGTGTGGTCATGGGCCTGGAGCACAGGGTGTGCCAGCAGTCTCCTTGCCGCAGATGGAGCAGCCACGGCTGCGCTATTCATTACTTGCAGGGTAAGATGAAACGACAGAAAAATAAATCCATGATGCACGGTGCAGATGGTGGCTCAGGGTGTAATGCAGATCTCTGCACTCTCCAAATCTCAGGGCATTTGCTGTTGACTTTACAGGGTAATTTTATGTGGTCTGAGCTCTCTCTAAACCCCAGTGTTTGTCGTGTGTGCCCCCACCCCAGCCCCGGCCCTGTAACACTTCTCCTTAGGGGCTCTTGAAAGGCAGTGTGCTTAAGTTACATTCCTGGGGCAAGTGTTTGAATTTCAGAAACATTAGGAGCCCATAAACAAGCAGTGTGTGTTTGTGGAAGAGGTAGTTAAAACTGTTGGTTTGGAGTGTTATGTGGGCAGAGTAAGACTTCGCATGAAGTGGTCTGCCCGAGGAGAGCCGTAAAGCTCTCTAGGGAGATGAAATAGTCAGTGTAGCTTCTCTGGGGAGAGCACTGTCTTGTCAGACCTTCTGCTGCCAATATAAAGTAGATTTTCATAAATCTCCCTGGCTGGAGACGTTCTCCATTAGGCCAGTCTGCTCACCTTGAAAAGATCTCCGCTGCAGCGCCTGGGACCCGAGTGCTTGGAGCTGTGTTGCTTGTTAACACACAGCAATCCTTTCGTGACCCTCCAGTGATGAAGATGGATGTAAAGTCACATAACACACACCCCTCCTCTTCCCCCCTCCCCCCTCCCCCAATCTCACTTTCACTTGTCCTCTAATAATACTCAATCCAAGATGACTATTATCTGACGAGAAAGCCAGGCTCTGCTAACACAAATGGTGCCGTATCCTTAGGGACGTGACCTTTAAGCTCTGCTAGCAAAATGCATTAGTGACAAAAATTAAACTTGGGCAGTAGCAGAATAGTACCTGTGTAATCTGCATCCACACTGTAACTTGTTCCCACTAAAAGTTCTCAGAGCTCATATATTGTATGTTGTCTTATTGGTGATTGTCATTAAAACCCAGTTTTTATCAACCCATGGAAATTTCCCCCTTGCTGATATTCCATGCACCCCTGCTGATGAGTGGAGGGCAAACAGGTCCAGATATTGCCTCTCCAAAGCCTGCTCTGTGGGGTAAGAAAGGATGAGTTAAGGTTCACACACATGGTGCCAAAGGCACAACAGGAAGAAAGTGTTTTTCCTGCTGCCTTATATCCGACTGCTGGTTTGAGGTGACCTGCTGAGCCACCCATGGTTTTACTCCTCTAGTACCCTCTCGTGGTCACTTTATTTCATGTACTAACATATGGGGTCACTTGTTTTCTGTTTCATTCTCACTTTACACCACCACATCAGGGGTTAAATGGCAGCAAGTGAAATACTACATCTTTAACCTTGATACTTGTAGTTCCTGTCCCTGTTAGGCAGCTTCCTTGTGGTGTACATGAGTAGTTAATTTCTAGGAAGGTATAGACTCTTCTTGGTTTGGCCGTGACACAGAGTTGTGGGTTAACCCCCGTAGGCAGCTGAGCACTGCACAGCTGCTTACTCACATCCACAGAACAGAAAAGTAAGAGCAAACACAAGAAAACTCATGGGTTGATAGTTTTACAAGTGAAGAAGTGGAATAAGAAATGAAACAAAAAATAAGTGACGCAAAGGCAATCGCTCGACCCCTCCCCCAGAGTGATGCCCAGCCCATTCCTGAGGCAAAAGACAGGTGGCCTACCTAAAATCCACTTCTCTCCACTGTGTGGCTGAACATATTGTTATATGGCATGGAATACCACGTTGGACAGTTTGGGTCATCTATCTGGTTGTATCCCCTCCCCATCTCTGTGCACCCCTGATTTCTTCACTGGCTGGGTAGCAGGAGAAACAGAGGCAGCCTTGATGCTGCACAAACCCTGCCCAGCCATAGCAAAAACAGTCTCTACAGCAGCATTGTTTTGGTCACAAATCCAAAACACAGCATCGTACGAGCTGCCATGAAGAGAATTAACTCCATCCCAGCCAGACCTAGTACACACAGATGGAGAAAAATCACATTGAGGATACAGTGTGCAGAGAAAAAAAATCATGAATTACAATGTATCAGAAACCTATATAGTTCAAGCTAAAAAAGTAATATAATTGTTAATTATGAACTTAAATATTTTACAATATATGCTTCCGTATAAATTGTGTCATCTCAGAGATTCTGCTGGACAAGTATAGGTATGTTAGATTTGCAGGAATAAGCTGAGGTGCTTTCCAGTTTAAAATCACCTGGCTACCTAGCAACACAGTATTGATGCTGAATGTTGTTCCTGTGAAATAAGTGGAAACACCTTTTAATGAGCTCATTTTCTTATGTTGTCTTGATAAAAATCTAGTAAAAGAGAAAACGGGATTTAATATGTAGTGGCCTTAACCATTGTGATTTTAGATCCCAATGTTTCGAAGTCACTGAAATATTCAAGAAATACTCTTAAGATGAAAATGATGCAAAATGAAACAGCAGGAGGGCTGAGGTTGATCCACTTAGATGCACTCAAAAAGTATGTGTGAATCATGTCATTTTATCATAAACACCGAATAAAGGGTGTTTACTGTAAAATAACAAGTTTTCTTTGCAGCAAAATCTCATCAGCACTGTAGCATTATTTGTGCAACTCAGAGGTCTGTGCCGCTACCCATGCAAAGCCCAGCTGATTTGGGCTGGGAAAACATGATAACTGGCATACAAAGCCAGGACAAATTTCTCATGGGCAAGGGTCCTCTTGTACATAACCCACGATTCTGAAAACACATAGACACACAAAGCCAATTGATTCTAGGTGTGAATATTTAAGCACTACATGTAAAATTAAAAACCCATATACTGATATCTCATGAAAACAAGCTTGAAATATTAACCCTACTTTATTTCTGAGATCTCCCAACTTTTTATTGCTCTGCTTTTGGTTTTTTCCCTGTTTCTTATCTAGTTAAATCATTTGCAATGACTATTAGAGAAGCATGCTATAGAAGCAGCTGGACTCATTTACTCATGTTTCTCTGCTCCCTTTTGGACTGCTTGAATCTGTAGGACCAAGTATAATGGGAATGTTAACTCCCTGTGGGGAGAGAAACTCTCCCTCAAAAATTATACAAAATATTTGAAAGTGTTATACATTAAAGGCTGCTCTGTCAAAATGGAGATCTGCCCTCTTAGCATGAAAATCTAGATGGACTTCAGGCATGCAGGCAAACATCACTTGTTCTTTCCGCTCAGTTCTATCCCAAAATCAGCACCTAAGCCAGTTAAAAACAGTCCAGCCCACATGGCAGTCTGCTGAGGGAAGGTTTCAGAAACTGTATCTTACAGTTTTATTTAGTTCTTATCACTGTGGTAACAAAGTACGGCACAAATTAACTGCCACAAATTCACAACTGAATACTGCCCTTCACTACCAACTTGCAATATAGTTGGTCTTCACAGAGTCAGCACAAATGAATGCTCCTGATCTCTCAATCCAGGTCTTTCTTACAGTGCAGTAGCAATATAGGCTCTGGCTGGCATTTAGGGGGCTTGTACAGTGATAAGGAGCCACACAGAAGTGATATCTGGTAACACCTGCAGGTAATGCAGGTATGGTCTCTACCACAAAAGTGTTGTGGTCCAAATTTACAATGGAGGATTGTCACAGTAGATGTGGCAGTACCCATCATCTGCAAAATGAGTCAGAAGTACGAGAAACAGCAAATTGGCCACTATGGATTATAACTCCCAGGAAATATGTGATTTTGAGAAAGATGAAAGAGAGGCTTTGTGTTTGTTTAAAGCCCTGCTTCCAGGAGTTAGGGGAAAAAGTATAAAGACATTTTAAGGAAAATTCAACTGAAGAAGAGCTGGAAACACTAATTAGAGGCAGGGGTTGGTGCCACCGCAGAACTTAAGAAGAGCATGGATTTATGTAATTAGGAGTTTTAAAAGGAAAGAAAAGGTGGGGGTGTTTAATGCAGCAGAAGGTGGAGAGGCAGCAGAAAGAAACAAAGTGGAAAAGAGATACTCAGGATGGTAAGCTGGAAAGATGACCTATAAAACAGATTTTGGAAGCAGGATAAAGAACCTTTGTCAAAACTGAGGGTTAGGAGCTTGTGGCAGCCAGCCTGTGAGATGAAGAGAATTTGAGTTGCATGGAGAAAGAGGAAAAGTCACTTCAGACAAGAAGGAGCTGCCAGATTTAAAGTGCCTGGACCTTTGTGAAAATTAGATGTGACAATTTCCTCTATTTAAAAAAAAATAATGTATGAAGTAAATGCTAAAAGGTGAGACCTCCTGCAAAATTAGGAGGAAAAAAGCCCAGGTTATAATAAATTTGTGATGGTCTCCAAGAACACCAACTAATTATGGCACTTGTGACAGTCTTGTCAGGACAGTGCTGTAAAAACTTGAGGTTGCTGACCTATAAGGTGACAACACACAGTATTTTAATGAAGTGCTGTTCATATAAACTAGCAAGAAACAAGTCAGAGCAGAGAGCATCTGCATTAGATTTAGCGGCACCTTCATTCAGGTCACTCCTGTGGCTGTGCTACCCAGGGTCCCTTTCATGCATTGCCTGGGCACTGTTTGACCAGTGCTGCCCAGCAGCAGTCCCCACTGGGATCCCACTGCCCCTTGGAAGGATTGTGTGTAAAACACACAGCTCTCCAAAGGTGATGGAAAATGGGATCATGAGCAAATACTGTTGGAGCATGGTACCAATAACACCAAGGCCATGGGATCAATCCCCATTCACTTAATAGCTGAATTGATGATCCTTGCGGGTCCCTTCCAGCTCAGAATATTTATTCTGTGATTCTGTGAGAGGTGCTGGATGGAGGCAGTGCTCTCCAAGGGCCCAGCAGTCTCTCTGAAACATGCATTTTTGAGGTACCAGAGCTGGATGCAAGGAAGCACAGCAGAGAGGGATGGGTGAGGAGAAAATGATGTGAAGAGGAAGGCAGCTGGACACACAGGAGGAGTTAACAGAGAAGCAGATTCAGCTCTGGCAGAAGGAAGTCAGTCTGATACAGAGAGAAAGACCTACGAGTCATCCCTGCAAAGCTGGTAGCCAGAACTGCACTGTGGCTTCAGAGTTTAATGATAAGGAATCAAAGTACCCCACTGAACTCTCAAATTAATTCTTGTTGTTGGTCTGTATGTAACCAGGGATTATTACAAGATAAGCCTACTTGCATCAGTAACAAATTGATCCCAAAACACATGCAATACTGCAACTAACTTTATTCAGTTTACATCCTTTGGTTATTTACCTTACTGAGGATTTAAAGATCAGATTTAAACAGCCACAGATTTCAAGCCTGGGATACACTCATGTCTGCTAACCTCAAGTTAAATCCTTTGTCTAATTGATGGAAATAATAAATTGATTCACATTTCCATTTTTTTTATTTCTAAATTTATATAATAAAAATTCACCAATCACAAGGTATTCTAGCAGGACTTCATTTACTTGTACAGAAATTTCCAGAATATATATTTTATGTTTCTTCTCTGTAAGGAGAAGCATATAAAATGTGGTAAAATGGACAGGACCTTCAATGTGATTCAGATCATTACATTAAGAGGTTAAAAAGTAAGTAATCCCAAATTACATGTTAAAGTCTTTACAACATTTCCAAAATTCCTCTTGCAGTTACAGTCACCAAGAATGGATGTGTCTTTAAGATTTATAAAAGTGATACACAATATAACTAAGTGCATATACCTAGGGAAAAAGGTCCCTGAGGAGTGATTCAGAAGATAAATTCACTGCAAAGTAATTTTTTCTGGTTAAAGTTTCATTTGACAGAGTCCCTGCTAAGCAAAATATCTTTCAGAAAAAGTTTGTGAGTGATACAGTCTTAAGGAAAGCCCCTGATAATTCCAGCTTCCTGAGGTCACAAAACAAGGCTCTCATAATTGCATGGGGTGCTCCAGGCATCCCAAAGGAGGTGACACTAAGCCCTCATTCCTCCACATCCATTAAATGAAACAAAATCTCTATTGGTTTAGACTCATCTTTTCACCTACTTCCTCTGGTTCATAGATAGCTACTTTCCCATAGAAAAACATTTCTGTCATTTAACCAAGTTCAGTGTTGGGTGGTGTCTAAATTTGATTTTTTAAATATTGTTTACAAGAAACAGGATGATTTCATAGCATCACTCTATTTTTTTTCAACTTTGACACCAAGGATTAGAGGTTGGCCTTGGGAAGTGATAGGCAGTGACCTAGCAGGGCTTTCTGTGGTGCAGTGTTGCCCAAGGATTATCTATCTTTTCAAATAAACAACTCAGCTGCTATGATTCATGGTCTGTGTTTGATGTCAACAAGAACATTGGTCCCAGTAATGACAAACAGCTCAGGCTGCTTCTAGACTTCTGCCCAGCTGAGCAGCTTTCATAATGAGTAAATGAGCACAGTTTTGTACCATAGATCTTCAGAAAATAACTTGAAGAGAAGACTTGCTTTACTTTGTTCAAAATTAATTAAAAAGATGCCTGATACTTTGTTTCTTGCTGCAAGTCCCAGCTCCCAAGTTACGCTCCTTGCTGCTTCAGTATTCTCCTTCATTAAGAGTATTTCTGTCTGTCTTAATTTGGTTGAAGCCATGTATCTGTATTTTAGAATAAGAGTTCATCAGGTAATGTGTCAAGGGAATAAAAGGAAAAATATATTTTTAATCTATTTGGTGTACTGAAAAGAATGTCAGGAAGGAAATTTGTTATAAAAGACAGTTTTATGGCTCCTTTTCTTGCTTCACAACGTGATCTAATTATGTACTCGTTCAAATGACAGTTCCCTTGTGATTCTCATTTAAGGGAAGTGCTAACCAATGCAATGATCAAAACCAACATTGTAGAATAATTCCATCATATTCAGGATACAAGTCCATCACGGGACTGTCTGATCACCAGATTTGCTGCTGTCTAGCCTGAGGGCATTAAATACCTTCTCTGACTGACACGGCTATGTCGATTTGCAGAGTCTATCTATTCATGTTTTCCAAAGTTTAAAAATCTGTTCTTTTGAAAAAAAATCTTGCCTCATGAATGAAAATTAAGCCAGCACCGTGCTTTTCTTCCACTGTCCAAGCACCCCCTTAGTGCAGCCAGGCCATGGGCAGGCAGCTGGAGCATCCCCTGCATGGCTGATCCGGCACCAGGGCTTGTGTGCTTGCCCCAGGAGGGGCAAATGGAGAACACTGTCTCAAGGTTCAGAGGTGGCCAAACTCACCTTTGGGAGTAGGTGAGCAACAGGAGCTGAAGGGTTTAATTTATTTACCTCCACACTCCCCCAACAGTTTCTGAACTCTCTGTTCTCTGAGGGAGAGGGCTCTAGTGTTTGAGTTGCCAAATTCAACAATATATGCCTGAAAACATCACTGACTTCCTGTATTCTTCCAAATGTAAGCAAAGAGATTTCTATCTTCCTTTGTTTGAATCTGATTTATAATAGAGCTTAACAAAGGATCTAGAAGCATTTTAAATGTCATGTGAATGTGAAAACAAGTAAGAGCCTAAATTCATGTAATTCTTTGTGTTCTTTTTAATTCCAGTCTGAAAACCTAGACTGATAACAGACTATGTAGATAACATTTTTAATTTATTCATTATATTCTGATAATTTTTCATATAAGTAATTACATTAATAAACTTGGCACAGTCCTTTGAAGTTCAATTAAGAAAGTACCATGTTATCTGCATGTAATAAACCTCATGTATCTATCCTCCCTCTTCTACTATCATGTCTAGTGACTACTATTACAAGCTTTTTAAAATATTCCTCTGCTCAGTTTAATAGGGATTTTTACAGTTTCATTACACACTCTAATTGGGCGATTAGGGGTTTCATGCCACTAACAGAAATGCAGGACGAGTGACTGAACTATTGCAAGTTATGTAAAAAGAAGTGAGCTAAAAGGGCAGTCACAGTTTTACCTACACAGAATGACAAAACCCAGAGCCAAGTGTCAGGCACGGCTGGCACTGCAGCCCAGAGCAAAGCCACTGAACAAAATGCATCTGGGTCAAAAATTAACCCATGGGTAAAGGAATTCTCCAAATTCCTCTATAAAGAGGGGTTTTAGTAAGGTACCATTCCTTACTACTATTTCAGTTTTGAGGCACAAATACCCTTGTGCTAGAGGATTTCCTGCATCCAACCATTTTATTGCCCGTTTTGGAATATCATCACCCTGGGCAGCTTTGGCTAACCATCATATTGTACATTTGATGAGGGGACTAGCTCATCATTGGCATAGTCTTGAATTCTCCTTTTTCACTTTTATGGCCCCACATTACAGCATTAAGCAGCCTCTTCATCTGACATAGGTGCCCATATGAATGCTCGGTAAGCTCTAGGGAAAAACAAATTAACTTTGGTAATATCAAGGACATTACAATCTGATGAAGCTGGTGCTTCTGATATTCCTAGGACATGGACATTTAATAAAGACAAGAGTCATCATGGTTGAGGGGTTCTGCCTTGGGAATATATTTCTATGTTGACCTGTTTGTTATTAGAAACATGACTTTTCTTTCATATTATTTTCCTCACAGATGGGAATGGCAATTTTGATAATGGAAATTGGAGATGGGCTTGGATCCTGACTACCTCAGCAAAATTTGGGTATACAAGATGTATTTCCCCCTTAGAAGTCATAATCCATCTGATTCCACTGACTCCAAATCACCAGGTATCAACCTACACCCAGTTTTAGTCTTGTGAATCAACTTAATTTTGAGGACAGATCTGAGCACCGAAATGAAGTCTGTGTTTCTGCAGGAGCAGAGCATCAGCTAGCCAAGACCTTAGCAACACCTAGGATAGGTGTTTAGTCTGTTTAAAAAGATAAAAACCCATTCTCTACATGTTTTTATTCTTTGTTATTCAGGTATGAAGCTCCCTTGCAGCAGCAAGAGACACTCAGTAAGACAACACTGCCATGCTGACATTTGGATTTTTGCAAAAAATTTCCATCAGAGCAACAGTAACCATAGAGGGAAAACTTGGGGATATAACTGAGACCAGGAAGTCTAAAACCCAAAAATAAGTTGTCCCTCCTAATACACAGCATCTGATCTTCACTGGTGAGTATTGAAGAACAGAAATGCTTTTCCAGACCACAAACTCTGTCCAGTGTAACTGATCTGAATTTGCACCATCGTGCTCCAGGTTATTGCAATTTCAAGAACATACATGAAGAACGCAGCATTAAAGAAAACTACGGTACTACAATACAAGAGGCAGAATTGTCATCTTGGAGACTACCACCTTGAAATGTTGCAAATCCTCTTTTGCCAGGGCTGAGAACTTAGGTCATCTGATAGTAAGATGTGTCAAGTTCATAAAAAGGAAAAAGAAATAATGAAATGAAGTAATGGGAACTTAAAGGACTCTCCTTGAGGGCAAGAATGGTGTGTGTGATCCCTGAAATGATGCATGGGAAATGAGTAACCAGGGCTGGTCTGAGAACACCAAGTGCCCGATTCTATTTCAAGCCAGGTGACCATTAGGGCTGTAGGAAATGTTGCCCTTGAAATGAAGGTCAGAGAAGTATTGAGCTTAGGAACTGCAACAGAAACAGTGGTATGAAAATCCACATCAACTTGGGGTAATTAAACATTTCCTAATCCTTTTTGCCATGCTGCTACTTGACAACTCCTTCCACAGATTGGACTGAAGGTCAAATTAAAAAGAAAAAAAAACAACCACCAAGTCTCTGAACCAACTGTAAATATCTTTATCTTCTTCCTGCATCTTACTTCAGCATGTTAATACACAGATTCAAGCTTACAGGGTTCTCAAAGTGACTTTGCTTGGTCTATCACCCATTTATCTGCCATGCCAGCACTTGACTCAAAGTGACAGCTCAAAAACTCTGCCCTCTATTACTTTTTCTTGTTTAAAAGCAATTGGTCTATCAGCAAGAGAAAAGTCACTCCATTTGATTAATAATACATACTGATGGTCGAGACATTCAGTCAGAAAACTGATAAATTGTTAAGCTGCTGAAATCCACCTGCAGGTTTCTTTACGTCTAGACTTACCTTCTGACCTTCCTGCTTTGTGGAACCTCTAAGACACCACTAAATACTTTCTCTGTAAACTGTGCAAGATAGGAAAAAAATAGCAAAGTTTCTGATTTTCAGCCAGCCTTCCTATAAACAAACACTAAGCAAGTGAATCAACCTGGGAATGTCTCATGTAGCAATACAGTGTAGTTGAATATTTTCATTTCTATTAAAGATGACAGGACATAACAACACACAAACATGAAAATCTCATCAAAGGAGTGCAAAAGAGAACACTGTTGATCTAGTGTTTCCCCACTATTTATTCCCTTTTGCCTCCCTTCACAACTCAAAACTCCTCTCATTTTTGGATGATTTGGCTCATTCACTGCTTGCACATATCCCAGCCTTCACCACTTAACTGTGGCTTAAAACACCAATGAGGAGTCAAAAGGGAACAAAGAATTTTGTTCTCATCTCTGACATTTAACAATTCTTGTAGGAACTCAGCATCAGAAAATAAAACAGAGATTGTTTTCTTTTTAACTAAGGTGTGTTGTGGAGCACAAACGCACTTGAACTCACAAAACCAGAGACACATGACAAGACCTAGCGAGGAAGCCAACGGTGAGTTGACAAAATAGAGCTCTGGGCTTGAGAGCCAAGGTACACTTATACACATTTAAACATTTGATCTCTCATGCCAAGTCCAAAGCCTTAATGATGCCACAATAAAGACAACGTATTTACTCAGCCAGATGAGTACAAACCATGTGAAGCCATCAAAACAAACAAAGGTTTTGAATGTTGTTTGAAGGTATCAGAATCATGACCCTTTCTTTGAAGTGTTGGGCAAAGGAGCATTTGGGGAATGGTCTCTGAGGATTCTGTCAAGTGCCACCACAAAGAAACATGACTTTAGGAATACTCTGGAGATATTGATACTTCAGTCCTGACATGCCACTTTCTACATACTTTGACAAGTGTTCTATCCTCTCTGCCCTTCAAGTGGCTGTTCTCGCACTCACAGAAAGGATAAATCCAAACAACAGTAAGCTTGGCCCTGCTGCACTAGGACAGATGAGAGCCTATATGAGCCTTGAAAAGCTTCCCCGCATGTAACCTCCCCAGTTCATGATCTGAAGCACAGGGGCAGTCAGAGATGCTGGCTGATTAGAGCCCCAAAACCAAAAGTGACACAGCCCAGATTCAGGCAGGAACTGTGGGCACAGCCACACACAATTGCTGTCAGCTTCACTGTCTCCCCAGACTACTGACCTTCCCACTCCCCATCATTTCTTCTCAAAGTGTCTTCCATCCTCTGTTCCTGCTTGGCCCCTGACACTCAGAAGGACAGGAAGAAAAGCATCCTCGCTGTTTCTGCCCCACTTCGCTCTGGACCAGCTCAAATCTAGAGCACTACACGTTGCTCAGTTGGGGCATCCTAGGGCTGCAAGCCAGAGCCACTCCTCACACAGGTGCTTGGTGTAACAAGAAACTTTGAAAGGATACATGGTGAAATCTATGGATGGGAGTCTGAAACAAAGATACCTTAAGAAAAAAGAATTGACCATTTTCCAAAATTATTTCTGTGTGTCTACTTAATAATCAAAAAACAACAAAGTAAGACATGGTACAGATAAGTAAATGGAGTAATTGTCAAATTCAAGATTTCTGAAGTGGCAAAAAGAACGTTCCTACATTAAGACACAGTTAAAACAACACGCTTTGATCTACTAAATTTTAATTATATAAATTACACCCAGCAATATACCTCTTAAACCTGACCTGCTTGAGTTTTGAGTACTGGAAGCTCTATTCTGTGGAAACATAAACACAAATTTTAATTTTTTCACTTCCCAGACTGCTCTTCTTTTCAGAAAGCAATCCCTTCACTACTATAATTAACAAGCAATAACCACTGAGAGCATAAATACAGAGGAAAGAAAATAGATTGTGAATGAAGAGGAAATCACAAAAACACGATTAGAAGAGATCCAGCTCTCAGGCTTAGGTTATGCTGTTTTCCTACTTTTATTTTGTTATTATGTTGCATACCTTCTATTTCTTTTGTTGAAGAACTGTGGAGGAGGGGAAGCTCACACTGAAGATGATAAATGCCTTTGTTCACACACCTGAGAAACAAAGATACAATGATACCCCTTTCTACAGCTGTTTTCCCAATTACTTGGGGCTGCACTGAAATACAATTGCAATCAACCATTCATTCTAGTGGTAAGCCAAAGTAAGAAATAGTGACATACAGGAAAGCAGGGAAGGTAATTAATATATCGAAATAAGGGTATTTTCCATCCAATTAATTGCTCCAATGAACACAGAAAAGCAAGGTTAAATAATCTGAAAAGTCTGGGGACTTTGTGAGAATTTTTGCATTTTCTATTACTGGTGTCCACAACAGTCTCATTAAATGAATAGTCTTTAACTGTATAAGCAAAAATACAGCATATAAGGTGTCCAGCTTAACATTTTGGACAAACTACGGACTAAAGTTAAGGCTTAGTATAAGGTAAATTTGACCACAATCATTACCTTTTGATGTCCACAACTGCGACTTAGGAATGTTAATTCTCCTGTTCCCTTTTATCAAAATATTTTGGTTCTCCAAGTACCTTTCCATCTTTGAAATGGTAAGAGGTTGTCCCTCCTCCCCTTTTTGATAGAATACATGACAGCCCTTTGTACGTTGTAGCAGGTGCAGAAGAAAAATGCTTTTCTATTAAGTCAGGAATGTCACTACTTGGGTCGTGAGACAGCCAGCAGACCTTCATCATTTTTGCAAAAGTTATCTCCGGGGAAAACCATCAGCATGTTTCATTTCCACACTATCAACTCACTCTTATCACAGACCATCATTCTTCTAAGACAGGCATTTGAATAATACTTCAGATTTGACAGTGGCTGACAGATAAAGAAACATGAATTTAAACACGGTGTCTACTAATAAAATGCTAAATATGAGTTAAGGAAAAAAGGAAAAAGAAAAAACAGACCAATATTTCATTAACACTAATTACAATACAGATTCAGGAAGTGGGAAACCTATTTTTATATAAATTCCTGAGAAACTCTACACAGAGAAACTGTTTGCAGAGGTAAAGCCAGTGAAAGAACACTGTACCAAAACCAGTGATAAGTGAGAACCACTAACTTAAGCAGAGGCAAGTTCTTTGATACTGCAAGGAATGGCAATTCACATCCTCACCCACAGGCATGGTCTAATTCCTGCCACAGACAACCAGGAAAAACGCATCTTCTTCTCCCAAACTCATACTTGGTAACTTCTTTTAAACCAATTTAAAATGGTATGGACCAACAAGAGAGCCATACTCAAGATGTTAAAGAGTTTATTTTAGGAATGTGGACAAAAATAACATGAACACCTTCAATATTGTACATTTGTTTAACAAATAATACACAGCAAGGGAGGCAATTTAAAGTGTACAGAATAAATGGGAACATACATTAGACTGGGAGGGCAGAAGAGCTCTTTGCTTGCAACATTATATTGGTAAGCTACTAAAAGTGCTCAAGGAAACACCTCTATGAAAAGAAAGACAGGAAATAAATCACATTATGGAAACATCAACAGAACAATAAAAAGTTTAAAACAAATACTGCTTTCTTACTGTACTGGGTCTGGCAGGGACTGAGGTAACTTTTTCATAGCAGCCCCGTACGGTGCTGCTTTGCTTTGGGTTTGTGGCAGGAACAGTGCTGATAGAACATCAGTGCTTTGGCTTTTGCTGAGTTGCTTGCACAGCATCAAGGTTTCATGCTCCCCCACTCTGCCTGCTCCAGCAAGTAGGCCAGCAGTGAGCAAGAAGCTGGGAGAGGACACGGTTGGGACAGCTGGCCAAAACTGACCCAAACTGACCCTATTCCAGGCTCACCAAGAAAAATGGAGGGGAGGCTGGGCAGAGGTTTGCTTTTGGGAGGTGGCAATTGCCTTTGCAGAATTTGTTCCCACTAACCTCCTTTCCTTCACTTACTGTGCCTTTATCTCAACCCTTTGCTGTTCCCATTCTCTCCCACATCCCCCTGAGGGAGGGAGGAAGCAGCTGGGCAGTGCTTAAGCTGCTGGCCAGGATCAGCCCCAGTAAACTGCAGAATCTGGGCAGCTTTATACTTTTTTTTCTCAATATACAAAAGTCTGGAGAAGAAAGTGTTAATACAGACTGATGTTTCTGAAATTTAGGAACACATGTTTGTTTCAAGAATGACCTTCTTCCAATTTTGCTAACTGAAGTAGTTTCTTTTTCACATCAGTGCTATATCCAAAGTACATATTAACATTCCCACAACTAAATTTAATTATTCAAAGACAAATATGCTCCTCTCTCTCAACCCTTACACATTACACTCTGGGAAGGTGTTTTTCCAGGCAAAAAAACCTCCACCCACAAGAATGCATATGATGTATTTTTCATCAACTATTTCTGCTATGTGGAGCTGTGCTTCCATGTTGCTTTTTATTATATATATATATATTTGTGTATATATATATATGTATATATGTATATATATATGTAAAATCTCTTTATTTAGAACATGAGAACAACTGCTTTAAGTGGCAGTTAAGACTGAACTCAAACACATTATTGTGACTATCAACCATCTACATCAAGTAACAAACTATTGATTTAAGAAGAGGAAAGATAACCAACATAAACTTCAGCAAATATTTCAACAAGAACCATTTCTAAAAAAATTAGTTCTATACAGGTAAGAGATAAAAACATGTTATTTCAGAAAGTCTTTAGCTGATTCTAGTTTTACAACCAGGAAAAAACACTTTGAAGAGGAAAAAACCAAAAGCGGAAGAGCACAAAGGGCAAATGAAAACAAACTGTCTTCCTATATTCTGGAGTTGCAGCTCTCATGGAAGGTGCTCATCTTCATTCATTCTCAAATCTGCTGTAGGGGTTATCAGAATCCTGGAGAAGACCTGTAAAACAAAACACAACTACTTTTATCATTGTCTTATTACAGAAAGCTTTGAGTTACTGACTTCACTGCAATGGGTACATGTAACAAATCCAAAAGGCAATTCTTGTAATAGTTGCTCTATTACCTAAACACTCAAGTATTATAATAAATTGAAAGTGTTCTTAAGCACTCTTACTTCTCAGACTATAATCACGACTAAGTATTTTACAGGGAGAGAACATTATGAAATATTGTTATGGAAAAAACATTTCTCATTTCTGAGGTATACCCCAAAAAAATGCACTTGTGAGAGTCAAGTTGACAAAAACCTAAGCATAGAGATATCTCAAAAACAGATTCCAAGTGGCCAGTTTATAAATGCAAGTGACTACAAGATCATCATCCTTTTAAAATACAAGATGCTGCTACTTTGACTTAGTTCTACTTCAATTATACCCAACCAGCTGTCACATTCAGCCACTTACAGCTTTTCTGCAACAGGACAATAATCTCTAAGAAAAAATGAAGATCACTTATGTGCACTAAAACCTCCAGGGACCAGAACAAGAGCATCACATAATCCACGTTGCAGTATGTTTCCATCACAAAGATTCTTAATGACTTTATACTGGAACACTTTCACAGAAAGCACTGCAAAGCCATCCAATTATGCCAAGTGTCTGGATATGCAGAGCACCCTCTGTAAGGGTTAGCTGAGCAACTGCTGTTCCACACAGTAACTATTTAAAAGAGACTTTAAACCACACTTTAAACCAGAAGTAGGCAGAAGACTGAAAATAAAGGAGTCCTGTAAGAGTCCAGAGGCTGACCTTCTGTTGTAAAAGGACAGGACACTACGGCTATCTTTTCTGCCAAGATTTTTATATGATCTGATGTCTGACAAGGACTCTTCTCTAGCTCATTTCTCTACGCATGGAGACAGAAGATAGTGCAGCTGAGCAACCCCTTATCACAAATGTTCAGATTCACAGCAGTGAAAAAAAAAATTTCCAGTCACTACCTAACCTTCTAAGAACTCCCCTCAGTCCTTTTCACACCATACCTCTTTTCCACATGCACCTGCACATAGCCTTGAACATTCATGTTTTATCTGAAAGTCAAAACCTAATGGTGCTGCGGGCAGACTACGCTTTTGCCTACCTTGTGCAGTTGATGAGCTTCACTTGAACTGCCAGGTTATTTTAAGATGCCAATCAAGCAGCACAACTGCTCAATGCTGATTACTGTATCAGTTACTGCAACTAACTACCTGATAGGGAACAGTAAACATTTGGAATAAGGAGTAAGTATGAAAAGTCCTATAATCACTCAAATAAACAAGATTATGAGCAGTCAACCTGTAAAATATTAATATTAAAACCAACCCTCATATATAATGACACTTATTTGTCCAAGGAGTGAGCCAGTCACATTTATAAAGCTTCAGCCAGGTAACATGACACACAGCCTATTTACCTGGTATAATACCTTTTATCAGAGGTACTATCCCTTTCTGTAATTGTTTTTGAAAAAAAAAAATAAAAATTAAAGCATTTGTATAGTAAGAATATGTTTAGATGATATAATTGCCAAAAATAATCTACAATATTTTCACATTTTGAAATCTTTGTATTTTTAAACTTTTAGAAAGTGGTCACTTCTTAAATTTTAATCTTACCTTGTTTAAACTCATTTAATCTTACCTTGTTTAAAGTCATTTTAAAATGTTTAAACTCATTTAAACAAAGAGTTGTGATGTCAACTAAGTCTGCTGTAGCTCTCAAGTAAGCTAACACACAATAAAAACAAACCCTCTTATCCTTGGTCTGCCATTCAACCTTTAGTGCCTTCAGGTAACATTCCTGCATTAATTTAACCCCAACCCAAAGAGAGAAGAAACATTTGTTTTACTCCCAGACCGTCACCACCCTCTCTCCTTCCTCCAGACTTGTTAATACTTTGGCAGTTAGGATATATGGATCCTAATACATCTAGTTACCTGAAACACAACTGTGTAGTGCAATTTAAAAAAAAAACAAACAAAATTGCAGTACTACTGTATTTCAACGCTGTGAAATACAAAACACATTTACACAACATTTACAGAAAATCAGCATCAATACTAGAAATTACCACTGTTAGTACAATTGCCATTCCATAAACTCCCTGCACTCATTAAGTTCCATTTACAAATAAATGCACCTAACTTCCAAAAGCTTTCCACAAAGTGGCAAGATGTGGTACCAGATTCCCTGACAAAATGAACATAGGCTGCAGACTGTTCTCATAGAGTCTGGCAAGCGGTCATTATTTTTTTTTGGTATTTCATTCAGGACACATACTCAACACTACATAGGTTTGAAAGCAGCACAGTAAAACACTAGAAACACAGTAAAACACAGTTCTTTACAGCTTAAACAGCTGAAATCCAATGGAAAAGATTTTCTACATCCAGTAGTATCAATTTCAAATGGACCTGAGGATTGTGTAAGAGTCCTGATATACCTTTCCTATGCCATTCTGAGGAGTGAATACACTTTTCTCTTCCCCTGCCCAAAAACACTCATCTAAAAGTTGTTTCAGAAAACTAATTCTCATATTTCAAGTGAATGTGTCATTTTTATTCCTCACTGCAAATGCCATTCCCAGTAGTACTTGGTTTAATTTTACTGAATTATGTTTAGGAATGAACAGGTATAATCACCACCAACCAGGCATTAATATGCCTAACTTAAAGTACTCTCATCTGTTTTATCACAGAATACTGAAACTAAACAGGCTTTAAGAACTATGGGTCAATCCAGTGTGAATACTATTGATTCTGACTTCAGAAATTGATCTCCCAGGAGAAACAGGCTGCAAGGAAAATGGTAAGCCCTCCTTCCAAATAAGGATAACCAGGGGTTACAATACCTGAAACACTTTGGTCTCAGCCTTGCTCTCAAACCTGCATCCAGCGTTTAAATTTCTTTTATCCTCAGCATTTTAAGTACATCATAAGATTACAGTAAGTGAAAGGAGGGAGACAGCAGCTCATCACTTGCACCAACTCTTACTGAAGTAGCAGGCTCCAGTAAGTGGACAAAACCAATTTGGAGAGACATACAAAAAAAAGGGGCATGACAAAAAGCTTCTGTCAGCTGCCACAGCCCTGTGCCACTCCGAGGAGCTGGCAGCCCACGCTAATGGGGCAGCACGTCAGGTTCAGCTGAAGCTCTCATGCTGCCTTGAACCAGACAGGAGTTGTCTCTCGATGGTTTCCTGTCTGACATGAGAGCCACTACCCAAGTTGTCATTTACCCTCAGGGGTTCAGAGAAACCAGATGCTTGTAGCTTCAGGAGCCTTGTTTGCAATCAAGTCCATTACATGTTACTGGTGAACTTGAATATTGACACACAGGTCACTTACAAGACCTTTTAACATCTTACTTCTATTTGCCCTCATTTTGAGGTTAGTATTTGACCTCCTTAGCAATATCTAAGAAACACTCAAAATTTTGAAAGGTATAGCAGTCAAGTATCTTTCATTAGTTTGTATGAAATAATGAGGCATTGTAATAAATATGAAATGACAAAGCAATGGTCAAAAGAAAGTAATACTTCTTTCCAGCATATTCATTTATGTTGTATACTATCTGACTATGCAGGTTCTCAGTCACCAAAAACTGACTCTCATCATGTATGAACACTGCCCAAAACCAGAATTAACAAGCGAAATACTTAAAAGAGACTGTATATGGTTGGAAAAAACCCTAGTTTGCTGCATGTCTTCACCCCTTATTAAACTTTTCTTCTTTATTTTTGGCCCCCAGATCAACAACTGTATTCTTAACAAACAAACTAAATAGCTTTTAGTGTACAGTAATGCAAGGTTCTCCTGCCTTGCAGTAACACTCAACACTCAGAACACTAAAGAAGGTCAAGGCAAAGTAACTACCTTGAACAGAAGAAACATTTACTGTGATAAACTACTGAATATAAAAATCAATGTCACACATAAAATAAAGGAGATAGGATTACATATCATTAAAACAGCTGATCAAAACCTTTACAAGACTAAAGCAATGAAATGGTAATCATTTTGCAAAAATTAAATGAAAAAATCCTTCCACTACTACTAGGCAAAATTGTGAAATAAATAAATAATAAAGCAGCTTCTCACTAATGCTATACTGAATACACAATAGAAGCAAATGCAGCAGGAATTAAATTGTAGTTCCTTTGTGTACTACACAAGCTGCAAAGTATTCTGAATTCTACTTTAAATTTTTCCTAAGAGTCAACGTATAATTTGTGTAATCATATTGCATTCATACATGTGAGCAAATGAAAAATACTATCAAATTGTGCAACAAAGAAACAATTGAAAGTGTGTACTCCTGGTTGCTAAAGCTCTCTGTTGCTTCCAATGCTCCCAAAGGATTGTGGCTAGAGTGACACCTGCAGTGCATTATAAATGTGTAATTACCATTTAAATGGGGTATGGAAAGCTGGGGGATGAAATGGGAAAAGGCACTCCCTTAAAGCCAACCAAATACTGAAATTTCGGGCATGATCATCTTAATCTACAGTCAGGTTAACAAAGTCATTGTCATTCTGCCACTCATCCATGCCTACTTAACTGAGAATCCTCTCTGCAGTGTGTAAGAGTGCAAAATAATCTAGTGCCTCCATAATTATTTGCAGCAATTTCTATTAGATTATGTTTAATATGCTAACATCTGTATTTTCTAGACAGTAAAAAATGGGGACAGAAGATCCAAGTCTATTCTACGTCTCACTGAATTATTCTGACAATCATTTGTCTGCATATTATCAGAATGCAACTCATATATACAATAGCAATTATATTTTTGGATTTCAAAATTTATACATATTTTGAATTCCATTTTTCCTCAGTTACATACACCCTTTCAGGATGTGCTAATTGTTTATGTGAGAGTTAGATTTTTCTATAAGACAGAAATTAACCATGAGATTCCAGGCCTCAAACTGATACATCTGATAATATAAATTAATCTTTGCATAGGCAATACAGCAAACCTGTAAATAAACTTAAATTTTATTAGCAAACTTCTATATAAAGTTTTATAGTCCAATTGCAATCTTGTGCAGGTAAGGTGCATTGCAAAACATAACTGCAGTAAGAAGTGAGTACGTCTGACTTCTTACAAGAGGGAACAATTTCCATTAACACAATGAATGTATGAACTTGTTTCTCAATTCATTGACAGAGGAAGCAAAATGACACTAGCTCTCCTAGGACTATGTGCACATCCTAGATAAATGCAACACTTGATTTATTGAATTTGATGTATGTACTCCAGAGCCAGTACATTATATACTTTTATATATCCTGAAGTTTTATACTACAGGAAATGCAAGTACTCCAACAATATCCAGCAAAGCATTCCACAAAGGTCTGAAAGTTAAGCACTGAACAGAAAACTATCTTCAATAAAATGCAGGGCCATGCAGACAAGTGAACTGGTTTCACAAGAACGTAACTGAATGCAGCTCTCACATCACTGAACCCCAGCGCAGGGCTCTGATAGGGGAGCTGCGATCCCGCACCCAGGACCTGCCCACTCTTGGCTGCATCCAGGAGATGCAAAGGTACATCTGCACTGAGTGCTGCAAGTTATCGTGGGGACACAGCCATTGCCCTAAGTTCTCACCAGATCTTTCCCAATGATTCAAACTTGCTGAGATTGACTGTGAGGTCTCTTCTAAGGAGAAACAAACACAAAAAGCCTGTCTTATGTTGCACTTGGATTTTGTTTGCTTTTTTACATCTGGACTATTGCTGTCAACCACACAAAAAACCTCGAAACTGAACTGTGGTTGAGCTACTGGGTTAATTGTCCCTTAAAATGCCACAGAACAACTTCCATGACTGATGTTTAACAAAAATTACTTCCAGTTTCTACAATATTCTTCCTCCTGTAGCTCAAGCTTCACAGTGTAATTTTCCCCTGTTCCAGCAAAAGATCATTCTTTTACAAACATTCTCATGGCAGAGATTCCCTACAGAGTTTGTCTGTATCACTTCTACATCAGGCAAAGGGCAGGCTGCAGATTCATGAAGGCATTCCTAGTCTCTGCCAATCAGTTTAACAAGAGGATGAAAATTAACAGCTTTGAGTGACTGTTCAGACCCCTAGAATCACCTTCTCTGACATTAGTGCAATTTGCATAATAAAAAATGCAGCAGAGTTTTAGCAGATCTGTCTCTGAATACACAGGACTATTAACCCTATGAACAAATCAAATGAAAAGTGCAAGCACTGACAAGCCTACATAATAAGAGCCTCCTATACAACACAGCAGGTTCTATAGTCTCGTGATATTCTTCTACAACTGGACCACAGCTCCACTTAGACAAAGAAAAAAAAATTATCTCTACGTTACGCTGCATCCTCCACCCTTCTTTTTCCAGCTTGATTTAAAAACCTTGCTATCTGCTAGTCAGTCTCTCCTCCTTCAGTAGCCATGACTCCAGTAGCAAAGTTCAAGTAGGTTGATTTATCACATTCAGTAACAAACAAACACACTGTCTTCTTGCCCAGTTGGACAGTCAGTGCAGGAAGAGAAAAGGAGCATAAACATGCTGAGATCAGGTGTTCGGGTGTCAATAGACAGGCATCAGTAGGAAACTCGGATTGATTACTTCTGCCACTCAAAGCAGCTTATTTCTGCTGTGAATTTTAACAATAATTAGGGAAAAGGAATCAATTTAGATAGAGAATCAAAACAAGATGACATACCATACTTCTTACGTATTTCATCATGCTTCAATTTTCTTTCATGTTTCCTGCAAGAAATAAAGGCATCAAAAGAACATTCAGACTGCTTTGAGCTGTAAGCAAACTATAATTACATCCAAAAAAGAGAACAGCATTTTTTACATAAGTATTAGTAATTGCATTACAAACTTTTAAAAAAATCATTTAGCAGTTATACATATTATCTTTCTATTTACACTTTAAGTATCTACATACACTGTATCTATTAAGACATCCCATAATGTCTCACTAATTGATAATGTGAAAATAAGAGGTATTACAATAAACAATATGAAATACTTTTCTGTATAAAAGTAATGCATCCACATGTATGTACACATGCACACACTGAGGTGTTTATCTATACATAAGAAGCAAGGCACTACACGACACTAGAAGACTCCTTAATGCTCTCCAGCAGGAAGCATAAATTGCAAAATTTAGCTGTGCACAGAACATACTTTGAAATAAAAATTCAATATAATAATTCTAAAAAGATAAAAGGTGTATGACTGTTTTGTTTAAGCTGTACAGCAACTGTAAGTGAAAACTAGTAGTATCTGAAATCCAGCATGGCATCCACACAGAGAATAAATTAAAACATTGTGCTAAATATAAATTGGTTTTTATGTTGTCTGATCATAAGACAGTTTTCAAGGCTGTATCTAATATTGCCAAACTTAAATTATTCACATAAACCAAGTGTCTGATGAGTCAGTTTCTCCTTCCCATTTGCAAAGGTGAAGGGCAGAAAAATGAAAGATGTTTAAATGTAAAATATTGCATCATTTCTCAGATAGTTTTCCTGTATTACAAAGGAAGGATCTGTTTTGCTTAGTTTAAAAAACAAACATAAAAGCTCCTATACAACCACTTCACGAGTATGATCCAGGATCTATATATTTTGAGGAAAAGCCATAGGATGTCAAAAAAATGTTCCTCTAACAAAAATTTAAAGAAAAAAATTAAAATACACCCGTTGCTACCCCCTGTCAAAACTCAACCCAGTTAGACAAGTTGTGACTTCTGCCGGATTCCAATTTGCACGTATTCAGCAGAAAGCTGTTAAGCACTGACAGCTTAATTCACCAAAGATCCCATCTGCCCTATGCATATTCCACCTTCAAACAATTCCTACTGCTAATCAGATCCTGTGTGTCCTCAGAAGTAATTATCCTGCTTCCAACAGAGCTGAAGGGCTGAACTGGCCTTTCCCAGCAACTGCACTTCTGGAAAAGCATGCAGATAAGGCATGATGAGAAAACCCAAATAAGAGACACAGACTCAAAACCTTCCATGACTATTACCCAGAGATATCCATGTCCATTACATACCTTTGCACTATTAAGCACAGACAGCATAATAAACAAAGCAACTGGCCAAAATGTAGGAAGAGGAACTGGAGAGTCAGGGTAATGAAATACATGTAGAGGGAGAGAGTCAGGATTGAGATATTGAAGAGAACAGAAAAAAGAGGAGACAAATTTACCTACTGAAGGTAACCTGACAACAGGATTTCTGCTTTCTGTGGTATGTAAGAGGATGGTATTATATGGGGCAAGGGATCTCAGGAAGAAAATAGAGAAATTCTGCTTAAAGCAGCCTTGTCCTGTATAAAGCTAAACCTTTCCACTTGTACAGCTTTCACAAGACCTCAAACCAGGTTTGTTACTGGTGGTACTAATGGCATTTCTTCACTGTTTTGCATACCCTGTCTGAAGTAATGGAGACTCATTGCTGCAGTTTCAGCTACTGAAACCTCAGTACTTCAGCAGTCAGTGTGAACCACTCTGAATTCAGAAAGCACTTGCTTAAAAAGGGGGGGATGCGAAATCTGGCTGTGTAGGCTTTAAATCTCAGAAGGACTTTAGAAAACTTCCCTAGGCTATTCAAAACAAACCACCAAACATCTAATTAAGTTTGAAGGGTAAAACCATTAGTATCAGTGAAACATTCAAACTTTGACAGGCAGCCATGATGGCATCACTTCACCCATGACTAAATCCTTGCTCAGTAAATAAAGCTTAGGTACACATCAACCCAGAAGAAGCAGACACAGCTCTGAACAGGCAGTCCCTGAATCAGCCACCCAGGAGAATTACTGTACCACCCACATCTCACAGAATGATCAGCTCAAGTCTCGTCAACCTTCCAAGTTGGTTCTGTTTCTTAATACTACTGCTGTTACTCCGTCTTATACTTGCTAAAGTCCTGGCTTCTTGTGCAAATTGTCCCTGCTGCTGTAAGCCAAGGAAGTATTTCGCCCAATACTAACAATTCATATAATTTTCTATACTTGGTTCTTCACAAATGAGCTGCCATACTTTCCTTCCCTGGCCTCTCTTGTTCTCCCTTACCAGTACACTACAAAATGATACTTGGCACTGGATCTCATTGCTTAGCATTTGTTGATAAACTTCTAAAATAATGACTTATAAATTATATAAATCTAACATATAAATATACCATGTATTTGCAGCTGTAAATAATTGAGTTTACAGAAAGAGACTCACTACTCAATGCTATGTTTAAAAATGATTTTTCATGTTAGAGATTATGAAGTCAAAGGACTAAAGCTAAGCAATAAGAAATCTGTTTTAAGTAAAAAATTGACCTCCAGACATGGAGAATCCTTCTCCTCAAGCCCCTCACTAAAAAGGGTATACAAACTCTATCCAGTGATTTTCAACCCCTCAGTAAATTGACAGCTAGTTTCATCCTTGTGTAGACAAGCAGAGAACCAACATAATTACCCTTAATTTTCATTTTAACAGGCATCTTCCAAAGAGACACTCAACTATCCATAATTAACTGAATTTTAATGCAAACAAATATTAAACTTACAAAGCAGACTTTTACAGTGTACCTGAAAAGACAGAAAATACTAGGTGCTGCAATTATCTTAAACCTTCAAAAAAAAATACATGGAAGACTATGGAACTTGGGCCTCCTTACTCTGTTTTTACTATTCACTAATAGAATCATGTAATGAAGCTCAGTCTGGTCCTGTTCTCCTTCCATTGCCAACTGATACGAACAGCTGTATTTGAAGCAGCTGTATCCCACAGAAAAAAGAAACACGTAAGATGACAAGAAAAAAAACCAACAAAACCAGTTGGACACAAGGTCAATGCTGTGCCTATTTTCCTCCCATGATATTTATCTGAACATCTATGCAGCTATTTTCATAAACTACGTGAAAACTTCACAGTAGAAAGGAAGGACTGCACAATACAACAGTGTTTGCCTCTGCAGGTTGCTTGTCAAAAATGGCTTGTTGAGAATATTAATTTGTTCTACAGCCTGCTAGGAGCACTTCATCCCCCAAAGGTCTTAGAGGAAGCAAGCAGTGCGTAGGGTGAGGTGCTCTGGTTGCTAGAAGTGGCCTACTTCTTGTATTTTCCCATGACCCTCAGCCACACACACAATAAGTATGCATGTTCAGAACATGGAAATACCCCAGGGCTGCTGCCAAGCTCTCTCCTGCAATTAAAACAGTTTCTGATTCACAGACACACTCCCGAAACAAGCTGGAAAAGAGATGCTGCTCTAAGTAAGGCTGTAGCAATCATTCTGGCAGAGCAATCTGCTCCCACTGATCCTTGTTCCTAGGCTAACTGGACTGCTAGCACCACCCTAACAGGGTGGCAGGTTGTATTCTGACTTTGTCTATTTAAACCATTGTTTCTGTATTATTGCCTTGTTCTAAATATTAGTAAAGAACTGTTATTCCTTTTTCCCATATCTTTTGCTTGAGAGCCCCTTGATTTCAAAGTTATAATAATTCCTAAGGAAAAGGAGTCATATTCCCTGTTCCAAGGGAGGTGCCTGCCCTCCTTGGCAGACACCTGTCTTTCAAACCAAGACACATTGCAAATATTCAACATAACTTACCTGAGAAACTGTGTGTGAGCATATTTCCTAAATTGGACACCTATTTCTTACCCTTCCATGCACATTCAAGTCCAACACTTTCAGCTCACAAATTCAGATGTTTATGAAAACAAATTTGCATTTGTTCTCTTCTGAGATAATGTTTGACACTACCTTGCAACAATGAAAAGGGAAGTAGTCATTCCTACTCTGTCCCCAAATAAATGCTTTCTTTGCTTTTCTCCCATCCCTGGATTCCTTGTGTCCTTGCATCCTATGGACCCCAGAAATCACAGAGATATGCTGAGACTGTTCACTGAACTCATCCAGCAGAACCAAAACCTCAAAACCCCCAGCGAACTGTGAATACCTTTATGTAAAACAAATTTGGCATAGCACAGAGTTAAGGAATGTTGTGCCTTAGGCATGAAATAGAAGAATGCTCTTTGCATCAGCAGCTCTCAGTTACTTTAGAAGTAAAATCATTTACACACAATCTCAAGTGTTAAACTAGTGTCACCATTACACTTGAAGAGTACATATTTTCAAAGTATTACTTTTAGCTCAACTACACTAGGAGACATCTAATTCTCATCTCTTCAGAAAGTTACTTTTAAGCCTACAGTTTCTTAAACAAGTACAAATGCAGAATACGCACTATTGCAACTAAATCTGTGTCGTTAAAATCTGTGCAGAACAAAAACAATCTAAGTTCAAATTTGGTAAGTTTAAAAGCTATTAAACTGTATTATGCAGCTAGTAGGAAATGGAAATAGCTATATAAACTGCCAATATGCAATACTTAAAAAAAAATAATCACAAAACCAAAAACTAATGATTTAAACTTTGCACTTCATCAAGCTCTGAAAAATTATTTGGTTTAGATCCTCATTGTATCCTATTCTAATTCTTTCTATCACCAGCAAGATTAGGAATTTTGTATGAGGCTAAAGGACACATCAATTTAATCCATTACAACAGGACCTATTCTGCTTCTTAATATCACAGCGCTACTTCAGAGTCATAATGATTATCAGATTCAGGGCAAGCAGTTGCTGTGTTTGCTTACATAACCTGGCAGTTCAGAGCAAGAAAACAGATGCATGGAATTAAGATGAGCTATTCTCCCAGCCCCTGCCAGTCAGGCACATGAGCAACAGCAGGCACATCTGTAAGGCCACCTTGCTGACTCCCATTTTTGTGCTAAGTCAGAAACATACCTGCCTTGTCTTCCTATGCACATTTGTAATAGAGAAACTTAATGTCTTCCTGCAAGAGCTCTACAAGAGTTCTCATGTGGAAGCATGCCTTGCTCCCTCCCTCCCTGCTCTTACTAACAATCAATCTGAGTTCAGGAGAAAACAGCAGGCATCAGTAAGGCAGTGAACGTGCCCACCTGTTACTTGGCAGACAAGTCTTTAGAGAACAAAACCAGAAACTGTAAACCTAATTAATTTCCTTATCAGTGCGTGAGGATTCAAACCAACATGCAACAGCTGTAGGACTAGCATTTGGTTAGGACATCTTTGTCTTGCTGAAGCTGTAAATCTCCAAAATAAAGACCATGAAAGGAAGTATGATTCAAAAGGTTCACCTTGCTTGTACTAAACATCATCATCCTATCAACAAAAATTGCTTATCTACAGAAAAATGTAAAACTCATGAAAAGTCACTGTAAAACTAAGCCATAAAAACCTACATCTGAAGGAATGCTGTTCTCACTGAGAAACACTACCGCAGCTGCCTCTTGCACTTCCTTTCACACTGTGCTACGCAGCTTTAACAGAAAGGATGGAAATATGGAATTAAGGCTGAAGTGACTTCAAATAGGTGTCTCACGATCAACTTCTCTACTTTTCCCAGACAAATTTTAAAAGAAAAAAGAACCAATTACCAAATGAATCCAACAAGTTGGCCTCACCTCTGAATCCCAGCCTCAGTTAGACATGAGCTCATGTCACAGTCATCGGCTCAGGAAGAGGCTGGACAAGACTTCGGACACATTCCTCCGGTTTGCACTTGACTGAGCACTCCTGGTACCTGCCACACTGAGCATCAACTTGTTTGCTCTCTGCTCACTTACAGCAATACAGCTCCTAATCAAGTTCACTGATCTCATCATAAAGCCCTGTTTTTGTAAAAACGTGACACTGTCATGTCTAACTTCACAATGCCTATTTGTTTAGCATTCCATGTATTCCTTAGAAAGGCAGAATACTCCTACATCACCAGGAAGTGTATAGCTATATATCAAGCTGTCAAGACTTACCTCTGAAGAGACTGCAGTCTTCGTTCCTCTCTCTTCCTAGCTAGCTGCTCCTCTTCTTCATCTAGTCTGCTAGAAAAATAAGGAGGTAAGGAAAGCATAAGAGGAGGAAAAAGCAACTTTACTGCTAAGCTATCACGACTTAGTTACTTCACTTATTTTCAAAAGGAATTTATAGTCTGACCAGAGATACTTCTTCATAGCCATGTAAAATTTCATGGCTGAGTAAGTACAATAGACACATTTGTGTAATTATCCTTTCACATTTTATAATATCCAAATGCTCCACTCATTGTAGCAATATGCCCTTCAGCCTCCACAGGACTATTTACAGCTTCTAAGTAAGAGGCTGCAGACTGTCCCAGAAGCAGGATTCCTAATTGCCCTTTTCTCCACGTGTCACACCCCATTTCAGTGTCAGTGTATTGCACATGCACAGTGAAGTTCATTGCTGTCCCCTGGAAGAAGATTGATGGCTCATAAGCCTTCGATGCCAGAACAATTTATCTTTCCAAGAACCATTGCTTTCCAATCTCAAGCTGCCCCCAGGAAAGCAGTCTGTTCTGGAACGAGCAAGGATTTACCTGAGTGTATCAGCTGTGTGATTCTGGGAAATGCTGAACCTACACAGTACATCTGAGCTGTGCATGGGCAGGTACACTCTACTGAATGCTACTGCACTTTAGCTTTGTGACCTGCCTTGGAGAAGAGCAGCTTCACTTAACCATTAGATAGACTGTGTAAGACTTGTAGGACTCTAAAGCAAATGTCAAACAATTTTTCAGTTAGCTTTTCCTTGACAAAAGTTATGACAATTCTTTGGGATTAGTAAATGGACAACTGCCATGCCTGCCCAGGTGCTCATCATCTTCCAAAAGTGAATACACTTCTGAAGATGTCTGAGATACATATTTGCAATATTAATACACCTGAACAGTTGCATTACCACATGTCTGCAGCCATCAACATGTAAGTTAAGCAAGAGTGACATCCAGTGGTTAATTACAGCATGTCAAATGCTTTAATACACAAAATTCAGACACAATCAGCTCTGGAAATATGAACTCAATTCTTTCATGTACTCAAACAGTCCATATATCTCTCTGAACATTTTAGTAATTTCAATACAAGCCAATACTTCAGAATCCATACAATGTTTCACAAACACATTTTTTTGTTCCAGCTTTTTCCACCAAAAGAATTATAAAAATCTTGGGGCAGAAGGAAACACATCCAACCAGTCACTTTTATTTGAAAACAATGTTAGACCCTTTCAGAAAACTAATCAATTCTCCACATCAGCATGTCCAGGATGACTAGAAGCTCCCATTCTTGGGCACCCTCCTGTAAAACTGCTTTACTGGATCCCCCACTGTCATATAACTATGCAATAATCTTCACAATAGATGTTGCAAAATATGAAAATATCAAATAAATAAGATCTTGGTATGTGATTCAGAAAATACATTTCTTCCCTGTAATTAAAGAGCATTAAGTATCTCCTGATTTCTGGATACTTTGAATGAATTGAATTTTTCTTCCAAATTCAGAAAGTTTGAGATTATACAAATAAAAATGGTTGGTAACTGAAGTTCAAAAGAGTCTATTTAGTATAGTTTCACAAATAATAGCTATTCATGAAACTGTCTCAAGTACATGGAACCAGACTCTTAGAAGTCCAAAAACACAGGATAAAAATAAAAACTATGCACCAATATTCCTAGAATTCCTGTGGTAGGACGGACACAGGTGAGCCAACTACATTACTCATGTGGGGGTTACTGCACCTAAGTATTCTCTGTGCTCAAGGAAAAGGTAAGTACTGGCTTCCCAAACACTGAAACACACAGCTTAAGAACTCCCAAAAGGAACACTGATACTTCTGCAAAACAGCCTCAGATCTCAGATGATAGTAAGTATAACAGATCTAGTACTACATTCCCACAGTATTTCCTTCCTCCTATTCATGGGGAAAAAAAAGAAGTTTCTTTTGTGGAAAATGATTCCCCAAAAATAAGTAAGACGGGAGCAAAAGAAGTCCTGCTGAGAATCAGTGGGCTTAAAGCCAATAATGTATCAGGCTTCAGTGTAATAACACATTCCGAATCCTCCTGAAATAAGACCACAGATTGACAAGACCTTTAAATCCTCTAAGGGTCACAAGATTAAGCTTGACACCTTTGGAGTCTTGGCATAAGATGATTCTCAACTAACCCTCTATTTTTAGAATTAGATGTTACAGCACTGATTGACAACTTAGCTACTAAAACTGAAGTCTGGCACAAATATCTCTTTTCACAGGATTCAAGCTTTATTTGCTGACATATCAGCCACTGGGGCCTACTCAGTTGCTCTGCAGAGGATGTTGGCAGATCTTATGTAAGATCTAAACCTGTTCTTTACATCTTCAAGGCTTATCAGCACGGGCTAAAGTGTATTCGTTTTTGCACTAGGGCAGATTTGGTATACCAATCTACCAGCAGAACAGGTACATGCTTCTTCTGCAAGGAAGAGAGAAAGAAATGCGATGTTCTTAACAATTATTTTCACATTTCTTTAAAGCCACAGATGTACCATATTTCTCTGGCTTTAAGGTCAGCACTAAACACTGTATAGTTACATAAGGTATTTAAAAAAAACCAAAACCAACTCTCAAACAAGAACAAGGAGTCAAAGGTACTTGAAAAAGTAAAGAAATCTTTTCAGACCAAGAAATAAGACCCACATTTTATTCACACAACAAGTACTGAAGGACAAAAAGAACAGAACTAGCTGAAACTACACTGCCCAGAAAGCTTTAAAACTTGAATGATAAAAGGAGGCATGTTGTGCTGTCCCACTTCACACTGCAGCACTGACTTACCTATTTTAACTGCTTATCAACTACTTCCCTCCCTTTAGGAATATTAGCTATTTAGAGAAGCCAGTGAAAAAAAAATTTTACAAGTTCTCCAAGATCTCAAGAATATTTAATTTTTGCAGTATTACTTTCCTTGAAAATAAGTAAATCATTCTTTGTATCTTAGAGCAAAGAAGTATTATCTTACACTTAGAATATTTTTTGAATTGGCAAAGACAGCTAATCCCTTAGATAATGGCTGCTGACAGATCCTAGGGCAACTCCGAAACATGGATACCAAGTGCTGTAGGACATTGCTGCCCAGTTACTTGTTACTCACCTGGTCCCTTTTTGCTGTACCATGAGCTTGCCTTGAAAGAAATTATTTATACCATTATCACAGGAAGCAAGGATTTACTTGGTCATTGAAAGATTTCATGTCCAATGTTAATAAGAAAGTGTAAAATGTAGAAGTGCAAAGCAATAGCTTACCTAAAGTCGAACACATCAGTGCTGTTACCACTAGAAATATCACTGCAGTGTCATTCCAGCATCATTTCCAGTGTCATACTACCTGTCACTAAGTATCTCTTATCTTCTTGCCCTTCTCAAACAAACAAAGCAAAGTGACCAAAATTGCTTCCAAATGAGAATATTCTTAGTATACTGGAGAGTAAAAATTGTAGGCTGATAGGGAAGACCAGCACCCAACGCTAGTAAAGGAAACAAATATAAATATTTACCTCCTGGAACGCTTTCTGCAGTAACAGCAGTAACAGCAACAGACTGTTATGGACACCAGAATGAGTCCAGCTACCACAGCTATGGCAATAATTAAAGCCTCAAAGTTTACTGAAAAACATGAATATATTCAACCTGTTAGACTCCAGCAGTAACATTTATCTTTCTGATAATTCTTCCCCTCCTTCCCAGACACTTTTTCATCCCTATATACAAAAATCTTCACATGATTCCATTCAACTACCCCAGATACAATGCAATATACCACATTCAAATTTTGCTTTTATGCATAACCTACACCGAAGAGACATTAAGTAAAATCACATTTCTCATTCTGTTACTTCCCTACAAGTTACAAACAATTAAATATACTTCATTCAGTAAAGTAAAAATATTTTTAAATTGTTTTAAACAAAATTTAATTTTTTAAAAAGCACACGACTTAATTGAAGCAAAAAGTTTTTTTGAACCTATTAAAGTGCAGGAAAAGACTGTCAGTTTTCAGTCTGTATTCCTGTCTCCAGTACCTATTTCATCTGCTTAATATTCATGAAAACACCCAACACAATTAAGCCACTTTGCATTACACTGTTCTTTTTCACTTCACTCCAGTTAATAATCTGTCAACACATCTTATTCATATAAAATTGTAACTGGAAGCCAGTCATTTGTTTTTGACTTTGAAAGCTGCAATATTCACCTTCATTTTCAGCAACAGTGAACAACATTCATCTCTTAATTTTATTTGCTCAAAGAAAAAAATGTCATCACCACCACCTTCCAAGTTAATTAATTTTCCTGCTGTGTCCGTAGGGGACAGTTTCAATAAGACCATATAACCCCTTGGCATGTTGCTGCCTGTAATTTGTAAAAAATCTATTAAGGAAATGGATATTTGAGAGGTTTTTTGTTGTTGTTTTGGTTTGGGATTTTTTTCTACTTTTACTTGTTTTTGCTGAGAATGTGCTCCATTATGAAGTTTTCATTCTGTGTTTAAGCTACAGTCAATATAGAAACACAAATGGCACCCAAACCAGCAGCTATTTCCACAGCAGCAGTAAACTGCTGTGCAGAGCATCTTTAATATCAGCAGAAAAGAACATGTGTTTCTCTACTTTGCGTGTTTGAGTGTTACTTACTTCATAGCAGCTGATTGATGCTGTGGTTTGGATTTCTGGCTAAAACATGCTGATAACACACCAACATTTTGGTTTTTGCAGAACAGGCTTGAAGAGCACCAAAACAATTTTTTCCCCTCCCTTTCCCTCTGTTCCTCCCAGTGAGCAAGGGTGGACATAGGCAAGAGACTGGAGAGGTCAGGAGGGGATGCTGACAGAATAATTGACCCCCACTGGCCACAGGGGTGTTCTACACTGTATAATATCATGGCCAGTGATAAAATCTGAGGTAAAGGAAAAAGAAGTGGAGGGCGTAACTGGCTTCCAAGGGGAAAGCCAATTCCAATGGGAATTCATTGTTTGGGGACTGGCTGAGCACCAGTCTGCCTGTGGGGGGTGGTAAAAAAATCACCTTTTTTTTCCTCTCCCTCTTTTTCCTCCACCCATTAAACTGTCTTTATCTCAATCAAGGAGGTTTCTTGCTCTTGTTCTATTTTCTTCCTCCATCCCACAGGGGCCATGGGAGAGACTGAGGAAGCAAGCAGTTATAGGAGTACTTAGGTATTGGCAGGAGTCAACCCTCCATGCTTTCAGAAAGAAATCTGCTAAACGTTGTAGTAAGAGCCTTTACTATGACACTGCAAGCCCAGTTTTCTTAAAAGTGTACCTTATCACTGAAATTATATACCTACTGTACCCTAAACTCCAACGAAAGTCTAAACATAAATGCCTGTTCTCAGAAAACAAAGCACAAAACCATTCCATAAGAATAAAGAATTGATAAAGTTCACTCGTACTGTTCTATCTAGTCACCCTGTTTGCAGCAATTATTAAGTGGTAGTGTTCAGAAACCTGCATGTTCCACTTCAACAGCATTCTTCTCCTTCTGCTAGTCTAATTTAGACTACTGCATAATCTCTGTGCTAAGCATGGTAACTTTCTTCAGTCAACACAGTCACTGATAGTTCACCCCCACTCAGTCTTGTCCTTCAGCCTCCTGGTGTCCATGCACAAACACACAGAAAGCAGCAAGCCATTGCTCTGCTGGACTGAAACTGTACTCTTGATTCATATGAGAAGCTTTCCAATGTCTTAGGTGTTCTCTGTTCCAGTCTAGTCTGAATTTAGATCTGTACACACAGTATTGCAAAAACAGCTCCAAATATTTCACCCTGATGGCAGCATACACTCAGTGCTGTATTTTGTAGTAAAACATTCAAAGTAAATGGAAATAGAAGAACAATTAAACAATGCAGTACTACAACCTACAGCAGCACTATGCAGCTTCCTTTTTAACTTTATCTACATTGCCATTGGTAGCCACAGATTATGTTGTTATTTCAGTTGTTTGAGCAAAAACAGCAGTTAAGAATTTCTGTGTGATTCTGTTCCTGTGGTATTGGTTCACTTGTGCCACTGGAATATAATAAAAGAACTGTGGATCTAGCAAAATCATCCAACACTTTCAGAAATTTTAAAATGTTTTAATATTTTAAGATATTTTAAAATTTTTAAAATTCAGAAATTTTAAAACATGTTTTAAAGCCACTGGATTAGCATAACTACACTGGCTGTTCACAAAGAAACTTTAACACTGACTGTTTCTAAGTCCAGAAGATTAAAGATATGGCTCCAAATCATAACCACTGCCTCCTGCCCCTCCAAATAAGTCATCAGAAAACAGCTCTAGTGGTCTTACTTTAATCATAATCTTAAATAATTCTCTACAGCAAAAGGAAAATTAGTACCTACCCCAGCAAACTCCCCATCGAGCATTTGAGAGAGAACATAATGAAGATGATGGAAGAATACTTCTTA
This sequence comes from Acanthornis magna, assembly GCA_036785705.1. Classification (NCBI taxonomy): domain Eukaryota; kingdom Metazoa; phylum Chordata; class Aves; order Passeriformes; family Acanthizidae; genus Acanthornis; species Acanthornis magna. Next base: position 16,714,021 of record JAWUZG010000028.1, on the reverse strand, counting down.
CAGGGTAGTCAATACATGTGTTGTTGGTGTAACACCAAAGGCACTGTGCAAAAGAAACCAGAAAAAACCCAAATTATTTATCTTCAAAAACAGTTAAAAATGTAGGGCAAAAGACAGATTTCTTATGTGAATACAATACTGGAGAAATGGACGTGCTTTGTATTATAAAGCCTACAGAAGTCCTGGCACACTTTCTCAGTAAAATCTAAATTGAATTGTGAATAAAAACATTTCATAATTACAGGTAACACTAGCCTGAAAATATTTGGGAATATATTGAGGTACTCTGCATACTCGAGAGTAAAATGGCTTTGGGTTTAAAATTACTGAAATCAACAAGAAATATAAAATCAGACAGCCAACTACTCAGAATAGTCCTCGTCTCCTTAAGGAATAAAAATACACTTATAATCTTACTTCAGCCTTATATTTGATTATCAACTGAAAGAAATCAGTAAAGAATCCTCACAATTCTACAGGAGTTTTTGCTGCAAGGTAATGAATGATACAGCCTCATCCAATCTGTGTTGCAAAGTACATTCTTTACCGTAATTGGACATACTTACATCTTCGGGTATTTTTAAAATTTAAAGTTTTTATGTGGATTACAGTTAAAATACCAGCACAACATTTCTGCTTTTCAAGTCATCACTAAGCATCAGGCTTAGGTTTTGGTTTTCATCTGTTAAAATAAATACTTATTCAGAAGTCGTTTACCACCCAACTCAAACAGTGAAATAGTTTTGAGTAATGGTAATAGGACTCTTTGACAGAACATGTTTTTTTAGGATTCATTATAAAAAGAGCTCAACCAGGAACTATGCTTTATCTAACGGCACTATCAAGAACATCTCTGTCACACATCGTCAATTACACAAGACCTGTTATCTTGCTCCTAATGGGTTACAAAACATTAAGTACAAAGGAAACCACTTGTAGCAGGTTCTGCTTTCTTGAAAAGTGTGGATACAAGAAAACTGTATTAATATTTTGTAGTTGCTAGACTGTACAAGTTAAACATACCCATAATGAATAAAGACACATCAACAAAACAACCAAGGAAGTAGAACACACTTTGCAAAAACCATGCCCTTTTAATTAAGGATGTTAGATTGAGAATATGCTTTTTTTTGTTGTTGTTCAAGTATTTAATGGGAATTAACAGTTCAAAAATAAGAACTAATAGGGGGCATAATAAAAGTCATTGTTGAACTTTGAATGCAATGTTGACTCTGTTTTGAGAGGAAGATGGACTAGGTGGCTGATGAGGTCTCTTCTAACCCAAATGACTCTACACTATTGGTGACAACTGGGAGCCCAGAAAGGCCAACTGTATCACCCTGATAGAGACTCCTGCATTTAACTATTAAAAACTTGTCCAGCCCAAAAGACAACACCTGGCACAGCTACTGACTGGAGCAGGGGCTGAAGTACAAGAAAATATTTCAATTGACTCATTCCCAGTGCTAAAAGAATCTGACAATACACAATTACCAATACAATTCAATTTATATTTTTCCCTTAAAAATGCCAAAATATGCATAAGACAAGTAGGTCAGTTCAGATATTTCTCAATCTTCCCTAGTGAAAACGTTTTCCAGTACCACATGCAACTTAAAGACTGCTGAAATATTTCTTTTCAGTGCCATCTGAAGTTTGAATTTGAAATAATCTATCACTTCTGCTCTGGAGGGACTAACACCTTTCACATGCTTATCACAATCGTTATTGTAGAGCTAAAAATGTTTTCAGCAAAGAACAGAGAAACAAATTCTAATGTTTAAATGTCTGCCTTACTGCAATCTCATTGGAAATCTAAACTCACATAAGACTGAGTTTATTAGATGGACATTTAACTAAGTGCTACCCACAAAATGAGGATGGGTGTGGGGCAGCAACAACATCAGCTTGCTCAGCTGAGCTACGAAAGCCTTGAACACACACTGACACTGGAAGCCTGGATTTGGTCTGTCCTCTCCAGACAAAGCACAGAAACACCCTGGGTGACCAAATCCTGGAGCAACCCTGGCAAAGTGAAAGCACACTGGCATCACACGTGTCAGAGGGGAGCAGCACATCAGCTGACTCTATCGTTTAAATAAGAAACAAACAGCCAAAGAAATCCTAACGACTTAATCTCAAATTAAGTGGAAATTCTCATCAATCAAAAAAGATGTTAAAAAACGTACCGAAACATTTTTTAGACATTCTTCACAAGACGTCTGGGAAAAGGTTGAACATGCTACAAAAACAAACAAAACCAAAACATGCAGAGATTATACATTTCTTTTTATTCCACAAAGTCAAGCATTTCTCATAATACTTAGCATTTCTTTTTACTATTTCTAAATACAAGCAACAATTTTGACTGAAGTAATGAAATCTCAGTAATAACATTCCAGGAGAACGGCGGCAAACAGAGATAAAAAACATTTAAGTTCAACCTTAGACACAGTGAAACAATTCAAGCTTCCCTTAAACCTCAATTTGCTTTCTCTAAGAACAACAGTAACCCAAGAGCCTCCCCACATCTCTGCTGAAGTTCTAGAACTTCAGTCTAGGGAACATTCCAAAGTTTGCAGCTTTGGAAGCTTTGCAAAAGCTGAGCCTTGCCTAGGATTTATCCCCTTCCACAGGTATTAACTTTTTTCTGGGAGAAAAGAGTTTTTACAAGATAAAGCTCTCCAAATAATATGATTTTAAATAACAATAAAAAACACTTCCAAATATAGGACACTAAGTTAATTCACAATGACAATGTTAACAGAAGCCTGACAAGCTAAATTATGCAGAAGCACTTAATGCATGTTTTCTTCAAATTTAAAAAAAAACCATACTTAATGGTGTTCACATTTACTTTTTTTAGAAGTACTCTGTGTTTATCATCTTAAGACTAGTCTTTTTTTATCCATAACTCAGACATAATGTGTTGCCCACAGGACCATGTATATGCCATAGTCTTGACCTAAATGAACTACTTGAAAGATGAGGGGGAATCACCTTTCCTAGTCTGAACCTGGATTTTTCTTCCAGTAATCATAGTTCCTATGATAATTTTTATAGCATTTAATGAAATAATCTTTTTCTTATTTCAGCATACCACAAATACAAGGGAAAAAGATCTCCAAATCAAGAATCCAATTCTAACTTTAATGGAGCATTAGTCACAAGCAGTTACCAATTTGAGCTAAGTTACTTGTGAGACAACTATTTATTTCAATATTTTCTTTTCATAATTCAATATTAAATATTTCCAGCACTAATTCTTAATATTGAATGCATTTTATGTACCAGTAGATTTATCTTTAATTAATACAGTCATACAGAAAACTCCCTTATTAGTTCATCGGGTAACAAATTGTTACAGGTACCAATTAACAGCGTAAGACCGTATACCAATTAATGGAAAAATAACATGAGAAGCACGTTCAGAAACAGTTCTCAGTTTAAACTCAAAAACTTTCAAATGGAATTATTCAACACAGAGTACCACCACACTTATTATAAAAATACTTCATTACTTTTTCAGTGTGAGATTTAAAACACCCAAACAAACAAGCTTTCTGAACATAAATTAGCAGGGCCAATTTGCTTCTAGCTAGTTACCTCAAAAAGCTGGAGACTCCCTTTTCAAGCATAAACCCTTTCCTGAAGGAAATGAAACACCTTAAACTAGGATCTAGACACACCTGTCAAGGTGCACTTGAGATACCCTAATTTGACACCAGCCAATCTGACGTGCACCTTTTGTGGTCACATCTGTTCGTGGCAAACAAATCTGAAGCCGAGCTTCACCAACTGCCTGCCAAAAGCAGCTAAGAGATAAATGATTCGCACAGAACAGGGTGGGATGAGCATCTCCGTCAGCCTCTCCGGAGACACATTCCCCACCATCACCCAGGGCTGAGCAAACCCTGGCGACTCTGTGCTCTAGGATAACCCTGCTTGAGCAAGTGAGGTTGGACCAGGTGGCCACTGTGGTCCCTTCCAACCTGTCCCAGCCTGTGATTCTGTGACGGCTGTCTCCGTGCCGCAAAGCTCCCGACACGCCCCGGCCCTGCAGGCCGGCAAAGCCCAGCGCCATCACCGCGCCCCTCGGCCGGGAGCGGGCTGCTCCCCCCCGCTCCCCGGAACCAGCCCGCTCCGCGCCGGGGGGCGAGCACCACGGCAAGCCCCGAGCTCTCCGCAACTCTCCTGAAGGCGCTTCGGGCGCCGCTGGGCCGCTGCAGGCCTCGGGAGGAGCCTGTGCCCGTAGCCGCCACCGTGCCTCTCCACCCGTCTGAGGGCCGAGCGCGGACCCCAGGCAGGCCCGCCCGGGAAGGCCGCCCGGCCGCAGCCGGGGGAGGCAAGGGGAAAGGGAAGGGAGCGACGCCGCGCTGCCCGCCCCTCCTCACCCTGCGCCGGCGGAACCGTGGGGCGGATCTGCTCCAGCCCCGCCACGGCGCGGCCCCACAGCAGCGCCAGGCCCTGCAGCCACAGCGACCACCGCCGCGCCGCCTCCATGGCCGGGCCGGCACCGCCCGGGACCCCGCTCGCTCCGGGACCCGGCCCCGCGCAGGCGCCGCCAGCCCCGGGGCGGAGCGGGCTCGGGGCGGGCCCTGCCCGGCCGAAGGGCGGGGAAGGGGACGGTGTGGCCTTCCCTGCGCTGTGGGCGCGGTCTGGGGCCGGGCTGTGGCTGCCTGTCGTCCGCAGTCGTTGTAGGTTCAGATCTGACGCGCGCCGGGCGCTTTGCTGTCCCTCCTTCGTTTGATGTGACACTCTTTTTTCCTTCCTTTGCAGTGTGGACTTTCCGGTGCCCGTGAGGGCAAGGAGGTGGCGAGGATCCTGTGCCCTAGCTCCTGCGTGCTAGCTTCGTTTCCTTAGTGAGGATGTCCAGCAGCCTGCCAGAGCCAGCGGAGACAACAAAGACATCCGCAAGGCAGGGCTGGCCAGAGAAGGGAATAAAGAGATAGAGGCGAATTGAAAATTTGCCATGACCTTCTCCTTTAAAAGGACTAACGGGGTGTTGGTTTTGCATGGTGACCCACCTCTTAGGGCCTTTGGGAAGCATTTAGTACCTTTTCCAGTTCCCAGAATGCCCAGATCAGTCTGCAAGACACAACACAGGAACAAAAGAAAGACCACAAACCTTCTGAGATGGCATGGTAAGGACACCAGGACATTTTGGGCATCTCGGTGGCCCTAGACAGTTGTGGTTAGGCACCGAATAGAGTCCTTAATGGCCAATGAAGTGAGATACTTGTCATGCTGTGACAGCCAGCCTTGCTTTAATTAAATGATACTACTGCTGACCTTCATTAGCCTCTCTGTGACCTGTTCAGGAATGGGAAGTTTGATATTTGGCAATCCATAGCTGATGTACCAGTGTTGGTTTTGTTATTGCTCGAAGATTCTGCTTCAAGTAGGAAGCAAACACTCCTTCCAAGTATGGCACTGTTCCATCAGTGGTGACTCCAGCTGCTTGTGACCTCCCTTCTCAAACATTCCTATTTGAACCATTTTTTTATTACTCTTGTTTAATAAGGCCATTGTTGCTATAGGATGTATTGCAATTGGTTTGTGGGTATAGGGACAGCAGATCTGAGTTTTTGAGAGGCTTTTGTAAATACACTTGAGTCTTAACAAGAAAAGGAATGTTCTTCACAGTGCTTGACCTTGCCATCCTATCTATCTTTAGACACCTGATTCACCTTGCTGCAGAGATTAATCTCCCTAAAATCCCACACAGAAAAAGATGAGTAGCTCCAGGAAAAAGTTCAGAGCGAATTAGGGTAACTGCTAGTAACTGGTGGCTTAGGCCAGTGCATAAAATAGAGGGGATCAAACCTGAGTAAGGTGCCATTACCTTAAGTTTCAACCTGGGCGTTAAAAAATTATTTACATTTAATTTTGTCGATGTCATCTTTGGATTTTTGCCAGCAGAACTCAAGTCCCTGCTTCTTGGTCTTCAGGGATATTAGAAAAATAAAGCCAAAGTGTGGGTATGCAGGCTATATGGAGACAAAGATGTTTTTACCTGAGGCTAATGTAGGACAATACTGTCTCCTGACTACAGTATGCTTCAGCTGGCAGAATCTTTGAATGGTTTGGGTTGGAAGGGGACCTTTAAAGGTCATCTAGTTCCACGCCTCTGCAATGAGTAGGGACATCTGAAGACCAGGTTTTACCACGTATTCAAGTCTGTAAATCTTTATGCTTTGAAAACTTCTTTTTTTCTTGTTTCTTGAAGTCACTTGGAATGCGCTTTTGGGAGAGCAGAGAGACACAGGTGACAGACGAAGACTGCCAAAGATAAGGAACTGTTTACAAGTAATAATTCAATAGACTATAGCTAGGGAGGCATATGAAGATGTAAAAAGTCATGAGAGGCACAGGAAAAATGAACACAGAAGGACTTTTTTCTAATAGAAGACCTAGAGAGCATTGAACACCAATATCAAGTAGAAAACTGGAAAAAAAATGTACTTAGAAGAAAAGAAAAGGGCTTAAAGTTGTGAAACTCTGTATTTGGATATTAAGGACACTAAAAGTTTAGATTAGGCCAACAGTTTGGATTTTTTTCTATAAATATGTCTGTTAACAGTTATTAAATACCTCTGGTTCAGAAAGTCCCTGAACCACACTGCTTGAAGCTGTGTGCAGTTGCTGAGAAAGATGCATTATATGATTGCTTTATTCTGACATTCTTCCTTAGGCGTCTGTTGTTGACTGCCATTTTAAGTGAGATACTGAGATAAAAGTGCGCTTGAAATGACTTTATAGAGCTGTTCCTATTAATTTTCTTTTTCTTCAAAGTGTATGATATATTCTGCATGATTTTACTGAATTATGTTTGAGGCAAAGGGGAAATCCTTTAGCTAATTTTTTTGTATTTTAGTTTTGGATGGTTTTATATATTCAGTGAAGAGTGACTTCTCATAAAACAGCTCAAATTCCAAGCTTTCCAGAGTTTGTGATTTTTCCTTGAGTTGCTTCTAAAATGGTTATGTTAGAGGAAGTATTTAGCTGGAGCCAAGTGGGGGAGAATGAGAAAATAGAATTTTCTGAGAGTTCTTCAGAAGTATGGATATATCCATCTTCTCTGATTTAGTTTTATTATTCCTTTGGGAGAAAAAAACTCCATTCATATAATGTATGAACAGCTTTGGTAATTCTCTCATGGTAACTATTCCTACAGTAATGAAACACATTTTTTCTTGGTTAGGTAGCCGCTCCCTCAGCAGACATAAATTCCCAGGATGACAAGAAATAGTAATCTACTAAGAAACTGACTTTGGAACAAGCTGTATATATTAAGATTGCAAACAAAAATATAATCTCAGAACTTAAAACAGAATTTGATTTTTTTATAATTCCATATGTATTTCAAGTGATAAGGATTTTTTTGTCAGCTCTGTAGATTTTGCCTGGGGTTTTGAGCAGTGTTTCTACTCATGCATTTTCAGCATCACCTCTGGCCCCTTTTCCTCATCTCTGCTCCAGTTCCACCGTTGTGATAGAAGAGCTGACTGAGTCATTCACTGGGTATCTGAACAAAGAACAGAGTGGGCTGACAGAATCTTGTCTTCTTTTTTTAGCTTGTTTATTTTTCGCTATCACCAGTGCTAACAATCTCGAAGGTGACACATGGGTTACAAAGTCTGTGTGTGTTCAGTTGATTCCCTTAATGGCAGTATTACTTCCTCACTGTGATGGAGTTTACCTAGCTTGCAATATGTGTAAATAATTCAGCTGATAAGTCATGGAAGTGATTAGAATGTCACTTTTTTTTAACTTTTTTTTTTCCCCCTGTGTTGGGTTTATGAGCCTAGGTCCTGTTACAAGACATTTTACCACAGCAATACATTGTTCAAAAAGTTTGTTTTAGTTTGTGACTGGCTGGAGCATGTACATATCTTCAGGTTGCAATATGGTGTGTAATTAGATTACTGTTCCCACAAAAGGCGGTCTGTACTTCTGTCTCCCCGAATACTTGTTCTTGTATCTGAAAAGTGCTGTGGTACATGAACAAAAACATATTTGTAGTCCTATGGAGAACTGATGCAACTGGAAGTTAGTTTTTGGGTGAGATGAGTGATACCCTGCGGGGTTCCCTGAGCAGGGGACCAAATTCTTGTGCTGCACAGCAGAAGAGGAATTGTACCCCAGGAGCTTTTGTTTGTTTGTTTGATTTCTCAGTTGCAGGACCAGCTTAAATGTATGTTGGCTTCATATTAAGGCTTCATGGCATTGTTGAAGTCATGTGAGAGGGTACACGTGAGATCTAGTACTTTCTTAAAATACTAAGTGATTAAAAACCTACAGGGAGCAGATCTGCTGAATAAGGACATGCACCTTCATAAAGTCTTCCTTAAGAGTGTATTCAGATTTTAATAAAATGGTTTCTACAACTATCTTCTTAAAAATATTAATAATACTATTTTACAGAGCAAAATGTGCAGCCATGAGTTCAGGCTATTTCTCATGGTCAGATGCAGAAAATTAGATCTTCCAGGTCAAAGTTCACCTTCTGTCTTATAATAACCAATCTTCCGTAAATAAGCTTCTTTCTACTGAAACAGAACTCTTAGAGATCCTAATAATTAGAAATGGTAAGTGTCATAAACAATCTAGCTCCAGTCCTGCAAATACACAGGTACTAGATATTTGCAGGAATCGGAGCAGTGTGGTTTATTCAACATTTTTGTGGGTTTGCTATAAATGCAACAACCCAATTTCATTTTTCAGGCAAACCCTGGGATTAAACCGGAGATTAAGTTAAATGATATTAATAAATTCAGACATGATCAGCTGAATACTACTGGGACAGTTAAAGTAAGTCAGTCTTCTCAGCTGATGTGGGCCTGTGCTGTCATGGAAATAAGATTTGCGCCCACAGTGAGTTTTCACTTGCAAAGAGGTATCCTAGAGGAGTATACAGGATCAGTTCAGTGTCTCTGCTAAGGGTGGTGGTAGCAACTGATTTTCTTTGGTTTTCATTGCACAGTACTCAGGTGACCACACACAGGATTTAGGGAATAAACATACTTTTCAGGAGAGTAGCTGCGTAATTACTCAATTATCTTGTGGTTATACTGAGAGATAAAAATACTAGTCTCATCAAGAAAGGTATACAGTGAAAATTTTTGCTTTCTGACCTACATGTAACAGCTCCTCTTACTTGTAAAGATATTTTTTGGAAAGAAGTAGTTGAGAATAGCTTAATATGCACGGTTCTGCAGAATGGTTAATAGTACTGAATTTCAGTCAAATTGAATTATAGTCTGTTGTTAGATTTGTTGTAATACCACTAGCACCAAAATGATAAGCCAAGTGCTTCAAAACTTGTATTTCAAATCAAAATGTGCTGCCAGTCAAATCTGGCAGTCCATAAACAGCTGTTAACATTTAGTCCTCTCTAATGTTTCAAACAGGAGAGAGTAATGAATTTTGTAGTTTCATGTACCAAATTGATCACTCCTAGCAGGGCTAACTAATTTATTTTGAAAAGCACTGGACATATTTAGACAAAGACTAGTTGTTAAAAGCAGCATTTCTTCAATGGCAGGGCTGATTTAGTTTTTGGCTGAGCAGTGTTGCATAAAAATGCACAGAGTGTTCAAGAAAAATAGTGTCTGGGGCCTCGGCATAGGGTATTGCTGAGATCTCCCAAACAGGCTGGTTGGTTGCAGCCTGGTAGTGACAGGAGTCGCTGGATCAGGGACCTTAACTGCTTCTCTGCTCAATTCTCACATGCCAGCTGGCTCCTGATCCTGTGCGACTACTTCAGCATGTGCCTTATCCATTGTTGTAGAGTATTTTAAAGGAAAACATCTTGCTTATTAACTGCACAAGGACTGTCCTGTGTGGCCATGTCTGCATTTACAGGTAGTTTCTACAACTTACGTCCTACCTCCCTGCAATCCCATCAGTTCTGCAGCAGGAACCACCAGGAGAGTCTGAAAGGGCCAGATTCTTCACCCAGGATATTATGGGACAAATTCAGGTGTAGAAATTTGTCTTGGAACCAGCAGGAGCTGCCTGGGAGGAACGCTCAGGACTGTCTGAATTCCTTACCTGAAGATGTCTTGCCATAGTTAGTCAGATCCTATTATTGTGCAGGTGGGGAGGAGCCAAGTCTGTCACCTTGCCTTTGCTCATTGGAGTGTCTCTTCTGTGCAGGGACTAGCTGTGGAATTCCTGGAGCACCCAGGGAGATAATGAGTTTGGGGCACTGTGTGCACACACAGGGACACCCCTGAGACCCAGCTACATGACAATTACAAAAAAAGGACGGCTTGACTTTCATCCATATGTGTTACGCTAAACTCAAATACCACAGCTCTTGCCATGGCACCTCTGTAATTGAAAACTTTGCAGAACGGCATCCATCCAGCTGTGAAATAAAATAGGCAGCTCGTGATTTCCTGTGGGTCTTTGCTGAGGTTTAACCGGGCACAGGCTTTTCGCTAGGAACAGGAAAGCCGCCACACCAAATTTAAAGTGCCACGCAGATCATGCTGTTTTGCTTTGTGCTGTTTAAAATTGCTGTTGCTCTCTAGAGAAATCTGTTTCCAAGATTCTGCTCCTTTCTCCAGAATGAATTAATGTAATGATACTTAATTGCATGTTTTGTATTTATCATTGACTCTGCTGTATTAAGTCTTGCCTCACTCATAGCTGGGCAAGAGAGACATTGTAGCAGTACAGTCACTTGGAGTAAGATCAACCAGAGAGTCACAAAACAAAACAGCTCAACAAAATAAGGGTTCTGTTGCATTCCAGAAATTAACTCCATTTAAGCTATTGGTTTGACATACTGACAGATAATATCCCTTGGCTGTTATTTCCCAGGCCTTATCTAACATCTGAAAGACTTCTGTTGTCAAAAACTGGTAAAAATCAGCTAATGTTTCAATGCCAAAGTATGGGATAATTATTTACCCACACAGCTGCTCTTATTTAGTCCATTTTCTAAACTGTGAGGGGACCAGATTTTCTCTTGGCTTTTCACAATCTGTATCATATGAGTGAACAGACTGTTTCAGTTGGACATCGGATCTTTTTCCTTAATACTGTGTATTTCCTGTGCTTGTCAGCACTTCAACTTTTCTTCCCCCTGCTGCAGACTTGGATTTGGTTCAGAATACTGTATAGCTATGTAAAAACCGTAGTACTGAGATCTCATATATCTCTGTTCTGATTATTTTCAATGCAAAGTGCTAATATAATTTGCTTCTTGGATCAACTTAAGTAATTCAAGAATCCTAGTATCAAGACATCCTGCTGTAGTTTTGGTCTGTCTTCCTCTCTCCATCACTTTAATTCAGACCAATTAAGAAATAGTATCTGTGTCTAATTATTGTCCAGGAATTTTGTGCAATACCAATTCTACACCATCACAGGAAAGGAATCCCTTCTTCTGTAATATGCAATATAAAATTCCCAGCTCTATATAAAAATGGGAATGCATCATTCCAGCACACATCCCCAAATTGCCTCTACCTGGAATTTTAACTTTAGCAAGTACTTTTATCTTGCTCCTTTGAAGAAATTAAGATACAGAGAAGATAATGTTACTGATACCCTGCTTAGTTTCACAATATAGACTTACCTGTATTAACCAAAACAGTAGTTAAACTGTTTGAGAAAGTAGTAGCATTACATATGTTCCTGTGAACACAGCATCCTGTCCAAATGTCCTTGCTTGTGCTACTGAAGAGTGATGATGGGAGTCTGGGAGTTTACGAATGTCTGCTTTTACATCCCAGACATTTCCAACACAACTTTGATCAAATCCTTGTTTTGATTTACAGGTAATTTCTCGACAGTGGGTGACAGACTTGTTTATAGGTGGATCATATACTGAGTGGGGATGTCCAAATTTCTGATATTTTTGTCCATGCCTGTGCCAAGGGAAAAGGAAATCCTGCCTTCTCCTACATTATCCCTTCTTATGTTCAGCCAGAGTTGTGCACTTTGGACAAGTGATAAGAGACACGACAGGTAGAGTAGTTGGACACAGATAATATTTTGAGGAAATATAGTAATAATTTAAAGCTGTAGAGGAAACTTTAAGAGCTCAAGAAAATAAACTGATAGCTTTCTGCCATTAGGAACTTGTGTTTATTCCTGTTAGGAGAAAGATGTGACAGCAGGGCCAGAAATAAACCCAAGAAAATGTGCTGAATTACTACAGTAGCAGATAATAACAAAATGAAATGCAAAACATTGTAAAAATAGCTGTAAGAAAAATATTTTCCAGAACCAACTCAGGAAGCAATTTTAGTTTGCTAATTTACAATAATATTCAAGCAAATCTAAGCTTGTGCTATCTATGACAGACCATACAGAAGCTTCTACAGCTCCTTATGCCATCTCTGGTGCTCTACTAAAATAATGAGACAACACCTGAGTTCTTGTCCTGTAAAAAATGGTTCCTGGAGGGCTGCTGTGAACTTCTGGACCCAGAGAACTGACTTGCCCATGCTAAGAAAGCAGAAGGACCATGGAATTCTTTTGGGAATTAAGCCACCCATGAAACAAAGACAGTTATGTTGAACAGAAAGGCTCTTAGAAGAAAGGGACAATTTTCTAGGGACAGAAATTGTCAGAGGCAACCTTTCTTCTCAGGAAATGGTAATTTACTTGGCTGACTTGAGAGTCAAACAAAAGCTGCAAGGTTTTAGTACTTTTGTATGCACACACAAGAAGCTCAGAGGCATATTTTATCAAATCACATTGTTTTCATGTTATCTGTCTAATAAGACCCTTTTGAGTTCTTTTAGTGTGTTTCAAACCAAAAAGTCCTTGTGATGTGTTTGAATCTTACCGTGGGTGGTGAAATCCACTCTGAGCAAATTCTGTTCTGCCAAGTGTTCAAGATCTTCTCTAGCAGCTGTAAGTAGATTAGTGCTGAGAGCCTGAGAGAATTACAGCTCCCAGAGGACTTCTCAAGTGAGGCACACAGGCATCAGCCGCCAAGATTAGTGGTTCTCAGGGTTCTCATAACTCCTTGGCTAATTAAGGTGCAGCCACACAGCATTTGAAAGTGTACATGCAAACTAACTGGGACTGCTGTAGCTTAATGAATGATGAACTCTGTAACAGCTGACACAAGAACTGCTCAAAGCCCCACCAGCATCTCAGCTAAGACACAGTACCAGAAACCTCATGTTGTGGCTGCCAGTATCCCAGTGTGCCACCAAAATTGCAGAGCCAGCTCTTTCCCAGTTGTTCAGCTGACTCTCCCAAGTACTTGCAAGGGAAATGTCCTCACCTCTGCAGCTGTGGAGGTCCACAGCATTTGGTCAGAGTTGCAGGTAACAAGTCAGTCTGAAGGTGCCCCCACCACGAGCCTAACAAAGAGCAGAAAGGTGAATATGGTTTTTTGATGACTGGGCTTGTATTCTCAAGGCCTTCCCTGAGAGATGTATAATTCAATCAGGCAGAATAGGCAGCAACAGAAGGCAGCTAAATTTGTGCAGTCTGACTTATCTGAAGCTGTGCTGTAAAAAATATGCCCTCCACTAAGACCATTTTGTGAGAATGCAATTCCTTGTCAGTTGCTTCCTGAGATGATAGTTTTGCCTGGAGATTCAGCCTATTATGGAACACCTTAGCACAACAACAGAAAGAGGCTGAGCATTTTATTCTTGCTGACTTGATTAAAGAGTCAAAACAATGAAATAATAGTAACCCATGGTGCTGAGTCTCTAAAGATAACACTAAACCATTCACATCTCACCTATAAGCTGATGTAAATACCTTACTATCTGGCACTATTAATCTACTAAAAATTAGTTCTTTTCCTTACTAATATAGTTATCAGTTGAGATTTCTGCATACATACATAGTTTAAAGCAGTGTGATATTCAAATTCAACAGAATTCAACTCCTTTTTGTGCTTCCTTACCTTTCTTTTTTGCCTACCATCTGAGCGAATTAGGCTGAAATGAAAGGAACAAAGGAACAAACTTTGAAATGTTTTGACATAAGATTTTTTTTGCCTTGCTAATAAATGTTCAATGTTTTTTCTCCAAATGCAGCTCTTTTCAACAACTTATAAACACAAACCACCTTAAACTTTTTTTCAAATTAACAGTCTTTCTTATGCAAATTGCTCACTGAGAAAACAAACGTATAAAAGTAAGGCTTCACAAAGAATCTTGCCATCTTGCCCTTCTTCCACTCATATTCCCACTGCCTCCTGTGTGTTGGCAGTAGAGCTTGTGACCAGGAGGCAGATCAGATTAGCCACCTGGGGGGCTGAAAACTATATAAGCAGAGAAGATAAATAGCAAAGGAGTAATAAGACATGATTTCATCTTCTGGTAGCAGACTATACTTATATCTGCTTAAGCCCATCAAAAAAATGACATGCTGAAGTCTTTTGAAGTGTCTGCAGTAACTTAAGATAGATCCAGGACTTGTTTTAGGAAACAACTTATTTTTGACAAAACTGCTAGTATTTTTTAAACTCCAATGTGAATTTGTAAATGATCTTACACATTTGCTTGTTGTTGTGGCTTTGGCAAGAAAAGTAGCACAGTACCAATGGTTACAGACCCTCTGATGGTGGAAGGTCTGTAATATGGGGTGATTAGATTACAGAGAGACTGGAGAGCACCAAGCTTTGGTGCTGAAATGTCAGCAGTGATGGCTACACAGCAGCTTCTGGCATGGCATAAAGCTAGGAAGTGGTACTGAGCACTAGGAGCAACATCTGTGGTCCCCAAGGACACATACTGCCTGAGCAGTACTTGCACACTGCATTTGCAAAGTTTGCTTTTATTCTTCTGGGAGTCCTGGATGTCAAGTAAAGCTTATTTAAATACTTAGGGCTTTAGTTACATATTTTTCTCTTTGCTGGAACAGAAACTAGGACAGCAACCAAGCTCTTGGAAGTCCAGCTGTCTGGTCTCTCTCCTCAAAACACCTGTACCCTACAGCTCACCACAATTTCTACTACCCTGTTCTCAGGCTTTACATCTCCTTGCAGCTGCCACACCCAGAAGACAAGGTCCCCATACAGAGCAACCTAACACCTGAGTAACCAAACGGATTGTTTGCAAAAGAGACAAAAAGCAGTTTGAAAGCAGCAAAGACATCCTCTGATGAGGCCTCTGTATTTCCCTCTTGATGAATATTGATGCAGCACTGGAACAAAAAACATACAGAAAAGCTGATACTGCTTCTGAGGTGTGCTACCTGCTCAGTAGACACACGAAGGGCTAAGTAACATTACACACCTGATTTAACAACATGCGAACTCAGGTTGTGAAATAAAACAAGGAAAAAACTGCCAAGTTATTTGTTTCCAATGTGCACAAATATTTGGGGTAGTTTTTTAGGAATTTTAATATAAAAAAATTGAGGAACTCTCACATTTTGGGAGAAACTGCGTTTTCTGCATCCCAGTATTTATGTCAACATCCAACCAGCCCCTAGGTTTATACCAGCTCATGGAGATAGGAGGCCTGTCTGCAACAGACAGCAAAGGAGGAAATTAACCCACCAAAGCAGAGATTATAAAATCATTTTTCCGCCCACTCAAATGAGTTGTGGTACTGACAACTGCTTTTTACTGTGCCTACTCCGCAAGAACAGTTCTCATACAAATTATTCCCCAAAAGAAATAAAAACCCCAATCTCCTAGAATGTCAGTTGAGAAGACTAGAAATCCAGAGGAATTACCAGCAAGTCTTGCTCTATTCTGCAAAATAATTCAGGTGTTGTGAACTTGTACTATGGTACCAACATTTTTAACACTCAAAGGGTTTTTGTATTTCGCCCCTCAACAATGGGGAAAGGCTCAGTACTGAGTCACCATAACACTGCTGAGCTGTAGCAGCCAGGAGCAGCCCACAACAGAAGTGACGCATAAAGAACCACTGCCATCCTTCTGGATTGCCACAAGTCCCTGGGATGCCCAAACAACTCTCACAGCTCAGGAGGCAGCATATTCTCCAGCTGACAGTACATCCAGCACAGCAGAGGGGAGGGCAGGAGGACGGCTTATTCCCCCTTTCAGAAGGGTTTGGTTTGGGTTTTTTGGTGCTTTTAAAAATTATTTTGTTTTGCTTAAAGCAGGAATCCTGTAAAATAGGCAGCTAAAATGCAGTACACATTTTAAACCTGCTAAGGCATCTGAAATGGTCTGGTGATCAGTATCGAAAGGTAAAGTTTTTCATATTCCAGGAGCTACTGTTTTCCGCAAAATTAATCAAAATAAACTGCATCTGTATGAGACTCTTTTATTAAAAATACATATTTTCTGTTTTACATAAAAAGAACCAACACTGTAACTAAACACAAAGTTAGACAGGAACTACTTGAAAAAATACAGGTTCCTGTAATCCCAGAGCACCCAACCTTTGACTGCACGAGTTAGAAATTAAAATCTTTCAAGACCCAGAGGGCTTGTCCTGCACACAGCAGTGCCCAGGAAGGTGCAGCTGGTCAGAGGCAGGGGGGGCTAACTGCTCCCCAGAGGCTGTTCCCTGACAGGCACACTTGCAGGATACATGTGTTCTCACCAAATCCAGGGAGGCCTGTCACTCCCCAGCCCTGGTGCTGGGCACGATGGCAACCTTAGCAAAAAAAAAAGTTCGCACTCTGCTCAAGTGTCATGGGTTGGCCACCTCTTTCTGTAACAAAGGAAATACAGCACAGCACTTCCAGTTAATTCACTTAGGATCCAGCAGAAAGTCACATTAACAGCGCTGATGAAAGGAAACCAGCCGTGCTTCGGTGATAGAACGTGATGCAAAGTCTTTTTGCTAACTGAAACCTATGCTGGAATCCATGATCTTCTGGAGCCCCACCTTTCATAACTCATTCATCTCTGACATTTGGAAAGACACAATTTTCAAAGCAACAAGTTATCAGCTTAGGCAGCAGCAAATACTAATTGAAAGTTCTGTGCATAAAAATCAAAGTCAGAATACAAAAGAGCTGTCAGAGGCATCCTCTATTAAAGTGCACAGAAAACAACACTGGCTAAACTTATATTCTTGTAGAAAGCAACAGTTTGCCAGGCTGTCATTCTTGTTCTGGAGATGCTGAAAATTCAGCTCCTTTTTAAGTCACCAAGAGACATATTCATCATCTCTCAAAAATGATCAAAATGCTTTGCAGATTCAGGCTCAAAGAGCATATCAGACACTGACTGTAACATTTACTGGCCAACTCATAACGGAAGCAAGGCACAAAGAAGAAAAGACACTGAAGTGATGCGAAGCAAGATAACGTGAAATCACAAACCAGTGGTCCCCTTGCTTTGACCTTACAAAGCATCTAAGGATATGGGCAGCTAAACCACCACCAGTGTTGGACAACCAGAGTAACAGTAAAGCAAAGTTCAGTTCTGAAGAAAAAAAAACTGGCTTGCATGTCATTACACATGTTCTAATGCCATGCAAGTCGTGATCTGATTATAAAACATACTTCATACTCTCCTACCATGTAAACCAGAGAGTATTAAATTCATGTTTAGGCCTTTGGAGGTTTATCTCTTTACGTATTCTTGTCTACAGTAAGTCTCCTTAAGACTTCCGTTTAATCAAGCACTCTGTCTTAAAGGCCTGTCACTTTACTGACTATGCTGGGAATTTATGATGGAGATCAGCTTCCTCCCTCAGTCCTCTGAAGACCGAGATCTACCAGCCAAAATACAATCCTTCTTTACATACTATGTTTTCACAGATTTTAGATTTCCTTCTTTACATCCTTCTTTAGAATCCTGCTCTACATACTATGTTTTCATAGATTTTAACAGAATAAGGTTTGCCCAGCACAGTACTTGTTTCTATTTCTAACACCTAGAGGAGGAAACTAAATTGTTTTCAGGACCTTGGATGAATTTTCTGAACTGGAATTAAAGAAGTCAATTTGATTTTTTTAGAAAAATGAATTTATTCTGGGATTAATGAAATGCAAATATCCACTAAGCTCCAGAACGCCACCAATCAAAACAACTTTCCTTCCTGGGATGACATCTTAAACATAAGATCTCAATTTACCAAAACCTGAGAGAATCAAATACTTGTGTTAATTATAGCACACTTCAACTCACTGTCATCAAATTTCGAGTAATTTCAAAGCCCATATTGAAGAGCTTTGATCCTTAGGGCTCACCTGCCACTCCGCATTTTAGAAGGCAAAAAGTGATTTAAAGACATCCCAGGTGGGGAATAGACAATCCCTCCTCATCCTTGTAGAACTACAAGGTGAAGCTCACAAGTTACTCAAAATCTCATCTTACGGAAAATAGGAATAGGAAACTTTCTGCATTTATGAGGTGGCAGCAGGGGAAATAACTGGATTTTAAAACAGCTGAATATGAAAGGTGTTGAAGAACAAGGCTGAAAAGGTTAAGTCTTAATCAGTAATGAAATAAGCTACAGCATGACAAGTCCATCAACCATAAAGATCAACTCTGAAAAACACACAAGCTCATTGTTTCTTCTATATACACTTTAAAAAAAATCTAGATTAAAAAATCTCTCCTCAGGGTTATAATTCCCATTTTAGAGAGATGTTGGTGCAGCTTGTATACAGTGTTTCAAAAGAATCTTTCAAAGCCGTCAGAATTCTTTATGATTTTCCTAATCCTTTTTGCAGTGAGTGACATTTCTCTCCAGAACTGAACACTTTATATCCTACTTGAAAATCCATTTTTAAGAAGGCCTTCAAATAAAACATTCAAGGTTCTAACCAGAATTGTTAAATACTAATGTTTTTTGTTTTAATCACAAAATACATCTAGTGAATTTGCTAACTTAGTAAAAAAAAGACTAGAAATAAAATTCACAAAAATTTCTAGCCTCCACTAATTCACAAAATGCTATTACAGCAGAGAAAAACATTCTTAGTTAAATCAGTTTTATTCCTTCTGATAGCTATTTTGAAAAAAAGGGTAATTTGGCACTAATTCTGCTATGGAAGTTCCTAAGAAAGTATCTGTTTCTGTATACAGTGGAAAACAACAGTGCACAGAACTGAATTAGTCTACCAAACACCCTTTTCAGACATCACATATTACAATATATGTGTCTGAATGAACAAGAAACTCAGTGAATCGCCTAAACCCAGTTCCACTGCCTGCATCTGGACAATGCATGGGTCTTACAGCGGGATCAGAATCTAGGAATAGCTTATCAAATTTCAGAGGTTCAAACCTCTGTTGATGTCAGTAACCAAAAGGATGGATACATACTATTGTTAGTGTACTGTTAGTGTACTGTTCCAGCATTAGCAGCAACTTTGACTGTAGTGAGTTCGGAGTCAAAAAAAAACAAACAAAAAAAAAGAAAGGTGGTCAGGAAGTAACAAACAGACCAGAACAGCAACATACTTGCTGAACTCGGGCCTCCATGGCTTTGAGCCTTGGGAAACTTCACCTTACAAAGGATTATGCTCAGTGTAGAGCAGCACAGAGAATCAAGCCTGCAATTTTCATGGCTTGAATGAGCACATGAACTTGGCTTCCAAGACTTTGTCTCCTTAAGATGAATGTGTCACAACAGGAATGTCAATTTCTACGGCAGAGAGGCGAGAACGTGCGGAGTATGGCTGAGAGGCATAGCTGTGCATGCTGGGGGCATGGGAATACAGGGGCTGCCAGAAAGGAGAAGGGAGACTTTTGCATGCACAGTACCACAGGAACAGCAGGATGGAAGTGAAGAACAGACCACCAGCACTGGCAATGGCAATAAATACAGAGATGTCAAAGCTAAAGACAGGCTCGTATTTTCTGTTCAGATAATTGTTATAAAAAATGACCCAGATGGACGGAGTGAGACAAATGGCACAGGCAAGCAGGAACAAGAGGCCGGCCACGAGATGGCAGCCCGCACTGTTTACCAGGCACTTGGCCAGTTTGACGTTTGGCACGCTCGATACAAAGGCCGTGTTGCACATGCCAATCATGCAGAGGAAAAGAGCTGAGACAGCAGTAAACATACTCAGAGGAAGGGCAAACTGAAGAACACGCAAATCCAGCTGATCGACAGCCGTGTACCACTGTGGGTCATAGATCACACAGTCTCTGCTCCCATCAAAGCGCGCGCACTTAATCCAGAGTCCGGTGTAAACGGTCACATTCCTCTCATTCTTGTTGTATGTGTACAGTCTCATTTGCCTCCAGTTGGGAAGCAGAACTGCTGCAAGGAGTCCAGCTACGGAGGCTGTTCCACTGAGGAAGGCCAGGACGGTCGCTGCATGAACATCCCGGCAGCCCATATTTGCCCACAGAAGCTGTTTTCCTGCAATTAAGAAGAAAAATATAAAAGAAAATCTTGGACGCAGGACTAACTACAGTTGAATTGTGCCAGGTTAATAAACTTATATGACAGCTGGTAGGCACTAACTCTCTGGCACCTTCTTCGTCTGACACACTTAAGACAGTGGTAACACTACCACATTCACGCTTTAATGAAACGTCAGATTATTTCACAGACTGTTATGACTTTTCAGCTGACAGACTGCTAAAGTTGCTGTGTTCAAGACGAAAAAGAAGCGCACTTGAATGTGTGAGTCTACACAGCCTTTCTCCTTGTGTCACTGCATGGACTTTGTTACACAGTCCAGGTGAAGAAAGTGAAACACTGAGGATTTAAGCTCACCTGTCCTCAACTGGCAGCTCCCTGTCTTTAGCCCAGATATCATATCAGAGTTCATGCTCAGTCCTACCATGCTGCTTCGTGAGTAAATGGGAGTTGCTTCAAATCTACATCATTAGACTGGCAAGGAATGCATATGTAGGCAGTTATACACATTTTATATAGGCCAAACTGTTGACGAGAGCTGTGAGATTGTGGCGGAGGCTCTGCTGAGTAATTTACTATGAATTTTTCAACAGCAGCTACCAGTTCTCATACACTACTTCTGCCTTTCAGAATCATTCACCCTAGAGTGTACTTGAAGCTGGGCAGTAAGAATTATAGTAGCTAAAAATGAACAAATACTTTGCAAATTCTCACTGAATGCCATTCAGTTATAAAATGAAATTTCTCCTGAAATTTCTTCCAAATCATTATACTGCAATGTGCATAGTTGTCTAAAGTCATAAACTGATTCCATAAGTACCAGAAATTCTACTTAATGCGTATACAAGTAGCTGGGTATCTGTATCACAGAAAGGTTACAGACATGGTTGCAAACAAAAAGGCAACTGGATCTGATCCCTCACTCTCCTATATGTGCAAATATCCAGTGACCAGGGAGCTCCAGTATTCACATAAGGAATTCCCACATACACTGGAAACACAATAAAGGCATTATCAAGTCATATAGCTAGCCAGCATTCTCTTGATGTATAGACAGATAAATTAAGTCTAATTTGCTTTCTAAGAAACCATTAGGCAGTTTTTTTATGCCATCTCACCCTGAATAATTGCAGTGGAATATGGGCACCATTTAAATGCTGATCACAGTCTTCTAAAGAGCACTGGTGGAAAGAAATAATGACAACCACATTTATGCTAAAAACTACCTTATTTGTCAAAAAGATAGCATTATATTGTTGCTAAGGATAGCTGAGCGTGGGTAAGCTACTCTTCTCATGGCAGCAAACTTCTCAGATGGTGAGTCATTAACAGGATACCCCCTAGGTAGGGGTACCAGAGAATTATTTCCATCATGATTGTTTTAATATTATGCTTAACCCTAGCTTCAGTAAGGTCAACACAGTCAACTTGCAAGAAAACGGAACTGTAACAAATGAACTTGAGGGGGAAATCTACTATAGCATCAAATTTTGTTCTCAAGCTCGATGCTTTTGCTCTTCCATAAAGAGCTTGCCTTTACCCAGATAAAACTTCCATGCAGACAGGGCATACTCCAAGACAGAGCTATACGAGAACCAGCTAGAATAAACACATGACTGACCATTTTCAGAAACTGGCTGTTTCTGAAAATTCATTTGCAGTAGAAGATTACTACAAATAGGCAAGTTATCCACGATCCCTTCCATCGGGGAGACCTATCCTATCTTACAAATACTGCTGGCTTTATGACTGTAACTATAGCTTCAGATCACTGATGACAGTAACAAAACAGGTGGTGTCTTAATTAAGATGGCTCCAGTGTACTTACCAGCAGTGTCCCCAAATCAAGAGAAACCTTAGCAACTTCTCTAAGTAGGAAAAAAGGTGTTACTGGATCTAAGAAACAGAACAAAGAAAGAATCAACATCAGAGTTGCTTCATGCAATTTCAGCAACAGCATTTACATTGCAATTCAGGAATTAGGAATATCAGATATGTTTGCATTAGGCCAACTTCATCACCTTCTACAATTTCCTCTTATTTAAAAAACAAAATGCAAACTACTCTTTTTTTTCCTTTCTTTCTTCATTTCTTTTTCTCCAGAGCTTATTCTCTATTCATCTCAACAAATAAGAAAGATGCAAAAAATTGCCTTTCTTATGGGTGTTCCAAGACACAGAGTTTGCATCCTGAATTTTACGTTTCTAGCAAAAATCCACAAGAAGTCACACAGAATGATTATTTCAGATGTTAGGTTCAAGGCTGCTCTTAAACAGCAGTAAGGAAAGGGTGCAATGATTATTTAATGTCAGAAAAAAAAATACAGGCTCTAAATTGTTTATATACTTGTGGTTCTCTATTTCTTCCTGCCTTCTACACGAAGGTTTCAAGGAAATGGGAGAAAGACAGGAAATACTGGTAATGCCTTTTCAATGGCCATCCAGCTTTTCCAGAGGAAAAGAACCTCCTGTGGATTTTCTACACCCACATCTAAGTCCCAAGATCAGCTCTGCAGGTCATAATAGGTAAATCACTTTACTACTGGACAGCATCAGATCTCCAAGTATGTTAATATGTGGCTGTTAAAAGCTACAACCTAAAGGTGAGTTTGTTGGGCAAACACATACAGAGTTTACTCTAAACTACCCATATCAAACCCTGAAATATTATAAAATTCATAAAATTAATAGGCTCCACCATCTACAACAACATCAAAGAAATTCTTCTATCAAACTATCTAGGCAAGAAAGAGACCTCGCAACACAGTCACAAACCCTGATTTTTTCACTAAATGAGAAAGAGGGCTTCAGATTTGGAAATTTATTAATACAAATGCTATTGCATATAAGACACAAAAATCCAGACACACAGCTTGGAGCAGCAGCTTTTGTTCACTAACATTACTGACTAATTTTCAAGCTTTCTGTGCACTTTGCAGCTGAAGCCAAGATAAACACACGGACCTCCCTCTGCAGGTTCACACCCATGAACCACAACAACATAATTAAGTAGAAAATTAGTACAGGCAAACAAAGCTGTCAAAGGGAGCTGTGCCCAGCCCAGGAGTCCCTCCCATTAAATGATGAAACCTCTGTTGTAATAAACAGATACAGAGCAGCTATGGAATATTCTGCAATATCCAACTCAGAAAGAAGCCCTCCATTTCTGCAGACATGGAGTTTCTTTTGGTTTTCTCTTCCTCTCTTTAGCCCATCTGATTTTATTGTCTGTCCCTGGTGATGTTGAACAACTAGGGACCTCAGCCACTTCCGAACTAGTCGTCCACGGGAAGAAAGCACACTTTAGCCAGATAAAACCCTGCCGTGCCTTAGATTCTTGGCTTCAGCATCTCCCATCCCAAGGATTTTACAGCTGTACTGTGCAAGGCTCTTATATCTGATCCACAGAAGTTACCAGTCCTAATAGCACTTCAGGGGCAGATTTTACCTCTTGTTCTAAATATCCATGTTGCTGTAAGAACAAATGTTGGCTGAAGCTGGTTAAAATCTGGTAAATCATTAAAGGCCTACAAGATTTTAAAAAATGAAACAAAGAAGACAAAAGAGACATTTACTATTGGCATAATTCATGAATGAGTAAAACCAGCTCTGTTCCCTTGCATGGCCTTGAGAAGACCACGGTCTGGGAACCATCACTGTTTTGTAAAGCCCTACAGGAGAGAGGTCAAAGTATAATTTATCAACACAATTTATAAATAAACGGATTGTCTAACTATTCACAACAGCATTAGCAGTTTAAAATGTATTATGAGTTTGGCTACCAGAAACTGGAGGCCTAAAGCTCTCCAGTGTCAAGGGATTGTTTCAGAACCAGTGGCACCCGGGTTTTTTTTGTTTTTGGTTTTTTTTTTTTGTTTGTTTTTGTTTTTTTTTGTTTTTTGTTTTTTTTTTTTTTTTTTTTTTTTTTAAATTTTTTTTTAAATTCTGGGAATCACTCATGCAATTCCACGTTCTATAAAACTGCTTTTAATATTAAATCTAGGGGTACCGGGTTAGAATTAACGATCCTAGCTAACAGCTTAGGACTTCCAAGAAAGACTTGGAGCACAGGAAATTGTTTTACCGACTGAATTGGAAAGAGCAGCTGACGCACGGAGAGAACACACAGCGTCCCCCGGGAAGCACCGCCGACCCCCGCCCGCGAGAGCGCTCGGAGCCTGCCGCACTGCGACCCCGGAGTCGCAGGGGAGCAGGAGGAAGCGCGAAGTGCCGCCGGGACCGGGATCACCCTCCCGGCGGCGGGCGGAGCGCCGTGCCGGGCCGTGCCCACCCCGCCGCGGCCGCTCACCTTGCTGCCGCACCGAGGGGCCACGGGCGCCGCGGCGCCGCCGCTCCCGCCGCGCTGAGGGGAGGCCGCGGCCGCGCGGGGCCTTGTGGGACGGGACGGCGGCGCCGGCGCACTGCGGGCCCGGCCCCGCGCACCACACCTCCCGGCGGCCCTGCCGCGCCGCTCGCCCCGGGCTCCCCGGCTCACAGCAGGGGAGTCCAGTAGTCACCCGAAAAACGGGGCTGAAAGAGCCGATGCTCCAAAACACATTCCCCCAATATGCCAGCTGACCGCAGGTCACAGGAACCTGACTACGGCAGGCAGCTACGGCCCACAGCGGCCAGCTTCAGTCAAGCCATGCTGGCTCTAAGTCCAAACATACCCCCACTTTACGTGTGAGGTGAAACCCGGTGTTCACAAAGTCCGGGGGAAAAAAAGTTACTTTCAGCTATGAAACAGCCTGGAGAAAAGGAGGCTCAGTAGTGATGTTATCACTCTGTAACTCCCTGAAAGCAGGCTGGAGCCAGGTGGGGCTCGGTCTCTTATCCAAGGCCCCAGGATGAGAGGACATGGCCTCAATCTGCCACGGCAGATTGAAATTTGACATCATGAGGAACTTCCTCACAGAAAGGGTAATGGGCTGCCCAGGGAGGTGGAGGGCAGAGGTGTTTCAGCAAAGAGTGGATGTGGCACTGAACGCCATGGTCTAGCTCACAAGGCAGTGTTCAATCATCGGTTGGACTCAAATCTCAAGGGTCTTTCCCAACCTAATTGATTCTGCAATTCTGTAAAATGGAGCATCAAAAATTATTGACAGCCAATACCTAGCTTTAGTGAAAACATATTAGCCCCAAACACAGTAAAATTAGAGGAAAACCACAATAAGAACCAATACCAAATGCATTATGAGAAAGTATACCTTTCTTCCCAGTGACTGCTTTAACAAAATTTAAAGAAGCAGGGTATGATACATACATTACAAAACAAAATTAGACAAAACTAAGAAGCCTTTGATGTATTCAGTCTTATTTTGCTTTACAATCAATTTAATAGCTTTAAAGTAGAAAACACCCTGACAATAAAGGACTTCAAATTAATTTTTTAAAGTAAAATGTAAGTGTGCCTTCTTGTAATACAAAATCTAGAATACTAAATATTCCCAAAAATGTATAGTTCTGTTGAGACGCAGTCATTTCCTTCACCAAAATGTAACAAACCCAACTCCATTAAAGGAGGGAATCACAAATTAAGCATGGGAATTTGGAATCAGGATTTACACAACTAAGATGACTACAGTAGGCACCTGCAGGTGTTGAAAAACCCTCCAACATTACAAATCAGTCTTGCTTTTTGTGCTCCTACAAGTCACTTCCTTGCAGCCATTTATATGTATTTTCTTCTAAATCCTTAAAAGCAACAAAAACTCTACAATCCAATGCAGAATTGGTTCACCTTAGAAGCCCCAGACCCTGGAAAATTCCTCCATCAGAAACTTCCCTTGGTTCTTCCGATAGCCACGGCAGATGTAGAGTCATTGAACCTGCTCCTTTGTGCAAGTAATATTCTCTCCATTCCTCTCACCTGGCAAAAAATATTCCAGGGATCATAGGTTGTTAAGCAGTGCTTTGAGTTGCAGGTATCTTGGTCTTCACTCTCTTGAGTTTTGTAGCCAACATAAATGAAAAAAGACTTGCCCTTTTCCCCACTGTGCCCGACCCAAGTGCCTAAACAAACCGAGGGAAGCAGGGAACCAGGCAATGATGGAGGAGGGAACAATTAAATGGAAGGTTTGCACAACAAAGGCTTCATGTGCATAGTAAAAAAAATTAAAATGTGTTGGATCCATCTGGAAATGCTAGCTTCTATTAATTTGTTCTTCTTTGGAAGTTTGTAAAAGTAGCAGTTTCTTTTTCCGATAGTCTTCATTCACCTGCTCTGCTTGCTCATCTATGGATTTTCTTATACATGTTTTGAGTTCCTCAATTCCTTCTCCAGTATATGTAGATACTGGAATTACCTCTCTGAATTCAAGAGTATTTTCTGGAATCATTTCTTCCTCTAGTAAGTGTAAGAAGTCTGAAAAATTATATTGAAAGAGTTAGTACAATATCCAAATGCTGTATCACTACAAAGCCCATAAAATCTCATTAAATGCAGAAAATAAACTTTAATAAATTACAGTTATAACTGCAATTAATATACACATTGCCTTAATTAGTCTTTTTCAATATAGCTAAAATCTCAGAAGACAAGCACTAACATAGCAGTTATACCATTCTTACCATGCTGCCACGAGAAGATTCTATATACTTCCAGTGAGTACAGAGAAATCCCAAGTCGCAGAATATGGGAGAATAGGGTCTTAACCTTTCTGGTTTCTACACACTCCAGGAAATAGAAAGCAATTCACCCCAAGGTAATTGCAAAATTGAAGTAAAGCTACATAGATCTGTCCAGAAGTTTCATGTGTTTAGGCCAAAGTCACATGACAAATTGTATGTATGTCTGTCGGTAAGGGGACCTTCCATGCAGGTTATTCTTATCCGAGACACCTAGACTGGAAACTTACTCTCCCATACCATAGCTGGGATATTTCCATTTTGTTACAAACCTCTCCCAACAGTGAAGCCATTACAAATGTGCATAAACAGAGCTCTAAATGCAGGAAGTGATTTTAAACCTATGTTCAAATAATAAATTTAATAGCTGACTTTAGTTTCAAACAACTCCCTGTCAAGGCAGAGTTACCTAATGAAATCCTACTACTTTTGACAAAAGTTATTGTTGGAATTTTATTTACCCTGAGGGTTCTGTAGTTGTGTCATAAGTTCATCCAAGTTATCCTTTGCACAAGGCAAATCAATTTTATTAATGGCAAGAAGTGCAGGTTTTTTTAGAAGTTCCTCTTTGTACAGCTCCAGCTCCTTAAAAGAAAAGTACATTTCCCTTAATAAGTATCTGTAGTTCAACAAGTGCTACTTCAATTTTACATCTCCTCCCTCATTTGTTTAATTGCCTAAATGGCCTTTTCTGCTTAGGCAGCTGTGAGATTGATTTAGGGGTTCAAAGTGGATATATTAAAGCAGTCTGACAGAAGAAAATCATGTTCAGTGTATAATTTTTTGCTCAAAGACAGATTTCAGGTAAACAGACTAGCTCATTCTGAAAGAGCCTCTTACAAAAAGAATGACAGCTTTGATTTTTGTTTATTCTGATATCCATGAACACAAAATCAATTTCAGAAAAACTTTGGACCTATAAAACATATAAGAAAATCATTTGGAGAGTGTTCTAATTCTTAAGCATTTTAGTATCAGAAAATCACAGCCATGAATATACTAAAAATAAACAGTAATACCTGAAATTTAGAAGATTTGTCTATTTAAGTCACACGGTTAGACATAAATTTGAAATTACATAATGTGTATTATTTTAATGAGAGGCATAGTTAAGATTTAGAAACAGTGAATGTCTGCAAGGCTGGGGCCTGATGGCTCACCTCTGTTAGGCTATTGCAGAAAGGGCATCAAGGCAGGGATTTAACTATCCCCATGTATTTCTACTTCTTAAAATGCTACTGGATCGGGGAACTTTAATCAATGATATGATTAATTATGTGGTGCCCAACATAAACTAGAGTGGTTTCACCTGGACAGGTAAAAATAAAGACTTCATGATTTTGGAGAATCCTCTTTCTTAACTGACCTTATATTAAAAATCCAGAAGATACACTAACATTTGAATGTTTCTAGATCAAAACTGAGCCATTTTCTTGGTTCAACACATAACCACAACTGTCAGATACGAAAATGACAACTTACCTTTGTTAGAAGCAATATAGTTTCAAAGGCTGTTCTGAACTGAGTCTTAACAGACAGTTGAAATCCAGAAATATCAACCTGAAAAAGTTACACAAAAACAAGCTTTGTGGTATAAAATCATGTTACAGCATCAAGGTAGTCTCCCATCAACTACTGGGCCCTGAAATGTCCATGTCCTGGGAAATATAACAGAGGGCAACGATACACCAAAGAAACATCACAGACACTGGAGGCACAAACTGGCTAGTTCTGATACAGTATTTCTCAAAGATCTGCTATTTAAACTTCTTAAGGGGATCTTACAGAAGAAAAAAAAAGAAAGATAAAATAAATCACTCCATGCTTTCACACTTTAGTTATGCTTTGAACACTTCACTGTTCTAAATTAATTGAAATTTTCTATGATAAATTCTATTTAAGAATTTAATTTATCAGCAGTCATTTGAGTGTTCCATTCTGTAAAGAGAATTACAGCTATATTTATCATAAATCATGCAAACTAAAAAGTATTTTTAAACTTCCAACTACATTACAATTAAGATGTATTTTATTGCACTGCCTTTGATTTCAATAAACTGTAAATTTTATTTAACTTACAACTAAGAGAAGCTGTTTGGTTCTTTCTACATGTTTGAGAAATTTGTGTCCCATCCCTTTGTTTGCATGTGCACCTTCAATCAGTCCTGGGAGATCAGCTACTAAAATCTGGGAAAACAAGAGTTTCAAACAAAATATTTCCAGTAAGCGAACACAGGGGCTTCAAACTATCAACAGTGATTATCATTTTACAGAAACAAAAGAGAAACACAAACAAAACACAGACAAAACTATATGCATTGGCGGTTTCAATACATTTCCAATCTATCATTAGAAGCAGATTAAACAAAATGCTGCAATTACACAGACCTGGTGCTCATGTTCCCCCTGTCTATTTATTTACAGCTGCCTGCAAAGTACAGAATAGAGGCTAATAACACCTCAGCAGAGATCTTGCAAAGTTTAGCTATTACCTGAGAATAAAACAGACTCTGAAAGGCAATCAGCTTAGGCTATCACATCTGTATAGAACTCATTAGGCTATCACATTTGTATAGAATTCAAACTGCCATAGGAAAAGAAAATAAAGTCTGCTCCTTGTGGCTACAGAGTATCATTACTCCAAATACAAATCCAGTTATCATTGCCCCCCTGAGCACAACAAGATACAAGAATTTGACTTCTGCTCCTCAGCTCAAATGAAATGTTGATTAGTCAATCAGCTTCCAGCCAGAGCCTGGCAAAGACTGCCACACGGGACAGGGACCTTGTCATTTTCTCTGCTGGTTGAGAGGGCTGTACACAGTTGTAAAGGAGAGCTGAGGCAGAGCAGAAAAGAGCAGAATAACAATGAAATCCCCAAAACAGCTACTCAGTAACTCACAGAAAGCGAAGTAAAGAAGAGCAAAATTAGGGTCTTCAAATCCATCTAATGCCCATTTAGACAGCAACTAGATTCAACTGAACGATGCCTGAAGCCAGCATATCAAAAAAATTCCACTGTGCTACCTATTGCAGCAGGGGGCTCACATACTCTGGCAGAAAATATGTTTCTGCTAGTTTTCATGATCTGGTACTGAGACCTGAAACCCAACTCATACTCGGATCCTCTACTTTTGCATCTTTTCTTTTCCAAGTAGTAATGACAGACAGCACCAGGTAACTACCACATATGTTCTTTCATATAATGTACTAAGATAAAATAAGCAAATTGCAACATATCTCTTAAAAAATATCAATATTCTGTAGGAAAAAATGAGTCATTGTCCCTTGAGTGATACAGGAAAGACACATCAATTACTGCTCTTAATTATGCTGCTTACATCATTTTGGTTTCAGCAGTTGCAACATAGAGAGTACTTCCTCTTACTCAGAGACATTCCCTGTGATCACAACCACTACTTCCCTCGACTTTAGAAAAGTGGTATTTTGTCCATATAGTTCCTATATAGCACCCAACAATGTGGTATAAAAACTATAAACTGTAGAAATGGCCAACAATAAGGACCACTAGCTACAAGAAACAGGCTTCAGAAAAGAAAGCCAGGAGTGCAATAAGACCTCTTGCTGAAAGAAGATACACCAATAAGAGCAAGAAGTCCTCATTCCTGGCAGAAAGTTTTTTGAAAGGCCTATGAAAAATCCTGTTTATTTGCAGCACAGCTTTCTAGGGTAAGCTACCCTAAACTAGCAGACAAAATGAATATAAACAAAAATTTCCCTTAGACATAATGCATCTCTACAGGGAACCAGACGAACTAGACTTACTTTCCTTAATACAGTTTTGTTGAAGTTTGTTAAATGAAGGTTTCTAGCATCAGCTACTCATTCTCCCTAGCATTATTGTTTCTGAAAGCAAAGCAACAGTTTTTTGTCTTTTCATATCTGAGGGTTGTGTTTTTCTGGTTAACTCATCTAAAACCCTTCTATGCACTTGCCTTTTATCTTGGCAGTGATGAGACCAGTTCTGCATGTATCATACACTTCAAAAACCAAGTAAAAGCACATCAAAGAAGATTCAAGCTTGAGGAATGAAAATGTTTGTTGCAAATTTAAGTGAAGCTGGGGTCCAAAATCTGTTAGTAAGAGTCTCATTTAGCGCTGTTTTCTCTCTCAGTGGATACTGTAGAAAAGATTCCAGGCATCACAAAATAATCTGACAAGTTTTATCTGAAGAAGCTGGGTGGAACAGAGCTCACAAAACAAAAGGTGGTAGGGCCATAGCTCCACCAGCCTTTCAGAACTACAGCCTACCACAAAAGGAACTGGACCCAGGTTCCTTACCTCTCAGGCAGTGCACTATCCTGGCTGTTCAGGTCATCACTATCACATCATACTATTGTAGTTTTTAATTAAAAATCCCAACCCACCAATCAAAAAAACCCCTACACCCCAAAACCTAAACCAAACCAACCCAACCCAACAAAAACCCCACAGACACAAAAAGCCAAAAAAAAAAGTTAGAGCAGTCAACCTTGAAAGCCATAACGAGAAGTTATAGCAACAGAGTTATAATCACAAAATTCCCTGCCATTCACTAATGTAAATCTTCATCTATTGGACAAATCTGCCACTATTTGCAATCCACTCTCAAAATTACTCAGTGCAGAGCTCTCTGTATAGCCATCTTGAAGAAAATTTACTTCTACTAAATAAAAATAACAGCCTGGTCTCTGAAACAGTGATTTTTTTCCAAGTCCTAAACTTGTAAGAGTATACTAGGACACAGCAATCTCAATTCCATAAACAATTTCCTTTTCTAAGATTATAAGGAAGGATTAGAAGCACAGAAGGGAGGTAAGGGAAAACGAAAAGCCATTTATTAGTGACTGTAAATTAGCTCTATGTCCTATTACTGTATTTGACTATGAAACTCTCCTATTATTACTTCATAAAATAGTATATTTCTCACAACTCCTGTTAAGTCCATGCAATTGCATTTGACATGTACACATTATACATAAACATATGAAAATACCTTCAGGTTTTTGTTCTCTTTCTGGAATTCTGTTAAGCAACATAAATAATCAGTCTATATAACTTTAACAAACAGCCAGAGTAAACTTTTATACCAACCTGTTTATAATCCGCATACATGATCTTTCCTAGCTCAGGCTGTATTGTTGTGACTGTGGCAAGGGGACAGGAAGAAAATAAAACTGGTTTAAACATTTCAAAAAACGTTAATGTTACAAAACATTTAAATACTGTCGGACTTTCTCAGTATATTTAAATCAAACAAATATGCAGTAGCAAAAAAAAAAAAAAAAAAGGAAAAAGAATAAAGAAAATGGAAAATAAGAGAGAAGAAAATTAGACCACAAAAAAATCCAGTGGTTCACCAAGCCTTGTCTCTTTCTGCAGTTCTTCTCCAGTGATTCCAAAAAGAGAACAGTGAAGGCAGAGAAGTCTCAGACAAAAAAATTATTACTTAGACTATGGATTAGCTTCCAAACAGGGAAAAACAATGAAAGATGAAGTGAGACAGGGCACTTCAAACTGAGAAAAGGCTGTAGAGAACTGGAAATGGTGCAAAAAGGTCAATAGGAATTATCAGTACTTGCACTCTTACTTATTAATTAAAGATCAGACAACTAATCCTAACTTACTGATAGAAAAGTAACAAAAAAATTCTGCCCATTTTTCAGTGGATAGATTAAAAACCCCAAAACTTCTCTGTTGCAAGAGGTAGAAAATTCCAAAGCATACAAGATGTTTGTGCAAAGGAACTTGACAGTACATATGCAGCAGACTGATGATATTACACACCACAGAGAGTCTCAGTTACAATAAAATGGGCTGAGATGAAAATAAATGTTAAACAGACCCTGTATTAACAGGTTGAAGCACTGTGGGGGTGTATACATGAAAAACTGAGGTGGATAAAGGAACTGGACACTGAAACAGCAAGTATCTTGAAGTATTTCTTAAAATTAAAAAGCCTATTCTTTATTATGAATCTTTATTATAAGCAAGTCAGTGAAAAGACTTCTTGCTCACAGGAAATATTACTGCTCTAAAAATAAGAGCATGAACTTACATGCATAATTTGCAATCTCAGGTTTGGCATGAGAAATCTTGCTTAACAAGGACGATTTTCCCGCATTTGGAAACCTAGAAGGAAACTCAGGATTCATAGACTGAATAAACACCTATGTGATTATACTTAATCTGTATATTTTATCTGTATATTTATTTCCAAATGTATTCTTCAATTTCAATGCTATCAACTTATTTTTGCACTCATCTACTCGGACTATTTTTTTTTTTAATTTTTACAAAAACAACAAACCCCAGATCTTTATGATTTACTTTTTAACACCAAATCTGAATAATTTTTCTAAATCCAACAATACTTCCTAAGGATGCAGGCAGGAGAGTTATGTAAACACATGTGTAATAGATTTAAGGGAAATCTTTCAAAGTCATTCAGAGAGAAATATAGCATTACCATCCAGGCACATGCTATTGTTGAGGGATTCTTAATAGTCAAGACACTGAGACATGCATCATCCAGCCTTAACTTAGCTGAGCAAAATAAGCAAGAAGGTAAATATGTCCTTGAAGTGCAGCTGTGGGGAATGAGCTGCCAAGTGTAGCAATTCCAGGAATGTAAACAATGGAATGTGTGAACGGCAGGTTGTAGAACCTTAGGCGGGCAGAGCATCGGCAGTTTGTATGACAGCCCACCATCACTCCAAGTGATTTGGAGATGTGTAAACAAGTAGCTGGTAACCAATGTATTGCTTGCATGTAGAGAAGTAGAAAATGTATATAAGTAGCCTTCTGATCTGTAATAAATGGCTTCACCTGATCATATTGGTCTGTGTGTGACGACCCGTGCCTCCGCGGCATGCTATGGCTAATTTTGTAAATTACGCGTGCATTCTAAAAAAACTGTTATGCAAATACATTTTGGATTTACACTCTCTTGCCATACACATCATGGTTTATGAATCTACAATTTAAGTACCAATGATACCTATACTACAGTTTAGTTAACACAGCAAAGCAAATGTAAACTTTGAGAGAGACTTCGTGTATTTTGACACACATATGCACAGTTTATGTATGTTTTTAGGGCAACAAAGTTGTATGAGGGATCCTGAAATAGGTACTAACCTGTTTTGTTACCAAGTAAACCTAAAAGAACACCAGAGAAGCCCTGGAAGCTGGTCTGTGCCCACCTGACTCTTGTAATGTTTTCCCTTTACAAGGGATAGCTATACCTGCATACTACAACAAAAGTGTTCCTTAAGGAATACAGCTTTTACAAAAGCTTCTTCACAGAACACATCTGCCCATTGAAATGGAAACTTCAATTAAGACCTAAATTGTAACACAAACTTGTTTTAAAGATTAACCCAAGCTTTAGAAGTCACAGTACCCTTGATTCATGTAAAACTTGCAGTTTATGCTGACATCCCAGGATAGACTACAGTTCTTACTCTTAGCACATGCTCCATCCAGAAAGACCACACAAGACTGTGGTCCAGTCAAATTCACAAATATTCATCACAGCATTATCAGACAAAACTCTGCCTACAGGCAACTGCACACAGTCACAAGATACGAAGACAAGTGTCCCACAGAAAACCAAATACTCTCCACTTGAATACATGCAGAACCATGGCCTGTTAACAAGGCTGGTACTACATTACAGGCCTTTATAAAGGGACTGTACACAAATCTTTCTTAAAAAAAGAAATCAACCTAATTACTCTTGTTATAACAGGGAAACTATTGAGTGTAGTTTTAATACACTCTGATGTTGAAAGGAGCCTTAAAGATGTTCCAGAAGGTTACTCTGGTCATATCCTCAAGTGAGCACTTTGTTTCCACTGAGGTACAACAACTTTGAAGTCTAAATTGCAGCCTAGACTAACACAACACAACCTGTACTCAAACTTGATAGGCCTTTCTCAAGTCTAATGGTCTAGTCTAAAAGTCTAAAAAAAAGTTTACCTGATCTAATAGCAAACCACTCACAAAAAAGGTAAAAATAACAAGCACAAAGAGATCAAAGTACAACCACAAACTACTGGAGGCTGATTCATAGTCTCAATAAGAAAATTATATGCTCCTCTAATAATGATTTTTTGTATCCATTTTGAAAGCAAACTATCAGCTAAAGTACAAGATTAAAGAAGCGTCATATCAGTGTCATAACACTCCTGTACTTTCACACTGACCAAAACAGGAAAAAAATTGTGCATGTAGTTACTGAAGACCAACTGAAAATTATATAACTTTAGGTAAGTTTTATATTAACAAAATTATTTCTAATAAGAAGATTAAGAAAAATGTAGCTAGAAAACCATGCTGTCTTCAAGTCTCCATTCCTTAGTGGTATATACCAACTAGACTATTTCCACCTTAAACTCATCATCATTCCATGTTTCCTGTGATTTTACTAATAAGGCCCATAGAGCTGATCTATGTTAGCAGATGCTGAATAGAAAAATAGTTGTACAAGTGTAGGTTATTGAAAGCTTTCTCCAAATAAAAATATATTTATCTGCATTGTTATAAAGCAGCAACATCGAAATGCAAGTCCTACTGTTCTAGTCTGTAATTGCTTCCTTCCAATGTTCCAAGCTGTTTTTTTCGGAGAGTAGGCAACATAGCCTTTGGAACTCTCTTTAGAATTGCTACTGAAAGGAACCACTTGTGCCAGTGCCATGAAGTAAAACATGCAATATGGAATGTTCTTGGCTCTGTTTTGCACCTCCTACTTATTTCATAAATATTGTGGCAATCACTACAACTGCTAAATACAATTATATTACTAATTATATATTATCCTGATTCATTAGACCCTTCACTCATCTAAGCATAACAAATTAATTTAAAAATTATAGAATTTTAGTAACTTTAAACTCAATCTGTTTTTTTCAAACTACAAATAATTTAAGTGACAATGCAAATGTACAGTAACAGTATCCTTCAACTCTCAAATTGCTTTGAAATTGCATTTGAAATTTACTTTGTTTTCTCTGAAACTGCATTTGAAATTTACTTGCTTTTCTAATATCAGTTTTCAAACGACAGTACTTACCCAACTAGGCCAACATCTGCTATAAGTTTCAAATCAAGATGAACAGTTCGCCTCTGACCTTTGCAAGGCAGAAAGTTTGTAGCCAAAGAGCCTCCAAGACCTCCACGAGCTGCTAAGAATCTCTCTCCTGCTGCATTAAGCTCCCCTGAAAATAAATTCAGTAGTGAAAGAACATAATCCCCTGCAGTATTTCAGTTGTGATTTCCCATTTAAATGTCTCCAGTTATGAGACAATTTTCCGTATGCTTCCTTACAAGAACTGTGCCCTCAAGGTCATGGTGATTTTCCTTGTTTGAAAACAAATGAAAGCCATCACACCCCAGTATTCTCTGTCATACAGTCAGTTGCCTCAAGAAAAAGGCAGGCAGGCAAAGAATGGCCAAGATGGAGGTTCTGAAGCCTCCAATATTTGAATTAAAGAATCCAAGAAAAAATTTGCATTGATAGAGACGTGGCTACAGCAAACCCTTCAGATGTTCCATATTTTTCCATTAAGATGCAGGCTACGGTATCTCCCTTAGGGTAAGAATAATTCAAACAACAAAAAATGCACAACATTTGGATAGCTTTAACCACTAATATGTCTACACCATAAACAAATCTTGCAATACATCCAATTTAGTTAGCCAAGCCAGGACAATTTGTGAATTCAGTCTTAATTCTGAACAGCCTGAGAAGAAAAGCTCTGAGAAACTGCAAAGGAACCATTGAGAGCTATTCCAAGAGCACTGTATTGCAAGAAATCGTCCTGGTGAGTAAAAAACAGATACGTATTTTAAGTAACCTGAAATGCTGACATTCAGCAAGTATCCTTGCCTTTTAAGCATTTTTAATTCACTAGAGATATAGGGATATTTACTTGGGTTTACAGAGACATAATTTACATGAGATCATGAATGGTTCTGTGGAGGATGAGTATGGTTTCCAGCCTTTAACACTTGTTTCCAACGGCAAAGGACTTGTATTCAGTGATACTATGTCCCTCCTCTTCCAACAATTTCCGCAGTGTATTTGTTTGTCAACTCTTTGTCCAAATAGAGAAAAATGCATGCATATTTTGGAAAATATAACCTTAAAACATCCTAATACCAGAAATTCACTGGATGTTATCAATAAATGTGGCAAATACTAGATACCTTAAAACAAAGCAAATGTTCTTACCAATCTGCTTGCCATCATCATCAAGAACTGAAATTCCCATAGGCACGTGTACTTCACAATCTCTTCCTTTTTCACCTTTTAGAGCTCGAACACTGGGAGGAATTAAACCAAGCTTTGTAACTTAAGCGGGTATTTTGCTTTCTGGAAGAGTTGTAAATAACAACTTTCATTAAACAGACACTTACCTGCTGTTGGCTCCTGCTCCAGCTACAAATCGCTTCTGGGGATATTTCTCCCTAATGCTCTTTAAGGTAGTCCTTTCTCGGGCGACGAACCAGACATCACCACCTCTTCCTCCTTCCCCTCCCAGACTAGGGTAACCCATTCCACCAGTTCCTCCTCTCACATAGACCCGCAAATCGTCTATGAAGTTGCTGTACTAATAAAACAACAGTTTCAACCTCAGTTAATTAAGCTCTATTACATTTCGCGTCACAGAAACATGTGCAAAACCACTTGGATAAATCTTTGATGACAGTAGTGAAACTTCAGACAGCAGAGCGTAAACCTCCAATACAGTTTTTGATCAATGTTTGGCATGCCTTCCCCAGCAGCGACGCCTCCCGGCGCGCAGGGCCCCGGCAGCGGGCCGGGCCGGGCCGGGCCGGAGAGCCGCGTGTGCCGCACCGCGGGGCATGGCCGCCGGCCCGCCGGGCACTGCGGGCACGGGAATGCCCGGAGAGGCCCCGGGAGCAGGCCCGCGGCTCTCCCCCAGCCCTCCCCGCCGCCCGAGCCCGCCTGCGGCGCCGTCCCCTCCGCTCCCCGGGCCGGCCGCACTGACCTTCCGCAGCACCGCAGCGCCGCAGCGCACCATGGCGGAGCAGCCGCCGCCCGGGCCAAGGCCGGGCCCCGGCCCCGAGGGCTGCGCGCAGGGCCCGGGGCAGGAGCGCGGGAGGGCTCCGGGGCAGCAGGGCCGGAGCGCAGAAGCGGCTCCGCACGGCCCGCGGCTGCGCAGGCGCGGCCCGGCCCGCCCTGCCCGCGGCCGCTCCGAGCCCCGGCACGGCGGGGACGGGCGTGTTGAGTGCCCCAGCGCTGCCTGCCCTCGGGCCGGAGGGCGGCAGCGGTAGTGAGGCCTCCGGTCAGAGAGAGTTAACAAATCGCCCGGAGAGTTACGGAGGATGAGAAGGGGGCTGTGAAACGGGGTCCTGCCGTACCCGTGAAACCCTCAAAGGAGGGACCCCGGGCAAAGGACCACCTGGGCTTTTACAGCGCAGCCTAGGCTCTCCCTGTTGAGTCGTCGGCTCCTGCTGTGTCACCTAGCTAGCTCCTGTCACCTGCTGTGTCTCTTGTCCCCTGGCTGGCGCCACAGGTCCCTGTACCCTTTGTACGGGATTGGTGCCAGTGCACGGCCTTTAGAGTCCGACAGTGCGAGGTGGCGACCACCAGCTCAGGAGAAACTGAGCATGTGGACTAATTAGTGTCGGAAAGGAAATAGTAATTTAAGCAACAGAAGGTAGGATACTAATTAATAGCTAGATAACTTGTAGCCAATGAACTGTGATACCTTTGTTTGCTAAAATGTACGTATAGTGTAAAGTTTTGAGAATCGGTGTGCTTGATTTGTGGAAAACTTCGCTGTCGCACCTTGTGCACAATAAACTATGTCTCCTTTCTAAACCTGGCTCTGTCCATGTTTAGAGTCCCTAAGTAGGCAACAGCAGGGGCGCTTGAGGGGAGAGCACAGCCCAGCTGCAGGAGCTGCCAGGTTTTGGTCAACATCAGCGATCTTCAGCAGCGTGTTCTCCTTGGAAGCTGAGTGCCAGCTCGGGACAGCATCTGCTGTTAGCTGTCCCCATGCACTTGGACTCTTTAAGAGCTGTTGTTCATATTGCTGGTGTGCTCTCCCTCAAGAAATTGAGACCTGGTCTTTAAATGATGCTAACTTTCAGGATAAGTATGACTGTTGAAAATACGTGGCTTTAGTAAGGCTTATAGTGCTTTGCATTTTTTAAATGGTCATGAATAAGAAATTACTTTGTAAATCGTGGCATCAGTAAGGTGAGAAGTTTAAAACTGATGAAAAAGTCATAGAATTAAAGAATGGTTTGGATTGGACGGACCTTAAAGGTCATCTAGTTCCAAGCTCCCTCCTTTCACTAGACCAGGTTGCTCCAAAGCCCTGGCCAACCTGGCCTTGAATACTTCCAGGGATGGGGCATCCACAACTTCCCTGGACAACCTGTTCCAGTACCTAACCACCCTCACAGTAAAGAACATTTTCTGTATATCTGACCTAAATATCCCCTCTTTTGGTTTGAACCTATTGCCCATTGTAGTACCACTACAGTTCCTGGTAAGTCCCCCTCCAGCTTCCCTGTAGTACCCCTTCACATACTGGAAGGTTACTATGAGGTCTCCATGCAATCTTCTCAAGGCCAAACAGCCCAAATTTTCTTGGCCTGTCTTCATAGGGGAGATGCTCCGGTCCCCTCAGCAGCTTCATGGCCTCCTCTGGGCTTGCTTCAACAATTTGATGTCCTTCTTGTGCTGGGGGCACCAGAATGCTACACAGTGTTCCAGGTGAGTCTCACAAGAGCAAAGCAGAGGAGAAAAATCACCTCCAAGTTCTTTCACAAGCCTCTATTTTGTAGATAAATATTTATTGGACAATATGAGCATGTTTTTAGTTTTTTGTGGGTTTTTAAGCACTAATCCTCATCAAAAAGTAAATATTTTTCTGTTCCTTCTTACAGCTTTTCAACAATGTGTTATGATCTTGATTGCACCTGTAAGCTGCCCAAGGAGAATCATTACCATTTACAGTAATTTAATAATAAAAATAAGTTTAACAATGCCTTTTATCTGTTACATAATAATTAAAGAAAAATTAGAAAACGGTGGTGTGCCTTATACATTCTAAATGGCCAGCAGAACATTTAAGTTCATGAGAATGGCAGAACAGAAATTATTACCACAGAAAAAAATTCAAAAATCCCATGTTGTGCTTGCATATAATGGGAACCGCACCTGCAGTCCTGAAACAGGTAATATGTGAAATCTCATGGGAAGTGTTTTGAACTGATCAATTAAGAATGTTGTAAGATGACTGGAAAATAGCACATGTGGGTCTGGCCTTGGCCTGGAGGCATTTAACTGAGGCATTGTAAGCTGACACTCCCTCTCTACTCTGCGGTGACGGGTGTCTCTGGAGGTCAAACCACATCATGAACGGCTCCCTGCAATCCCCATCTCTCTATTAAGTCTTTGAAGTTAAGCGAGCTGAACTTGAACTATAGTTGCTTATCTTTGAAAAGAAGAAGAGTGACCTGGCCAACCACAGACCCTGAAACCTGGACTCAATCTCACTGCAAAGCTTTGGAAAAACTCAAATTTGCTATATTAATTCCCAAAAGCATTTGATATGGTATCATCTGGGAAGGAATGAGAATTTAGGGGTTAGGAGAGAAATTGTAAAGTGAGATAGTTACAAATAAGGTTGAAAAGAATGATGCCAGGCTTAAAGGTTTTGTTTTAGAATGGTCTTATTTGATATTTTTTGTAGTAGTCCTGATAAAATCAGTAAGGGCATACTCATGAAATCTGGAAATGAGATATACTTAGGAATCAAGTATAGAAATGTGCTGCTTTGGGCTGGGATAGGGTTAATTTTCTTCACAGTGGCTAGAATGGGATTGTGTTTTGGATTTGTCCTGGAAACTGTTGATAATGTAGGGAATTTTCTGGTTATTGCTGAGCAGGGCTTCATGCACACAGCCAAGGCCATTTCTGCTTCTCACCCCACCCCGCCAGGGAGTGTGCTGTGAGTTCATGGGAAGCTGGGAAGGGACACAGGCAGGACAGCTGACCCAAACTGACCAGAGGGATATCCCATATTATGTGGCATCATGATCAGTAATAAAAGCCAGGGAAAGAAGGAAGGGAGGACGGCTGGAGGTCATGGTGTTTGTCTTCCCAAGTCACTGTTATGTGTGACTGAGTCCTGCTTTTCTGGAGATGGCTGAACACTGGCCTGCCTATGGGAAGCTGTGAATTAATTTCTTGTTTTGCTTTGTTTGCTGCAGAGCATTTGCATTCCCTATTAAACTGTCTTTATCTCAACCCATGAGTTTTCTCCCTTTTACATTTTCAAATTTCCCCCCCCTCCTGTTTGTAAAGGAGTGATGGAGTGGCTGCATTGTGCTTAATTGCTGGCTGGGATTAAACCACAAGAAGGAAGTATCTCAGGAGATGGATTTCATTTAAAGTAGGGAGGTATTAAGGTCATTGTTTAAGGCCCTGGTAAAATCTCATTTGGGGTACCGTGAAAACATCTAATAATTTTTCTATAGCTGAGCTAAGGTTGAACTACAAGAGGACTAGAGGGAAGTTAGGTGCATCACCAGAGAGCTTGAGAGCCTTTCATAAGAACAGATCTTAGGATGGCTCAGCTTGTTTACTGCAATAAAAATAAACCATAGAGGAGACACAAGTGCTGTCTATAAATATATCAGGAAGATAAACATGAAGGATGAAAACCATTTAATTTGAGGGGGAAACACACAAGAACAAGATATGTACTATTTGGTAATAAATATATCAGGAAATTACAGCAGTGTTTCTAGTCATTACTGCAATTGAATAATGAAACTGCTTTTCCATGGAATTAGTGGGAGCAAAAATATTTCTGTTTTTAATATGGCACTTGATAAATGTATGAGGTGATTGTACAGCAGAGCTTTTGTGGTGGCAGGGAACTAGGCCATGTCATTCAGGGAAATTTTCCTGCTCTGTGTTACCATGCCAATTCATAGTACAAACAGCAGAACATTTTGTCCAGATTTATGATTCATAATACGGGAAGGATTTGTCAGTTGCCTCTGAATAGTAGGCAAGGTTCAGAAGTCCTTACAAATGCAAAAGTTAGACTGTGTTACTGTGACTTCAGTAAAGCATATGATGTGATCATTCTATAGAAATAAATAGAAAAAAAGGTGATAAGC
Organism: Acanthornis magna; assembly: GCA_036785705.1. Lineage (NCBI taxonomy): Eukaryota > Metazoa > Chordata > Aves > Passeriformes > Acanthizidae > Acanthornis > Acanthornis magna. The sequence continues at coordinate 16,671,969 of JAWUZG010000028.1, read as the reverse complement.
AAAAGAACTTTCAAGTGAGATGAAGAAAACAGAGGTAAGTTGCAGATGGTTCTTCAAGGATCAAGTCACAGCCCCAGAGCTCTCCTTAGATACCAATACAACTGTGTATCAAATTACACCCTGGTTTTGTGCCTTGTTCTGCTTTTGCAGTACACACCGTTTGAATTTAGTCCTTATGAATTTAGTCATTACAGCTGTTGAGGGCAGCTGGGTCTGAAGCCAGACCACTTAGCAGTGCCTTAAATTCAGAGTGCTGAACTTCCTAAACACACAGCAGGAGGTTAACAGGGTGTTGTGTAGACTGGCCCAGAGATACCAACAGAGCTACTAACCAGCCTTAATTCAACTCATGTAATCAATCTCAAAATACAGAAATAAAGAAGAGCTGGTCTCCTATGTAAGTTGAAGGTGTTACATTTATTGATGTAACACTAGATTTGTTTCAAGAGACCAAGCTTATGCCAACAAGCTCATGCCAGCAGGGACTTAAATAACATTTCATTTGAAATGTGGCATTGTGCATTTTCTGGAACCTTTTATAACATTAAGTGGCTCATCACACATACATGATGCTAAAAATTGCTGAAACAGAATCATTTAACATTCCGAAGTTTGAGGATATTTAGATGTTTCATTTTACAAATACCTTACTTCACAAGTGTGTTTGGTCCCCTGAAGAGACTCCCTGTTTGCCAGGGCAGGACTGATTCCATCACCTTTCTCTCCTGGTTTGCATTGGGTGTGTTGTACCCTTCTTGTGAAGGGTACAAGACCCTTGTTGTGATCTTCAGTAACAGGGCTGTGAGCACTTCACTGTCAAGTCTGATGGCAGAAACATCACTCTGTCATTTCTTTACTTCAGAAGCTGCTAATCAGTGATGCAGAGGGTGACTCAATTCTTTATCCTCAGTGAATCAATCCTGTTTACGTACAAGTGTGCCTATGTCACAGAGATATCTATAATTCAGTCACAAAAGGCTGATAGCATCAGTTCAGTCCCGAAACGGATTTATACATAGTCAATGCATATTCTGAGTTTCATGATAAATAATGCTTCAGTTCCTGCTCTTTCATTCTTACTGTGTACTTCATGTATTTGTATATGTTTGCTTGAAAATCGCAAGGGTACAGCCACCTCAAATCACAGTTTTACCACTCTGTTTCTTTTCTCTCATGATATAAATTACTAAGTAGTGTACTGTCATCAACTCTAACAAGAAGAACCCATAAAATCTCTTCCCCCAGCAATTTCAAAACTTTCACCAGCAGTTTTTTGACATTTGTGCTATATGTGCTGTTTTTCTCAGTCTAGAAAAGAACTAACTTCAATGCAAATATATAGAAATTAAGCTGAAATATTTTAGCAACACAGCTTTTTTAAAAAGTATAGTTGAAATCATTAAAAAACAAAAGTGAATTTTTCTTTCCTCGCCTTTCGGAGTGTGCACACAGGTGGTAAGTTGGCATAAAGCTCTTTCTAATGGAAAGAAATTACTACACCAACATACCCAAGACCCAAATGTTGTAAAATATTGATTTATTAATTTTACAGTTTTATAGAAAAAGATAAAGAAATTTAACCAATACCAAATATACACTCTTCAGTACAATAAAGTACCACTAGATGGAGGCACCTCAGCTGCAATAATAGAAGGAATAAGCTGAAATACAACTGTTTAAAACACATGCTATAGAAAGGCTATCAATGTTAGAAGAATTTTGAGGGAAACATTTTATTTTGTCCAGATTTGGCTATCAACTAAAAAATTAAAAATCACAGAAATAGGTACTTTTACTATGAGCTATGTGAGTTATCTCATAAAACTGAGTGCCAAACAGTGGTGCTGGAGTCTTTGGGTTTATATGTGGCGTTTGCTGCGGCTTTGGAATTCTTTCTGAAGCCCCACAGAGTTAAGAACACAACACAATTTTTCTTTAAATCCCATTTATATTTAGTCACTAGCTCAAAAAAAAAAAAAATCTTCCCAAAGAATGTGGATAAGTTCTCTGTTTTAATGACTTTCCCCTTCAACCCAAGATTTTATGTAGCTTTCAGGTATGTTAGATTTTACAAAGGTGGTCACAGATCAATTTTTCTTGACTTTCCTTGACCTTTCTTGTTCTGAAATAGAAACTTTAATAACTACTTAATAAACATGAATCTTACTTAATAAGCATGAATCAGTGTCTGTCTTCATGATGCTTCCATCCTACAAACCTCATGTAACATTCCCAGGATTACTGACAAGAATTTTGATCTCTTTAAATTCATGGGTTCATCCTCGTTCCAGGTGGCATTCTCTCACAGGTGATGATCCCTCAGTGCATTACTGACAAAGTGTGTAACATCAGAAAGGAAAACAAAATATGAAAGTCAGCCTTCAGAACCTTTTTCATTTGGGGTGGTGATTTTGTAAGATATCATCAATTAATTTTCACATAGATTCCTAAGACAATATTGCTGATGAGGTGGCATTTAAAAAAGACATATTTTCATTTGGAAGGATTTTCCCAACAAAAATCTATTCCTTAGCATTTTGATTTCTAGAGTTGCATTCTGCAAATACCTTAAGATTAAAAATGGTGGATTTAACTAGAAAAAGGAAAAGCAAGAGGAGAGCAATAAAAATAAGTGTGTAGGATGAAGAAATATGATCAAAGGCTGCCTTCTGGCTGTTGGAGTAGAATGAAATCACTGTGTTTGCACCAGTATCCTGAGCTACTACACCTAGATGTTTCAAGTAGGAATGACATGAGAAGGGATTGATGCCATGGCCAAACTGTGCAACTACACACCTCTTTACATGCCCTTAAATGCCTTGGAAATTTTGGCAATTTCACTGTCAGATTGAGAACACGAATAAATTTGATAGTGCATAAAGCAAACAAATATTTTCTTAACTTGAAAACTTGCAGAGCACTATTATTTATAAGTGATATGATGGAATTCTCTTAAAGGTAGATTCCTTGTAAAGCTTTCATAATGCTTTAATCTCTTTGTTATGCATGCTGCCTTATAATTTCAAGGACTAATTACATGTAATAGAGCTTTAGCTCCTTTCAAAGATTCAAGTTCAGAAATAAGCAAACTGTATTCCAGTCTTCCAGATATTTTCTTGTATTTAGTTGTGTAGTTTCAAACATGGCTTACTTTTTGAAGCAAGATTTTGAAACAGTGTTGACATAGCTCAGCTGGAAAGGCTTCCAGAAGATACCCGATTATTGTGAACACTGTCATTTCAGAGCAGATTGTTTTTGTGCTTAAGTATTGCATCTATTGGTTTTTAGACAGAAATTATGACATTTCCACTTGAAAGAACTGACTGTTCATGTTGAATTCCACCAAAGCATATTGTGAAACCCTAATAGACCCGATTTGACCACGTATTTGTTCTTTTTCATTACTTTGAACATTGTTGGGCAAACAGGAACATGAATGGAAACCCAGGTTTATGAAATGAGAGTTTATTAAATGAGAGTGTTCATGTTCCTGATTAGGGGAAATATTTGCTGTCCATTGTGTTTTCCTCCCTGTGCCAGCCTGTGCCTCTCCTCTCCCCCAGCCAAGCCAGCCCCAGCCCGGAGGGAGTCTGTCCAGGTGAAGCCCCAGCCCAGCCTGGGTGACACTGGGTGCTGCTGCACAAAGAGGTGGGGCTGCCACAGTCACAGCCACAGCCACAGCTCCCTCCACCCTTCCACCCACCTGAGCTCAGCTGCTGCTGCTGCTGCTTTCCAGTGGCAGAGTCCTCCCTGTGCACTGGAACCTCAGCATCCTCTGAGCATCCAGCAGCTGCCAGGCACTTGCAGCCCTCTCATGAATTTCTTTCTTTTTCTCCAAGTGGCTGACTTCTGGTTTTCAAGGCTACTGTTTTCCATCTCCTCAAAGAAAGACTGTAAGTACAACTTCTGCTGTGGCTCTTTAGTTACTCCTTTGTGAAATCCATCTCTCTTGTACTGAATAGTAGGTGTTATTAGTTCGAAGTCTCTGTGAGGTTTATTGTAGTCTCTGCTCCTGTTTGTGGTGTTCAAAAGGATCTTTAGCATTTCAGTTTTTAGCTGGATTAAAACACAAAATCAGAATAACTCAAAATCTTGGTGGTTTCCTGGCTGCTGTTTTCTTACTTTGTAGTAAATTGTCAGTGTGTCCTTCCCCTGAATGCTGGTGCCTAATGAAGAGGGAGTGAGAAGAGAAGCATTTCCACCCTACTTGTTTGCCAGAATCAGTTTTCTAAGAACCCAAGGAAGAGAAACTTTAATGCATGTTGATAAGCTCTCGGGATGCTGAGGCAGGTAATCCTGCTGCCTGCTGAAATGCAGCTGGCCCAGGGTTTTAGGAAGGAGCTAGGCGGGAGGGTACCTGTCTGCCTCAGTTCCTTGGGTTCTGAAGTAAAGCAATACATGACAAGGGACCTCAGGTGGCTGCAGCAGTGTGATTACACATTCAAACTAAAAATCATCCCAGGAGTCTGAGGCCAAAGCAAAAAGACCTATTTCAAGCTGTCCTGGTTTCTGACCCCATTTGGTATGACTGTGAACTCCATGGTGTCACCTCAACTCTATTCTTACAGACCTTTCACATAAATGTTGTATTTTCTATGGATTATTCTCTCATCACTATGAGTTAAAGAAAGAATGTCAATGTGTTAGTACTTTGAAGACATCACAGACTAACTTTTCATATTGACAGTGCCCAGAGATATTCTGAGTGGGAGAGCACACTTGCAATTCTGGCAAAATTCCCAGTAAAATTTGCACAGTTGCCCAAAATGTTGCCTTTTTTCCTGTATAAAACCTGACATAATTTTGTAATTGTATTTTACACTCTGAATTGGAAACTGTGGGAATAAGCATGGCACCAGCTACTTGACATGGAATTGATTTAGGATAACAAAATAAGGGGCACTATCTGAGAGTTTTGAGCATCTTCTTTTTCTTCAGATTTCTTCCTATGCTTTTTTGTTTGTTTGTTTGTTTGATTGATTGGTTTCCTCATTATGTTTATTCTCCTGTTCCACTGCACTTTATCCTGATAGGAAGGACTTATAAAAATTTTGTAGGTGTTTTAGTGCTGTTCTGTCTAAACTTGCTTCAAGGATATGGAATACACATCATAGGAAGACTGCATTTTTCCCAGGGGGAATTCCTATATAGTAAAGAATATATATTCTGTAGCATTTGAAGTTCTCATTATGCCTCCTGTGTTATTGCTCTTTCCATCTCCAGTTCTCCAGATGTTTCTGTGTTTTGCATATATACTAGAAATAATAATGCCAAATAATGCCAAATGATGCCAAAAGCTTGCTTAATTTTCTAATATAAGCCAGAAAGGAATTCCCCTTTGTATGGTCTGGTTTACCATTCCTTCATTACCATCTTTCTGAGTTGGACTTTCCATGAAGACTGTATGTTACTTGTTTGTAGTAATTTAAAATAGCATACCACTAGGACTCTTTAAGCATCTGCTATTAACCTGATTTTACTGACAATCCAAGCACAGGAGTTTAAGGGAACAAGTCTTGGTCTCAAGGAGCAGTTCTGACATAGGCTATGGCCATTTCAAATTTTCTGCTTCAGGTCTTCATGTTGTAAATGGCATGAACAATTTCTAGGTGTAAGCCTAGCTTCCAGCATTAGGGTTCATTGACTGGTATTTTTTCCATGGTTTGAAAAAAAGTATTTTTCTGAATAAATGTATAAATCATCTCTTGGGGTACCCATGAAAGTTATGTGACAATGAACAACCTAACATCAGAATCACTGTGATTTTATACACTCTTTTCAGGTATCTTCTTAAAGTATGGGATTTGTATGGAAACGAAGATGGTATCTTCAGCTGGGCTGTGTATTGATACTAAATTTGGTTTATGCCAACCTAGAGTATCAAAAAGAAACTCCTCCAAGACTGCGTGAGATTGACCATCAGTGCTGGGAAGTGTCATCCCTTGGGCTGGTGGAAATGAAGAAACTCAAGGTAGCAGACACAGTTGCTGCTCTCTGGGACTTCATGATGTTCCTAAAGGAATCCCCTAAGCCCAAGCACAATGAACTCTTCAATGATTTAGCCCAGAACTTCTGGGATATGTATGTAGACTGTGTGCTCTCAAGATCCCATGGAATGGGCAGAAGACAATTAACATCTCCTGAATATTCTTCCACGTACTCACACAGAACTTTAGAAGGTATAGGATATGGTACTAACATTAAACTGAACTAATGCTCCATCCTCATCCTTGATTAGTTAGAGAACTCAATATACTAATTTCCAATTTTCTGTCCCTACTTGTCAGAAGTGTTTGCATCTTTCAATGGTAGCTACTTTCACAATACACAGGTTGTTAGGGTACTACATTTCTATATTTCACAAAGTGTTAAAATGCTGGGTATGCATGTGGGGGTGTGTGGAAATGTATGCTGCATTCTCAGTTTATCACTGTGTGCATATAAATTACAATACATTAATAAAATAATTACAATACTAAAGTTTCCTGGTATTAGGACTTCAGTCTCAGCTTTGGGGAATCATTGGTCTGTAGAAGGGAAGCTCAAATCCCTGGGAATTTGAGCCCCATTCTTCCTACCAAAACTACTGACATATAATGTGATCTCATGGTCACTGTGACTCACTAAACAGTGACAGATTCTGGTCACCATGATCTGGGATGAGTCTGAACTGAGATCATGTAGGTGACTTTACATCTTACTAATCAGTCCTAGATCTGTTGTCCCCCATCCTTCTCAGCAATAGAGTTTTTTTCTGATGTACCCAGTCAGATGATTTAGGTTTTCAGAATGAACATGAAGATTATTTAATCATAGCCTTTCTAACATATTTCTTGGACAATAACTACTTTTCTTTTATAATCTTGCAGGATCTGCTTTCACCAATCCATTTTAGGCCAAAAGGGGAGAAAATGAAGATACTTACATAAGGCATCACCAAAACAAAGGAGCACAAAATCACAACATGTATTGTAGATATTTGGACAAATCCTTTGGCATGGTTCAATATTTCTTTTTCTTTTCTTTTTTGTATAAAGTACATTATCACTCCTAAGCTGATAAGTACATGAACCCCCACATTGTCACTTTTGCTTTCCCATCTTGCAGTCTACCAATGTGTAGACTGCATGTGTGCTTTTGTGTTTTGAGTCAACACCTTTGGTCCCCCATGCAAGCTTTAAAGTCTGGTTGTGTCATATTTTTGTAGAGTCTTGTCTTTTCCAATAAGTCTCTTTTTTAAAGCTGATTTTGATGGAAACCCAATATATTTTTATACATTATGCAACAGAGAAAATGCAAACAAATGTATTTTATATGTTGTCTTGCACATACTACTAACTTCAAGAATTGCAAAAAAAAAAGTGTGACATTAAGCTAAAGGGAAGGATTATGCTCATTGTAATGTCCTGTGCAGTCTCAACTTTATATTTTATCTTTGCTTAGCCTAAGCTATGGATTAATTATTTTTCTAAGCAACAAGGTCTGAATAGCAGTAATCTTCTTGTCTGTTAACATGTTATTTGAAAAACCACTACTATGTGACATTAAGAACAGTGCTTTACACAAGACTGCAAATAAGGCGATGCAGTCCATCCCTGTCCTTGCAGGCAACATTGCAGTTGAGATGGGACCCATGCACCAAGTGCTTCAAAAGAGGGACTCCACACTGCTCTCAGTACAAAGCACTGAGCATGGATAAAATAATTCAAGGAGATTAATTGCCTACTTAATCCAATTCTTCTGAGCATAAAAAGCCTGAGAAATGCTGACTGTTCTCTGCTTTACTCCTAGGGCAATGCAGCTTGTTCAGTCCCTGTTACGTTCTAGCCTTTTATGAGATTCCAGGTGGTTTTAATTATTTTAGGAAATAATACTTATGCTGTAACAGCATATAAACCTTCATAAGTAACAAGAAATCCATCCCACATAATGCCAAGCTCATATACAGATTGTAAAATATCCAACAATTTTAATAGACTTGTAAATATTCATTTAGATAAACACAATATATGCATCTTCTAAAGTATGTTTCCTACCGTATTCTGGAGAGGGTTCAAAAGTAGTGAAAGATTTTTCTGACCCATGACCATCACTTTAAGTTCCTGATAGAAATAATATTTTAAACACACCTTTTGAGCAAATGGAGTTATTACCCACCCAAACACAGCAATTTCAGGAATTGATACATTATGATGAGCAGCAGTTTGAAAGCCATCATCTAACCTGCCCCAGCAATATCCAGTTTATAAAGCTGTGTACTGCATTGCATTTGCAACAAGTGTTTTAACTGTCATAAATCACATAAACAAATTCCCCTTGTTCAGCTACACTGATCACCTACAGAAGTGTCAAAGTATAATAACATTTTAAAGGGATTGTTTCCTCCATTAGTGGTCTTTTAATTGAATGGCAAAGCAAGGTATCCTATGCAGTTTTAAAAGCTGCATCCTTCTTCAGACAGTCTTTGTTTTCAATAGTTTTCTGTATGACATGAAAGTGCTTAGCATCTGCCAGAACTGGCTCCAGAATGTTTGAACAATCAATTGCTATGGTCACCCTGTGGTGTCTCCAAAAGGGCAGGTGATTGTGAACCACAGGGACACAGCAGCACAAGCAGCAGCAAAACAAATTCCAGGTGGACATACTATGGTGATCAGCTACGTTAGCTGTGGAAAGCCACAGCTGACTACTCCTGGGATGTCAGCATGAGGGATTAACAGTGAATGGGATGATGTTTTCTTCCACCAGCACCCTCTCTCTTTCCATCCCTGGGTTACAGCAGGGACAGCAAGCCCAGTTTCTTGGGTGTTGTATGTGTCCCCCTGTGACAGCCAGACTATGGTCCATGGCTGGCTGACAAAATCAAATGCTGTTTGTGCTGCTGTGAGCCTTGTGTTAGTATTGATTTATGAAGTATAAATGTAAGTATTTGGGGAAATTCTGCCCCCTTCATTCTCCAGTCATTATTAATTAACATTAATGCTCAATTAACAAAAGCATTTGCAGCTGCTTATTTGCAGTCAGGGTGTCTGTAGCAGAAACAATACAGATGGGGGAGAAATGCTGTGGGGCTTTGTGCCTGATTTAAAGTCTTTGCACAAGCAAAACTGATTTTCAGTTGAAAGTTCTTTATCCATACCTTGGCTACAGTGTATTGCTGTAGCCTTTGCTCAGAAATTGGAACTTACATTAAGTCCTCTACATTTTTTCTTAATGGGCCTTTGCCTTTCTGCCCGTAGTAGTGAGACACCCACACATTCATGTATGTGCAAGCATGGAAAAACCCTCTAAATGTCACAGTCTTTGGTCTCCTAGTAAAAGATGTATTGTTTGGTTTTAATTGTGAAAAGACAACAGACCATACATTCTCTACACCAGTAATAAAGTAGAAAGGCTGCTGCAGAGCTGTCAGGAAATATAAACATATACAACTGAGCAATCCTTTACTTGACAGAGAGGACTTCAGTATGAGAATCTTTATATATCATAGCTGACCTTTCTTGAAGGCAGGCAAGAAGTACATGTACAGGCTAGTTTAATAAAACAGACTTTATAGAGATAATTTTGGGAAAATGTCATAATGAAACTAGCTTATAGTTAAAAATGATCAGTCAGCAAAGGGACAGCATAAAAAGTTAAATTAGCATAGCTCAATTTAATTTCTCTAGCTTTAAGTACTATATGACTTTCTTACTCTACAATGTGATGACTTTCTTCCTCAACAAGGGTTTAACAGACCTGCCCCTAAGAAAATTCCTTCTGATCTTTGGAAAATACACATGTAAAGACTTTTCTAAACTTCAGATACCATTTTTCATATGTATGCTTTATTTTATTTCACTGTTTTCTTAGGGTTCTTTTTATAGAATTTAAGTAGTCAATTTTGAAACAAAACTATTTACCTTTACTTTTAATGCCACCACTGCTATGTCTTGTTATAGGGACAAACATTTTTATGACATGCTTATATACACACCTATCCCATCCCTCTCTCATGAAGTAAAAAAAGGGAGTTGGAATATGTTTAGCTCAAATTTATTTCCTTTTTTTTCAATCTGGCAGTTAAAAAAGCAAAAGTTTGTGCTTTTCTCAAGATGTCGCTTACAGGCAAAAATGACAGACTAAGTGCTAGTTTGTATGTCACAGCATAAAAGCTTGCAATGTCACAGATATTTATGCCATAGCACTGGATAGCAACTGGTTTTAAAATGAAGAGCCTCGGGCAATCTTGCTCTATTGTAACATAGCAAATTCTGGCATTGCCCAGATTAAGAAGGAAAATAGCTCAGAAACTGAGCCATCTACAAAAAGGTCTGCTGCTCACCAGTTTGTGTTGGTATTCTAGAGATGCTAGGGTGGAAGAAGATGAGTTCTTTTTGGAGACAATATTAATAATAGCCCAACAATTAATTAGATTAGTAAGATCAGTTAAAGAGCTGTGGGCAACCCAAATGGAGCAGGACATTCCAGCATGTCTCTCCAACAGGCTGGGAGAAACTGTTGGCATACACAAGCTTCTTAGTCTGTGTTTAGATGAAAACTGAGATGTCAGAAGTCCTGACGCTAAAAGTGGCAATTCAAGAAACCAAATGGACTTGGACGAAAACCATGTGGATATGGTATCCAGGAAAATGAAGAATTGAGCGTGTTCATGTGAAGATTTATGACCCTGCCCAATGAGATACTTAGACTGCAATGTATGGAATGTGTCAGCAAGAGGTGGAAATGAAAATAGTGGACCTACTGATGGTGGATATTAGCACACAAAGTTATTAGACTAACATGTAATAATGTAATGTCTTACTTTCTGAAGTAATAAAGCTTTGCAAATATTCAGCAAGGGAGCTTATAATAGAGACTTATATTTAATTTTAAGAAGTAGGTGTAGTTGTAATAGGTACTTTGTATTGTTATTTGCTACAGATGAATATGGATGCAACTCTATAATAACTGTACTGGGGACTTTATTAATAAAACATCCCCATATTATATTAATTAAGGGAAAATATAATTTTAAGATGTTCTAAGCAATTTATCAAAGCATTACAAACAGATTTTATATTTTATCTACTATATATTAATATAGCCATGCTTGCAACAGCATTTTTTCTTCAGGTACTGATTTTTTCTTGACTGAGTCCAATGTTTTATCTCCTTTGATCTTTTTCAAGGCTCCTTTACAAACTGAGGACTTTTTAAGAGCATGGTCTTTAACAGCCTGTGGCTCATCACTGTATTCACGAGGTGTACTTTCCACAGTTACTGAGCGACCAGGTGTGATCTGAAATACAAAATAAATACATTGCTTGACTTTCATGCTAGCGTTTAAAATGAGATGAGTGTTAAATAATGGAACTGCTTCTTGAAAATATTATTCAGTTGGTGGAGATGCCTGCTGAGGTTTCCAAGGGCCACTAAAACTATCCTTTATGCTAAATTTTTGTTCCCATCAATACTAAAAAAGGAGAGAGCATTTTTTCAGTGGGTATTTTTATGCGCTCTGCATTTCTGCCTTCATGTCCGATCTTATGAATTGAAAAAGAGAAAATCAAGCCGTGATTCCAGTAGAAGTTTGCTGTACAATATTTGGATTGTCAGCATAGAATGTCAGCCACAGTTTTTGACCTCAGAATTTCACTATACATTATTACTTATTACTTCAAAGAAAAAAAAAAAGGAAGAGGCCCTCTTTCTCTCAGAATGCAATTGCATAGAACTACTGCTCCAGGAAAAACTCCAAGACTGAAATAGACATACCCTTTCCAGAGTCATTACTACTCTTTATACTGAGTAGGTTCACGCCTTGGAATGAATATTTCTGAGTGACAGCTCTGTCTTCTAATTGTGACCTACTAAAACAATCTGCAATTCTTTAAGTTCATGTGGCTCCAATGTTTGATTACCTGACTGGTTTGCAACAACCATCTTAGCTTAATCTTCACCTCTCCCTGCTAAGCATGTTTGGCAGAGAGGAGGGAAGAAGACTGTTGCATTAAAAAAATTTCCAGCCTCTACAGATGTATCAGAGATTGCACAGATGTACCCAACAATGAAAGCAGGTGGTCTTGACCTCAGCAACATTTTCATGAACGGCTGTCTCACAAGAGGTGTGTGTCACAGAGCATAAGGACCATCTTGCCCACAGTTTTTCAGAGAAATTTGCAGATCTGAATCCCATTCTGCCAAACTGCTTGTCTAAGGATATGTCAGAACAGGAAGTGGTGATTTGCAGAAGATACAGATTCTTTCTTATGTACTTGGAGCTTGTCAACATAAATATTATTAAAGAAAGTGTAAGCAGCAGCACATATACAGCCAGAATAAACCCCAAACCACTTACCTATTAATGAAAATAAGAGTGTCATTAAGGATTACTTACTGTTGTATGGAGGTTTTTAATATCAGTAGAATGGTATGGTTCCTTTTCAATCTTTGCTTTAGGTCTGGAAGCCTGTATTGATGTTTTCTGAAGGCTTTTTACTTTCTGAAGATAGTCAGAAAAAAGGTAAAATTGTTTTAATCTGCATTAATTGTGTAATTTGCACTAGTTTGAAAATATACAAACAAACTGACAAAATAAATGAGGTTATAATTCTATTTGCCTTTAATTGTAAGTACCCTCCCTCTGGCTTGTGACTCTTTCTTTTACTGAGGACCTGAAAACAATAAATGGATGTGGCATTTCAAGGGTGGGAAGGGAATCCCTATTTCCTGCGGGCTGTTTTTTGTGCAATGCAGCCATGGGTGCTGTGAGCCTTCATGGCCACAAGAGCTCACTGCTGCCTCACGATCAGCTTTCATGCACAGCACACAGCCACCTCTCCGGGCAGACCATCACAACACAATCTCCACACATTCCAGGCGAAGGACTTGAAGTTTTCTTTTCCTGAACTTTATGAGCTTCTTGTCGGCCCATTCACCCAACTTCTGAATAGCAACCCTACCTCCCAGCATATGGATTGCTTCCTCCAGCTCAGTGTCACAGAATTATGGAATCACAGAATCACACAGTGGTTTGGGTTGGAAGGGACCTTAAAGTTTATCTAGTTCCAACTCCCATGCCATGGGCAGGGACACCTCTCACCAGACCAGGTGGCTCAGAATCCTATCCAACCTGGCCCTTAACAATCCCAGGGATGAGGCATTCACACCTGGAACTTGATGAGGATGGATACTGATCCAATATCCAACTCACTAATGAAAATGTTAAATCAACCCTGTATTATCAACGCTGTAAATAACTCTGAGGGTATCACTCAAAACTGACTGCTAGTTAAACTTTAATCCCTGACCACTGTCTTTAGAGTCCATCAGTCCAGCCAGTTCTCCCTTCATCTTGTAGTCCACTTGTATGTAATCTAGTCCATATATGCCCATTTCGACTACAAGAATGCCACACAAGACCATGCTGAAAACCTTGCTAGAGCCAAGGGAATAGGCATCCACCATCCTCTTTCTCCAGAACAAATAATTTTATCACAAAAGGCAACTATGTTGCCAAGGTATGATTTGTCCTTGGTAAATCCATAACAGCCATTACCAATTGCCTTTTTCATCATGTGCCTAAAACTGCTTCCCAGGGACTCAGTTAAAACTAATGAGTCTGTAGTTCTTCAAGTCCTTTTTCTGGCCCTTTTTAATTTCTAATTCTAGCACAGATCTTTCCACAGGCCAGGGAGGTGCTTGCAAAGAAAGAAAATTGTTCTCCTTGCAACTCCTCTGGGAAATGAAGAAAATTTAAATTTAGCTGCCAAAGTTTTTCTTTTAAGTTTGATTTCATTAATTTTCAAAATTAGTCTGGCTGCCAAACCAGGACTCTAATATTTTTATGTTCTTTCGGGAAAGCGCAAATATTGCTAGAAGAAACTCCTTTCATCATAAAATATTTCCCATCTTGAAAGATGTTTGCTATACTAAAAAAAGAGAATGAAGAATTAGAAAAAATAGAATAAGAATGAACAGACTTGCCATTTCAACAGCTTCAGAAAAAATACATATATAAACCCACCCCTAAATTGCAAGTGACAATGTCGAGCCCCAAATTTTGATTGTAGTCAGAAGAATCAAAGATTGCATTTTCCAATACATCTTATGGTTACTTCTTCTAAGTCTGTGTGAATATAAAATTTACTATCACTTCTACTTGAATATCCTCCTAATTCATTAAGAAATGTGTTTGGAACTTCACAATTATTACAACTACACCATGAATGTAAATCTTTTTCTCCATCAGATTTCTTACCTTCAATGTCTCATAGTTTGGTGTCTGACTTAAGAAGTTTTCCCAAGATTTATTTATTGATTCTCTCTGTGTATGCATAGCTTGTAACTGTAATATAAATGAGATATACAGGATGCAACACAATCCTATTCTCACGATCTCTTCCGATTTCATTGCTTGTGCTGTTTGAAAAGAATGTTCACCTACATGCCTTTGGCTACCTTAGATCATCCCTCTCACCTGAGATTGGATGATAATGTTGTATAAAGTACTTGCACTTTAAAAACAAGGAGAGGTTTACTTTGTGGAAAATAATTTTCCTCTCTTCCAACACATGTTGGACACGTATGTTGGAAGAAACCCAGCTCTTTCAGGAATACTTTCCCTATATTCTTACTCTCCAATGCTGAATAAAAGAGAGAGAATCAGTTCAGGTGACAAAAGTGCAGTCATCATAATGCATGATAATCCCTCAAAAACACTAGCATGAGATTTCAGACAGCTGGACCAAATGATCTTATTTCTCAGAAAGCAGGAGAAGGTGAGACAATAGATGAGCAAAACCAGCAAATGTTTGCCTTATAACCAAAGCTGGAAAATGTCTATACCTACTCATTCTCAGCATTCGGGGATGCACAAAGCCCTCCTTTCTGAAGTAATAAAGTTCTGGAAATATTCAGCAAGGGAGCTTAAAATAGAGACTTATATTTCATTTCAAGAAGTAGATGTAGTTGTAATAAGTACTTTGTATTGTTATCTGCTACAGATGAACATGGGCGCAACTCTATAATAACATAATGATCATTTCTCATTACCCCATTGCTGATACATCACCGATAATACTGTTTCATTTTTTCATGTTGCTCTCTAAATACTGTGGAAATCATACAAGCTGGGAGAACTGATGTTAACCTAATTTGAAGTTAAAATTTTGCTGTTGAGACAGATTAAAACATTTTCAAGCAGTGTACATGTACAGGATTCTCAACATTATATAATAAGAAAATCTGAACATAAATGGACAAAAAAGCTTGGGTGGGCTTTCCTTTATTTAAATACTCCTTGTCTTACTTTTTTATATGTTTTTTCCTCTTCTTGGATTTCGTAGTGGTGTTGACTTTCAAGCACTTCATTCTGCACAGCAACAACAGTTTTTGCAGTATTTTCTGACACCTTTGAAATAATTTTCAAGGCTTCCTCATCTGATGTAACAGGCCTGAATTCTTCTTTTATTTCTGCACATATTTCACTCCAAGTCTCTCCAATCTGTGTGTGAAACATACACCACACTATTTGATATTTATGTCATTTTTCAGTTCCAATTCGTCAAAATAAAACAGAGCAACTGTCTCTCTCCTTATTGTTGTTTGACTTCTCAGAATTTTTACGCAAGGTTAGACTGCACTAATTCTATACAAAATTCATTCATGATAAGCCTCCCTATGCCTTCCCAAGGCCAAACTTTATTCCAAAGAGGAGTAACAAAAATGCTGATAACTACAGAAATTCAGAAGAAGCAGAGATAGCTCCCAGATATCAAATTACAAGAGCGAAGTGTTGAGTCCTACTGCCTGCTTCTTAAAATCTCAACTTGCAGACATTATTAGAGCAAACTGCAACATGAGCCATCAACAGAAGCTGGAATTATCAGCCAAAGACTGAGTATTGCTACTTCCTGAGCACTTCAAGCTCTCATAGGCTTTGTTCCCAAGCATAAAATTATCATAAACTAAAGCACCTTTTGAGCAGGACAGCTCTCACAAAGCTTGTTATCCTGCTCTAGTTTCCTATAGGCACACCATTCTTAACTTTACGCAGAATGGATGGACGGATGGATGGATGGATGGATGGATGGATGGATGGAGGGCTGGATGGATGGATGGAGGGCTGGATGGATGGATGGATACTGCATGTGGGGACAAAGACAGGAAAGCACAGAAAAACCTTTATCAGAATGTGTTTTTAATGTAGCTTTTAATAGTGTCCACCTAAACTGACCTTACTGTGCAAAGACAGTCCTACTCTCCAGTCCTTTCCCAATTTCTTACTCCTGGCACATTCCTGTCTTGATCTGGCAAACAGTTAAAACTATTTTTTCCTGAGTTATTTTTAACTAGCATTAGTTTCTAGTCTTATTTTATGCGTGGTCACAAACATTTGTATAGCAGTATGAAGCAAGAATGCGGGGATTGATGGGAGGTGGGATTGTTTCTTTTGCTCGTGAATACTGGCTTTCACTATGTGAAATTACAGGTGACTTGTGATATAGGGGACAGCTTTTGAAGGGTTATTTGTTTGTTGTCTCCTGAGATATACTTCCTATTTTGGGCAATGCAGTTACAGTAGTAATATTTGCCTGAACTATACTCACTTTAAAGTCAAGATAACGTTGTATAATAGCAAGTGTAATACAATCCTTAGCAGGTAAGCCAGGTAAATTCTCAAAACCTAAAAGAATATTAATCACATCAGTATGATGAATTTATCTTAAAATATAATATTCAAAAAAAGACATCTTATTTGTAATATAATCACATGCAAAATCTTCATTACACATATACCAGTCAGTCACTCTTGATCCTGAGAAGGCTTTTGCTGATAAAACACCTCTGTTTCTCCATAATATATTCGCTCTATACTAAAATCTTTACTTATGAATAGCTTTGTCAGCCTTCTACTCACTTGGTAGGCCAGGATGTTACACTTTTATGGTAAGGGTTTGATTTCTGTTAAAACAGACAAACAGTTGAATCTATAGATCACAGTTTCTAGAGCAGCAGTTCAGCACATAAAGAGTTTGCTTTAACTGTGAAATAGCCAACAGGAAAATTATATTAGTGCTTTGTTTCAAAGCTGGGCAATGAGGGTGTCCTCCATTTTGTAGACTTTTGTCTTCAGCATAATGCCTTGAGCATCATGACTCCATCTTTTAAAAATATTTCTATATGTGTAAAAGAATAAGGTAGAGAAGTATGGTTGCTGAGACTATGATTCAATTTTTTTGCACACTGAATGATAATTGCACTTGATAAAAAAAATCGAAATATGGTCTATCAAATCTCCTTCTAAACATCATATCATCTGTGTGGTAACTGGGAAAGTAGCATCCATCTAAAGTAAAATTACATCATGTTTTGAAGATAAGAAATACCATAAATAAAGACCATTTCCCACTGCTTTTCTAGATCATCGTGTTACAGGCCATTATGGAGCTTAATAGTAAGAGGGAGTTGCTGAGAAAAGACTAAAAATATTTCCATGTGTTATTATCTACTTTCATATTTCACTACTTCATAGGAGACAGTATAATGTATATAAATAACATGGAAGATACCTGTGAATATAGAAGAAATCTGGAAGAAAATCTTGTGCCTTTTTGTTTTACTAAAGAATTTAGTCATGATCCAACATTTAATATAATTAACACTACTAAAATTAGTAATAACCTGGGTTGCAACAGACGAGCAAGTAGTTATAGATTATTAGAGAAACTAAGGATGTTTTCAAACCAGTTCTTTCTCTAGGTAAACCAGAGAACTGGCTGAAGCAATTTCAGAACAATTACTGATTATCTTTGAACCTGCAGAGGATGGACATGAAAACAGAAATAAGCCTAAAAAAAAACCCCTGAAACAAATAATTAGACAAATAATGTTTATGCAGCTAAATGTTAACAGTGAAAAAAATTAATATCCAACATGAATTAGTGAAAACTAAGACCCAATTTTTGTCTACAGACAGAAAAAAAAAATCTCATGGATATGTGTGAATTTATCACTTATCTTGACTTCAGTCTAGGTTTTAAGACAACGATATAATGAGTATTCATATTCAGTGTGCAAACAACAAAGAATTAGGAGGGATTGCCACACTTTGAAAGAAAATATTAAAATGCAAATTAATCTTGCTACTCTGAAAAAATTATCTAAAAACACAGAATTTAATTCAGTAAGGACAAATAAAAAAAATCTAAATGTAGGGATAGCCATCTGTACAAATCCAGGATGGCAGATGACCGTACAAGATTCTAAGTTGAATGAGCAAGCAATATCATGACACTAGGAATACAGAAATTCTTACATTAATGTCTGAATGTTTAATTACAAGATGAGTAGAGTAACATAACTCTATTTGGCTGTGAGGCTTCTGCTGGAGTATTGTCATCAGTTTTGGGACACTACAGACCAAAAAGAATTTGAATCAATTGGAAAGACTACAGAAAAAAAAATATTAAGAGGTTATGTTAGAAAATGCAATCAGTGAGTAATGTCTTTCTAAATGTAGGAAAATAAATGTAGAAGTGTTAAAATGTGTGAAAGAGCTACTGTGTGTGGGAAAACAAATTGCAAAGAATTTCAAGCAAATTTAAGGTTTAGTCCTAAGAAAACTCTTCTTAGTGGTAGGGGCAGCAAAGTAGTGGGGAAGTCTTGAAATCCCAATCAAGAGGGACTTTAAAAAACATAACAAGCAAGCTTCTATTAATTACTGAGTATTGATGATGTATCACAATGTTTCCTTTGACCTCAGCTTTTTTTGTAGCGATTTTATTGTAATCACCAGTGAACAAGTTCAGTATAATGACAAATATGACACTGACAAGGCAATTCATTTGTCTTACCTAGCTTGCAAAACAATGAATAAATTTTTGCCCGTATGCTCTCTGAAATTTCCATGATGGCAAAGCTGGGACAGTTGGCAGGCAGGGGAATGGCCTTTTGCTCTTTCTGGAAGCTGGTAGCAATAGGTTTCTTAATGTCTAATAATTTAAAAACACAAAACTAGAGTAGAAAAATGAAGAAGTAGTACATTCCCAAACTTAGAGGAAATCCATCTTACTTTGTGGACACCACGTAAATAATTTTGATAGTTTGGCTGGGAATTTGAACATATTTTGGGCTGGGACATTTTAATTAGCATGACTAAAAATTTGTGAGAACAGCACTCACTTCTTTTTGGAACATATAACAAAATACAATGCCTTTTGTGGAAGTAATTAAATAGTTTAACTGTCCAGCGCTAGAAAAGCTGGTCATGGTTCTGTTCCATACTTGGTTCATTCCCAGCTGATGTAGAAAATGCCAAATAGTGAGCAGAATGAAATGAAAATAAATGACAATGAAGATATTTTAGGTTTGGGAAGAATTACAGTGTAGAGCTATAAATGCTGTTACTTACTTTCATCAGGATTCAGACCACAGAAATAAATAATGTCATTATTTTATTGAACTCCTCACAGTTTCACAAGTATCATAAAACTTACCAACAATCCTTCCATATTGATCACGTCTGACTCCCAAATCCAACTCCTCCTCTCTCCATAACTGTATTAGAAGGCGGGCTGCTGTTTGATCTCTCTTCCCTCGCCAGGTACTGATGTGCAAAGTGGTTTTAGAGTTGTCACAAAATTCAATCAAGATTGCAAGAACTATACTGCAGAGTTTCTTTTCCTTTAACTTGGTCAAGGGAAAAGTAGAGAAAGTTTTAAACTGTTAAAAACACAGTGATGTCTACCTTCAGAGAAACTGTATAACATGTAAACAAGTAACTGCAAGCTTTTCATCACTAGTATTTGCACAAAACTCTTGTATAAACTTATAACTCCTTACGGTTTCTGGAATCCTGCTATGCAAAGTTCCATAAATCAAGGAACATGAGGGGCATGACTGTAGGATCATATAAGATGCACACTCCTGTGTGAAGAATTACATAGTAGGTTTTGTGTGTATGCCTCCAGGATGACATGCTGGAGAATACACTGCTATGCAGGTTTGTTGTTGTGAGGAACAGACCCTGGAGACAGTGCCTAAGCAGTACCACACAGCACATCTTCTGTTTTGTGGCCAGATCTTTTAGCAGCAGCTGAGAGGAGGCAAGGGCTTCAAACTGAAAGAGGGTAGGTTTAGATTAGGTATTAGGAAGAAATTCCTTACTTTGAGGCTGGTGAGGCACTGGGACAGCTTGCCCAGAGAAGCTGTGGATGTCCCAAACCTTAAGGCTGGATGGGGCTCTGAGCCACCTGGTCTAGTGGAAGGTGTCCCTGCCCACGGCCAGACGAGCTGGAACTGAAGGATCTTTAAGGTCCCTTCCAACCCAGGCCATTCTATGATTCTGTTACTCCAAGGGTTTGCAGCCTTGCACTGCAAGGACATCAAGGGCTGACAGTACAACCAGTAGGAAGGAGGAGTGAATGAACCAAGGAAGGTGCATTTTTATTTTGTAAGACATGAAATGTCTGTGCCAACTCTATGTCCAAGATGCACAGAAGTAGCTATACACACAAGATACGTACAAAGAAACTTTAAACATAAAAACTTTTAAAGCCATCAAATAACCCTGCTCTTACTAACTTCAAGATGAAGAACTGAAGTGCTTTTCTAAACAGAGATGTCATCCAAACTAAGAGCATAGTTTCTTTTCAAAAATAGTATAATTTTGTTAAATTAAAAACTCCCTTTGTAAAATATGTAAAAAAATAAGAAAAAAGATACAGAGAAAATCTATACAATACTTTCTGAGCAGGTATCTGGGTCTGTCTCAGGGTCAAATACATTGGGTTTTTTTGTTTTGGTTTCTTTTGGGGTTTCTTCGGGGTTTTTTGTTTGCTTGTTTTTTGGGGTTTTTTGTTTGTTTGTCTTTTTTATTTTGGGGATGGATCAGTTTTTTTATTTTATTATGACAATCTTAGGAGACACTGCAACAAAAATAATGCAATTTTCCATGCTGTTTTACTACTTTCATTCCACAAAACCAATAATAAAAATACCTACTGCCAACAAATCCAGAAGGAGAAAAATGCCCTGTTTCTCAATAAAGGAGTCCTCTGCACAGCAACATCCAATGACACAGGACCTTAAATAGAAATAATTTGCCTTGTGTAGAAACATTTTTATGCTTCATAACATTCTACAACTATCTCATTTATTTTGCTGAGTTGCATACCATTTGGCATGCAATATGCTTCATACCTTCAGGGAGTAGAAAAATCATGTTTCATGTGTCTTTTCATTTACACGTATAAGTAAATATACCCTGCTTGGCTGCTCTTTCTCCTGCAGGTGGCACACCTTCCTTGAAGCAGCCCAAGAAATTTGGCAGGTTCACAATGAATTGGAGTATGTATTTGAATTGAAACTAACTCAGTAAACGAGCTTAAAATTTAACCAGATCATGTCCCTAATCTGATTTATTGTAGGGCTGTGTGAATATTTCTGCCAGCAAAATCAAAGGGGTGAGTCAAGCAAGACTTTATTTTGGCAACAGTTTGCTTCTCTAGATTAAAATCATCATAAAGCCAGCATTCATGTTGCTGTTGCTTCCTTACTTCCTCAGCTATGGTCATTAACAGAGAAACTAAAGAGATCTGCTATATCAGTATTTTCTCCCAGCAAACATATTTGGTTTTCAATGCATTTATCAACTTCTGCCTTAAAACAAATTAATTTTATTTTTCTCCTATGTATTGGCCATCTTTAAAATATTTCTAGCCCAATATAGCCAGTTTACAAACAGTTCTTATGCTTACACACTTTTTTGCTAATATTGGTCTATTCTTGCCTTCTGTTTACTCCTCTGAAGTTATTTACAGACCCTAACCATCTGCCTCTCTTAGAAAGTCTTGAGTAACTCTGTATGTCAGGAGGTCATTGTGTGGGGAGTGAGGTTGTCATACTGAATCCATATTTAGAAAATCTGACATGAAGTATATTCCATTTCTTTTGCATAATTTTAAATTAGACAAATTTTATGAAGAATTTTTATACATGATAAATAGAAGATAGGCCTGTATGTGCAGAGAAAGGTCACAGCATTGCAGACCTAAAAAGTACAAGACTTGACATTTTTCCAAGTTACTGCTTTTAAAATACTTCACTAACCACAAGCAGTCGAGAGCACTGAAGAGGAGACAAGTGTGGCCTAATCCACTACATAACTTCATTGGATCCATCTTAAAGAATGGGATAAGTATACCAATTCCTTCACAGCTGAAGAGTTCCTGTTGAAATGTTAATTAAAGCAATGTTTCTTAAGCAATATTTACTAAATACTACATGAAAGAAAATACAATGGAAACTGGGAAATGTAAATATTTATATTATAATAAATTTGGCACACTTGTTAGAACAGGATATACTCCCTATACATAAGAAAAAGAGATTTTCAGTTTTTCCAAAGGGCTAATTCATTTCTTAACACACTTTCATGTAACAATTTCAAACTAATGTAAATTAATCATTAAATAGGTTCAGCATTTGCTAGTGGATTTCTGAGTTTCTGTTTCTCCATTTTAGCTGCGTCAAGAAACATGACTTGTTAACAATGAACTATAGGTGACACCTGCTTTTGAATTAAAACAGAAAAAAGAAGTGTCCCTTAAATGAAAATATAATATGTTTTGACATTTTCTGCACAGTATGAGGTAGAAAGATACATACCTTTCTGGAGAGATCATTTTCACAGAGAACAGACAAAATAAATAATATATCAGATTGGATTTCCAGTAGAATGGCATCATCTTTCTCTTTAGATTTGTTTGCTGCGTACTTTAAGATTTCTGTAAATTGATATATTTTATATATATGAATGCCCCTATACACATCAAAATTCTATTACAGCTGCTGCTTTCTAAAAAACTCAAATTTACATCAAGGGATATTTCAAGTAAGTTCAGTTTTATCTGCTGTGTTTTTATAATAGCTTACAGAAGGGCAGCACTCTGACGCTGCAGTTTCATGGCCTTTACTCTTGGTGACAGTTAATGACAGCAATTTGCACTGACTTCTCCTTTGTTCAGACTCTGTGCTGCCCCTTGTATTGTGCCAGGGGAAGGAATTCAGGGAACTGACCTGAATTAATGAAATCTTAGAAGAAAAAGACAACAAACTTACTGGCTCACTCTACTCTGCAGCTTCACAAACGTTTGTACTGGCAGTGGTAATGTGGTAAAGACTTGAAATAGCAGCATTGCTGAGCAAATCAGCCTTGGAACCACTATGTGAAGGAGAACATTCATACACAAAACTCCCCTAGAGTAGGGAAAGTTGCTTGATCCTGACATGTAAGGTATAGTGTTAATTTTGCTTTCACTAAAAGCTGTAGGTTTCCACAGAGTTTTCACTGGATTTCAACTGAGGCTACAAAATACTTAATTTCTAGGCTTTCATTAGAACATACTCATTGAATTCCAAAGGATCGTTCCTGTTTTGTTTCCTTCAGAGTACTGAAAACTTTGTTATTGTAAGAAAAGAACTTAAACCAGTTTGTTTTGAAACTTAACCCCAAATTTAACAATAGGTATGTGTTACTGAACAAGAAAATGCTCTAAAATTGCAGGAGCAGTGGTTAAGCAGTTTTATTCTGCTTTTATTCTTCATGTTGCTCATATAATGGTACCTTGTTTTTAGTTTTATTCCACTCAAAAGAGGAGTTGTGGAAAGCAACACTGTAACAGACTTAGGTGGAAAAATACTCATAGGCTGGAGTTTCTGGGGACTATCACGATGAAAACAAAATGGACTAAATGCAGTTGCATAAAGGGAGAAGGGGCAGCTTTCACTTGGAAATGAAACATCTAGACTTTTAAAGCTGTCTTTTGCTTAACTCATTCAATGTGTGTTGAAATGCAAAAAAAATTGAAATCAAATCAGTTACATCTTGGATTAAATGGTAGAGGGTTTTTTAGCTTTTCTGCAGTCAAAGGAATAACACACTAAGAGCACAGCACACAAAAACACACGAACATTCTTAGTGTCAACAGAAATATACTAATTAAAGAACAGCAATACAAACTGTGCTTTACCCAGTAGCTGGCTAATTGCTCCCTGGTCACACAAATTAGCATGCACAGCATCATTATAAAGGGACACAACGGACCTCAGCACTCGGAGGGTGTAGCGCATTTGTGCAAGTTTGTTGCCACGACCACCTGTTCCATGGAAACTGTTACCTTGACCAAAGAAAGGATCTGTGGAGCAATCACAAAGAATACCGGTTTTGGCAGACAATGTATGTTCAGAACAACAATGGGTTCAGGAAAAATAAAAACAGAAAAACCACCAAAACACAACAACAACAAGAACCCCAAAATCCCCTTGTATTTTGAAATTATTCTTGTTTAAAACCATCCAGTAATAAGCCTTTCTATGTAGGACTATACTTTTTACATGCATAAGAAAGGTATGATTTTGGTGTATATATAAAATTATTATACACTTTAAACTTTACTAGGTTCATAAGCAGTTTCCAAAACTCACAATATGTTCTTTAGCGTGACACTTAATATCAACCTTTTGACCTCCATTCAACACAAATAAAATTTTCTTCCTAGGAAGACATACCAATTTTTTGAAGAAAAACATCTATCCTCAGGAATCTGGTCAACAAAACTGAGTGTTCTTAGTTATCTTTTTCCTTAGCCCACACTGTTATCTGACGCCCACAAGCCAGCTTTAGTCTGGAACCTGTCTTACTGTGTACAGCTCTGAGTTAGCACGTCCTGCCTCATGGCAGGAATTACTGGTTGGAATTCCTGCCACAATGAAAAGGCCTGGTTTGCTTAAGACACAGACAGTAGAGGTGTTTGGCTGCCCGCATAGATGAAGGAATATCAGTATAGCGGTACACAGGGAAAGGAGAAACAGCTTATCTCTCAGTAGAAAAGGAAAAAAGGATGGTTGTTTTTCGGAAACATTTGTTTTCTAAGTGACCTATTGAAAAAGAATCATTCCGACACCATGAGTTTTACATTTTGCTTTCCTGTCAAACAATGTAAGTTCAGTTGAACTGTTTTGAGGTTCCCTGTATGTGAAAGCCATGAGTACCTACTGACCTTGGCCTACACACCATTCCAGAAACACAAGGAGAAGAGTATTTGCTTGGCAGGACAAGTATTTATCTACTAACACAGGAGCCACTGAAGCTAAAACTGAAATTGCATGAAGCTGTAATTCTTCATACTGGGCAGCAGACCAGTCAGGAAATCCAGGCTTTTGATTTGGTTTTACATAATAAAGCAAAGCTGGCATCACATGATTTTCACTGAGGAGCTGCAGAGTCCAGACAAAGAAAGAGAGACAGTTTACAGGTTTCACATGCAAATCAGAAAAATCTAAAGCCATGAGTCAAGTTTATCTGCCCTACACTAACAAAATTATTTTTTTATTGAGAAACTATGTCATGAACACTACAAGTATAGGCAAATTCTCTTTATATTCTGTACTTTTCCCACAGATTGTGGTTTGTTAAAGTTTATTATGTTCTTCAGGTGTATTTCAGGAATGCTCTGCAGTCACTTGTCAGCAATTTTCCTAGTTTTCTAAAATAGAAATTGTATGCCGCTTTCCAACAGCAGGACTTGGGCTGAAGCTATGTATGAATTTTTGATTTGGAGAACAGATAATTTCAGTGTACTGGACTATGCCAGACAGACAGATAAGTAATTCTTGTGATTCCTTTGTCTTTTTTTTTTTTTTAACTTAGTGTTTCTGTTCTGTTATAACTTACGTGTACAGCAGCTGGGTCTTTAGATAAGACTCCTACTACATTAAATAGTAACTTCTTCATCTCAAAGTCCTCACAAGAGTAGGTAAGTTTAAAACCTTTTACCAAGGGATTGCGAAGTTTAACTATGAAGGAAATTGTCAATAAGTTACAAAAACAATCATTATTAAATGCAAAAATAGTGTAATTATGTAGTATGGAATCTCTTACCTTCAGCAGATGTTGCAAGTACTATTAAGAGCTTTGCAAATCCACTTTCCTAATAGGCATTCAAAAAACATACATTAATTAAATTAAATTGCATTGAAATTAAGACATGATTTAATTTTGGTTTTGCTTTTTTCTTCAGAACACAGAGTTTAATGTGTCCTATGGCAGAATAAACAGAATTTTATCAAAGAAGAGATCAGCCATTTGGACATGATACAATAATAACTAACTGCAGTCCTAAGGGTACAATTAGTTAAACCCATGTTTCATTCAATACAAGTCTGAACTTCTATGGGGAAGTCCCAAACACATGTAATCACTGCTATAATCTAACACAAGAAAAACGTATTCTCAGTGCTCTTAGAGTTGTGTTTTTTAAAATGTGTTTGTTCATGTTTTACATCAGGGTCATCACTACAGATAATTTTGTGGCTTCTGCTGTGCATACCAACACACTTCAACTTCAGTGAATTTACAAGGAAACATATGAAAACTGCATGTATGGACAAGAAGCATTTACCAATATCATATACTAAAAGCTCAAAAAATAAATCCTGTAAATCATAGCTCCTAGAGAGCTAACAGAAAAACAATAATGCCTAATATAACTATGGATAGGACCAAAACCAGGAGGTGTCTATGTAGCTCACTAGAGGCAAAAGAGTTTTGTTTCTGAACAGCCAATAGATCCACAGGGATTTGATTGCTTAATTATTCAGTATGTATGTCACAACTTCATTTGAAGTTCTAAATCTCAACTATAAAACAAGAGAGTAAAGAAATATTAACATCTATATAAAGTTAATTTCTCTGCAGGTTTCTCATAAAAACTATGGAATATTACAAACGAATGAGTCATCTACATTTCAGGCAAGTCATGGTAGTCCATTACATGACCTAGCCTTTAAAAGAATTTATATGCCTCTTATTAACTGGATCTAAGTAATTATTTTCTCAGAATCTTACTTAGAGCTCCTGAGCTGATTTTTTGACAACCCTTCTTGTTCCTGGTTATGAGGGACACATTGAATATAGCCCACATCTTCAAACAACAAATGAGATTTAGTGCAAAACTCATTAAAAGAGAATGGCACATTCAAGAATCCTTACAAGAATACGAGAATTAACATACCCTTTTTCACATAAATAATGTTAATGTAATTTTCTAAGTATTGAATAAGGTTAACTAGTATTCTGGGCTAATGACCTACAGATTTTAAGTCTCTTTGAGGTAAAGTCAATTGCAGAAAGAAAAATGTTTTCTTGCTCAGCAAATCCAAGAAAGAAAAAAGCACTGTAGACACAGTAGAAAAAAAATACTAGAAAACTAATGAGGAAGAATATTGAGCCTATAATAGCAAAGCAGAAGTTATTAGTCTCTGGAGTACAACTCTAAATACTTACAATCATAGGTGCTGCAGGGTTTTCAGCCAGTAACGAGGCAATCACCAAGAGGTCATTCCGTAGCTCATGATCACAGTTGCGGAAGCTGTGCGTGAGAAGGTCTACAAATACTTCTTGCAAAGTTCTTAAAAGAAAATGAAATGCATTTTACCTCTTCCTTTGATATTCTAATGGTAGACAGCTCTACATGTATGAATCCACATTTAGCATCATACTTTTCAAAGCCTTAGGGTTTAACTGCAAGAGAAATAACTTAAAACTTTATTATGAAATGGATTCTTTTGGGTACCACTAGACATCTAATTTATTCATATATGCAAGATGCATGTATCAAAAATTGCACCTTCCACTGTTGGTGTTATCATTAATTAATAGAAAGACACTGTATTTTCTCAAACGTGGAACTGGATATTGCTGAATGATTATTGAGAAGAACTAGTCTAATCTTAAATAGTTAGAACAGTCTAGCTCATGAAGGAAGAACCTGTTATTTACTCAAGCAGAGGATCTAGAAATAAACCTTGTATATAATGGCATATAAATTCCTTCTAATTTTATAACATAAGCATTTCAACAGTGAAGGAATACTGGCCTGTTGAGCCTAATGTGTAAGCTTGAAAATGCTGCCATTAACTTTTTTATGGTCCAAAGCAATAGATAGGGCTATTCCTCCTGCACTATGCAGCCCAGCTCCTTGTCCTTGCCCTATAACAGCAACAACTGTGTTAATACTGAAAACTTAATGAGGATGTAATAGGAGACCCATTTGCATTTCTCTCAGTTAATTTCAAACAAAATGACACACAATAGAATGCTTTGCATGTCTCCAAAATTACAATATTTATTAATAAAATGCTCCCTGTACTTACCGGACACATTCCAAGCTACTGAGCTGATTAACAATTTCTTCTTTTGAGGTGTTTTCTAGCAGGTTCCATAAGATATCTGAGGAACGGAACACCAGCTGTCCTGAGGGATCAGCACCATTTAGACATAAACAGAGCTTGCTGGCTGCTTGGGCCTTCATCATTAGTTTGCAATTTACTCCTGAAATTATGAAAGACTGAGTAATTAATTCTCTATAGGTCAGCAATTGTTTCAGGCATGTTGACATAACAAATGATTTAAGATCAGTGATAATGAGATTGTTGAAAGAACACTTTGTACTAACCAGAGATGGAAAGATACTGGAGAGCTTTAAGTACCCACAACTTCTCAGTAAGTTGATTTTCAACTAATTCTAGTGACAAAAAGAGAGTTTCTGCTAATCCTCCTAGTTCAGCCATCTGGATTTTATAGTTCGCACTTGCTGGCTGGTAACCTGCACACACAATAGCTTTAGTTATAATGCAGTAACTACTCAGAATTTTCGTTACTTCATAAAATGCTCATCTTTTCTCAAGAAAGGATTGAGAACCAAGTATTATATTTCAAGCAGTTAAGAAAAACAATCCAATACACAGGAGCTACTTTTCTTATATCCGAATTGTGCCTAAAACATATACAACAGACTCACCCTCAAGCAGACTTAAATGCTATATAAACAAATTAATTGCTTCTTACAATTTAGACAATGAAAGCAAAAACAGGGTTATAGAGGTGAAAAACTGCCTTTAGTCATGCAGTAAGTTGTTGGTGCACAACCTGGTCCTTTTCTGTAGCCCATTCACAAGAGAATTAATGCCTTCTATCATCATATTACTTAAAACAGGCAAATGCAAACTTGGATTTATAAGCTTGACTTTCTAATGTGTCCCTCTTTTTACTTCTGTCCATGCATATGCAAATCTGTACTTCATTACTGAACTATGTGGAAGGAGAAACATTGAGAAAATAAATTTATATTTATATATGGTAACTCATGAAAAAAAGTTTATCTTAAGCAGCTTAAATATTTTTGTGTGTGTACATCTATATGTGTCAAATGTCATGAAGTACAAAATTGATAAATATAGATAATGCACATGGTGAAATGAGTTTTAATTAAGCATAAACTCTGATAGGCTCCAAGTTGATATTACTTCATAGATAAGAGAACTGCAGGGTCAAACTTTGGCAAGATTTCCATATATGCTTAGAGATGAAATACTTGACTTAAAAAAATCAGAGTGAAACACATCCTTCATTTCAAGATAACATATCTTATTTTCTAAATCTGAAGAAGAAAAATAAAATTGCTAAATAACATTCACTTATCCTGGTGGAATTATTTGAAGATACAGAACTAAATGCATACATAGCTGCTTGCAGGATTTGAGTCTTGTTTGTAAGGCAAAAAAAAGATTTGAATGTCTTCATATTTCTAGAATTTTGAAAGGGCTATAGCAGCTGCAGCTTCTTTAGACCTCCTAAAATAAATGAAAACTTGCAAGAAGGCACAGAACAAGTGCCACACTGCAGGGAAACAGCAGGGGAGCACACTGACATCAAGCATGTTCCTTGACCTACACTCTCGAGCCACACTATGGCAACGTTCACCTGAGGTTTGGCTGCCTATAAATCCAGTGCTGTCTCAGAGCATGTGATGCTGTGCCCCTCTGGGAGGGGATCCATGGCTGCCTCTGGCACCACCATAAGAGTCAAAGGAATTACATAATAGTGGATTCTGATCAGGCCTGAGTTCATGCATAGCCTCTTTCTGCAGAGACAAGTCACACAATTTATTCAAACCTATGCTCAAATGTGTCCATATAATATGAACTAAATCAAATTTAGATGGGCTCAGATCTATCCCTCACAACAAAAGTGAAACCAGAGCTGTTTCTCTCCAGGCTACATTTAAAAAGCTGAAAACTGCATTTCGCTTCTTACAATTCTGATCCTAATAAGTTTTTTCTCCCTCCATTATCCACATTTCAGAGATCTTGTATCACTTCACATTTTCTGGATGCTATTTAATGCTAATTTCATAACTGTAGTAATTAATTCTTTGTGCACTGATGAACTTATTTCAGATTAAAGTATGCACCTCTATAAAAACATATTAATTGCACATTTGACAATGCTATGTATTTAATGTATGACATACAGTAACTATAGTTACAAAGAAAAATTAATCGATAACTAATTAAAAGAGGCATGTTAAAGTAGCTGGGATCATTAAAAAATAAAAATACTGTGCTTTACCTGGAAGTAGTTTTCCTGGTGGCTCCGTATTATAAAAACTAACAACACACTTACAGATTTGTATTTTAACTTGGGAGCTTGGCACTCTCATCAAGTAACCTGCCAGAAAGAGAAACAAATTTAATTTACAGACTTTATAATTTTTTTAGAAAGTATTCTTAACACAGTACTCCTCTTTTTACAGCACTTGGTCATGTCATTCTCTTTGATCATAGCCCCTACAAATCTGTAATTTCATGCAAAGTTTCATTATAAAATATTCAAGGGACAGAGACTCCCACACTGGAGAGGACAAAGAGGTCTTAGAGAAGTAGCATAAATTTAATCACGAAGTTACCTTCTCTGCTTTATGGATACAGATGCTCACAAGACACTGGATGTTATTCCAGAAGTTGTAGAATTCTGTGGAAAGCTACTACACTAAGCTGTTGTCATCATTACCATGTCAAAAACGCTTCTTCTAAGCAGAAATGATATGAAATAAAGGGAGCATAAAAATAGATCTTTTCCACAAGCTAAAGAGAATTTAATCTACAGCTACCGTGCCTAATATGAATAATATAAACAATCTTTCACATTTTAATGTCTTTTTGAACTTGTAACTCTAAAGAGAACATGGAACCATCTGCAACCAAGTGGTCATTCTGCTGCCTACTTGGATCTGTGAAAATAAAAACTTCTAAAAGTATTATTTTACCCATTTCAAGGACATTTCTTTGATGTGTGACAGGCTGATTGTGCTACCTTTCCACCATTTATGTCTTGCTATTAATTGAGCTCTATTATCACTCCTGCTCTATTCTGAATCCTTTTTTTGACTTACAGTGCTTACAGTATTTTCTTTGAAAATCACAAATGTGATGTGCAAAAAGACATGAAAGGGTCGTAAAAAGATATTTTAGTATTAAGAAGTCCAGTGACATTAAGACATGACTTTGGCACCTTTTCCTCAACAGCATTCTTAAAAGAGGTTTCTGAAGGACAGAAGATCATGGCTCAGATGCAACAAGAAGCTGAAGCCAGAAACTACTACTCTTAGTAAGGCATGGAATTAAACTGTCTTGTACTTCACCTTTGTAGGTGATAGTTCTCAGGCGTCTGGATTTTGAAGGTTTGATCTGGGAGTCAGGAGTTACTGTTTATCACTTGTGTCTTCCATTTGGTTGCAAAGAAGCAGGAAGGATACATACTCCAAGTATCCCAGGTTTCAGTGTCCATAGTAATACACCAATTTCTCAGATCAAAATTAAATTAAACAGGCGATATACACAGGTTTAGTTCTTCATCTCTACTGATAAAGTTTTCTCATGTAGCTTTTGACATTGGAGAATAGATAATTCTGGTAGCTAAACTGCAGGTTAGCTGAGGAGCAAAGTAAAAATTGTTTCTAATACTAAAAAGCAGAGAGGACTGAATGAATAATTGAAAGAAATTACCTACATTTACTAAGGAGTAACAAGAAATTAAAATTGTGCTAATAAAACAGTTGATTTTATTGTGGCATAATAATAATTTTATTGTGGCATATCAGGTTACACTCACCCAGTTGTGCAATGGATTGTGAAACAGCACGGGTATAGTTTACTTCATCAGATGATTTCTTTTTTTGAAATGGTAACCTGCAAAAAAAAAATTAAAAAATATTACAACTATGCTTTAATTAAGTCAACAGAAAAGTTCAGTAGCTTTTCTCTTCTTTCTTGATAATTTTTGCAGATAAGGACAATTTTTCTAGGATGAATGCATTCTTTGCAATGCGAATTCTATGCTGAAAGCTCCAGCTTCATAACCTGCAATCACATGTTGGCAATTAGTGGTAGATGTTCATAGATAGTATTTTCATAATTCAAATATG
Organism: Acanthornis magna; assembly: GCA_036785705.1. Lineage (NCBI taxonomy): Eukaryota > Metazoa > Chordata > Aves > Passeriformes > Acanthizidae > Acanthornis > Acanthornis magna. The sequence goes on along the minus strand of JAWUZG010000028.1, from coordinate 16,639,657 downwards.
ATGCAATAAGACATGCTGAATAAACACATGTCATTTAAACATGGACGACTAAATCTCTCAACCTAGACACTATCAGCCTATTGCAGAGCCAGGCTATGTACAGACACGTGCAGAGGTGGAAAAAACCAGATTGTATTTCTGGGCAAGGCCTCTTGAAATAGATAAAAGTCAAAGTAATAAACTAACTCTAAATAGCCCAACAACACATTTATTTTTAAAAATAGGATATTAAGAAATACTCAATAACATACTCAAAATACTCAGGTATGACATAAACATGTAAGTGCTAAAAACTATCTAACAGTAAACATTACAGTATTATGCTAAGGTCTCTGTGGCACATACTGTAGAAGCAGCTTTCCGGTAGGTTTACCTCTGTAAACACTGCCAGAAAAAAAAGGGAAAGAGCAAATAACTCTCCTCAAATAACTCTTGGGGGGGTGGGGGGCAGGGGAGGGAGAAACAAGACATTGAAAAAAAAGTGGGAAGACAGGTAAACAGAAGCAGTAACGAAAGAGTGGAATATTTTACTGAAGAAATTAATGTTTCTGAAACTGGATTTAAAAAAAACCAGCCCCTGCTTCTGGTTAAAGGCCTCTCTGTTACATGAAGTAGTAGTGAATTGTGGTGGAATTTCCATAGTACACATATTAAAGCAAAACCCAAGGGTGCAATTTTCCAAAATATATTCATTGCAGAAACGACAATTAGGGCTGAATTGCTCTAACAGATGAAAAGTCCCACAGCTACACTTTATCGACTTTATACTCTCATTCTCAGTTTTGTCATGCTTCTACCAAAGAAAATTAAACTCTGGGATGTACCTCCTCATTCCCCACTGTGTGGCAGCAAAGAAAAGCAGTACAACTGAGCATGCTTAGGGAACTAAAAGATTCAGCTGAGAAGTTCTGTGTTTATTAAACCTAACAGCTGAGAGGAAGCTATGTAAAAATGTATTTGAATATCTGTTTTACTATGCCACTGATTTTTTATCTGGTGGTTTGTTTTTTTCTTCCTTATCCTCTTCAATTGAAATGAAGTAACTGTAGGAGTAACTTTACTGAATTACAGAGGAGAAAGATACTGACAACTGTGGATAACACCTCAATTCTATTCTACAGATTACTTAAAGTACAGTATGACAACAAAGATAACCAAAAGTTCATGCAATACATTTTTAAAGTAAATATAAATCCTAAATCCTGTTGAGGTTCATTATCTTCTATAATATGGCTTGTCATTTTGTAAAGCTCACCTTCAGGTATTAAAGTGCCTTTGTGTCATCCTAGGCTTTTAAACTCACTTAAGAGCTTGTCGGAAACAGCAAAACGTACCTCAGTACTACTTAGCTGCCGAATCTTTTGAGGCCAGCAGTCCCAGAATGACTTAGGCAATAAGACACCTTGGGGAACCTTGCTTCCAAGCAAGCTGGGGCCAAGTACAACAGTTTTGAATTATGTAATATATAACTGCACAGATACTGAACTGCTAAAATGGGTCTCTCTTTCATGTCAACCGAAATTGGACACCAGTAAAAGATAGCTGATGAAAAGGATTGATGATACAATGGACACCTTGCAGGTGCTTTTTAGATAGATGCTGTATGGATATGTCAGTTGCTTTTGAAAATATGTAAGTCTGTTAATAAGTGGTGTTTAAATCTCTAAAAGAGGGGCTGAGGTACTTACCCAAATAATTTAATAAGTTCACATAAAGGCTCGGTGAAAGCTTCTTGTTCATTCGTTTTTTCTGCACACAGCTTAAGAATTTTGTTAATTTGTGCTATATCCTCAAGGGGCTTTTAATGAAAAATTAAGGAAATCAGATCATCTGTACCACTATGAATCAGAAGAAATAGCTGGAAACTGTATTCATCACACTTCAAAGACACAACCAAGAAAAAATAAGACCAATGCTTCCAAAGTTAGGTATTTAAAAGAAGCATGTGAATCAATACTTCGGCTTTACAAAGCAGCCTTACTTTTACAGAAGTACAACTTTTGCAAAACCAATTTAGGTGTCTTCTCAGCTGAACTCACTGGAAATTCAGCACTAGATTTTTAAAAATAGAGGATGAAAAGTTTGTACATCACAGTGTCAGATCTAAATTCTGAGACAGTCTTATGGTAATTAAATTGTTTTCTACTCGAGCCCCAAGTGACTAACTGAAGTTTGAAAATCTGGACCCAAATACATACTGAGATTATTTAATTTAGGGTAGAGGCACAAAATCAAAACTGAACAGATAACTGAGACTGAGAAGTTACTACCAATCCACTGCCTCACAGAAACTGCCTTTAAGTACAGAACTCAACTGTGAAGTAATGTGATACCTTAAGTCACTGTGCAATTACCTGAACTATATGAAATGAATCACATTTTTCCATATGCCCACACCCTTCCTAGTACTTCTCATGATTGGAAGCCTTTCAGTTTGTACTGTAAATATGAAAAAGTTACAGATAAATTAGTCTGACTCAATTTTTCCTTAAATTGTCTCCTTACTGGAAGTTATTGCTATTTTATCTGCTGTTTAAGTATCTGCTTTCTTAAGTAGTGGCAATTATTATGCTTTTCTATTCTGAGTTGAAAGTACACCAGTTATATTTTGGACACTTTGAGCCACTATACGGGTGAGAATCCTGTACTGAATTTTGTGACAAATGGATCTAATATCCAAGAATTGTGCCAAACTACCAACCTTGGCTGTGTGCATACAAGGCCAGTGACGAGAATGTATATGGGTCATCCCTGTTCTCCATGTGGAAGCACAGTACAGCATCAAATACTTTGCTGAAAAGTCAGAGTATTACCATACATAAAACACCATGACTTCAGAATTCTACAGTGGCAAAAAGGATACAAGCCCATTTTCAAAATGCTTTACTACCTTCTTGAGAGTTTTCAGCTGCTCTTTTTCCAAATCTTTCTTAAATAAGAGAATGAAAAGCAGTTAATTGCAGTTTGCCTTAGAGTATTAAATGATTATATTTATCCCCTTTTAAGTTTAAATGAAAGTGGAAACCAGATGAAAAAAATTACAAGACACAATGAAACTCTGAAAGTGCTTTGCAGCAGGATTAACTCCATGATCAAGCCTCATTTCTAAGTATGAAGTCTGTTCTCTTGTAACTGAAGAGGCTTTTAAAAACTCCTGTTCAGATGTGTGGACTCTTTCTCTTAGATTCTTTGGGATTCATTGTAAAACAACTAAGAAAACCAAACTTATGTCACACACAACATAAATGTGTAAACATGTAGATCTATCTGGCTTAGCTCTCTGCATCACAAGGAAACAGCCTTCAAATTCAATGCTGAAAAAAACTGATGTGAGGATATGTCAGCGTGTGTCAATGATGTGCAGAATTTGTTCCAGTTCTCTGGAGCACCTGCAACTTGAGGCAGGCCAGGAAGTTGCTGCAGGAATATACAAGCTCAGAATCCCATAGGCATTTTATCATTTATCTTATGCTTTCTACAGAAGCAGTAAACAATATCATCCAGCGCTTTTTTCTTCAGTCAGTAAATTTATTCAATCAGCTCTGCATTAAAAAAGAGGGAGAGGGAAAAGATATAACTACTTCTCTGTGGGCATTAATTTAAAATGTGCTAGGTTTAATCAAGTTCTTGTTTAAGAATCTAAATTATCCATATTTTGGATCAAAATTATTTGATGGCTTAGTGAATTTAATCTGCCAAATTATCTTGTGGAGACTAAAAACAGTCTGTGGAAGCCCACGACATGCTGCTTCTCCTGTGTGCCTAGATAGTTGTATTCTTCAACATTGAACTTTGTATATTTCTCCTTCATTCAAAATCACCTCCCTGGAGAACTGTTGGCAATTAACTTGGGCAATTGCATAAATTCATTACATACTTTCAATAACGTTGTATGTATACCTGTTTCCCAGCCATAGGTGTCAGTGCTCTAAAATTCTCAAATACGCTGGAACTTCTGCATGCCTAGTTTTTGAATGTACATGCTTTTGTTTTTAAGTGCCTGTGTGATCTTCTCTTTCTCTACATACTTTTTAATATAAAACCAGAATTAAGGCAATTTTTTTTATAACAATGATCCTCTTCAGAAGCATCCAAATACCAGAAGAAATACTCAGCTTTGAGCTCTGTAGCTCCGACCACCTGTGCTGGATATAACAAACCCATCTGAGTTTATTCAGGGTGGGTGCTAAAGTAACTGTATAAAACATTTGTCTAAGCCCCATTACACCCCATGTAACCGAGATAGCGAGGCATCAGGGTTACTTACTGAGTTATCAGGGTTACCTACTGAGTTATCAGGGTTACTTACTGAGCCAGAACCTTTGAGCAGTTTGATGACGAGACTCAAATCCACTGATGTCAGCTGTGCATCCTGAAAAAGCCACACTTTTAACCTTTCCATTTTAAATATTAAGATTTTTCTTTTAAGGTGCTTAAAACGTGAAATAGCCGCGTTAAACCCAGGGACGGGAAAATCCAGGCTGTGTGCGGAGTACAGACCAGGGCTTGCTCTCAGGTCATGGCAGGGTCGGGCCGGGCAGGGCAGGGCAGGGCAGGGCAGCAGCTCCGGGCCGGGGGCAGCGCTGGGGTGCCCCTGCCCGCGGGAACGCTCACCTGGGCGGTGTGTAGGCTGCTCCTCCGCCGCTGGCCGTCGCTGCGAGAGGAGCCGGGCCCCGGGGAGCGGGAGGCCGCCCGTAGGGTGTGCGGCTGGGCCGCGGCCAGCGCGGACATGGTGCCTCCGCCGCGGCGGCAGCGCGGCCCGGCCGTTGCCGTGGCAGCGGCGCGGCGCCTCCTCCCGGCGCCAGGGCCCGGCCCGCCACAGCCTGCGGGGCCCGGCCCGGCCCCTCCGGCCTCGCTGCGCTGCCACAGCGCTGCCGCCACCGCCGCGTTTGACGGCCTCCTCCACCCTGCCAGAAAAGCCGCTTCGTGGGCTTTCTCTGCGAGCGCGACTTCGGCGAGAAAACCATTCCCCCCCCCGGCGGTGCAGAGGCTCGGCGGCTCCCACATGCTGGAGAGCCGGAAGGGAAGAGGCTGGTCGAGCCGTAACAAATAATAATGAAAAAAACCTCCGTGAGAGACCACCGTGACAAACCCCAGAGAGAAAAGAGCTGCCTGGGGTAGCCTGGCAGCGGGCAAGAGGGTGAGAGGAAGCTTTTTTCTGCATAGACCAGTACAAAAAAGTAATAAAGGCAGGGATAGAAGCGTCAGGGGATGTGGATATGTTCTACCTACAAACAGCGAGCAGCTGTTTGAGGCTTAGTTGACAGCTGAGATTCGAGGACAACACAGCTCTCGCAGGCACTCTACTGGATCGCTCAATTTAGCTGCCCTTCCTAGGATCAGGATCCACTTGGGACAAGTTGCACACCTGTCATGTTGGATATACACGTATCCCAAGTCTTTGAGTGCAGCCACGGTTGATGCCAATCTCAGTTTTCATGAACAAATAATTAACTACAGTAATTCCAAACAAACATTTGAATATGTGAATAGATTTATTAAATGGTAAGACAGCTGTGTAAACCTCCAGACACCATTTATATGAAAAATGATTGATAGCAATCAATAAAGACCAACAGAGTTCTTATTTTCATTTTTCCCAGCTTGTATGCTACACCCCCCCCCATTGCATACCTGCCTTCTGCAGAAATAAGGTGCATATCAAGTTTAGTACTCACATATGCCATAGAATTCTCTTTCCATTAAAGGGAAAATACACAACACTGTGTATTTGTGTATACACACAAATAGCCATGTACACTCTGTATTTGGTAGAAATTCGTCCTGTATGCAACTCCAAAATGATGGCAAAAATATAGTCTAGCAGAGTATGGGACTCTTAATTTAGAAAATGCAATGCGCCCTTTGACATCCGTAACGTCTTGAGTTGTGATCACAGGAACACAGGTCATACAAAGGTAGGGCGTGTGGGGCATTATACAGTGCCCTCACCTGATGGGACAATGCAGTTGCCAGTGTTGGAGCTGACACTTTTGGTGTTTGACACTTTTCATCTGTCCATGTACACACACTTCTCCATTAACCATTTTACTGGCCCTTCCATGTTCTACTTAAATATTTGTTTCTGTGAACATTCTGTTTTGTATTTGGGCTTACACTGGATGGAACAAGATTTTCTATTAAGCATCTGAGATTAATTGTGCTGACAATACTTACATGTCTGCAGGCAGTTAGCTGAATAAACTGGATTATATGTATTTTTTTCCCTTGGTGCCCAGACAGGAACTGATGTTATATGTATGCACAGTTTCAAAGCCTATATAAAAAAAACCTGCTAACATTTATTTTTACTTTAGCTAAAGTGGTTTCAAGTTTTGTTGCTCTGTGTTTTGAATGACAAATGTATAGAGAATATACTTAAATTGGGAAAATTAGTCTGTAAATTATAAGCTTAGGTCACATGCCATTTGTTGGCTCACTGTTCCAAAGATCATACTGCAAAGCTCCATTTGCTCACTGTCCACCTTCTTCAAAATGAAGCTTTGAAAACCTGGGATGAAAGCTACATTGTGCAAGTTCAGCCACAGGGATTCTGCTGCCCTTGGCAAATGGCAAATGCCCATCCTCAAAAGCATGCAATCAAGTGTGAAAACACTTACTCAAAAGTTTTCTGCCCCAAACAGGCTCATATTGTATTTTTATCACATCTAGCTCTTCCATTGGTAATAAAAATATTTGAGACACCAAGGCCTTACTTATGAGAATACTGAATTTTAAGTTTTACAAATGCTAAGAAATATGTTAAAAAAGTAGACTTGATGTAAAGACGATTTCTATTTTGACTGAGAACAAACTATTTTGGTGTGAAAACAGTTCAACAAAGTCTGTTCTTGAGGTAAAACTTAAATTTCACAAAACCACAGAATTCTGTGTGTAGGACACAACTGTATGTTAGAAGATCAAGGTTACATATCTAGGTCTGCCATTAATCTCCAGTTGACTTTGCTGAGTGAATAACTTCCTCTAACACTCTATTCGCTGTTTTACAAATTAGGTTGCAAGCTTTTGAAGGAGTATTATTCAGTAAATACCTTTCATGTCCTGCAATGGGGGTCTTCAGCTCTTGTCAAGTGATGTCCTTTCCTTGGCTGTACTGAACCTGCAGACTCTGTCCAAAGCCTGCACTCTTTATCAAATATGACACTGAAGTCCTTAAAGTACAGAAATCAGTCAGATCAGTCTGTTGACTCCTTGACTTCCTTTTCATTCTTTTTTTTTTTTTTTGGTCTGTCCTGACAGACCTCCTGTGTTTGATATTCACAGAAAAAAAGAAAAGACCAGTGAAGTTGCTAGCAGTAGAGTCAATGTTAAACCTGTAAAGTCAACAGAGCTTCCAACATCTGGATTCACCTGCCTGTACTATTAAAATACAGTGCTCAGGTCACTGGGTGGTATGGAATTGAGGGGAACTTTCACACTGATCTTTGTTATTGTAAGGAAATGCAGAAAATCACAGGACACAGAACTTACTCTCTTGTACAGTACAAGGTAAGGCTGGACAAAGGTGTAAGTCTGGGGCCCCAGCTGCTAGCATAGTATCAACATTCAGTAGAACAAACACTGAGAAATAAAGAAATTAAAAAAATAAAAGCCAAGAAAAGACAGACTTCAAGGTCCAAAATGTTACTGCTAGGTTAGGCATGGCACAAACAGATATTAAATGTTCTGAATTTTAGACATACATATATTCCATTTGGGAGTCTGGGAAGGCTATGTAACCTAATGTGAAAGCAATGCAAATGCTGTCAGCTCCACTGACCCATGCATCTTTACTTCTCTGAACTCAGAACAGTTTATGCTGCTGATCTACAGTTAAGCAGGATTATACCTCTCATGTATTGTTTTCCTCTTTCCTCTTATGCTGGCATAAGCTTCTTAGGAAAAAAGTTACGTATTTTCAAATGAAGGACTGCCAAGTGCTTCACCTGTTTGTTTCATTTGAAGAGTAATGCTTTTTCATACACACAACCAGACACCTGGCAAACTTACTGGTGCCTTGCAGTCTCATCATGGCCAAACATTTTGTTGAATGAAAAGTAAACTGAATATATGCTGATAGTACTGTAGTGTTCACTCCTGTGTTCTGAAAGCATGGAGAATATCCTAAGAGTAGGATAAAGCATATAGCTATCCAGTGTGTCTGTGTGAAAAATAAAGGATATAGCTATCCAGTGTGTCTGTGTGAAAAATCTATAATCCAGACATTGAAAAAGAAATAAGCTGCCCTTAGAATATTTTTATAAACACACATTCAACTTCTATCTCTCAGAGAAAATGTTGATCGGAGCACACATGTATTAGAAAGAAACACAAGCTAAAATTTATTCTGCATAAGCATGGAAGAAAAAGCAAAATATCTTACATTGATTTTTATTGATTTTTGTGTAAAACACAGTCTATGGAAAAATAGATAAGAGCATTACTAATAATTTATAATAGCCCTGTTCAGAGGGACAGCACAAACAGTCTGACAAACACAACTACGAAGAGAATATTACACATGGGAGACATATTATGCTCACTGTAAGACACTGCCAACAAGGCATGAGAAACAATATTTGACAGAGATCATTGTTTAAGTCAGTTAAATGTGTCACTTATTTTAAAAGCTGTAATCTAATTAATTCAAGCAGTATCATATGGTGATACAATATCAGTACTGCAACATTACTCATTATATTAATAGAAAATACTACAGAATGAACAGCCAAGAAATCAAAACCTTGTGTATTAGGAGATGCACTGTCTGCAAGGATCTATGCATATGCATCCATTACCACTGCATATATGAAAATATTATACTGAAAAAGTCTATCTAATTTTTATGCACCTGATATATCTAACTTTCAGAGGAAAGCTGTTTCCTAACTATATTCATACCTGTGAAATTTATAGCCACTTGGGAACTCATTGCCTTACATTAATTAAAGATTTTCTTTAGTGCTAGTTGGGCAGCTAATACCATATAGCCACAAACAGAGTCACACTATTTTATAGGCAATTAATGCCAAATAAAAATACGAATGTACTTTCTCATGTTGGCACATCATATAATTCACAATGTTGGAACAAAAAATTAAATGCCACACCAATTCACAGTAACCATTACCACAAGCCAAAGAACTTGCAAAACAATTACAGAATAATTAATCTCTAAACAACTCAAGAACTCTAAATAATTCAAGAACATGTGTACTTAATTTACTTGTACGTAATTGCCACAGTTAATAGAATTGTAAGATAAAATTAAAGACACATGGAACCTGTAATAGAACTCTATTTTAGACAATGTTAAGAAAGAATACCTTAATATCCATAGAAAACAAATAACCCATTGCTAAATACATAGAGGTCTCCATTTTATAATATGTGCACAATCTGTATCACATATTAAGCACTATTTTTTAACTGTACAGTAATTAAGAGAAATTAAGCTTATTTCATTACCTATTTTCATTAGGCAGTTAAGCAATTTAGATAAAGCCACACAAAAATATTTTTATAGCAGGCTATTCCTCAAAATATTTATTTATTCTCCTAAGTAAATAAGATGTTGAAATTAATTTAGGTGTTTATATTTAGGCAATCAAAACTAAACAATTAGCCTCAGGTATTTTTCCAATGGGAAGTCCTATGATGAGTCCTATAGAAATCAGTGTGTTGGGTCATATGATTAAAGATCCCTTGTGGAACTAAAACATATGCTGGATATAAAGTTTGCTAAATGCATGAACACTGTATTACCTTCAGACTTAGCAGTGTCTTGTTAGAGTGAATTGGTCCTTAAAGAACATGACAAAATGTTAAATCACAAGTCAACACGCTGTTCCAGTTAGAAGTAAATGCATGGCCTCACAGGAAACCATATTGCATTTTTGTAGCACAAATATTTCACAAAATGTCTTTATATAGTTGATCTAAAAATATTATCTATGTATTAATACTTCAATATATCAACCTTTCAAGTAACGTATAAAATGAAAACTAATTTCTAATTTTCTACACACAGTTTGAAAAAAGGAATGACTCACCATTATTCTCTCCGAACACCTTTGGCAGTTTAAAATTCAGCAGTTTGATCATTCTTGAATAAATTTAATGATGAAATAACTTTTTGCATAGGAAAGAGGGCCAATACATTTCTGTATATACTGTCAGTGGATGCATTACAGTACAATATCTACGGACTTTGACAGTAATTTTCCAATTAGTACAATATTGTAGTTCTGCAACATTATCACTATTGCATCAAAATAATTAGATAACTGTAGGGAACATTAATGATAATTACATATTCTACAGAAGTGTAAAATTACTATAAAATAATAGCAGCATATTTAATTTTGAAATGTAGTCAGATTTTCAATGGTAATACTTTCTGCCTAAATCTATTCAGAGGTATGAAATTCTGCTCTCAGTTATACCAGCCCATTCTAGTGATTTTAATTAGCTTCCATGCACAGGACCAGGGTAGAACATAGCATGGTACTTATCCCGTTAAAATTCTCCACGATTTTGTGTGTCCTAAGGTTTTTTAAATTAATTTTATTTATAGGAATGAAGCACAATGCTTCAACTTTGTGTGGTTTCACTCTGCAATACTGGAATAGGAAACAGTCCAGGACATTCAAATCTGCAAGCCTTTTAAGAAATACACACATTTTGGTACTGGAATGTAATTACAGGCAAAGTTAAGTTAGAAGTTGTAATTGTTACTTAATTTTGATGTGAAAATCTCATTTGTATTAGTTTAGGCTCCTGTCTGTCTCCAGCAAGGGCAGGGTTTTCACGTAATGTCTTGAATGTTTGATAAAATGGTATTGTACTTGTGTACCACCACAAGTGGCACTGAAATAGCTGCACATTGGAGGAGGAACAGTAAAATAAGTACCCTGAAATGAACTGATTTGGTTTTGGAAAAAAGAAGGAATGCAATTTTTTAAATTTATTTTATAGATTTATTGAATTTTTTTTTTCTTTTTCTTTATTTTTCTGTAAAAAAAAAAAGGGAAAGTTTCAAATTTCTAAAATGTTTTATAAATTTTTGGAGGATGTAGATATCAAATACAGTAGTCCAGAGGCAGCATCTGTCTCAAGTAACTCCAAAATTATTGATTTCCAAGAGGCTGAGAAGTTATGTTAGGAAAAAAAATCACTGGACATCTGCTTTCTTTTTGGAAGCATCTGCTACTTGTCAGCTATTGCAGACAAGTCTCAGACCTTAGCCTGACCAGTTATAGCGGTTATTATCATTTACTTTTCCAAAAATGATGGAATAAAATGAATTATTTTCCTTCTAATTGATTCCATCCCCAAAGCTTAAAAAGGAGGATAAATCTGAGCTTTCCAACTACTTGAAATTGAAAATTAGTGACCTAAAAAAAATTATCAAATTTCTGTTGACACACACAACATAGTTGTTTTTTTCAAAAAATGTTTTCACAAATCTCCATTTTCAGAAAGAATCCACTGACCTCTGATTCAATACAAAACATGTTTAGAGACATATAAAAATGCTTTAATTGTGAAAAAAATAATGCAAGTGTTTTATTTTTCATGTCTAGATTTGAACATGCTTAAAATGAAAGAAAGTTCAACTGTCTCTCAATTTGTAACAAATCCAGAATACACACATGCTTGATGTGTAAGTCTGGGGAATTTGGATACTAGAATAAAAATAAAATTGTTGTAGATATTTTGAATTTGAAATTAAATTAAGAATAACCGACATGAACTCTTTAGGCTTAGGTTGGTGTAACTGGGGGCAGAGTTTGATTCTAGAATCTTCTCTTTCTGTGTTGGTTTCACTACAAGCAGAGATAATGAGATTTACAGGACCAGTGATGTTTAAGGATAAATTCAAGCTGAATTCTCTGTATTTCTGACTATGACAAATTCTTCCAAAGTAATAAATAATAAGAGAAGGTTCAGCTAAGAAAATCAGAGATTTTAAACAGTGCAAATATAGATAAGAAAAATATACTTTCATACAAGTAAAAAAAACTTAGGACCAAATACACACTCAGATTCACTGAAATAAAAGTTTTGCTAATTAAGCAGTAGTAGCCTGAAAGTATGAGTTGAGTTTGGCTATTTTGTTAGAGAAGAGTAATTACTACTGACACAGCAGTATTAATAAGTGATTGTGAAAATTGTTTAGAATCCAAAAGGAAATGCAAATGTCAAGATTTAGAGATAAATTAATTTTTAAGTATAAGAATAATAATTTGGTTTTTCAAAACTTCAGGCATATCCCAGAGATACTTGTTGTAAAAGTTAGACCTTTATATAAAAATAGAAGTTTGGATTTGCACAAAAAGATACTAAGAATTTAAGACACATTCTGGGTAATTAATATATAATAACTGAAACTCCAGTGTAGACACACACAGAACATGAGTATTGTGATGCTTCCAACATACTGGAAGTTTCACAGTGAAAATAGATTTTTATTGTTGCTGAATTCTCAGCTTTTCTTCTTGTTTTAAATTATTTCCTCATATTTTAAAATAATTCAAAATCAGAAACTAGTTTGCACACATATCTTTTTATAAACGTATAGCACTGTTTTGAATCTTCATTATATGATGTATGGAAATAAAAGAGATGCCAAAGGTCTAAAATCTTATGTAATACTTTGGGAAAAAAAATAGATAGAATTAGTGCAATACCCTTTGCTTACAAGATGTATGATCACACCATAATTGAAACTGGGTTTGCATATTCAAATCATGGAATAGTGTAAAACCACACACAAATAAATATACTGTACATGTGCAATACACTTGACCAAGTGCAAGGTGCTGCACCTGGGTCAGGGCAACCCCCAGTATCAACACAGGCTGGAGGATGAAGGGTTTGAGAGCAGCCCTGCCCAGATGGACATTGGGGTGGATGAGAGGCTGGACATGACCTGGCCGTGTGCACTCCCAGCCCAGAGAGCCAAACGTGTCCTGGGCTGCATCCAAAGCAGCGAGGGCAGCAGGTGAGGGAGGGGATTCTGCCTCTCTGCTCTGCTCTGGTGAGAGAGACCCCACCTGGAACACTGCACCCAGCTCTGGGGTCCCAGCACTGGAAGGACATGGAACTGACTGAGCAAGTCCAGAGCAGGGCCACTAAGGTGTTTAAAGGACTGGAGCACCTCTCCTATGAGGAAAGGCTGAGAGAATTGGGTTTGTGCAGCCTGGAAGAGATGGCTTGGGGGTGACCTAATTGTAGCTTTCCGGTACTTGAACGGAACCTACAAGAGAGCTGGAGAGGGCAATGGCATGATGCAGTGACAGCACAAGGAGGAATGGCTATAAAGTGAATGAGAGTAGGTTTAGACTGGGTATTAGGAGGGAATTCTTTTCTGTGAGAGTGGTTGAGGCGCTGGCACAGGTTGCCCAGAGAAGCTGTGGGTGCCCCATCCCTGGAAGTGTTCAAGGCCAGATTGGACGAGGCTTTGAGCAACCTGGTCTCGTGAAAGTTGTCAAGGCCCATCACAGGGTGGGTTGGAATTTACTGATCTTTAAGGTCCCTTCCAACTCAAACCATTCTGTGATCCTGTGACTCTGTGATCATTACAAATTAATTTGTTTCAAACCCTGGTTATTTTCTAAATAATTTACTTTATATTTGGAACTCATTAACCCAGAAATGCAGTTTTAATAGAAGAAACACTGCCCAGAAAATGTCGTATTAATAAACAGTACTCTGACACATATGCTCTAAGTCCAAGAAACGTCTGAAAGGCCTGGTTATAATGAAATACTGTTGTGATATAACTGTGCAAAGGAACCTTAAAAATTTTTATTTCATAATCTCTTTAATCCAAAACAAAAATATTTTTGTAGTTATCAGAAGTGGTAGTCTTCTGGTTATAAACTTCTTATAGTTTGGTTAAGAGTTTCTACTATATGCCAAGCAAGAGACTTTACAAAGACTCCCACTTAACTGAACTCCCACTTAACTAAACTCCTAAAAACGCAAGTTTATGACAAAAAAACCCAAGCCCAAATGTGTACAACAGTGTTAACAAATATCACATTACAGTTATCCTTTCTGGGGAAAGATGCGGAGCAGACCCACTTACTTCTTCTATAACATGGCTTTTCTCCCATCCTCTTCGAATTCTCCTCAGTTTCCTACTTACACACGGCAAAAGTAACATGATCTTACCTAGAATTACAATGGAAGGCAGAACAAGGGCAAGAACAAAATTTGGTGGTGTATAAAATCTGTAATATTCTTCTTCAAAAGCTCTCTTCCATCCATAAATCAGTACATGGAAAGTACTTATAAGCAGAGCAATGTATCCAAGGGTAGACTTTGAAGAAAGAGAAAACAAGAAAAAAAAAGATATAATAGTTCTTGGACCTTCACCTGACAGCTCTAATACATTATTTGCATTATTTTGACATTTCTATTAGATATCAAGTTAAAAAATCTTACCTATTCACTACAATTAATTAGCAATATGTGGCTTTAAGTTCATGAGCACTGAACACAGTATCTCTGCTAACATCTACAGGCCTTAGTCAAAGCTGAAATGATGTCTGCCCAAATTCTAAGTAATGGAAGTCAACTTCAGGATATGTATGCCAATAAGGAACACTTCCCAGGGTAGTTACTGGAACAACATCCATTGTGATTGGAAATTAAGTTTATTATTTCTTAACTACGAGGATAGATCACTTCCAAGACTCCTTATTATGGAACAATGCAATTCTGTTGGAAGAGATTTGAGCCTAAAACTTTTATCGCTCTGAGATGTGCAGCTTACTTCTTCCTCACAAAGGCCTACATCCACCTGTCCAATGTTAGCATAAGCCATTCCTTACCTTCTCCATCAGTTGTTGCTGACTGGGAATGGGAATATCTGAACTGTAAGGCTTGGGCACAATAGCACAAAGCAGTGGTGCAGTTTACCATAAACAGGCAGTGACGGATAAAAGGTGGAAGAGAAGGTTCCCACAGCAGCCTGCAGAGGACCAACCTCTCAGCACATAATCTAGAGCTTGCCATGTAAGGTGATGATTATAGGGGTCACTCACCAGTTCTGTGAATCTGCCTTTTTAAGGACCCTGCAGTTGTAATGCTTTGCAGACTTGACAATGCATTAACCTTAACTTTCCCAAACCACGATAAAAGAAGACTTCTATGCTTTGACTTCTGGTGGTGATCAAATGCAGAAAAACTCTTTCTGGCCAAAACTGATGTAATGACTAAATTGGCTGGGAAACATTTGTAGAAAATCATTGAAACGGAGAATGATTAATAAGAAAAGTAACTGGCTACCAAGGTGTGGTTTAATTCCAGTAAACAGACAAGCAAAGAAAAATGCAGCCTAAGAGTCAACAGCTAGTGAAAGAATTAATTCCTTCTATTTCAAGATAAAGCAGTTTCTAGGGGAACAAGAAAGCTAATACCATTTGAGCTAATACCATTTGCAATGATTCACAGATATATTGGTATAAAAGGAAAATATTTTTGTTGATTTCTTGGGATTGGTACCAAGTTTTTTGACTTGCCGATATTTATATATCTTTTTTGCCAATGGTTTCAGGGCCATGTTGTTAAGCTTTAGATATGCTGCATACTTTTTGAAAAAAACCAATTTGCTCCCAAAATATCCCATAGTAAGCAGAACAGTTAGACAAACACTTGAGGATATGAAAACAGCATATGCGGTATCTGAAGGGAACTTCTGGTAAGAAAATTGGACAGCGAACAATAATATCAAACTTGATGTTTTAATATGTTATTGCAGACTTTTGTTGGTATGACTGTCCTGAATTCATTGTTTATCACTTCCAGCAGGGAGAAGGGCACAAGTGAATCATATCCCTCATTTCTTCATCAGGATTACTGATGAGAACTGTAACAATTCTTGAAAAAAGAAACAGAATGGAAATATACAATAATTTCCAATTGTTTTAATTTAGTGCTTATTTAAATTCCATTTGCAAGCTATAGTTTTGAGACATCTATATATGTCTTTCTATCTAATGGCTGAAATGGAAGCTAAGAACTACATCAGTACATTTTAAACTTACACAAGGACAAGAAAAACATAGGATGTACCTTTATTAAGTTCTTTTTTTTTTTTCCCTGTGGAGAGTTGCCATATGGTTCTTTGAAGTATGGTAGGGCTTGTGCTAGTGTGTACTGGACAATTTCAACCACACATCTAAAAAACTAACAAACACATTCCTATAGGAGCTTCTGTCAGCTACTAATGCTATGTTCTTCAACTGGGCCTTTAATTATCACTACCAGGCACCAGATGCTAATTCCTTTCTGAAAGCAGCAAGAAGCAATACAATTTCTTCACTGGTAAATTCATATTGAACAGTGAGAAGCAATATCAGTTGTAAATCTTGGGAACCTCTGCCTGGGCTTTGGAACAGCTGCTGTGAAAAGGGGAAAAATATCTTTGGTTGCTTTGCTTATCTTCCATAATACTGCGTTTCCTGAAAGCTGAGTAATAGATTAGCACATTTCCTATGGACTCCCCGATCTTTTAGCTTTTCTGTAAGTCCTCCCTATTTTGTTTCTTTTCCTTCCTGATCAAAGCCAGCTTTTAGCCAATATGGGAGATTCCCAGCCAAGGCTACTGATAAACTGGACAAACTGGCATTGTATGAGAAAGGAACCAACAAAAGATAGAGGAGCGGGAAAAATGAAAAAGAAAACCCCTTAAAATATTACCAGCAGTATGTACATACATAGAGACAAAGATGTGCTGTGGGGCAAATCTGCTTCAGGAATTTCTACCTTCACAACGGCTGAGTAGTTCCAAGCAATTTATATATCCAAAAGCTATCTTGTAAATTCTATATTTATGCAAGTATACTTCAGATTCTCCCACTAACAGGATATTGCTAAACTTCTAAACTGTGTGTAGTAACTGACTGGAATGTTACCCATAATCTTGCTAAATACTCAGGCCTCAGTCTTCTTTACTCTGGGGAAAAAGTATCTTATTTTCTGGGAGAACCAAGGCGGGACAGCCTTTCCTCATAGTGTATGCACAAGGAGTGTTTTAGTAACTCTGTCTCCAAAAAGGTTTAGGATTGTGCTAGCTGAGAAAAGGTATGTCTACAAAAAGGTCAGCTTCCTACTACGGAAAAGGCAGATTTGTGTCGCTTTTTGCTAAAAAACGTGAAGCTCAGCTTTCAAAACCAGTCTGCTCTGTCCATTGCTACTATTACTTGATGGATTTTGGACTTGAGGTCTTAGACGGGAAAACAAAAGCAGCAGTCATTTATGTTTACATTATATATTTACAGTTTAACCTCCTTCACAAGTCTGAAGGACCCAGTGCAGCACAGCTTGCAGACAACATTCCCCACTTCGTTGTATTTTTTGCTAACACTCATGGACTAGCTTCAATAAATGTCTTTTTTTCTGTTTGCAGTGTGTTGGTTTAGGCTATTCTGCCTGCTCTGACAAAATACGAATTCTTTTGTATGTCTTGCCCATGTTTTCCTTTGCTCCTTATCCAAATATATTTAGATGAGAAAAAGAAGAGTACTGAAGTGGCATTTAAGAAAACTCATGCATTAGTTTATTAGGCCCAGCTTTCTTGCCTGCTGCTTTTCTCAGTAAACTTTAACTTTGGGTTAAGGTGACTGCAAAGTTTCATGCTATTTTTCAATCATCTAGGATCTCCTATGGAGAAAACTCTTCATCCCTGCCTCATTCTGTGGTTCCTCTATCTAGATGTCATGATTGTTTCTCTCTGAATCATGATGAAGTAATCAGACCTTTGTTTTGTACAGTGGTCAGCCCTGTACTGTAGCAATTCCAGTTTTCTGCTGGTCTCTTAGCTCCTTCTAGGACTGACACAGTAACTTCCTTTTGCACTATTAAACCTTCTCACATCTCACTTTCGTTCATATTCATGCTATGAGCGAAGGAGTGGAACCTACACTCCTTGTCCTCTCAAAGTCCTTTTCCCTTGATGAAGCAGGCTGGAATTTTTGGGGCTGCTGACAACTGTGTTTGAAACCAGGTTTGGTAATATGGAGGCATCTCCAAAATAATTTGGGGTATCAAAGACAGCAATGATTTCTGTGCAAAAACATTGACAATTGGGGTTTCTTTAGGAAGATTGTGTTAGAAGTCTGTTTGAACTGCCGTAGGTTGGGGAGATGCTGCTTAGGGCTTGTACTACTTGGAACAAGGCTAGCCTATACTGTACATGTTAATAAACTCAGATTTTCCTAGTAGGACTCAAGAATGAGTATGTTCTAGTGGTAAAACTCTTTAGAAGAGGCCAGACCCTTATTCTGATGAAACTGCATTTACTAAGATGAGTAAGGAGTAGTGTATTGCACTCAGTGGGAAGTGCTGAGCTGAGAAATGGTCTGAGTGTGCTGACTGACCGATTCTTCATCTGTCAAATGTGAAACAAGTTCAGCAACTGTTGCAGCAAATCATCTGAGATTCAGGACTAAAGCTAGAGACATCCTGCTTTTCCCAGCTGAAAAAAAAGCAGCATTAGGATGATGGGCTAGTAGTTCCATTGTTAGTCCCCCTGACTTAGAGATTAAGAAATTTAAGTTCAATTTTCCTTCATGGCACTGTACTTCAGTGGAAGAAAAATACAGAAGATAATAAGTATTACAATGTTTTATCTGTTCTACTTGCATACTGGGTACAGTGAAACTTATGCAGAAATGCAGGCTCCTTTTACTTTAGTAAGGCATCACTAAAAGTCTGTTTTCTAATTGAAGAAAGCAAGAAGACTTTTTTTGACAAGTAAGTAAAGGAAGAATAACTTACATCCTGAGAATTAAAGACAAAGTAAATAAGGAAATTTTTAGTAGTTCAATATTTTTGTGATTAAAAATTGCAAATGATCATAGTTCATTGCCAATATCAGTTATCTTCTGCATATAATGCAGTATGAACTGTAATATACATCCAGAGAAAACAACTTATTCCCAAACAAATTCCTCAAAATACTGATAGATGGGTCATTACAGTTCATAATTATTTAAATTTGGAACTATTTAAACTAAATTAACAGTGGAAATAACTGCAGTAAATATGCAGTTGTAGATACATCATTGTGGCTGTTGTGTGGGTTTTGACTCAGTCACACAAGCCTGAAATTTGGAAATATGAGTAAGGAAAAATAAGACACAAATGCTGTGTTTGTGGCTGGAAGTTATTACTGGATAAAGGCATCATGTCACTCACAAGTGAATACATATTTTCTCCTTTTGCACTACTGTTTTATATCACCCAACAGCAGTACTATCGTCCCCACACTGAGAACTCCAGATGGCAGAGATGTAACAATACACTTGAGTATTTAGTCCTGCTGAAGGCTCAAAGCCATGACCGTAAATAAACAGTTCTGTCAGGGTAGCCCCACTTTGAAAAACTTTTCAGTAAACTTTTTGTAGGTCTACCTGCAGTTTTCCAATAATTGAAATCATATGGGAAGGGAAGACATTACAGACAGAAGACCTCAAACAACTATAGCCATTGAAGTGATTGTCAACACTCTCTTTAAAACATCTGTAAATTATGAAGTGCAACTCAAGCCCTGAACTTTAAAGTCAGTGCCCACGTTCTGAAGTGAAAAGGACTCAGAACTGGGCAATATTATTACAATGGCTAAGCTGAAAAAACGTTAATCAGAAAAGACTGAGTTAAGACTACAGTACTAAAGCCAAAGTCAGAAAACAAAACATAACAAAACCCAAAACTGCGCACAGTTAGGAAATTTTCACCAGACTGAATCCTAGCAAAATTTCTTATACCTGACTGCTACCTGAAAGTACTGGCAATTATGTGCAGGAACAAGCATTGAGCTGTTTATTAAAACCCATATTTCTCAGTATTTTATGCTGGCTAGATTTGCCGGTTGTAGGTATTTATCTGAGGAAGGAAGGCAGCAGATGGTGTTCCAAGGCCTTGAAAAGCCTCCGATCTTAATAAGCAGAGCTTCATATTTGACTAGTGGGTATTTTCAGCTAATGGGAATAATGCAGTTGAGAGCTGTGTCAAGTCCTACACCATGGAAGGGAAGCAAAACTTTATCAATGGCACTGTGGCTGTCAGAGGGCTGTGCAAAAAAAATCCTTCAGGGCAAATTAAGTCTCCCATTTTAATAGTTGTGTGCTTCTATCTATACAAGCATCTCATCAGTATTGCAGCATTCAGCAAGTTTGTCCAAATTTAGCAAGAAATTCTAAGAACAGAAAAGGAATAGATCAGTGATCATTTGGTCCTAGCTACATTGGTTATTTAAGATAAAGAAGTCTAAAATGAAAAGTCCTGTTCTAACAGGACTCAGGAAATGCTTAATGTGCTTTCATGGCAATATATTTGCTAAGTAATTGTTTTTATTAAATTTCAGACACAGAGGAAAAAAAAAGGCTTTTGTCACATTGCAATGTTTGTGATCATGATAATGAAGGAATTCTTGTTAACACCAAAACCCCCTTATTAAAAAGGTAACTCACCTGAATAAAACTGAACTCCCTCCAGTTTAAGGCACTGTTTACTGAAGGGATGGAAGTTACTGCCAGTAAAGAAAGCAATCCAAGACTCATTATTCCAAAGGAGATATACATTTCAATTCGCCACACTTCTTCCTCATTCCAAGAATTTTCAACATTTGCATGAACCTGATGAAAGAACAGAAAGGAAGAACTTTATTCTAAAGAATAGTAAAAATACCAACAGAACTTAGTTTGCTGACTTAAAGTTCACAATCACAGGACAACTATAAAATGGGGTCAAATATTTCAGAGGTTTCCTCATGTCTTGGGAGAAAAACAACTATTTCCTTATGTCTGGTACTGGCCCTTGCTCGATTAAAAATATGTTAAACATGGAAATTTAGATGAAATCCTAAAGACAATGTAACAATATACACTATTTACAATAATACTGCTATAGATTGAGGTAATTCTGCACATTCTTATACACTGTAGAAAAGGAGCTGTGTTCTTCAGACCCTGCAAACTTAAATTCCATAACATAAACTGGATAAACCTGCAATTTGTTTTTACATTTAGAAATAGTTTAGCATGATTTCCTGACTTTCCTTCAGCTCTCTATGATGAAGATGTGTGTCCAAGCTTGTTTCTCCTTCAATATTGACATCAGATATATCCAAGATAGTTCTCACTGGAGAGCTTTACCAGAGAAAAGAAACAATTCAGGACCTTAACAACTAAGAAACTTAGATATTCAATTATTTTTTCCATTTCCAGGTGAACTATTGCAATATGACATCTTGAAAAAGGTTCACTAGAAATATTAGCAAGTGAGAGTTATACAATATCATTAAAACTAAGAAAATTTCTTAGTAAAATTATCAATGAGTCCTTTAGTAATACTAATTCTAAGTGTGAACAGTTTCTTGCCGCCTATTACAGTTTTGCCCTTCCTTTCTCTTAAGTTCAGTTTTTGACGCTAGCCCTTTCACAGTTTGTGACACTCCCTGTTAATTTGTTCCATTCGATTTTATTTCCTTATTTGGTTTTCCTTTCTGTTCTATTACATCTCTCTTTCCTATAGATTTTATGTGCTGAATGGCAATGCTGTTTTTCTGGCAATGCTGCTTTTCTCCACTTTAAAGGTGACAATAAGCTGCCTCACTGGCAGACAGGAGCATCAGACCCTCTTCTAGAGGATGACAGATTTGTCAGAGAATGTTCCAGGGTTATGCAAGACCAATTGTTCCTGGGAACTGTGAGTCAATTTCTATTGACTGCAATAGATGATGTTCACAGAATTTCAAAAGAATAAAGTATTTTTACCACTGGTCCAAAATGTTACAAAATATCAGTATTATCTAATTTTCTTTTCTTTTTTTTTTTAACACAGAAGTATCCATAAGCATGATTAGAATATCTACCCTTATACCTTTCATATTTATAAATGCACTTATGATATACACACTTCCCCCATGTGTTCAGTATACACAGAAAGGAACATACTTCAAAGGTTTCTTGCTGTTGCTCTTACCCTGTCTATCCTACGTTCTCCTTCTGTATATTGCTATCAGGAATTTCAGTAAGACATATCCTTGATTCCCCCTACCACACAAACTTGACTGAAGATTGACCCACAAAGCGAGCAAAGTGCACAGATCTTTCTTTTAGTCTCCTTATTTGGCACCACCTATGCATAAGATAACCCATAACATTCTGTGCCAAAAGCAGTAGGAAAGATTAAGAAAACACATCTATTGTATTTTGGAGCCATAAGCACACAGTCAAGGCATTTTTGGCTTATTGAACTGAAGATTGTCTCACCTGCTGATATGCCATGTTGAGGAACAAGTACCGCTCTGATCTCCTCATCGGCAAGCAGAGGCTGTACACCACATGCACTGTGGCAAAGAAAAAACTGAGCAGTCCAAGCTGCTTTCGACACTGGAGCCAGTTGTCCAGCCAGGGTGGGAATCGCCGATACTTAGTGCCATAGTAAAGCTGATATGCAGCTGCAATGAGCCCTGATAAATACACTAGAGAAAGCAAAGTGATAGCAACAATTGGCAGAGTCTTGTTGACGATCTCAATGGGAATCTTGTAAAAGTCACTCTGCTGATTTCTCATGTACGGATGGATGACATCTCTGACAAAGGAATAGATGAAGAAAAATGTTGCCAGGCTAATGGCAATCACTACAGGCCCTTTCCACAGGGTGAACAGTCGCAGAGGCAGGTTTTCAATCTCCCTTGAAGATGACAATGCCCCCAAATCAATAGGAATAAAACTGAGCTGACGGGCAAGCTCAATAACTTGATGGCGAGCTTGAACGTTGTTACTGCATATATAGACCTGTTGGAAAAGTCAAGGGAATTGTCTGTAGTCAGAGAAAGAGACTCAAAGGTAAACAAAAAAGCAAAAAAAAACTCACCAAAAACTTCAAGGGCCTCCAATTCAAAACTACAACACGACTGCTGAAACCGTACACTTTATCCCACCTTATATCACCAAGATGACAATAAAATCCCATAAAAATCTAGCCGAAGTGAAAATATGCACACTGACTTAGTAATAGAGGAATTGAAACAAAATTTTTGATTTTTTAATCAAAATCTATATTTTTCTTGGATCTTTTCATCTAGCTTTTCCTTGGATTTAATAATGGGGGATGTCTTGGTAATCTGCACACTGAAGCCTGTCATACTGAAATGTCTATAGGACTGGATTAACTTGAAGCAACAGCTAAAAGCATTTAATAAAATCCCAAGTCTCTCAAAAATACAGGAATCTTGAACAATGACTGTTAAACAACCATAGCATACACAGAATGTGAAGCAGAGAACTGTGTAATCTCTCCACGGGTAACAAATTTAGCTTAATTTCACAACCCAGATTTCCACAGACTTCTGATTTGAATATTTAGCAGAAAAGATAAAAACTAGCAGCCAAATAAGAGCTTGTTCTAAAGGCCAGTTTATTACACAGTGAAAGAAGTGTACTGCTACAAAGTACTTCAAGGTTCCTTTGAAATTTACAATGGGCTATAGTTTGCCCAACACTGTTTGCTGATCACCTGCATTGAAGCAAATAAGACCTGTTTTGAATGAAGTGAATTATTTATAGTGTGGTGCTATTCTGAAGTGTGGTGAGGTTATTTTTTCAATTATGCTAATTCTGTATCAATTGCATTCCATTTAATATCTACCTGAATTGCCAGAAAACTCAATTTAGTCTCCAATAGTCATGTTACATCAGTTATTTTTTATGTTATTTCTCAGAGTTCATAAAGCTGTGAAGGATTGGATACTTGCACAGGCTTAAATCCCTTACATCACTTCAGCAAAACATGAAAAACATAAAGATGCCTTTTTTATATGCAGGATGGATTTGCAGAACATACTGGGAAGGAATTTGAACATCATGTTCCCAAGCAGCCCTGGATCAAATGAATGATCGCTTAGAAACATATGTGCCTCCTTCTGTTCCCTCATATTTATGATTTTGGGGCACTCTAAAAGCTAGATAATTTCTTTTAATCATTTTTCTGCTACATTGAATGCAAACATTTTTAGAACAGCTGATTCCCGAGCTCTGGGATCAGGAGATCAGATTTCTGTGCATCTCTTTCAATAGCTCACCCCAATGCTGAAACTAAAATATACTGGGAAGGACCATCTCTATCCTTGTATAAAGCATAAGGATACATATTTTCTATGGGAAACATTAAGACCCAACTCTTCTCCTGTCAGTAGTGATCTAAAGGTCAGTTGTTTACTCTAAGCTAATATCCATATTTCCTCTGCAATCTTTAATACAAACAGGAAACACAAGGAAAAAATTAGACCACTTACTTTATATGCCTTATAGCGGGACGAACTAAACTCTGAAGGTTTTATTGTCTACTAAAACAAAAGTTAGAAGCCCAACATTTTAGGCACATTATGTCAGGCAGGGTAAATCTCATGAGTTCTGGCTGTTACATTCAGTTCCTGTCATTTTCATTTTACAAATAAGTTAAATTAATACAAATAAAAACATTTACCTGTCTGCTGGCATCCTTTGGTCCTAACTGCAGTGACCATGCTGAAATGACATTGAATCCTTTGACAATTAGGGAATCGGGAAAAAGCGATGCCAAATACTCTGCATTGGAGTCCGGATATTGGTCTACTCTTGTATTGTTGCTGACATCAATCAGAATTTTACCAGCGAGTAAATGTTTGAGGTCCCACAAAGAGGTGTAATGCTCTCTGTGTATGGCTACAAAAATGATGTTTGTTTTAACTACTGCATCTTCATGGTGAGTGACATCAACCACATGGGGAAAGAAGTCAGCAGCATGTTTAGGGTTTCTGCTTCCTACGACGACATGGTACCCACATCTGATAAGTCTAATTGTCAAGGACTTAGCGAAGTCTCCACTTCCAATGATGCCTATTGTGACCTTACTTGCATCCTTGATACCATTGGCAACATTTGGCAGAAAAGTTTCATTGAGGTTCTTGGGACTTCCCATCATGGAGATTGATTCCATACTTCCAAGACACCAAACCTACAATGATTTCTTTGGGGAAAAAAACCAGGAAAGAGAAGAGAAGAAAAAAAGAGAAAACAGAAGGAAAAATCAGCATTGTACAATTTTACGATACCTCAGAATCTATTAACACTTCTGGAAGCAAAATCTTTGGTTCTATACTTCATATTATATTTTCTCCTTAATATAGTATGTGCTAATCAATTTTGTCTTGCAATGTGTCACTAATAGAAGGAGAAACAAGAAACATAAAATACTTCAAGCACTTCAATAATACAGTTACATAAGTAAATAACAGTTTTTTCATGTTCTCCTATTTCCTACCTTCCACTGCCCTGGAATACTGGATCACAAGATAACTTTGTACTCTTAAAACTAGTGGTGAATGGAATAATGAGAAGAAACCTGTAAAGAAAATTGGAAAATAGTAGAATGCAAAGAACACTGGCCTGTGATCATCATGAGGACAGTGAGTTCATGGAAGCTGAATTCCATTAAAAGCTTATGCAGGTTATTATTGTGATATCCTCTCCTTGCCGTGAAGGAAGGGATGCAAACATCTCAAAGCTGCAAATATCACGGCTGCCACCATGACTAAAATCTATCTGGCACACTCACCTGTCAGCCTGGGAAATGGGCTGCCCATGTGGATCCAATGGCAAAAACAACACAGGATATTTATCAAGACCTAGTTGTGAGATCACTAATGACATTTCTAGGTCATTCTGCTAGGTCTGGCCATGGATGTATAAGGATTAACTGTGGATGCAAGGGTAAAGGATTCAAGGCCATGGGTCACAAATATGCTTAACAGAATTTTCTATCCTGGCAAGTAAGATAAATCCTGGAGACAAACACATGGGACAGCCTTCCATAAAAAGCTAACGGCAGGAAGCAACAGATTTCATGCAATAATAAAAGGGAAGATAGTTTTAGGACTCAAATTCATTGTACTAAGGGATGTTTTGAAGAAGAACAAAGGCTAAGGCTCCCAGAAAAAAATAAAAGAAATACTGCTATATCCTTAGTCACAGAACTGCAATAAAGCTGTAATGAAGACATTAAAAAGCAACAGAACAACCCTCAGGAGGGAAGTCCTCACATGAAACCACAGTTATGACGTAGGTGCTTCTGCATTGTTGTGGGGGGTTGACCCTGGCTGGAGGCCAGGCGTCCAAAAGGATGCTACTCTATCACTCCCCACCTCAGCTGGGCTGAGGAGAGAAAATACCATGAAAGGCTAATGAGTTGAGATAGGGACAAGGAGGGATCACTCACTGATTACTGCCACAGGCAAACCAAATTCTACTTGGGGAAATTAACGGACTTTATTACCAATCAAAATCAGAGCAGGATAATGAGAAGTAAAAAAATATCAAAAAAACACCCTCCCCTCACCCCAGGA
Organism: Acanthornis magna; assembly: GCA_036785705.1. Lineage (NCBI taxonomy): Eukaryota > Metazoa > Chordata > Aves > Passeriformes > Acanthizidae > Acanthornis > Acanthornis magna. The sequence continues at coordinate 16,613,253 of JAWUZG010000028.1, read as the reverse complement.
AGCTTCTTCTTGGGCTCAACTTTATTCCTGATTCTCTATCTCCTCCCCCTCTGCGGCACAGGGAGACAGGGAATGGAGGGTATAGTCAGTTCATCACTCGCTGTTTCTGCTGCTGCTTCCTCCTCAGGGAGAGAAATCCTTCCCCTGCTCCAGCATGAGGTTCCTTCCACAGGAGAATCCTCTACACACTTCTCCAGTGTGAGTCCTTCCCACAGGCTACAGTTCTTCATGAACTCCTCCAGTGTGGGTCCCTTCCACAGACTGCAGTCCTTCAGGAGTAGGCTGCTACAGTGAGGGTCCCCATGGGGTCACAAGTCCTACCACGAAACCTGTTCCAATGTGGGCTCCTCTCTCCACAGGTCCATGCCAGAAGCCTTCTCCAGCGTGGGTTTCCCATGGGGTCACAGCCTCCTCAGGCATCTACCTGCACTGGTGTGGGGCTCCTCTGCTCTACCATGAACCTCTTGGGCTGCAGGGGGACAGCTGCCTCGCCATGACCTGCACCACAGGCTGCAGGGAAATGTTTAATTCAGTGCTTGGGGCACCTCCTCTTTCTTCTTCACTGGCCTTGGTGTCTACGTAAGTTGTTTCTCTCACATATTCCCGTCCCATCTTCTGCAGCTGCAATTACATTTTCCCCCCCTTCTTACCTATGTTACCCGAGAGGTGATATCACCATCGCTGATGGGCTCGGCCCTGGCCAGCCACGAGTCCACCCCAGACCCAGTGGCACTGGCCCCATTAGACACAGGGTAGAATTCTAGCAGCTTCTCACAGAAACCACCCTGCAGCACTTCACCCCCTCCTGCTATCAAATTCTCGCCAGGTAAACCCAGTGTAATTGTAGAACAGGAATAAATTCTGAAAATTAAGGAAACAATGAGGAAAGGCAGGCTAAGAAGGAGCAAAAAGAAGCCCCAAGGTTGCTGTCTTGGGAGCAATCAGCAACAGACCTCACAGAACCTTTTCCTAAGTTACCAAGAGCTGATAGAGGGGCAATTAATCATCAGTGGGGGACATTACCCAGCCATTGGCTAGGAATACAGGATGTGCGGTGAACAACCTCCCACAACTAAAAGCAGCTTTGTATTTTGGAAATTAGAGGAAACTAATAGAAGAATGGGCACTTTTCATTTCAGCTTTGACTAGAAGGCAAGAACTCACTGAAACTGGACTCAGAAGACTGAAAGCAGTATATGAAAGTGACCACAAAGTCAGTATTTGAAGAAAAGATTCTAATAGTGAATCCTTCTGGCAGAGCTACAGAAGGAAGATTTTTATTCATGCACTGAAAAAAGCATTGACTTTTTCCTTGCCATGTGACCTAGAATGTATTTAACATGTGACCAAACTACCAGTATTTTCTGTATCATGATGGGTTCACACTCAGGAACATATTGAGAATAGCTGTATTTATATCAGATAAGAGATATAACTGGATATGACAGAACATGTATGATTTCACCATGTGATTACAGGGGCCCATTTCAGTTCATGCCATGTAACCAGAGGGGCTGCAAAACTTTGAGATTGAAAGGGAACCACCATAAGGAAATGGGCAACCAGTACCATTTAAGCATGCTGCAGCCTACTTTCAGCTTTAGTCCTTTAGATCCTTAGGAGAGTGGGCACGAAGGACTTGGACATGATGAATTGCTCTGGTGAGCTGAATTTGGCCTTCTGGCCAAAGTTTCTCACTGCCTGTTCTAAGCAAAATACAGTGTGAGTAACAGAATCAAAATAACAGTTTTCATAGAAGACCCTCAGAGAACAGGCAGACATGCCTCTTAGACAAGTAATCCAAGACATGTACAAGAGCAGAGAGTTGGCAGTTACTGAAAGGGATTATATTAAATGCACAGTAACAATTCAGAGGAGAGAGTGTATAAGGCTGTTTTAACTGCAACAGAAGAGCTTTAATGACCGGAAAAATAACACAAGAATTTAAAAAAAAAAAAGTGTTTCTGTGCATGGCTAAGGAATAGTATAAAAAGATAAAGAGACTGCTATCATGTAGGGATAAAATTGGAACAATGATGGTACAGAAGTGAGTTGTAACTAGGAAAGAAAATAAATGGCAACAAGTTCCATAAATACAACAAAAGACAGAAGACAGAAGTAAGGTTTACAATTTCAGAGGAAAGAGAACAAGTTATAACTCATACGAAGTATGACAAATTATTAAATGTCTTCTTTATTTAAGCCCTCTGAAGAAAAGTTAATTGTGAATAGGTATTTAATGAAATTCCTTTTATGGGGAGGCAGATGGTGAGGTCAAAGTGGAAACAGGTAAGTTAAGAGTAAAGGATAAAGGTAAGATAAAGCTTTTCAAGTCAGCAGACACTTATGAAATAAGCCTTTGTTGCTCAAAATGCTGATCAAAGTGACATCTTCAGAACCAAAGAGATTACAAGACAGGCAGACTAGCACATACTGCTAAAAGAAGGGAGGAGGACTAAAGAAAACAAAGACTTGTTAGCCTAACTTCATCCCCCGAACAGATTTTTCACCAAGTTATTGTGCAATAATTAGTAAATAAATGGGAAGCAGATGATAAGAAGCAGCTGAGGTGGGTTGTTCAGGAACAGATTTCAACAAAACCAACCTTCTTTTACAAACTACCTATTTCAGAGTTATAAAAAGTAACAGAAGTGAATAGATTTGACATATGCTCTTAAATTAGCTAAGAGCACATCACAGAGCTTTGCCAGCCAGATGGTGACACACGTGAAAAACTGCTCCTAGCAAAACAGCTACTGCAGGAGAAGAGCGAACCAACGCCAGGCGGGCCACTGGAGCAGTGACCCCGCTGGGGCGGGCACTTACGGGGCGCGGGCCGAGGCGCGGGGCTGGCGGCAGGCCGGGCGCGGGCCGGTGCCCCCTGGGCGGGCTGGCGGGCGGCAGCACGGAGCGGGGATCCAGCCCGGAGCAGCTCGGCGGGGCCCAGGTCCGGGCCGGCATCTCCAGCTGCAACGACAACACGGCCGTGACAGGAGCGGCCCCGCCGCCCGCCGGGCAGAACCGGGGCAGCGCTGCCAGGCCCGCCCGCCGCGGGGCGGGGGCTCCGAGCCCGCCAGGTACGGGAGCGCCCCCCGGCTGCCCCAGGCCGGGCCGCACCGTACCGCTGCGCGGGGCCGCGGCACCGCCACAGCCTGCCCGGAGACGGGGGAGCCGCGGCGCAGTGGCCGCCACCGCGACGGGCAGCAGAGAGCCCGCGGGCGACGGGCGCGGCTGCGCCGAGGAGCGCCCGGTGGGGATGGGGCCCGTCCCGCCCCGGCCCCGGCGCCGCTCACCTCCGCCCGCCCGCCAGGAGCACCGCGCCGCCGCTGCTCCTCCTCGCGCTCGGCCCCGCAGTGCCGGGCGGGCGCGGAGGCGGCGCCTCTCCCGCCGCTGCGACCCGCCCCCTGCGGCCGCGCCGCCGCCGCCGCTCTGGAGGGCTTGGGAGCCTGGGTGGGTGACAAGCTGACCACGAGCCGAAAGTGTGTCCTTGCGGTGAGAAGGGCCAATGGCATCCTGAGGTGCGTCCGGAAGAGCGTGGCCAGCAGGTGATCTTCCCCCTCTATTCGGCCCTGGTGAGGCCACGTCCGGAGTGCTGAGTCCATTCTGGGCTCATCAGTGCAAGAAAGACGAGCTACTGGAGAGGGTCCAGGGGAGGCAGCAAAGATGGCGAGGGATCTGGAGCATCTCTCTTATGAGGGGAGACTTCAGGAGCTAGGCCCGTTTAGTCTGAAGAAGAGAGGACTGAGAGGGAATCACATCAATGCAAATAAATATCTCAAAGGCAGGTGTCAAGAGGATTGTGCCAGGCTCTTTTCAGTGGTGCCCAGCAACAGGACAAGGAACAACGGCCATAAACCAAAAGTTCCACCTCAACATGAGGAAAAACTGCTTTACATTAAGGGTGGTGGAGTACTGGAACTGGCTGCCCAGGGAAGTTGTGAAGTCTCCCTCTGGAGACATTAAAAACCCACCTGGATACTTTCCTGTGTGACCTGCTCCAGGTTAGCCTGCCTTGACAGGGGTTGGTTAGATGATCTCCAGAGTTCCCTTCTAACCTCAACAATGCTGTGTTTCTGTGATTCTGTGACAGCACCGGGGGTCAGTGTGGGGAAGGAGAGGGGTGTGGGTGGCCCTGTGGTGCCGTTGGCCTTGGCCACTGTCACTGTGCTCCAGCCCCAACCCCTCCGGCCGGCGTGACACTCCCGGCACAGGCAGAGCTGGACCCGGGGTGCTGCTGACACAGTGTGAGTAACTGGCTGCTCTGCAGGTGAGCTCATGGCCCAGAGGGCAGAATGCACCTCTCAGGCCCTGCCCTGCCTCGCCTGCCCTGGCCCAGGCCGTTCTTCAGCAGAAACCTGCCACCAGTCACCTTTCCTTATCCTCTCCTGGCAGAAGGGTGCTGCTGCAACCAGTGCCAGCTGCAGGGCCGCGGGGTTGGAAGGGACCCTTAAAGGTCATAGAGTCCAACATCCTTGCAATGAGCATGAACATCTTCCACTAGATCTGGTTGTTCCGAGCTCTTTCCAGCCTGACTGAATGTTTCCAATGATGGGGCATCCACCCATCCACTCTGAGTAACCTATTCCTGCATTTCACCACCCTTCTCATGAAAGATTAACTCTGAGGGGGTGTTGGGTGTCCCTGCAGCCCAGAATAGCTTCCGGTGTGGGTAGTGGGGAGGTCACTCCCCGTGTTTGCTGTGTACCCAGAGTACTTTGTGCAGGTGGGAGCTGTGCTCTGATTTCAGTGTTACACAAAATGAGTAACACATGGTTCAGCCCCATAAAAGCAAAGCTAAGCCCCAAGATCTGAATTCTATATTGTTTGACATGAAGATTTCCAGTTGAAGACAAATGGAGCTTTTTCCTGAAAAACCATAGCTTCTGATTTTAACATCTTCTGATTTACCTAATAAATTCTATCTTTCATTCAGCTATGCTTTATATGTAACAAGGTATAACCCTCAATAACTCTTTGTTTCTAATGCATTTCAAACCAATCCACGTGAAGATGTCTCTCATTTCGCAACAAAAACTGATGAATGCACAGGTGATTGAAAAGAAGCCATATGATGACACTGAAACATCGAACATAAAAATTTTCATCCTTTGTGTGTGCATTCTGACTTGTTTCTATAGTGCACTAACTGAGGACTTCTGCAAAATGAGCCATGTAATTCATTTGTTTCAATATATAATCGTGAGAGCCATGCTGTAGAATTTTTAAAGATGACTGTGACACTTTTCTGTTGTAGTTAAGAAGCCATTCATTCCCCTCCCCAATTATTAAATAAGTAATTTTTTTTCTGTTGAAAACTTGTATTTTTATTTTTTTTTTAAATTTGGTAAACAGGTGCATGGAAATCGTATCCAAACTGCATTCTCAGCTCCCAGACACAGAGGACTGAGTTGATACTCCACTGAATGAAACAAAAAGGTGAATCCGTTGAGGGACTACTCAGAAATGAATTGGTGCTTTCCATGGTGAGAACCAGCATTTCAGCTCTTCAGTTTCTTGTTCTAACATTCTTCTTTTCTTTGCTATTGATCCAAAAGTTGTTATCCCAGGCTTGTTTTTGGTAGCCAGTACAGCTACAATAGTATGAGCTCAAAAATTTTAGTCCAACCAACAAACATATCAAAAGAAAAAAGCGGAATGTTCTTTTCTGCATTATTTGTGGCTGATTCTCTTTATATGCTACTTTATGTGACTCCTGTTACTAGAATTAAAATGGGCATTTGAGTCATGCATCTCAAAATGATAATGCATCACACAAAATCAGAGCAGTTATAGTCTTATAATTCTCAATTTATTTGAATTAAAGCCTTAATAAGAAAGCTATAAATCTGAATGTCATTGTTTTCCTGCGGGATTTTTTTTTACGGTATTACTGCAGCATAATGTCTTGAACAGAAGACTCTGACCTTTAGGAGATGATGCATTAGATCTGTGTTGATTTTTTTAACAAGGAGGGAATTTTTTTCTTATGCAGGTATATGATTAATGATCCATGATTTGTTGCCTGTTTCTTGAGCAGCTATTGGCCTGTGAGCACTCTCTAGCTGCATTTTCTTGGGAGAGTGTCACAGGTTCTGTCCTCCAGCCTATGTCGGGTGTGCTGGCTCTGACCCTGGTCCTTCATTCCCAACCCACCCCATGGATATAATTCAGTGTCATTTCTCACCTACACTGCTCATTTCTTCTCCAGTTTTTTCTCCTCTCACTATGTGCAAACCTACCTGACTTTAGCTTTGGCATTGGGGTAAATGAGGGAACTTTTGAAACATGGTCATTTACCAGGCTTTTGAACAGACACCACTAACCTGGTATCTAGTACATTTAAAAAGTAAAATGAAGACAGTGTGATGGATTTAACTTGTTCTTGTGTTTCCCTTCTACCTTTTTTTTGTGGTTTTGCAGTTTGAAAATTCTTACTTGAAATTGGGACTAAAACAACTGCAGCCTCCCTTCCATTGCTGTGTAACTGATCTGTTCCAGCAGGAAAAGTATAGAGGGCCCTGTTTTGCATGGAGATTAGTATGAGACCAAGGGTATATAAATACCTTTCATATACTTAAGCTCTTAGCAAAACTGGACCATGTCTCTTTAGTGAGAGGATGAAATTGGATAGTTACAGTTCTCTCAAATTATGTACCAAGATCTTTGGTCAGCATAGTTCCCTGATGCCCTGTTGAATGACTATCTTGAACAATTTGTTAAAATAGGAGATTATTTTATCTTTGCAGGTGTTTTTCTTTTTTTAGCAAAGTCCAGGGCAGCATTATTATTTCTTCCTTTAAGGGGTGGAACATAACAAAGGATTTTCCAAATGGCAACTGGAACAGATATTCTGGTTCTTCCTCTTGGCAATGGGAAAGCAAAGCCCTGGGAATTTCCCTGTGGCAAGAGAGTGAAAACAAGCACATAAAATTTTGCTTCCTATCAGGGCAACAAATACAATAATTTTTGGCATACTACCCTCAACACCGCTAATGTTATAACCCAGCAGAAAAATACAGTGTTTCCCAGCCAGGAACATTCAGACCAAATAATTTTTTCTTATGGCAGCATGCAATTACTCTAAAAATAAAACTTATACCTCTTACCCATTCTTTGTAAGGACAAAATGGATCTGAGAGATATGTAATTGTTTACTTGAAAAAGGGGGGGGGTTTGTTTAAATAAATATACTAGGAAAAATACCGCTACCTTACTACTAATGAAACAAAGAACAAAAATGAATGGTAAATACCTGAACTAAAGTGTCTTCCTTCACTCACTGAATTTTATCAATTTGTGATATCCCCTTTTCACTATTTCATTTTGTATATATATATATATATATATATCAATCATTAACTATTGGGTATCACTAATTCCTTTAGACCCTGTAAGATCTGAATTTCAGTAGTGAAAAGCATGGAAAGAAGCGCAAACTGAAGAAACTAAAACAATTAGATATTTTTTGGAGGGGAGAGGAGAAGTAGTAAAGAAAAAGGAAAGGAATAGAAGACAGAAAAAAGAGAGAGAATAAAGGAAAGAGAAGAAATGCCTTTCTAGAGCACACTTAATAAGCTATAGTTGAGAAATACTGGTGAGTCATGTGAAGCAAGACAGGGTATCTCCTTATTCCCAAGAGAAATTACAAATTAAGGGCAATTCACCCAAAGAATTCACGCTTTCTTCTCCCCCCCACCAAAAAAAATCTAGACTTACACTTCTATTTCTAAGGCAATCCAAGTAGAAAAACAATGAGGATTATTTCTGATTTTATGATCTATCACATTAATTTTATTCACCAGAAAGAAGATGAAGGAAGGAAACCTTTCCTAGCTTTCTCTGACTGTGGTTTTCCATAGCTATTGTGATGCCCAATTGAGAGGTTTCAGGACCTTTGTTCTTGGTTTCATGTGGATAACAAAGTCAGGTGTGACCTTTCCACTTCTCCCTGAAACAATATTTGCTTTGTGGTGTAAGTAACAAAAGGTCAGAAATTTTTTTCTTGTTTTGTGGCTCCTCATCTTAAAAGGTATCTACTAAGTGAAACAGTAAGTTCTAAAAGTGTGGTCTTAGGCTTGTAATAATTGTTGGACCCAAAATCAGGGGGAAAATAGATTTTTTTATAATGCAAAAAATTGCATCCAAACCAAAGCTTTCAGTCAGTTGACTTTTAACCAAGAACAGACGTACCTACTTCCTAGTGAAGAATGGATATTGCAAAACTGGAAAACTTACTCAAAAGACAAAAATACTTGCCTGAATGCTAAAGTAGCTGATGAAAGCATAGGCTGGATTTTGGCTTGACCACCATTTGACAGCCTAAAACTAGTGTGTTTTACCTTTTTAGCTCTTTGATTTCAAATTTCGTTCACAAAATTGCAGACCATAGGCTTTTCTTGAGAGCAGAAGTGAAGTGAAAATCAATCAAGATCACAGAATGTTTCAGTTTGGAAGGGATCACAGTGGATCATCTGCTCCAGCCTCCCTATTTAAGCAGGGTTATCCTAGAGCATGTGGCTGAGGATTGTGTTCAGATGTTGTTGGATATCTACAGTTAGAGACACTCTGCAATCTCTCTGGACAGTCTGTTCCAGTGCACAGTAACCTGCACAGTAAAGAAATTCTTCCTCATATTTGGGTGCAGCTTCCTGTGCATCAGTTCCTGCCCCTTGGCTCTTGTCCTATTGCTTGGCAGCACTGAGCAGAGCCTGGGCCCTCCTCTTGACACCCTCCCTTCAGATACTGATAGACATAGATGAGGTCCCTTCTCAATTGTCTCTTCTTGAGGCTGAGCAAACTCAGCTCCCTCGGCCTTTCCTTGTGAGAACGATGCTCCTGTCCCTTAATCATCTTTGTTGTCCTCTGCTGGATCCATCCCAGGAGCTCCATTTCTCCCTTGTACTGATGAGCCCAGAACTGGACACAGCACTCCAGATGTGCCTCACCAGGGCTGAGTAGAGAGGCAGGATCACCTCCTGCAACCTGCTGGCAATGCTTTTCCTAATGAACCCCAGGATACCACTGGCCTGCAGGGCCAGAAGGGCACTGCTGGCTCATGGACAGCTTGTTGTTCTCCAGGACTCCCTGGTCCTTCTCCTCAGAGCTGCTTTCCAACAAGTCAGCCCCCAGCCTGTACTGGTGCAGGTACTACACTGTGTAGTTATGTATCATCATGGTGGTGAAAATGTAGAAATATGCAATTTAACATGTAAAATATTTGTAATCTTATTATATGTACCTTGCCATAGATTAGGTCTTCAGTTAATTGATTCTGAACATTTTGTTTCACTGAATGGGATCATGGTGGCTGTGGAAAATATTCCCTGACAAACAAAAATGAAACCATAGTTCAATTGCAACTTAGCACTGTAAAAGGAAAATCTTTATGTTTATAGAGCAATGAAATACTAATTGAGTTCCCAGTCCTGTGAAGAATTATGTCATTAATTCCACAGATATGAACTGAGGCCAATGAGTTGCTACAGAGCCTGGGAGTTAAGCAGTTTTTCACTACCAAGGCAATAGCTTTTTCTTTAGAATTTAAGTTGTCATTCCTAACATATTTGTTTTCCAGCCATGAAACTTAGAGGAATGTATTGATCTGAGTGATTTACTCTTGATATAAGGGAACTTAAGAAACCATACTTGCTCAGACCTATAGCCTATCTAACCCACTAATACATGTTTAAGAGCAGCAAAATAAAATGCTGTTTAAGGAGAATGTGCAAGCTTGGCCACTGTATTTTGTACTCTCCCCCCAAATCCATATTTACCCTAGTGATGTCATGGGGTACATACCTACAAAGCCCTTTTGGTGTTGCTTTAAGGGCTGTTGCTTCTGGGTTTGTCTAACCTCCTTTTGAACCTGCTGATTCTGTTTGCCCCCACAGCCCTCCGTGGCAGCAAAGTCCAGAATTCTCACTGCAGAAAGATGCACATTCTTAATCAGTTGTAGACTGATCCTCTACTATTTCTATTGAATCCTCTCTATTCCTGGTAAGGTAGGTCTGGCGAAAAATAGTTCTGTGCTTATCTTGGCCACTGTCTTAAATATTTTGTAAATCTTGATTTAATTCTCTTCCACCTTCTCCCCTCTCATTTGAAGAGCTTTCACCTTTCTAGTCTCTTCCTGTAATGCAGCTGCTTCGCACTCTGATCATGTGAGAAGCACTTCTCTGTATTGGTGGATTAAATTATCAAAGGCTAATTGTGGCAAAAACAAAGACCCAGTGAGGGTCAGAGGAGCAGTAACAGGTGAAGGAACCCCAGCAAGCTGATCAATGAAAATGAAGCCAAATTGCCAGCTGCCAAGATCATCCAAGGGGAATGACCAGATCATTGTCACTGGGGTGAAACCTGCCAGGGTCATCAAGGGAAGAAACTGTTTCCCCAAAATGTAATGTGAACTGTGTTTTTCTAAAGAGATGTGGGACTTGATATGGTATGCAAGGGGAAGAGAATTGTCTGAAAATTATTATTATTATTGGCTATTTTAAGGGGATTGTAAGAATGTGCAAGTCTTACTGTGGGATATTTAGGGAAGGGATCAAAGCTGGGGAAAGAGAGGCATGAAGGAGGATAAGGTTGGAATAAGAATGTGAAAACAGATGGAAGGGGGCATTAAATGATAATTAAATCATACCCCCCTTTCCATCTCCCAAATTTTCTGTAGGCTCACAGTTTCCCCCTGCTTTATTCACTCACCCTCACCTCATTCTAGTAGCTAAGTGTATCTCATTCCTACTTACCCTCTGTACTTCATTGTCTCTTCCTTGCCATTGGCATTCCCCACCACCAATTTTCCCTTTTTTTTTTTAGCACCTTGGTGTCAGAAAGGTGTAAGAACTCCATTATGTGAGAGTTTTCATGGAGGTTGTGCTGGTTTTGACACCAACAGGGAACTACATTCCAAATACACCACTACCTTTACCCTGTCCCTTCTGGTAAGGGAGGGACAATAAAGTGGAGACTATGGATTGAAATAGCAGCTTACTAAAACAGCAAAGCAATGGAATAAGAAATGCACAATAATAACGGAAGTTGTTCTTAATAGCAAAAGTATGCAAAAGAGAGTGTGTTTTACCCACAGAAGGGTATTCACCACCAGTAATAAAAACCCAAGATGTTGGATCCTTCCCATAGCTCTGACGGCATACTGCCTGGCCCCCTGGCTCAGCCGTGCCTCAGAGCTGTCCCGTCAGAACCACAGGTCCATAGTCGTGCTCCAGAGAAAACAGACTGGTGGGTGGCAGAGGAACCAGGTCTGCAGGGTTAATGGTGACAGCCCCTCTGCTGGAGCGAGCCAGGTGCTGGCTCCCCAGATTTTCCTGCTGAAAGCAGCTCCCAGCAATGATGCTTGTGGTGTAGAATAAACAGCCTGGCAAGGCCATTAGGGGCTAAGCCCTGCCCCTTCTCTGTAACCAGGACAGAGGTGCTGAGGAATAACTGAGCAAGGATGTTAAACAGGAATGAATAAAACTTTGTGAGATTGCATGGCTCAGCTGCTGTGTTGTCATACGGAGTGCTTCAGGCCAGGCTGATAATAAAGAATGGTAACAAATTTTATTGCTGTTCCCTTGATAAGGCTGCCTTGATGGAAGGTACATGGCAGGATGGAGTCCATCCCAAACACTGGAGAAAGAAAACAATTTATTGCTAATTGCATCAAAGAGAGTGAAGACATGAAGTATTTCTTTGACTGCAGGGGACAAATCTTGCTCTGAATAGCTAAGTAGAAATCCCATTGGTTTCACTGGGAATTTTGCCTCTGGAAAAACTAAATGGTGATGATTTAATATTTGAAGTAGAATAGTGATATCAGCACAAGGATAAAGTTCTAAAGTTCTTAGGAATTTTCTGAATATAGTGTAATGCACCATCTAAATCTGATTTCAGTTGGTTCCTCATTTTGCATAACATTTAAGAGTGGTTTAGTTTCATTGCATCATACGTAAAAATTTTCCTTTGTTTAGCACATGATGTACACTTTACCAGGAAATAAAACAGCAACGTCTGCTATTATTTGAAAATAACTCAGTTTATATATAGATCGTTATGAAAAGTGGAGCAATATCTATGACTCGTTCCTCAAGCTTCAGAAACAGTATGTCACTGAAGCACTTATAACTGCACTGTTGTTCATCTCTATCAGTGGATTTTGAACAGATTTCTCCAGCAATGCTTCAAATGGTGTTTCAGGGTTGGAGAAATGGTTGCAGCTTAATAGGTTCTGCAGGTCAAACTCTACACACACCTGGGCTCTTTGTATTTATTAATTCCATTCCCCAGCTCCATGTGGATGACCAACCCTCCCATCTCCCCTCTGTTTCAAGGATTCACTTCAGTTTTTTTCAGATTCTCCCAGTAGTCATTCCATTGTCCTCCATTTCACCCATCTCCCTGACTAAGGATTTCTATTCCCTACTAACTTGATGATGTTCATTGATCTCATTCAGTATCCTCCACCTACGTATTTTTACCCTTTAATATCCATTTAGTTCCTTTACTCTTTCCTCTCATAAGAACATCTGAGTGTTTGCAATCTCTCCTTTCCTCTTTTTCACAGATCTCCAATTGTCCTGCTCCTTCTGATTCCATGTTGATGCCTCTTTGCATACCTTCATAGTCCCAGAATACCATTTTGTCTGTCATTAATTATCAGGGAATAAATAATATAAGACGTTCATATCCTTGTGAATGTACAAAGTCTATTGCAAATTAGAAGGCACGAGGGAAAGCAGTTATTATTTTAATTATGGGCAACGTCAAACAGATTGCTGAACTAAAGTTGCAGAGATATTTGAAGAGCTCTGAAAGTGGCTTGTTTTTTTCCCAATTCCAGCTTCTTGTTTATTTTCTTTTTAAGGATTTCCTGTTAGATACTTAAGAGTATGTTTGAATGAATGAGATGCACTGTTCAGAAGTTATTCTGGTACATGCACAGGTACAGGCAAGAGAGAAGTTCCATTCAGTTTTATATATGAGTCACAGGACTGAAAAAAAACCCCCAAAAAACAAAGAAATAATCAGAGGTGGGCTATGTGGCCATTCCTGTAAGTCCAGCAATATGACACTTCTCAGCATTCCAAGTAATGGTGATATTCATGTGGAAAATTATTTTTCCATCGAGAATATTCAACAATAAAGTGTAAGCATGTATATAAAGACTGCCCATGGCTGCAAACTACAAATTTGACCATCCAGTTCAAAAACCCCCATATATGCCTGACTTGTTTTTTAATAGTGAGCCCAAAAAGATGGAATTTAAGGAACAAATACTTCTATCAGTAGCACTGGTATTATTCTACAAGTCCCAGAGACTACACATCTTCAACCAAGTCCAAGACGTAGCATATTTATCTTCGCAATATACTTTCATGCTATGAAGATGACAAAAAAAAAAATACAAAACAACTGTCTCTTCTGTTGTATCATCTTTATTGAAAGTAGCTGTGGTCTTCTTTTTTATGTTTATAAAGTTTGCTTCATGGATTGGTTTTATATATTTCCAGTTGAAAATATCTGAAAACTTACTATGCCTACTCAAATTAACCTCACTACACCTATTCAAATGGTAAATTCAATTGACAGAAAAGTTCAAACAAGGATGCAAAAATTGAACTCTGATGCAACTGAATTCAATGAGGCTTGTTTTCTGAAAAGAAATAATAAGAAATAATTTTTCCATCAGCAACAGAATATACTCATGGGATCAAGAAATCCTGGCACGACTGAGAAAAATCAGTGGCAATGTCCTGCTATTGCCAGACACTTACAGCAGCTACAGCAGATTACATTCTTCAGGGGTAGATTCAGTGTGTTTTCAAAAATTGGTCTTTTGTTTTGTGTTGGTCTTTTGTTCTGTGTTGTTTTGTTCTGTTTTTAATGCCATTTAAAGAAAATCAGCTTAAAAGAAAGGAGTTTGAATTTCAAAAATAGTCAACATAACATTTTGTATTGTCAAGGGACAGTATTAGAAACTATGGATGGTGGAGAAAAGAGGAGATGTGAGATCATCATCTCTTCAAATGAAACCACAAAGCCCACAGTCATGTAGAAGTCAGTTTTATATGGGTTTTGATGACCATTTCTAGAACACATTTTTGCCTACTTATTCATGGAAAACTAAGAACATGACAAGTGAAGCAAGAAAATATTCTTGCTACTGCAATAGGATGAAATAATATAAGGTTTAACTTTTAGGAGCACTTGGAATCTTGCATTTAGGGCTGGTTAAAGTCAAGCTGCCTATTTACACCATTCCTCTTCCCATCTTTCCAACTGACGTATGTGCATGGTTGTGAGGTGAATCAGACCCATTAATGGATTTGTCTGAATCGTTCTTTTCTCTGCATTACTTTTCAACTGGATCCAATGCCCTTCTCTGATGAACTTCACATTTTTAAAGACTTGCAGAATTCAGAGAACAGGGAAGAGTGGCCAAAGGGAGTGACTGCTTACAGCAAATGCTGCTGTCAACAGGAGTTTGCATTACACAATAGCCAACACAGCCCTGGCTCTAGCTTCCTGAGCAATGATTCTTGCTATCACTGCTTGGGAAGAGTGTTCTGGATATGACCTCTCCAGATGAACTTGACATACAATTTATCAAGCCCCTTTAACAATTTATATCTCCAGAGTTTCAATTCTGTGTGTCTCAAATACATTGGAGACATGTAACAACTGAAAAAAGTACTTTGCAGGCCTTGTAGAGGCATTTTAAAGCCACTGCCAATAGAATGATGGATTCTTACCCAAAAGTATGCCCATACATGCCTTTTCTCAATGCCCTTGCAATTCTTGAGCTTTTCTTGGTCTTTGATCAGTTTTTCCAGGGATCTTGGGTCTCCCTCCAAAGCCTTCTCACAAAATCTCCTCTGAATGCTAGAGGATACAGGCAGTCAGTTAAAGGATTTGCCAGGGAAAGTGTACTTTCATTACACTATGAAAGTGTACGTTTTGCTTTTCATGTATTTGTCTTTCCTTTAGAGGCTCCAGGCTCTTCACCAGCATGGAGAGAATGGTTCCCCTTGACTGTTCATGTCAGCAGCTCTTCTAGAGTCTACTGTACCATTTTACCCTTTTACCCTGGATGTATGTGACACAATACAGCATACATCGAAGCATTTAATTATGCAGTTTTATAAAAGTAATTAGTGCTATACAAAAAATGCCTAAAATGTGCACACACATTCAATTAACATATTATATAGGCCTATTAATACACTGAATTTTGAAATAGGTACATAAACATAAATTAAGAGGTACATACAAACTTAGTTTAATTAGTGTTGAACTAAATTATGTCTGCTACAAAGCAAGAAATTAAATACTGTCAATGGTGTTTTCTTTTTAGCCCTTTATAGACCTTACATGACCCTCCTCTCTCACTGTTGTGTCTGAATGCCTTAAAAGCCAATCATAGAATCTTTTATGTTGGAAAAGACCTCTCAGATCATTGAGTCCAACCATAAATCTAACACTGCCAAGCCTACCACTAAAATATGTCCCTAAGCACCACATCTACGTGTCTTTTAAATACTTCCAGGGATAGTGAGTCAACCACTTCCCTAGGCAGCCTGCAGACGGGGAAGTGAGTTACTAAGATGTAGTTTACTAAATACTTCAAAGCAGGGAAGAGACTCGATATGAAGTCTCAAATTCTGGCTATAAATATTCAATGGTAGCTTCTAGAGAAATGGCTAAATCTGACACAGAAAACCTGGCTCCTACTTGAAACAATCGGTAGGGAAAAACATGCTTGAATGTTTGGATGTCATGCATGATTTTTCGAATAGCTTTTGTAGACTGTAGAAGACACTTCTGGGTTTGCCTCTGGGTAATGCTAGAGAGAAAAGTCTGAAGTGTGCTTAATGGCCTCAGCTGAATGATAAACATAAAAGGTCAGTTTGGATAGTATGTGATGATCTTGAAATGGGTTTGCCCCTGTAATTTGTTAGGAATTCAACCCATATTTACTGGTTGAAATGAATGAAGTTATGCTATCTTGCACTATCTTCTGTAACAAGTGCACAGAGCTTATGACTTATAAAAGATTTATTTCATTCATAGAAATGTAAATGCAAATACATTGAGAACCATACTTTTCCTGCTCTGTTAGAAACTTCTCAGATTAACATTGCAGTCCAGCTTTCTGTATTGTAGGGTTTTTGCCTCTGCCATGCATTACTGGTTTGCTACACAATGCCACGGATTTCAGTCCATATCATACAGGCCACCCTGTTCCCAGTTACTTTCACAGTGCTACATTATATGCAAATAAAAAGGCCAACTTCTAAGTTGCAATAATTGAATGGCAATAACCAGGAAGATACAAAATATAATATCCCTATAGCTATTTAATTTTTCTGTTATTTATGCTCAGTGTATAAGTTCACAAAGATATAACAGATTCTTTAGCACCATGTATAATTTTTTTTTTTTGGCATATGTTATTTTCCTGATTGTTTTAATACCAGAGCCATTACCAATTACAATTCTCATTCAGATGATGCCAGCAATAGGTGGCATCAACAGTCCACATCCTAGCCAACTCCTGCAGGCAGACTGGCAGAAATATTCCTGATGTTGAGTGAAAACATTAACTACTGAATAACATATTTCAAAACAGATACTAACAAATGAATTATTCATTTAAAATATTCAGGCAGACCTATGCAACATAAGGGAAGTATGATTTAATGAGCTATTTAAATTATTATGAAAATTTCTGTAAAAACAAATGCATTTGGAAACCATTTTACATGAGAATCTCACCAAATCAATGGCAAGATTCAAATGTCTATTTTTAATGTTTTTCTTCCAGTCACACAATTGTGCTGGCCCTAGAGTAAACAATAAAACACATTTACCTGATGGGAAGTTATCCCACTGGACTAATTTGTGCGAATAAAGTTTAGTACATGTCAAAGGCTGCAGGCTTAGGTCAAAAGCATGGAAAATTTCCAGCATCAGAAACAAAAGAATGTGTCCATGGAATAAAAAAATGGGAAATGTTTTATAGTTCCAAGTAAACAGAGACACACCTAGTCCTGGATAAGATGGAGATCTGACTCTAAAAACTCTTTTTTTAGACTGTGCCCAGGCCTCAGGAGATATTTACCTTGTAAAGTTCCTTGCAATTCTGCTTGCCCAGTTGTGTAAGTTCAAGACCTGGTGGAAATACAGAGTTTCTGTCTGGCTCATATGCCAAGGTCCCCATTCTGCAGTGAAACATAGACTACAGTGCTAAGAGGGAATGGGATGATAAATACTCTAGTTTTTGCCTCATTATAATTTTGAGATTTTGCCCGCCCATGTGTGTACAAAGGTAGACACATGGCGGGCAAAGCAGAAAGCATTCCTGGGCTCTGTGGTGTAATGATTTTTTTACTTTCTGTGGCCATCTGGAGAAATGATTTATGATTGTTTTTGCCTACAAAAGAATTGGGATTGAGACAATGAAACACTTGGATTTTAAATGCAGTGAATAAGAAGAAAGAAATGATCAAATACCAGAACATGGAATAGATTAAAGTATAAAATAAATGTTTTCATCGTCTGTCTTAGAAAACATCAAGATTGCATCAAGTATCTCATACTCTTAAAGTCAAAATGAAAAGTGAAAAAGGAAAAAGAAACATCTGTAGCAAATGTGAAAACAGAGCTCATGAGTGAAAATTTCATAGCCTTGAGCATATTTACATACATAGACAGGAAACGTTCATATTTGATCTAGAGTCTGGAAGTTATGCTGGTTTGATTGGCATGTGTGTTAGCTTCCCAACCACTTCTGATCTTTCTTATCCTTTTCCTAAAACATGGGAGGAGCAGTATGCATTTACAAAGCAGAACTACAATAGGAAGAAAAACTGCAACCATAAATGAAGGTGGTGTATACCAGATGAATTGGTTAACATCAACCCACTTATTCCAAGCAAACACCAGTGCATGAGCAGTGCATAGCAGCAGGGCTAAATATCCCATCTTGCTCTGAAAAGAAAAAAAAAATAGTAAGCTATTTATTTTTCCCAACTTGGCAAAAAAAGTACCCTCTTAAGCAAATGTGGAAATATGGAAGAGGCTTGACCAACATGCTCAAGTCAGAGAAAAGAGACCATTGGCTTTGAACTAAAATGTAAGAACTATAATTCAAGACTTCAACTGTACCCCTTTATGCCACTGTAAAAGAAACTGGATGAGCCACATTTTTTACTTAGCTAAAAAACAGAAGAGATCATGGGTTATTCCTGAAATACGCTCAGTCCTGAATATCTCAATTTACAGATGCCATCTGTATACCAAATTACTTTAATTCTGTGATAAATTATTATGAGTCCCAAAGCAGATATATTAAGGGATTAATTGATTACTTGCAAAGAAAATTTTAAGCTAAATTAAAATCACAAACTCTAGTAAGTCCAGTACTATGGCAAAAGCAATTTTACAACTACAGGAAACCTAAGTCTTTCATTTCACTTAAAGTAGGAAACTTGGCTTAGGTTGTTTACAAAATTCAGGAGTAAAGACAATTTACTAGTAACTTTGAGTTTCTTGTCACGTAACAATCTTGTACTCATCAGTGAGGTTGAACACTGCCTTTCCAACTGCTCAATGTATAGAACCTGATTTTTGAGTAATAAGGTTATTTGCTCATAAAACAAGTCCAACACAGAAGTATTACTCTTCTGGGTTTCTTCACCATAGTCTTTCAATACTGAAAGCAGCCATGCATTTGGAGACTCCCTCCTGACCTGTCCATATTCTCTGTACACCTGAAAACTTCTCTTACAAATGATGGATTCATAGAGTGTACAGAATATCAAATCATTAATTGGTGGTACACTTCAGAACTGCTTTTAAAATACAAATCAAATTTTCAAATGCCAGGTACTTAATAGGTTATTGAATTTTCAGATTTTGGTGTTTGCAGGCCTGATCCAACACTTGCTTAAGTCTAGTGTGACCAACCCTGATTATTATTGCGTATGATGTAAGAGAATTGAGAGAGCAAACCAGATGCTTGGGTGAAGGAAACAAGCACAGCTGTAGCAAACTCAAGACTAGCTGGATTTGATTATGCATCTGTTCTAAGATGTCTCTTTCAGAATACACTGTGCCGTATGGGAACAGCGTCAACTGGTTCAATGCCACCTACTCCCAATTCAGCAGGACATGGGGCATTCCAGAAAGATAATATGCCTAGAATGTCTTCAGCACCAGAGCTAAGAAAAGGTCTCGAAGGAACAACTGCTGATGGTCAAAAAGTCAGGAGGAAGAAAAAAAGTGGTTTAAAGTTGTCTTCCCATATTGCACACTGAAAACAACAGCCTGTTCTGACAAAAGAGTGAATGAAAAGAACATTTCTTGCAAACCAATTAACAAAGAGTACAGAACAAACTTTTAGATTGGTTTCATTAACTCCTCTGTGTTTGATATTTCTAACTTCTAATGATCTTAGCTAATAACACACAGTTCTACAAATGGGACTAATGATGTGCAGTAATGACATTCATGCGCACCTGAATGTAGTGGAACTCTCTCCAGGTCAAAGAGTGAGTGACAGATGGAATTGATGTTATTGCCAACAGGGCCAGCAAAGCAAGTCCCAGAATTCCTAGGGACACATAAATCTCCATTCTCCAAACATCATGTTCAATCCAGGCATTTTCTTTTTTTTGTTTGACCTGCCAAAAGAACACCATATTAAAAATCACAAACTGGCACACTTGGCTGTTTGTGTGAAATGTAATTTCACTATTTTCACTATAATATTAATGAAATAAGGAAATAAACACAGTATTTTGGTTTGTTGGAATGAAATTGCTATTTACTTCTGATAACAAAGTCTTCACTAGTAGCTGCAGAGCAAAAGTGAGCTTTTAGAGAGAAGAATTTAGACTTCATCAGTGTCTTGGCCCAGGAGAGCCTAATTCTGAGGCCTGTTAACCTGCCTTCACAGCACAATAAATCTTGCTTTTGACAAGAAGAAAAAATCCACCTATGGCTAAATACTGTATCAGGAAGATTATAACAACAGGAGATATATTAAAAGCACTCCTTCAGGGAAGTAATTCAGCAGGCATTCTTAATATAAGTATCCTGACAGGGTAGTTGTTTAGCTCTGATTTTTAAAAAAACACAACTTGGTACATTTCTGATTTTAATAAACTGATGTCAAAGCTTCTCCTATTTACAACTACTTGGAACAGCACTTTGATCCTGCTAATGATCACCATGGCCTAATATGCCCCAAATATGATCATTTCTGCATCTTGAAGACTGGAATCTCAAGGCAATTTCTAGTAATCCATTCAAGTCAGATTACCAGTAAGGCTGATTTCAGTTTTCAACAGGTAGTTTGACTGTTTACAGAAATCTTAAGAATCTGCTGACATCATCATATAGTGCTTTTAACAGAACTCTATATTAGACTTTGGGGGTAATAAAAACATACATTTGCAGTCTATACCTTATACTGGAATATTCCTAATACTGCAATATTGATGGCACTCAAGGTCATAGGTGAGCATTAGGAACTCTCTAGTCACAGAGGACGTTGGAAAGCTTTGCAAGCCAATTATTGCCCACGACTCGGAGGCAACACTGAAATTTTATCTTTAAACAAGGTAGTGTGCATCTGTCCACTTATGAGCCATCAGTATTCACAAGTTTAGTTTGTGCAAATACAGATTACTGTGATTTAGCTCAGCCCTCCTTCACTGCTGGCTGATTCACTTTGCAAAGATGTCTAAAAATGTTGTGTTTAGTGCTCAGTTTTTGTTGATAGATTTCACTGGTTTAGAGAAGATTAATCTACAGTAAACTAATAGTGTGCCAAAGACTTAAACATTCCTGTGAGATACAATTTTGTGCATTTTACAGAGAGAAAAAAATCCCAAATGAAGAAAATTACTTATTTAATATACACTGGCACAGCTGTGATGACTCAACTCTCCGTTACATGCTTTGGCAACTAGATCCTGCTCCAGCCCTTAACGGTGCTCTCTGGGAATCTACTTCAAACAAAGGCAACGAAAATGGCTTTCCCCCATCCAGATTTGCTTGAATGACCAAACCAAGGATTTCCTGAATACAGAAGGGTTGGTGTTTGCGTGCCCATCGTACCTGCTGGAATGCCCAGTTCAGCAGCTTGTATCTGTATGATCTTCTCATTGGATAACACAGGCTATAGCAGGCGTGCAATGTAGCGAAGAAGAAACTGAGAAGTCCGAATTGTTTCCTTGATAACATCCATCTATCCAGCCACTGGGGAAACCTTTTATACTTGGTGCCAAAGTACAGCTGGAAACCAGCAGCTAATACTCCTGGTAAATACACTAGTGCTAAAAGGGTAATTGAAGTCACTGGTAAAACTTTGTTTATGACAAGGATTGGAATTTTATAGAAAACATTTTCCTTTCTGGTTATAAAAGGATATATGACATCTCTCACAGAAGTGTAAATAAATGTTAATAATGAGATCACAGATGCTATCTTCATTGGCAAGTGCCACTTAGGAAACAGTTCCTGCTTGCAGTGCTGTTCTGAAGAGTGTTCAAACTCACCAAAATGGTGTGCTTGATGTAAATCAAAAAGTGCAGCTGATTCTGATGGATTGGTGACCTGCATATCCGTATTCTGGAAGGGACAGAAAGGAAATACAAAGTGAGTTCAAGAGAAGATTAAAAAGGTTAGTAATGACAGTATTTGCTATCATGACTTTTACAATGTACTGCAGTGAACCCATATACAAAACATATGCACTATTAAAGACAAGGTAATTTGGAAGCATAACATTTCAAACCACATAGTCAGCACTTCAGCAAGGCACTTGTAGCATAGATTTTCCTTTCTTCATTATATGTGGTGATTTTAAAATAGATTTTAATTCCAGGAAGATAACTACACCGCAAGGAAAGAAGGATTCCATTATGTGAAGCATCATTTCAACTTCTTATGATATAAGTTATGGATTTCAAATGTCAAATTTCAGCTACAGACTTAATGATGCAGCCCAAATAATATGCACAAGAAAGGATTTTTCTTCTGGACCTTTTTTGGTGTGATGTGGAAAACTTCCTGAGTGCAATGTTGCTATCATGAAGATTCTTCCAAAGAGAAATTTTATATTCCAATGAGAACTTATATTTATATTATATAACTATTTATATCTATATATAAAAATTTTATATTTATATTTTATATTATATGTAAAAATCCCAAATTATTTCTATGGAGTTTTGCTCATCTGGTAAGATACAATTAGCAGCTACCCTCATGTAGTTTTTAGCTGCCCCAAACTTTGTGTATTTTTTATCATGGACTGTGATTAAATTGAATGAGATGTTCTTTATCTTTTTATCTCTTCATGTCAATATTGTGACAACACTTCAGAAATATTCATGATATGCCAGTGTGATGGTAACACTGTCTCCGGAAAAAATGGAATCAAAGACTGCAATATTCTATGTGACATATGAGCTACTTTTTCACAGAAACATTACCAAGTAGTTAAGGTTTCCTGTATTTCTTCTCGGCATGATGTTCTGACCTGCATTCTGATCAATGGCACGATTACCACCTTCCCTCTTCTCCATTGTGGAAACTCCCTGCAAAACAAACACAGGATGTAAAACAGGTTTTGAAATGCCATACTGGAACTTTGAGGCCTATTTTCCCTCAAATTGTTTTCTTCCCTATCCTCCACACATTTGCTGGAGAAAGTACAGTCAAATAGCGAAAGGAAAGTCTGTCCTCTGAGAGTACAAAAGCTCAGCTTGTTTTCTGGATAAAGAAGAGAATAAGAAACAGCATGGATCAACAGAACAAAATCACTGGTGAAAAATAATATTTAAGCCTAATATCCCTGTCAACAGTGGAATAAATGAATTAATTTAAGGAAGTTTCTAAATTACAACAAATTAGTTTGAAACGGCTTACAGAAATAACATGTAGAATGTTATGAAGATGGATTATATTAAGTTCATAAGACTTGCTGATGCAAGAAGCCCATGGAAATGTGTTTTTACTAATATATTTTAGGGTTTAGGATTGGTCTACCTCACAATCACTCTGTGGCTTTAGAGGTATATTCTCCCATCAAGATTGTCAAGCAACTGGAGCTTCTCTCATGCTGTTCCAAGGTATTTTGGCAATACTCTTCACCACAAGTACCAACAGTAATGGTTCTAAGCTATTAGGGAGGACAAGAAATCAGATACCAGAAAAGAAAAAAGGAAGAGAATGGACAAACTGAAAGACACGTTTCTGAAAATCCTATGATAGCAGGAAAGACAGTAGCTTGAAGAGTATAAAATAACTACATGGACTGCAAGGACCCTGCAGCAAGGACTTCCCAGGTGTACATCACACTGCAGGAGGAGAGGCACTGGCACCACACCACTGGAAGCTCAGAGTGCCATACCACAGGGTGACTTTCTGTGGCTGCCTTTAAGAAAATTACTAGGTGACTCTTCCATGTATTTTCCTACTGAACAGCTGAATTACTAGATATTAAACTGTTTCTCTAACTACTGATTCTTTTATGTCCATAAACCTTTAGGGAAATTATATGGACCAATGAGACTTAGACAATTTTCCTTCTTTTACTGTGTCTGGCTCCTTCAGTGGACGAGTCTCGGAGTCTTTTACTGTCTGCTATGAGGGTTTGCTCTCTGCCAGGCCACCTGGCACCTGAAGCTGAAGTATTTAAGTATTCTTTTCCTTAGCATTTCTCTTTAGATTTTTCCCTGCTGGTAGTGAGCACTCCCTTTGGGCATAACCTTTCAGACAAGTGTTGCAGAGTAGGGTCAACAAGAGGTCTGTCTGAAGGTCAGGCTGTTAACCCTTTCCTACAATGGTGTCGGAAAAGGCTATCCTTTGTATATCCTGCACACAAGAAAGCATGGACTGATGAAGGTACCTTTCTCTTTTTTCTCCCCTATCCCTAGGGCTAGTCCCAGTGATTTTATCACAAGTTTTGGGGTATCACATATCTTCATAAAACCTCAGATTTTGGAATTTCTACTTCTACACGTTTCAATATACCTAATTTCTAACTGTTACAGTGGCAAAGAATAGTTTACAAATAGAACTTAGTATGGTCAACTTATCAGGAAAAAACCCAAGAACAACTACTGTGAACTCCACATCTATTTTTAAGGAACTCATAATATGAAGGGCAGTCACTGTTTTTGAGGCCTACCTTCTGGCTAACACACTTAGAGGTCTTAGAGGTCCAAAAGCATAATTTAGATTGGGAAGCTCCATATGGAAAAGCCTGACTCACCAAGTTCTCATGCTGCTATCACTCTTCATTAAGAAAATTTAGAAACCAAGAGTCCAGTATTAGCTTCTAGTTAAAGGTTTGTATTGATGAGGATGTGACAAATTTTATCATTATGTGAAAAAAAAAAAAATCCATGAGCTACAATACCAGCTGCTGATCCTAAAAGCTGATTTATTGGTTCTTTTGGGATACAATGTTTAATATAATCTTAAATACAGCATTAAAGGTTTATGCAGCAAAAGACAATACAGAAAGAAAAAAGAAATGTATGTGAATGAATGCATGTGTTCATCCAAGGAACTATGGGTTTCAGCCATGTGACTGCATGCAAAGAAACTCAAGTGTCATAAAGTTATATTCCACTTGGCTTCTGATACCAATTAACACAAAATTATTTCCCAGTAACAAAGCACAGTGATAGCCTTTGAAAATCCTAAATAAAGAGCACTTAAAATTCACTATTTGGTGCCTTATAAATTGCCAGAAAGAAGTCATCTAGAGTATGTATCTTTCTGGAATACATGTGAAGAAAAAATTAGGTGTCCTGCGAGAAACAGAGTTAGTCATGTAACGCACAACTGTTATGACAGAAAACAGTTATGTTAATGTCCATCCTCAGTGCACACCCCTTCTGCTCTGGGAGGCAGCTGTCAATGAGGGTGGAGGACACCCTCCTGCAGAAAGCCAAGTTTCCAGCGCTGCGAGGAGGGTACTGAATTTTGTACCGAGAAAGCACGCTCTTGTAATGCTGAGCCATCCACACTATGCACACATTGCCCCGAGAAAACATCATCCCAAGTCATGGCGAGGTTTTCCTGAGAAAGGAGTTTTAGGACTGGCTCCACGAAAAAGGAAAAGTGGGTAAAATAAACAGTTTATGGTAACAACGATGGAAGAGGTACGGGATAGTGCCTGCACCTCTCCCTCTTGGCACTATCGGAAAATGACAGGATAAAACTGCTGTCTCGCTTTCCAAGTTCCCGCTGCATCGTGCGGGACTGTAAGCGCTCGGCACACGAGTTCATAACTTTCCCCGTTCCTCAAAGTTTCTGCCGAGCACGGTGGAAAACCGATTGAAAGCCCGGAGGGTGGGAGCCGGAGAGCGTCGCTCGGCGTTTCTGCCTGGCCAGAACGAGCCCGGGGCACTCCCCCCCGGGCAGCCCGAGCCCGCCGGGGCTTTCCCGGCCCGGCCCGGCCCGGCCCGGCCGCGTGGCGGGCGGGGCCCGAGTCGGAACCCGCCGCAGCCCGGCCGGGCGGGCACACACGGACACCTCGCCGGCGGCCCCGGGCACGGCCGGCCCCTGTCCGCCCCGCGGGCTCACTCACCCCGGCCCGGCAGCCCGGCCTCTCCTTCCCGCCGGAGGTCCCGCCGCGGGGGGCGGCGGCAGCGGCGGCCCCGGCTCGGCTCCGTGCGCGGGGAGCAGCGCCCGGCGGCGCGGCTCGGAGAAGGCGCACCCGGGTCAGCAGCGGAGCGCCTGTCGGACTCTGAGGAGATGAGGG
Organism: Acanthornis magna; assembly: GCA_036785705.1. Taxonomy (NCBI): domain Eukaryota; kingdom Metazoa; phylum Chordata; class Aves; order Passeriformes; family Acanthizidae; genus Acanthornis; species Acanthornis magna. Next base: position 16,587,464 of record JAWUZG010000028.1, on the reverse strand, counting down.
GGGGGGGGCCCGGCCGCAGCCTCCACCTCCCCGCCCGGCCCCGCCTTCCGCGCCCAGCCCGCTCCCCTCCGGCCCGCGGTGCGAGCAGAGCGCTGTGCCCCGTCCCGGGCGGCGGAGGGCGGCGGGGCTGCGCGGCCTCGGGGTCTCCCCGCAGGCACCGGCCGGCCCAAAGAGCGCCCGGCCCTGGGTCTGCTGGGCCCTCGGCCGGACAAAGGGCGCATTCACTTGCTCCCTCCCCGCCCCGCCGCAGGGAGGAGGAGGTGACGAGGTGCGCTCCCCCCCTCGGCACCCCTCGCCTCCGCTGGCCGGCCTTCTGCCGGGGCGCAGGTTGGGGTTGCGGGACACTCCGGGGGCTGCCCGGGCCCGCCCCCTTCGAATCCCGGGAGCCCTTCTCCTGTCCTTTCAGTCCGTCCTCCCCTGCCGGCTCCTCCAAACGTGTCACTCTCCTGGCCTGACAAAATGCCTTGTTAATCCCTACTTATACGAGTGGTCTTCACTTTAATTTCCGCCCCCCCCCAAAAAAAAATAGCATGATCCTGTACGTTTGGGTTGGTTTCTTTTTTTTCAGTTTTTTTGTTTTTGTTTCTTTATCGTGCTGGCGATTTTTAAAAGGCAGCTGTCTCCTGAAAGTGTAGCCAGACAATAGCGTGAACCAGCATTATCTTGTAAAATCTATGTTTTAGTGAATATTTTGACATCTAGTGACTTACTGACGTTGAAGAGCACATGGGCAGTCCGTCTCAGAAATGTTTTCATGCAGAGCTCACTTATCCTTCTCAGGATGTCTTCACAGAAATGATGCCAAGCTCCATGTCTTTGCATCTTGGCAACAGATTTTTTTTTCTCCTTTTCAGTAGTTGTTAAATGGACATAGGCTCCAGCTGAATCCTACATCTGGAAGAAAAGAGGAAGTTGCCTTAGAAGGAATAGAGGACAGAATAATTGTATCTCCTATGTTAAAACATTAATTTTAATTTTTTTTAAAGTTACCTTCATTAGTATGTTTTTCTGTGCTTTGCATAAAGGCTGTTTTTCACGTGTTTTCCATTAGTTGCTTTTTTTGCAAGGGATGCTAACTTGGTTACGCTCTCTCTTTGTGCAAGTGCCGTTTGATTTCCTTCCCTAGTGCTTTTTTTGCACGGTGGGTTTGGGATTTTTCCCCGCTCCCATCAGCAGGGTGACGCCTGGCGGTGGGAGCGCAGGGGAGGAGGCTGCCTGCGGCAAGGTGTGCCGGGCCGTTCTGCACCCTGGCTAAGGAGAATTTTAGTCCAAAGGGCTGAAAGCGTGTTCCTAGTGAGCTCCATGGCAGAGCGCTTGTCAGAAGTCCTGGGGTAAGCTGGTGTTATGGGCACTGCATTTGTAGACCAAAAGATAGCTCAAGATGCTGAGAGATTGCAGCATCTGCGTATCTTGTTTTAGGAGTAGAATATACTATCTTAAGTATAGAATATCCTTAAGGTATTCTTAGCCTTTCCGTAAAATACACAAGAGCTAAGCTCCTGCATACTGATTCTCAGGAGATGAGAATAAGATGAAAAGCCAGCCAAAGTGTGAACCTGGCTATTAAATAAGTACCTGGTAAGCTGTTCTGCACAGATGCTTCTAGGTATCTTTGGACAAGCAATCCCCTTTCTAGTCTGCATCCTGAGTACTTTTAGGTGCCTGTCTGTGAATAAAGATGGAAAGCTCATTTTATGTGGGTGCTGACAAAGTGGAAATAGATTCAAATGCTAGTGAAATCTTTCCTTTCAAGGTTACCCTAAGGCATGACTTCCATGTCACTCAAAGTACCAAATGTATTAAAATGCTTTCTGGAAAGCCAACTACAGGGCAGTTCTGTAGACCATTCCACCCAGATGATACCACTGCATGCTCACAGCTTTGATCTGGTGTTTATGAGATGTGCTTTGCAAGAAATCTGAGACTGAAGGTAGGAAACACCACAGGAATCAGGAGTGGATTCAAAACGAGATAATTTCTCTTGGCACATGCAGAATGGGCTTGATGTCACTGATAAGAATTTAAAGTTGTGCAGGTTTGGCCAGCTCCAGTGATTTAGGAGAGTGTCAGTGTGCTTTGACTCTTGTAGGAGTTGGGGGAGAAAGAATAATACTGTTGTGGTTGCTGAAGTGTGTCAGGGTTTTTTCCAGAGAACAAAAATACTATGGTGACAGACCCTTAGCCTGTCTGTGTTTTATTCCTTCTATATTCTGATCAAAGTCTGTGTGTGATATTGACAAAGAACGTGAAGGAATGCTTGATTACATTTTCTGGAGGAAAAAATATTGCGTCATTGCTAAGATTGCCTGACAGTTCTTTAATCTTGATAACAGTTTCATCAGAGTTTGTACATGGAGAAGTCTGTGGTCAGGATAATTCATCTGCTTCTGCAACTGCTCTTTAGACTAGGAGTTCTGAGAACAACTTGCCAATGGCTGGAAAAGTGGTGCAGTGTTCCAGTAACACACAGACCTACATATAGTCATACTAACAGTCTTGCTCAGAACTTGTTGAGTAAGCTAAGTGTAGCTATTAGCGTCAGCAAGATGACTACAGCATGCCCTTGGGTGACTCAGAAATGATGCTACAAAGGGGGAACTGGTGTGGAAGGGTGGAAACCATTCCCTGTAATTTAACCAAGTGCAAATGGACTTGGTTCAGCTGGGTTGAAATGCTTAAACAGTGGCAGAGTGCTCAAGATGGCACTTGAAGGGGCGCACCAGAGGCGTACAAAGGTGGTGAAGGGCTACAACACATGCTCCCTGGGGAGACACAGAGGGAACTGGGCTTGTTTAGTCTGGTGAAGGGCAGACTAAGGGATGACATAGTAGAAACCCTCAATTCTTGAAGGGAAGGTACAAAGGTGAGGAAGCCCAAATCCTGTTGATAGTGCCAGGGAGTGCAAAAACAGTCAAGATTCGCAAATGACGGTTTGAGGGTTCACATTATGTACTAGGGGAAAAGTTCGTCACAGTGAAGATAGTGAAAATCCTCCTTGTGTCCATTTCTTCTTGTCTTTCCTTTGAACTTCACTGAGAAGAGTGTGGCTCCATCTTCTTTATTGTTTTCCTCCTTTAGGTATTCATATGTAGTGTTAAGAGCCTCTATGAGCCTTCTGATCTCCAGGCTGAATAGTTCCAGCTCTCTCAACCTCTCATTGTAGGAGAAATGCTTTGTAGGAGAAGTCCTTTAATCCTCTTCATGATGAGCTGCACTGAAGCAATTTCAGTACATCTGTGTCTTGCTTGTAGTGAGGAATCCACAACTGAACATGGCAATGCATGTGAGCCTCAGAGGGGCTGAGGAAAGTGGAAGGACCCTTGACCAGCTGGCAATGTTCTTCCTAATGCAGTTTTAGGCTTGATCTGGTGTTGACCAGGGTCTTCCTTTGATGGGACAATGAACACAAAATTTAACTGCATAAATGTTTTTGTCCATGAAAATATGTGAGATAACAACAAGAAGACTCTTGCTCAGAATCCCCAAACTCAGCAGTCTGTGAAAAGGAGCAGCATATGTACTGCAAAGAACCATGCATGAACTTGGAAAATTATGAAAGAATTTGAAAATTCACTTTGAAATGCTATGAAATCTAACCTGATTTTGAAAATTACAGCCTAAGAAACTGTAATGTTGACTCCTAAATAGGAGTTGGGAATGGAACTGGCAAGTGCCCTGTGTTCATGTTGTGAGTAGGAGTTGCAGATGCAGCTGGTACAGAATGCTTGTCCCTTGTGGACTAAGGCCATTTGAGAACAGAGACATCAGACAACACATTTGTCTTAGTGCCATTTAATAAGCTCCTTTATCCAAGGGAATATGTCAGAAAGAGATCAGATAAGTAGACAACTGCTATATTCCCTGCCAAATGAATATGTAGTAAAGGGCCAGCTGTTCTTAGTGAGTAACATTGTTAAAGTCAAACAAATTTCTTACTTGGCCTGGATTTATCACACAAATTCTGATTCAAAGAAGTGGCACTCAAGCTACTTGAAATAGTTGAATTCCTCTGGAGGATTTAAGTCATTGGTGCCAAGTAACGGGAAGCTGAGGAAAATAAATACCGAGTTAAAACAGAGGCTCAAGATTATTTGAGAGCTGTTCAATCTCATCCAACGTGTGTAAGAAACAAAATTATGTACTACTTCAGTGGAATTATGAGAAATCAACAAAACCACATGACACTCCAATAATTATTTTAACAGTGATACTTTTAGACGTTGAAAGTGCAAGTAAAGACCACATGACTGCCACAGTTAAAGTTCAATGAAATGAGTTGAAAAACAACTCAAAGTAGAGGAGAATAGCAGTATTTTATTTTCTCATTCCCTGTAAAAAATGCATTCTGGATTTCAAGTATATAATTTATAGAAAAATACAGAAAGCTCTTCCATTCTTAATTTGTAGAACTAACACATTTCACAGCATTCCTTTCTGATAATGCATGTTATTTCTTGGAAGCAACACAGAAGAATTTGTTTTATATTTCAGAAAAAAGTTTGATTGTATCAGACATAACAATATTCTTTGGGTATAATCACATAGTCTTAAAGTAATGCTTGCCCTTCCCAGTGTGTTTGTCACTTTTGCTTACATAACATCTAAAATTGTACCGTTATCCCTTGAGGCAGCTGTGGTACTTTGTGGTGTTTTGTTGATTTCAGGGTTTTACCACACATATGTCACTGGAGTATAGAACTCGCTGCCTTAAAATACTTATAATAATAAAACCAGTGATAATAAAAATAACAGTAATTTACATGCAGATTAACAACAACAACAAAGCCACAAAACCCCTGAAGCACTTCAAGGCTTTAAAATGTAAAGGATACAGGGGAAGAAATGGACTCACAGGAAAAGGATTACTGAACAAAGACAGAATATTGGGCACACAGGGTTTTTTTATAGGAAACTTTTTTGCCTAAGTCTGATCATGTAATAGCAAACAGCAGTGATATATTTTCTGCTGTGGTATGTATGGATATTCATTATATCTAATTGCTAAAAAAGATAATGTTTTACAGTATTTGTACAAAAATCCTTTGAAATTAAAATGCTTTGGAACAAACCCCGTGAAAAAGTGTGGCTTATTGCTTGTAGCTACAGTTCTTTGATGGATTTTGTGGTTGTCATTGTTTAACCCCAGCCAGCAACCAAGCTCCAGGCAGCTCACTCACCGACCCCCAGTGGAATGGGGAAGTGAATTGGAATGATAAAAGTAAGAAAACTCATGGGCTGAGATAAAGACATTTTAATAAGTAAGAAAAAAATCTATGTTCACAAGCAAAGCAAAGCAAAGCAAAGCAAAGCAAAGCAAAGCAAAGCAAAGCAAAGCAAAGCCACTTCCCATGGGCAGGCAGGTGCTCAGCCATCTCCAGGACAGCAGGGCTCCATCAAATGTAGCGAGGACTCGGGAAGACAAAAGCCATCAGTCCGAACATCCTCCCTTCCTCCTTTTTCCCTCAGCTTTTTATGCTGAGCACAGTGCCTTATGGTCTGGAGTATTGCTCCCAATATTCCTGTGCATCCTCAGACCACTCACAGGTGGGGTGGTGAGAAGAGCAGAAAAGGCCTTGGCTCTGTGCAAGCCCTGCTCAGCAATAACAAAAACATCTCTCTTTATCAACACTGGTTGCAAATCCAAAACACAGCCCCATGCCAGCCATTGTGAAGAAAATGAACTCTTCCCCAGCCAAAACAGCACAGTGGTTTAGGAATGGCATTGTATTGTCATTATACTTCCCAGGAGGAGTTACAAAGGCATGTGGTTAGACCACAAAATTGTTGAAATGTTGTAGGATCCCTCCCACAACCATGTTCCTTCCCAGGTCTTGTCTCTCAGAAATTTCTCAGAAAATCTTGCTCCAATACCATATTTTAAAATCCTTACAATTTGTGAGGAATTTTTTGCACTACACGTACTACAAAAACCTACAGCTTTTTTGCCTGTCACCTTAGTGTCTACAAACCACAGTCCCTGGTGTTAGATGTGATGCAAACACAAACCACAGGCACTGACATCTTCTCTGCAGGCCATGATGTAGGTTTTACATGTGAAACAGTAGGAGAGAGGTGAGGTGAGAGGTGAGAGGTGAGGTGAGAGGTGAGCACATGGGGAGGAAGCTGAACTGAACACGGATTTGGGAATCTAATGAGAGGATGATGGCTTGGATGTCAAGCTCTGGTGATAACTGTCCAGAGTGATGATAGCAGTCTCAACTGCTGGATGCCATTGTAGTAGCAACAGCTCCCTAATTTTAAAGAAGGCTTTGAAAGAAGACAAGGCTTCTTCTTCTGGCTTTGTCAGAATTTATAAGTAATTTCTTGTTTACTAAGATGCCTTTGTGAAGTGAACAGGTGGGAGAAATTCTTAAAACACTATGTTAAGTGTACTCATGTACTTAAAAAACCCTGTTTGTCAGACAGCTGTTCCAATTTGATACAATCTAAACAAATATGGAACAGAACCTGCTGAGACATTTGAAATTACTTAAATACTTTAATCAAGTAATACCATAATTAATTTAAATAGAGCAAAGTCATCTGCCATCCAGTTTTGGGAAAATACTTTTTATGTGGAACTACTGCATGAATACATTTATTAGGGTTGACTGGTAAGGGAATTGTTGCTCACATGCAAAGACTGACAACACAATTACACGTATGTCTTCAATATGGAAATAATTGTGCTAATTAGAGCTTGTTAAGTTGCATATTTTGCTACATTTGGAATTAATTTTCAACAATTTAAGTGCTAATATTGATATTTTATATCAAATATAAGTTCTTAGAGCAAGAGTATTTTTAAACCTGAGCAGTTTTCTTATTTACAAAGGAAAAGACCTTTTGTCCAAAACTTAATACTGGATTTCTAGTTTAAGATTCTGACTGTTCAAGAATACTTCCCATGGTCAAAATTAAAATGTTCCTGTCATCCAGAAGAACTGTTCTATGTGACTAAGTTCACACTAAAACCAACACTAGATAGCTGAAGTTAATTGTCAGAAATAATCCAAGAGATTATATCTAAAATGAGATATTTGTTTGGACTTATTCCCACTGCCTGGGGCACTGGTCTACTCTAGAAGCAGAGCAGGGACTCAAAAAATAACTGGAGCAGGAAATGAGGCAGGGCTGTAACAGACAGGGAACTCGAGCAGAGCAAGAACAGCAGGCTCTATCATGCTGCAGGTTCCAGAGAAAAACAACCATCCTGTTGGAAATGAGCTTTGCATGGGTCACAGAGTGGAGTGGTAAATGTACCAGATGGTTGTGCCATCACTCAGGGTTGCTTCAGCAGGCTGGAGAAATGGGCCAGTGTGAAGCTCAGCTATGTCCTGCAACCGGGTGGAAATAAACCCAGAACAGGCTGGTGGCTAACCAGCTGGAAGGAAGCTTGGCAGAAAAGGCCTTGGAGGTCCTGGGGACACCAAATGAACATGAGCGCCCTTGGAACAAAGAAGGCCATCAATCTCCTGGGCAGCAGCAAGCAGAGAATTGCCAGTGGGTTGAGGGAAACAGTTATCCTTCTCCTCATCTGTCAGTCCACATCTAAAATGCTTGAATGCTAGAATGTTTGAATGAGTCCAGGGAGGGCTGACAAAGACAATTAAAGGATTGGAGCATCTGACATAAGCAAAGATGGAATCCATAGCTTGGAGGAATGAAGGCATGGGGACTTTTTCTCTATGTGTAAATACCAGGGAGTGCAGAAGAGACAGACATTTCTCAGTGACAGAACAAGAGGCCATGGGTACAAATTGAAATACAAGAAATTCAATTTAAACTTAAATATTCCTGATGGACTGTGGTTGAGATTGCATTGATTGTGAAAAAGACTTAAATCAGACTCCACCGTAATTACTATGGATGGTTTCAGGAACTGGGCTTGAGGAGTGCACTAACTTGAATATAGAGGTTGAGTGATGACACAAGAACTTGATGAGAACTCTAAGTCCATATCAGAGGAAGTGTATTCAGAAATCTCCTTTTGGATAATTTTTTTGTTTGGTTATTGCCCATACTTGAAGTCTAGAGAAGAAGTCTGGTTTTCTGCTATTTTGCCACTTACTTTAGTACATTTGTTTTACTGGAGTTGTTGACCTAAGGTGACTTACAATTAATGTTCCTCTGAAAATTCTGTCTCTGCCAATTCTACTTGAGATCTCAATGAAAATAGAGGCAGGGAGAGTGCAGTGAAAGCAAAGACATACACTGACATGGATTTAATCATTGCAGGCTGACAAATTTAAGCTTGGCAATCACTTCACAAAGACATGAGAGTCAAGCCAGAATGTCTTTAAAGTGCTTAGTAGAAAAATTGCCTATGTCTTGTCTCAGATCTAATTTCATAAACAATATTAGAAGATGACATAGTGTTGAGAAACCCAGCCTGAGCATTCATAAAGAGCAGCAAAGCTAAGGAAACAAAGTTTTCTTAAAATGATTTATTATTATAGTTCCCTGATTGTCAATATGGATCTTTAATAATCCTGGCTTTGGCATAAACTACAACAAGATTTTTTTTCCTTCCTAATCTGCATCAGCTGACAACATTGTCCTGACTTACTTAGTCAATAGTTAATGAAAAAAATAGAGACTTCAAAGACAGGAGCTAGGCTCCTAAACATTCTGGTGATCTACAAGGGGTTGGGTGTTGCTATTTATCCTTTACTCTCACTTAAGAGATCCCCTATGATTACCAGCACTTTCTTTTTCTTGCCTAAAACAACTGTCTGGAGCTTTGTGAATTTCATTCTGCAAGGCAGCTATCTAACTTTTGGGTGTTGTGGTGCTTTGCACGCCTAAGAAACTGAAGAAGGCTGATACTCAAAGGATGCCTTAGTGTCTTTGAAGAGCTTGCCTAAATGACTGCTGTAGTGGTATTTAATGAACGTTCTTTAATAAACTGGCATGGTAAGCTATAAACACTTTGTCTGTAAGGAGATATTCCTTTTGATTGACTCATGACTAAATCATTCCCACTTCTACCAACTGCTACTTGCAAATTTAGAGCTTTCAGCAAAACAAAAATCATCCTAATATACAGTCCCAAAACACAGCTGAGAGGGGAAAGTTAGAATAAAGTGCTCTGAATAGATGTAATTTTAGTATCCTTTGTGTTTTATAGTCTAGAGTGTTACTTAATTTTGGGCTCACGGGTGCTATTTTATGTTGACCGAAATTGAAAATCCTGATTTTCATTACTTATCCTGTTTAAAAGTAATTCAAATTATGTGTTTCTTTATTATCTAAAAGTCACTGGTATAAAAATAGTTGAAAGGATTTATTACATTTCAATAATGGTGCTGTTAAAGTTATAAAAATAAATTATATAATTTTGTCCAATTTGGGTTATATTCATACTGAGTTCTGCCCTATTATTACTGCTTTGGTGCCGAGGAAAAAACCCAGGTTCTGTCTTAGTATGTTTTTTGCACAGTTAATTTGTATAAAGCATACATAGTTATTCGTAACCCTAGAAAAAATGACAGGTCAGTCTTTTTTATATTGCCTTTGAAAGGAAGACAGGTGTAACACATTTAACAGATCAATAGAGTAAAATAAAATGGTGATGAAATAAGTTCTTTTGGTAATACATTAATTTCAAATGCAAGTTCACACAAAATTCAGATGTTGCAAGAATTTTCATAAAAGAGTTAAATATGGTATCAGAGCTAGCTGTAGATACATACAATTGTGATTCAGAAAAGGGCTAGAAATAACATAAAAGGAAATACTCTTTTTCCCATGCAAGTCTTTCTTCCTGCTCTAAAATGTGGTTGTACTGTAGAGTCAGAAGTACTAAATGAAACTCTGAAGCTATTTGGTGTAGAGTAGTGCATGTGGGTTGGAATAAATGGGTCTGCATTGGAGCAGAGAAAGAAGTTGGCTTGTATTTAAAATTAAATCAGTCATTTGTAAATGATTGTTAGTGATGCCTAATTTTACTATTATGGAGTTGATTCCGCATCACATCTGCTTGACACTAGTGTTGTGTTATTGTTGCCGGAATTGTTCCTTATTTACCATCACAAAAGAACATGGCTTAACCCTATAGAATGTCCTCTGTGGAAATTCCTCAGTAAATTATGGGACAATTTAATTCATATGTTAGATAACAGAATATTCCATACTGAAAGAGGTTGTGGTCCTTTAAATTTGTATAAAAATACTCTTAGTTTTACTTTTATCCTTGAATAGAAGCACTTTGTAGTGTAATACACGGGAGCAAAGTTAATCCATATGCTACCAAGACCTTTTTCTGCTAGAAAGGCTTTTGAGTTTTGATGGCATGGGAAATGACGAGACTCTCTCATTAAATAGCTTCTCCTCTTACTGCCGTGCTGACCGCCTCTACTTTCATTCACAAATTCATCTAGCTATCTCTCTGAAACACATAAAGTTATATTTTAGCTCAAGGGAAGAAACAACAGCTTCCTGTATATTCTCTCTCCTTATCCCGACTGTTGATTTTTCCTCATGTGGCCAGCTGTTTCCCTCTGAGAACCTTACCTCTTCAGAAGAACATACTTTGAAAAATATGAATTACTCTGTTTCTGAAAAAACAGCTTCCACTCTCCCCTCTCCATTCTTGGCCATGTTCTGTAGCCTGAAGAATAAAACTTCAATATCAGTGTGGGTTTGTTTGTTTTTGTTTGTTTTCCTTTTTTTCCTCATTGTTTGACAATAAACTGAAGAAGTTATTTCCATTGTCCAAATTCAAATGTTTTGTTTTATCTGGGAGAAACACGAAACTTGGATACGGATGACTTTGAGAGAAAAACTGCACAGTCCTCTAATATGATAAAGAAAATCTCTGGGTGAGAAGAAGCAAACAAATACCCAGAGTTGGCTCTTACCTTTTTTGGGTTCTCTGAGGAGTTCTTTTTTTTCACCCCCAGTACTATTACTCTATTAGCTACAATGCCAGAACACACTCATATCCTGATACAGTCCTAAGAGCTTCCAGCTTGAAGCAGCCAAGCTTTCTGCTAGTGATTTAAACTAGCACATGGTTTTTGTAGGGGCGAAAGCCTGACTGAAAGGTCATTGAGGTCAAGGGCAGATATTTTGCCACTGGCTTCACCAGACTTTGTATCTGGTCCTTTGTAAAAAGCTCTTACATCAAAAAGCTCCAAAATGCAGGTGGGTGTCAGACTCTGCTTGCTTTCTGCTGAAGCTGAACCCTGAGTGAGAAAGGAGCTGCGATTGCCATGGTGAACATGCACAGTACCTTGCTGACACTCAACAGACTCACCTGAGACACAAGGGTGGGTATTTTTTTGGCTCCCTGGGTATTTTTTAGTTTATGTTTTGCTGCAATATCTCTCATCTGCTGTGCACTAAGAACAGGAACATATAAAGTTACCATAACTCAGTTGGTGTTCGATAACTTGTTAAGCTGCTGTCAAATTGTAACAAGGCGCGAAGTCTGAGCATGAATACAACTACCACTCCGGGCAACAAATGGGAATTAAACTGTTGTATCAATTATAGTTTTTATAGCAGGAGTAAATCCGTTTTAATTACTGAAGTGGGTTAAGTCATGTCCAACAAGAATAAAAACGCGAGTGAAAACATCTATTTCCTAAACTAACAGGATGACATGAAACAGCCTTCCTGAAGTAATAAACACTTAGAATTAAGTAATGAAACCTCTGTAATTAAGTACTTCATAAGGGAGGCCTAAACTTACTGTGAAAGAGACAGCAAAGTGACATAGGAGGTAAAGCAAATGAATATTTTCACTGAGGTTATTTAATTTTGTTTTTCATTCATTGATTGTTTCTACGATAGGTGTTTACTTCATAAATCCACTATGAACAGAAGCTCACCAAGTTATCACGGGTGCTGAAAAGGAAGATGCCAACATGTGAGGCAGCATATACTGCTCGCCAAAACTTCTGACAAATCCCAGAGCATGAAAGTGGTTATTAATGCTGGAGGGAGATTTCAGAATGATACCTTCTGTGATGCTCATATTTTTTCTGGACAAGATGTCCAGATGTATAAACTCCAGCATAACAATGCTTCCCAGCTATTTCAGATTATCTGCCTTCTCAACTGAATGCCTGTCCCCTGAGCCAGCACACTGCCCATGGGTAGTGTCCTGGGGGAGCATTTTTAGAGGGGCTGTTGTGTGGCTGGTGGGAGAGGCAAGGCAGACTGGGGGAAAGCATCCTGGAGTAGGACTCTGATGAATTCCTTCTTGGTCACTTTCGACAGCTTATTGGATGACTTTGGAAAAGATCACTGCTTTGTGTCTCTGTTTCCCCTCTATAACATAAGGATGTTAATCCTGATATCTATGAAAATATTTTGAGGTCACTAAGGACAAATAGTACAGCAGAGAAGGAAAGTAGCAATTTTCATTCTTACCAGTCTTGTGATGTGCTAAATTGTAAGCCTGAGACTTTCCTAAGTCTGTAGCACCACACCAAAATACAAATGCTTCTGTTACTTGTATATACTCTTCCGACAGGTTTACACACCTCTGTCCCATATTCCTTACTCTCACCCAGTTGAATAGAGAATGTGTGTCTGTGCTCAGGGTGTTCTGGGTTCTGAGTTCCTAATGGTTTAAATTAATTCATGCACTTTGTGTCAGCCAGACAGCAGCTATGTGGCTTCCTGACTGTCTAACATTTTGTTGATGAATGATGAGTTAAGCCCTTAAAAAATGAACAGGTATACTCTATGTCCTAAGGCCAGTTGATCTCAGCATATAGTAGATATTTTACTCTCTTTTGTGGAGGTACAAGTTAAAATAATGTTAATCTCTCTTGCATGAACTTTTTTTGTGATTTATTGGAATGTAAAATGGTTTCACTTGAAAGCAGATTTTGGGTTGTGTCTCCTGGGAATAGTGGATAACTTGGGTGGTGTCTGTGAGAAAAGGCTGTTAGGGATTAGGAATGTCTGATGCTCTGCCACTATGCAGCACATGTTAAAACAGCCTTAAAATTGTTTTAAGTATTACCAGTCAGAACTGGTCTCATAAGAACCATTCACTGCAGGGAAATAATAGGGTGGATGGTGATAGCCATTCATCCTCTTGGCCTTTCTTTGTTTTTCTCTTCTGAGAGTTTGGGAAGTAAGTGGAAAGAGGTGACTGCCAGTTCCATGATTTTTAGGCTCCACAATGCTGAAGACCGTTACATTTGCTTGAGGAATCAACAAATGTAATAATATTGTACATTTTCTGTGGAATTATAACTATTTTGGTCATGAATAAACACTTTTTGTCTTTATACAGTAAAGTCTTCTCCAGTTGCATTTTAAGTGCTGTTGCTGTTTAAACTTTACATTAATGTATTGGTAATAATAGTTTATTGAAAGTTATGTATGCCTTTCTATGACACCAAGCAGCCTTCATTGTGAAATAGGATTCTGCTGTACATTAACAAATGTGAATTCTCATAATGATGAAAGGGTAGCTAAATATCAGAAGAAGACAAGTATATAGTGGGAGCTATTGATCTATGGAGAGAAAACAAGTAGACACTAGCTCAGCATATCCAGAGACACTTTATAAATTTGTGTTCAATCAGAGTGCCTTAGGAGGGCTGTGAATCAACAGCAATGAACCTTTCTGTACCTGACTTCAGAATAAAATAAACTTGAGTTTTTTTCTTGTCTGACCTTTTTCTTGTTCTTTATGTCTTTTTTTTTTTTTCTTTCTTTTTTGTTTCTTTTTTCTTGGTTTAGACTTTGAAAATGTTGAGACTGAAAAGTTCTGTTTTTATCATCTTGCACATTCTGATCTCGGTGTACTTTTGGATATACTGGATATACTTTTTTTTGTTTGGAGGGTTTGATTGTTTGTTACACTGCTATTTGTGTATTGCTTTTAAAAATAAAAATATAAAAATAATTTAAAAAGTATAAGAAAAAGTTTAACCACAAGGTGGCAGTGAAGACACGCGAAAGACACAATCCTATATTTGACTAGAAAACCGTTTTAAAAAAATCTAATTCACCTAAGCTATAAGAACATTATTGTTAAAAAAGTTGCCAGTTAGGCTGCATGTTAATGTACCCTAAAACTCCAAAAGAAGTTTGACTTACTGAAGTAACTTATTGCTTGATAAAAGTCTGCTAATGACTTGCATGCACTGTGTGCAAGACGGGAAAAGAATGGCTTTGCCTTGGCATTGTCTAATGCTCAGAGAATAGATGACAGAGGGCTCGGATGGCTCGGATTGAAATGGAAACACCCACGGCACTGCCCATCCATCATTCCCAGTGCACAATCTACATGTCTAAACAGCCTTTCCTTTCCCCTTCTGATTCTGGCTCTGTTTGAGAGCAAAGGAGAAGCCAACACTTGACCCCTTTGGCCCATGGTGCAATCTCTGCACGCTGTGCTGCTGGCTGCAGCCCCTAAGGGGTTTGGGTCTCTGCTGTCTTTGGGGCACTTCATCCATGGCCTTTCCTCTGCTGGGCCCGCCAAAGGTTTATCCAGTTAAGTAACACATTGCTCTCTTTTGCCCCAGAAACTGATTTTGTCTTAAAAAATTATTTTCCTTGTTATGCTTACTAGTTATAAGTGTAGCTAAATAATCTAGTTTTGCTCTATAGAAAATAATAATTAAACGGATATCTTCGTCCTCAAGTGGTGTTACCCTAGGGCTTAGTTTCCTTTTATATTCTTAAATTGTTCCTCATTTGCACAGAAACACAAAATTTGAAGAACACACACATGTATATTAATGTCATTGCTGAAACACTAGATTTTGTTTCTGGGTTTAGCCCATTGGCAAGGTCGAATTCCTGTAAATGTCTTTTGCTAGTTCTGTGTGTTTTCCAATGTGTTTTCTCCTGAACTTTAGTCAAATATATTATGGAAAGTAGGGGCAATGTAGATAATAAAAGATAGCTTCATTTATTTGTATGGCTGCTTTTTACAAATTTTAATCCATGGATCACTTGATCTATAAGACATCAAAAACTTGTCTTGGGGAAAAAAAAGTTTAAAACTTGTTACTATGTCTTTAGCATATAAACAAAGAAGTAAGTAAATAAAATAGTAGGAAATTAAATTACAGTGAATTAAAAAACAAATATTCAAGATTTAGTCTGATTTTTATTTGGTTGGAAATTAGAATGCATTGTGAGCACCTTTGCAAAGCTGTAAGTGGTCCTTCTTGTGAAAAGAGGTTAAATAATGCTGTTAGCCAGTATCCTACTGGTTGTGTGATCCAGCCTGCTTAAAAAACTGACAGCCTGTCCTCTGGGAAGCTGCATCACTGTGTGATAAATTTCTTTGCAAGGAAATTTTCATGCTGTGCAGCCCAGATTTACTTAGCATCATATGATGTTCATCAGGTCTCACTATTTTTTAAGCCTGCAATAAGTGGGAAGTTAAACCTACAAATGCTGCAGTGTTTTAAGATGCTGTATTCTTAAAAGCCAATGGATAATTTGTGTAGGTTAATCCCATTAAAATTAGAAACAAATTAGCTTGACATTGAGGATGAGAAAAAATCAATCCTTACTTTACTGAGAGCAATCCTTTAATTTCACACCAGGAATTGGAAAATGCTTTTCCTGCCTTCCCAGCTTTTGGTATATGTATTTAAGAATTTTTTTCTTCTCAATACAATTCAAGACAACCAGGGGAGCCACTGAGGTGAGAAACATTAAATGTGTTTACTTGAACCACATCTCTTTCTGAATAATAAGTTTTCTGAATTTATTAAATGAAGATGCCACAGAGCTTCTGTTGTTTGGGTTTCTTGTTCTTCCAAGGACTCACAGCTTCAGATTTCTTAGATTAGCAGTTTGGAATATCTGTGCAGTTTTGATGGCAATTGCAAATACTTAGTTAACTTGTCCTAATTAAATTCTTTGCAAACTGTTGATGAACCCTGAACAGATGAAATGAAATCACGGCGATAGAGATATCATAAACATATAGTTAAATACTTGCAGAGACCTACACATGGAGATTGCATTTTTTGTTAAATTCATGCTGTGAGGCTCCTTTTGATAGAAATAAATAAATAAATAATTTTTTTTTGGTGTTAATCAGGCAGAGTAAAGGTGTCATATAAAAGTTTTAAGTAGCTACCTGGGACTATTGGGGTGGCTACTGAGAAACTCACAGCTGTTTTGTACTCAGTGGAGCTGCTTCCCCACTGGAATGGGTGCTGGAAATGCCTGAAGGTGAACTTACATGAGAGATGGCTGTAGCCTCTTGCATTAACCCTGTGTATATCCATGTGGTGCTCCTTCTGTGCTGTGTGGCATAGAAAAAATTGTAGCACTGTTTATTTGGCTCCCTGAGATGGGACATTTTATTGTGGATCTCCTGCAATTGCAGAGTTCTCTAGTCAGATATGGCTCTCAGGAAACCTGTGCCCCTCTCAATGGCATTGATTTCAGTCTCTCCCTTGTACTGCTATTATCACCCCTGTATGTATAGAGCTCTTAAGATGGAGGGAGGATGTGCTGTGTGTATGTCTAATCGAGGCTGGAAAGTAACAAAAGGGTTGGTTCTCCCCATCAGGAGGAAAGCCAGTGTTGAAATGAGCTCAGAATCCTTCCTGGAATTAAGGAAATGCCACCATGCTCCTGACAGAGCCCTTGCAGCAAATGGGACTCACACCTAGAGCAGGGCAAGTGCAACCTGCTTAAAGCATATAGGGAGGGCTTTGGTAAACATTGGAAAATGCAGCTTTGTGCTGGGAGCTACAAACAAAGAAAGACAAAATACTGTGCTTTGGATGAGATACAAAATGTCATATTCTGAAATTTGACCCGAGTTTAACAAGTATGTATTTAAAAAGTCATCCCTCTTGTGTGTTGCAATTAGTGGTGCAGAAACCTGCTGCCTTCTGGAAGACAGACTGCAGGTGATAAGCAGTATTTCTTTTCCTTTATGGTTATAAAAGTAAAATAATTATTTGTAAGCAAGAAAACAATCATCTACTTTCCCGGCTGCCAAAAACTAGTGAGTGTAGTTTCTGGGGATTTTTGACAGAAATCTTAAGCAGTCCTTCAGTTAAAAAAAAATGAAGAAGTATTTGGTTCCATTGCTACTATTCCATATAAACTTGAAGTGACTCCAGAATTTAAAGCTTTTGGGTGAGGTCAGTGGTGATTTGAAATTCTTCTCTTACACAGTGGATGAAAGAATCCAATCATTTGAAAAAAGATTTATGTGGCTGAAAACAGATAAATTTTTCATATTTGAATAGAGAGGAAAGGACTTTCTTGCAGTGAAAAAAATAGATTAAACCAGGAAAACTCATGTAGACGGTGTCAGAAAAGGAAAGCAATCTGTGATATTTTTAGAACTGCTTAAAATACAATTTATATATATAAGCTGAAATGTCAAAAAGACAGTGGTACTTGAATTTTAGTGAATTTCTTTGGGAAGTGTGTACTCAACTACATATTGTCCTTAATCTTACTCATTAGGTGCACCCCTTTTAGTTCCAAATGTGGAAATGACAAATCAAAAGCATGGTTCTCAAAGTCCTACATGTTATGGAATATAGAAGGTCCCATTAACATTACAGTACTACCACACTTTAAACTTAGAGTTTGGTTACTGTTTCAGATACGGCTTTCCTCAGAATATGTAAAACTTGTGCTGAGGACAAATTTTCCCTGCTGCCACATACACAATATCAGCATCAGTAATGCCAAGAATCAGCACTGGCTGCTGCTATGCTTGGCTGATAACATCCATTTGGCCATTGTGCCTGGATTTCCCTCTGTGAAAGCTGCAGTGCTGAGGGTTGACTAGACGCATGCCTGATCTAGCCCTGATAAGGAGCTTGACTGTGCTGTAAATTGTGCCTAGGACTGGGAACTTGAAAGGACAGGGGATTTGCAAAGTAAATGTAGCTTTTATGAAATAGCTGGAGCCCAGTCAGGGGGTGGCAACCCTTATCAGTGTCTGTTGAAACTTCAAAGTGGGGCACAGAGAATCTCTGGGGAAGGGTTGATTTGAATAAATCTTTAAATAATACTCCTGTTATAGTTGTTGTCCTATTATAATCTTTGTCTACAACTTTTGTTATACAAAGAACTGATGACTTAGCTTGTCCTGTTGTGTACAAAACACATCTTCTTTCAAGTTATCCTTCTTAGTTCATGCTGTTTATTTCTCTCTCAAGGTATGTAGTGAATGCTTTTTACTTTCCCCTGCAGACAGAAAAATATCTTCAATTAGATATTTATCTAAAGCTGTTACTGGCTTTAGCTGTGTTTGTTACATAATGGAATTCCCATGCAGTAAACTCAAGCAGACCTGCCCTGCAGCCCATCTAATAACAGCGAGAGGTGCGCATTAAACTCACAGTGTGGCCACATTAGTTTCACAGTAACTTTTATACATTATCACAGGACAAAAATAAAATTAGCCACCAATAATATTGCAACCAGGAAAGCAGCATATAGGAGGGATAAAGAAAGAGCAATTTAGGGCTATCAATTATGAATATTTAATGATAGCATGGTACTTTTTTGCAGAGCTTATCTTAGCTGGATCCCTCCTTGCTGACAGGAGCATCTATTTTTTTTTAATTTTAAATTTTTAATTCTGGTTTAAACAATTACTAAGCCCTTTTGTCCAATTTCTCATGTTCCTTCGTATATCGTTGGTATAAGACTTCACATTGAGAGCCTAGAGCAGGCTTCACGTTTCTTCCTATTGAAAACTTTTTGCTTCTTACGCCTAGGGAGATGAAGGTAAAGACCAGAATGAAAAGAATGTACAACTTCAAAGTGGGAAGTGATGTGTTCTTTCCACAAACATTTTTCTCAAAATATATACTAAGCTGTTGTTAGTTGTTAGACTAATATAAACCAAGCTCCTTATAGTTTTCAGATGGTTTCATTGATTTGTATATCTGAAATCTGCAAGGCTGTTGACATCTGCTGCTTTGAGACTGAAACACGCTGAATGCTACTAATTGTTCGTTGAATTGTGGAGCCTCTTATGCAATTAGGCCCCTTTTTTTGATGAGAAAATCAATTTTAAATTAAAGGACTGCACTAGGGAAAGGTGTGACTTAAAGGTTCTACCTAAAAGGAGATTGGAAAACTATACTAGAATTGTAGTGCTTTATCATGCAGCAGATTTGAAGAGCTTTTATTTCTGCACTACACCTTGGTACCTGAAGATGAACTTTTTGCAGAACATGATAATTCACTTTCAGAAGTTTAGTTACATTATTTTGGAGTTGGTATGATTGATGTGCTGGTGATAAGACAGCATTTGGGGACCATACAGTATGCATGAATGATAGCAGAAGTACACACAGGACAACTGAAAGTGATGCTTGGGGAATCTTACGTGATGCACTCACATGTTAGTTAACTGCAGAAATATCTTTTCCTAGTGAATTACAAGTGCATTTTTTGCCAAGAGAGTAAATGCAATTGGTACAAAGAGCATCCTTTATGACATTCTGAGGTCATGGTGTTTTCCCCCTTTTTATTTTTATGCTGCCAAAGCAGGCAAGCAAGCTCAGACATAGAGCCGCCAACTGGGCTACCGCACTTTGTACAAACTAGAACAACCTGAGCCTATATTCTTTCACACCTCTTTTATTTGATGCTGACTCTCCTTTTCACCCTTTGCTTCCTTTACTTTGCTTCTAGGTGGATGCGAGATGTCTCTGCTTCATGTCGGGTGAAGGTCTGAAACTGGGCTAAGTATTAGGTTTGTAAGCTCCTTAGTCAGTTGTCCATAGCTATGTTCTGGCTGAAGATCTCCAATGATCTTCTTTGCAATTACTGTCCTTACTTCATCTGGCTTGGCTTGGCTATTAGCTGGTGAGCTCACACTGATGCAGTAAGATTCTCATATTCAGGCTGAACTGCTTGAATTCTTGCCTGTAGTCATGGACAGATGGATTGGCGATGGACAGGTGTTTCAGTGTCCAATACTCATAAGATGATCCCCTCACAATTCCAGAGATACTGACCTTTCCAGGAATAGAAAATATCTCACTCATATTTAATCTACTTGATTGTCTGAGAAAAGAAAATATAATGAATATGTGAAAAGGCTGAAATGAATCATTTCAGTCAAATATTGGTTGGTTTGAGTCAGAAATAGTTATGTATGTAGAAGAAACTTGCATACTGCATAAATACAGGCATATCTGTGCACATGCAAGTATGAAGCATTTGGATGACGTGCTCTTTACATTTCCCAAGCATGGCAAGTGTATGTATTAAAGAGAGCTTTTTGTTCCACCTAAACTAAACAGAGAAAACACTCATCTCCTTGGCAAAAAAGGAGGCATTATTTTTATTTGTCTCATTGATGGTGCTTTCAGTTAATTATGCAAACTTTCTGGCACAAAATGAAAATAAAATCACTGAAATAAAATCAGTTCAGTTCAATTCAGTTCCATGTCTTGTCCTTTAACTAGTCTGCCAAGGACTTTTTGTTAGATATTATTATTATAATATTGATTTTAATATAGAATTCACATGGTATTATCTTTCTATTTAACATACCTTTTGTATCTAAACCTCTTTTAAATGTCATTTCATGAACTACATCCCATAAGAAGAGTTGCAAAGAGAAGCTCATGGTATCATCACGTGAACTCGATATGCTGTCTTTAGTCTGGTAGATTCTTTTCTTACAGACAGATTAATTCTGCACAATTTGGCTTGGTGAACTACACAGAATGTTGAGTCTTACAGTCAGAATTCAGCAAGTTGTTGATATGTGCCTGAAATGTAATAGTCTTGTTACAGTAAATAAAAGAAATAGCACCATCGAATAGGTGCTACCCTTATTGAGGTGTGGAAGGCAATGTACTAAGGTCTTTCACAAATGCCATCACTGGATCTGCCTTGTGTCTTTTTTGCTTTAATTTTGCCATATTTCTCTTCCAACAGTAAGTTTATTCAATCCCTTCCTTAGTGCACAGAAGCGTAGGAGTGGCTTTATCTGAACTTTTGAGTGCTCTCTCACCCAAAAGTTCCTGTCTGGAACTTTTCGAGTCTTTGAGTTGTGCTAACTCAAGTTTTTGCTAGCAGACATAAATTACATTTTAGTGTGCTGCTCTGGCTATGTGCTAAAGGGATTAATTTCAAGGCAATATATAGTTTCTGTCTCACTGTTGTCCGTGGCTTCCAAAATGGGAGGGCAGCTTTAATTTGCTCTGGAGGGGTTGGTAGGGAGGGATGTTGACTCAGTTTCCTATCTGTGATCTGCATTTCTTTCCTCCCTGAGGTAATATGATCCACAGCTTGGGTTATGCAAGTCTCTTTGTGGAGAAACATTGACGCAGTCTTCCATTTGTGAGTGTCGGTCTCAACCTTGTCAGAACATAAACTGATAAAAATATTTGTGAAGCCCTTATCTGGGGGCTGAATCATTTGTCTTTGTGGGGTTTTGAACTGGGGCCCTCTGATGAAACCCACAGAAAAATGTGGTGTCTCTTATCTTGGACCATCTGTAGCACAGGCATAGGGAGCATGGCCTGTAAGGGGATCATTTTCCACACTTTTGTGGAAAAGCAGCACAGGAAGGTCAGGAGAGGGCTGATCCCCAGCTTAGTTGAACTGAGACCAAGCAAGGCAGGGTGCCTCATTCCACTGTTGGTGGCTGCTAAGTCTGGGGGTTATTATGAGTAAACACTAAAGTAGTTTGTGTAATTCATTTAATGTCAAAGAAGCCTAGGCATTCACACAGTTTCAAGCCCAAGTGCATTCAATTGAATGTGCTGTTATTTTATTAGTGAAGCAGATAACTTCCAGCAGCTTATGGGTCTGCACTTAGCAGTTGTTGCCTTGATCAATTGCAACTTCCGGAATGGAAACTCAGGTTGTTACTTTGCCTAATCTTGATTCAAGACTGCAAATAATTTTGCCCATTGTATTTTTCTATTTCACAATATGCCCTGACCTGCAAGAATTCAAATTCCAAGGAAGCATATGGGAGACAATAAGAGCCTTGATCTTAGAGCTACATCTCCCTCAAAACCTTCACATAAAGTAGGATATGTGTAGATTGTGATCATTTAATATAGAAAATTACACTTTCCAGTCTTCACATTTGGTTCTTCAGAGGTAAACTTATTTACTCATGCACTCTCTCAACACCATGAATAAACCAGAAGTGCAATCAGGTTAAATACAGACATACTGGTGTGTTATAATGGATGGTACCAGTACAAAGGAAAAAATTCACAACATGTTTGCAGATGGGTGGCAGGGCTGATATTCAGAAAATGATATGTAAAGTGTGATGGAGCAAAGTCTGTACAGAAAATTGGCACCTGAGGACAAATTCTGAAAAGGGGGTGCATGAAGCTGCCTTAAATGAATACTGGATGAGCATGACTGAACATAAGATACAGGAAGGTACTGACTTATGAAGAAGTAGAATTGCCATGAATAGTTCAGTTTAGGGTCCCAGGAAGACTACAATTGGAAGTTGGGAGGTTACAATGTAGGAAGAGTGGGAAACAGGCAAAACTTCTGAGTACTCTGTTGCAGAGTAGGTCATCTGTATTTCTAACATGTTTTCAATGTTCTCAATGGAACAACAGAAACACATCATCAGAAAATATAATAAGATTATTCAAATTGTTGGATAATTTATACTTTTTATGATGTGCAACAAAGAAAAACTAGTAAAGTCACTAAAGTGTTAAAGCATTTGTCTTGTGCCTCCTGTAGAAGAAAGAATATGTTAAAATTGCAATATAAAGGTCTTCTTAAACTGGAAATGGAGAGAGAGAAGAGGGAGTCATGATTCCAGGAAGTGCTTTGAATATCAAAGGCAACCCTGAATATTTCATTTGCTTTGAAAGGACACTGATCAAGCTTTGAATGTTTCATTTGCATTAAAAAGGGATAAGAATACACAGCTAAGAGAAATCATCCAGGATTGGAGGAAATCAGCCAGCAGATGGAGTAACTTGATGAAATCTGCACCCTTAGCTTCTGCAACAAGTTTTTGGATGATTATTGTTTCTTGAGCACCTAAGCAGAAACCATTTTGCTGTTGAAATTTAGGTGTGCGTTATTAAGTGTATTTACTATTTGCAATCCGGTTTACTATTTATTTTTATTTTTTTATTATTATAATTACAATTTATTAATAGTAATTAATTGTGTGAACTGTATCTTCATAAACTAGTTTTTATTGTGCTTTAAGCTTTCATGCTCACATAGTATTATAGGGGAAGTTTGGGTGAAGCTGAGAATTTGGGGATTTATAATCTCTTTGAATGTTAAAATAATATATATGGACCAGCTTCCTCAGGACAATCTGCACACAAAATAATGCTTTTAAGGAACATGTGTGCTTTCCTGGTAAGCCACAGGAGCTGGGATGCAGCCTATCAAACACTGAAATTGGTCCAGTGAACGACCACCCTTAAGGTGGCAGACCATGGAGATATCTTACCATTAAGTGTGTGGAATGAAACAAGTTCCTGCAAGACCTTTTCTTGTGGTCTACTTGACCTTAGGATCAATGGGATTGGAGCAGACTCAAACTATGGTAGTTAACCTGTCTCTTATCATTAAATAAGATTGTTTGAGGCTTTGGCTTGAAACCGTGCCTAAGTCAGAGAGTTCAGTTTGACAGTAGCTTTCATCTTTTATTTTGTAATTAAAGCCTTTAATTCAGTCTCTTTGCAACCACAGAACACAAGCTTTGTGAAGTCTTCATATCATTTGTGGAGGTCCTCACGGATCCCAAAAATCTATGATTGCTTTGTAGATAGGCATAGAATTTGTGAATCTTGTCTTGCCAACCTGGCAGTTTTTGAAAAGAAAAATGTTTAGATTAAATTAAAGAAGAGTGATATTGGTGAAAATGCCGATGGTGAGTGGGTGCCAATACAAACAGTCAACCCGCTGGCTAGAATTAGCCATTGTACCTCCCAGCCCTCCTCAAAGACATTTTGGTAAGCAAAACCAGAATTTACAACAGAGTTGTAACAATTAAGGAAGTTGAAGAACCTTTGTTACAGAAGATGGGAAGGTAGCTGTGAATGGCAAAAATTACTGCTCAGTTTATTTGATGTATTATGACACAAAGGCTCTTGCCAGAGCTCTTGTCTCGTAAGCTGAAAAAACCCCCAAACCTCTTATTACTCTAATTAGACACATAAATCAGGTCAGATTTTTTCTGTTTTGGCAAGAGATGGACAACTCATAAATACAATTGTAACTATGCTTTGTAGGCATTTGAAGGAATGTCTTGTAGCATTGCTGCTGGGCACTAAAAAAAGATAGGGTTGGTTGGGATTTTTTTCCTAACCCTTGAAGGAAAAGGATTCAATGTCTCTTTTAAGAATGAGATCAAATTGTTGTATGTTAACCCCTGGTTAGGGCAAATAATAGATAATTAGATTTCAGAATAATTTTCATTAAAGAGGAAAAATATTTGTTACTCTTCCATATTCTACTGTGTTCTCTAAGTTACACCATGTATGCAACAAATTAAAATCTTTTTTTGCAGATGATATTTGGTTCTAAAACCCATGAAGACTTGCTTTCATATTATGAGAATGTATTGAGAACTGTGTACATAATATGTGTGCAAATGTCGCAGGAAACTCTTTGCTCTAGGATAGATGAAATACAATTTTCAGGTGTAGCAAATGACATTGAAATATCTAGGATATTAATGATAGGAAATGCAAATAGCTGTGTGTGCTGGTTTGGGCTGAAGTGGAGTTATTTTTCTCCACAGTAGCTGCTGTGGGGTTCCATTATGGGTTTGTAGCAGGAACAGTGTTGATAGTACAGAGATGTTTTTGTTATTACTGAGCAGAACTTACACAGTGCCAAGGCTCTTCTGCTCCTCACCCCACCCCACCTTCGAGTGGGCTGGGGGTGCACAAGGAGGTGGGAGGGGACACAGACAGGACAACTGACCCCAATGGACATCCCAGACCATCTGGTGTCATTCCCAGCATATAAATTTGGGGGAAGAGAAGGAAGGAGGCGTCTGAGCACTGCTCAGCAATAACTGAAGTACCTCTGCAACAGCAACCCTGTTTTCAGCACAAATCCGAAATGCAGCTCCGTGCTAGCTACTGCGAAGAAAATTAACTCTACCCCAGCAAAACCAGTGCACAAAATCAATGCCATTATTGCACCAAGCACTGAGAATTGGTTAAATGAAGGTATTTCTTCTCAGGCTGAGAAAAGAAAGATGGAAATTATTATTTCTACCAAGATTAAGTAAGCCTCAGGAAGACTCCTACCTCTATAGTAATTTCAGAAGATTTGGTATACTCTTAAAAATGAGAACCACTTTCTTACCCTTGCCCTGACAATATTCGGCTTCTAAAACTGTAGTGGTATAATATTTCTAATAAACTAGGCCATACAGTCTTGCTTTCTATCACAAATGTAATGCCATTGTGCCCTAGTTCCATTATTTATGGTTCTGGACTTTGAATTTTAATTAATCTGCAGTATTCATTGGAGCTGTCAGATAAAGGCCAGATTAGTGTACCAACATCAATTTAGGCTTCATCCCATGTGGAGAAAGTTTCAAGCTAAGAATTGAAGAGAAAGGTTCAGAAAAGACTGGCTGCCTCACATGTATATATACACCTCCAAAAATATCTGTTAGTAACTGAGGCCTGGATTCCACCTATCTTGAGCTGCCAAGAAGTCTAGCATGTTCTTAAATAAGGCGATATGTTTAGATATATCACATCAGAACGAAGTCCCAAAATATTTATGTCACTGAAATACCCAAATCCTCTTCTTCCTGAAAGTGATACTATTTATACAGACTGCCAACTATGCAGTGTTAGTTTCCACTGACACAACAAAGTTCACACAGACAAGTATTATAAAATTATAAAAATAAACTTACATAGACATAGAACTAATTTTATGTATTGCAAAATTATATATGTATGGATTATTTATACACACACTTGTGCACATGCACCAGTATACAGAGACACACATAAAGTTATAAAACATAACAAGAATTGTGGGGAAACACTTCCCTCACTGAGAATGGAAAGGAGCAACATAGGAGATAATAAGAGCATTATTTGACCATCATGTATATCTCATTCTAGTTTAACAGAAATAGTCTTTTAATGCCTTAACCACTTCAGGGGCCTTAAGAAATAGAAGTTGAATCAACTGACTGATACTGAAGGTGTAGGGGAAGAAATATCAGGTAGGGTTGTGTTCAAGTTGTGTCTTCCAAAGTTCGGGTCTGACACCACTGTGATTCTAATACACTTAGTTGAACTTAATAAATGGTGTCTCTATACAGTACAGAGCAGGCAGTTTACCAAATTTTTGGTGGTTGTGAGATGTGAAAAAGAATATTGAATAAGCAGCACTTGTTAAAGAATCTTAGTCCCCTTGAATTTCTTAAATGGATTTTGTAGTTGGAGACTTAGACAAACAGCTGGAGTTAAATCCATATATTTATTTTCTCTATCCTTTTTGCCTCTTCTTCACTTTGCATATTTTTCTTTTTGACTTTATTTGCCCTGTTTTTATTTGGTTTAATATGTGCCATATTAATCAGTGCACAGGAACTACTGTGTTCTGTGTTCAATATTCAGTCATCCAATCACTGAGAGAATATTTTCATCTGTTCTCATGTTTCATGCTTTTTTTCTTATGTTGACATGATTTGTTTGGTTTGATTGAAAAAGCAAAGATAAAAACAGAGGAAAGCTAAAAATGTTTAATAAATAATAAAGCGGTATGTTGACAACCCTTTGACACTCAGAGAAGGAAATACATAAAGAATTTTATTTGAAAATACAACTCCAGCAGGACATGAACACAATGGTTTTTGAAGTATGCCACAGACACTTTATCCATTACACTTAAAAAAAAAAAAGTTTGGTTAACCCCCAAAGGATGCTAAAAGTATTTTTTTGGATGGAGGATTCACGAAGTGCACCGTTAATTGAATAGGAATTGAATCTTAACCCCACAAAGTTTGCAAGTAATTTTCCTGACATAGCACAGTAGTATTTTTTAGGAGTAAATACTAACAAAGCAAAGCACTTGCTGGTGAGTTCTGAGTCTAAGAATTAGAGGAGTCCGATGTGTCAGAATTTTTAAAACATGAGTTTCCTTATACCCCGTATGGATAAGTCTTATTCTCTCTCAAATGTAAATACTTTCTTTTTATATATTAATAGTGTAATCAGTTGTCCTTGTGCAGTATATACCCCAAGTTTACATGAAGTATGCAACAGCAATCCAGAGACAAGTCATTGCACTCTTAGATCATTAACCAGAATTTGATTTGAAGGATATATTTTGAATTCTGAATTTAACCATCTCCTCTGTAGGCAGAAACTTGTCCTAATTTCTTTATTAAATGAGTTCATAAACACTATTTGTCCCTTTATTCCAGTGTGTTTTTTGCCTTTTGTCCACATTAATTATTATTTTCTCTGGTGTTTATCCTTCTAATATAGAGACCCATCTTTTTCACTCCTCACATTCATTTTGCAAAGATAAAAAGGCCAAATCCTTATAGTGTTCACTGTAGTAGTTGTTTCTCTAGCCTCCAAATCATCTCAGCATGCTTCCAGTTTGAGTTAATATTTTTTGAAAAGAAAGGTGTCCACCTAGATAAGTTCTCAGTGACTTCTGGTAATATAGCAGTGATTTTCCATATTCCCACAGGAGTGCTGACTCCATCTGATATAACCTAGGATCATATCTGTGTTTTCCATGAAGGCATTGCAGCAGTAGGCAAATCATGTCTAAAATTAACCAACAGTTCAAGACTCCCTTGTTCTTTTCCTTCCTTGTTAGCATTTTCCTACCAATGAGCTCCCAGGTTATGGCAGAAATTATGCCCTGACTGTGGGTCTTTGCACCTTTTTCTATATGAATTCTATTTGTTTCCTAGTACATAATTGTTTCCTGTGCAACTTTCCAGTCATCCAAATATTAATTCTAAAAATTTTTCTACTGTTAGAAAATGTCACCATGTTGTGGTCATTAATGGCAACTGTTTATTGAGAAACTCCACTGCAATGACAACTGTTCTTTTCGGAGCAAGTCACTATTTTATTTTCAGTCAGGTTTTCACCTACCTTCAATTCTTGTAGTCCCAGTCTTCATTTAAACTGATGATTTCTTACAGGATGAACACAGGAAAATTTGTTGGAAACGACTTTGGCCATATCTTTTCAGTCTTAAAAATCAGTTATCTTATTGAAAAAAGGATTTGAAATGATTTGCCTTTAGTAAATTAATGCAGGATTTTTATATCACTTTTTATTTAGCTTCAGGTCTTATTTTTTAAGGTCACCAGGCCATTAATATTATTGAGTTGTTAATTTTTCTTGCCTATATTTAGAAGTTTTATATTTGCTATTATGCAGCTGTATGGAACAGTCCCATTTTGATTTATTAAACAACCTCTTTGATCTTTGCCTTGGATTTCACAGCATCCTTTGAAATATACACATTGTGCAATTGTCATTGTCCCACCCTGCTGGGAATCCAGGAGAGCCTTTTCTTTCTGTTGCTAAAGTCAAAATGAATACCAGATTCCTCCTTCCAGATCTTATTCTCTGGCTGCAGATTGCTCTGTCTGCTACATTCCTATATTCCTATTCCTTTTTTCTCTTTTCGTCCATCCACTGGTTGTCTCCACCATAGATCCACTGTTTCAAATGGAGAGGGTTTTGTGCATTCTTCCCATTCAATTTTTTATTTTAGTGAAGGAATATGGTAAATATGTATAGGAGCTTTCTGATTTTGGACGTTTAAAACACTTTGATTTCTTTATGGTTGGCATTACTGCTTATCCAGAGGATTATCTGATCTTCATCCCAGCATGGTCCATGGAGTTCATACAGCTTGGGTCCTGTGCTCATTGCACTCAGGATCTTGTCCAAAGTCAAGGTCACACTAACCTACTTTAGGATTCACTCCAAAACTACTTTATTTTTTGCATTAAATTTATGACTGGTTTTTCATTGTTGTAGGTTTTAGAGGCTTTTTTTTTTCTTTTAAGGAGTTAAATGGGACCAGAAAAGAAAGGATTCTGAGGCTTTCTTTACTAGCTGGATACTAGTTTTGGAGTGCTGATATTCAAAAATTTACTTAGTGGATTGTAGAAATGCAAGAGAAACCATGATAATGACTCTGAGAGCTTTCTGGATCCTATTTGAACAGACTTTCAATTAAATATTGTTATGAAAACATTTCCTCCTCATTTGTCACTTAGTAACTTTCAGTCTCTCTCATGCCATCTGCTGTCTGCTGAGTCTTTAGTTCCCAGGCCATTTCAGGTGTCTCTTCTCAATGTATTTTCTTTTAAGCTTCTTTCCCTACTTCAAGATCAAGAAATAATCCAATATCCCAAATTAAAGTGTTACAGTAACTGCTGCATGCCCTTTCACATGCTCTCAATGATCCATGAATACCATTGCTGACCGTTTTTGTCGCATTGGACTGCTGGAAAAACAGGAATTCAGACCTCTCCAGAAACATGCCGAGTTTGTTCCATTATATATAATCTGTTCTTGGAGGTGGGTGTTAGAACAGACACTGCATGGAAAATCCAAAAATCAGATAACATGCCTCTTGTGGATATTCTTCGGCTGTGCATACCCCAACCACCTGCTCCATATTATTTTGCTGTCTTTGTACATTACTGGGAACAGAAGTGGAATAAAACCTTGGTTTTATGGCCAATGGAAACTTCTCTTATTCAGATATGTGGAACCCTGCGGGCACAGTGATATTATAGACCCTTAACATAACAGAATTAAGCCCAACACATTTCGATTTCCTGTGTGCTGTGCTTCTCTCTGAGGACTTAATTTAATAATAGTGGGACACTCACAGACAATTAGCACCATGGAACAACTGACAACAGTGTGGAAACTCTGTTGCAGTGAACTTCTTTCTTCCCACAGTTAAAAATCTTCTTTTAGTTTTATTTTTCCTCCTACACTGTAACATCCTGTCTTTGACATGTTCACAGATCAAAGGTATTTTCTCCCCTGACTGGAGACATAATTTGCTCATGTACTGTTTCAAACCTTACTGAGCTCAGTTGTACCATGGTAGTGATCTCTGTGCACTAAATCTGAGCTGTCCTCTCCTACATTTGACTTCCAAGTCCTTAGCTAGTTTCTGTGTTTGACTGCACAGGTTCAAAGGTCCCCATTGTGCTAGGAAAATAAAGAAATCTGCCTGCCACGGCAAGAAAAAGGGTTATTGAATAGATTTCTGTGGGGGCCATCTCCAGTATGTAGCCTTTAGAAATTAACAGCAGGAGCATTCAAGATCTCAGCCTTAATGCCATTCGAAATCAGTTTCATAATACTGTCAAACACCTTGTAGCTCTTTGGTGGCAGGAGGTTTAAAAGTTTCTAGTTAAACAGGAGTCAAACTTCTAATCTAATTAATGGATAAATAACAGATATGTTATATAAAATAATAAACTTGATGCCTTTAACTAGGCTTTCAATTTTCATGTGACAGATAGAAACTGATACATGAAATTGAATCTTGAAAAAGATTCCAAAAATAAATGATGAATATAGTTCTAATGATACTAAGTGATTAGAAAGACCTAAACAAATGGTGAACAGGGAGAACAGAAGGGGAGAAGCACTAAGGAAAGAAAGAGAAAAACTCATGAAGTAGTTAATTATAAGTAGGATGCCAAAGGATGTCTGAAAAGAGGATGAGAGTTTAATTATGGTTGCATAAAACTAGGCTGCTTCTAAGAGCTAGAATGAAAATAGAGGTCATAAAGGGAATGCATCATGTGATCTGTTCACAGAAATATGTGTAAATTTGAGTCTTGTTGGTCAGAAAAAAGAGTAAAACAGTTTCATTACATCAGGGAAAATTTGCATTATTTGGGAAAATTTTCCAATATCTTGGACTAAGTGGTCTGCAGGAAGTACAGACTGTAAGTAAGAAGAAAGTAGTAGAGACCCTGTAGGACCAATAAAATCATAGCAAATAATAGCATAAAATTGTTTTTGCATTTTATATCTTTCAACTTTCTTTCATAAAATTTATGCTAGAAAACAAGTTATAGGGTTTTTAAAAGATAAAGGGTTATTGCATTGGAACTGGTTGAGGAAATTTAAATTGAAACAATAAAGAAGATTCACAAATATGCTCAGCTATGGAAGCAACAGGAGTTATGAAGCCTGGACAGTGATAATCCATAGTGCACTTTGATCTTACTGTGGAGGTACCAAAATAGCACTGTTTCCATAAGAAATCATGGTTTGGCAGACTGTGAGACTTTTATAAATGGAGCATCCTCAGACTACTGAGAAAGGGAATACCTGTGTAAGTACATGAATAACACACGCATGGAGTTCTATTTCTTTTAAGATTCTGTCTGCTGTCAAATAACCTTTTCTAGTCTGTGTGACAAATAACCTGATTTCTGTACACGGACAGAAATCCCTGTGGCCTTTGCTTGTGCTGTTTTGTGTGTGAAAAGATTCAGGGTGAAAGTTAAGCTGATCACATGAATTGTGTGGTGTGTTCAGAAGATCATCAAGTTCTGTTCGCTCATTAAACATTTTAGAAGAAATGTCCTTGGATTGAAGTGTGCTCTTGTGAGATCAAAACAAGTGCTGTTTTTCATCTTGTCTTTTGAAACTAAATCCTCCTAATTCAAGTGGATTGAGATAGATACATCTTGTGCTACTCTGTTGCTAAAAACATAAAGTGGAGATGATTCTAATGTCAGTTCGATGGGTTACCTACCTCTCTTCAGCTTTCAGTTTCAAGCCAGCTCCCATTAGTATTCAATAAATACACCCACACACGGGGAGACGTGAGCTGTGACATCCAGTGCTTCCAAGCTGCAAAGTCAGATGCTGGAATGGAATTCAAGAGCCTCTTAAGGTCCTTAATTTGCTTCCATAGGAAATGAGGGCTGTCACATCCCTTGGGTTTATAACACAGCACGTGTGGGAGTTGTTGAAGACAGCTGGTAGAAAACACTAGAGAAAGAGCTACAGATGAGATTTTCTCCTGTGTTAGGTCTCTCTCTGAAACAGCTGTTCAGAAACAGGAACTGTTTCCAAGGCTCACACACCTGAGCTGGATAGGTGGGTACAGAAAATTGGATCACTTTTTTCTTTAAAACAGACACTGGATGTGCCTTTATATTCACCTCATTCAGAAAATGTTCTGGGTTTGTTTAGCACATTTCAAAGTATCTCTGTAATACATAGGCATATTCATATTGTATCCTAGTTTCCTGCAATTCAGATAACTTTTATTTTACATTACAAGGATGAAGCAAATAAATCTTCAGAGAAAGAGATGCATTTCCAGCTCTCCACAGTGTAACTAACAAAGTATAATAATTGCCAATGAAGAATCTAGCGTGAAGAATATAGTAATAATTGCCTAATTGTATATACAACAGGTGTAAATTAAATAGGTAGATAAATGAAGCCTGAAATAAACAACTCTATAGGGAACACAATTAATAAAACAGATGATAGACATAGAGAAGAGTTATTTACAGCACAACCACAAGAAAACCTTCTGTAGGGAAAATATGTTTTACTGTTCTCTCCTAAGGTAAGCAAAAAGGTTGGGGTATAGCTACCTCTCCAGTTTCAGAGGAATGCTTTGAGGTGCTGCTTGTAAAGTTGATATTGAACAGCTATCAAAGTGCTGAGCTTTATTAAATATTGTGTATGGCAGTACACTAGGTAGAAAATGAAAGGAAGAATCAGCACATTTCCAGTTGGTTGAATGGGCTGGTTGTCTGCTGATTAGTCATTTAAAACTATTAATCAAAGCAATTACATAAGAAAACAATCAAAAATCAAAGAAAGGTTATGAGAAGAAAGACAAACTTTTCAGTGTCACAGTATTGTAAAGGGCATTTCAGGAAAGGACCCTGCAGGATGTGGGAATCAATGGCAAAGAGGCAGAAGTAGGTGCACACAGAGCTCCAAAGACTGTATTCAGCAGATATTTGTTTTTCACATAGGCACAGCTCAGAAGAATGATTGGGAGGTAAGGGCCTTTCATGGAAAAGTCTGTTTTCACAGCTGAACTCACAGGGTGCAGTAACCAGAGTTTTTGTGACCTCCTTCAATTTGTTTCCATACTTCTTTCGTTATGGCCATTTCTTTGGTGCCTCAGTTTCTTCTTCATGTGTTCATAATTGTTCATTCCTTCCATTTTCCTTGTGTTACAGCACAAATGTTTCTAAGAATACAGAGTTTTAAGTGTAAAAGCTCTATGTTATACCTCTTCCAAGGATCTCTGTATGTTCCAGCTGGTTTTAACATGACCAGTGGATATATTTCACAACATTTATTATCATCTCACTTCCCTTTTATCCAGTTTATAGCCATTTTGCTTTTAGTAAAGAGGGTCAGAATTTGAGAAATTGTACCGTGTAAAATTTTATTGCCATGTACTGCCATTTTAGCAGTTGTTTCTGCACAGGCAGATTGCATTAAAGATTGAAACCGCAGCTTCACTGGACTTGGCATATTTAGGAAGAAGGTAATACTTTCTGAATTCAGGCTTCTTTTTTATGTGTATTGAAAGTAGAAACTCATTTATAGGCACATGTTGATAATCTTGAGAAATCCTGTGTCCCATTTGCTAATACTGCCTCCATTTAACAGTGAAAAAATTTGAAGTGATAAAATAAGTAACAGCAAGAAGGGTGTTCATTTCACAACTTGAAAATAATTTTGTCGAGTTCCTGAACCAATCCTATATTTTGCTTAAACATTCACAGTGGACAGGGGGACACAATCCACATGATTAGTAAATACTTTAGATGGTATCATTAGAATTGTTGGTCATTTTATCTGGCTGCTTCAAATAAATTGTTAGATCTCTAAATATGTTTCTTTTAAATGTTGTTATTTACAATATACGTGAATTCAGGAAACAGCTCATCCTACCACAAAAGGCTGAGACATTGTATTGGAAAAGTCTGTGTTCTGTGGAAAGGCTAAGGATATATGCAAAATCAAAATATTGTCTTAATGGGGCTTCGACAAAGACCACTTATCTGTACTTTAACATTATATCCTGTGAGAAGCTAACATCTTTTTCAAAACCTTGTAAGGTTTCATTTTTATTCATGTGATCAAGTCTATAGATTAAATTACAGAGAGTGAACAGTCTGCCATGAAAGGCCAACTGATCTCAGTACTTCATAGTTTCCTTTAGACAGAAAGAGAGAAAAGCTTTGATTTTATCAATCACTGGGGAACTATGTGAGATCAGGGCAGGTTGATGTTACTCTAACTCACCACTAGTTCATACATGACATGCAGGTGTGTTATCTTATCTTACTAGGGAGATTGTCTCTGAACCTTTGGGAAAAACTAAACAGTGGGAAGTGGTACCACTCATTATAACAAACTGGAAAAATACCTTGAAGTTTTTGCCTGTTTTAGTAGGTTGGTTTGTATAGGCAGAGATGAACAAGACATTAATTGTGCTCTGTTCTCTCAGGTGCATTTGAAGCAGAGTTCTTCTCATAATTTCTTTTCACATGTAAGCATAACTCTGCTTTTTCCAAGTCTTTGCTTTCTACACTAAATTTGTGACACAGTACTCAAGGAGGTAAGAGCAAAGGACCTTGAGGGCAAGATGACAAGAGGGCATGCAGCACGATTCCAAAGACACAGGCTACTGGCTTTATGGAAAACTCCTCTAAGATCCTGTGGAGCAAGATGCTGCACAAGTCACCTTTTAGTGCCTTTTTACATGAATCTCTAGGAAAATTCCTTCCTCATGAACTGGTCAGAGTCTGGGAAAAAGTTAAAGAAAATCTATACAAATGTATTCCTTGACTTATCCCCTGTTTATGCTGAGATGATTTAACTGGCAGAAAGGGCTTGCTCTGCAAGGTCCTCTCCTTGGGTTAAACTGTTTCAAAATTCTGAATTTACCATGTCACCTATACACAACAATTCTTTTAATGTATATAAACAGGTTATTCCACAGAATATATATAATCTTCAAAAAGATAGCTGAAAATTCAACTTGACATCCTTCTTCCCTTGTCTGAAATATGATGCATCATCTCTATATTTTTCTGCAGTGTA
This sequence comes from Acanthornis magna, assembly GCA_036785705.1. NCBI lineage: Eukaryota > Metazoa > Chordata > Aves > Passeriformes > Acanthizidae > Acanthornis > Acanthornis magna. Next base: position 16,552,419 of record JAWUZG010000028.1, on the reverse strand, counting down.
TGATATCCTGGCAAACTTTCCAACGCTCTAAAATAATAAAGATAATCAGCCTGTATTTCTCCTGTTTAAGATCCCAGTTCTGAGATTGCTCATGTTCTATTTCTGGAAGATTATCAGGGTAGCAGCCTGTTATAATTTATTCAAAGAAGGAGAAAGGTCAAACAAATATATCTTATATTATGTTTTTTCTGTCTTTCAGAGAACAGAATCATAACCAACAGCAATATAACCAATTCTACAGACTTTTCTTCTTGTTCAGCTCTGAGTAGTATGTACAAAAATCAGTAAATCATTATCTCTCTAGAGAACAAATAGGAAAGGCTCAGGACTGATGGATTTAGAGTATCTCTGAAGGCATTATTTTCAAGTGGTGAAACAACTAAGAGTTGGCACAACTATTGCTTTTATTGTACCTGTTTTCTAAGGAGTGTGATCTTAAAATCTTCTGAGGTGATGTTTTTTCACTGAGCTTTGAATCCCCATGGACTGTGTTAGCCTTTTGCTCTGCTGTGTGCTGTTATATACAGAGGTGACTCAGGACTCAAATTCTTCATCATGAGTGGAACCTTAGATCTCATCAGCAAAACATACTGGGGGAAAATACATAGAGGTTTAGAATGCTGCAAAAGAACTGTAACCCACAAAATGAAATTAAGAGACAGTTTTCTTTGCTGTGATCCACATGTCAGAAATGTTTGTATGATCACAATTTTTAAAAAATCGATTACTTACTGATACTCAGTTAATAAATTTTAAAAAGCTCTATTGAAGAATGAGAGGCATTTTTTAAAAAGCAAAATAATTAGCAGGCTTTTATTTCTCAGCCAACATTTGGAACCTTGCAAACACGTGTTCTAGGATTAAAATATCACCATCATTAAAAAAGAACCATGTGGCATTTCTGATAAATTCATTGCAGCTCCCTTTTTTCTATTGTAACTTTCTGGTTTTTCATAGCTGATAGGTATGAATTATTTATCTCTAAAACAACTTTGAAAATTAACTCTATTTTTGCAATATTTTACTTCAGGAAGCAAATGTAGGTAATAATCTTATACACCATCTTTTAAGACTCTCCAAGTCAAAATTTTTATTGCAAATTCAAAGTATCCATTTTTACCTGGCGGGTTTTCTCTGCAAATAGAGTGAAGTACAACACTGAATTGACACACGTTTACATGGAGATAGAACTGAAAATGCCTGGTGGGTCCTCTCTACTCACAGATACACATTTTGCAAAGCCATGCATCTTAAACTCTGTATGCTAATAGGAGATACTCTTGGAACCAAGCTTGCATCTGCCTTCACATTTTGTAATATAAAGGTCTAACTCGATTACAGCTGTTAAGGGCAAGCTGTGTCGGGCAAACATGGTGTAGAAAATCTTCAGGAATTTCTAGCAAGCCGTGGGTTTGCTAGCAAAGCATTTTCTGTGGCATAGATTTTTCTTTTACAGCAGAAATGGTAATACAAGGCATTTTAGTGAACTCTCCACATGATAAATGGAAGTTTTTCTCCTCAGGAGTTAGGTGCCCAGTTTCCAATAAAATTTGATAGGTTTGGGGTCTCTCATTTCTTTAGAAAATCAGTTTTCTAACACCGTGGGTACAGGTTACAACATGGTGTTACATACATGGAATATACTGGAGAAATTCTGTGGTAAATAAAGCACATCCATACAACTGATTGAAATTGCCCTTTGCCCAAAATAACCACAACAAACTTGTCTCAGAATTCCTGAAGAAAACCCCTGATTACCATCCCAGTCAGACCAAATTAGTCTGGCTGTGTCCCAGTATGCAGGAGTTGCAGCGTAACAGGAGCGGATCTGCAGGGCAAAACAGCTGTGGCAGGGGCCCTCACATCTGGATGTGCAGAGAGAAAGGGTTTTGCTGCCATCGTACTCGGTCCTGTGCACTGGACCTCACCAGCAGCCCCAGTGACCCAGAACCACTCTCTAATGTGACAGAGAGAGCAACAGGTGGGACTGGTTGGGAGATTTGTTTCAAAAGCACTTTCCTGATCTGAACTGAAAGGCCAATGTAGAGATATTTTACAAATCATTTGTGGGCTGTGCCCTCTGACAAGACAGCGTCTTTGAAATGCTTTTTGCCTCTGCTGTGGTGGTCTCCATACATAACCAGCAGTGAACCTGATTTGAATTCTTTGTGGAACACAGCATAAAAAAATGTAATTAAACTGTGCATTCTGAGCGCAATACCTCAGAAACATTCCTGATTTCTCTGAAATGCTGCAATTCCCCGAGTTTGTCTCAGCACACTTAGATAAAATTACATTGTATGACAGTACTACGCTGTGTGTGGTTCCCTTAAGTGAGCTCATTAAAAGGTTTCTGTTTTCAGGAATTATTAATGGCTTGAAATTTGTCTCCACGTCCTTGGCTATGCCGGTAGTATTTCAACTATGCTGGGTACTGGTTGGATACTGCCAAGGAGTTGAGTAGAAATCTTATTTCTGTGGTGCAGCAGCAAGGTGCTTGCAGTATTTTAAATTGCTTTAGATGAAAGAGGCGATTCACACCTTGAGCATCACCAAAGATGATTTCAGTACATTTTATTTCTTGTCACTAGCAGCATAACTATTTCTGTTATTCAAGGGAAAATAAACACTGAATTAATGAAGTCCTGGAATTTTTAACCTACAAACTGGCTCTGCCTGGCTTCCTTTTAACCAACAGAAGTGTCAGATCAGGACAGCAGAATCCATTCAGAATTTATAAGTTTTCTTATCCTAGCAATGTAAATGTAAAATGTTTGATACAAATCTCTTATTTATTTCACTACTCTCAAAATTCATTATAACTGAGGTGGAAAACCTGCATATTTTAGTTTGTGGCTGGATGTCTCCGCGATTCAGGAAAAGTTATTAGGTGGACATACTGGGGTTTTTATTTAAGATGAGTGGCAAGGGCCTAAAGGTCTACCAATTTCACATTGGAATAGGAAGTGGTATTTCTGCTTTTAACATAAAAAAGTATTTTCTTTCCTAAAAACTGAAAAATTAGGATATTGAACAAATTTGCTGGAAATTTGTATATAATGAATATCATGCAAATTATGAAATGTAATTTTATGGAGAAATTGAGATATAATATTTCTCTCCTGTAGAAATTAATGTATCAATATATAATCCTGGAATTCTGACCCACTGATTTTTCCATTATATAATATTGTCTCAAAAAGCTTTCCAATGGAGATTTTTTTCTCTTTATATTTCAGAACTCTGAAGTTTAAGTACTGTTAATATAGGTCTCTACAGATTAACGTGATTTTACTGGGTACAGGGTCACCTGTGTGACTTCAGCAAATGATTTATTTTAATTTAGAATCCAAATTTCCGTTATATGAATTTCTTTTATAAACCAAAAGGATTAAGTCCTATGTCAGTAGAAGACATAGACTATTTAACCACATCAGCTTACCTGAATTTTTCCTTATTAAGGGCAGAATTTATCCTCTTATGATGTGAGTCTATAAAATATATGGGAAGAAAAATATTAAATTAGATATAGGTAGAAACAGAAAGATTGATTTAGAGAAGTGTTTTGTTGAAGAAGTTTCATCTCTGAAGCAGAATGTTGGTGATATTGTTGCAAATACAGTAGCATGAAAATGGAAAAATAATCTAAGCCCCAAACAAACAAAACGCTGACATATACTGTGCTAAAATGCCTCAAATGTCAACATCCTATCTTGGACAATTCTTGCAAAATATAGGAAAATGTATTTGAGAGCATTTGATTTTTTGTCTTTCCATGAGCTGATAAGAGCTGAAAAGGTATATTAATCTCTTCTTTAGATTAAAGCAATAGCAGTATTACTTCATGAGACAGCCTTTAAAGAGAGAATTACAATACAGGAGAAGGAAGAGCTATAGATAAGAGAAGTTTAATGTAATCATAAATGTGCTAAACTATTGACCGGCTGCTTTCATGTGTGGTGTTTTTGTTTTCCAGAGACAGATGTTTTAAATAATTTATTACCTGTTTGAAGAAGTTAATGAACAGTATGAAAAGGGGACACTTTTATTCTTTCCCTCTTTTCCTTCTGTAATGGTGTTTACTGTCTGGCACAATGATTATTCAATTTTCAGAGATGTTCGCCACCTTCTGCTGCTGATTAAATTCCTGTTTGGTTTCCCTGCCAAAACTGCTGGATTAAATTAACAAACTCTGTTTGCTTTAGTGGGAATGACCTGCATTGACCTTCAGCTTGTACAAAATAATAATCTTTTCAGTGATTTATTGATTCAGTGCTCTTTATCTTCTTTTAAAGTCATGTGCAATGGAAATGTTTGCCTTTACCTTGACTGAATTTGCAGACATGCTCTGCTTATTTCATTATAGTAGAGATTTTGGCCCTTTATATGTAATAGTTTTGTACTCTTTGCTATTATTAACACTTTGTTTTCCTCAGAAGATTCATTGGAGCTTGATTACTCTAAGAAAAACACTTCATATGATCCTTCTATCTATAATAGGTCCCAGTCTGGAAAATTGTTCACATCAAAGGACTAATTTAAGCCCTTTCTCTTTTTTCTAAAGTAAATTCAATTTTTGTTTAATTTCTTCCCTAATTAATTTGTTTTGTGGTTGCTAAACAGGGAGTGAGGAAACTGTGGAGAAATTATGTTAGGAGCAAATGTGAAAAGGATATAAATTAAAGTGAGTATAAGAACCTTGAGTATTTAGTCATACTTCCATTGTTATTGCAGTTGATTTTATAATCACAAAGTGGAGAAACTACTTTTGAAGTCCAAAGAAATGGAAGCACAAACTCTCCTTTCCTTTTTTGCAGGATTGATTTGTACTGGGCGGTTTTGCAGTCCTTGCATTGTATGTGTGTGCTCTGAATGGTGCCTTGACTCCTGAAATCTGATGGCCATTGCTAAAGGTAATACTTGTGATCTGCTGTGGAAAATAGTGCTCTAAGGGCACAGATAACTTCAAATATCATCTGCGGAATAAAGAAAGAAAAAGGTTGTTGAAAACAAAGAATGTGTCCGAGTTGAAATAGAAACATTGCTAGACCTTTAGCTACAGTTTGGACAACTTTCCCCTTAGAGTTTATTTTTTAATACTCACTGCCTATTGTAGTGTCTGAAAAGGCACCGTATTTCTAGAAATGACTGATATGGGCAGGTGTGAAAGACTGCCCCTTAGGAAAGGGATCTACATTCCTTTTCTGAGATATTAAGATACTTTTCCAGCTGATACCATACCAATTTCATAGTTTACACTGAAACTGATGAGCTCAAGTAGTATAACCCATACATTTTCAGCTGCCTCAAAACAGATTATTTTGTCATTCATGGAAATGGAACCCATGTCCATATTTTACTGCCTTTGAGGCAGTGTGGTTATGGATGGTTCAAAAGCCAAAAATATAGAATCCTAGCAAGAATTTTTCTGTGTCAGTTGGGGTAATCTGTGAGCTCTTCAGATCAGGATTGCAGAACAGAGATATGCTCACGGGGTAGACAGAACCCCAGGCCCAGGTTCACATTTTCCGTGATGAGGATGATGTCTGTAAAAAATTATTAAGATGAATGGATTGCCATTTCTGTGGTCATATTACATGGCAGAGATAAATATTGCGTGGGAACTTTCCCTTTCTGTGCATTTGGGAAATCTTATGTAATGGCAGTACTATTAAAAGAAGATATTTCCCTTAAATGAAGGGCTAAATACCCTTCTGAAAAGTTCTTTGCTAACCAGTATTTTTATGGTTTTGATATCATAGTTCATCATTTCGGCTGTACTTGTGTTTAGTATGAGCATTCCAGTTGTGCTTTTGCAAGATGTGACATTTTATCTTTTGACAATGCCTGTTTTTTTTGACTTCAAGTAGACCCACTGTGTTATTGCTCGTGCTTCCTGATCTCCAGTACCAGACCAATATATTTATGCAGTGGTGATAAGGTTTCTCTAGGCAGTCCTGCGCAGATTTATGAAAACAAGGTGTTTTATTATTTGACTATACTTCTTTTGGCAATGTCTCTGAATTGATTTTATAACATTCTTAGGAACAACACTTAGAGTTGTGACAAAGTTCAAACTTTCACTTGACGCAAGTTAAATGGGGAAAAAGCTGCCCTTAAAGGGAAAATGCCCTTGTCAGACAATGTGTGAGAAGACATATATGTAAAGCCCACTATGAAATTATTTAAACTGTGGACTGGGAAGTGTGCACGTGGGATATAGTGCAGTCTTGTGCATGTGGAAGGCAGAGGATATCAGCTTCAAGCCTATAAACCACTGCTGGAAGAGCAAGAAAGACAATACATCGGAGTCTTGCTGTCAAAATGAGTTGAGAGCTGTCATCTGAGTGGCAGTGTGGCAGCCTGACACTTCAGCTGAATGCTTCAGTGGTCTCTGCTGAGGACTTTCAGACTTTGTGACCCATTATTCCAGCCCCTTGGGGTGCTGCTGGTAGAGGTTCAGAAAGTCATTCTCATGATGACCTGCTCTCCATCACCTAGGCAGTGTCTTATCCACGACACTCTGGAATTCACAGAATCCCAGAATTACAGCCTTTGAAGCCAAGAATCTAGGCCTTTCAAATACCTCTGGTGGGTCATAACTTGGGGAATAGAAATTTTGTTTGAGTCAAAAGCTGAGGAAAACTGAGAGTCTGCAGGAGAACTATGCATTGCTTCATCATTTTTGTATTTATTTTCATCTTTCTCTTCTGTTGGCTTTGACAAGGTGAAGATGTTTTTATTTTATGACATTGGTTGTCACTTCACTTTTGAAAATACAGTTAATACTGAAGTCTTTGTAGATCTCAAAGCCCTTCGCCCTTCAGGTGAATGTTGTTTTCCCCATTAGACAGGTGGGAAAACTTTTTAAAAAAAGTTTCCCTTTATGCATAGCTTTGGAATTGATATTTTTCTTTTGTTGTCAGAAGGATATTTTTAAAAATCTGCTTTGTTGACACCACTGCAATATTAAACCATTTCTAAGCTATTTCAGTAAATCGGTTCTTTGGTTTATCCCAGTTGCAGAGCTTCAGCAAATCCTTTTTATGTGAAATGTAACGGAAAAATGGTTGCAATACATTTCAAGCAAAAGACAAGATGAGCACTTACTGACATCTTCTTAAGTGACCAATTGATTTGTTGATGACACTGATGAAGGGCAGTGTCCCTTAGCAAAGAAAGATGAGATAACTACGTAATACTCTGATACTGGTGTTTTTGTGTTATCGTTGTCTGTGCACACCAATAAAAACCAGAATGGCCATCTAAACCATACTTTAGTGCCTGTATTGATGGCTGGTTCTCAAACCAGCCCCATTATGAATTGGCCATTTATCACTTCAGAGAAAATGGACGCCCCCAGGTTTTGAGCTACAACTTCTGTAACAAGGGTCTTTTCAGATAAAATTCAACATGTAAGATGAAAACAAAAAAAAGAACTATATTTTTCTAGCCTTTAGTATGTGAAAGAATCAGGATAGTGTTTACTGCATGCATGTCTATTGAGACACACTGGCTGCACTCAAACAAGTCCCCCTGCAAAGCCATTTGGTTGTCTTACTCTGCTACACCCAGGAGGATAATAGCTGTCAGTGCACTCTCTAGGACACACTCCTGTGTATTAGAGCAGTAATAAAAGTCACTACTGTGCTCAAATAAAATTTCAGTGAGGCCCAAAGGCTGTAGCTGTGGTCCAACTTCAAATTCCATTTTAAAATTGTTGTGTTTGCCTTCATTCTGTAGCATTCTACATTCTGCTTTTCTTGTTTTTGCTGTTTTATGAAAAATGCTTAAGTTTGCTTTGAGAGAACATAAATTTTACAACCATATTTTGCTGACGATAACTTTTACTTTGAAGAGGGTCTCATTTTCCTGCTGTGAATTTGGCAGCTGAAGCAGGCTAGTATTATTTGCTTTACACAAGAAAATAAAGGATAGAGATTTTCTAAATTGATTGTCTGAGACTTAAATACATATTGAGTTTTCTAGCTAAATGCCCTGTTTTCAATAGTGATACTCTATCAGTTGCTTTGAGGTTTGGAGAAAAATCTGAGTAAGCAGTGCTTTTGAAAGCCCTTCCTGCTTGGCTTCTAAATGAATTCTTGAAATCTTGTTAAGTGGTTTGATTTTTTCGGTGTCTTACTCTTGTAAGCATTTCTGCTAACTTTGGTGGGAATAGCTACTAGTTTGGCACTGTCACTTTAAACTCCATTCTTAATGCCATTTGGCATTCCCTGTATGCCTCCCCTGTAAGTATTTCTATATTTTGATCTCAATTATCCAGTTGCTGGTTTACTATCATTTTTCACTCTCTACAGACGAGAGACATTAGATAATTATTTTGTATTATGAACCATGTATCAGCCTATCCAACTGGCCAAGCAAAGATTTTATTCCATATGAAAGCTTCTGAAATTACTGTGCAGACTCTTTAAAATGTAAAAATACTTTCAAACTGCAAAATAGGTCTGTGAAGGTATCTGGTCCTTGTGCCATTAGCCAGTCAAAAAGACAACTTACCATAGTTATGTATCTCTGACCTCCTATGTAGACTATGGGGGAAAACCTGTTCCTCCACGGAGAGTATCAGATCTTGGGTGAAGTGTTTTGTCTCAGTGAGATAGGATGGATTGGGGTGGTGCATCTGTATGTAGACTGTGTAACCCTTGTGACTTTGGTCTGGAAGGAATCCTGCTGCATTGGATGTAAAGAAATAAGTAACCTGAAAAAGTTGTTAATAATAGCTATTCTCTTGAGTGTGTTCTTCCATATTAAATTTTTGTTACTGGCAGAAATCAATTCTTTCCTTATTTAGAAATATCATTGCTGTCTCTAAAAAAATAAAAATCATGACACAATGATGAAATAGACATCCTTTCACCTGCGAGAAAATCACAGTTTCAGTGGGTGGGGGCTGTTCCACATTATGTTAGTGATGAATTGCAGTTTCCTGTATGAAAGATTCATTGACTTCAACTTTGTGTCTCCCTATCAGCAGGCAGAAGATGGGCTATCTCTGTCAGAAGTGTGTGATATAAGTGACAGGATGCCAAATGCATGGTCTTGGGAAGGATTTGCTTTCTCCTGCTGTGAATCATGGATGCCTGAACCACATTTTTTCTACAAACTGGAAGTGCCTGTAAGGACATCCACACTGTGTACAGGTAGGCATACAAAACAGGGAATAGCTAAACAGGGACCCAGAACTTCTCAGGTGTGATTCTTAAATGAATCACACGATTCTCTTATCATTGCATGACTCTGAGAGAAGCTGCCTCTTGAGACTCACCCTGTGCCAATAGGACTTCAGGCTTGCTCTCGCTCCAAGAGAATGGCAATGAAACTAAAATCAATCAAACTATGCTTAGCTAGGTCGTGAAGAGAAGTCACTAAGGATGAACTTGACTTTTGCAGTTGAAAGGAGGTGGGAAAAGGCTCTTTTATGATGTGCATTTCGCTGTTAAGGTACAGCTGATGTGGAACAGCTGTGTCTGAAGATGCAACAGAATCTTTAAAAGCACTGAGGAATCTGATGTTTTCATCTGAAGTACTTACTGCCCTTAGTTTAGTGACAAACAATACTGTCACATCCATATGCATGCTCTTTCAAACTTAGCTTCCCTTTTCCTCTCTACAAACTGCTCACTTGACCAGATCATAGGTTTGGGGAGCCTGTTGAATCCTGAAATTCAGCTTTGCTTGAAATGTAGCTTCATTAATCCAACTGTAAAAACACTTCTCACATTTTTTGCAGCCATATAATAAGTAACAAGAGGATGATAGTCACACAGGATAAATAAAATTATCTGTATTTCATAGTAGGAAGTTAAATGCAACAGTGTACTTTTATGATGACTGTCTTTTTCTGCCAGTGTTACAATTCCTGGTTTCTTAGCATGTTAACTTTACTTTGCACCTGTCTCAGAGCATTAAATAACAATAAACCCCAGATGAATAGGCCAGCTAAGGACACCCATGTATATTTCTCAACGATAAGAGGACAATGTTAATCTGATATTAGATCTTTGAGGACCGGGTAGTGTAGTCAATGGAAATGATGCATGTTCAAAATATCTTGAATGTCTGTAGGTTAGAAATATTGTTTAGAACAGCCCTGAAACTGCTGTAAGTAACTCCAAAGAACTGACTGATGAGGTATGGGACAAAGCACATGATTATGGAACTACAAATGGATCTAAAAACTCTATTTAGCTTTTTCTAATCCAAATAATGATATGAAAGTAGTTTGACCAGAGTTCATAATTTTTCTCTGTTTCCTGAAGCAAAGCAAATGCACATTTCAATGGTGCAGTGGCTCATACAGATGTCAAGGTGACAGGCACCTTGGATGAACACAGCAAATACTAGGCAGCTAAGAAGATGCAGCATATAAAGTTAGTACACTAAAGTTAAATGTGCCAATTAAAAAAGAACTTCAGATTATGACCAGCAGCTGCCCAAACAAATGCTTCCCTTAAATAAGATGGAAATAATACTGACCTGCATCTTTGAGGAGTTTACAACTTGTTGGTCAAATGTCCTCTTTGTTGAAACTTGACATACATATTTTACATTGTTAACACATTTCTTATATATACCTAAACCCAATTTGATCTGGTAGGGGGTATAATTAATGATTTATCTGGAAGTCAAAGGAAAAATTAGCTTTTTTGTCTTTTTACCTTGACTGATATAACACTTCATTTTGACAACGTAACATCACTAACACATTCTTTAAAACAAAGGAAGAAGCATATTCTTGAGTTCACATAGTAGCAATAAGAAAGAACTACATTTTTATAATTCATCTTGCATGGAAGATGCTCTCAGGAGAAAATCGGAGATAAAATTTAACTTTGGAGGTGAAATGAAGGGGGAAAAATGTAGATCTCAGTTTTTCATTCTTATTTCTGTCATCAGGGTTGTCTATTGCCTGTTTATCACTGGAGTGCCTCTACCTTTGGGGCTCTCGTGGAGAAGGCAGTGGGAGCTATACATGAGGCATGTTGCATGTCCACCAGCTTCTCAGGGATCCTTGAGGCAATGAGAAAATAAACAAAAAACCCCTGGGATTTTCTAAATGCTTTTGAAAAGTAATCTTTAAACAGAATGGATTATAGATATATGGCAAGGCTGCGTAGATTAGAACATACAATTCCAGTTGCTTGCATGACAGTGGTACTGCCTCAAGTCTGATAAGCACGGTAGACCTGAAGATTATTCTGAAGCCCACCTCCTGTGGCTGTCCATCTCATAGTTAATCTCTCATTACCACCTGTCCAGCCTGATTAGACTGACCTTACTGATGCTTTTCTATGAGCTTGATGCTTTCTGCAATATTCCAAATTCACTTCATTTTGGTGGTCATAATTCTAGAGTTCTGTCAGCAGTGGTCCCTCCATGTTCTGATTCTGCTTCATAATCCTTCTAAATCACTTCTCTTTGTCAGGGACTAGCTTAAAAAGTAGACTGCATGTTAAATTGGACAGTGAGTGTAAAAGATGTCAATTTTGGTGGCATTAAGTGGGCAGTGTTGTAGCAGGGTGGCTTATATGTCTCAGTATAGTTGAGAACTACCCTTAAGCTTGGCCCTAAATATCAGCATGAACAGATCCCTTGTCTCCTTTTAAAGAGGTAACTTTGTTTCCTCCATCACAACCCAAGTCCTTGTGCTTCTTCTGTTGAAGATGTGTGCTGGAAGCATCTTTTCTCTGACTTGCACAGTCAATTTCATGTATGTTGAATGCCATGAGAAACAAAGAAGGCAAAAGACTGGGCAAATAGGAAGGGCAGAGAGTTCTGGTTAAAAGTTCAGTGGAGAGGCAAATGTAAAACTCCTTTTCTCCTACTGGTGTCTGAGATTTCTTGGCTTCTGTCAAAGGAAGAAATGAAATGAAATGAAATGAAATGAAATGAAATGAAATGAAATGAAATCTGTCATTGGAGAAATGAAATGTGGGTTTGCATCTTTGTGCTGGCTAAATAAAAAGTCTTTGGTCTAATTTTGGAAACAAGTTTTTAGTGACTGCTTGCTCTCTCCAGTCAAAAAATCCTCACCTTTTTTTTTGGAACTACCTTGCCTAGAGTGAATTGCTATCACAGTGGAGAATCTTCTCATGTGTGGATAATTACCCAGCATCTAATTGACATCCCTAGTTTGTAGATGCATGCTATGTTACAAGGTGAATCTTTCTCTTAAATATTTCTTAACTTTAAAGATCTTCCCACTTACAGCAAAATTTTAGGGGCCAAATCTTCAGGTAGAGTAAAGCAATGCCTTTCTATTATGCTCATGGAAACTATTTTGATTTACAGCTACCAAAAATCTCACCCATAATATTTTGTTTCATAATGGGAATGGTGTCTGAATAGCTCCTACATTCTATTTCCTTTCTCTGTTCCTTCCCCTTCTGCGTACAAAAAACCCATTTGATTATTTTAATAACAAATCCCATTGCGGGTTTTTTACACTATATAATAAAATCCCTTCTAAAAAAAAAAACCCTTCTAAAAAATCCCAGATTGTTTAAGGAAGCTCACTCATTTATTTATGCAAAATTGCTGCATTCCTCACTTTTGCCTCATTTTTCATGATGTTCAAATTAAATATTTTATTCATTGGTTGCAGTTGTGCCCACCATGCATATTACTTCATCATGGAATAAGATTGATGTGCTGTCTTCTAATCACCTATCTATACAAGCCATCTTTGTCAATACTGGTTCATTTTTCTTTTTCTTTGCCAAGAGGCAAGTGCAGGAAATCAAATAAACGTGTATAGTAGTGCTTCAAAATTAAGTTTATAGCATGAAATCTGAAAAGTTCTAGAAAAATAATGGGAGACAGCTGGACAAAATCCAGGCCACTCTTGGAAGGTTTCACACTGTAATCAGTTGGGTTTTTTGTCAATGTTCTCTGTAGGATTGGATGGGTAAATATTATCAACATTAAAATATATTCAGCTTGAAGAAGAGTGTGCAAGTTGTTGTTGCACTGGAAAATTAACACTGTAAAACTGCCTGTCTTTCTATTTTAGTGCAGAAAGCTTTGTTTTAATGTTTCTTTTTAGTTATTCAAAGACTGTTTCTTAGTAGATCCTACCACACATATATATATAATACCTCACTTTTATAGTATATGATCATACTGTATCCCATTTTCTCCATCTCAGAGTACTAAAAGTATACTTTTTGATTTTTTTTATTAGCTTTTTGGAGCAATGAGTTTTTTCATTTTGTACATCAGTTAGCACAGGGCCTCATGCTGGCTCACGAATACAGCACGAATTAAGTTTTCTGTTCCATGTTTCTTGTTACAATGAAGTCGTGTCATATTTCCGTGTGTTCAATAAATGCCCTCCTTTGCTCTGAGAAAATGCTGACGTTAAAGGCTTTCCCAGCAGTCCCAAGTCTTCAGTTCTGACTGTTCAACAGCACCTGAGGGACAATGTAAGACATAGAGCCTTCTTATTCAACTTCTATAAAGCCTCATATACGTGTATGTGTAGGTGTAGGGTTGAAAGAAATGCTGAAAGTCACAGACCACTGTGCAACCTCAGGACTTAAATACAGCATTAGATCCATTATGGCTTTTCTTGAATGTAAAGTTAGTGTGTGAGTATTGGGATTCAAAATATGGCTGTGCTGGAGACTATTAATCTTAGCAGAGTGATCTGCAAAATACTCAGTTTGAAAATTCTTTTAGGATGAGTATTTGTGTGCTTAGAAAGCAGCACATGTAAAAATAATTGGCTAAATCAGGTCTTAATTTAAGCCCAGACATGACTTGTTCTAACAGTTCCTAAGGAAAACTTCAAACTAGAATTCAATTATTAACAAAATATTAAAGAGTTTTGTAAGAAAAGAAATTTTTTTTAAAAAAGATTTTAATGCTCCTAAAATGCCTGCAAAAAAACCCCCAAAACAGGAAGTAAGCTAGAAAGATAACAATAAATATCTGCATGACTCTGTCTTAGTTGTCGTCATTCTTCTTTATATCCTGACCATTTATAACCTGGTGGGCTTTCCACCTCAAAGCATGATGAGATAATGACATTTAGCTACTCGGCAAAGCAGAAGAACATATGTCATGGTTTTATAAGAAATGATTGAATTCAGTACAGGCAGTGGTGGCCATATGCTCTCTTTGCTTGTTACATGCTACCTGTAAAGCACATTTGTCTCCCGCTAAACTATGTGAGCAGTCACTTTTGGATTTTTTAAAAAAATTACATTTTTCTTTTTTCCCCCAGCATTCACTTCAGGCAGGGCAGAACCAAATTCCATTGACATGAATAGAAATATTCCCCAACATTCTATGACTTTAGATTCATAAAATTTTTAATCAACTGGCTAAGAGGGCCAATCTTTTTTTTAAGCATTTCTTTCCCAACATTCCCCATGGTTTTTTTCAAAATGTAACCATGCTCATTATATCATAGCTCTTGGTCCTCAGATTAAGCATGCTAAACAAACTACAACCCTTGTACGTGTACAAAACCACAAGGAAAATATTTGGATTTTTACCATTGAGCTGTTCCACCTCTTCAAATTGCACTTCCTGTTTATTAGGTCCTAATATCTGACTTCAAAATTGTGCTTGAACATGGTGCTGTTGGGGCATTATTACATTTTCAGCTCTTGAAAGAGACACAGAATTGGATTTCAGCTATTTTAAGTAGTCCTCTGGACCAAAAAATTTGATTCTCCACAAAATGAGACTTCTATTAACTCCTTGATTTTCACAGAGTAAGAAAGTATTTCTACCATTTTTTCCAACAAAACTTACCTTTCATAGTGTTCAGCATCTGTCACCTTCATTCATATTTGTACTTAGAAGCTTTATTTTGTAAGAGGTTGGAAACCAATAAAAAAGGAGCAAATTCCCCTTGTACCACTGAAGTAGGCACAGCAGGGACACAATCACCTCAAATATGATTTCCCTCTTTTAAGTGAAACTTTGGCTTAAATTAATTCTCAAATTTTGTGCTAATAAATAAAACTTATATTTGTGATAAATGGCTAAGCCAAAACATTTTTTTATCTAGTGATAGAGATTACTATAATGTGGTAGATTGTATAAAGGGTTAAAAATCTGAAATGGATCCTTATTGAAACATTATGTGATGCAAAATAACATAGAGGTTATTAACAGCCTGAGCTGCCTCAAAGCTCCTGCTTGTTTTCCTTTCCCAGACTTTTTATGCTTCAGGTGGATAGGCTATGATGGCAACATTTCAATGTTCAGTATGGAACAGTAAAAATGTACAAATTTAGGAACGTGTTGTGTGAACCTTGCCATTTTAGATGTAGGGTGTGTTGTAAAAGAGGGGCACTGTCAGATAGGTCCAAAAATTAGGTCACCATTAACTTTTGGCATGGATAAATCCCACAATAAAGTGGAACTGCAAGAGAGACACTGTGTTTGGTTTCCAGTGGTCCATGAACATTCATTGCATGTTCTGAGTATTTGCTTAACTCTTTGAATAAGTCATAAGAGCTTCAGTTCAGTTCTATCACCCTCAGCACAATTTTCAGAGCACAAAGGGAGAAGGCACATTATAATGAATGTAAAATTAACTTAAACAAAGACCTCTTAGGTTCAAGTCTGAACCTGGCTGGATAAAAGCACATTTTTTTGAATATGAGAGAACAGCTGGAGTTTTGAATAAAACAATAATAAAAAAAAAAGTCAGCAATGAAAATGTAAAGATATATTCAAACTAAGTTATTTTTTAAGCTTTTATTGCCTGTATCAATGAAAATATTGCTTTTATATAATTTTTTTACAGTGAGATATATTTTGTTAAGTAAGTTCTTTCATTTACTTTCGTATAATTACCTCAATTGTCTTTGAAGTAAGTGAAAAAATGCTTTTAATTCCTCTTTATTGTGTTTCCACTGATTTACCACAAAACCAGAAAAATAGACATGTATTATGTTGGCATCTAGGCTATGGCATCTGCTATTCCATGTGTTTTATGTCATTGAGAAATGGTAAAGATTCTGTGTGCTGGTCTGAAAAGAAGCTCTTCAAAGGAATAACCTGTCACAAGCTAGTCACTGGTGCTGACAATACTGTTATTATCTACAGACAGTGAGAGAGGAGTACAATGGAAACTTCCTAGAGTGGAGAAAACATTAGTGAATTTTTTAATCCATAAATGTAATGCATGCTGCCCCGAGGTGGTGAGGAGTGGATAAACTGGTAAATATAACCAGAGGACAAATGTGAGCATTTCAAAACCAGTAAGTTGGAAGGCTTTTTAAATTTTTTTCCCCCCACTGTTAATGTAATATATATACTCACTAAAGTAAGCTGGGTTATTTCTTAAGAAAGAGAATTGTGTGGCAGAAGAAAGTCCTTCAGAGTCTTCTAACTCTGCTAAATTGAATCTTTTAGGTGAATCTTTTGCTTGGTGTTTTAAAGGAGGATATAAAGGAACATGAACCAACACTAAGAGAAGAATCACTTAGTTGTGTCACAGGTGGCTTCAGGTTATTTAGCCTTTGGAAAACTGATGCACGTCTCAAAGTTGGAGCACAAGTTTGTTGACCTAGGCCATTCTGTGGGTGACCCTTCATGGTCAACACTCTCTCTGCCTTCTTCCACTGCTGCTGCAGCCTGGGGTCAGAGAAAGACTGTGAGCGAAGGACATGACAAATGGAAAAGAGGAGAAGCAATGAAAAAAAAAAATACAGAGGAGAGCAAGTCTTGGTTCCTTACCAGGAAGTGAGCAGAGGAGTGAAGTATATACAGCTCTTAGCAGGAATTTAATTCCTATTTGTGATAGTTTCAGGTTTTCACATATATATTTGTCCCTTCACACACTTCTGGATAAGTGTTTTGCAAGGGTACTAGAACTCTGGTTAAAACAATGTATTTTCCATCCTTATTTTCATTCCTTTCCTTCTGCCCTCTTTTTAAATTGCTAGACAGTGTGGTCCAAAACTCTGCTATCTTTTAGAAAATTATGCAGTAACCAGAAAGCTCTTGCAAACCATTCAAGTGAGACACAAATACCTGCCATCAAAAAAAAAAAAAAAAGGGATAGAGTATATTGAGATCAGATGTAATTTTTCTATTGTTTATCTGCATTTTTAAAGGTTTTTACAAAAATGGAACCTTACATAATACTCTGGATGGTAGATATGTAATTCATAACTTCAGTTCTATCAACTCCATTTTTTACAGGAACATCAGGTTCTAGTGGAAAAATACAGGAAATATAGGAAATATAGGAAATATTCATATTAGGAAATAATTAAACAAGAAAAATCTGTATAATGAAAGCATTTGGGAAAATCTGTTGAGTATTTACAAATAGAAGAAACAAAGGTATCAGAATATTAATTGAAAATGCTCTATTTTACAGAAAATATAACAAAAAAACACCAAAAAACCCTATCCCAAACACCAAAAACTGGAAAGAAAGGTTCAAGAGGCTGCTATTTGAAATGAATGAGCAATGGAGATTGTTGCATGTGAAAGAGGAAGTTTATAAAGAGAACAAGGCTGCTTGAATGGTTATCACTATTATCTCAGGAATTAGATAATCAATGCATTCAATTTTAATTTTCTAATAATTTATTTCCTAGCATTTTAAAGCAAGTCTCAGGAATATGAAAAAACTGGCAGTATTTCCCTCTGACTATATTGTATACTCTGAAAAGCTGATGCTGAAATAGGTCATATTTTTATATCATGTGCTCTTCCATTTCACTGACTGCTTTCTGGATTCTCCCTCACTGCATATTTCTCCCTCTGCAACAGAAAACCACAGACACTGTGCACGCAGAGTGTTTCAGTGAATATGCTAAATCATTGTATTGACATGCTGCTAGCTCCACTCACCAGACCTTGCTTTTGGCCATGTAGAATGCTCTCAGTTTGAGAAATGCTTGTTAAGTCTAACAAAACACTCGGGACACCTTACACACTGGGGACTGTGTGATGGAATATAGGGAAAATTCAGTCTGCTGGGAGCTCAGGAGTGACTCTCCATCCCAATCTTTACTCTTTGTCGTGTACAAAAAGATCACAGTGAAAGATGCTACAGACTTATTGTGAACCTCTGGAAAGGAATGGGACAAGACAGACTTGCTCAAGCCCCAATGTCCTATACTGCAATTCAAGCTTTTCTGTCTCAATCGCAATATACGTTGCCTCATATATATATTTATATGGATGCTTGCATATAAAAGAGTTCTGATATACTAAAAAATGTTTTTGTTCCAGTTCTTCATTAGACAAAACTCTTGTGGTTTTCCTTAATATCCCTTCATAGATCATGTTCTGTGCAGTTTTTTTCAACCCATCTGAACATGAATTAAACTAACATGAAGTTAGTTCTCTGGTTTGTATATTAGAACATTTAAATTTATTCTAGATATTAGAAAAGCCTTATTAAAGTCCAAATATGTCACAGTTGTGACTTTTCCCTTATCCAGTTAGGCCACTAATCAAATAAAGAAAGAAATTACTTTGACTTGGCATGATTTGTTCCTGATAAGTCCATGTTTTCTCTTTTTTATTACCATCCTACTGTTTTGTGCCTTAGAAGTGAATTTTAATAAAGTGCCCCAGAATTTTTCAAAGAAGAACAGTTGAAGGACTGGTTTTTACCCTCCCAAGCAGAGATAAATTCCACTTTTTGAAGTGTGACATTGTGATTGCCCTATGTTTCTCTTCAGGGAATTCTACTTTTCTTCATGAGCTCTCCAAGGTAAGTGCTAGGAAATTACTGGGGTCGCTTTGTTAAGGGTACTTAATTGAAACTCATTGAACTAAGGTAAATTGAAAATCTCTATCTTTCTCAATGTCCTCACCCATCTTCAGGAAGACATGCCTATCTCCTTTAAAAATTTAATTTAATTAAATATTGGACCATAGTTAACATCTATTTGAAAATTGAAAGAATGTATTGGATGCAATGGCCTTCCTTGAGTCATTCATTATTTCATCTTCTTAATACTTCCTTTTACTTTTTTAATGTGTCATGCATTTGTAGAATCTTTTCTTGTTGCTTTTTATGTCCCCTGTTAACTGCAACTCAGCCTTGCTGAATTTAACATATCTGAGCAATTCTTTTATATCCTTAAGATATATGCCCTTGTTTTCATTCTGTGTGCAGGTTCTTTTTCCCTTTTCAACCACTAAGCAGCTACTAATACAGTCAAAATGTCTTCTAATAGAATTCTTATTTTTAAGGTAGTTTCAGTTGTGTCATTGGCATAATGTCTCCAGTAACCACCAGGCTTTCGCTTTTTAAAATAACCCCAAATTATCCATGCAAAAGACCTGATAATAAATTCTTTCCACTGATGTCTTCTTTCTCAAAGTGCTGAAAATATCTTGTAGCCCTTTTTTATTCCTTTTTCCAGCAGCATCTCTTTAACCCAAAGTATTTTCTGCCCCTGGCAGAATAATTTTTAAAATAGCTATTGTCCTAATAACTTCCCTTGCAAAGAAAAGATTTTCTCCAGTAATGGAGCAAATGTTTTGGGCCCCACAATACAATTGTTCCAAGATACAGAAAAGAAAGTCATGTCCCCAGTCACCAACAGGCTGCCTCCCTTGGGTTGTCTCTAAACAACTATATCCAACAGCTTCATTTATTTAGCAGTGGAGATATTGCCTTAAAATCTCTTCTTTCTGTCACAACCAGAACCATTGAAACTGCCATTCATTGTATATGATTTTCCCAAAATTCAGAAAGTGCTGTGATTAATAACTCCTCTACCACTGGATCTCAGGTACTTCTCACCCTTCCCAAGGTTATTCCTTGAATACTTAACTATATTCCACTAGGAATTTGTGACACCAATTAAACAAATTAGTTAAGCCTTTGAGTTGCTCCAATTTGTTCCTCATGTCCTGACCATGTACCTAGAAGGTATTTCAGATATTCAATTTCTTGTGATGTTATTCTTTTATTTGCCTCATAGTTTCTCATTTCTGCTTCTTACTTTCCAAATGCAGACTGGTTTCCTCTAAGGAGGAAAAATGGCTAAAGACAGCTGTTCTCATTTGTTCCTAAAATTTTGGAAGCCAAGCATATATTATCAGTGAGATGCTGTCTTATTTGCACTACAGATTGCATATCCATTCCCTCTCCTTTCTTTTGTGTCACAAACAAACTACATTTTTCAGATTATCAGTGTCTGCTCCAGGTGACAGTCACATTGAGCACGGATTAGTGGTAGAAAAGTGGGAACTGTGCCAATGGATTAAAGTGTATTCGCCAGCTTACAGTCTGATGAAGCACAAAACATCAATCTGTTACATTTGGTGTTCTTCCTTTGGAGTAGAGTAAGGAGAGTTACCCTAACCCTAGTACTAGAGCTGAAGTGACCACATCTAAAAGAAAACATGACAGCCTATTCTAAACCACGATTTTCTTTCTTATCTAAAATCAAAGGAGAAAAATCAGTTTTCTCCACATGCCTGCATTTGAGAAAGATCTGGGGTGGCTTTGAGGTGGACCTTTTTCTGATATGAAGGAAAAGGATAACATCAAGAGAAGTATTTGCAGTGATCTAGGTGAAGATCACATTTCTGTCTTTAAAAGAAGAGATACTCTGTGTGGGTAAACCACAATAGTGTCACTTTGCTGTTAAAATGAAGTTCGTTCTGTGACTGTCTAGAGAAATTGTATCTTTAGGTATTTCAGCAGCCTGAGTTACAGCTTCTCTTGGGAGACATGATACAGAAATACAGAGCCCTTCATTCCAAGGTCGGTGACTCAGATCTGCCCCTAGGTGAAAGAGCGGAAAAAACCCCACCCCTACCTGATAGCTTTTTGATGATACACGTGAAGAGAGCCAATGGATTACCATCAAACA
Source organism: Acanthornis magna (assembly GCA_036785705.1). Classification (NCBI taxonomy): domain Eukaryota; kingdom Metazoa; phylum Chordata; class Aves; order Passeriformes; family Acanthizidae; genus Acanthornis; species Acanthornis magna. The sequence goes on along the minus strand of JAWUZG010000028.1, from coordinate 16,531,576 downwards.
GAGAAGTGCCCACACTGCAAAACTGTTGCCAGAGTCACTGATGCCTCAGCAAAATGGCCAAGGACAAAATAGTCGTGGAGACTCTACTTACTGTAAATTCCTTCTGGCAGCTGCTACAGTCAGTGGTGATGGACATATATGTGTCCTATCACTGCTCTGAGCTTTTGAGAGGAGCAGTGGTGGGAAGGATTTCAACCTGTAACTTCTGTCAGATAAAAGAATCTGTACCAGGAGGCCATGTGTGCTCGAGGTCTCACCCAGGGTTAGTAATGTTTATCACAGATATCTGAAGCCCTCCCATCTATTCTGAAGAAAGGTAAAAGTGTTTGGCAGGCTAAAAGCAGTTCTGAAAATCTGTTCTGGCAGAAGCCTTCTCCTGATGGACTATGCCACAATAATGTGGTTTTTTGTAGTGCCACACAATGTGTTAAGAAGAAAAGTGGGATTCGGTGCAGTCTGCTGTGTCTGAGGATTCATCCTCAGAACTACGTACAGAGCAGCACTCCAGGGGGTTCTAGCTGTGAGGGAGGAATAAAGCTAGCAGGGTATCCGTGCATCATCCCCTGAGTTCAGTGAACATCTCAAATGTGCTCCTGTACTCTGCTTTGGGTTGCACTGCAGAGCAGCCTTAGAGCACATGAGCTGATTCCCTTTGTGTGGAGCTCGACTGGAAGATGCACTCCAGGAGCTCACCAGTGGTGAGCAGGCAGTGAGTCTGTGAGAGCAGAACAAACCTAGTTTGATGCAGAAAAACCCCATGCAATGTGAGCAGGAAGGATGCCAGGTCCTCACCAGCTGTTTCACTTTACAGAGCCACTTCTGCTCATCTGTTTTGCTTACTAATATAGATGTAGCTTAGCTGGACTAAGGGATTTTGGCATCCTGTAGACATGTGATTTATATTTTGCACTTAGGATCAAAAATTGTATGCAGTATATGCTTAAAAATGAGACAGAAAAATAAAATTTTTGTTGCACTTAGTTCAGTGGTTTTGATTCCTCTGTCATCTATATCAAAGTAAAAGAAAAAATCCTAGTGGATTGAATACTTTGCACTTGTCAACAGTATGCCAGGATAAAATGTATCTTTAAGCATAAAGTATAGCCAGTCTCTTTCTTAAGCTGATACAGGGAGTTCTTGAAATGACCTTGGAGGCTGAGAATGAAGAGCAGACATAGTCAAAAATGCATTTTGCATTCTGAAGTCAGTGGGCTGGATTTGACCATCAGTGTATCTCAGAACATCACAAGCTTTCACACTGAATATAGTCATTTTAGGTGACTGTGGAAAGCATTTCTACAAATTTGTAAGATTGGAATGTTAGTGACCTTTTTTTAAAATCTTGGCAAAAGCAGCTTTTTACATTTCTGCACCCACCATATTTGCAAGTTAGCTTAATTGTAGCAGGCCTGTTAATTATGGAAATAATTCAAGGATAATATAAAAACTGAAAGACAAAACATAAAGAATTTTAGATTTTTTCCTTTTCTGTAATCCTGTGACAGTAATTTTTTATTTCATGTGTAGAAAATAATGTCAGGAGGATACTAATCATCAGTTTGCTACAGCTGAAAACAGCACAGCTGGCAGACGAGTATTTTAATGTATTTCTAGATTAAGGAAGGCAGTTTAAAGAAAACATCATGCAAAAATTCAATCTGCTATGGGTTTAAAATAAAGTCCTCATCTGTGGCACGGTAGAGTGAATAGCTACCTTATGTTTTATCATATTGCAGTGGATTATTTTTCTAATGAAGCTTGTGTCCCCCTGAAGCATTCTTCAGATATTTTGTGTTCACTTCGGTCTATAATAACGCAATGAGTGAATGCAAGAGAGGATTTTCCTTTACTAAGGCTCTATCAGGACACTTTTCTTAACAAATTTAACTGAAAGCAACACATTCAGGCAAGGCAAAACAAAGTGCTATATATTAATTTCAATGAGTTATTTTATTCTCATCAAATTAGTTTCTTTGCAAAATTAGTAAGGGTGTTTGAAAGGGAGGAAGATAGAAGTTTGGTTTATGTTTGTTTTAATACTGCTTTTTCTCTTCCAATCCTTAAATAATAACTCCATATATTACACTTTAGCTGGAATAATACAGTTGGAGCCTAAGAAACTACAAACTGACATTCAAGACTTCATCTATGACCAGAGATTCCTCTACTTTCAAGAAGCTCACATTGAGAGAGAACTAGATCTTAATTACTCCTGAGAATTAGCTAGAATACAGTGCTATTAAATGTGTGCAAGAAATGGCTTCTAAACTGTAGAACATGAAAAGAACGTGTAAAGGATGTGCAGAGAACATCTAGTTTTAGTAATTTGTACCTATTGTCTGAGGTTTGGAACAGACAAGGTATTTGTTCACGCCCTGTTTCCCAGAGGAGTGCTCGGAGTCCAGGCTTGCAGTTCGGAGCAGGAGGAGGGGTCTCAGCCCCCTTTGCACTTCTTTGGGTTGATAGGGAGTCAGTATTGACTTCCTGCACACTCTTCCACAAATTGTACTGGTTGTCCTTGCCCCTTTAGGTAAGTGAGATTTCTCTTAAGAGATTATCCCGCAGGCTAATAGATCACACAAACAGGAATCTGATTTTCCCTCCTCTGCACTCTGCAAGGGTTTCAATCTCTTAATTGCAGTCCATCATGACTCATTTCACTGTACTAACTAGTGTCTGTACCCGAGGTACTTCAGATGAGCTAAATACAACAGCAGAAAGACATCATCATGGCTGTGATTAACCTTTTCACATGATTATTTCCTTGCTTGCCTCTCTGGGAGAAAGGACACAGCAAAGGGCACTCACCTTTCTCTTGGCAGCAATAAACTTCAGTAGCCCAAACAGCTGGTCATTTTTTGGTGCTTTCTTGCACCAGCTGATCTATTTAAACCCTGTTACTTATTTGCCTGCTTTTTTCCCCCCTGTTCTGATAAGAAGATGGTGTACTCTCTCTCCCTTGGTGGTGGCTGCTTTCCCTGCCTTTCCCTGCATCCTTATGGAGCCTTTACTTGGACTCGTTTCAGTTGTGGCCCTGCTGAATGATTTATGTGGAGCTTTCCTCCTGCATCAGTCTCAGTCTCATCCCTTTCTTTGGTGAGGACAGTCTGGCATTCTCTCTCCTCAGACCAAAAGGAATATTATCAATCTCAGTCAAGGACATTATTTGGGGCTAATCCTACAAACTGTATACTAAAAAGCTCCTTCTGATAACCTTGTCCTACATTTGGATATGCTTTTTTTAACCAAGTACATCTAGTTTTCAAGACTGGGTATGTCTTGTGATATCATGGGTTTGGATGGGTGCTTTTTGGGGATAATATATGAATTAAGACTGAATGTCCTATTAAAGCCCAGTTGAAAATCTCTAGGTAAATTAGGTCACCCTGATCAGCCACTGACTTTTTATCTCATTTCATGCCTTCTCCTTTTAAAGATGATCTTTCAAAGTTGAAGAACCTAATATTCGTCAAAGTGTTACCATCAGAATAAGTAAAAGTGCATGGTTACTTCAGAGCGATCTGATACTTTTTTAGCTCAGCCTCTCACCTTTTCTCCACTCCAATCACGACACAAGGTTAGCAGCTGAATGCCCAAGCATCCCTGATTTAATTTCTATATATAAAGAATATATGGGAAGGGGAAGAGATTTGCTCGTTAGTCAAATCAGCAGATGACAGGCAGTTATTTAGAATAGTCAAATTCAGGGTTATAAAACAAGTAGTGAAGTGTGTGCAAGGTCAAGGAGTGTTGAATTATATACATTGTCTAGGACAGCAGAATAGTGGCCTGCAGTAAGGGGTCAGAGACCTGCTGGATCTGACCAGTCCAGCCACACTGACCCCTTCATTTCGGTGGTCAGGTCTGCACTGCGTCGGGCACAGCTACTGGGGAGTGTTCCTGAAACTTGGTGAGAAACCTTGAACTCATCCTCACTGTGCCCAGCCACTGTTCTTGTGAGAGGGATCTGCATAGCTTTTGGGATAGCCTAAAGAGAAATGGCGCTCGCAGCGCCTCTGCTGATAAAAGTAAACAAGAAAGTAAGGTGGATAAAGAAGAAAATAGAAGTTAATATATACTGTTATTCTCACATGAACTACTGCACAGGGGCCTGTTATCCTATCTAAGGAAGAATATTGTTAAATTAAAGGGCAATCAGAAAAAGGTCATAGTGGGATTAGGTGTTCTAAAATCTCTCTAATTATGATTCTTAAAGGATAGGGAATGTCTATTTTAGGCAGACCTGTGCAGGTTAAGGAGAGAAAATGAAAAAACTAACAATTTAGAGATGACAGATAATGAAATTCTGCTCTCCTCAGCTCATAAAAAAAAAAGAGAACAAAGAAGTATTTTTCTGAAATATGACAAATTTAAAACTTGCAAAAGAAATACTTTTTCAGACTTGGTGGAATTAAGCTATGAGGCTTATGAAGATATTCCCATAAGATATGTAAGGTTTATTTTAAAACAATTTTGTTGCAATGGAAAGGAGGTATGTAGCTGTTTTGGTTGTCATTATCTATAGAAATGCAACAATATAAAAGTAGAAAGATATCAGTTAAGAAAATATATAAGGAGAAGAAAGAGATAGAAAGGATAAGAGTAGAAAGATATCACCACCTGTGGATTTAGCCACGAGACTTGATTGTTGCAATTTCGATGTCCATTGGTCACAGTGATGGTCACAGTCTTGATCTGTCAGGAGTGGGGGGAGCCCACAAAACACAGAGTTCAATAGGTTAATAAGCATTCATGTTTATGCGGGAATGGCCAGGTACCTCCTGTGGAAGGAGAGAATTTTCCACTGCTCCCACAGACTGAATGTCCTTCCTATCTCCAGTATTCTGATTTTTCTTTTGGATTAAAAAAGAGTAATTTAACAGATAAAGATATGAAAAATAGTCAAGATAATGAGAGTAAATGCTGAAGTAAAGTGCTAGAAGAAAGAGAGAGAACGTTGTGACACAGGTTTTGAGATGCTTTTTAACAACCTGGACTTGGAAAATCTCTCCTTTGTTACTGAGGAGTTGGTGTCCTGCAGTGCCAGTCACCACCTGCAGATAAGGCAATGGTCTGTATGACAGGTCTGGGCCAGTATAAACCTTCTTAACAGCATTGCAGCACTAATTGAAAACTCAAAGTGGGTTAAAAATCCTCTGAAAAATGTCTGTGAAATTTATTATTCAATTTGGGAGGGAGTAAACTCAGTTTACTTGTATTTCATTCCACCTGCAGCATCTGTTCCCAAGGAAATGTGACTGAGTCCTTGACTGTGTCTCTCAGTAAGATTAGTAAAACTTTCCTGAGTGATATTGCAGAACTGGAGAGGGGAAGGAGCTAGTTGTGGGCCTGATTTTTGGAGGTACTGAACAGACATGTATCACTCTGACTTTAGCTGGAGCTGTGGGTATTCAAGGCTGTTGGCAGATTGGAATATTTCCCAAAAGTTTAATCAATCTTTATGGAATTACATTTTTATTAGTCATGAAATGCATTTTTTTACATTGATTATTTTTCTCCAAAAAGCGATTAAGTGATGCATGAAAGGCAGAGAAGTAACTAAATTATATTCAAAAGGTTTAAGGAATAATAATTTGAATTATAAAGATCAATTACATTCTAAATGTAATTCAGCAGACTCAGAAATCCCTTACTACAACTTTTACAAACTTTTACTACTTGTCTTCTTAATCCTCACATAGGAATGGGAATACTCTGCATCTTAATACCCATGTAAAGTTTGCTCTAACTTAGAAGTAGTAATTTCCATTATAGTCTACTGAGAATTCACTATTTGCTGAAGATTGCTTTAACTGAAGAAATACGTAGCACGATAAACATATCAATAATCTGTAAGTGGGATTGTTAGGAAAGATTTGAAGTAAATGTTGGAAAAAGGCTTCCAGTGGTGAAAAAAATCTTGGCATCTACAGCGCGCCTGAATTAAAAGGCTGCATAAAGGTTTTTTCTCTGCTAGCAGTGAATGTAATGATCAGTAGTTTTCAAATTACTGTCTGCAGACACCAAGGAATTTGCTAAGTCTGTCCTGGTTGTCAGCAGAAAAAAATGTAATTAACAAGTTAGCCAAGGATCGGACCAGTGGCAGAGGAAGCACCTCCTGAGAAAGGCAATTATGCAAAGTGTGCAGTGAGATGGAGTTTCTCAAATCAGCTAAGCCTCTGGGAAATTAAATGGTGATGGCACTTCATGAAGTGGCCCTGTTTTGGCTGTTCTTTTCACATTTCTAGCAGTGGAGAGCTCTTGTCCTAGAGCTCGGGCCCCCCCATGTCCTGCGTGGGGCACCAGCCCAGCAGAGATGGCACTGCTCCTGGGGAGCTGTTGGTGACAAAGCAGCCTGGGGCAGCAGGGAGCAGCTGCTCAGCTTCAGCTCCAGCTCCAGCTGTGATCCACACTCTGGTCTGAAGCACCAGATTCAGAATTGCTCAAACCTGGCATGCCCCAAGTGTACGAAAACAGATGGGTAGAAGACAGCCAAGAGAAGACAAGGAACCTGTGAGACAATTCTGGTCACCTTGAAAAACAGTTATCTCAGCACACAGACTGACTAAATACTTTCAGATTTAATTATTTGTGCTTTGAGTACAGGTTTTACATAGATTAAGCCCAACTGCTAAATAGCAATAGCGAACTATAAAGTCATAGGCTTTTTCCTAATGATTTTCCTACATAAAATTTTGGCAATGTTTATTTCCCTTGCACAAAATGTGTTTAGATTTACTGATGAGTAAATTTAAAAAAAAAAGTGCAAGTTCTTATAATATAAAACAAGAAAACATGCTATTTCACTGATTCATAGTTTGGTTGTTTTCATTTTTCCTTTAACAGAACATAAAAGAAATGTAACATGAATGTACAGGAATAAGCATTACTGAAGAGTGGATGGATACTTAGCAGAGATGAGTCTTACAGCTCGTATATCTTTGCTATCAGCAGCAATGCACAAACAATAGCTTGGAGCCTGTAGGGGTAGAAATATTCTTACTGTTTGGGTAAACAATTTTTAAAATACCTGTTGGCAGTCCTCTTGCTCAGCTTAGTTGCTCATGTACTTAGTTTAACAGCAACATTCACATTAACAGCAACTTCTCCTATGCTATCTGCAGTGCTCTGAAAGCCATAGCTATGCAGTGCAGAATCCTGTAGGAGAAACCTGTAACAGACTGAAATTTAATACAGCTCTGAATGGTATGATATCTTATTAAACAGAGGATATTTATTTAACAACCTTCCAAGCAAACAAATAGGTTAATTTTTTTTGTATGCATACTGCTTCTTTTTCTATTGTAATTGTGCATGAATATAAAGCCTGAAGCCATCTTTTCAATCAATGGTAATTTCTTTACTGACTTAAGAGAGCACAAAAGTTTATATATATCTACACTGCTGTTCATTAGCAGTATAGCAGAACAGAGTTGCAATTTCATCTGGGCTAGCTACTTGCAGCCAATTTTGCTGTCAATTCTGCTACATCTGTTTCTGAAAAATCTGAATTTGTATTTACTGAAGTTTTCTGTAGTTCTCAGTTCATGAGTCAAAAAATGCAGCACTTTTATTAGCCTTTGGAGATACAGGAAAGGCTGGATTCTTTAACTGTACTTGTTTTTTCAGGCCCCTCCATCATCTCTTATGTGTTGATATAATGACTAAGCTGCTGAGCTGTTCACCAATTGAAGTGAATGCCATGTCTCCCTCTAATTTACGTTTCTGGTAACACTAAAGAAACAGCAACTAGAGAACTGAAGTGGGACAGAATTTTATGCAGTGTAATTTAATAGGTTATAAATTTATGTCTTAGTTATCCCAATGCCTAAACCTCTGAGGAGACAAGCTGTCTTTGTTAGAAGCTTGCCTCTGCACTCTTAGCTGATTAGTACACTGCTGCCAGATCTTGCTGCAAAAGGGTTTAGGCTGTTTTTAGTTCTCAAAAACTGTTATTCAGTTGAGTCTGAACAAAGCTGATTCCCAGACACAATGACAGGGAACAATGCTGATTCCCAGACAGATGATTTTCTGGTAATTTTGAAGTTAAAAACAGGTCAGTGTGGGGATTTTTAAAAAAAGTGAATTTCTCAAGCTTATTCGGCAAAACTGGTGCAAAGTAGGGCACAGTTCTTCACTTCATGGATCACCTTAGAGCACAGATGACTCACAATTCCAATTTTAAAAATGAAGATTAAATAAAACTTCTGGAGAATTGAGGGATGGAATGTTTCATAAATATTTTAATAATAATCCTTTTTCCAAAGTGCAAGAATATTTCAGCATGGAGCAGATACAGGACAACACTGTAAATCCCCCAGATTAGCATAAAGATTTGATGTTGGTGCACTAATTTACCTTCTAGGAAGTCTGAGAATCCAAAACATGCCTAAAAAGATATTTATATTTCCTTTTTCTCTGTTGTAAAGGGCTTCAGGTGTTGCTATATGCATTTGCCATATTTCTTTTAACAATCCAAAGTTATCTTGAAAGTAGTTGCTTGTTCTTCCTTCCAATCTAAAAATAAAGTTGCTGAGTCATCAGTAATTACAGATACAGTGTGAGAACAAAGTGGGAAAAAGATCAAACACAGAAAAAATACATCATTAAGAAAGACTGAGAAGCTTAGTAAATGGTATCTGAACTGGATTAAAGAAAATATCCAAAATTGTTAATTGTGTGGGACTGAGAAGATCTTAGGCTTATTGGGGGCTAAGAAATACACGTGAGAGTCCAATTAATGATTAAATTTGTTTTTACTGGCATTTCATTAGAGACACCAGATCGCCATTGTGTTCTAGTGAGAGAACTGTAGGTTTCAAACCGGTTTTGAGTTTGTTTGCTTGCTCCCATTATGCTACTGGAGAAGGTTTGATATGATTCTGTCTCATTAAAAACAAGGACTTGTTCTGCAAGCCCTCCTTTCTTCCAAGTCCCTTTAAAAATGAATTGGTTCAAAATAGTTTTTCTGAGACCTGAAGGCTAACGGGTCTCATGTTTCTGGGCACTCTATATTCCCTTTGAAAGATAAGCATTACATTTATCTTTTCTGTCTTTGACATCCCAAGACCAAATCTTTATGCCTGTAGCTCAAATTTCCAAGTTGCATCCCTCTAAATCAAATGATTATAACACCTTAATGCATGAATGCAGCTATAAAGTTAGTGAACATTTGGATTTACTCGTATCAGAGAAAAAGAAGTCTTCAAAGTAAAACAAAGTGTCCTTACTAGAAGTGTAAGAAAACACTTGAACTAAGCAAACATTCTATGGAAATACCTCACTGAAAACATTCCAAACCTTACACTAAGAATGTTTTATTTTAATGCATATATGAATTCCCAATCAATATTTCCACATGAATATTAGATTCAAACATACATTTTTGTTCTTTATCAGCTTTCAAAATACCCCTGTGTCTTGGATTAGAGACAAATATCCTAGGTGGAAAGCACTCCGAACAGATGCCTCCCCTCCACAACAAGGTTTCTGGTACCCCTTCCCCCACAACAGCAGAATATCCCAGCCTAAAGTGGAAAGAACTGTTTAATTAACAGACCACACAGTGGAAGGGGAAAGGGAAAAAAAGGGTCATTAAACCTGAATAAACAGCTGATGAACTTTAGTGTCCTTTTCCTCAGGCGTAGCTTCCCCTTTCCGGGGTCCCAGGAGGGGCCGGGTGGTGTTCCTCCGCTGGCTCCCTGGACGATTCTCGTCGACCGTCCTCTGGGGCTCCTCAGGTTCTCGGATGAGAAAGCAAGTCGAAGAAAAGGATCCAAAAACGATGAGAAAAAAAATCCCGGGGGAAAAAAAGAAAAAAAAAAAAAAAAAGAAAACCCAAGCAGCAGCCACACCAGTAACACCAGCAACCAGCACCAGCAACTGACTGAGAGGAAAAACAAACAGTGTCCCTTCCTCCTTCTCACTCCCCCGTAGGAGAGCCAGGGAAAAAGTTTCAAAACATCCCGCGCGGGCAGAGCTTTCTCCCAGCTACGGGACACAGTTAAAGCTACAGGACCATATTTCTGCTCAAGTATACAAATGATACAAAATGATACAAAATATCATTATGCCACCCTAGGACACCCCGTAAAATGATAAGCAAAATACCCCCCCTAAAATGATAAGAAAAAGTAACAACTGAGTGAAATAATGTTTTGTATTAATTTAAATTGTCCTAAGATGGGAACTGCGAAATGCTTTAGCCAAACATAGTTGATTATCTTATCATCATAGAATGGACAGCTTCCACTAGAGGTGGTTTTTTCTTTGTTTGTTGTTTTTTTTTCCCTTGCTTTGCTTTTTTTTGGTTTGATTTTTGTTTTTGCTTTTTTTTTTTTGGTCGGGTTTTTGTTTTGTTTTGGTTTTTATTTTGTGTGTGTGTGTGTGTGTTTTTTTGTTTGGTTTCATTTGGTTTGGTTCTTCCCCCCCCGCCCCTTTTTTTTTCTTTTTTCTGTTTTTCAACTAAAGTTGTTGGGAATTGTTTCACAGTATAGACCTGGATAATCTAACTGCAAATGCTTACTGGTTCTAGCATTGTGTCAGTGTGTTGATTAACATTTGACACTAACATAAAAGCCTGTCTGGGCGGCCTATAAAAACTAGGTGCCCTAAAATATACACCAAACACAGTACATGAAGGGTTTGCTGATGGAAAAGAAAAAGTTGGCAGCAAAGAGCTGGGAAGGAATTTCTCAGTGGCAGATGATCCTGTGGTCAAATGACACAATCGACACTAGAAAGTCACTGCATATTGACACAGGGTGATGTATAGAGAGACAAACAATCATCATTTCACAGTTACAGGGATGAGCTCTGAGGGAGGCGTCACCGCTTTGGAAAGAGAACTTGGAGGAAAGAAAGGAGTAAATGTAATGACGTTAGTGGCTGAATCTGTATTCTAAACTGCAAATCCCATGTGTAGTAGTAGTTCATCTAATGCAAGAAGGAGAACCAGAAAAGGTCCTTGAGGAGAAAGAAAGCTGATCAATGCTATGAAATCGCTTCCAAATTAGAAAATGACTGATTAGAGCTGCCCCAGCTGGGGCTGATGGTGACAGAACAGGTAGAGCATCGTTGATAAATTAGCTCAGGAGGATTCATGGTCCTTTTCCCTTGTAAAAGACTTATAAGTTATTGAAAATATTGATCAGGTCTCAGTTTTAGAACAGACATAAGATGGTAACTTCTCAACATAGTGCATAGATCAGTTAGGGGATGTCTAAAAAGTAGATGTCAGAAGCTTTCAGATCTCTAAAAAACAAATAAACTAATGAGAGATGTCAGTTCAGGAATATTATTTTATACAAAGAATAATTTCTGGCTTAGGAAATCCTTGGTCATTGTGAACTTGCAAAAAATACGTTGGAGACACACATTGTCTATTTACAGCATTTCTATACCCTCTCCAGGTAAGGCTGTTGACTTCTGAAAGATAATGGGAGTCAGGCATGGTTACATGTGGCTTTCCTGTGGATGATGTTTGTTAGCGTTGAGCTATTGCTCTTTGCAAGGCTAGAGCTAAGAAATACTAAGTTTGAAACAGAAATGTAAGCCATGGTCTAAAATTGATCTTGTACTGCTCCTGTTTTACTATTTGATGGTAGAAAAATACTTTGGTAGAGGAAAAATTGCAACTTGTGTTTGATGTGAGCTGAGATACATCACTGACTTATGTGATACTTTTAGATGGGCTGTGCAAAGATGGAATGTGCAAGATACCAATTGTTGAACTTGGCCTAGGTGTTCTGGTGCCATTATTAGAGATTTTTTCTGAGAAATGCTTTGCAATTCCAAAAGCTGTCTCAGAAACAAAAACGCAGCCACTCTTTCTCTTTGCTAAGACACAATGCTGGGACTGCTCTTTTATTCTCAGTTTTGTTTCTATATATGAGGTAACCAATAGCTCACTCTACGAAATTTCATAACCATTTCTGCCTGTGCCTACAATAATGATTTTTTCAGTGCTCTTTCATCATTTTGATCTCTGCTTCAATATTCAGAAACTAACAAACTATCTGTTTGGCTTTGCAAAAGATATTTTAAAGTCACTGCTATCTTAAGCAGTGGCTGTCTGTAAGGAAGAGTGGATGCCTCTTAAAAGACAGTAGAGTGGTGCAGGGATACCACATACTCTTGTCTCCATCACTGTACTTAGCTTATAATTAGAAAACATGTCTTTCTAGCAAATTAATTAGTGCTAAATGTCAATAAAAATATGATAAGGAAGGTGAGTCTAGGGAGGGCCTGACAATGTTCATGTCCATTTAATAAATTTCTCTCTTTCCCTCCTTCCCTGTCATCAATTAAATACATAAGAAGAAATTAAATCTTCTGCAGTTCTCTATTAATTTGGTTTTGGAACGACCTCTGGTAGCGAGAAACCCTCTCTTAATACTAATTCTCTGCACAGGAGGGACATCGCTGAAAAAATGCAACCCTAACCTCTTAGTTGTGTATTGCGTACTACTCACTCTCAGTTAAAAATCCAGAATGGATCAGAGTGATTCTTTCAGGGCAGTGTGTTTTCAGTATTATGGTGATCTTCATTATGGTTTCTTCATATGATAAGACAATCCCAGTGATAATGTTCATCAAGCATTCCACCTAATCCACTCTTTACCTGGGGGCAGCAAATTGGGCCAAAAAAACCCCTAAAGAGTACAAAGCTTGGAGATTTGGTATAAATTCATAATTTGACCCTGTTACTACACAATGCCAGTAATAAATCTATACTCATGCACTTACTGAACTTCTTAGAAATCACCAAGCTGTCTTGAGTTACCAGCTTTTATGGTTTCCTGGGGCTATAGAGTGGAATCTGACCCAGAGGGAATTCATAATTTCATTCTGGATGTTCTACGGTTTGTTGAAAGCAATTGAATATCTGTGATCTAAAATGTAATTTTTCAAATTACTTACAAACAGGGAATTCAATGTAATCACTTCTTGGGTGTGTTTATTCACCGGAAAACCTGCAGAATCCCCATGTCTTTCAATTAATCAGTAGAAACTTTTTCTTTAGAAAATGGGCTTTAGACACATGTACTTACTAAAAAAGTGATAGAGGAATGAAGCGTAACAGGAAAAGTCTTTTTTCTGTGTGGTTATTGCTGGAGTAGATTACCAAAAAACCCCACAGGGATTGAACCTCACTGTCTTAGACTTTAAAATGAAGTGTCTCAGTGGGGCTTGAGATGTAAAGTTCTCAAAGAGATCAGTTTCCAGTTTTGTAAAAATGGGAAGTTTTGGAGATACTTTGTATTTAGTAGATATATTAAAATTAATATAATCCATGTTCAGTACTTGAAAATGATCCAAAGCAACAGTGGAGCATCAGTCTGAATTTTTATATTCAACCCAAAGAGATGTTTGCCTAAGGAATTATTTTGCTGACCATTCCTGCATTTCTAGAGATATTAAACTGATTTAGCTACTAGAATGGGAAGGAATGAAATCCTAAATTCTTTTAAATTCATGCAAATCTAGTTTTGGTATATTTTTCTTGAGAAACAGGAAAACATCTATTTTTACACCAAATGTTAATCCTACCATGTAATTTCTAGTTAAAGTCAGGCAGGGTGAAAATGAAAATCTCACAAGTGCTTTTAACAAGTGTTCTGGTCCAGAAACTTACCAAAACATACTCTCTGGGTAGGATCAGTATAAAGTAAAAATTCTTTATAAGAGTTAGACAGATCCTACGATAGGTCTCCTGCCTTGGTAAGCATTTTAAGTGGTTTTCCCATAGGAAAGAAGTACCACTTATCTCTCACAAAGGGTCTCAAAGAGTGTTTGTATTTGCTTTGGTATTCAGTGACAGAAAACTTTAAAACGTTTAAATGGTCTGGGAAAGTGTTTTCTAGAAAGTCTGCCAGTATCTGCATGTACAGCTAGATGTGACAAGCACAAAAACAAAGACACAAATGGCTCTGTAAGTTGATAAAGTCTGAAGCTGAATCTGGATATGAATGTTGTAACTTGTGAAAAGAATACATGATATTAGGAAGAGGGTTACCCATGGAGAGAAAAAAAAGTGTGTGGGCATCCTTAGAATTGACATTTTGGCACTGTTATTTTGTAATAGAAACTGAGTTAGACTAACAGTAAAAACTGCAAATCATCAAAATTCAGTAAGCCCAGATGACTGCAAAAACTTCTGATCCCCTTTAGTTGAATGGGATTAGGGTAAAGAACTGCTAAGAGTTGAATATCCATGGACAGACATTTCTGTAAAGCAACTCAAAAGTCAAGCAAAGTAAATCCAATGACAGCACAGTATTTGTTGTCCGGTAAACTGACCAAAAACTTTAAAAGATATATTTCTAACATACATATTTATTTTAGAAATGTTGACTATTCAATAAAGAAAATAAAGTCTTTATGACATCTTGGAGGTGTTAGAAGGTTTTTCTATTGTTGACCACTAATTCATTTATTAAGGATAATGTGGGAATTACAGACCTTAAAGAATGTCAGCAATTTCTATTTTATGGAATATAAACAGATATTCAAAATATCATCAGTTCAATATTATCTTTTCAGCAAATACCTTTATCTTTTTTATGGGAAAAAAAAAAAAAAAAGTAGGACCGGGATAATTCTCTGTTAATTTCCTGTAATTGTCATGTTTTTTCATGAACAATAAACACTCAGTTTGCAATCACATCATACACCTATTAGTGCTGTTGAGTGTGTCTCATATGGCAGTCTGTTTTTGAGCTCATCCTGCTTATAGAAGGATTGTCTCCTGTTGCTCTCCCGGTGGCTGTGTCTGTCCTGAAACGATGCTGGTGCATGCAGAGACTGGAAAGCACTGAACACTTTGTTCTTTCCCCTACAACTGCCATTAGGCTGTCTCTCCAGCTCCCAATTTCCCTGTAGTCAGAGGGGCTGATATACCAAAGCTCCTTGGCTGGAAAAGAGGGGCATATTCCCTACAAATGCTGCAGCTGACAGCCAGGGACTGTGGATGTCCCTTCACAGTGCTGGTCTCACTCTGGCCCTGCTGATGCCTCCCCTCTTTTCCCCCTCATTTATCAGAGCCCTGACTCTCTTCTCTTGGTGATGGCTGCAGGTAGAGCCGGACTGACAAATTTCCATCCTGCAGCTTTTGGTTGCTCCATCCTCCTTGCCCTTGCCTTGCCAACACGTATGGTTTTTGATACAATAGCTCAAGATTTTTTCACTTCATGCTCAGCATGCAGCTTTCTCATGTAAGGTCAAACGGAATAGCAGAAAAGGCCTGATTTAAAAGGGATGGAAGGCAATGGAGGTCTGGTATAGTCCAGGGAGGTCCCTGCACCACACTGCAGTTACAGAGCACTCCCCTGTCTGGGACTGCTCTATAGCAGATATCTCTGCATACTCAAATATACACGAGTGACAATATTTTCTAGCCCTGCCATGCCAAGGCAATTTTGTGCTTCTCTCCTCTGCATATTCCACTTCAAATTTCACTAGATTTCAAGTTTATGACTTGATTAAAATGATTCTGAGAACAGATCTTCCTAAACCTCAAGACATTGCAGGATTTTGATGTCTTCTTAGAAGTCTGTCTGAATATTCTTCTCCAGGACTATGAAGAAGACAGATGTGTCACCTCAGTGAAGAGAATTTAGGTTAAAATGTAGATGACTGCTTATATTTAACATGTATGCTACCTGACCTAACTTTAAAAAAAAATTATTATGTGTTTCTGCCATCTTTTGAGTATTAGGTACATCCAAGGAGGCAAAAAGCCTTGAGAATTCATGCACTAAAAGTGACAAAGATTTCTCTATTATTTTTCTAGTTTATACCACTTGACAGCAGCTTGGAATATTTAAATTTGAAAAATTAAAATAATACTTAGATGCTTATCACTAACAAGCACCATATAAATCTTTGAAGGTATTTTTTACATGGTTTCACATTACTTAGATAACTTCTCATTGGTTGAGATTTTTGCAGGATCTTTAGTATGAAGATCTGCTTTAAATGAAGAGAAAATAGTGAAAGATTAGTCTATAGCTCAGGTATTCCATCATTTTCTGAAAGTATGCACTGAGAAATCATTTAATGTGGGCAGAAATGTTTTAGTCAGAATATGCTGCTAATATATATTTTGTCAAATCCTAAATCTTGTGCAGGCTGAGATGATGGTCTAAAAACTATTTTAAATTGTTTTCAGATGAGAATTTATCTGAGAAAATTCACATGATAAGATTCAAGAGAAGCTTTGCTGTTTGCTTGTCTTTCACAGTTGTTTTAGGATAAGATATATTGATTGCTGTGGGTTTTTTTTTTTTTTTAATTTCTACTGGTAACCTGAGAACTTTGGTATCAACATTCAGTATTTGCAGCGCTTTTTCCAAACAGGGATAACAGTTTCAGGTCTGTTTTCTTTTAAAAAGGTTGTACAAGTATAATAACCTGGAGAGCTGAACAGCTACTCATGTCCACTCAGGTTCCAGTTTTCCTGATATACATAATCTTTCTTCTTTCCTATCCAGGTTTCATCTCCTTTATTTTTGTCTGGGACTGAAATTCAGCTTCCCATTCATTTTGACACTCTGAGAGGACCTCAGGGTCAGCCTTAGCAGCACAGCAGAACAACCTGTTGGCTCTGTGCTATAACAAAGTTACATCAAAAACTGGAAAAGGAAAAGCTATTCACTCTCTCTTCAGTTGCAACTTCAGCCGCCAAAGATGCAGCAAATGAACTTAGCAAGCAGCTGAGTAAGAACAAAAGGAAGGGCTTTTTCAAAGAACTGTTTCCTTAATCCCTTTTTGATAGATGTGGATGAGGAAAATTCAGGCAGGTTAAAAGGCAGAGACCAACAGACACAAAACATAATTTTCCAGGTGCTATTAAACACAAAGAGATACTTGTGATTCCCTCAGTCACAGAGCATGAAAGCTGTGAGGACACCTCAGTGTCATTATATATCTCATATTTTTGACCTCTGGTATTGGACATTATGGGACATAGGACACTGAAACAGGTATTCCTAGACTCGTGCGCTACAGAACAGTCTTGTGCTAGCTCTTACAGGAAAGGCCATTGCTGCCATCTCCAGAGGAAAAAGAAAAAACAAGTAAGGCTTGGATGGGTTTAGGAATTGACGCAATGTTAAGTATTCCAAGTATTTTGGCATTTGAGGTTTTTTCTTTCCTATTACAAAAGATAGGAGGAAATGAAACAGTGCTTAGTATTGCTTACTTCTTCAAACATCCATAGCCCTGAAACTGTACCAGAATCAGATAATTAGGTTAATAGCAATTACAGAATTTACTCTTTTCGAGACTGGCGCTGGTATGAGATGAGAAAAGAACCAAAGCACCCCACCATACTACCCATGAATTGACATTAATCTGGAAAAACATGAATGTTGCTGTGACCATTCCTAATTGCATAATTTCCCCTAAATTTGCAAATGGAGTTTAGGGAGGACTGTTGTGTCCAGCTGCTCTGCAGCTGTTAGTGTTCCAGAATTAACTCCCATGACAGAAGTTTATGTCCCCAAAATTTAGTAATGCCATTCATATATGACAATTGGCCTGGATGTGTGCCTGACCATGTGAAGATTTGAGTAATTTCATTACAATTAAATATATAACTGAAATGGCAATAAAATTAACAAAGATACTGGAATACTTGGCAACACTTTTAGGTTTCTGATGAAGGTGTCTGCGTTTTTCTGTGTTTAGATGCTTTTGACATTTCAGCAAGGCAACTGTAGAGCAAATAAGAAGTAATTCAGTTTCTGCTATGCTGTTTGCAGTTACATCTGGTCCTGGGGCTTATCACAGTTCTGTGAAACTATGAAGAGAATAATTCAACATAATATTGTACACGAACTTGTCATATAGGTGGCTTTGATTTGTTATAAGCCATTAGGATTTTATCTGATTAGCACTGCTTTGGCTATTTGAGAAATAGTTAAATGATCAATTTGGCCGGTAAAAGCAAGGTCTTTGTGCAACCAGAACCAAAAATGACAGCAACATTTCTAACTAAGAAGTTTTAGAAGTGAGAGGGAACAAGAAGGTTACTTCGTTGGCATCTTTAGCCCAGGTTATTCTCCCAGAGCAGGAAAGGAACAACCATTACTGATATGTGTGATTCCAAGTGACAACAAAATATATTTTAAAAAGCTTTAAACTTGAAAATACAGAGCTCAGAATCCATTAAAACTATCAGAGCAAGACAACCAATCCCAAATGAACCATTCTTCATTTAATATAAAGGTATAAATAATTTTATAGGAAAGATAATATCTGTTTATTATTACGCTGTGGTAGTGACATCACTCAGATTTTCTGTGTTTGTGACAAGCAAATTGTGTTTTGCTTCTCATTTTTGGTCTGTAATGTAGCCAATGGCTGTTTCTTTCCAGATGCATGGCATTCACAGTTGTTCTTTTTCTTATTCATCCATGTGTAAAAAAAACTGGTCTATGCATGTTTTCTCCCCAAATGGTTACTGACAATATTCTTACTTTAGTGATCAAACATTGTCCTATTTTTGTTCTCTTGCAACTTCTGCTTCCTACAATAACTCAGTTTTGATGGTGATGGGATGGAGCTTAATTAAAAGCTTCTAATATTCGTTGTGAATATGCAGGGCTGAGCAGGCAGTCTTCCACAACTTTTAGCTTTTTATGCGTGAAACTCCTATTAACAATGAAGCATCTGTTCTCTTAAAGGGAACCATTTTTCACGCACGGCATTGGGAACTCTTGTGATCAATTTATAATGCAGGTGTAAAGGTTCTGCTTGGTTCAGGAGCCTTAATGACACTTTGTAGACCTGCTGTTTTTCTTCATGTAAATTATTTTATCTACACAAATCTGTTGGTTTACATGTGAAGTAATCAGTCTCTAAACCAAAGCAAGGCCCTTCTTTTGGCACAAAATGCTAGTCATATATTCCACTTATTCCCTGCCACAGTTACAAATGGTAAACGGCAGCCTTTTAAGAAATCCCCCTGTGGTGCAGCTAGCAGGAGATTGCTCAATTGCATAATAATCAAATCTGACCAGATGGTGATGAGGCTGGGTACTAAATGTTTTTTAAACTCTCCTGCTAGGTTTTCTCATTTAGAAGAGGAGAAATCCCACTTTAAGGCGTACATGATTTGAAAGACACCTTGCTATGAGGCAGACAGCATTGCCTACTCTGCCACAGAGTGCAGCACTTAACATTATCAGGCGATGTAGAGAAGGGTCATGACTTATTTAGGAAGTCGGTGTGTTGTTCAAGGAGAGTACCAGCCTGATGGCTCTGGAGAAGGAAAGTTAAGGAACACATGAAGATTAGATAAGGTAAGTAGACAGTAAGTACTCTATTTGTGAGAGCTTCATCTTTGTCCACCTGTAAAATGTCACAGCTTGAGAGTACAATAACACAGCTGGAGGAGGGAGACTTGAGGGGGAATTCAGCCCCCAAATGGAAGGTGTGCACCGAGGTGTTCCGTGGAGGGGTCTGCAGGTGAGCCAGGGGTCTCTGCTCCCAGGACAGTCACTGGAGCTGAAATCAGTGCAGTCAGTGAAGGTGAGAGAGAGATCTGAACCTCATGAGCTGTGTGGGCAGGGACCTGCACTGACTGCACTGACCAGGGCACAAGCAGCAGAAGATGGGAGCCTAAGTACCTGTGGCACATTGCAAATAGCTTCTGCCATTACATGTGAGCTGTTAATTACTTGACTGTCTCTTATCCCTCTTTCTTTAATCGTCTGTACAGGGGAAATTCTGACAATTCTGGGAACTGTGCAGCTCTTATACAAAATCTTCTTGCTAGCCAGGCCTGTCTCTGAACTGAGAGTCAAAAATTTGTCATCTGAGATCCTTGAGATGTCAGGTTTTGTCTACCATACTTGTATTGTTTTGGGTCAAGTTCCATGGGATTTTAATTTTTTTTAGTATCAGAAGTTAATTAGACAGTTGAAATGCTACTGTTTACAGGAAGCTTCAGTATATTTCTTTCTACTGAGTACAAGATAAATTCAGTAACAGAATCCTTATGAACTTCTTTCAATCTATCTATAGAATTGAAGTCTTTTAAAATAAATAAAAATCTACGTGCCTTAACTTAGCACTTTCCAAGATCACAAAGGTTATCTCTGAAGCATTTTTAAATTGTTTGCTCACTTTAGGTAGTTTCATTGGGGCAATCCAAACTGTAACAATGAAACAAAAGTAACAAAGAACAGTAAGTGACTATCTTGTGTGAAAAAGTATTTTGGCAGGGAGCTGGGTAAAATGGGATTCCTCATGATAAAATAATTGGCAAATCTGTATGTCTGACACCTACTTCAATCTATGAAAAAGAATAAGAGGAAGTGTGGGTTTTGGATGCTATTGTAGTTCATGCATCTTACATGTAATGAAGCACACTTCATTACAAGGATCTCATAGCACAGATTGTTTTAATTTCCTGGTTTGTTTGCTCTCTTCAGTGTCTAATACTTACGGTCTGAGTTATTGAGAACTGGAGTGTGATGTTTGGCATAAAAGAGGGTTGAATCTTCTTTAAGCTGATGGACATAGGGGTGCTCTCATCTCTGAAAACCAAATCTTTCCAGCAAGATAAATTACTGTGATTGCCCAGAACAAAAAAAATTGATCAGATTTTACCTTGTTAATACCTTGCCCTGTTAATTTTTGTTCAATAACTATGGCACTTCCACATCAGGCCTTGTTATTTTGGATTGCTTTGTAACCTGACACTGGGTAGGAGGCCATCTTTTAAGTTTCTATTTCATATGGGCAGCAACTAATATTCCAAAGGAGATCTTGTTTCTTCATGTAGCAACTCAGTTATGACACTAGATTTTTCATCTTTTTTAAAAAAAGCCTATGCCCTGTGTTTGTAAGGAATACTACTCTTAGTGATTGAAATACATTTAGTGCAAAAGGTCTTCCTGTCTACTGACGGCAGGCTGAAGCCTGAAGTCCCATGAACATCCTTTGTCCTAGTTCTGTGTCTCCTGGTGGTACTGTGGCTGTGGTGTGATGCCTCCAGGCACCCTGTCTTCTGTCATTCCATCTCTTCCATGGGATGTCCCTTCTTTCCTTTCCTAGATTTTATTCTTTATTATTGATTTATCCATACATCACATATTTTCCTGCCTCCATGCATTCCTTGAATGTGTTTGAGCTAAACACTTTATCTTAAGCCAAGGAAAAAATCCCCTCTAATTCTCTGAGCTCCTTTTAAAAAATATTCTACTATTCCCCAGATCAAACTGGTGGTTGATGATAAATAGAGGAATAATCTGATTTTGAACATTCTTGTTGCTTAAGTTGCTTTCATGTCAAAGCTCTAGTACCTGTTGCTCAAGGTCTATTCAGCACAATATCTAGTAAGAGACGCTGATAGCAGAAGCTACTTATTGTTTTAATATTAGCTTTTGAAAAAGAAAAGCGAATTGCTTTCTGCAGTGGTGAGATCTGAGGAAAAAACAAAGCAAGTGTCCAAAAAAAGTGAAAGCGCCTTGAAAGTGCAAAGCTTCATCCAAGATTCTGCATACTCCTATACAGTAACTCTGTTCTTCCTACAGTAACCCCTACCTCATCACCTTCATTTATAAATGCATTACTTGCATAATGGTGGAAGAAATTCTTTAGTCATGTAATAAACTTCCCTTTCCATAATGCTGACAAAGCCACTGGCCCTTTTGTGCTCCTCTGGAGAGCATTGGCAGAGGAGAGCACAGCTGAGTTATTGTCTTGGCAGGTGAATCATTAATTTCCAAATCAGCAAGTTTTGTCTGACAGCTGCCACCCTTCCCCAGAGGAAGAGAAGGCGACATGGCTGGCAGCATGTGCTGCCAAAGCTCCTAGCATCCCTCTGGAGCTGGGCTGTCCAGGGGTGTATGACCCCAGAGCTGTGCCTTGATCTGCATGTGGATGGAACCTCCTTCTGCTGGTGGGGCAGTCAGCTGAACATGCAGCCAGCACCCAGGGGCAGGGTGCTGCAGAATGCTGCAGGGTGCTGCAGGGTGTTTCAGGGTGCTGCAGGGTGTTTCAGGGTGCTGAAGGGTGCTGCAGGGTGCTGCAGGGTGCTGAAGGATGCTGCAGGGTGCTGCAGGGTGTTTCACGGTGCTGAAGGATGCTGCAGGATGCTGCAGGATGTTGCAGCCTCCTCAGCTGACCAGGGCAGTCTGTGGTGCCATGAGCAGGTCAGAAGGCTGGGTAGGGCTTAGGTGCAACTTTTTCTGTGCCATTTGCCTCAGCTATTGCCATCTGAAACCAGGAGTGCTGTTTTTCTTTTTTTTTTTCTTCCAGAGAATTAACTGACTCCTACAAGTGGAAGGGGAGCAGTGTTGTGCTGGTGTCCTTCTTCCAGGGGTATGTGTGGGTCTTACCTTTTGCAGTCTGTGGTATCCTGACCCCATGCAGTGAGACTTATGCTGTGCTCTTCTACACACAAACTCTATTTTCCTGTCTCCCTGTCTTGTTGTGACTCTGGAAGTTCTGATGTAATTTTTGTGAAAATAGAGATTTTTTTTCTTGTGGCATGAATTTAGTTTATTATTTGCTGTAGCTGTAGCAGTCAGGCTCTGGCCTTTGTTAAGAACAAAACCTTCAGTATTTTGACAGTTTATTCATCACAGATGTTTCACTTAAAAATAATTTCTTCTTCTTCAGAGTTGTCATTCCTGTGTTTTACTTGCATTCAGAGCTGCTCCTACCACAATCGCAATTCCCTAATGTCAAAACTGTACTCTGGCAGTAATTTTTTAAAGTGCTGGGTACTGGAAGAAAGGCCTATGACCATTTGGTTTCTTTTATTGTGTGTGAAGGTTTTTTTGTTTGTTTTCTTTTCTTAATCATTTAAAGCCTGATCTCGTTTTCTTTGCCATTATCTCATTTATTCATTTTTATATTGCATGTGTTTTGAAAATTGCACCAGCTGGTACATCTTCTGAAATGACATGTACTGATTAAAGGACTTGCTGACCTACCAGCCACTGAATAATTATATCCTCAGGTGGGGAAATTGCATCAGACTAAAATGCTCATCAAAGTGATATTCAGACAACTTGCTGAACACTTTTATGTCTGTTTCTGCACATATTTCGTGTGAAAGATGGGTAACTAAGGCTTTAAGTTAAAGCAAACCAGCTCTTCTGTAGTCCAGGGTAGAGCAAAGTTACCAAATGAGAAATGTCTTTTCTGCCAGGGAGAAGTGACAAATAAAATGAAGCTGGGCACAGTCCTGAAACTGTTCCTGATGGAAAGAAATGGTTGTACATCATCCATCTCTGCAATACAGAAAGAGCAGTTTGAAAAATGAACTGTTTGGAGGATTTGTGTAAGTATGTTTAATTAAACTGTTTGAAGCAAGAAAAACTACTTAAGGGCTTATTGTCAACCAAGAAACAGAAAGACATATTAATGGCACGTAGGTTAAGTGAGGATACTGTGGTAGTCTTCAATGTTTCATGTAGTTTTGCTAAAAACTAAAATGAGCAAAGCTGAAGAGATTAACCAGAGCATTTAGTAGCAGGTGATGCTCAATAGGAGCTCCAAGTTCAGCAGAGAGGAGCACGGTGAACCAGGCAGGGCAGGACAGCTTAGGTTTGCTGCTCAGGAGTGCAGGAGCCATTTTTGCATGAAAGGAAAGCAGTCCACTGGCCTTAGCAATTGCATCCCCGGGTCAGGACTGTAAAATTGTTGTAATTATGGTATGACACAATGTGTTTTTCTATGTGCAGTGGATGAATTCCCTGGTTATCTACCATTTTGGCGTTTTTCTTTTCTCTTTTTAAAGTAATGTACTTTGTTAAGCCAGATGATTCATGTTAGATTAGCTTCTTGAGCATCAGTACATCTAGTTGAGTTTTTCCAGCATTATGGATGAGGTTTTTAATCAATGTCTCATTAACGACTCTTTCAAATTTGAACCTGTTCCTTCCATTATGTTCCTGGCAGAAACATTGCAGTTACATTAATCCAGTTTTTATACTTTAAATTTTGGGATGAAACCAGCTCTAGGTACATAAATTATTATTTTGCACAATTTCATGCCAAGGATTTTTTTGCAGTACCACAAGAAATTGACTTCTAAACCAGTGTAAAAAAACAAAAGAAAATCCTGTTCCACTATCCAAATCCTCAGATAATTGCCAGGACTCTGTCAAAGTTCACAACCTGGTGCAATGCCACAGGCATGGGGTGAGGATTTGGGTGCTGGGGGGGTTTAGCCTGGAGAAAATGAGGCTCAGGAGGACTTTATTGGTCTCTACAACTACTCGAGAGGATGTTGTAGCCAGGTGGGGGTTGGCCTCTTCTCCCAGGTAACAAGTGAGAGGACGAGAGGACATTGCCTCAAGTTGCACCAGGGGAGGTTTAGTTTGGATATAAGCAAAAAAGTATTTGCTGAAAGGGTTATCAAGCATTGGAATGGGCTGCTCAGGGAAGTGCTGAAACCATCATTGCTGGAGGTAGATGTGATGTTTGGGGACATAATTTCATGCTGGACATGACAGTGCTGGGTGAAAAGTCTTAAAGTTCTTAAAGGTCTTTTCCAACCAAAAAATTTATATGATTCTACGGTTTTATGATGCATCTTAAGGTCCTGGGATTCAACCTAGCGTTCCTCAGTTATACAAAGTAAGAGTGGTTGCAGGTGGTCATATGCTTGGAAAGGCACTTATATTCCCAGTCCTACAGATAAACTTCCAGTGCTTTGAAAAACCTTTTGAATAAGATTCATTTAGCTCAGAGTGGGGAGCTGTGGCAGAATTCAACCACAAGGCCAACAGGTACACCAGAGGGATCTCAAATGGTGAGGACCATGGTTCCGCTTTGCAGCTGTTGTGTGTTAAACTTGTCATTGGAAGATGAATAAAACCTGTAATTTTACTATACTATAGGAAAGGCTGAAATGCAAAGTGTCACCACCAGCAGAAGAACACAGGGAAGAAGGAGAAGGGAAAGGCATAGCCAAGGTGGGAGAAACCATGTGGGATTAATAACTCTATATTTCATATCTGTTTCTAGAAGTGAGTTCCCATGGGGCCATGCCTGAAAGAGCTTTCTGGAATACAGAGCTTTTCAAGGGTGAGTCTGCTGCAGGAGCTGGGGGAGGCTGCAATATAAATACAAGGCTGATACCCTGATTTGGGCACTGATGTATCAAACGAAGGTCGCTGTTTAAGTCCACTTCATGGAGACTGAGATTTTAAATACTGATGATGTTTCAGTTTTAAAAGAAAAGTGGGAATGTGGAGTCCTTGTCTGAAGAGAATGAGGCTGGGAATCCTGGCTACGTGTAAGCATTTTTGGATTTCAGTGCCTGATATGACACTAGGCAGTCAATGGAAAGTCACCCAATTTTCTAAGCTTTTGGCAGATTTCTCTAAAACTGAGGAAGGTGCCAGGAAGTATTTGGATTTCAGCTAACTTGCAATGTCTAATGAAAGTATATTTAAACAATAAATCTATCCCAAGGGCTCTTGTTGTGGCTTTAGTTTTTGTAGGGATTTAAGATGCAGCCTGATAATTAGTTTATGGCAGTAATCTTATATATGCTTCTTGGGAAAGTTTCACCAGACAGCACTCAAGCACTCTTCTTTTAGCGAAGTTTATGAAAACAGTAAGAGATCGTCAAACACTGAGCAATTTCAATTAACTAGTAATTGAGAAACTTGAGACCAGAGTATAGGCCCAGCTTCACTCTTACGAGTTTCTTCATGCAGGAAACAATACTTAGTACAGTTTAGATAGGAGCCTGATTTATATAACTTTTATTTAACAGTATAATTTGGAATCAGCTGGGACTTAGTATGTTTTCTGAAGGAAACTTTCTTTGAGCAAAAGTTTAGCTTTGATCAGTGAAAACTCAGAGAGCAGGTAATTATCAGTTGAGTCTGGTTTTATCCATCTTTGGAAACTGGAAAAGTCTTTTTTTTGGTCCTGTGTTAGTTGCATTGCTTTTGAGGTGGGATGGAGATGGGGAATACAGATTTATTTCTTCGGTTATTTTTGAAAGGGTAAAAGCTGAGGAGTTAAGGGCTTGTAGGGAAAAACAACAGGGGATAGACATGCAAGTTTCAGATGTGTGTGCCATGGCACACACAAAAACATTTTAAAAAAGAAAAGGCAGAATATATTCTTTGGCAGAGGGTGTATTTTTGGTATCCAGGATCAAGGAAGAAGAGGTAAATATTGCTTAAATTGAAAAATTTAGATTGGGATTCCCTTAAAAGTACTTGTTTGTGGCAGACAGACGAACATCTTATAATCTATAAAGTCAGCAGCTGACAATGACCACTTGCAAAATTCTTGTTGTATGTTTTGGGGACACATATAGATGTTTCAGAGAAAATGTTTATTTTTTGTGACACTGATTTGGGGAAGGACCTTTAATAAGGCCAAAAGGGCATGAGAAGATCTATGCTGAGGTGTTTATTATCATAGTGTCCTGATAGGATCTGACAGCCTCAGTGTCTATGCCCTGGTCCATCTGTACATCATTACTTTTGTCTGCAGTACCCTATAATAAGAACATATATTGAAATACAATTATGTGTTATAGGTGAAACAAAACCATAATGACCAGCAGTTTAAATAAAGTTTTCCATGCCTGTGCTTGAAAATAAGCATATGAATTTTATCACCCACTATGTCTTTCAGGAACATGCAAATAGTGTTCTCTATTGGTTTAGGTCAACTTGGGTTCAGCCTGAAGCCATTCTGAGGGGAAATTTTGACTCTTCTTATGTTGAAGATGCAGTTAAAATTATTTAGTAATCTTTGTAAAGCTATACTTCATGCATTTAAAAAAAGTAATCTCTTTGCAGCTATAAGAAAAAACAATATGAATTTGAAAACACATTAATCATTGCAGTTTATAATGAATAATGCATTTGTTTGTTTCTGCACGTTATCCGATAATATATGGCAAAACATGTTTTACCTCTGGTGTACACATTGCAGCTTTTATGAAATGTAGTATGTGTGGAGCTTCGTTGGAATTTTTTATTTGCTTTGCCCTTTTTCTTTCAGGTATTCTTTTCATGTCTGGGAGTGTAACCGGTACCTTTCACTTTCCTCTACCTTTCCCACCCTCTAACAGCTCTCTTCTTCAAATATTTCAGGCAAATTTTGCAAATAGGTAGAAGCCTGAAAGGTAATTTATCTCTTAAAGCTTTGTGAAAACGTGTAGCCAGTGGAGGGAGGAAGGAAGTCTGTAAAAGTGGCTCTGTTAAGGGATCTGTTATACTATGAGTAATCAGGTCACAGGATTCCAGGAAATTCTGGGTGGAGAGATCTGATGAGGGGCACAGAGAAGGAATGCACACTGTTTTAGGTACCAAGAGCAAGGAGCACAACTGTATCTACAATCCCTGCTGCTTCCAAGAGATGCTATGAGCTCGTGTCACATCCTGTCATGAAACTGAGATGTGGTCAGAGTATGCCCTAAGGGACCACATTTCCAGAGCAGAACTTGGAACTTACTTTTCTTCCAGCACAGATAGCCTCTGAGATATAGAATTATGCAACATCTAAATCCATAGGACACTGGGCTGCTTCAGTGTCAGTACCTGTGGAAATACATGTGTTCATTCTCTCTCCTTTTATTATTTTAAACCTTGCATTTAAAAAAAGAATAAAACATGATCTGGAATGGAAAACTCATCTTCTAGATGGACGTGGCCCTCTGCAGAGTTCTGCTATGCCACTAATTGAAATGAATGTAAAATTTTCTTATGCCACGTTTTTTTATATTTCACCAGTAGTCCTGCAGTAAATCAAAATATTCCTGTTTAAGAGGAAAAAGTATCACATTTATGCTGCTCTTTTGCTGCTGTAATAAAATAGAATTGGATCAACAGGGTCTGAGGATAGAAAGTGTTAGAGAAACATTCTGTCAGACTCCTCAGGTTTCTTGCTAGTCCTGATGCTCAGCTGTGAAGCACACGGGTGTTTAACAGCTGAGGAGTGGGCTGCTCATGCTGTCAGGTAGGTCTCTGAGTAATTTCCGTCAAGGGAGTTATAAATAAGATGGACTTGAAAGGTCCAAGCTGGTGAAGGTGGACTTTTTGTAAAATATGTAATTAAAATACCAACAAAACCAGATCTGTCTTGTGCTTGCCAAATACTCTATTTTTGTTGTATGACAAGTATTTTTTGTGTTGACAGTATGCCTACAGGAGAAAGCAATATTTCCTATAACTTCAGGGGGAGATAAATTATAGTCTGCTCTTAGTCACATTAAATAGAAACGAATAAACTAATAACCTAATGGGCTTTTCTATTAATACTTGGTTAAATAAATCACCAGCAAAGACATATTTGTCCTTTGAGTATAAAACCCAATTATAAAATTCCAATAGATTAAATGATGCAACTCTATAACAAATAAATCTTTCTCACAAATAAGTATGTATTTTCCTCACGAATATCTGTATTTAAGTATTCAATTATCTATAAGCATTCTGATTCCTCCTCCCCTCTCCCTCCCCACTGCATCAGGAGGAAAACAACTCTGCCAGACTTGGGGACTTTATTCCATAGATAAATGGGTAGCATATTAAATAAGACAAATCGTAGCTCATTTCAGTTTGACAATTGAAATATTTAGATTTGGGTAAACCTAGAAGAAATATGTTTGCTTTCTTCCCTTCTGACTGAAACAGAGGAGGAAAAAAAATCCAATAATTTTGTGTGGAAAAAAAAAGGTTTTTTTTTCTTCAAAAGAAATGATGTTTTTATATTCTTGCCCAACTGAAATTTTCAGTTTACAGTGATACTTTTAGGGTGCTGTGGTGTATTGGCTCATTTTTTTTTTTTTATAAAGAGGGCAATATATTGCTTTCTGGTGACTGTTCCACAGAGGGGAAAAATAACTTATTATTGCTTCAGATAACTGAGTTTTCTTGAAGTGAAGTAGTAGAGGTCAGTGAGTTAGCCACAAAAACACTGGGCTCCAGTTCCTCAAGAAATATTGAGTGAGTGAAGTTTTTTCACTATTGAGCCTGTTTGCAACACAGAGATTTCAATGGGCCTCAGATTATTGATTCATATTTTCAGAATACATATTTTCAGGACTGTGTTTATTCCCCTAGACTAATTTCCATCAGTCCCTATAACAAATAGTTATGAGACCTTGAACTAATTTTCTGACATCTAAAAAGTAATGATATAAATAGTATTTTAATGTTCTGAGTGTCTCTTGAATTATTCTCCTTGAAATTACAAAGTCCATGCTTATCTTTTCTTGTTGTTATTGAAACAATAAGACTAATATTTCATGCAGTTCTTCAGAAATGACGGGGGATTATGTAACCTGGTGGCTTGTTAAATTTTTTTTTTTTTACCTTCTCCAGGGCATTTATCGTTTTAAAAAAAAAATTATATTCCAAGAACTTAGTTACAATTAATTTCTTAAAATTTGCAAGAGTGAGCATACAGTAATTCCACAGCCAGATCTCAAATGTCTAAAAAAATGAGCCTGATAGTCTAAGCAAGACAGCTATCAACCAAACATTTTTATGATAAATTATTCACTTGGCATCTGTAGTAGGCATCTGGGTAGAATGGAGTTATCTAGGACACCATTTTACTCCCTTAACCTGTCTTTCCTTTTCATT
Source organism: Acanthornis magna (assembly GCA_036785705.1). Taxonomy (NCBI): domain Eukaryota; kingdom Metazoa; phylum Chordata; class Aves; order Passeriformes; family Acanthizidae; genus Acanthornis; species Acanthornis magna. Next base: position 16,501,988 of record JAWUZG010000028.1, on the reverse strand, counting down.
CAATACATCTTCCATCTCCTACAATACATGACAGGTTTCCTAGAAACAAAGGACTATTACATAAAGTGGATTAGTCTCGCTGCCCATAGGGAATCCTTTGGAAAAATGGTACAGGAGTATTTATTGTCGCTATTGGCAGCAAATAAGAGAGTGTTGACTTGACTCTAGAACTTCTTAATGGACGGTTTTTATTAGATTTTCCTGGCTGTACCTCTTGGAGTCCTTGTGCAGTAAAAGTCCTTCAGTCTCTGGAGAAATGTATGACAGGGAAAGAGATGTGCTATTAAGGTAGAATGTGCAGAAGAAGGAACTGATGGAGTTTACCAACCTAGTCTTAGTAACGCTGCAAACATTTTTTGTTTCTTAGTAGGGGTGGCCCAGAATATGCACATTTGGATGAATTTTTGCATAAAAAGAAAAACGCCTGTGCATGATGTAAAGGACAGTTTTCCTTTCAATGTGTTACAAGTGCTTTCGCCCAGCAGGAAGTCTCTGATGGTTCTCAGTACAATGGCTAGAAAATGCTACAAACATGAAGTGTTTTGTTCTGTGGAAAAGTTGAGCAATTTTAAACTGAAATAAAAACAATGGAAGCACTGGGAAGCACTGAAATGAATGGTTAGTATTAGTGAAATTATAAGTAACCAAAATGTGGGTCTTATCCACTGTCCATCAACTTTAAATGGAGGCAGCATTATCACTGAAATCTATTGTATGAATGGGAAGAATGTTAAAACAGTTGACATAAATAATTTTTAAATAAGACCTTGTGTGTATCAGAAGTGAATAGATTTTCAAAACAGCTATAGCAGTCCTAGGTATTTAGAGAGAAAAATCCTCCTAGAGAGTTTCTGATATTTTCTCCATCTTTTAGAGAGGCAAAATGCAAATAAAACAAGCATGGAAGAAAGGTTTGGGCTATCACTATTAAGGATGAAAATGAAACTAGTCCTGCAGCTGTGGGCCCATTTACCTTTGAACTCATGTGCAGTTTCATTTATTTATCTGAGCAAAGCTGTACTTTTTTTGCAGAATCAAGGCCTACATCTGCAAAATAAATTTTGTTTTTGTGCAGCCAGGTTCCATATGAACTCATGAGTATTGGTTACCTTAGGAGAAAGTAATGAGAGTCCAAAGAGTTTTCCCCTCGTGAATTCCCAATTTAAAAAATCCTATCTACTCAACTTGCCTAGTTTTAGGTGTCTGTGTAGAGATAAGGAAATAAGGCAGACAAATAAATATAGGTTCTAAACCCAGAAAAGTTTTCTTATGCTCCTGCCATTGCCATTTTTCCCCCTCAAGTCTAAAATATGTTCTGGAAGAAGATGCAATCTGAGCAGAAAAGGTTTTGAAGACTTATATGTATATATATACATATAGACTTCATTCACAGTGGTGCAGTCAAACCTCTGAATGGTCCATTCTCTTAAGCAAAGTACTGACTGACTCCCCCATACAGCTCCAGAGAGCCACTAACCTCACCTTGAAAACTGGTGACTATAACAAAACTGAGAGTGTGAACTAAATAAGTACATATGTGTGCATTTGCATATACCTGCACACATTAGGACATATATAAAGCTAGGAAGTGCTTCTCATTTTCTTAAATTACAGCCATTATTTGGAAGGGTTTGTCAAACTTTTTGAGGATCAGAGAAAAAAAAATATTGCAAACAAAGTCTGCAGTGTGAAGAGACTAATTCTTTTTCTGATATGGCCCCTTGGAGGATACAAAGGATTCTTGTTTACCTGTTTGTATCTAGTCTCACTGTTCTTTCTTTCTTTTTTATTTTATTTTTAATGGAATATGTCTGCCAGGCACTACCTGGGGGATTGTATTTCTGAATTCTTTCTATCCTGTCACTGAATGCTTGTCTTTCAGCAAAGTTTGGCTTTTGAATTTTCTTGTCTGTCTGGTAGCAGTTAAACTGCTCATTAAGAATTTAATCTTGAAGGGTGACTTGCTGTCTCTCTCCATATAATTAGATTTTGAAGATGGTGTTCTAAATGTTCCACTGTACCTCTCAAACAACCTGGTCTTTGACCCAATAAACAGTAATCATCTAGGTCTTTTCATAGAAACAGGTAAAGAAAATCAATTACTGGGAATTTTCAAACATTGGTCAGTTAACTGACAACAATAGTAGTTTGAACATTTTAAGCATTTAGGCTCAAGGCAGCTTTCTACTGCAATTTTCTCCCACAACCAAAATACAGGAACTAGGGAGCCCTTCCTACTCAGCTGGGTGTGAGTGAGACTTCTGGGACCCAAAAACTTTCGGAGTGGTTGTGCAACATTTCTTGGATATTCTGCCTTGGGCAGAAATTTTTCAGAGGATCAACCAGATTGCTGACAGCTGACACTACCAACTCTAGAGGGTATGAGGAAGACACATGGGACTGGGCAGCTGCTTGGTAGGCAGAGGTTTCTCCTACAGACAGGGCAGTCCGTGGGAGCAGCCTGGGTTAATGGTCAAGAGGAATGACAAATTTGATCATGTCTCAGCAAGAATGCAATTCAGAGCTCTTCTTTCCGATATCAATATAAAATGCTCCTTAAAGTTATTAAAACACTGGTAACATTCTCAATGCCTACCTCAAAAGCAGAGTTTCTGTCTATGATGAAATATTCATCAGTTTGATTTTCTGTGAATGCAGAGCTGCCACCTGCAGCTCTGCTATTCTACAGGAATAGTCACCAGTCTGATTTTCTGTGAACATGCAGCTTCTCTGCAGGCGCCTCATGATGGTAACTCAACTGATTCCTCCAGTCTCGGAGTTCTTCCACTCATTTCGGAAATGGAAATACTTTCTGCATGCTTCCTTCTTTCTTTAATGAGTGAAGGAGAGGCAGGCCTTTAAAGGGACTCCTTCCTGGTGATCCCAACCAGGATCAGCCTTTTTGGGACCTGCAGCTTGCTATGAGGCTTTATATTCATTATTCACATAGGTGCCTTATATAGCATGCCAGGGCCACGACCACCATAAGGGATTGACAGCTGTGATGGAGGTGTATAGGATATCCACAGCCATGGAGACCAGCTGGAGTACCCTAAAGACTCCCAAATGGTGTCTCAAGTGTGTGTGTGTGGCTCTGAAATCCTCACACACCTGCCAGGACAGGACATGCTTTCGGGATCTCTGTCACCTGCAGTTTCTTAGCTGACTGTCTAGATATCGAAGCAGTTTCTGGGATCTTTTGGTGTTGGCTGATGCAGTGTGACATGGCACCTTTTATTACATAGCTCTGAATACATGTGACTTGAACAGAATGCAGCAGCACTGTGATTGCTGTCATTTATTTTACCTTTGAGATGGATTATATCTTCCTGCTCCTTACTGAAGGAATTGGCTTTTGTTTTGTTTTTGTAGTTTTTTTTGCTTGCCTACACTGATTTAGAAATTAGATTTTTTAAAATGAAGTTAAACTCATCTTTATGTTATGCTTTTAAAATTATTGGTAATAGCCCACCTGTAATGGCTGAGATTGGCATGACCATTTGTTACACGGCAGCTGGTCATCTTCCTCTGTCTGGTCTGACTGTTTGGTTTACTGTCAAGAAAATGTCCTCCCTTTTTCCTTGGCCATTTCTTTTGCTTGGAATACTCAAATTTTCTGATTAATTTTCTGCCCAGAGGACTGCAATATCATGCAATCAAACACTGTATAGGTTATAACTTTTCACACTCTTGGGTTAATTTCCCTAGTTGTCAGCATCACTTGACTTCCAGAATCTTTCAAGTACTGCATCCACCTTCTCTCCACCAATCTTAAGTGATGTAGGGTGGGTGTTGTTTCTGTCCCTTAATGAGCTTGCTGTATCTACTACAACGAAGAATAACCTTGCCTGGTGAGGGCTTATTCTAAGAGCTGGTGTTAAGAACATATTTGTAATAAAAATAATCAGTGTGGGATGAACAGTCCTCATGTAAATGGTAATGTTTTGGTCCTGGCCTCAGAAGTACTCCAAAGTACTACTGCCTGCAAGTCCCTAAGGAGGAGCAATTTAGCACAACCTACCTGAAGAGTCTCTCAAACATGTTCCTAAAAACACTTTCCAGTGATGAACTGGCCTTTCCCATGGAAAACACTCAACGAGAATTTTCATCAAGGAATTCCCCACCAGCCTAGTATTCAGAGCAATTCAACACTCATGCTCGGATAGAACGAGCATTCCAGGAAGAGAGATGTTCTCATTAAATTTCACTAGCACTGTGTGATATCACCAGATTTCCATATCTGAGCTGACAGAGATGATTTAGAGTGCAAATAAACTATTAACATAATTAGATTAGACATACCATGGTGCAATTAGAATTGTCTCTGTCAGACCATTCTTCATTAACAGAACTTATTCAGAACATACTGTCTGCTTCCTGCTTCTCCTAGACTAATTAGTTACGTGTATGAATGCTTGGATTGCTTAATTATTTTCACTGCTCACCATTAACATCTTGCTGAACTGGGACACAGTGTCACTTAGAGGCTTTGGAACTGACCTGGGTCCAGCAGAGTTGGAGTCCAGACATCCACCAGGCTGAAATGATGGTGAGGGTAGAGAAGGCTTTAGAACACAGAAAACACACATGGAAGGAGTTGATAGATTTACTGTGAAAAGAGGAAGATATCAGCAAAAGTGCTGTTTGGAGACAGATCTTGATGCTTACAAACAGAACTGAGAAAATGCCTCCCAGATAAAAGAGGAAAATTACTGGGATTTGGGAGAAGGAAAAGATGAGGGACAGGAGAGGAGCCCTTTTATGATTTTTTTCTTTCTTTTTAATAACAAAATGTGCTCTTGTAGTAATCTTCTGATGTGATAATTCAAAGATCTCCACAGGCTTTGGCTTTTTAAGCCTTTAAATTAAAGCTGATCATGTAGTAGATTTCTTGCTTTAGTTGGAAAAAAAAGTAGATTTGAAGTCTGTTTGGGGAAACAACCTCAAACAACTGCATCTTTGGAGATGTCAATTGAAATGTTTGTTAACCTTCCCTTTAGAAAAAGGCAATTTGGGAATGAAAAAAACCATTTCAAAACAAAAATAAAAGTTGACATTAAATGAAATGTCAAAACAGAGTGAGTCAACATTACTAAAATATCTCCTTTTCTCAACAGTCTTCAACTGAAGCTATTTTCCAAATGTGGAATGAAGGCAATTTCCAGCTCCTTCCATCCAGACTGACATCATGCAACATTTATTTTATGTCCCAGTATTTGCCAACACTTTTGGCCAGTACTAGTCTTGTTTTTCTGTGAGGGAGGCTTACAAAATCACTTTTCCCAATGCTGTGGTGAAAATGCTGACATAACCTTTCATCTTAATGACTAAGTACTCAGCTACGCATTGTTATCCCCTCTAATATCCCCTCTAGCCTTTCGACCTTTCCAGTAAACAAATCTAATTATTGAATTAGAACATTCTGGCAATGCACTTCTGGTCCCACCTGCACACTTCTTGGATTAAAAAAACCAAACAAGGTGATTAAGTAACCTTGCATCTTCCAATACACACCATTAAAGGCAGAATCATTAATTTATTGAGTTTGTTTAATCATAACTCAGTTGTATCAGGCTTTTTATCATAAATAAAACCTCAACTCTTGATAATCTGGTATGGTAAAAATTCTTAACTTCTTGGTTAACTACCAGACAGACAAGTCAGGAACCTGTTCAGATAATTTCACCAGTCAGAATTTCAGGTTTAAGAATCTTTTCTTGGGCTTAATGTATCATTCAGAGAAACTTGGTCCTCTCAATAATCCTGACAGCTGCATTGATATAAAGGAAATAATAATGAATTTCAGTGAATTTGAAGATTGAAGCAATTTTCCCATGGTATGCTGAGTAACAGGTAATATTCTGTTCTGTTGTATTCTACATTCAATATACCTCTCAATTCTGTCTAATAAAAGGATAGAATTTATGGCTTTTTATAATATAAAAGGATGGAGTCATAGAAGACTAAAATGTGCTGCAAAGAGTCAGACTTAAAATTTCATCAAGCAGTTTTATTCAGTATATGATTGCTCAAGGAGTTTGGGCATGGATATACTATTTTAATATACCATCATAATTACATTAACTGCTAAATCAGAAATGACATTTTGTGATATTGTTCATATCGCTTCTCTGTTCTTCTGTCAATTCCCCAGGTGCAGGAGAAGATGATCTTACTTTTTAAACCTGACATTTCACTCTAATTAGGAATTGTGCTGTTAGTTTCTTCACAGCCCTTCTACAGGCAAGTTGCATGAAGTTTATGGAGCCTTTTTCTTCAAATAATTTAGTGGGTTAGTGGTTTCACTGCAAGATTTTGAGTGTAAACTGTGAAGTAAAGTGTTAAGTTTATTTGTAGTGATTTCCTTTGTATTTTCCGCCCAATCTCTAAATTTCATTGGATTTGAATAAGGAATGTACCACACTTGAATATCTTGTTATTAGAGCTGCACTGTCCAGATGATAAGCAGATATTTTTAATACAACTTTTAAAATGAGATCTCTAAATCAATTTCAAAGTGAGCTTTTTGTGGCTGAGATTTGTTTGCAGTAGTCACCTCAAACAATAAAATATCTCTTTTATAATATATAGCACATTTATTATTTTATATAATTTATGGGTCTATCCTTAGTTCATTAGATGTCTGATTAGAAAGCAAAGGAATGAGAGGCAGACTACACAGAAATATTCCTTATTGAAACTTTTTCTCATAATATTCTTGGTTTAACTATCCATTGTCTAAAATTATGAAATGCACCCCATTTTTCTTAATACTAGCATATCCTTAAAGAATATAATAGGTATAGCTACTTTTCTAATTTTCTTTCTCTTTCAGCTGGAATTACATTATCTCACATGACTTGTAGAACAACATCTTTATACATAAGTAGAAATTTTGTAGGGTCCTTGAGCTGATTATCAGTAGTATATCCTTAAAAATTAGAATGACTGTAAAGGTTTGGGGTAGTTCAGTATTAAATACAACCATTCCAATGTGAAACTGTAGTTTAAACTGAGACAGTGAAAGATTTTGGAATTGGTTCAAGATTTTACCTGAAAAATGTGTTTGTAATGTGCTACTTCTCTCCTAGCTCTGTAGTCAGTCAGAATGATGAAACCTTATGGAAGAAATTGTCTTTTTTGAGGAACATAATACATGTATACCTTTCTGTGGCTATAGTGCAGGTATCCTGAGAAAGATGTTGTCTATTTCTAATTTTTTATGATTTCTGTCCAGAAGGAAATAATTTATCTGGAAAGTGTGGAAAGTGTCTTGCAATAAGTTATATTCTTTTTTTTTTTTCCGGAAAAACCTCTCTCAAAGTACTTCATCTTGTTTGACTATGGTTATTAAGTTCCTCTGTTAGGAAACTAATTGCTTAAAAAGCCCCACAAGAACCTTTCATTCCTCATTTTAAAACTTCCAAAGAAAACTTTTATAACATCAGAATAAGTGTTTTGTGTTTGCATCTTTGTGGTTCTGTTTTGTTTATTTCTGTCACTGTCAGTCTTGCCCAACTACAATTCTGTCATGAAAGTTAATTGCCCAAATGCTTTTCCGAAACTGAGCCTACAATGTCGTGTTCAATAGATTTAGGCTTTACAAAGTCAACTTTAAAAGTTCGTGCTTAGTAGCACTATTTCTAAATACTCTGGTTAATTATTAGTATTGGAAATAGGAGCATGCAAGAATCATATTAAGAAGCCATTCTGGGACAAGCAAAGATGTGTAAACTTCTAGAAGCAGTGGACCCATTATTCTTTGAATGGAGACAGCTATTTGTCTGGTGAAGTTATTGCCTCTTGCTGACTTCCAGCAGAGGGTCTCCACATGGAATGCATGCAGTGTGCAGGGATCTGCATTTGGAAGTGCAGGAAACAGTCCAAAACCCTTTTTCATTCTTACTCTGCTTAGGGACTAAGGTTTTATAGTGGAGGCACTCTCCAATTCTTTTTCTCCCCTTTGGAAATCGCTGACACTTGTTATCTATTCAGTAACAAATTGGTTTTTTTGCTGATTTCTATACCTCAGCCAGTTTCACTGAGTATAGATTTCAAATGTGGGAGGCAGAAACCCTCTTATTTCAAATCTTTTGAAATCTAGAGAACAGCACTGTAGCTACAAATCTTCACTTGTTACAGCATATCCTTCTTCTTGCAGAAACAATCGTCATCAGCACAAACTGAAAAGAGCAAGTTAGGTTCATAGAGCAGTATGTGGGAAGCGTCTCATGCACTTTTTTCATGCTAAAGACCCTGAGGCTCACATTTCACATTCTCCTGCCTTCAGAATTGTTAACACCTGGGACTTTTCAGTGATGGGGAATTGTATCAGTCCAGCTTCAGGCAGCAAAGCTAAGGAGCTCTAGAGTAACACTTCAGATATGCAGAAACAGAGGTAGAGGCACACTAACACACATTTCTGATGAATGTGCAATCTCCAAATGTTTATGACATTAGGCTGGAAAAAGTATCAGAAAGAAAACTTTGCATCAAGGCAATCATTATGACCTTAAAAAACAATGAGAGTATATCAGTATTGAAGAAGCACAGAAAAATATTGAAGAAATGGAGAATATTAATACCAAAGAAATCCCCTTTATGTTTGAAATGGAATTGCGGAATAGTAGATTAGTCTAGCATCAAATTGGATAGTGGTGGGTAAGAGAAGAACACACTTATGAAGGGCAAAAGATGAGTCTTAGCTTGAAGTCAAGAATGCTACACCAATTTGATTGTTTTAGCAAGTCAAACTGATTCTTAGTGCTGCCAAAGGTAAATCTTATCAATAACACTTTAATATATATATACACCCCTAAAAAAGCCTCATTGAGAAAACAATGCTATTTCTTTCTAGACAAATTACCAAGGTCTCTGCAGAATTCAGGAGTACTTTGCAAAATCATCTTTTGCATAAGTAAGCCTGTTTGCAAGGTGTAAAATTAGCTTTCCACTTGAATAAGAGACAGAATTACAATGAAGCAAGAATAAAGATTTTATTTTCAAAATCAGTGACAGTGATTTCTCATGTTTTGTCCCTAATTTGTTTGCTCTCTGGAGCCTCCTGCCACATCTCTGACAGGCACAGAGCACTGATAAACCATACAGGTGTGGTTAAGCAATGGCACTGCGAGCCATGAAAAGACAAGGCACTTCTGACCAGCTTTGTCAGCATTGTAAAGCATCCACAGACTTGTCAGTGCTTCTTGCTCATGTTAGCTATGGTGCAACAAGAGATTGTCTCATTTTCCAATCCCATGTTGAACAATTAGTGCGGCAGGATGGACCACAAACAGAAGTTACAGTCGACAAGAGCAGAGTTGGTAATGCTCTCAAATGAATATAAAACAGAGTTAAATGCTGAGGCTCTGAGACAGCAATTTAATAATTAGCGGCATTGCTGAAGTTCTGTTTAATCAACATTCAGGGGAGTGAAATGTACCTAAGTACCAAGGTATAGTTCAGTGAGCGCACTCATTACCATTGTGCTTTGATATACAGATCAAAGACTTGCATCTAGAGATGCAGGCTGCCATTGAAGTCCTTACTAAACACCTGCTTGATCGTGTGCAACTGATTGTATTACATGTTCCATGTCCTTGAGGAGTGCATTTAAGGACCAAGCTTGCTCAGTGCTTATTGCCATGAAGATACAAATAATTGCTATAGTATTGAAGTCAGCAACATTAGGACTTTGTAGCAGCACCAAAGATGAAGCTATGTTATAAAAAAGAGATTATCTATGGTTTTGCACTTTACCCATCCCCAGAGTAAAATCAAGCCTATGTAGTAATATCAGATATATTCCCTTAAAAGACTTTGAATTGAGTAGTTTCTTCTTTGTATTTACCATATGTTAATCCTGTTTGTGTGCAAAGATGCCCTAGACATCTTTCAAATTAAAGAAAAGTTAATGAGCATAAAATGTGTCAAAAGTTGTGCGCCAGTGCGTTACAGCTTCAGCAGCAGTAACTGGGGTAAGTTTAATTACAGGTCCTTTAGGAAATAAAGATGGTATTTTATTAGAGATTTCAGCTGTTGTCTTACTCAGGACCATGTTTTAGGAAAGAATATGAGTTAAGTAATCTGCTTACTCCCTGGGCTTTTCTTCATTACCACAGTCCACCATGAAAGCCCTCTGGAATATTAAACAGAGAAATTTTTTTTAAACAATTAAACTAACTGATCAAAAATGGTGTTTGGAAAGCTGTTTGATTATTTAAATGGTCTGTTCTAGAATCTGCATGTGTGTCTGTGAGAATGAAGTCACAACTAGTCCTGAATCCATGAATTAATCCTGGTTGCCAAAGGACCAGTCAAGTGAAGGTTTATTGTCAAGGCCAACTGTTAAATCAACTTCTCCTCTCTCTTTCCTGATCCGTACCTCTCCTTTAGCATTTCAAAACTGAGTTTACTCCCCGCTAGTTTGCCCATATTCTCAGGTTATGCCCAGACCACACTTTGTGCCAGAAACTGTTGCCATTTTGCCCAGAAGGTTCCATTTCATGGGTCATGAAGCTCTGCCAGAAAGTTTTCTCATCTATGGATTATATGGCATTTTAGGAATTGGGTTTGATATATTTTGCTAAATCTGCTTAATTGTTTAAATGCTCAAAGAAATTGAGATGGTCATGGATGATTATCATATTTCCTGCCTTTGGGAGAAAGCTCCTGTTTCTGTGATTTCAACTGAAGGAAGGGCTCACCTTGCAAGCGCACGAACTCCTCATTCCTTTTGGAGAACTGCTGCCCAAATAGCATCCCTGATCTCAGTCTCTCAGCAGCTGTAGGGCTGAGCCCCTCAGCTGGCACCAGGCCTGTGCTCCTTGTTCAGCCCAAGGAAGTTTCTTTCTATGCTGCATTGACCCCTTTCACTGGGTTTTACCTTTTCCAGTTGCAAACTCAGCTCAGTATTTCCTGCCTGGCTGGAAAGGAGGCAACCCCAGAGCTGTGTCTCATTCGATGATGCTCCTGACAGGAACCAGGCTGCTGAGTGCCAAGCATTTTGGCTCAGACCCAGTGTCCTGGTAGCATCCACAGGGACTGCAGGCAGGGGGAGGGCTGTGTGTGCCAGACTGACCTGTGTCAGTCTGTGAGTGTGCTCTGCAAACTTTTGAGGCATCCCTGAGGCAATTCTGCAATTCCCATAGGTGATGCCTTCTAGAGTGAAATGCTTTCCTCCTACAGAAGTAACGGAGAGCTCCTTTTCATTCCAGCATTATGGCTCTGGGACTATCCTGTGTGAATATTTACACATGGAGCAAAATATGGATACCCTTTCTCCTGGCCCAGGGCAGGATTTCTAGGCAGCTTAATAATGTGAAGTTGCCAGCATGTAATTTGCATCACCTGTGCAAATCCGGTTACAGAACTGATTTCAGAAGGGGCTGGTAAATGACTTTGAGGTGCTCAGTGGATTGTGACATATGCTTACCCAGTGACAGCAGAAATAGAAAGCTGATGAGCTGTGCTTAGGCTGAATCTGCTGAGCTCACACAATAACAAAAAGGAAATCTCAGCCCCGTCAGGGAAGGATTATGTCAAGGAGCTAAGGCTTCTATTTTATGTTTTATTTTTGCATATAATCCTGTGAAAACCTCCTACCCTAGCAACAAATGTCGCTTATTAGAATCAGGTATGTCTCTATTTCCACCTGTGAATAGCATAAGAATGCCACAACGACACAGTGAGCACTAACATCTACTGCAAGAAAGCAAAGTGGTGTTTGCAGCTTGTCCTTTGAAGTCACGAATACTAATAATTTATTTGTCGCTCCTTGCTAGGCAAGCTCTTCATTATGAATGCATCCATCAGTAGCTGAAAGATGCATAGAGGTGACCTCTTATAGGAGGTCTAATTCCCATTAGGATATCCTGGATTTGGTTCTGGAAGGGTGAGAGTGTGGCTTATGCTCCGTGTGAGGCACGGTGCTGAGCTTTGCCGTAGGTCTGCTCAGAGGAGAGTGGGTTTGATGTCATGCATGGTGAAACTGGGCTGCAAATGCAGGACTTGCACATTGGAGAGCTCTTTACCTCTGTGTCCCAGAAACCTGGTCCTTCTGGTGAGCAGGTGTGACCGATCTGTGCCCTCAGTGTGAGTGGAGAGAAGGCTGTAGGGACAGGTACGTGTGTGTAACAGGGGAAGAAAGTGCCTGGGGAATGCTTTCTGTGATCACAGGCTCTGCCTAAATCTGGTGTAATATAATCAGCACAGGGTAAGTGTATTTTCTGTAGCATTGGAAATTTCAGTTATTTTCTTAATGTTTGAAGAAAAAACAGGTAAAATGCCAAGATAAAGGTGGTCCTACCCTGACAAGGTATTTTTCTTCCTCTTTTTCCTTTGGCCTGACAATCTCGTTCTGTCCTCATCCAGGGCCATGTCTTCCCCTACTGCTCTCACAGTGGCTGTATAACATCAGCTTTCTCACCCTTCCTTCTGCATGTTGGCAAGTGCTTTAAAAGACTTCTTCACGTTTCTCTCCTGAACATTATTCTGTGGGAAAGCAGGCTAGTGACAGCTCATCACACAGTGCTGCTTCAAATTAAAAGCCTTTCCCTTTCTTCCTAATAAATATGCAATGACAATCCAAAAATTAAGGAAATTGATACACAAAGATGGAGCCAAGCTGAAGTATTGGATAAAAATAATTTTACCATTAGAAGGGACAAGTACTGACTTTACAATTTGTAGCTGTATTCAGAAGGGATTGCATGGTTTATACAATGTCAGGATTGGGACTTCTGGAGAACAATTAAATTTCACTCACAGACAGTAGTTTTCTATTTAACATATTTTCTCCATCTCTATTGTGGCTATTTTATCTCCAGTAATTATGACTTCCAGTATTTATAAAACAGATGAATATGTCAAGAGACATATTCATGTCAATCATGCATTTCTTAAAGCAGTATAAATGGATTATTTACTTAAAGTGCAGGCATTTATGCAATTAATGTCCTGTGAATATTCTGTATAAATAAATTGTAGAGTGGCTGCACATTGACCTTTAAAAAGCTGAATTTAGTCTCAATTCCAGCATCTCAGAAGACTGAACTAATTGATATGGAGCTAAACCTGAATAAACATCAGAATAAGTAGACATTGAGATGATTTACTGATATGGTCAAAGCTAGATGAAAATTTCAGTGTGTGGAAAAGAGAGTTAAAATAAAGCAGTTTTAACCTGATGCTTGAAATGATTGGAGTAAATTAAACCAAAGAAGACTAGTCTTAGATACCAGTTTCAGTTTAACTAGGTTCAATTGTGATAGAAAATTATGGTTTTAATAAGCAATCCTAAATGATTCAGTAATTTATTTATATTCCTGATGGACATTTGTCTGCTGACTGACACTTTTACTGACTATCCTAGATAAGACCAAGCTTTGAATGAACTCTATAGACTGAACAACATCATTATTAGTGATTACTTTAGTCAAAGTTAAGATAAATTTCAGGTTCAGAAGTGAAATAAATTTCAGCTTTCCATTTTAAAAAGAGAATTATTTTTTTCTGAATCAGACTGACTGATCTGGCACTAGCTATTCCCAGGATATCTGACAAACCCAACATTCATCAGAAAACGTTAGAGTCAATAGCCTGAAATATTTCTTTGGAAGCATCATGGATTCAGTGAGCCTTCAAAAAATCCAGGTCAGGTTCTGGGGATCCAGCTTGCTATGACTTATCTTGTAAATTAAACAGATCCAGGATCCTTTTATGGCCTTAAGACAAACTCAGATTATTTATTACCTCATCCTGAAGAGAGTGTAATTGTTCCCTTAACGAAGCCTTTCAGGAACTGTACTTGCCTTGTACTGGCTGTTGCATTTTCCTGAGGAAAATGTTTAGGGAAGTGCCAGTTAGAGGCAAAAGCACACCATGGATGTCTCCAACAGTTTATCAGCACAAACATTTAGGTTCCTCCAGCGTTGGCTGTCACTGCTTCATTTTCTCTTACGGACACAGTCTGTGCCTACAGGAGGCATCATGGTGCTGCTCCAGCGCACAGGTGATTTCTGAGCAAAGCAGCTTCGGGTCAGGCTCCGGTGAAGGGTTCAGAAGGCCAGAGGCTCGAGGTGTGCTGCCATGCAGCCTGGGTGTGCCCAGGTCACCAGCTGACCATGTGTGCAGAATAGATGTTTACTGCTCAGTCACTTGGCCTGGGCTGCCTTTAGGGACAGCAGGAGCCACCCAACCCCAAACTACCTGTGCCTTACAGGACTTCTCACCACTGGCCCCAGAGAGAGAGTGGCTGACCTTCCAGCACTTGGAGTGGGGTGCTAGGATTGCCACTCCAGGTCCTGTGATTTCTGAGTGTGACTCTGCAGCTGAGGTCCAGGAGGTCTTTCAGTTCACAGGAAGTTTGGGAAGGTTTCCATTCCAGTGACCGTCAGAATTAAACTGGCTTTTGGGAAAAGAGAAGTTTTGTGATGCTGAGAGGAAAAGGTTAAAAGTAGAAGAATAGTGAAGAAGGTGGTAGAATTGCTCAAGTGACCTTGCAGCTGGGAATACCAAGGCTCGGAGAATATCAGTGATGGAAACCTACTTGGAAGTGGAAATGCCTACAGCTGTTTATCCTCTGTCTGTTTTGAGAAGCAGAATCTCTGTGTAGAGATAACGCAGGTGCTTACAGAGACTTGGAGGCCCTCTCATGGACATGACTGAGCTCCTTGTCTTGGGAGAGAGCCCAAAGCTCAGAGATCATAAAAGGCACAGAGGAGATCACAGCATGCTCCATGTGTGTGGGCCCTTGGTAAATGGGTGCAAAGAGCAGCCCCACTGCCTGCCAGGGCTGGACTGAGCCCCGTGGTGCTGGCATTCCCATTGGAGCTCCCCTGCTGCCCAGGTGCTGCTTCGGGATCCTCCAGTTAGCGAGGCAATGAAACAAATGTGCTCTTTTGATTCCAGCTGTGGTTTTGGAGTTGTTCTGGCCACCCGCCTGTGTCTATTCACACACAGATGAACTAGAACTCCAGCTTTTTGGACAGAGATATATCACATCTTTGTAGAGATAATGATTAATTGTAGCATAGGATTGGAGGCTCAGTCCTGTTTACTTTTCATCAGTCTTTGAAACAGCTAATACTTCAGAAATAAAAATGATAAAATGATTTTAATGAAGCTCTGCTCCTTGATGCTTGCATCTATTGTCCTGTTGTTCTAATGTTTGCATTTCAGTGTAGTTTCATACCCCATGCTGACCTTCTGTAAAGGATTTTGGACTGTTTTTTGAAAGAGTACAGCATCAAATAAAATTAATTTAGCAGTGATTAACATTATAGATGAACTTAGGAATTTTGTACCAGTTTATTCAAAGAATTCAAGGAGCTGGACTGGGTGTCCAGAAACCAGGAATGTCACTATATACCCTATTCTGTATCATATCTGCAGAGCTCAGAAGTCAATCTGAGCCTCCAACAGGACAGCCTTATTATCAAGAGATTGAAAACATTCTCAATGACATTACATATTTAGTGTTATTAAGAGTACCATTTGCAGTTATACGACTAGTGCTACGAAACAAACTGTAAACCTGTTTAAATCTCATGCCTGACAGCTAAATTTGCTCAGAAATAAATGATAACATGTGAAGGACAAGTTATTTTACATTTGTCTCTCAGGGAAATCATGCACATTCAGTTCAAACTTCTAGTACATTCGGAGACAGGACACCAAAGGTGAATTTTGCCCTGTACATATTCACATTTGCCTTCATGCCTTCATGCTGGGTATCATGTGCACTCCTCTCCCCTCAGCTCAGAAAGGATGCTTTAGAACTGGTGCAGGCTCAGAGAAGGGTGACGAGCACAATGAAATATGTGGTCTCTAAGGAATAATTGAGCTGACTGGGGCTTCTCAATATGGAAGAGATGACTTAGGATGCAAAAGATAACAGCAAAATTATGAATGGCATAAAGTGGGAAGGGAAAAATTAAATTTTCCGATGAAAATGTGGGAAAAAACCCCAAGTACTAGGAGCTGGGTTCTCCAGCCAACAGACAGCAGCCTTGTGTGAATACTTGCAAAAGACCTTGTGAACACAAAAGCCTTGAATGGATGTAAAGAATGATTGGACAAGTGCTTAAAAAAGAGATCCATTGCAGTTTGCCAATGAGCCATACTATGGCAAGTTTAGAAAATACCCTGAATGAAAATATTCTGACTCTATGAGAACATTAGGAAAGCATGTTAAATATTTTTCTTGTTTTTACACCTTCCTAGTTATCTCCTTCAGCTAGGTGGACTCTGGCTGTGAACCAGAAAATTCTTCTGTTCGTATTCTGGGTTCAATTACAAAGGATAATTGATATAAAATCACTTACAGGAAGGAACCAGAGGTCTGAGACTCTGCAATGGAAAACCCGTGGTGGAGCCGGTGAGGGAAGCCCGTCTGGCTGTGAGAGTGGGGTGAGCTGGGAGCCAAGCGAGGCACCTGCAGGCTCCTGGAGCCTCCTGTTGGGAAGGGGCCTTGGGCCCAGCAGTTAAAAATCTCTGGTGGGTGGGAGTGTGATGGCCAGAGTGCCTCCCAAATGGTCAGACAGGGAGGTTTCCTTGACTTCCTAACCAGCCCCTGGCTACATTTACTGTGAATATTATACAGGAAAATATTTTGTCCTGTTACAGAGAACTAGAGATACCAAATCCAGTGTTATGCCACCACCTCAAAGTGAACTCTGACACTGATTATTTTACATAGCTCCATAAACCGTTGGAGACAATAGTCTTAGACTCATTGCATTAAATGAGAAAACATGGTCTTCAAAATACAGCAGCGTGCCCCTTGTTGTTAAAAGAAGCATAAGTCAAATAAGACTGAATGTTTTACTTTGGAAAAATATCAGGTCTTGTATCTGTGGATGACAAACACTGTTTAATAAAGAAACATAATGGACCATGCAGACAAAGAAGAGAAAGGCGAAGTCTATTACTGGCAGATGATTCACTTCCAAATGTCTTTAGATAATAAACTTATTAAAAATTTTTAAACATTCCAGTGTATATCTTTGAATCCTTAGAAATCATCTGGACAGACAGCTTAAGTGTCACTAATACCATTAGGGTTTTAACAATTATTAATTCAGCCATTTTAACTTCCCAGAAGCAAGATGCAGCTTTAGTTACCAATTTTATTCATAAAATGTTTCGAGAGGTTGCTGGTGCTAGCATATTTGAGTTTTAGGTGTGCCTCAGCATTTCTGCAGGTTAATAATGTCCTGAAGGCTACAGGATTTCCTTTTGGTTTCCAAAATTACATATGCATTATTGCAAATGAGTTCTGCCACAAAGGAATTCATAATGAAAACATCAGAGGGAATTAAAGTGCTTCTTATAATACTTGAGCTTGCTCCATTAATCGGAGGGCAAAATGAATTGAGTCATTATGTTCCCAGACGGTATTAGGGACCAAATGGGAAGCCCTGTCCCAGCTTGATATTTTTTTTTTTCACTGTAAGTATTTTTTGCTGGGGGAGTGGGTCAAGTCCAGGGGCAGCAAATCCATAGTGGGTAATTCAAGTCCCTGAGTTATGTTTTAATTCAAGTTTTAATCTTTATGCACAGAGACAGCAGGTCACTGTTAACTAGCAAGAGAGGCAGAAAGATTAAGAATGTACACAGTGCATTACCTTGAGAGGAGAGAGAAGGAGCCTGTCTTTTACAGCATAAGTGCAGAATTATTTGGCTTTCAAGAGCTGTCTCCTCATACCTCTGTGCATGACTTGATTGGAAATTTGTTGATATCTGAAAGCTGTCTGGAAACAATCAGGCAGCATGATATTTATAATAACAGTAATTGTGATTGTCAAGCATATGAACAAAGCAGTACCTTTAATTAAGCCAGCTGATCCAGCTGGGAAAAAACAGAAACAAGATTTCAAATCTGAAGTAGGAGCAACAAACTTGGAGCTGGAATTTATTCAAGCAGTTAAAATATGCAGTTCTGCCACTGCACTGTTTATGTTTTATAGGGAGATTTGAGTGCATTTTTGTTTATTTGTAATAAAAGAAGCACCTAGATGTCCTGCATGTATCTTTCTGCAAAAGTAAGTTTTTAATTAGCCTCTTCAAATAACATGTTTGGTTTTAAGCAGACTGCTCTCATGCTTGAAACACCTCTTACATATTCATGATGGCTGGAGTGTATTTACACAGGATATTGTGAGAAGACACAATCCTGCTCTTGCTATCCTCCAGGTGGATAAATTCACTGTATCCCGGCCACAACATGGAAAATGTGTGTAACTATTTTAGATGACAGTGGATACGTGTATATACCACTCTGGAAAACTGGTTTTGTTTGTCTATGGTGGGTTCTGCACCAGTGTTGATATACAACATTATATATGTCTGGTTTGGAGCTCAATGAGCTTGCATATGACAACAAGAAACCATAAATATGTATCTAAATGATTTCCTTGTGTGCTGAGAAGTGCTGGAATTGGGCTAGTGGAAGTCTACGTGATCTGCATGGAGAAGCTGATTTCATGCTTGTGTTCAACAGCAGGCTCTACCCGTGCTGCTGATCTAGGATTTGCATGGTCTTTCAACACGGAGCAAGTAGAGGATGGGTGAGACTGCAGCTTCTTTTCCTGCCCTAAAACTTCTAGCTTGTTCCTATAGGAAACTCTTTCCTCAAAAATAACATAGACAGAGCTACAGTTAATAACAGCCCAGGCATATCTTTCGTATAATTTTTTTTTTTTTTTTAAATTTTTAAACTGGGAATAGCCCACTGTTTAGTCAGCATGTTCCTTGGAAATGGCTTGGTTTTGGAAGACTACCCTAGAAACAAGGGCAGAAACCTTTGTGGTCTGTAATTTCTGAGGCCAGGGCATCCACAGCCGCAGAGCAATATGCCAGCTGTCTTATCAGGGGTGCCAGAGCTTGCCTGTCCCACAGCAAAGATCCAGTCCCAGCAGAAATCCATGCTCTAGGAGTCTTTTGTCTCCTTGTTTCTGTGTGGGCATCCAACAGACCTGAGGAAATGATCCATTTCATTTTGAAATGAAGGAATGGGTGCTCTCCATGGAAAAAATATTTTCTAAATTTTCTTATCTGTAGTATTTTTAAATTAAAATTAAATATCATGGAAATTAAATTTCATTTTAAATTGTTCATTATATAACATATTCAAAGTGTTATAATTTCCTCAAATCCTGAAATTGTCACTCCAGATCTGTTTATAGACTACAATTGCTGATGTAGTGAATATGAAGTCTTCAAAAAAAGGGTAAGCCAAGTCCTCAGTCATGGCAATAAATTAAAAAACTGGAATTTAAGGAAAGAAATATAATTGCTCTTTTAAATAATATTCAAACTGAAAGACTTTAATGTTTTTAATGTAAACATGAGATTAGGCAATTTACCATTTCATTCTGACTTAATGTTAAGATTCTCTTCAAATCAGAAATTCCAGCTAAAGGATTAAGTTAAAAGAAAACAATAAACTTAATGATAAACAATGACAGCAAAAATAATAACAGTTGATTTTAAAACCCGTTCATTCTTCTGGACACAATAATTTTTTTAATGTATGTATTTAAAAGAAAAAAGCTTTGGTAAAGTGGAAACTAACTTCCAGGGAAGTTTTGTAATTTTAAATATGAAAACAGAAAAAAAGACACTTCCAAAGTTTCCTTCAAAATGAAATACCAGGAACTCAGGTTTAGCCTATTTTTTTCTCAATAGTTTATGTAGATCTTTATTTTATTTTTTTGGTATTATAATGTGTACATTTTTTGAAGCCAATGAGGTAAAAGTGAAAATGCTCAAGTGTAAAAATATAGAAGCATATACACTCTCTCAGTGGGCTTTTAAATTTCTTTTTTTATCCTAAAAGCCAGCATTTGATTTGTACCAACAGAAACAAAGTGATGTTTCTGCTGCAGTATTTTGACATAAAAGTAATTCCAGGAAAAGAAAAAGAAGTATCCTTAAATCAAATTGCGAGAAAGAGATGAAAGGTCAAACTATTCAAGAGAAATTTTTAGGTTCAAGAAAGATTTGTGTGCACAATTTCTTTCCTCCCTCTAATAAAATTGGAGTGTGCTGGGTTTGTGGGGCAAGATTTTGGTAGTGGGGTTACTTCAGGGGTGGCTACAGTGAGAAGCTGCCAGAAGCTTCCCCTGTGCCTGAGAGAGCCAATGCCAGCCCCAGGACAGGCTCACTGTGAGAGTGGTAAGGCACAGGAAGAGTTTGTCCAGGGAAATGGTCGATGCTCCATCCCTGGAAATGTTCAAGCCCAGCTTGGATGGGGCTCTGAGCAACCTGCTCTAGTGGAAAGTGTCCCTGCCCATGGCAGGGGTGTGGGAGCTGGATGATTTTTAAGGTCCCTTTTTACCCAAACCATTCTGTGATTCCATGATAAGATGCTGGGCAGTGAGACAGCTGAGAAATTGCGGCTGTGCCTCCCCATCCTGCATGTCCCGTAAGGTTTGGGGCAAACTGCATCCCCCAAGAGTGGGATGCAGCAGGGTGTGAGCTCTCCTGCATTCGCCACTCCTCTGAGGTGATGCATCTGCATCAAAAGTACAGGAGTACTTTTGTGGATGAAATGGAAGTGAGGCAGCTGAGCTCCTGCAATACACAGTACCTCCTGAGAAAAGAACTCACTGGACATCCTGACAGTCTCGTGTGGTGATGATTCAGGAAAATAGGACTTCTTTATTTGGGACAATAAATTTTTTTGTCTGTCTAGTTTAAACTAAGGAATAACTCAGAACACAAATGTAATCAAGGGATGGAGTGGATGCAGCCCTGGGACAGGGAGGGGCACTAGCACTGCTTTTGAGCCTGTCCAGGATTTTCTTAAAACACTGTGACATTCCTAAACACTTTATTGAGGATGTATTGGAGGTAAAAAAGGAAAGTAGCCTTCTAATAATTAACTGTGATTCTTATTTGCATCTGTTGTTAAAACCACTGAAAAAAGTGCTAATTCCAGGATTTCAGGAATCTAAAGAAATCCTTTTGCTTCTCTCCGAAGAGTAAAGATATGTAATTGCCTTATGAAATACTGAGAAGGTTTTCTGGAGGCCTGATGCCATGGCTTGCCAAAGCACTTTCAGCTGCCTTTGAACTCTGTCAGGGGTGAACTTTACTGGCAGTGTTTGGGAAGTGCAGACAGGCTGGAGAACGTGCCACATGCTCTTTCACAGTTTGTTTTCTGTTGCTGATGGCTCTTGTTCCTTGCCCTATCCCATTCCTATGACTCTAGCAAGTCTGTGCTATTTCCTTTGCTCTTTTTCACGGAAAATGCATCATTAAACATGTTTCTATTTTTCATATGCTTTTCAGTCATACACAAAACCTTCAGATTGGGACTCCATTTTCACTTGTTATCTCTTTATGTCAGTTGTGCAGACTTTGAAGACGCAGTTACAAATCTGGGGCCAAGCACCTGGAGAGCTGTCAAGAACAGGACAGGTCATGTCTGCCAACTTGGGCATTGCCAGCTGCACTGCTGAACATCCAAAAAACCCAACACAAGCCAATAAAGGCCAATATCCTCCAACCACTCACTTCCTCCTTGGAGTCCTCCAGTGCTTGAATAAGAAAGGAAAGCTTCAAAGCTTCTGCTTGAATTCTCAGAGTAAAAATAGGAGTATTGAAGGCCACACTTAGAGTGAACAGTTACCCCACAAAATAGTCATTGAACTCTTGGAAGGTCTGAAAGAGTAGCTGAGATCTGGAAGTGGAGCTGACAAGAGGCAACGACGTTATCCAGCTATAATAAAACAGAAGGACCAGAGGTTTAGTCTTACAGTAGTTCTGTGATAGTGAGGTGAAAATTCTATGAGGTTTTCAATGTTTTCTTCCCCCCATAATTCAAAAAAACAGTTATCCTGAAAAAAACCCTGGAAAAATCAAATGAATCTTGGTTATTTTCCCTCCAGGCTAGTGCCATTTTTGCTAAGCTGTCCAATGGTGCCA
Source organism: Acanthornis magna (assembly GCA_036785705.1). Classification (NCBI taxonomy): domain Eukaryota; kingdom Metazoa; phylum Chordata; class Aves; order Passeriformes; family Acanthizidae; genus Acanthornis; species Acanthornis magna. The sequence continues at coordinate 16,480,055 of JAWUZG010000028.1, read as the reverse complement.
GAGTATGTAACATCTTAGTCATCAGCAATCTGGCAGGTATTTTGTCCCTTATATTGATCCAACAGCTATGTGCCAGGCTGTTTGCACCATCTGTCACACCAGAGTCAGCAGGGGGACAAAAGGTGGACAGCTGGTTCTATCAGTCTGGAATACCATTTTAAGGGGGAAATACCAGAACCTGTGTCAAAAGGCACAGAAAACAGAGAGCTTCAGTGGGGAAGACACTAAAGCAAATGCATTTCAGATGGAGCAGCTCATCTTTTCAACAACACTTGCTATGGTTATTAGAAACACACTTCTAAGAATGTAAAAGGCCATAGGATGCCTAAACTGAACACAATCAGTCTTCATTATGCATACTTTTGGTTTTCCAAGGAAAGCAAAGTTGCCTAAAATGACTGGTTATAAAAAGCCAATCTGTAACGAATATCTCAGCTGCAGAGAACAGGAATAAAAATGCAGCAGAGAAAATTTCTGGATTGATTTTTGCCATGGAATCATAGTTACCAGGGAAGCATTCATCAAAGGCTGGCCAGAATCTGACCTCCATTACTCTGCTCCTCCTTGCAGGTTTGTCTTTGGTACAAAGCTATTTCACAGTCTTATGAATAAGTTGGCAAGGGAGTAATGCATAACCCAAAGCACGATGCTTGAAGAGATTTTTCGTATGCCCAAAAGCAAGTCAACCCAATATTCAGCTCCACAGTGTGTCAGCCAGGCCATCAGGCAGTGTTTCAAGTCAAATCTGCAAATCAGCCAAGGAGACATTAGGAAATGCGCAGAACTACATGTTAAAGGTTCTGGTGAAGAGCACAGTGCAGCAAATGTGATCCAGGATATCCTGCACCATTTTGAAATTTACAGCCAGTCTATACCTTCTGGATTGAAAGTGGTGCCAACATAACATATGCAGCTGAGGATTGTGCTTATATTCCTGTACTTGTTTTGCAAAGTGTTGCAATTTGGTTTTGACAGACTTGAATGATAACTGCAGCACTGAAAATAGAATCATGGCTCATCAGAAGAGAGTCACTTTGCATATTTCACTGAGGCCAGCATAATGCAGAGTGAAGACCAGAAAGAAAATAACTTGTTAAAGATCAACTGAAGTAAAACAGTCTGCTTCTGGAGTTTAAAGATGAAGGCTTTGCTATTATACACAGGAAAACTAAAACCCAGGGATTTCTGCTCTGTGAAAAATATTGAAATTTATGATTTCATTCCATGTTATAAGAAAAACAAAACTGATCAAAATATAGTTTAAAATAGTCATCTGACTAAAAACTGATTTTGGAGATTTTTTTCAGTCTAATAAATTTATGTATAATTACATAATCCATCAACATTAGAAGAATGGTATGACTAGAATATGAAATACTTTTAATGATAATCTGTAAAAATAGCATTAAGGCATCCCATTAAAAATATTTTGTTCTAGAAAAATCAATGCATTCTTGCTACCCCGGACTTCAGAAGAGCAGACTTTGGTCCTTTCCTGTATTTTCTTGGTAGAGTACCATGGGATAGAGACCTGGAGGTGAGAGGGGCTCAAGGAAGCTGGATAATATTCAGGGTTCACTTCCTCCAAACTCATGATTGGTGCGTTCCTATGAGTAAAACAATCAAAAAAAGAGGCAGGAGATCTGCATAAGGGAACAAAGTGCTTCTGGCAGCAGAAGGGCATGTACAGAATGTGGAAGAAAGGACGGGCCACTTGGGAGGAATGTAGGTACATTATCAGAGTATACAAAGATGGAAAGAAGGCTAAGGTCCATTTGGAACTAAATCTGGCAAGGGCTGTCAAGGACATCAAGAAGGGCTTGTTCAAATGCATCAGTTGCAAAAGGAAGACAAGGGAAAATGTGGGACCGCTAATGAATGGGGTGGGTGCCCTGATGGTGGAGGATTCAGAGAAAGTGCAGTTACTGAACACCTTCCTTCCTTCAGCCTTTACCCCTAAGGCCAGCCCTCAGGAACCCCAGACTGTGGAGCCAAGAGAGAAAGTCTGGGGAAAGGAAGAATTTTCCTTGGTTGAGGAGAATAGAATCTGATTAGACACAATTTAGACAAATTTGACACCCACGAATTCATGGGATGCACCCACTAGAGCTGAGTGAGCTGGGACATCTTTTCTGCCTTTCTACTCACCAGAGATGAGTGACCTCTCTTTGTGTTTTAAGGCATCAGCATCTACCTGTTCCGTGATCTTGGGTTGGAAAGGAACAGGTTTCTTAGGCAGCAAAGTTCATTTCATGTTGAAAAAGCTTTCTTCTGGGAAAGTCTTTGAAAAGTAGCCCTTCCATTTCTGCTTTTCCTTTTGCCTTTGGGCGTAGCTGTTTAAGAGTGACGTATCAGAAATGTGGATGCAGTGAAAAGGAAGATATGAATTCTATCTCAAATTTTCTACATTATATTACAATCAAAATATTATTACGAAGTATTACATTTCCTGAGTATACTTTACCTTATTCCGGATTGTATCAACATTCAGATGAATTCAGCATCTGAAGTAATACCTTTTCTCTCCATTTTGAGTCTCAGAATAGATGAACATTTTTTATCATTGTCAATAAGAAAATTACTTGTACCACCCTTGATATTGAAATGAAACTCAGTTATGTTGACCTGATATCTAAATGAACTGTTTTATATAAAGATCACATATATTGCAGTCTTTTGAAATTACCAGAAATTATCTACTATTTTATATGATAGGTGAGTTATTAAAACAAGTGAGGTGAAGAACTGAGAAAACTTTTGGTTAAATCAAGTAGAGGGGTTCATTAAAAATTTATTTAATATAGGAAGAAAATCATAACTAAGAATTTTCAGGAAATGAAGAATGACTTAGGTCAAACTCTTCACAAATTACCATTCTTTCCCAAGAGAAATGAATTTGAAACTGAGCAAGTTCATAGACTGTTGTTTCAGGGGAGGGTTTAAATCAGAATGCTAAAAGTAGAAATTGCTACAGCCCAGAAAGCTAAACATATTAAATTAAAAAGAACTTGAAGTACTATTAAGTATTCCAGGCAATTTCAGCATCTTAGAAAGTGCTGCTTGCTAGAATGTTTGGTGAGTGCCAAAATTGCTGTGCAGAGTGTGGGGTCTGCACGATCAGGTTCTGCTCCAAGATGTTGCCAGTCATGAAGGTGCCACAGCCCAGGGAGCTGTCCAGCCCCTTGCCCTCCAGGGTGGGAATGAGAGTCTATTTCTTCAAGTTTGCACAAGCATCTCCATGCAAAAATCTATGTTCAGCAGGATTAAAAGGGGTTTTCTTTGCTTGAGGAAAGAGGCTTGGGGTTTCATGGCAGAGATCAGCTGCTGGTTAGAGGAGATCTAGAATATCTTTCAGAAATTGCTCGGTGAGAAGCATGTGTCAGAATTTTTCTTCCTGTGTTAATTTACTGTTTTGTAGAACACAGAAATGTGATTTATTTTGTCAAAAGAAAGAAAATGTCAAAGCTTTGAGCTCTTGGCCTTTCAGCAGGTGAGCTCACCAGTGTACAGAGGAGGTCAGTGAGCTGAACTTTGGCAGGGATATTAATATTTTATAACGCTCTGAATCAGCATAATTTATCTCATCAGTTAGGTCATGCCACAGTGCTGTGCCTTTTAAATCCTGAAATATCACCAGCAGTTAAAAGAACAGCTCTCATTGAAAGCAAGAGGGCTCTGAAGGCAATTTCAACTGAAAGCAAGCTCTGATTCCTGGATGCTGTAAAATGAGAACAGAACTAATTTTTAATCCTTTTCTTTTGCTGAACTAAGGAGGAATGCAAGTAAATAAATGGGACATGATATTAATAAAAACTGCCACAAGATAATTACCTCTCTGAAACAAGAAGGAAAATTGATTAGGGCTATCTCTATATGTTCCTGGTATGGAGGCTTTCTATAGGGGGTCCCAGACTATGGCAAGTGTTCTCAGGTTCTCTCATAGCAGAAAATACAAACTGGCAGTAAAGCATTTATCAGGAGCACAGGGCTCCACAAGGAGTAAGTTAGTTTTCCAAAACTGAAATTCTAATGATATCAATTGCAATAAGAGAAGAGCAAGTGTCACTTGCCAGTGACTAATTATTACACTTCAAAGTACTTCTAATGTGTTTCAAGACCAAGTGAATACAACCAAAGCTCTTAAAGATATTCTTACTTAACTTCAGTGTGTGGTATCAGTTCTACTGACTTGTGGTTAGTAGTATTGCTTATTGTGCTTGTTTCCCAATCTCGTTTACTGTCCCTTGAATAGTGCTGATGGGTAAGCCATTTTGAGAGGTATGGGGACAACATCCACTTCATTTTTTTTGAGTTATCATCTATCTGGCTGTGGTGGGAGGCAGGGAAGTCCAGCTTTCTAGCTTCCCACGGCATCCCGCGGTAACATCGGATGACTCTGGGATGTGTTTCAGGGTGCGATCTCTTGTCTCCTTTCCCCAGACATTATGATTCCCTTCTGTCTTCCTAAATTTGGGAAACACCGATTGATGTGCTTGCCCAAGAGCATGAATAGGAGTTCTCTCTAGCAGTTCATGTGAACAGTCTTATCTGCCAAGGCACCTCAGTTCAAACCGGCTTTAATCCTGCTCTCTCCATCTCGCATCAGTGTACCCCCTCAGTGTTGTAAAGCTTGGTGATAATTTGGGGATGTAGAGAAGCAGATCACATATATTTTACCCTGTGCCTTATGCCATGATCTGAGCATGTGTTTTCAGCAGTGATATGATAGTACCCACTGAGTCACCTTGCTTCAATTCTTATGCCAGTCTATAAATCTCTAGTTTTTCCTTCAAGGTTTCCTGTTTTACAGTCATAAATGTGCCTGCACACTGTAGGCACCTGTTGGCATACTGTCAATTACAGTAGCAGTAGAAAAATATTGAGGGTGCTGCTCAGACTTTTTCAGTACTAAATTCATATGCATTGACTCACCTCTTCTATTTCGAATCATAAATTCTGTTACATGAAAGTTCATATTCATGGGCCATTAGCTTTGTTTGTCATTTAGGGCAATTAGTATAGATTCATAGAATCATTTAAGTTGAAAAAGACCTTTAAGATCACCATCCAAGCATAAACCTAACACTGCCAATTCTACCACTAAACCATGTCAGTAAGTATAGAATCACTTAGGTTGGAAAAGACCTGTAATTTCATTAAGTTCAACTGTAAACCTAACCCTTTCTCTCTTCTTCAAACGTCCTGGACAAATAGAGGATTTTTAATTTCTCACCTGGCAGTGCTCCACTTTCTTTTCTATAGTAACAGAATAACTTGAATATGAATGTAAATACTCATATACACATTTTCAGGTACCTGCTGTCGGAATTTCACAACACACAGCATGCAAAACATTGAAGATGCAGATTCAGCAAGTCACCTTCCATTTAAAGAGCTGTCCCAGTGTTTTCCCTGATATTTTGGGCACAACATTTGTCCTGTTCACATTGATATAAGCATCAAGATCTGTTGAGTTAGCTTTTTGGCTTTTAAATCCAATGATTATGGCTGAATTCATAGTAATGTCCCTTTACTACTTTCTTTGTGGGGCTGGAAAGGGGCAGGGAAGCTTATTTATATGCTGTTCAGTTTTTTATGTGCCCAGAATGTCCCAATAATTAAGTGGGCAAGCTGGCACAGGAGTGCGTGTTGTCAAGAAAGCAGGAGTTAACATCAAAACCTAAATTAATGCAGCTTGTTTCAGGCAAACTCAGTAAACACTTATATTGTGTCAGTTCTGAAGTCAGAAATCATTTTTAAAATCTGACAATGGCTAAATTAGACAGTTTTCCATTACTGCCTAGAAAAGTAGAAGCGTAATTGCCACTTGCATCTGGTAAAATGGATTTTGCATTGTGATATTTAACACATAGTGAATGAGCAAGCTAAAATCAATAAAAAGTAGAGTGAAACTTCGTGCTTTCCCTCACTTTTCTTATTGTTGCCTAGGAGCACTAGGCAATTGATGCAAGTATTTATTGAAGAGGTTTGGATTCCACACTGTCCTTGCATAATATTTCTTTATAAAATATTAATATTCTGGCTGGAGTTCATAATACATGTATTGAATGAAGTGCAGCAGGTTTGCTATAGGTAGTAAGAGGGACTGTACTTTTTCAGAGGTAGAAGCTGCCACTTTTAGGATTTCCACAGGCCAATATGAAAATATAATTTTGGAATATTGAGGAAGGCAGCAACCCCCTCCCAGGGGGTCAGGTCACTGTCTTGTGGGCTCAGACAGCAGAGGTTCTGGGCAGCTGTCAGGCAATTTGACATGTGCATTGTTGGTAAGGGGGTTCCCCCTTGCCTGAGGTCCCAGACTGGTGGGGCTGGAAATGGTGGTGAAAATGGGGTCCATGTGGTGGCTCTAACCTCTGCTGAACATCTCTGTGTGAGCTGCTCCCTGTGTCAGTGTGTGAAGAGGACACCCTTTGAAAATGCATCATCACTAGTTTTGTTTTTAACACCTGCTGAAAAGATATGGTGAGAAGAAGACAAAGTAAAATCCCTATAAATACTTCCTTGCCAAATTAACATTTTGGGCAGTTTTAATGCACTGATACCATTGATACCACAGAGTTTCTCTTTGCTCAGTTGTGGAATAGCCATGGTGACATTGTATATATATATTAAAGCTGAAAGAATAATTTGAAGAGAATAATTTATTTGATGTATTGATCTGCCCTCTCACCTTTTTTATCTGTCTTGTCCATTTAGACAGAAAAGTCTTTGGTTGTATCCTGACCCCAGTAAAGTCAATAGTAAAATGCTGATAGACTTCACCAGAGCCTGGGTCTTACCCTGGGGGCTTTAACTTAGCAGCTCTGTGGAGCTTTGATATTTACAAAGCAAAACAGACCAATTATTTAAACAAGGGTACAAAGAATGAACAAATAGTTTTGTGAGCACTAAAGAAGAGATGCTTGCTCTGGGCTCTGGGTCAATTCTCCAATGTCTAATAAGATGTGAGTGCATACCTCAGGCTTTGCCTCAAGCTTCTTTTTGATAGACTGCTTTCATGAGGCTATTGGGAAGAAAATACTTCAGAGACCTTTGCCCCTTTGTCAAATCTAGTTTTAGTTAAGTAATAGGCAGGAAAATTACTGAATGGGAGAGAAGGGAGGAGACACAGACACAGAGAATGATTTAATAAGCCAAAAATTCTAGGAAAACATTTTAGAATTAAGAATTTGAAAAGAATTTTAATCGATTCCCCATCATTACTGTTTTATTTTAGAGCTTTTTAACATTAATGTCAGAAGGAAATTTAATACAGCCCTCCTTTTTGCTAGATGTAATTTTCTAAAGTGTGGCCCAGTGAAATCTAATAAGCATGTGTGTTTCTTCAGTCTTAGGGTTCCTTTAAAACAAATTAATGTGAAGGTTTGTCACAGACTATCAGAAACCAAAGAGAAGGAGTGAGGGAGAAAAGCAGTTCTTTCAGTTGCTTGTCCTCTCCATGCACCAAATGATAAAACAGAGAGATCGTACCTGTGTTTTGCATAGATATCCGTACAGCAAAGCTTGGATCAAAGGGACTTGTTAAGTTCGCAGAAAGATATGACCTTTTTACACTTAAGGAAAAAATATTTTGGAGAACTTCAATTTGTGTAAATGAAGCATATACTCAATGACTTTCCAGAAAATCTTAAAATTAAATGTGAAAAAGAAGTAACAAAGGGTACTTGAACAAAACAGCCATAACACATATGCATAATGAATTGCATGAAGATCTCAGGCTTAAAGACCTGTAGAAACAGAGAGCAAGTAGCAGAAGAAAGCCTACTACCATTATCCTAATTGCACCCATTTTGTGCAAAAATGACTAAACTGTTATCTTCTTGTAAATCTGTAATCTGTCTACAAAAGCCCCACAAGTTCTCAAAATTTGCAGCCTATTTACCTGTGTAGGTTTTGAGCACCCTCAATTTCTGATAATGTCAGTAAGTGCATTCAGCCATGTGGGGTACTGGGAAATCAGAAAAAGCTACCACGCACCTTGGATTGCCCAGGAATTTTATGTACTATGGATATTTATAATGTTCTGGAAAGTGTTATGCATCCTGGGTATGAGTTTGTATTTTACACTTTGACAGCCAAAACGTGGGTATAATTTCAAACCTTTATATACAGTGGCATGGTATTGAAGAGCTCTGAGGTATTGATCAAAACACGCAGGACAATAAATGACTGTCTCAGAAACTGCTTTAAGTGAAGGACTTCAGCTTTATGGCTTTAACAAAGCATCTGGGCAACAAATGTCTAAATCTTACTAAATCTACTTACAATGGTGGCTGTAAGACTTTAGCACATGCTTACCAGGGTCCAGCTGAAATCAGTGATTTGTGCAGAACTCTGTCTTCAGCCTGTAGAAGGACATTGCCTTTGGAGCTGGGATAGAGGCTATCAAGAGATGATTCCCCTAAAGTCTCACATTTCTCTGCTGCTAGGTGGATCTGGATTCAAACAGCATAACTGTAGTAATCTCACTGAGTTTCCCAGGTTGGTGGAAAATGTAAGAAATCAAAGATGGACTATAAACACCCTCAAAGAGGTTCCTGCTCTCAACTGGCTATACAGGAGTTTGGAGCAATCAGCAACCTAAGCTAGGCACTTCAACTGAATATCTGAAATTAGACTGGATGAATCCAGCTGTGGTCCACCAGCTAAGTCTATCTCATTTACCTTTGAGAAAAGATAGAGTGATTCTAGAAAAATTTGTCTTGCCATTCTGAATATGGAAATTTCATATCATGCTGTACGTGTATCATAGGGAGAGGGAAAAGAAATGAAAAATGTAAGTTGACAGAAACAACTTTTAGATCTCCAAATAATCTGAAAGCACCTTCTATTGCTAAGGTTTAAAAGAATGTGTAAGGGTGAAGGCTACAATTCAGCTTGTTGAAGACTTAATCTTCTCCAGACGAGTCAGTGTGGGTTTTGGTGAAGAATTGAAAAAGAAGTGTCTAGCTCATGTCACACTCTGTGCTAGTCATTCTTTCCCTCCCCTGGTGAGGATAGGAGAATTAAGGATAGGAAGCAAGTGAATAAAGTTAGATATACCATAATTGCAAGCAAGTGAAAATGTGTATGCATACTTTTTAACAATATGCTTCCACGTATCATAAATTTATGGTGCACAGCCTCATAAATTCATCCCACTGTGCTTCATTGTGCAACTCTTCCCATGTTTTTACATCCAAAGTGCAATTACTCACAAGGGGCCATTCCTTGGTGGCTTCAGAAGCAGTTAATCCATGGTGTGGTCTCTGCTGAATCACAACCAAATTTCTTGGGTCTTCCACTTCAGTGTAATTCATCTGGGCCAGCTGCAGATTCAGGCTGCCTGTATATTCAGAAATTAATTTTATTCTTTGTATCTGCAGCAATTCCAAGGGATGTGCTTAATAAGTTTATATACTAGCGGAATCTGACTCCCAGCACTGAAAAATTCAAACTCAAAGCCTTTTAGGGTCCAGACATCTCAGATGCTCTGAAACAGTCCTACAAGAATCCATAGCAAAATACAGGTAGCTCTGATGGCTAATGTGGTCGTGCCCTTCTCAAGCTGATTCCAAGCTTGTGTTCAATCCTGGCATTGAAAATTGCTTACTTTAAGAAACCTTATCAGCTTTCAGGGGATAAATGTGTCCATGTCTATATTTGTTTAGTGTAACCCCAACCTTCTTTCTCTGCTGGTTCTTTCCTGAGCACATTAATTTTAGTGACAATGCTTACTGCATAAATTGCCCATTCAGTCATTCCAACACACACCTGGAGCTGCTCCTCTGCTGCCTGACAAATGAGATTGCTAATCCTAAAGTCCAGCAAAAAGGCTGCAGGAAAGGCTGCTTTAATCAGCTGACTCCCATTCCTATGAAGGTGATTTCCGAGTGCATATCCTATGACCTGAAAGCAATACGGGTTTGAAATACACATCACCTTTCATGTCTTGACTCCACCAGCAGCTTTGGTAAGAATAGCTTTTTTTTAGTTTATTGCAATTTTGTGACAGATGAGATCTTGCTGATCCCATCACAGTTCAAGACCACATACGATGTTGATTAAGTGAGAACTTATTGCTCTTGTCTCAAGCATTAGATGAATTAAAAAAGAAAAAGCTGGCATAAGACTTGCAGTCCTCGACATTTTAAGAAGTCCAATCAAATGTTTTTAGAAAACTTTTCTTAACCTAGTTATCCAGGGTTTTCCACCTGAAGTCCTAAAGTTTGGGATTAGCCCTGTGACTGGCAAAGCTCAAATACTGGGTGGATGTGACTGGGCTCCCCAAATTTTTATTTCTTACAGAACACAGCTGTGGTCCTGTGGATGCCAAGAGTGACAGTCTGTAGAAATACTCTGCCTTTGCTGGCTGTCATTTTTGTCACTGACAACAACTGCTGTCACCTAAATCTCTAAGGTGGGCTGCTGACCACTGCTATAGTTTTGAATTTTCTTTGGGCACCAGCATTCATTGGCCACATTTTCAGACCTGCGCTGAGTAGTTTTGGATGAGTAGTACTGACTTACACTTTAGGAGGCTGTTAGTATTCAAGTAGAGAGTTCATAACTAACATAACTTGAAGTTTGTTGAAAATATAATTCTATGATTGCACTAAAAATGCTTCTCTCAGTGGCAATAATATTTTAAAATTAGTTGTTTTTCTATGCCATTATTGAAAGAAACTAGAACTCAATTTTCTTTGGGGTTTCAGAAGCATTAGCTTTTTCTTTCTTGTAGAATTGTTTTCGTCATTTTCAGTTTGTTCCTGTAATTTCTGGGCATCAAAATGAGGATAGAAACACAATACTTCAGAAAATTATTATGCAGCCATATTCTCGTTACAACCTGACACACAAAATAACAAATCTTTCAAAATCAGAGAAGGTCCCAATGCAAAGTCTAAATTCAGATAACCTTCCCAAGGGTAGCTGTCTAGGGCAGTTTTGTGTACACCATAATTCCAGCTCCACTCTTGTTTCATTGCCTGAGTTGCAGCCTAAATTGTTAGGAAAAACTTGATGCAAAGATATGAACAGTATCATCATTCTAACTTTAGAAGGTTTATTTTGACTGAAACTTTAAGCTTTTAAGCATTTTTCTATGGTAGCTCTAGATCTTGTGGTCAATAACTGTGTAACATACTGGATGCCGATGTCAAATATTTCACACCAAGTTCTGATGGCACCAGGTTCTAATGTACAATAATACCTTTGTAATTTCGGCACAAAAGTTGGGAAATGTTAAAGAAAATGATGGGAATAAAAACTATGCACAAATTTACTTGGCTAATGGGTAAACCAAACTATGTGTTGCACAAGTAAAAAAGAAAAAAGGTAAAATTTCCTCATCCAATTATAAGCAAACCAGGGTTTTGGTTTTTTTGGCTACAGGCATTACAGGGAAACAATTCAGAGAGCAGATACTCACCTCACGATGTCTTATATTCTTATACAATCAGTGGACAAATCCTGTCAGTTTTCCATGTCAGTATTCAAACCAAAGGAAGCATGAATATAAAGTAGTTGCTGAAGTTTTGCTTTTCTGTCCACAAAAATTTTTGAACAATAAGTAGGAAAACTATTCAAAATCCCTTAGAATTACTGTTGAAATAGAAATACATTTCATGCTTACATCAATTAAAATTGTGTGGTCCTTCCTGGTAGTGGGTTATGTGCCATATTTCAGTTTCTCATCATGACAACTGGCTGTGGTACATATAGTGATAGACTGGATTTGTATATGTAGCTATGTAAATTCAGAGCATAGATTATGCATTTTTTTTTCATAACAGTCTTGATGAGCTGCATTATGAAGATTTCTGTTAAAAACCTTAGGTGACCAGAATTCATAGCATTCCCATTCACAGTTGCCTGGGAATGGCATATACCCCTGCAATCTCCTTGATTTCCAAACACAAAAGTTGCTCTGTTCTCAATGTGTTTAGGAAAGTTAATGAATATATAGTTTTGTATTTGTGGGATGAGGTGAAAGAAAAGTCTCAAAAAAACTCCACAATATTTCAAAAGGCAATTTTAGTCCTAATGGAGCCAGACAATAGATGTACCAGTCTCACTAGATTTGCTTCAATTCCCATTTGAGTCAATGGAGAGAATCCCACTGGCTTTAAGTAGGAATTAAATTTGCAGGATTTATGAAGCAATTGTGTTTTGTCTGGGTTAGGAATAGGAAATTCTTGAAATTATCCCATTTTTGAGGAAATCAAATCTCTGTACCTTGGCTTAAGATTGCATATTGAGAAAGAGGCAGGAAAAGCCAAAGTTCCACTTAACTCACGTAGTCTGTGTGTGGTGCAATGTGCAAGGAGACAGAAAAATGCCTTCCACATCAGGAGCTTGGTGAAATCAATAGTCCCATCCTTAACATTAGAAAGTAATAATTTTGGGGAGCAAGAATTAAGCCTGCAGAGTGCTTTCAAATTATGGATATTTTAACCCTTTTTCTTACAGTCTTATAATCACAGGCCTGTGATCCCGAGACAAATAGCTCTGAATGATTTTAAAAAAAAAAAATGGATAAACAAAAATGTGTGTACACACAAGCTTTGCAAGATGTATCTTTCCATGGTAAAGCAACTCTAATAACTGGAACAAGAGCAGCACCTTTTCCCTCACCTTTCTTTCACAAAGCCTGTGTATGAGCTTTTTTTCTCTCTTGCCTTTAACACAACCTCCTAATTTAGCCAACATTTCATTTATGAATGGGTTCTGAGCACAAAGTTCATCCTATTTTCAAGCTTCTTGAGGGTTCAGAGGCAATCAAATCCATCTTTAAATGAAAATTATGAACGTAAGTCCAATAAGTCCTATATATTTTTTTTTAATGACATCAGCTTCTCTTTTGCCGGCCTTACCTAGCAGTCTGCATGCTCCTTGTCTGTGAAAGAGCTCATACTTCACTCAGCAATCTCAGAGAGTTTGATTTAGGATAAGGATTTTACTGCTGCCTATTTTTATAGCAGAGTTTTATATATATGTGCTCAACAGTTCAGTGAGGTTAGAGGTGTGTCATGCTGGAGAAGCATCAGTGCTTTCTATTCTCCCTAGTTTCACTGGAAAGGTCTTACCACTTTGTGTTGAATTTTTCCCATTATTCAAAGAACATTTGATACTTTAACAAATAGATCTGTATTTCGCAAACACCTCAGTATCTGACCTGTCATTACACAGGTGTAGTACTGCATGGGGAGAACACAGGAGGCTGTAGTTCCTTTCCCCAAATTACCCGGGGAACTAGAAAGCAGCTGCAGTCTCATTACCTATCTTTACATCTCAGCCAGAGCCATCTTTGTTACTAGGACTTCTATTGAGAAGTCACAATCTTGCAGTGATTGATAAAATAGGAACTGATTTCTTTTATAGTAAGACTTTAAAAAGTCTTTAGTGTTATACTCAGTCGTACACAAATGAGCTCACATGGAGATTATAGTGCCAGCACAGAGAGATAATGTGGACAGCATTATAGGTCTTTGTGGGCTTTGAAAATTGTGACTTGACTATAATATTATGTAGTCTTTAAAAAGCATTAAAAATGAATAGTCTAAGGGCAGTCAGATACATACTCAGAAAGATTCAGTGTCTTCAAAATTATAGTGTTAGGTATGTTTATGCAAATCAGTGATCAGAAGGGATAACTGGATGAGAATTCCTTAAGTACTTTATAATGGCTGTGGATTACAGAGTAAATCATACACATTTTACAGTTAAAAATAAATTAAGCGTATGTGGCTACAGAAGCTACCGCCGCTGTAGTTTGGAGGAGGGATGTCCCCAACCACTATTCTTAAATTCAGATATCAATAAAAACCTATAAAATACAGAAATGTCCCAATGAAATTCTGAGTGTTTTGAAGTTTCTGCATTTGATAGCAAATTTAAATATTATAAACCTTAATTGTTTTATTTGTATCACTTTTTTTTTTTTAGAAAACATATAAAGGAATAGTTAAGTCTGATAGTGACGCAGCTGGAATATTGTGAAGATTAGAACCCTGACCTTGGAATTTTCCTGTTGATATGCAACAGAATGGAGTGTTATGGTGCTCAGTTGGGTGCTGTCATTTTGGAATATGTAGCTGCAAATGAGGTACCTCTGCTTCCTGCAAGGCATCGGGAGAAGTGTGGCAGTCGCAGAACTGCAACATAAAACAGAGGGTGTGACTGAGTGCCTGTAGGAGTAGGTCTGAAATGGTCTTGGGCACCCAATCCTGTGAGTGTGGGATGGTTGTTTGGGGTCGAATGAAGATTCATGCCTGGAACTATTTTATTAACCTCCCTCCTTAAAATGGAGAAAAGGATGCCTTGCTTTGGTTTGTAAAATGGGCACCTGGAGAAGCATTGTTTTTGTGGTGAGGCCTTTATTTCTAGGCTCTGGTGCCAGGATTGTTTATCCATTCCTTATGATTGTTAGGCACAATGTATAGGGAAGGTTAAGAACAAAAATCAAAACAAGATCCCTCTTTCTTAATGCCCTTCTCATAAACCAGCCACCCATACTCAGTGATTTCCTGTGATTTCCAGTGATTTCCAGTGACTTCCTTTCTTTCATGCAATGACTCTTTTTTTCTTTTCACAGCACGGCTCCAAGGTGCAGGGAAGGGTAGGAACTGCATTTCTGCTGCCTTACTGATTCAGCTGTGTTTAAATAGGAGGTGTGAACCTTTAGCTGAAGGAAGATCAAACCTGTCCTGTTCTAAGGAAGTCCCATAAAGCCCTGAACTGCTCGGTAAAGCTGAGCCAATGTCCTTCCCTGCATTTCTTATGCAGATCTCTTTTGCATACAGTATTAAGTGTCACCAGCAGCTCCTAAGTCTGTTGGAGAAAACCTACTGAATGACATTTAGAAATCCACTCATAGAGGTGGTAACCTTGAGGATCCTTCTGGGGCTCTGATCACAGAACCCCAAAAAGGTTGAGGTTGGAAGGGACCTTCTGTCTAACCCTCCTTCTCAAGGAAGGTCACCAAGAGCAGGTGACCTTCTCAGACATTGTCTGTGACATGGGCAGAGGTTTATTAACAGTTCTATATTCATGCAGAAATAGGACTTCTAAATTTCACTAGGAAAAGGTATCAGTAGTATGAGGAGCCATTCAGGGTTTTTGAGGATTACATTTTTAGTCTCAGATCTGTACTCAGGGGCTTACTGAGCATAACCTCACTTTTGGTAGATTGCTCTAGTGCATGTGATTTTTCAGATTAGCTGTAATAGATATCCAGAAGGTTAACGCCTGTCAACCCTAAGGGGTATTCTGTAGGCTGAAAACAATTCAATTTAATAGGGAGGGGACCCTACTGGTATCAGTTTATCAGATGTCACAAGCATTGCAGTCTGTAGGGAAGGATTTAGTCCCTTCAATCAGGTATACAGACATTCTGCTACAAAGACTACACTGTTAAGGATTGAAACGACTAATGAAGATGCACTTTTGGAATATTCCTATATTAAAAGTCTGCCCAGGAAAAGGGGAGATGGGACTTTTTGTGAATATTATCCTGAAGCACAGTGGAGGATTTAATGGATGCTTTTCTTTCACCCTGGGAGAAGTCCAACTCTGCTCATTTATTTTTTCCTGCTGTACAGATTCCTATAATCTTAGCTCTTTGGATGCTAGCCCATTCAGCACTTCTCTTACTTTAAAGATGGCCTGTCTAGTGTTTATTTCGCCTTTCGACAGCACAAGTTTAAAATTTAGAAAAGATTGGGTAGCAGGAGTAGCAAATACAGTGATTACATAAAGTGCAAAAGTTGAAGTTGCTAACACCTTGTAATTTAGCCATTTCCAAGGCAGTTAGATAAGAATCCCTGTAAAGCACTGCTGGACTTTGAGTACAATGCTATTTTTGTTAGCTGTGCTTTCAGCTTATGGCACTTGTGGCAATCATTTTAGCATACTCATTTCTGAACAGGTACTCTGTGTAATGCAATCAATAGGAGAAGCAGGTTAGTGAAACAGCTGTTAATTTTCCACCATGAGTGAATACTCCATCCTACTTGGTAGATGCTTTCCTCTTGCAAGTTCAATAAATATTTATGTCAGCCCTGCTGTCAAGTAGCAGTCTCAGTAACAGACAGTTGCTAAATTAAGACACTTTCTTTGGCAGTTATGGAAAGGTAATAATGCAATTGCCATATGCAAGACTTGGAGAAGGTTTGCTTTATAATTATAATAAGAGGTTGAACTGCAACTCCAAGAATAATAAAACACAGGCTGTGTTACCACCAAGTGGATAGAGGTAGCACTGAGAAAACATAAAACAATCAGGCCCTTCTTTGGCAGTGCTGTTTCACAGGGATAGCTGCAAGGTAACTTCAAGCAAAGAAGCAGAGAAGTTGGGAGATGGTGGTGCAGACTTTGGCCTGCTTACAGAGGCATTTCTCCATCAATGTGTTCTGGCAGATGAGTGTTAGTAGACAAAAAGTGCAAGAAAACTGCTGCACATTCAACCAGACCTATTTTTTCCTTCCATTCATCCCTCAGCTTCTCTCAGTCTTGTATGCCCAGTAGAATGGGCAGATGGAGAATTACAGCTCCTTTTTGCAGCTACAGTTCAGGAAAGAGACCTTGGAATCATCATTGACAGATCTCTGAAATCATTGTCTCAATGTGCAGCAGCAGCTAAAAAAGCCAACAAAATATTGGACATCAGCAGAAAGGGTATTGAGGACAAGACAGACATCAGCATTTTGCCATGATACAAAACCTTAGTGCACTCCCACCTTCAGTGCTGTGTGCAGTTCCAGTCTCTGCATCTCAAGGAAGACATGGTGAAGTTAGAGAAGCTACAGAGAAGGACAAATAAAAGTATTAAGAGGGTGGGGCAATGTTTTATGCAGATAAACTGAGAAGACTAGGAGTTTTCATGAAGGGAAAGGATATAGGGAATACAGAACCATTTTCCACCAAATTTCACAAGATACAAGGCTGGACCCAAAGAGCCTGTAGATCAGCAACAAATAAAGAAAGTATTTCTGCCCACACTTGGTTTGCAAACTTCACAGAGTAGTATCTCATCAAATTGCTGAGGTTGGAAGGGGTCTCTAGAGATCATCTAGCTCAGTCTCCCAGCTCAGGGCAGGGTCATCTAGAACAAGATACTCAGGGCTGTGTCCATATGGGTTTATTATCTCCATGAAATCCAGAAATTCTCTGGGCAATGTGTGGCAATTCTTGATCGTCCTCATGCTAAAAATCTTTTTTCTTATGCCTAAATGCAATTTCTCGTGTCTCAGTTTGTACCCATTGCCTCTTGTCCTGTCACTGTGCTCCACTGAGAAGAGTCTGGCTCCCCCATCTTTGCTTAGCATTATCAGGTATTTATTCAGATGGTGAAGATCCCCCCCCAAGCCTTCTCTTCAATAGCCTGAACAGGCCCAACCCCATCAGCCTCTCCTTCTATGGGAGATGCTCCAGTCTCAGTCATCTCCATGATCCTTGGCTGCTCTCGTTCCAGTGTGTCCATGTGCCTCTTACACAGTAGCCCAGAACAGGGCACAGCACTCCAGGTGTGTCTCACCAGTGCTGAGCAAAGGAGAAGGACAACCATTTTTAACCTGCTGGCAGTGTTATTCTCAATGAAGCCCAATGTGCAAGGGCGCAGATCTGGCTCATGTTTGACATGATCAGCCAGGATCACCAGGTTTTTGTCTGACAAGATGTTTTCCAGCTGAGTGGCCCCCAACATATACTGGTACATTTTTCTCCAGGCACAGAATTTTGCATTTTCTGCCCTTCAAGGTGCCTCTAAATGGCAGCACAGCCATCTGGTGTATTGACCATTCCTCCCAGCTTTATCACCTGCAAAATTGTTGAAAGTGTACTATCCAGGTCATTAATAAAGATATTAAACAATATTGGCTCTAGTATTGATCCCTGGTGTACACAGCTGGTCTCTGGCCTCCAACTGGACATTGTGCATCAAGGAGACTGTGGAGGTAGACATGTATCAAGAGATCCTTAAGGTTCCTGCAAAAAAAGAATTAGACAAATTAATGGACAACAGGTCCTTAAGCAGACACTAAAAGTAAACATCAGTGATGTGTCCTCTAACATTCCTAGTCCAGCAATTGTGCATACTGGGAAGAGGATTGGACTACAGAGGATGGCCGGGCTTTGGGGGAAATGCCGACAACGTAAGAGGCAATACTGGTTTGCACAGATCATTAGTCTGGTTCAATATGATATTTTTCTTACTTTTCCTGCTGTTATTCCAGTCCAGGATCTGTAGGATAACAGTTCAGAAAGAGAAAGCCCAATGTTGTGTAACTGTGGGACCAAGTGCTTTCTTTTCTTTCTCTCTCCAACCATTTCTCTTCAGACTCAGTGATTTCAGATTTCATTGGCTCTTTGACATCTGTCTGGCACTAGTAGCACAGCTGCATATAACCTTCTAGACCAAGTAAGCTCTCTTCTCACACAGCTGATGAATTGAGACATCCTGGTGTACTCACTGGCCATTGTGTATTCTGCCTGTACAGAGAGGTAGCTTTCTCCAAGGACAAGCTATCCCAGAATTTTCCTGTATTTTTGGCGAGAAACAGTACGGGAAATGTAGGTCTTCCCTATTGTTAAGATCTGCCCCTGAAGACGAGGTAACTGAGGTTCTCATTAATAGATATCATGGGGTGGATTAGAGTGAAAGGACACTGAATTGTGTTTATAAATATATATGTAAATGGCAGATTTATTTTAAAACAATTTTGTTGCAATGGAAAAGAGGTACGTAACCAATTTGGTTATTATTATCTATAGTATTATGGCAATAAAAAAGTATAAAGATCACTTAAGAAAATATATAAGGAAAGGGAGGAATGAGAAAGAAAGGATAAGAATAGACAGAGGAAAGATATCACAGTCTTGATCCACTGGAGGTGGGGAAAGCCCACAAAACAAAAAGTTCCATGGGTTAATATACATTCATGTTTGGGCGGAATGCCCAGGTACCTCCCCTGGGGGGGTGTTTTATACTGTTTGAGGCGACACTGTGGATCATGTGCAGTCCTTAGGTGGAAGGCCCCAGAAATGAATCTGGGGATGCTTTGAGGGTTATTGGGGGTTGCAGATGTGACCGAAGATAACTTGAGGTGGTCTTTGTTTGACCAGTGATATGTGTATGCGCAGTTGCTTCCTTTCGCAGTTTGCCATGGTGGGAATTTTTGTTTGCATGGGTTAACCAGGATGTGCTAACCAGATTTTGCCTCTGCTAGGCCTGGAATTTGTGCCTCCTGTTGCAAATTCCTCCCTTCTCTGCTTATCTCAAGTTCCCGCTGTGGTGGCTTATCTTACGGCAAGTTCCTTCTGTGGCCCTGACAGTGCTTGAGACAGGCAGCAGTGCTTTAATTGTGCTCTTTAACCCCTTACACCTATTCTGTGAAAATTCTGAATAGGGAGGCTGTGCCTGAGGACATTGGAACATGACGATGTTGCCAAGGGTCACACCGTGCGGTGGTGGGGATAGTACATTGTCAGATGTGGAGAATGGGACATTAAAGAAGAGCCATCCCCATATGGGGGCATTCTAGAGGGTGCCAGAAACGCCCTGTAATGTTTATCAACTGGGGTACTCATCATGCTGCATGCCCTAGCCAGAGTAGCCAGTCAAGCAATTTGACATTGAAAGCTTAGAAATAAATGCATTCCTTTTACCAATATGAACGGGTTGTTTTTTGCCTTAGTTGGGCTAGGATTAGTCATCTTGGGAAAGTTAAAAAGTTAGTGATGTATAAATACACACATGCATACACACACACATACACATGCACCTACTCTCTGTCACACAGACACACATACATATGTGCACACACATCAGCACTTCCCAAAGAGTAACATATGGTTTGCTGTATTTCCAGGGTTGGAGGAGTGAAGCTCAGACCATGCTAGAGGTGGCTCCATTGGTTGATACTAAAAAGTCAGCACTTAGCAGATAAATGTGGCAGATGAAAGACCACGTTCTCTTACTCCCACACACATGCTTGAGACAAGAGTAATTTGTAATATACTGCAAAATGTTGATTTTTAAATGTTACAGACTGTGGATAAATATAAGGGATTATTTATTATTTCTGTATTACTGTGAGTGCTTAGCTCTTGATTCTTTTAAGCTCTTTCTACCCAAAGTAAGAAAGAAAGAAATCCTGTCTAGTTATTTATGGCACCAGGCTAACTCCCAGCAAAGTCCTATCTTAAATGTGTGATTTTTATAGATATATTGTTTCATTTTGAGGAAATGTGCCATTTGAACCCTGTTAATATATTTTATTTTAATGCAAGTTCTTTGGACTTAACAGGGAAGCTGAGTCCTGTTAGTCCTCTGACCACTGGAGATAACGTTTTTTAAAGTGAAAAGAATTGAACAACTTGTTTCTTAGCCCCATATTGCAAGGTACTATGAACATTGTACTGTGCTCAATACAGTACATTGAATCCTGCTGAAAACTGTGTGTTCCAAATCATGTTTTGCTGTGGTGTTACAGAAACCACAGAGGTGCAAAGGTGTCAGGAGCCAAAATCCAGTGGGCTTTTGAAAAGGTTATCCACAGTAAGCGATACTTTCACAACAACCTGTGGTGGGTTACTGTACAAGACATAACATATTCATCAGGGCTGTGAAAGGATCACTCACCATCTGGCACAACTCCCTTTTGGATGGACAGGACATCGCAGAACATCTGGCAAGATTCACAGGGCATGTTGGTGCCTTTAATTTGCTCCCTTCTCATGGCCAGCAGAGCCTGCAGGGTTGAGGGCACTGGAAATGAGGCCCCAACAAAACCTGTCCCACTTCTCAGGACCCCCTGGCTATGCTGTGTCTCTGCTGTTGTCTCCTTTCCTTGTCCTCGCATCTGCAGCTTCTTTCTATAGCCTTCTAGTGTCTTTCTGCTCGTAGGGAAACCAGGACCCCAATATCTCCCAGGAGCAGATGTCCTCAGCCCTGTTTTGCCTTCCTGATGAGCACAGTGGGGGCAGACACTCTTGCTTTTGTATTTGGGGCAAGCATTCAATTTATCCTAATCTCAGATAGCTGCTCCACAGACAGGCTGGTTGTGATGTTCACAGGGGTTCAGCCAAACCAAATGGTGCCTTTCCCCAAAATAGGAAAAAATATGTGGTAGCGTGGAATAGTCCAAGTTCTGCTTTTCTTTGTCCTTGAGAAGGAGAAAACAGCTTCTTTATCTACAGCAGCCTTCTAAAACAGAAGGCTGAGGAAACTTGAAGAGCTATATTCCAAAAATTCTCTTTGAGTTCATAGTCTCAAAGGTTGTATGTGAAATTATTTGTGCTGTATTGAAATAGATAAAAACAAATTGTTCCCTCTTCTGTATTTATTATGGATCCACTATTTATTTAAAAATATGTTAAAGGACTCTTGCTGTATTGGGATATGCAGCAGAATGTGATTCCCCATTCACAAAGAGAGTTTTCAGCTCTCCTAGCTATTTTCATTTGAGTTCTAATCTGTGCTAAGGCATCTGTGAATATGATATCCTGGTCCAGACAGAAGAATTCTTAATCTGAAGAGAATGGAAATTACAGAACATTTCAGTTTAGCATCCATTTAATAAACTAAATAACTTCTCAGGGAGGAAGGGGAGAGGAAGAGAGGAGGCGAGGGATAAGGTTCATTTTGTAGCTCTGAATTTCTATTTAAAGTGAAAGGAAAAAATTTAACCAAATGTCTCATTAATGAGAGCCTAAAGAACAGACTGAACTTCTAAACATTTATTTGCAGCAGTAAAAGAGTCCAAAGACTTCGATTAAGCTTTTCATATCTAGAACGACATTCCTCCCACACACCCTCCTACCAGCACCCTAAATTTGCAGGCAACTTCAAATACCTTTAAATATGAATGTTGAAGGACCTTTTTGCAGACTACATCCTCCTTGCAAGTTGCAGGCAAATCTGTCAGAATTTTGTCTTCTGCCAACAATGAGGACAAAATATATATATCCATCTCTCAAAAGTTTAAAAGCTGCAGCTTCCAGACTTTCATTCACAATAATACACATTCAAGAAAAAACAAATTGTATGTATATATCTGGTGAATACTCCATGGAGCTATTAGCCAGAGAGCAAAACTGAATTGATCTAGCTGTTATCAGACTTTCAAAACTTGATCCATCATACGCATTCTAGTTAAGATTAAAAGGAAAACAAACAAAGACTTCCAAAACCTCATGTTCTTTTAGACACGGAACAGCTTTCCCCCTACATTTTTATATTTTAATCAGCTTCATCCAGTATGTTCAATGCTCCATGAAGGCAATTCAATTCCCAGGGCCAACAGCTTTGTCACTTTTTTTGCTGACTTAAGAAAGAATCACTTCCAAGTGGTGGCAGAAAGGGATTGGAAAACTAGAACTTATTTACTTAAGATGTCCCAGCACGCATAAGACCTTTAAATTGTTTCATGAGTGGCATAGGGAGCTATAACTGGGATAGTCTGTTGAGGCAACTTCTCAATACAGAAAATAAGTCATTTAGGAGGCTCCTTGTTTCTGCTAGCTAATGGCTATACAGTACTGCAGTATAAATCAATTACCCGGGCTTCCAAACACAGAGTTAAATGTCTCTCAGTTACAAAGATGTGACTCCTTCAGTTTAGAAGATTCTTCCAAACAAATCATAATGTAATAAGCTTAGGTATTGAGCATCTGTATCCTCCGTGTTATTATGTCTAACTCTGTAGAAATTAAAATCCGTACTACCCAACGCACAGAAGGTTTCTAGGTACCAGATGAACCCTTTGCTAGTGGATAAACACCTAAGTCTGGTTCCATTTTTCCTCCAGTGTCTTATCTCCTGGCTCAGCATAACACAGTTTTCATGTTTGTGGGAAGAAGTGTCTTGGCATGATGGCCACACACCAGCTTACAAGGTGGCAGTTTGTCCAAGATGGAATAATTAGCTCTCTATTTTATTCTGCCATTGAGAATTTGTGATGTACGGAATCACAGAATATCTCATGTTGCAAGGGACCCATAAGGATCCTCTAGTCCAATTACTGCTCCTTACTAGGCTACCTAAAACTAAACCATAGACTAAGAGTGTCATCCAGATGTCTCTGCTTCTCTTGCAGTGGAATGCTGCTGGAACTTCTTCTTTGAGATGCTTTCTGTCACACATTCTCACTTCAGGCAGGTTTGTGCTCCTTGAGGTTACAGCTGTTTTCAACTATGCGCTTACTATTCCAGTGCAATGACTCATTTTATTCCCTATGGTTTTTCAGAATCCTGGCAAATACCAGCCTGAAAAAGCTCACACCTGCCTGTCAGTTCAGGGCAAGAGACCAACTTTTTGTTTTCTCTTATAAATAGCATAGTTCTACCATAATGTCTGTAAGCCCTATATTAACATGTCTGCCTCAGAAAAGACATGCTTAAGACACAACTAGCACCTAAATCACCAATTAAGATTAACTGGATTAAGATGCAGTGCATGCTATCGAATAAGATATATTTTCCTCCATGTAGCAGACTGGGCATTTCTTAATAGAAGTGGCTAGTGTGTAGAGGCAGATAGATCTCTAGCCTTAGGGAACTCATGTTTAAAAATGGATTTCTAGCCCTACTTTTTGCAGAGACAACCTATTAAACATTTCTATGTAATCTGATTTATTGAAAAGTCTCTTTGAAATGATTTTTTATTCCTTTAGCCATATCTGTCTGTACAAGGTCATGAGTGTCTCTCTCAGACCACTATTGTTATCAGTGAATGAAAAGGGAAATACTGGGTCATTAAATGCAGTGGCTGTTGGCATGTGCAACAGCGCAAAAAAATTATGTATTACAACAGTAGATGTGTTTATCATCACCATTCTATAAGGAGTAAAAAGTGTAGGTTGTAGAAGTTGAAGCAAACCCCCCAACTAAAAAAAAAAATCAAAATTAATGTTCTGCAAAATCCTCTCACAGTGAAGCCTATGGAATAGATAACTTGATTACAGTTCTCAAGTAAATGGAGAATTTCTCTAGAGAGACTGAGCATTGTAATTGTAGTTAATATCTGGCTTAGAAGCATTTCATGAGGCCAAGTGTACTTTGCCTAGTATTTTATAATGGTAGTAATATTGCCTGTGCATATGTATATATTTTGAAACAGTTCCCTCAGGAGTCAATGGCAATTTAGCCCCCTTGACTGCAAAGGGAAGGTGGGAATAGATGTTAGGCTTTGCCTTGGTCAAGGCACATGATCAAGGCTTGTGACCACATAGATACCGGAATTTAAGCAGTAAATTGTGTAGTTACAAAAACCTTTAAAAAACCCCTTTAAGTGAGTGTTATGGGTGCTACCATGTAACACTTATTACAGATGAAGTTGAAATATCTTGTAGTTTTGAGGTATAATAGGAGTAATTCCAATAGCTATATATTGTTTTGGGAAAAAAAAAACCCTTAAAGTACAACTTTGAAGTACTTTAATGCTTATTTTTTCTTTGTGTTATCTCTTAAATAATTTTTCAAAGCTTTCCAATTGAAATTTTTTTATCGTAATTGGTGTAAAAGCTTGGTGAAAAATATTCCTCCTTTCTGTATATCTGGAAGTTTGCTGCTACAGAAATAGGCTTTTTATTGTATATCAAATCCCCTAAATACTTATTGCTGCAACAAAATGACTAGGAATGATATGTTTAGTGCTGGGAAGCTGTCAGGGTTATTCAGCGCTGAGAGCAGAGGGATGACTGAAAAGGGCTGAACTGACCCAGTAGCAGCAGAGGCTTAGTTGTGATCCTGCTCTTCCTCACTTTGTCCCTCTCTCCCGTCAGTCCTTTCCCTGCTCAGGCAGGAATTCCTCCTGGCTGTGCTCCTGCAGGCATGCACCTGGCCCTGGATGAGCTCATTCTGTTCCTTCAGCTGGTCCTGGTCTTGCTGGGATGCCGAGCTGCAACCCACGCCAAGGGAGCCGAATTAAGGCCAGGGCAGACGCAGGGTAGGGGACAAAGTGCTGGGGTGGGGTGAGGATGGGAGAGGACAGGGAGGGCTGTGCGTGGGAAGTGGAAGTTGCTGTGTCTGAGTTTAGCCTGGCTCATTGCTGAGGCATCAGGCACCTTTCAACGTTAGAAGGCTGGAGCAGAAAAGACAGATGGGCACATGTTTTTCTTTAGAATTCCATTTGATCTAGCTGTATAGGAAAAGAAAGCACTTTGCATTCAATAATATTTATGTATTATCTTCTTTTTTGTGTGTTTTTCATATCTGCTAGAGAACTTGGAAGGACAATTTTTTAGTGAAGGTATATGTTTTTCCATGCCCTTGTCACTTTTTGTATGAACAAAACTCTCACAGTCCCATTATAATTGCCTAATTATGCAACTTTATATCTATGAGTTGTCAAGTAACAATATAAGCTACTATAGATGCAAAGGCAAAATAGAAATTAAAGGTCTTATATGGCAAATTTTACTTCCTTTGTTTGTCACTTCTTCTCAATAGTTGTCCCAAACATGCAGCAACTTGAAAATGTAGATGTTAATTTTTCTTCTTTAAGGATCTCAATTTAAAGCTGAGGAGTTTAAGCAGAGAAGAAAGTAACTTGAGGACTTGTTTTAATGTTCTTAACAAGAAAACTCTCTTGGCCTTGGCCCCCTAGATTGATCAACCACTGTCTCCAGAACACATTTTGGGGAGCGTTCATGCTCAGACAGTTTCCCAACAGCTTCAGTGCGCAGTTCAATTGTGCCTTGTTGGCTTCAGCAAGTTTTCTGAGTAACCATCACATTCTGAACAGGATAACTTTAGGCTGTCAGTGTAAGGGAACGTGTCACTGCCTTTTAAGAGCTGAACAGGCTGTGGTGGCATGTGTCAGGGTCACTCAAGCAGCCTGCTGAAGTCAGTGGCATGTGGCAGACAGTTGTATATAGCTTTTTACGCTGCATGCCAAGCTAAAGGCTCCTTAAAAATCGTAAATACTGCATAGTACCAGAGGCGATACTTGGAAAAGAGTAAATATCCAAAGCAAAGGCCAGAAGGGAGAGAATTCAAGCTAAAAGAGATGTGGGAGCATTAAAAAAAAAATCCCCAAACAAAATCGCTTTCAGCTGAAATGTAGTAGCAGAGTCCTGGAAAAGAGTATAGTAAGGATGTGGTATCTAGATGCAGGCAGATGTACTCTTTGAAAAAGAAGATTTAGAAAAGTTAACACTTCTCTGCTATTTTTGGGCCTGGGGCTACAGATCTTTAACAATCTGCATGTAAGGCAGGATGAATTAGAGCAAAGAGTACTGTATTCTCAAGAAAAGCAAAGTAATTGAAACACAAGTTCCAAATAAAACAGCAAAAGGAAGGAAAGTTCTTTGGAAGGTTCTTGACTGACATTAACTTAGAAAACCAAGCATGAGATCACGCTGCTTTGTCAGATTTCATTAGTGAGACTTGATTTTGATTGAAATCAAAGATCTAAATGAACAGATCAAACCTTGGCAGATGGAAATCTTATAAAAAAACACTTAAAAAAGCTAGAAAGCAAGAGGTAAATACAGTAGACATTGACTGAGGAAACGTGTTATGGTTAGGGTTATTATTAGCTAAATGTATCAGAGAAACACTAGAGAACAAATGTCTATGGAGTTGTAAAGTTATAACAAGAGCATGAAACAGGAAAGTTACATGGGCACAAACATATGTCCACAACTAGAAAATATTAAACCAACTGCAAGACTGATTTGTGCTTTGCAGGAGTATGCAATCAGAACCAGTGGAATTCAAACAACCAGCAAGCGCATTGGCAGTGTCTGATGCACGTTTATCGGAATGGAAATAGAAAAAGGAGTGAAGAACAATTCTATATAGAGGAAAAGTGCAGAAATTGATAGAGGAACTCCTACTTCAGTGCAGACTGGTGCAAGTGCTGTGAATTGTAAATGGGGACCTAATGTTGGGGTAAATGTTGTATCTGAAAATATTGCAGATTATTGGGATAAGAAAAGTAACTACATAAAAAAAGAATCACTAGAACTGAGGGCTCGCAGAGAAGACCTAACTGCTGTTCAAGCATTACACGAACTTGTATGGAAACCCGTAAGAAAAAGTGAGTCTGTTTATTTACTGTGAACAATGAGCCAATAATGAGTCTAACAAATGGCAAATCCTTGGCTTGCTTAAAAGAGTACCCAAAGGTCAGTTGGGCATGAACAAATGCAAAGGAAACGCTGAATAAATCAGGATGTCAGAGGAGGCTGGAAGACAAATATACATGCTTGCAAGGAGTACATTTAAATGTTAACTTAGTTTTCTCTGAGATTGCACATTCTATTTAAAACAGAGTATGGTTGGTATTAAATTTTTATTTGCTGGACTTAAAAACCCATAGATCTTATTTGATGTTGCTCAGAATATTTGTACTAGACTCTAGATTTCAACATACATCAAGTCCCAAATCTACTCAGCAGAATGTCTGCTGCTGGACTTGCCAGATTTTTTTTAAAAAGTGAACTGGTACTGACTGAACACTCGCTGAGCAGAAAGATAAGAAATGTTTTCATTCTATCCCAAAGTGAAGTAGAAAATACTTAGCTAGGAAGGATGAAATAGAAGAGATCAGGATATCCCCATGCAGAAGGAACAGCTCACTCGTGCTGTGGGTACAGCGGTCTGTAGATGCAGTTTGTGCACACAAGGGCATTGTTTGGGTGTACAAGGCTGCAGCTGGCAGGAAGACTGCTCCTTGTTCTTATGTGAGCTCCCATCACTGGAGCAATTGTCTTTAGGACGAGAGGGAACAGCTGCAATTTATTCCTGTGAAAAGAGGAACGTGAAGTCGCAAGAGAGAGTCAAAGCATCTGAAAATAAATGGGAAATGAAGGATTTTGCTGAGCCACTAATGGACAGGATTGAAGCTGCAAGTAGGCATACATTGGGATATTTCTCTGCAGGGCAATCCAAACACCTAGAGCTCCTGAAAGCCCCTCTCAATACATGTAATGTGGGCAAAATTGTTATTTCTCAAGATTATGCAGGAATGTAAGCTGCCTCATTATAAAATCTCCTGTTTGAGGGAAAGGGAAGCCCGAGAGTGTGTCACATTGAGATCGAAGCAGCCAGATGTGATCTGAGCAGCCTCAGCCCAAGAGACAGGGGTTGTCCATAGGCAGCTGCAGCCCAGGCCAGCCACAGAGCCTGGACAGCTGCTTGTGCCTGAAAACCTCTTTCCAGCTGGCAGCTGAATGGGATCACTTTTCTGAGAAATGCAAAACAAAATACTTCAAAATATTGCTTCTTCAATAAGGCATAACTTTTGCTAGCTTGAAAGGAAGTTTCTGCTGATAATAAAGCAACACTGGAAATTGTACAAACTGCAGTTAAGCTTCACTCTAAATCCTTTGTAATTTTTATTGTACTGTTACACAGCACAAATGAACAAGAAGATGTGTTTGTGTCTATGTGTGTTTGTCTGTATATGTTTATCTATATTAATGCATCTTACTTTTTTTTATCCCCTCAAAAGCATGCTAATAAAAGTGTAAATACACTCTGAGAAAGAAAATCTCCCCATGGATCCATTTTGCTTTGTTACATAACTTTAACAAGGTCTTTTCCAGAACTCTTAATAACTTTACAAAATCTCCATGGAAGTGTTGCTTGCAGAGGATGCTGAGGGATTGTTAACTAGGATGTAGATAGGAACTGAGCCGATAACTTTGGGGTTTTACAATTTTCCTTGGCTGTGCAGCAAAAGGCATGTTTCTGCAATTTTTCTTGTCCAGTCTGTCTTACTAGAAAATTTTGTGTGATATTCATATGCACAGGTTTTTATGGGCATGGCTTTTTTGTGTGTCTCTGTGGAACAATGGTAGTTCTTGGCCAAAGCTGAGAGGAACAGTCTCAAGTAGAAGACTGCAGGATCAGTAATCAGGGATTTAAATTAAATAGGAAGAAATATTTTTGGTGTACTTGATTTACAGCCACAAATGTTATTAAGTACTCTAAAAATGCTCTGCCAAGCAGTCTGATTATTAAGTGTAGATATTTGAGAATGGATATTTAGTAGTATTTGAGATTATGGATCTGACAACTCTGAAAGTGTTCTGCCTCAAGTATTGGATTTATTCATTTTTAATGATTAGTTTTTGGTCTATCTCCCCACAATAATTCCCCTGACACACTTAATATTATTTAAAGACACACAGCATAGATCAAATATTAAGGCCTCAAATTATTTCTAAATAGCATCCAGCATTGCAGTCCTATACTTTCAAATCCAGAAATAAGATGCAATCCACAATAAATAATGTTTGTGATTAGATGCTTGAAACTGATGTATGTACTTAAAACAGTCTATTCAGCATAAAAAAATATTTTTTTAAATGTCACTAGTTCAAGTCATATTTTCACCTTTAAGTACAGAGAATAGCTTTGAAAACTTTATCATCTCTAAAACTGGACTTTTAAAAAGTAGTTATATATGAAATTGTGAAATACCAATATTAGAGGCTGAGGTGATGGCCAGGCAAACTCTTTAATACTGACATTTGAATTGTCTGTAGACAGAACAGTCTACAGAGCTGAAGAAGAAAAATTTACAATGTTTTGTAAAACCTTGCCATACAAAGCATATCATGTGGCTTAAAGTTGTTGGAAAGAGTTTAAGTGTGTGTTTTTCCTATGAAATACCCCAAACATCCTTGGTTGCCACAGGAGCCTAGAGAAGTCTCAGGTCATCTTTTTTTCTGTTTTGATGCATTTCTTCTCTTGTGACATTGTTAGCAGATATCTCATCTGCCAATGAGCTTCTTCATGTAACAAATCTGGCTGAGAACAAGGTGTGAATGTTCTGCTATGATTGCTCCCTCTGAACTTGCTTTCGGTGAGGCCAGGTGAACACCAGAGCTAGTGCAACAGACAGGAGACAAAAACATGTCTGGGTAGGAGGAAGTGTGGTGGACTTGGTCCACTCTTCAGGGGAGCTCCAAGAGTTGCAAGTTTTTTGCCTCTTATTGCTGTAGCTGTGAACATCAGAGGAGCTTTGTAAGAGAAAGACAAAGAACAACTCTTCCTTAGGAAGGTCTTTCAACTTTAAAATGTGTTACTTCCTTCTCCTTTCTGTTTTAACCATTTGTTGTGAGCCCAAAGTAGTCTTAATTTGTTGACCTAAGTCTAATGTTTTGAAATTCTTCCTTTTAAGTGCCTACTTGGGAAGAGTTGGATTGGTTGGGGGAAACAGCTAATGTCTTTCTGTGAGGTGTTGGTTGGTTGATTTGTTTTTTTTCTTCTTTTCCACAGATAAGTATGTACTGGGGAAACTGATTGGGAAGATTATTTAGATGAATCTACCAGGTCAAGAAAATGTTAATGCATATACTTTAATTTGTTTCTGTTGTAGAATTTGACCTTGAATCCTTATATGAAATTGCATCCTTAGTGCAGGACAAACAAGTACTTAGATATTATCCCAAAGAGAGATTTATTTCCTAATTTGGAATTGGTGATATGCTTTTCAGCTGACAAAGAATTTAGAGAGATGCTTTTTACAATATTTTAAAGATAGTCAATATATTTAATTACCCCAGAAGGCTAGAAATGTCAACAAGCATGGAAAATAAAATTCCCGACAGAAATAGTAAGAAATGTTAGAATTATGTGAAAGTTACATATGGGCTGAGAGCCTTTCCATGTTGCATTTCATCCAACACAAATTAAAATGAATAAGAAATGCGGTACCTCTGGAGCTTAGTTTTTGTGAAGTAAATGCCAACAGCTTCTTAACTGAAGTGGCACAGCCTTAATGTGACTGTGGGGTTACTGAATATGCCACTAATGTGGTAGAGGTCTGGTACATCTTTAAACAAGGCAGGAAAAAGAAAGCCTCTCATTTTTCTCTGTTCTAATTATCTTCGTTCCAGTGGATTAGAAAATGGAAAATGTAGAAGTCAAGCTGAAGATGGTTCAGAGCTCAATCGCCTGCCAAGTTAAGTCTGACAAATGGCAAGTGTGTGTAATTAATAGTGCCATCTTCCCCTAGACCAAAGGATGACTGTGGTAACTATAGATTATAATTGTCATCGTTGTCACATAAAATGTGCTATTATTAAGTTCAGGCTGAATTTTATTGCTGAGAATGCTCATAAATTGAATGGTCAGTCATTTAAATTGCCAAGTAGAGAGCTCTGTGGTTTGCTCTAAAGCTACTTTTTAAGTCAATGTATCTGACTTTAGACCCCTGGAAACTAGCTACATTCCTTAAAGAGATGTTAGACAGGTTGTTACCTGTAAGAGAGGGTGCTCTGACAGATGCACTGCATTTCGTTCATGTTTTAATCATCCCTACACTGTAATTTGTAATTTTTTTGTTGAAAGGCAAGTGCTGCATATGCTATGTTGGCAACTTAAAAATTAGGACTTATTATCTTGTTAACGCAGCAGAGAGAATGAGTGATGATAGGCTTGAAATATGGATGAATAAAATGTAGTTGTTTAAGATGGAAAGATGAAAGGGGATGAAAAGAAAGCTATGCATTCAAAGAGAGAATCTTGAGATCAAGGAGTTTCCCAGCAGGAACTGAAATCTTTCATTCTAGGGGTAAATTGCAGGTCAGCAGTGATTTCCAGTCTTTTCCTCCTGATGACTGGATAAAACAAAATTTTCAGGAAGGCTGACTCAGAACTGTTGTGAAAATAACACCCAACTTAAATATGAAGACTTGATGAAGTGAACCAGACTGAGGATAGGAAGGGAACTGCAGCATTCATCAAATCCTGTTTCTTGCTATTAGGAACAAGTAGTTCATATAATATCTTTAATAAACTGATTGGCTGTATCTTAAAATTAGTTTAGGTATTTGTCCACGCTGTATAATTATTGCTTCAAAATACGACTGTTCTAATGGTCAGAAAACACCTCTTTCCTGGTCATTTTTTCCTGTTCTATCCTTGTCTTTTTTCTTTTAGATATGTCTTTTGCCCTCCTAGTATTACCTCAGCAAGTCAATTTATAAGGCGTGATTATATTTTCACCCAGCTAAAGAGGACAAACATTTTGTTTAATGTGTGTTTTTGATCTTCTTCATCTCTTTCATGCTGTAATATGCTGTCAGCTGGCTGGCATAAGCCAGCTCTGGACTGGGAGCCATACAACCACTTTATAACAGTGCTGTGTTCAACCTGCTAAGTTCTGCAACGTTTTCTGTCAATCAGGTTTTCTTTCGGATTTTTGTGGCGTTTTCCTCTCTGAGGTTGCCTTTTTCATTTGTTAATTTGTTTTGTTTGTTTGTTTTGTGTTTTGTTTGCTTTTGCTTTTGTTTTTGTTTTTACTTTGCATTACAAATATTTGCTAGATTGTATACTCTTAACTTATATAGTAAGCCTTTGGTTTTTACATCGTGGGTGCATAGCACCGGAGAAGGCAAGCTGGCCACATGAGTTATTCAGTCAATTTCCCTGTTACTACAGGCAATATATAGTAGAAACAGCATTCAATGTATGCAGAACATCCACTCCAACCTCCACCATTCATATAACCACTTATACTCAGTAACTTTTTCATATGATAGTAAAAGACCAAAGGCTAAAACCATAATAAGCCCCTGGAAGAAAACAGATGAAAACAAATATGTCACTTCTTTGATGTATCCTTACAATGGTAAGGAATTAAGTAGATTTTTTTCCCCCAGATGATCACAAAAAGTAAAACAAGAACTACATTGCAGAAAAAATACAAAGTAAGCACTTGAGTAGCAAGAGGACAATTTTTTAATTATTGACAGAAGAGCTGTTTCTTGAGTCTGTGTAAAATACATTGAGTGCCTGTGAGTGAAAGAACAACTGCATTGAAAGTTTGGAAGCATCCTCTAACTGCTGAAAAATTGTTAATAGCTTCTTCGGTTTGGGTGTTAGTAGAAGTATTTGCTAGCCCAAGTGTAGCAATGCAAATTTTGGCCAGGTATCAAAAGAACATTGCAATCAAAGTGCCTGGATAATAGGGAAAAAACGTTATTTTTTTTATATTATCAGCTTTGCTGATACTTTGCCTGATCTCAGTCAGAAGCAAGCTCTCAAATCAAATGGCAATAGCGCAATGGTATTTTAACAAGGATGCTGACCGTGATTAGCTTACATGTCAACCATATCTGTGCAAGGGGATTATTTCTCCTCTGGCCAGTGTGTGCTCTTGTGCACTCTGCTTAGTCAAAGTGCAGTGACAATATAACACTTTCCAGAACATATCAGGATGAGAAGATAAAGTAAAAATATTAAATTGTTTCCCTGGGGCTTCCTTCTTTTCAGAGAAACTCTTCCATATGTTAGTGGGGCTTTTGTTTTAGGTTTTTTTTCCCCTTAAGCAAATTCCTTGTGTGGGACAAAGATAAGGAAAACAGTGAAAAATCAGCTTCTTCATCACATTACTTGTAGTTATTAAACAAAAAGTTGTTCCAGTAAGACCTGTTCAATAGGACTGAATGGAGTACAGCACAAGGACTCAACTAAGAACTACATGATGGAGTAGGGTCATAGGAACATTCCCAACTGCAGTATTTAAAGGGCTATTTCAACATAAACTGGTATGGGTCATAAAGCTTCTTGTGATTCTAGCCAAATCCAATGCTCTAAACTTATGTAAATAACCAAAACCCTGAAACCTCTTTAATGCCTCCAACCAGCATGGCAAGAATTATTCTCAGACTTCCACAAAAAATATTATTTGAGTAAAACAATGTTTTGCAGTCAGCTCCCACAGCTTCATTGTGGCAAGCAGAGCTCTAGGGGAAATGACTAAAAGTTCATTGGCACAAATGGAGTTACATCTGCTGGCATTAGGGCTCAATTTGTCACTCTTGTTTTTAATCTTGGGAAGCATGCAAGAACTAAATGGTGCTAATCTTTCATATGACAGGAAGAGGATGATCAGAATATATTCAGTTCCAGTACCATGGCTAAGTCAGAGCTCAGCCCTGGATCTGAAATGATCTTGAGCAAGGTTTTGAATATCAGCATGTCATTTCAGATTTTCCTGTGCATTCTTAGCCCACACTTCTTTTTCTAGGCCGTGTCTTGGCATACCTATCCAGTTGTGGTGAATAAATGAACTCATTGTCAGAAGGGGAAAAATAGCTGTACGATTTCAGCCTATTTTCAAGGAAATCTGTGCAGTTCCAACTAGGCCTGTGGTATAAGAGTACCAACAAAAAAAGCACCAGCAAGGTGCTGCCATCACCATCAAAAAGATGTCCTTATCTTGCTGCTTCCATTCCCTGTGTCAGCATGAGGCTGCTGGTGCATGCTATGAGGCTGTCACACTTGTGTTGCTGCAGGGCTGCGGAAAGGCTGCTGCTCTGCCAGGTCACGAGGGAATGCACAGGAGCTGGAGATGCTTTAGGACTTCCACATATTGTAAAGCTTCTCAGTGAAGGGGATGTTTCCCTGGAGGATGGGTTTGATCTTGGGAGAGCTGTGCCATAGGGCTGTCTGGCAGTGGCTGTGTAGTCAGCACACAGAACCAAACGCAGCACAGTGCTGCAGCTGCTGTGGGGAGGAGAATGGGCTCTTGGTGTGGCCTGTGAGCACTGCTCACTGTCAGACCAGGCTGATATTGACTCACACTGCTTAATCTTACTTAATCCTTGTTGATACTTCTAGCTTCATTTCCTAAACTCAAAAAAATAAATACTCTAAATACCATATATGCACTATATAGACATATTTCTAACTTTCTCTCTCCCTATATATATCTCTATATATCTCAACATATCACACACATGCACACTCTCACACTATATTTGGGCCATATTCTATTGATAGAATTCTGAAATACTGTTTCTTATTAACAAACTAGCTGATGCCACTGTGACCTATGGCTTTCCTGTCTCTCTGAACAGTTTGCTCCTATCCTTCCCAAGCACCATGGTCAATCCCAGATCATTGCTGTACAGCAGGTTTGCCTGCTGCAGGACACTGTTTTACTCCTGCCCAAATATCGAGGCCCCTAATGCCTTTTTCAAGAGCCATCCATTACTGATACTACTAATAATATATGGTGGATAGTAACACCAGTTTGACTTTGTGCTGTAGTTACCTTCCACTTCTGCTGTTACCTTCACTAATACTTCTGCCCGTTAACAATGTTAATTGAGCTGATTTAATTTGCTATTTTGGGAGGTTTATTTTGTTTCCCTGGCTTGTGAGCATTGCTCTTGGATTTTTGGAGAGAAATTGATCTGTTTAGGAGTTTGGAGGCTGCTCAATGACTGCATGTCTAAAGGCCTGAAGGGTAGGGGCTGATATGTTTTGAAAAGCCTGGGTGTTCTGTCACCATCTCTACATGCAGGAACTGGCACAACAGTTGTTAGTGTAGAGAGAGATCCTGGATGGGAGGAAATTAAGATGTGGAGAGAAATAGGATCACTGCATTCCATCCTTTGAAGTGGGAAGGTGGGAGGAGTGAGGCTGTTACCTGTGGATAATGAATAGACTGTATCCAGATAAATGTATTCTGGTTCATTTTGCAGAAATAGCAGAAGGATGTTGTGTATCTATTTAAGGGTTGAATGGTATTTATTGAATACATTCATCCAAACTGTACAGAAATCTTTCAAAAATCATAATATGTTACTCCCTGAATAAAATAAAAGTTAAATGAATACGTGGCATGAGTTATGCTGTGCTGTGAAACTAAAGTATAGATAAATAAAAAACAGCTGAGAAATATCTTTAGGGAATTCCCTTGGAAAGTGTTCTTTCTTCATCACTTGATGATTGAATATTATGTATAATCCTGTATTTAGGTAGATGGAAATGGTGGACTGAGCAATGATTTGCTCTCCATTTAAAAAAAAAAAATAATATTAAGTACTCTATGTTTTGAGACTATTAAGTATAACTGATGTTCTGCTTCCTGGATGAGTGAACTAACAACTAGGATTCTCTCTATTGCTTATGAAAAGCATGATAATTATTCTGTGTCAGATGAAACACCATCCAGAGGAAGGATTGTGGACACCTCATTATAGAATGAAAACACACATCTGGGTGATAAGGGAATTTTTTACCCTTCGCTAAAGGAGAGATTTGAACCCAAATCATCACCAGTTAGGGAAATAACCAGCAATAAAAGATCTTGGTCAGGAACAGCAGATTAAAATCAGTCTTTGTTTAAAATGAAGAAATTTCCTTAATGTTCTCTTTTAACCTTTTTTTCCAAATATGCTGGAAGACAGAAAACAATATCAAGAGATTAATTAAATTCATGCTTCTCTTTAGCAGTACCCCAGTTTTGTCTTATGTGCCTTTACTCATGTATCTTCCAGTGCTAATCTGCTTTCCCCAGGACATCTTGCACAGAAATGTAAACCATTTCAATCTTTTGGCAAGTCCTGACAGGAGCTTCCCATGAAGACACTGCTGTGCCCCAGAGGAGACAGAGAGGCCAGGAACACTTTCTGGAAGCCTGTAAAAAGAGGAAGCTGAAGGGGCCAAAATCTTGCAGCTGAGCCGGCAACACTGCTGCAGCTCCGCTCATCGCAGAGAGAGATCCCAACTGCAGAGCTTAATTGTTTTGTTTTCCTGGGTTTGTCATGCCAGTTGTCAGAATAATTTCTTTGTGCATGGCTGAATTGGACATATGTACACAGTGCCAGCTTAGTCTTCTGATATCCTGAGGGGGCCTTTCCTACTGGAAATTATTTTCCATTGAACAGAGGGTGGCTGGAAGATCGGTCCTTATTTGTCCATATGGTAGCTGTTGTTCTCTTCCAGTGCGAAAGTCTGATGAGGATATTAGACACAGTTGCTCTATACATGCCTAAAAGTATTTCATTCCCTGTGGTTTTCCTATCACTGACTGTTGGGGTGTTATATTCATTGAGGATAATGAATTCTGGTAGAAGAAAATGCTTTAAATACATAAAGCAGACTGTACGCTGCTCATGTGTATCAAGGTCTGGATGGCATTTCAGACCCTTGCTTGGTATATTGTTCCTTTATTTAAATGCGACTGGAATTTTGGGGTCCTGAATCACCAGTCATGAAATGCAAAAATGTCTTTATGTATGTTTGAGAAAAACTGGGCCTCAGGATACCAAAGTTGTTTGGGGATCATTTTTGTTTTGTTTTGTTTTTTCTTCTGTTTGGAATCCTTATGCTATACTATTTTTGTGAAGGATTACATTTTTTTCTCCCTTCCAGAGCCTGTCTTAAATGAACTGGCAAGAGATTTACATTTCTCTGCATGACTGTAGGATACTGGAGTTTAAACAGCTAAGGAAAAATTGTCACAGATTTATTTAAGAGCAGTGAAGTGTTGCTGCCTTAATATACCCTGTCAGCAGATTTTAAAAGGAGAAGGATAGAGAGCTGCGTGATCACTGGGTTGTTTGTCTAAACTGGAGACTTTCAGCATGAGGGAAATGGTTTAGGATTTTATACTGGATAGCCAACTGATGCTGCTTCAATAAAAAAAGGGCAAATGAAAATTGTAGATGTGAAAACACAACTTTTTGAGAGACTATTGCTTTTTAGCCAACTCCAGATTTCTTTTCAGTCCTTAAACAATTGACTATTTTTTGAGCCTTCTGAATCCCACTCAATTCCCATGAGTCAATAAGTCATTTTCTCTGTATCACATACTACTACAGGCTTTGTTTCTTCTTCTTTCTGCACTTTGTCTCTATTTTTCATGGCTTCACTTCTTTGCTGTATTCTCATTATGGTTGTTCTTTCTGCCTTTTTGCATGAAGTTTGTTTTTTAAATCAGTTTGTTTGATTCCCACAGTGGACCAGATACTAGGTGCCTCTTGAAAGTAACTCCTGTTCTCTGTTATTTTAGCCAGATGCTAAAGTTCCAATTGGTGGAAAACATTTTGTTCACTGTATGAGACAAAGAAACTATAGGGGTTTGGGTATGTGTGAGTATGTAATTTAAAGCCATTTCCTATGCTTTATTTGGGGAGGTTCAATTAAGGAAGCACAAACAATCAGAATTTTGACATCTCATAATTTTGCTTTATTTTACAGTCATTGCAACCTTAATGTTTCTTTAAATTGGAGTTTGTTTTTTTTGTGAGGATGTTGTAATCTTACATACAATGCATATAGGCAGAAAATATGCAGTGTATAATTATCAGGGAAGAAACTCAGGCATCAAATATTCAGGTTCTTTAAAGAGAAAAAAGGTTTGCAAAGAAAAACAAGATCATGTAAAGATTTAATACATCTCAAAGCTAACACAATTTGGTTTGATACATGACCCTTTTATTTTGCTGCCTTAAAATGTCTCCCTCCTGCCAAAACTATTTGTTACCTTCTTCCTTGGGGAAATATGCAAAGACATGCAGTTATGCTCAGGCCCTGCACTGGAAGGTTTTTATTTCAATCCTATCAGCCTCTATTCTCGCCAATCATTTTTCTTTTGTTCTCAGTATCCATTCTTTCCAGTAATTCACTTGAGCTACAATATCTGAGAAAGACTGAGCACCACTGTAATTTAAAGGAAAAGATCTTTTCAGGCTGATTTGGTTTCAAGCAGCTTTTCATGAGAGAGATTGGTTTGCAGCCTCCAGGCAATTAAATACTCTGACTGAAGATTTTTTATCACCAATTATTCCATACAAAACAACTTTTATTTTTTGGAAAAAGACATCAAAAACTAATGACGAACACTGAGTATAGTTTTTCGGTGAGTGACAATATAAAACCCAGCTAGGTAAGCACGCAGCATTTGCTTGCAGCAGCTGTGATGAGAAGGTGGCAGGCTGTAATGGGAGTTGCAGAAATCTAGGGTGAAACACTCATTGGATGGAAATTCTCAGTCAGTGCCATTAGCTTTAGCAGGGACAAGATTTCTGCCAACACAAAGATTCACCTGACTGTGTGGAAGTAGCACGCCCTTTGTTATGGCTGGAGTGGAGGCACCACCATGTGTAGAGCCTTGACAAAAGATTGGCAGTTGGGACTGGAAGGGAATTTTTGCCAGATAAGCAGCCTCGACTGCAGGTCCAAACTTCAATTGCAATGAATTTTCTATCGCCTTTTCAAACTTCGTCATTTTGGAAAATCACATGAATGTCTCAGTTGAAGAGGATTATAAAAGATGAAAGTGATGGGTTTTGTGTTCATGATTAAGTTTCAACTAGTCTTCATGAAATTTTCTAGTGCAAAAGCAATCTGCATTTTTCCTACGCCTGCTCTGCTCTACCTAAAGATGGAATACTAATTTCCAACAGGGAATTTCTCTTCTTTATCTCCTTAATATCATCCCATTATTGTATATTGTATATATACCTACCATGAAATCAAGAGTGATCTGATTTCATATCAATTCGGTAGATTAGGATTTGGTAGATATGGATGAAATCTGATGACCTTGTAAGTGGACACTGAGCAAGATCTTATGCTACAGATCTCAGAGGGCAGAGAGAGGGAATTTTTTGGCCAATGGATTATGGGTAGAGTCAACATCATGTTTATTAGGCCAGATATTAAACTATAATTAACATCTTTTATGGGATTTATAAGATCTCATCCCAGACTGGGATGAGAATGATTTGCAGTTGTCACCACAACGAGTGTGCCCTTGTGATGAGTGCTTTCAGCTCTAGATGGGAGCAAGAAAGAGTAATGATCCTGAATGTTGTTTTAATGTCAAGAGCTTATTAAGGAGTAATGGTTACACCGTGAGAGGAAAAACAGTCCACAGGGTAGTCAGGACAAAATCTTCTCTGAGGAAAGGGTGGGAGCAATAGCTCCTTGCTTCCCTTTCATTCTAAGTCTATCCCATTCATTCCTCTAAGGAGGAGAATGAGGGAAGATTTCTTCAGAAATCTTGACCCCCTGGGAAGACAGACATGGAAAATCTTGAAGGTCACAGGAGACCTTTGAATTCTTTGCTACCTAACTCCTCAAGGTTTCTGAAACATGATGGTTGCATTGTTTCTCACTTTCTCTGTCATTCAAATCAGCACAGAGGCCCTGTAAAACAGCAGCTGAGGCACTGCCACGTGTGACTAAGGGCTAGGGTACAAGAAGTGGGCAGTAGGCGGGCAGCAAACTCTCTGTACCATTTTCCCATCTGGGCATCTTCCCTCAGACTCAGATCAACTCAAATTGCAGACAAGACCACCGAGTGGTGCCGATCCTCTCTGCATGGGCAGAACCACAGTGTGCCCTGGGCTGCGTTTCCTGCTGAGGGAAAGTTGAGGCTGCAGAGAAGCCTGGAGATGAACCATCATGTTCACCGTGCAGCTGAGGGGCAATGGAGACTCTGACATCTCTGCAAAATGTTTTGAGGCCCCCAGGCAAGAAGTGAAGTATGCATGGAATGCCCAAAGACTGTTATTTTTTCTCTGCCTGACTGCAATTTGGTTAACTATAGAAAGCTAATCTAGGTAGAGCTAGATGAAAATTTTTCAACGGAAAAAGTTTTTATCCAAAAGAGCAGTTTCCTTGAAATATGGAGATTTTTCATTTTAACAATTCTTAGTGAAAAAGCCTTCAAGTGTTTTGTTTGGATAATCTTTAAATCTCTTTTATATTTCTCTTTTTAACCATAAATCTAGGAATACATATATATCACTTTAGAATGTTCTGACAGTTATGAAAGAAAATACTCTGATTCTTTTTTGAAATGATTCTTTGAGGGGACAGAAGAAATTTGCATCTCCCACAAATATCTAAATTTAAACTTTTGCGTTCAGATCTGGGACAAAAACAAATACTGAAATGTCAGAATTTTATACATGATAGGAATTCTTTTTTTTTCCCAGTACATTCTGCTTAGATTACACTGCACAGCATGTGCCTTCCCT
The DNA here is from genome assembly GCA_036785705.1 of Acanthornis magna. Classification (NCBI taxonomy): domain Eukaryota; kingdom Metazoa; phylum Chordata; class Aves; order Passeriformes; family Acanthizidae; genus Acanthornis; species Acanthornis magna. The sequence goes on along the minus strand of JAWUZG010000028.1, from coordinate 16,439,310 downwards.
CCCTAGTCTGATTTTGTGTTCAAAAAATCAATTTGAACAGTCTGAACAGAGATCTGCTGCTGGCCCCAGCCTAAAGGGGTTTAGAGAGCCCATCACTCAGTCCACAGGGCTTGAGCTACAAACTGATACCTGAATTCAGCAATGGGAGAGAGTTGGAAAATCAGAGCAGAAAAAAAGAAAATATAAAGACATTGATTTCTCCTTCTTTAATTTTTAAAGTCTTTTTGTTTTCATAACTGACTTCACTTCCTTTTCTGCTTGTAAAACAACACAGATGAAATCCCACCCTCTCCCAACAGCTGCTGTTTGAAAATGTTGCAACTCATCTTTTTCTACATTTTGCAAAACCCCTCAGCTGCGTTGACCAAAAGACGGAGGTCTTTTGTTTGATCTTAAAGAGCACTTAAACAAAGGTTTGTGCTGCTGGAACTTCAGTCAGCTCCCAAATTAGGATGATTTTGGGACTCCTGTGCTTACAAAACAACCTTTCCTGTAAATATTTATGTCGCTTTAAGGCTTGCCTTGCACTTCAGATAAATATTCTTGGTTATGCTAGGTCTCTTAAACCTTTCAATTTTTAATTTTAATTTTGCTGTCTCATTGCTCATAAGGTAAGAAGAGAATCAAACACTAAGGAGAAGGCCATTTAGTATTTTGTCGCTCTTTGGGATTCAGAAACAAAAAATGTTTCTCTACCTCTCACTCGATATCTATCCTTCCTTGTACAGTGTGGGAAAATTACTCCTTGTGAACAGGATTTGGACTCCACCAACGCTTCAGCACTGAACTGGGAAGGAAGTTTCCCTGAAGAAGAAGTATTAGCTATAGCTGGGCTTGGAAGTGGCTGTCCACATTTGTGTGAAACTTGACCAAATGCTGACAAGAAGTTTACTTTAATGTTTTCTCTCTAAACAGAAGTCATCTCTTGAACTTGCCTTTAAAATTTAAATTTTTGGATATGGCTTTTTTCTGTAATCTAAAGAGAAATCAAGTCTCAGTATGTGGCTGAAAGTGACTGCAGGTTAATTGCAGCTGACTAATTCATGTGAACACAACTAATGTGCACATGGAAAGGAGAGGGGTTAATTTTAGCCAGTGATATATATGTTGATTTTTGGAGATTAAAGCTGGAAAGGCTGGGATTCATGATTTTGAGCAGTAACTATTCTTTTGTTAGTAACACCAGTCCCAACTTCAGAGAGAAAATAGCTTTTTAGCATTAACAAAGAGAGATTGCCTTCCTGGACAACTGAACCTGCCTTCAGTTCTTTTGTGATTTTGTTTGGTTTTTGTGGTTTTTTGTTTAAAAAAAAATTAAATTTAATTTTTTATTTTTAATTTATTTAAAAAAAATTATTTATTTATTTATTTATTTATTTTTCATTTTAAATTTTGGCATGCTGTTTTTAACATGATGATGTACAAGTCAGTCCTGAAAGCCATACTTACCTAAACAAACTAATAGGAAAAAAGGGCAAACAAGCTAAAGAAATCACTTTTGCATTCTTTCCCAGCCTTGTAAATGAGCCAGACTACTGACTTTTCCTCCAGAGGGTTTCTGCAGTTCAACTGGTTCTTTCTGTCTCTGCTCACCTTTTACCAGCTTGTTCTCATCATTTGCTTGCTTGAAGCAGAACCTAAAATTGCTTTGAAGACATTTCTCTCAAGGATGGATCTTGAGCTCTCTGACGCTGAGCAGCAGATTGCTGTTTGTTCTCAGTACATTGGGCTGTAAATTCACTGAGAGTGACGTGGAAAATGTGTTCTTGTACATGCGCTCCTGGAGTGTCTGAGCAAGGTGCTGTGTATTCCCCACTGTCAGCATGTTGTCAATAACTTCTGGGAAAGCAGTACAAAAATAATCAAACATACATAGCAAGGCAGAGGAGGGAATGGTACAGTTTCTGCACCTGTGAGTTAAAAATGCTCAAAAGTAATTGCCTGAAGCGATTAGGAAATGCAGAGAATCTCACAGCGATTGAGATACTTTTCTTCTTTCTCTTCCCAACTGCTCCCTGCCTTCCCCATGAACCCAGGGTTCATGGCTTTGGTTAGTGTAGCATTGTGCCTATCCACAGCAGAAAACTGTTGTTAGCCCCAAAAAATTGCCTGCTGCATGGCTGAGCTTAATGTGCAATAAACTCAGCAGTGCAGATGCAAATTTAAGATTCCTGAAAACTGAAATTTAGCTGGAGAACTGTTTGATGGGAGTATCTTTGTAGACACAGCCAGAACATCTCTCTTGATCTTACCTGACTTTAAAGATAACACACAGTAGAGAGATCCAGCTGCTTGCAACAGCCTTTTGCATGTAGAAAATGAGGAAGTGGGAATAAAAGCAAACTCTCCTTAGGAACTGGCTTTATTTCACAGCTTTCACAGCATTTAAAATAAGATAGTAATAATATAACTAGCTGATGAGACAACCACTTTCTCTTTCTTAATTTTAACTACCTAAATAGCTGACTTTTCTCAATGTGAATTGCTGTGTTACAAAACTGGAACAGCTTTCTAAGCTGTTTCTCCATCTCCATCCTCCTCTTTCTCCATCATTACACAACAGAAAAATGCAATACCCCAGGCTGAGAGAATCTGAGGGAGAATGGATGCACAAAAAATACCAACTCTACCAAAGGGAAGGGAGAAAAGGGCTGGGAGGGAAATGCTCGTCAGCCACTCTAGATGGGTTTGTAAAGATTTATTGGGCTCAGAGCAATCTGTAGCCTAGTAAATTGGTGTTTGAAGGTGTCACAAACAATAATGTACTACATCTTGCACTACAATGTACAGATGTCCAAAAGCTATTACAGTCCAGCCACTGCACAAAAATGGTATGAAAGGGATAGTATGACCTGTGATTGGTACCAGAAAACTTTTCTTTCTTTTTCTGTCTTTTTGGTAGAACTGTGGAAGTCCCCACTCTGTTATAATGCTACCAAGAGACAAAATTAAATCTTTTGCACCCAGATTTGGTGATTGCTCTTGTCAGTAATAACTCTGAGGGAGAGTAACTGTATACTGAAAGTATGTCCTGAAACTTTTGATAGTTATATCACGGGCTCGTGCATCAGATGGATGATACTGTAAAATTTTGTATTGCTCTATGGTATTACAAACTTTTAGCTCTTTAAAGAATATGAATGTTCTCTCTCTATCCTAGTTTTGCCAAAATTAGCTTGTTCTCTCTCAAATCTTTGTCAGAGCTTCCGTTCCTGCTTCATTCTGGCTACTATTACAGTACAGCTCTGCTGTGGGCTGAATAAATTAACCTTCTAAGGCTGCTTTAATGAAGTATTTATTTTGTTCCCATTGAATATTATGGCACCTGTTAGCATGCTCTCTTTCAGACAGTTTATGTAATGATATCCAGGGACACAATCATGGTAAATTGTACTTCCTAAAGCGGATCACTTTCTTGCAATAATTTTGTATTTGGCCTGAGGTGAAACTTCAAAACATAGAAATAGTTACATGTAAATCTGTTTAGTCCCTAAGAAGTGAACCTGCAATTAGGGATGAACAAATATGTTTCCAAAGTTCAAAAAGGGTGTAAATCTATCTTCTGTGTGTGTATATACATCTCTGTGCACATACTATATATATAGTTGCCAGTATGAAATATTTGCAACCAAACCTCTTTGGTTTACTCTTCCTTTGCTAATATGTTTAGTCAGGTTTTCACTTTTAGTCAAAAACACTTCTCCCTGTTGGACAAAGGATTATTTATGACATTAAATCATTTAGGTTCATAGTGGTTACAGTGATATGTGAGAACAGAAAAGGTAGCAAAAAGTGACTGAAGTTCTTCATCTTTGTGCAGAAGGGAAATTGCTTAAGGATTTAACAACAGTTAAACCTGAATATTTCAAAGCAGCTAAAAGGCCCATGGCACTCCTTCCGGCAAAATCTTGTTGCAGCTTTTCTCCTTAAGAAGCCCCCATACACTGATTCTTAAGATTTTACATGGGCAAACAGATAAACAACATTTACAAACTAGTGTGAGCTTGCTTCTGTGGTCCAGAGAATATTTGCTGATCTGAGAATTTAAAGAAATATCTGTCTTTGGAGATTAGCAGCTGCAGATTTATATGACAAGAATTTAGGAACAGATTAGCTACCTTACAGTGGTTACAACAAAATGACTACATCCTAGCCAAGTTAGGACAAGAAAAATCAGTGAAGATTTTGTCCTTTACCACAGTATAAACTGACAGCATTCCTGCAGGTCTGGAAAGCTCATCCGTGAAAGCATATAGATGAAGAGATCAGGAGTTGGACCCCTTGCACAACAGCACAAAAGCCTTTATTTACTGCTAGTTTGGACAAGAACGACATCATCCGCCAAAAATGATAGAGAATAATTTAATGCCAAAAGGACAAGTCTTGCTTGATCCTTACCCTGATGTTTTTTGCAACATTTTCAAGAACTGACCATATCAGTCAGTTATTTTTTTCTATCTCCCAAAGGAGGTCTTAATGCATTTTGTGCCTGGTTTTCTCTGAAGTTAATTTCTAACACAAAAAATAACTGGCAATTATCAAAAGAGACTAGTAGATGGCAAGAGTGCTAAAGATCTTGATTGAGGGGGCTGTTAATCTCGAGACTTAAGGTTTGTCCAAGGCTTTTAAATGTCATCTCTAAAAGGATAGATTTCTCTCCCATTGGATTCACATATGCCATGAAAAATGAAGTGAATGGGGAAAAAAAGAGCTAATACTTTTGCATTTATTGCTCAAATGATAGCCCTTGTTACTTGTCAGAAGAGTTTTCTACCTCTCCTGCTCCCTCTCCCCCTTGAACCAATCTGTTCCACTATCCCATTTGTCTCTTTGGGAATATTTTCATCTACCACATCTTGTCTAGGTTACGCCAAAACTAGTGTTACACAGACACACACCAGCACAGTGTTTGCTAAAAGCCATGTTTTAATGGGATCTTCTCATGAAATAACAGCTGCATGGGCAATAAAATGTCATTGCTGTCTGGGTAGCAATTAGAGTATTGCTACACATATTGCTAGAGTATTGACAAGCATCTTATCAATGTCAATTCTGCAACAGGAACCATGTGGAAGGGCCAGAATCTGCACCCACATTATTTTAAATACAAAACTGGTTTTGTGACAGCAGGACTGGTGTGGGGAGAATCTTCAGGACTGTCTGATATCCCCTCCTAAAGACCTTTTGCAAGAGTCAGATCCTTTGTGGTGAAGGGGATGATGAGCTGGGTCTGTCACATTGTCTCAGAGCAGCCCATTGTCCAAGTCCATTGAGAGTTTTGTCTATGCAGGGACATGAGGAGGAGTTCCAGGGCAACAGGAGTTAGGTGAATTTAGTGGTGAATTTAGTACCCCTGAGTGTGCACAGGGGCAGTTCAGGTATTCAGCTGTATCACAACTATAATTGTGGATTCTAATGTGAGTTCTGTGCTTCTACCTCACTTGTAATGTCAGGCTCCATTGCTGCTGCCGCATTAAGGGTCTTTCTGTGTTTTTCCTTTGATTAACTTTGTTCAGACTCTAACACAGCCTATGCCAATGGTCAGCACAGATGACTTGCTTGACGTTTTCAGAGTGATTTACCATATTTTCTATGAAACAGAAGAGAACTTGGGATTTGTTTTGGCAAGTGACATCAGCCTTTCAGTTAATATTTTAGAAATAATGTTTTCAGTGATTTTTTAATTAATGGTTTGCAGTTCCATCACAGTTTTGAGAAGAGGGAATGAAAGTTCCATTTTTAGTGGTTACAAATTATGTTGATCTCCATGTTGCACACACAAATAGTGGAAGTGACCCTCAGCTTGTCAGGGTGGTCAATGAGTTCATGAATCAGAGTCTTAACCCTAGAAAATAATTAAATATCTTCAGAATTAGAAAAAGAAATATCTGTAGCCTTCGTTTTATGGAGAAAGAATTTCATCTGACTTATGAGAAGTAAGTAATCTATAACGTTTGTGCTTTAATACACTGTGGTAGCTAATGCACACACTTGTTTCAGAAGCAGATCTAGGCAGAAGATCATAAACATCCTGTGGCTGCCCAATGTTTAGAGAACCCACCATCAAATTGCTCTTAGCATTGGCTACCATTTCAAACATTGGCATGCGGCAGCTGCCCTCCAAAGACCTGGTTCTCCAAGGCTCCCTCCTCAGTGATGCACAGAGCCAGACTGTGGCAGGAGGATGAAAGCAGTGTTCATCTAAATCACGGTTCAACAGAAGGAAGCGTTCTTTTGGATACTTTTAAAGACAGCAGTCACACAAAGCCTAAATGTCCTCTTTTCCTCAGCCAGACCCCTCTGTTGATTGTTATTTCAGACCAATTCGCCCTGGAAATTCTCCTGTTCATCCCCTGGTGTTTTCTGGTTGGTTCTGTATCCGTCTACTTTACTGTGCCAGACTGATACAAAGCAGAGCTGGCAGGGCAAAGGCTCTGCTTACTCTGCATGTATTTGTGCATGTGTGCACACACGTGTGTGCATTACTGGAAATAAAATAGTTTATTTCCCTGCCACTGACGTTAATATAATATATCCTCATGTCTTGAATTTATTGTTCCCTAAGCTTTCTGGAAAGAAAAAAATGTTTACGTCTGATAGTATGAAGCAGTATTAGCACAAGTCTCAGATTTGGACAAAAATCTCCTGTTGTTTCTCTACTACCTGTGCCAAATTTTGTAATAATTCCTTTAATGGGATTTGTCTTTCAAGTAGGAACTGAGGCGAAAGCTTAGGATTTTGATTAGAAAACATCTTAAATATTTTCAAACTGGGAGTCAGTGTGTAATATCCATTGCCACCTGCTTAGTATTTATAGCAATTAGAAATTTTACCATACTTAGGACTTATTATTACTTATGTCCATATCGTCAGGCAGAGCCATCTCTAGGTCTGAGAATTTTAAGTGCTCTGGAAAAATCTAAAACTATTTAATAAATAAGAACTTTCTGAAGGATGCTCAGTTTATGTGTTGTAGGATTGCATAGCTTTAACTTACATTGGCTTTGCTTCTTGTTTGGAAGAAAGAGGCCTTCAAAGAGAGCATAAATGATCATGTGACAAATAGTGAAATATCTTGTTCTCATACCTCTCCTCATTTCCCCAGATCCTTCTCAAGGACCTCAAGCCCCCTTTCTCATTTATCAGTACAGATTTTATGTGAAAAGTGTATCTAAGAGATGAGAGTGAGAGTTTATAGGCATTGATGGAAACTCAGAAATGTCAGGGGGTCAAAAATAGTAAACTTCAATAGGCATTTGGAGTCTGAGTGAATGTTTCTTCTGCAAAATTTATCCAGTTTTGATATGGCTGTCTTACAGATTATAAAAGCCCCAAAATGACAACCCAAACCAGCCTCCCTCCCCAAAATTAGATTACATTAAGCTCTGGTATAGGTTCAGTAATGCTGACTTGGCAGTGCCTTTCTATTTTCCCAGAGGAAGCTTTGTATTAAATAACCAGCTTGTTAAAAGAATGCCATTTCCACTCTTATTAGCTCTAGTTCCCTATTGTATACTTTAAAAAGCAGCAGGGTCATTTTCTGTATGCAAACTTCAGTCATTCTAATTTTAATGGTATTCAGAAAGTGCTTCTGACAGTGGTTTTGAACCCATACTAACTTGTGGAATGTACCTTGGAGTTGTTTCCTTTTGCTTTCAAGGGAATTACTGTTCTAACCATAGGATTTAATGCAAAACATTGTGGTAAGACTCTTAACTTATAGTCTGATTTTCCTGTTGATTTCTCTGATATACTTACTGAAGTCCTATGTGAAAATACGAGTAAGAAGAGAATTTAATGAACTTCAAATTTAAAAAAAGGTCTCATTTAAAGGAAAATTTTTAAAACACAAAATGTCACTGGTGCTCGAGAAAGATTCTTGTTTACAGAAACATGGGAAGTCACAGAATCATAGAATGACTTGGGCTGGAAGGAACCTTAGAGATCGCCTCGTTTGAACCCCCTCTATCTGTATGTAGAGACCTGGCTTAAAAAAATCCAATATAGAGAAGTATTGTGAACCTTCACTGAACCTGGCTAGTGCAAAGAGCCCAATATGACGGTAGTAAGGGGAAAGGTCTCATACCTTATACGTAATTATGAATTTAGGGGCACAGACTTAGACGTCTAAATCTGTAGATCTCAGCCTATTTGTACTGCTTCAAACACTGCCATAATGACTGAGTTTACATTATGAAGTTCTAGGAGTACGGAGACGAAACCCTGCCCCGTAAATAGCTGATTTGGTTTACAAGATGAAGTAACTTTTTCTTGAAAAAAATAAAATAAAATTGCACTTTATGGACAGGTGGTAACTATTGGAACAAAAATCTTTGATCGTCATGTGTGGCATAATCATCTGTGCTGCTACAGCAGTGGTTGCAACAGATTGGTAAAATACCATAGTATAGCCAAGCAAGGGTCACTTATGCTACTTGTTTACTTATGGATCTAAAATATTGTAAGAAACGAGACCAGAAAATTTAAAGCAATCTTTATATTTGATAATAATATTTCCAAAGGAAAGCATTTTAAATATTACCTAGGACTTTGGTGATACCTGTAAAGATAACATTAACAAAATTAGAGTAGTTCTTGGAGAACAGCACATGGAAAAGCTCCTCAGAAGTAGTTAGGAATCTATTTAGAATTTGAGGTCAGAATTATTTTTAAGAGACTTATTTTCTTCGTGTTTCTAGGTGCACCATATATGCAACTGACACATCTGAGAGTGTAAAGGTTTGCTTTATTGACATCCTGTGAACAATGTGTGGTACACTTCTGCATGCTGTAATTCCTTTAATATACTCTACCATTTATGTCCAATAGATTAATGAAACAAGCTCTTACCATTTAACAAAATGTAGTTTAGTGAGATTTAGTGTCCTGCTGCAGATGTTTCACTGTGGAGTGAATGTGCTGTTGAGAGTACAAGTCATAGTGACCCCTTTTAATAACTTCTGCAAGTCAGAGCACCAGAGCACCTCTGATAAAAGAGAGGAGAAAGATTCATACAAGCAACAAACCATGCAAGCAACTAGAAGCTGCATTACTGTTTGCATTACTGCTTCTCCCAGGGTTAAACAAAAGTGCAGAAAGCTACATGCACATGCTAGTTTTCCTCACAGTTATGGGACAAGTAGGTTTGAACAGTCCAGGAACTGGACGGGTAAGATTTACTGTGGACTTCTCTTATGTGAAGACTGCAATCCCTATGTGATTATCATATTTTCTATTTCATGCCTTCCTAGTTATGTTTGGATTCATTAAACATGAAGCCTACACAGCTAAGCCTGAAATGACTGTGCTGGAAGTGATGTTGCTAATTGCTATTACTGTTGCTAATGGCTAAAGAAAAACTGGTACACTCACAGGAGGAAAAAAGGAAATTGGATATTTTAAGCAGACTAATGTAGATTAAAACACAGTTAATAAGCCTCATGTGAAAAGCTTATATTTAAATTACAAATGTCATTTTCTTGTGGAAATTAGCATTCCATTTAAAGGCCTGTTTGCTTGTGGCTTTCTATAACTAAAGGTGGACTATATTTAGGGTATTTATGATAAAAACAGAAGAGAGAAAAGATGTCATGAAAGGTTTTCTCTTGGCAAAGAACCTTCACATTTATGTCTATTAGATCAATAGAACTTATGTAATTAATATGTTTCTACAAAATGAAAAATAAAAAATTTTTCTTCTTTTTTGTGATTGTATCTATCTCCATATGCTGTAGGGGACTTTGCAGATTTATTTTCCCTATACATGTGGAAATATGAGTGTTAATTTGACTTATGATCTTACACATTTTTAGGTATTTATTTATTTATTAGTCTCCCACAGAATTCTGGATTCTGGAAAACCGCAGAATCCCATTTAAGATTTTCTGCTTATGTAGAAGCATGGAAATTACCTGTAAATCGCATACTATTTACAGGATTTCAGAAACAAATCCACAGGGAAACAAAACCCATGATGAAGAGGGGACACTGTAGACCAGTGAGAGAGCAACCGTTTAAAAACATTTCTGAGATCAAGTTTCCTATTGTCAAACAAGCTGTTTCATACAATAGCAAACAGCAGTGCTCAGAACAACTAGAGAGAGAATTTGTGGAAGAAATATAGAAGAGTAATCCCTGAGGACTGACTCCTTGGGAACTGGAGACTCTCACAGAGAAAGACCTCATGGAAATGAACTTTCACAACAGTGTTTTTTCTTTTCAAAATGCATTTTCAAAATGCATTTTTCAGAGCTTCTCTTAACACACTGTTGGTGGCTTAAGATCTCTCAAAACAGTGTAGCAGATGAAAAAGGAGAGCAGAGAAGAGGATAAGAGAGTAGAGAAAAGGAGAGGAGAGAAAAAGAGAGAAGAGAATAATTTAGAGGGCTGCATTTCTGGTTTGCAGCTAGTCTTAATTAGTCTCTTTTTCTCTGCCTTACTTTCTGAGTATGTGTGAATATCTCAACACATTTTTATTTTCTGACATGCCTGCATGTGCAAAACAAATATACACCTTAAGATACTTTTCTGTATTTGCACAATTTGCATCAGTCATTTGAAAATGAAAGGTGCATTCTCTGTTCTGTTCTTGTACAGTGTTCTGTATGACCACTTCTCTACCGTATGCACCCTTCTCCACTGTAGGGCACCATAAGTTGACAGATGTGCCTTACCTTTTAAAAGTACTCTGTCTATTCTCTATTCTGCATTCTTTGTCTATTCTCTGCTGGCAGATGGCCAATTGGCCAGAGATTAACTTCAGAGCTGTAGACCTCAGAGTCTGCAGAGCTGCAACAAGTCCCTTTGCCATATTCCTCCCCTGCAGATGAGGTGAATCAGGTTCAGAAGTTCCACAGAGCATTTAACACTGCTAATGTTGATACAAGAAACTGAATGAGCACAGAGAATTCAAAAACATTCTGTTTATCCAGTTAGTGGTTGCAGCAGATTGTAAATGCACATAAATCAATAAATTTTCCCTCTGTAAATACATGCTACTTAGAGAATCCTGAGAGAAATTCCTGAAAAAAATCAGTACAATTGTATGTTTTACAGAAAATTAAAACCAGCCTGAGGTAGGATCACAATATCAGTAGAATAGATGATGGTAGAAGGCATCTCTCTGATACTGAGTGCAAGAGGTTAACATCACAACAGAATGGTTTGATAGGTCTGAAGAAACTTATGTGAAAGACTGAGGAATCTTTCCCTGATTTAGAGGAAAAAGTTTCCAAGATCACCCAAGAGATTATTTCAGAAGGCAGGGAAACTCCTCCTTCAGCTATGTTGGATGTGTGATGTAATTTTAAATACTAGGTAAAAAACTTGTACGAAAAGTAGAGGGCAATCTGTTGAAGCAAAAATGAAGTTTCTGTGACACTTATCCTTTCTGAAAAAGATGAAAGATATAATCAAACGACAAGTTGTAGGGAAACTGCAATAGTGCAATTAGAATAAACCAAAGGATGCAATGTCCAGAACAGAGAAAAAGGAATTGTAAACTTCTAGCAAACGTGGACTCATACCTTTGTGGCCAGAGGTACTCTGTCTTTAGATGACCAGTGTGAAAGGCAGATTTGTTTTACGTATTTGTATGTGGCCAGAGGCACAAACACAGGCTTGCACTGCTGCACTCCTGGGAAGGCAAAATTTGCAGAACTCTGTATTCAAGCTGAGATAATAAATTCTTCTGAGAGACAAAATGTATGAGTTCTGTCCTGATGATCTGATAACATGGTCCTGTGGTTTTCAGATCGACACAGGGTCATGAGACCAAGCGAGAGCATAGCTGGAGATGTAGCGTTGGCTGCACATGCACTTGCCTGTCTGCTCAGGGGAGGGTTAATGGGGTGCAGGGGACAGAACAGTCTCCAGGATTGACAGTTCTTCCTTTAAGATCCAGGGGAGCTGCTCGTAAAGCTGGGCTGATCTCACTGAACTTACTACATAACTGTATGTGAACATCACAGTATCCCATTGAGAAGGCTATCATTATAGAAAATATCTTTATTTTGAAAGAATGATAATGAAGGGTATCTCACAGTTTTTCAGGCTCTTGAGATGATATGTATGTCTCTTCTGTGATTTATACCAGTACATTCAGGATTAGTTTTACTCTTGTAATGAGGGCTGCTCCAGGCAATCCACATCTTTAAGCAATGATAACTCACCATGCACAACACACACCAGGTAATAAGACACGATTACCATAATTCTGCATTTAAAAAAAATAAAAAAAATCCTTCTATTCTCAGTGAATACATCCTGAACCCTAATATGTCTTCCAGAAGTAATTATTCTGTTTTCCTGTTGCTTTTTTACACATTTTTGTTGTTAAGATAAATCACGAGTTTACTGTCATTAGAAATGAAAATAAATAAAGCTACATCACTGCTACTTGATTCTTCAAGGGTAACTCAAAAAAACTCAGTAAAAACATCATTCTGTCTTCCAAATTGATGTCATGATTCATACCTGATATCAAATGAAGTTAGATTTGTTAGTGGCATTCTTTCAACAGTGTCTTATATGAAGAGAATTCCCTCTTACATTTTTATATGAACTCAGATTATTTGCCCTGTGAAGTCCTCTTTGAAGAGTTCATCCTCTGCACTATCAGATAACCATAGAAAAATGAAATGGACTGGTTTAGTTCTCTTAGCTAAATGTTGTTGCTGAGAACGTCAGGACTTTCTAAATCTTTTATCATTGCTTTGGTTCGGGAAAAGTAAGTTTTTTTTTCTCTTATCCAACAACAGATTCCTCATTCTTGAGAAACTGTTCTTTTCTAGAGAACACACAATGTGATGAAACTGTGAGTGCTCAGCAAGTGAGCTTAAAATTCTGACATAATTTGTTTCTACATGGAAAGCAAGACAAAGTCTGGTTATTGTTTTAGCCACAGGTCTGAATCAGAATTGCAGCAGGGTGAAGTAAAATAGATTTAAAGTCAACTGTGATTTTTCATAATCTTGAAACTACCTACCTGATTTTGACTGAAATTGAATTGCTGCAGATATAATTTTTTTAGTGCTAAATTAATAAAAGTTGTACTAGAATATCTACAGGACTCATCAGACTTACAGGGATTCATGTCTCACCTCTGTGTAGGGAGAATCTGTTCTAAAGTTGACCTTTCCCTGGAAGATCCCATGCCATTAGAACATTTTTTATTCTGATATGGGTTGATCTTATGTTATGGATGATATCAAAGATGTTACAGAATCGAACATTAAAATCCATGTCGTCTGTTTTGATGTATAGGAATTATGTGGCATGAGCACCATTCCTCTCTTTTCTGGTGAAGAACTGAGCCAGTATTCTCTGCAGACTCTGTTGACCCTAGTAGATGTTTCAGCTTTGCAGAAAGTACAAAGGAATGTAAAACAAGCCCCAGATAAGCAGCATTGTTGATATGTTGCTATAAAGAAGTTGGCCTATTATTCAGAATAGGAACTGTGACCTGGTTTGTTACTTAAAAAAGAAAATAGAGACTTGATGTTTTCTTATGGATAGGTTGTTACTGAGGATTGCTTTGGTTAGTGAGGAAATGCAAGATGAATCTGCAATAGCAATTGTATTATAAGTGCCAGCGTGAGCTCCACAAGAGAGATTCATGAAGCTGATAAGAATCTGTCACATTGTTTAATATGTTAAGTTTTAGGAAATGAAGTTGAGACATAATTTTTACTGAGTTCTGTATTTGATTTCCATTTTTAAATTGTTTCCATTTATAATCAGGTCTATCTCCATCTTTCCCTTATCCTTCACTTAGGCACAAACCAATCTCTTCCCACGCTATCCCCATCCAACAGCTCTCAGGACTGGCTCTATTAAGCTTCTGTCTGTTCCTCGGCCCTACCTACTCTACCCTAGGAGCTGCTGCTTGCCTGAAATCTGTTTCTCCTTCTTTGCAGCGAAGAGACAAAATAAGTGGACAACACAGGTACTTTCAATGGTAAAATCTGATTCTTAAGGAACTTTATTTCCAAGTTGCCAGGAGTGTATTCCCGCAGGAATAAGGCTCCTGTGATGGCTGATGAGGCAAAATTGCAAATCTGGAAAATGAGGAAGCTGCACCATGGGTTGTTCATGCTTTAGATGCCTCAGTTATCAGTGACAGCTATGCAACATATCTCTGCAAAAGTCACTTAGGCACCACAGGGGGCTCAGACACCTGAAGGTATCTCAGCTAAGTGTTGATAGAGTCGGCAGAAATGAACCAGTGCAGGTAGATGAAGGTGCACTGGCTGAGGAGCTGGAGAAGGAGCTGTGTGCTCACAGATGTGAAGGTCTGTGTCTCTGATTTTATAAAGAGGCCTGCAGGAAAAGGGTCCTATGTGTGCTCAGCTGTTCCCAAGTTTCTGGATAGAAACAGCAGTCAAGAATATCTTCTTTCTTGCTGGAGAATACTTTGCCCTTTTCTTACTGATGCAGTGTAGAATTGTCTAGGGGATTTTGTACCAAATGAGAGAGGTTTATGATGAAATATTGATCTGTTTTGTTATTATGAAAAAACAAAAATGTTTTGTCTAAAAGACAGTAGCATTTCAGTGATTTTTCAGTGAAATTAGATGGTTATTTACAAAATGAAATAGAGAAACATTTAACATTTTATCAGTTTGACTTGGCATAATTATATTTTCACTGATTTTAGGCAAAATGCCATCAAATCTATGGAGATTTGGGCAAATTTTCTGCTCTGATTTTTCCTTAGAAACAGAGAATACAATTGTGTCATTGCAAGACAGAAAGGGTAAGTGGTGTAAGTCCAACTTACTTTCAGAGTTTATTGATGCATATCATGATGTCAAATGTTAAACTATTTTTCTGGAATGCAAATTGTTGAATTGCATTTGGATTTGTGTTTGAATGCAAAGCACTCTTCCTGCAAACTCTGACATGCAGGTACCAAGAGAATAAAGCTAGGAAGATTTGGCCTGTTATGAAATGAAACTCAGTACTGAGGAATGGAAATACTCATCTCCAAAAGAACTTGATGGTGGAATTTTGTAGCACTGTGCGGGGATGCTTCAATCTGTAAGCTAGTATTGTCCTGGGAAACCAGGACACCAGAAATTAAAATATTCTAATGTACATTGCTGTAAATTTAACAAATGTATGCAAGTGACTAATGATTAATCCTAACTCAGCAGCTATTAAAGGGGATTTGTTGAAATGCACCATAAAATAAATAGCAGTGCCTGGGCTATCTAAATCATAATTCTGAGAGTCCTACCATAAGTTGGAACTTTTCCGTAGGAGTCAGGTTCCTTGGTGGGAAGTGAGGAAAATGCTGTGATAAAGAAAAAAAGAGAAAGCAACAGCTGATGAAAAGATTTGTTAAAGAATGAGGGAAAACATTGGAGTGGAGAGGAAGAAGGCAAGAACATTTACAGTAATAAATAAATAAATAAATCCCCCTCCAAAGAGAAGCCCAAGCCCAAAACACAAGAAAGAGTAGAGAGAGGAGCCTGAGGGAAAATGAGGCCAGTGTGCAGAAGGGTGTGTGAGATGATGGGAACAGTAGGGAAAAAAAACTCCAGACAGAAGGCAGAGCAGAAGGGAAAGGAGTGAAGATACACACCACTGTCAGAAAGAGGATCTGTGTGTGTGAAAACTCTTTGCTAAGAAAAACTGACAAACCTGTGATTAGACCAGCCCCAGAAAATGGAGTGGTGTGCTGTCTGTCAGAGACACAACCACAGAAGTTGGGTTGGGGTTGATATGATCTGGCAAGATGGATCCATGTGATGCATTGGCACATTATGGCTGGGATGAGTCCAGGATAACATGGCAGAGTGGGAAAGACAAAAGACTTCTTTTTATTAAAAAAAAAAAGAAAAAAAAGAAAAAAAGAAAAAAAAGAAAAAAAAGAAAAAAAAGAAAAAAAGAATATGTGATCCTTAGAACAGCTCCAGTTTCTAGGTAAGATTTGACATGATGAAGGAATGATGAAGGATTGGTGTCATAAAGAAGATCTGCAGATGTTCAGTCACTAGGACTCACTGAAAACTTCTCAAAGTGATTATTCTGGAAAATTAGGTTCCTAAAAGAACACTGCTGATAGAAAAGCCATTGAGTCATGACTCTGGATCTGCAAAAGTTGTTTTAGGTAGAAGATCATCAAATGACCAGGTTTAAGGTGAAAGAACATATTTGAGCTTTGGATTTTTTTTTCTTTTTTCCAAATGAGAGAGATAATTTGAGGCTTCTGCTTCTTCTACAGCATTTAAACAGGATAGAGTGGTATCTCCAGTAGTGCATGGTGACTCCCTGTGCTGGGAAACCCTGGCTAAACAAGGAAACACAGCAAGGAGCCTGACCATGACAGTGGGCTTGGTAGAACCCTAGGAGTTCAATGGTATTGAAAACGTGTCCTCTCCACTCCTGAAAAATAAACTTACCTCTCCCTGTGAGTTATAAGCCTGAAGTGCAGGTGCCACAATTCAGATGTGCCAGGTGCCTGTTGAGAGATGCCCCATTTCTTTGTCAGGAAGTAGTTCCACTTTCACATAATGAAAATTATCTTACTTTTTGAAACAAACAATGTTGGCAGCCACTTTGAGTCCAAATGGTTTAGAATGACGTTTTCTTTCCTGGATAAAAGATGAAGGTGATGGAAGCTGAAAGATGCTGCATGCAGGAAATGCTAAGACAAGAACACAAAACAAATTTTAAAGAAATTTGCAAGGGCGTTTGCTGAATTTGAGTACAGAGTTATTTTTTCTGGAGCTCATAAAAGTGGTGCTCTCTCCATGTGTGCTTTTGTGTAAATATCTCATGGCAGAAGGGCTGTTTTCAGCCAACATTTTCTGACTGTCTCGAAAAACAAATACAGCATTCCGTGTCACCTTCCCTATGGCTCAGAGGCTTCCTGGGTGGTAAGTCTGGCTCACACAATGTTTGTCTGCTGGTCACTTAATTGAGCAACAATCTGAACCACCTTTGATGACTCCTGAATCACAGTTTATAAAAATCACAGTTTATGAAAAAATGGTGTTTTTTTCCCCCATCACTATTTTGTTTGTGCCAGGCTTGTTTTGACTTTAACCCCATTTATGCCAATGTGAGAAGTAGCAGTTTTGGATGCCTCATGTGCAAACCTCCTGACAGACAACGTGTCAGGAACCACAGGAAGCATAAATCTAATGGAAACAGCACTGATTGAATCTACATAGGTGTTTTGCTTCATATCTCCTCTTGTTTCTTGGCTTGTTTACAGAGAGGTTTTGTTGCACATAAACTAGAATCCTGTTTGAGAAAAACCAGACTAGGTCACTTCAATGTCATGTTGTTCTTATTTGAAGTTTTCAACACAAATTTCTCCTTGACCTTCAATAAATCTGCATCTGCGAACAGTGATGTATAAGGCTGTCCAGGATGGGGTGGGTTTATCCATCAAAGTCTCTAATGTTCTTTTTATCCTGTCCCAGGACTGTTCCTGCTTTATAATCTACAGCATTTGCCCTGGATGTGGATGACCTGAATACTAAGCATGTGGAGGATCAGGACTAGCTGTTATTGTGCCTAGTTGAGGGATTTGGAGCTCAGTCTATCTCAGTTACAGTCCAAACCAGTAGGTTAATGTGGCATGTTTCCTCCTTCCTCTCATCTACCACAAAAATAACCTTGAGCCTGAGCAGTGTTTTTGCTTTCCCATGCATATTTAGAGTCTGACAGGCCAGGTATTTCCCAAGAGGCAGATCCCACACACATCTGCTCAGGTGTGTGGGACTCAAATACCACTCACATCTACAGTGTCTTCAGTGCTGAACTAAACCCTGCTAGGCCAGCATTTGCCAGCTGCAGTAAAGTATCCTTAAAAATCATATTATATCCTTTATCCAGTGTTTCATGTGTTCTTCTGTGGCTATTAAATGTACATTTGTAGCTTTGTTTTTTCTTCCTGTTTAATATAATGTCATCAGCAGTATAGTCCTTCCCTGGATTTTGTGCCTGCATTCTTAATAAAAAGAACAAATAGGCTTTTCTGTTTTCCTGTCTTTTCTATATTATCCAAACTGGAACACTTCCAGCAGGTTTGGTGGTGGTTTTTTTAGTTTGTTTAGGGTTTTTTTTGGTTGGTTGGCTGTTTTTTTCATTGGTTGGCTGATTTTTTGTTTTGTTTGGTTTTGCTTCCTTTTTTTTTCCCTCTTATAATTGTGACTAAATCTTTGTCTTATGACCAATACACAGGACCATGATGAATTATTTCTGCTGAAAGGGAAACTGCTGATCTGAATCAGGTAATTCTCTGCCACAATTTGTTCCTGTTTAAAAGACTATGCATGGATTTCTGAATGTAATAGAAGCTCTTTACTCTTTCACAGGCTATCTTTTGTATCTTTTGAATTCTTTGCCTCTACTCCTTGCAGGATTGCAGTGATCAGGGAGATAAGCATTTTCCAGACTGCTGTAGCGGTGTTGTTCCCATCCCATGTTGCTGTACTGATTGCCCTGCTCCCATATTCCCAGTCTGCCTGCATGCTCCAGCTAGAGGCAAGAGAGATGCAACCGTTTTGTGTGTGTGGGACATTAGAAGTCAGTTTTTTGCTGCATAAGCCTGCAGGTTTCCACAGGAGCTGTGTGAATGCAACACCGGGTTCTGATCCCTTAAACTTTTTCTGAGATGCATGTCAGCCTATAAAATATAGGTTAAAGTTGAAAACAAAGTTTTAATTAACAGCTGTCATTCCTGAGACTGCTGCTGACAGCTCCTGACTTGTTAAAATGGGTCATTGTTTGTGAAACTAAAGTCATTCTGTGTCAGAAAGATTGGAAGTGGCCTTTCTTGCCCATTTCTCAACACAGTCCTCTGCTGTCTTCCCAATCCACACTGTTTTTGCACACCCACACATGGTCATCATTGCTTTTTGTTATGTTCTACATGACAGCTACATGCTCATGTCACCTCATTCCCAACCTTTTCACTAGAATAAGTTTGGTTGCTGTTTGTATTTATTTTTTATTTTTTATTTTAGGGATGGGGAGGGATAGGCGGGTGTGTCTCCTCTTACACAGGCAGGAGAGAGTGCTGACTGAATGTTACATAGGTTGCACAAACTGATGACAGGAAAATACTGAGCCTCTGCTGTAGAATCAGAGGGCTTGGGAGTAGAGTCACAGCGTGATGTCATCTCCAAATTAAAGTGTCATGCTAAAGACTGGATTGTTCTATGCTACACTGCTACAGACCTGCGCAGTCCAGAAATGAATAGAGATGGCATTTACCTCAGCAGGGAAAAGGGATTGGTCAATTTAAAGGGTTACTCAACTGAACTCATTTTGAGCATCCTCAGGGAACTGAATAAGAATGTTCTGATGAACATTTTGGTGTCAGGAACTGGCTACTGTGAGCAGTGTCCCTTGTGGTCCATTAGTTTCTATCACCTTGGCAAACACCAGCTGGACTGATGCTGAGTGGCATCACTCAGATGAACTGGGCTGGGAGATGAGCACCTGCACCTTCTAAAACTGAACAGCTTGGCTCATTTTGCATATTGCAGGTTCCTCGCTGGCCATTTCTGTGTCTTACCAAAGGATCATCCTTAAAAATGGCCTTCAGCAGTTGATAACACTTCAGTATCTTGCATTAATTGTGAGTGTCTCTAAGCTGGACACAACTGACCAACCTTCCTCTCATTTTCTTAATGTAAACTACCTTATACATGAAAAATTACTCATCCCTGACTCTAAAAGTGCACAGGGCCAATGCCCCATGAAATGAATAGAAGTACTCTGGCCCCAATGGGTCTTCAATCAGTTTCATTTAGCAGGCAGCCAAATGGTAAAAATAGCTGGGTGATACCTCACGACTTACTCTTCTGTAATAAATGAATATTACTTTATTTTGGGGAAAACATAAGGCAAGAAAGGAAGGAGACAGAGTATAATCTGATTTTACTTCAGGAGAAAGAAAAGTGAGGAAGAAGATTATTAAAAAATGTGCTGGCAAAAATAAAATTTCTCCTTACACAAATCACATTGTTTGAACAGCTACCATACATTCCAGTGAATGAAGTTATTTTAATTAACTAGAGAATACTTATACAGTGTTCTGCCGATCAGTAACAAAGATTGTTTAAAAAAATTCCTAAGTTGTTATATTATATCCTGACACTTGTGTGCTGCTTTAAAAAATCATCCTGTCACAGAAGGATGCTAATGACTTAACAACCTAAAGCTTGCCAGTTCCTGAAACCTTGACGTTTAATCTAGATAAATGTGCTTGTTTATATAGCTGTGTAATCAATGTGTGTACTAGAATTATGGTGCTACGTAACCATTAACTCTATTTACATAAATACTATGTTTTATCAATAGACAAATACATCAATTTATGCTAGAATGTATCACAGAAAGAAATTCAGAATTTTAGTGAGAACTTTCTGCTGTATTTTTATGGCATATTAGATGTTTATAACATATAGTATAATTTTTCATAAAGCTTCAGGAGTCATCGTAGCAAGTTGTTGATTTCATGCAATTCAAAAATCACCTGGCTTGGGAAATTTGAACTTTCTCAGTTATTACTATTTTGTGTGCTTTGAGGAAAACTGTTTCTGGCTGTATATTTCTCAAAATAGTACGACTCCTGTTCTATATTTGTCACTTGTTAACACATGCAATAAACGTGTTTAGGAGAGCTGCTGGTATGGATGTTGGAAGTATATGTTTCTATGAACTAAATCATAGGAATAGAAAATCATAATCAAGAACTAAGGTGAAGCTATGACAGGGGATCGACTGTGACTTAAAGCACAAAATGTTAGTTGCCAGTGAGATCTGCATCATAGTGTTTTCAGTTTTAATTTAGAATATACAAAAATTGATCAACTACTGCATAACATACCTAGACATATTTGTACGCTTGAAGGCATAGAAGACAATATTTTTATTTGTGATGCAATAACCTAAGAAAAAAGAAAAATTGA
This sequence comes from Acanthornis magna, assembly GCA_036785705.1. Lineage (NCBI taxonomy): Eukaryota > Metazoa > Chordata > Aves > Passeriformes > Acanthizidae > Acanthornis > Acanthornis magna. Next base: position 16,418,374 of record JAWUZG010000028.1, on the reverse strand, counting down.
TAGCAGTGGATGAATTGTTTTTGCAGGTAGTAAACATTAGTAATAAGGCTTAGTGAAGGAACACACGCATTAGAGAAAAGTTGGTAAATAGATATAATGAATGAAGTAGAAAATATTTTAAAAAGTGAAAAATATTTTCCATGCATGTTTTCTAAATTTAAAAAATTAGCTTTTCATTTTGAAACAGTTTCAAATTGAGAATGCCTTTATCTACTATGAAATTGTTTTCTTCTATGAAATGAAACAAAATGTAAGTTCTTTGAGGATGATGCAAAGTAGAAACTTTATTTGTGAAGGAGGAGAGATTGGGGGGATTGATAGGGTGAAGATAGGACAAATTCACGACTCTCACAACTTGTTTGATATTCTATGTTATGTATGCGGCTTTAGTAAAATATCCTGTTGTTTTGTTACATCCGTGGGAGCTCTGTTGGGAATTTGAAAGGATCCGTGATTTCACTCTCAATATTTATGTCTTCAAGAAGGATTTCAACATTTATTTAATGCAGAAAGAAAAACAGAGTTAGGAAGGCAGAGATGTTAGAGACTTTTTGAAATGGGTGGATTAGGAGGAGATGGATAGATTAGGAGGATGTTCTTCCAAAACATTTAGACCTGGATATAAACACTTTCCATTTCTCTTGTGTCCCTTGCAAGTACTGGTCCATCTTGATTCCTTCCTTAGTATTTCCCTGGAAGTGAGACCATTCAGTAAGTGCTGTAGTGCAAAGTGCCACAGTTACTCAAAAAGTCCTGTATTTATTCTGATGCACCAAACAAAGTATGAAGAAGATACCCACAAAGTGTTCCCTCATTTTAATTACTCCATGCACTCCAACAGCATCAGGTATTGAAAAGTAGTAATGTCCAATGGACTAGCCAAATTTTTCTAACATATTTTAGAAATACGATGTTACTTGAACAACATAAATTAAACCACAGTTTCAGGCATATCTTCAAATCTCTACTTGAGATTAATTATTTTGTTCTCAGAGAAATGCAGGTATTGAGTGGGTCTGAAATAAACATTCAGTGATGAAGCCAGCAAAACATCTGAGAACTTCTGTATCTGGTGGGTATTATTACAAATACTGTAACAGTTAAGCTTTAAATGTTCGCTAGCTTTGTGCCATTTCATTTATACTTCTTCATGGGAGGATATTTGCACACTTATGACTTGGCACTGTATGTGCAAATGGGACACCAGGCCATCTGCACAGATTTCACACAGAAATCCCTGTTTGTTCATGTACACATGATTAGCCAAAAATTCAACAATAGATTTGAAATCCTCTAAAAAGACTTTGCATTTAGTATCAAACTTATGTCATGTCTTTCTTCTATAAACAGGGTTTTTTCAGCTTTATCCACTGTGAGCAGAATGCAGATTCAGCACTGATGGTTTCTAAGTGGTTTAAAATATTTTAACATAAATTATTTGCATTCAAAACCTTGATCTTTGTTCTCAAGACCTTAAAATTGTCAGGAAAATCAGAACTTCTTGTCATTTGTTTTCACCCACATGCATTAGTAAAATTTTATCTCCAGACTGTAATTCTGATTCAATGTCTTTTAATTAAAGATACAGGCAGTTTCTTCTGTAATTTTCATCACTTACTATTTATGAATTAGGAGACCTGACAACCCACTATAATGGCTGGACGATTCTTGACATTTTAAAAAATGACCTGTCCTTGAAATGCCTTATTTTTGAATTTTTATAGTTTCAAGGATGATGATGAAGGTGGTAGAAAAGGGGTTAATAATACGCTGTACATATCATGCAGCTCTAAAGTGAACCATACCATGACTTACTCCCTGAAACCTTGGTAGGCTGACACTTTTCATTTCTCAAAGAAAGACTTGCACCAGAAAAGAACATCTAGCTAAAACAAAGTCCCCCCAAAAAACCACCCCACCACCAAAAACCCGCAAACCCACCAAACTCTTTTCCCACCGCACACAACACCCCAAAACAACAAAAAAACCCAAACCAAAACAAAAGACCCCCAAAAAACAACAAACACAAAAAAACCCAAAAAAACCCCCAACAAAATCCAAACAGAACAAATAAATTCCCAAACCAAACCAAACCAAACCAACCCAAACCAAACCAAACCAACCCAAAAAACAAAAAAAACCCAACAAACAAAAAACCCAACAAACAAACAAACGAAAAGAAAAACCTACCAAAAACCAAACCTTGGGAAAATATCTATTTTTCCATTTGGTCTACTGAGATGCAACCAGCTTCCTCAGGATATTTTTAAAGGGACTGTAGCCCATGGAGGACCAGCAATGGAGATAAACTGCTATAGCCTGACCACAGCCCCAGCTCCCCTTGTTGCCTCACTGAGGTGACTGAATGTTACCTGCAATGATAATAAGTGAGAGGAGTCTTAAGTTGAGCCTGGGAAAGGAAGAGGGCTGTGTTTTCCCCAAGCATTTTAATGTTTTTTATATTTTATTTATGCTTCCCCCCCCCCCCCCAATATCTGAAAAAATACTCCAACATTTAGGTAACTCAGCAATAAACTAAGCTAAAATGCCAAACTGAATAGGTTTCGCCCATGACAGTAATTGGGAAATGATCTCCCTGTTTTTGTTTCATCCCACACACGAGCATGGCCACTTGCTTATGAATAATTAAGGGATCTCTCACACCATCAGACCAACATCCCCAGGACAAGCTGAACTGTAGGTCTTTCAGTGGTCACACTTCTGCAGAGACTGCTTGCTTGCCTCATTACTCTGGCTAACCCCCCCTGAAAACTGGCCTAAAGCAAATCAACCTGTCAGACTCTTGGTCCTCTTGCTCTTGGCACATACTCTCTGCTTCTCAGAATGCCTAATTTAGTTTCTCTTGTAGTAGTGATCAATGGCTGTCAGCTGTTTTTCTTTTCTCTTGAAACTATTCTTAAATTAGCCTGTCATGTCTTCCTTGAAGGGCACATGTAACAATTGTCCTTCTTTCTTCCACCATCAACGAGAAGTCATGACTGCTGCAAAAAACTCTTATCAGAGCTGACCCCAGCAAAACCATTCTGGTTAAGATTTCTCCTTGTCTTAGCATCTGTAGGCATGAAAACCCAATTCTTATTTTCAGGTAATCTAATTTATTTAAGATTTGTATGGTATTTACTGTCACATTTTGGATTCCTTTAACAGATAAAGCAGTAGAAGAAGAAAAACACCATGTTCAGTTTTTTCCTGCAAATAAAGGTATGTCAATTATTGCATTATGTGCCTTTTTTTTCATGTCTGTGTGGGGCCCTACAGAATGTGTTTTATGATTTCCAGTGTCTCCTACTGGAGTGTGTTTACTCTTTAACATTTTTTCAAAAGCCTGTCATTAAAAATCATTAGTTGCTAATGAAGTCATGTCAAAACACAAGTGTAATGGTTCAGCCAAGGAAGGGCTGATTTTTCATTCTCTCATTTCTTATGATCTCATTTTCCCAGTTCTCTAGCCTTTAAAATTCCAGATTTTAATTTCTAAAGTAAAACAAGGAGAAATTACTTCAGAAATTCTTGCTAACTTTATAAATAAGTAAAAAAAAGTAGAGGCTGAATGAAGTTTTATAAAGCTTATTTATTTTTCTTTAGTCATTCATTCTTTACATCTGCTTTTGTGATTGATACTTGCAAGTGTGCAAAAGGAATGAGAAGGAAACCAAATTATTTCCACTCCGTCATACGCTTTCAGGAGAACCTTCATCCCAGCATAGAGCACACTGCAACAAACCAGAATTCTGGTTAGGTCTAGTTTAGATGACAAACCAACTCTGAAGTATACACCTTATCTGGTTTACTTTTGGATGGGAGAACACTATCTTAAAAGTGTAAAACAAGATCTAATTGCAGTTATACATGGATCTCTATCCAGTAATGGAGGAAAACAGAATGGGAGTGAAGTCTGATTTTGTGCAATGCACAGGAATCAGGTATTTTGCAACGATTATTCAAGGGCTATCATGGTCTTTTCTTCACTGCTGTGATGGATAGCCTTTCTCTGCTTCCCTTTATAGTGTTCACAGGGACACTGCAGTTCCGACTAATAAGGAACCATGCTGGGATGGGATGATCTAATTTGCTATTTTCATTGAACCAGATTCTGGAAATTGAACAAAATTATTTTTCATCACCCCTAACCTTTTCTCACTCCTTTTCCTCTTTCTTTTTTTTTTCTTTTTTGAAAATAGGTAGCTTCACACCAAATAGAACATGGTTTTGAAAAGATTATCCAAGAAGTACTGAAATTGCTCTATCTTGCCATTTTTATTCAATTTCAAACTTTGAGTTAAAAATTCCTCCCAGTACATGATAGAATTATGTCTAAAGATGCCTTCTCTCCTAAAGAACACCCAATTGCTGAACAACACATGCCATTCCCAACTGATGTTTTGCAATTGCCATGAAAATCACTGATGTTCTGTCCATCTATTATCACTCAATACTGAATTAATGACGTTTGAAACTTTTAAGGAATAATATTTCAAATATTTTCCTGAAATGACAGATCCATATATCTTAGATAACTTGGACTTTTATTATGCATCCTTGAAGGAGAATCTGTAACGTGGAAAGTTTCTTCTCTGTTTCTTGTCTTTCACTGTAGGTGAAGCATTTAAGACATTTAATTATTTTAAATATGGTGAGAACAGATAACAGAGACAGATCTTGTGAATTTCACATATATTGCCAGTACTTTCCATTGTGTAAAGCCCAGGAATTTCAGTGTGAATGGAGATGCCATTTTACATACAAACATATCCTAAAATAACTATCCATTTCACCAGCGGAGTTACCTCTAAGACCTTATGATGCTTCTAAATCTTGATGATGATGATGTAAGAGACATTGTTAGTACATCCCAGATCATGAATTTTACAATGCGACCCATCAAGTAGCTGCTTTGCTGTATAGCTTCAGGATTTGAGAAAGGAGGAATGAACTGCATTGTGTGGCTAAAGACAGCTGATTAGAAGACTAAAACATGTAAAGAAAATCATTAGAAGCAATGGGGTTGAAGAATGTTTAAATTTCTCATAAATTTTCTATAAGTTATATAGGAGGCAACAGCTATCTGGTCTGGGGGAAAAATTTTTAAAAAATTAGATTGTAGTGTTATTTTAAGGCTATGATGAATTTATTACTTCTGGGAATCAACTTTACTGGGCCTGCAGAATCCTCCATCTAGCCTATCTTGTGATTGACGGTCATATTGTCGAAAAGATTTCATGACTCATGTGTGATTCATAGCTGTAAGGAGAAAATAAAACATAACTTTTTTGGACTCACACAACAAAGGAAAAAAAGTGGTTTTGTCTCCTTGTTATTAATTTCAGTTAGTGATACTGTTTATTTCTCATTTAAAAAGACAGAAACAAACTTGTGGAATTTGAAAGCACAGCCTAAATAACACCCAGGAAAAGCCCCCAGTTTCCCGGATGGGCTTTCTTATAAGATTTATAATTCATAGAAAACTAGAACAAAAATTAGAGGAATAAGCAAGCAAGAAAAACCTCAAACTGCTAAGCAGCAAAATTGTGTGGGTAACAGGGTCCCGTGTTTGCCCTTAATAGAGTATGGATGTGAATGTCAGCCTGAATCAACAGCGACCGAAAACTGATGCCAGCAATGGCTTTAATGTCAAGTCTCAGCTCTGCTTGTACTCTGCAGTCAGGGAAAAGAAAAGGCTTATAATCAGCTGTCCTTCACTGACTGTCAGGACTGGGGTGCCTTTGGATGTGTGTTCAATGCAGAACCCATCAAAGAGTGCCTAGTGATTCTCCAATAAATATGTTCTTAGACCTTGCTCTTCTCTTTTTCAACTCTATCAGCTCCATGGGTAGAGGACTGGCAGTACACTTACCAGATTTGTCAATCAGTAAAGGTAAAAAAGACCAGGGTCAGTGGTTTGTGAGGGAAAAAAACTGAATGCTTGAAGTTTGACATATTTCTTATTTTATTTGATTAATTTTATACCAATGTGAATGAGATTTTTAATGAAAATTAGCAGGATGTCTTTAACTTTTCTGGGCTTATTTTCTGTTGCTGGATAATTTGGGTACCTGTTTTGAATTTCACACGAAAGTCATAGAACTACACATTAATCAGGCGTCTAGATTAAATAGGGCTTTAGTACATTAATCTGTTCTGGATAAATATTGAATAGTGTGATTGAGAAATTAAATTTAAAAGGAAAGATTTATCCAGTCTGGGTAATACATCTTGATGATTGTGAGCCCACAGTAGTCAAGAAAGTTGAAGGAATCTGTACCAGGAATCTTCTCTGAAAAACAGGTGCATATGGGTGGTTAAATGGACAATTGCTCTTCTGCATTAGTGGAGTGTCACAGGATTTAGGTCCCTTGCTTAGGCTTGAAAATAAGAGTAGATATTGGCATGCATTTTTGGATTACACCAGAGACATTAGTTTCAGACATTAGCTATAATCCTTATGTCCCTGTGTTGCAGTTTTGAGCAGTATCATATATAAGCACAGTAGGTAGTTAACCCCCTTGTATTTGTATGAATGAACTCATAAATGAACTGAAAAGCTCTGGCTCCTGTTTGCTCTCCTCTCTGCATTCTTATTTATCTTGGTGCAAAAATGAGCACCACATGGATGCCAAGCAGGATAGACTTTTGTACCAAGGTGATGAAAACAAAGACATATCTGAATTTAATAATCCTTAACTTTAATCTTACTTCTTTTTTCAAGGTGTGGGTTTGCTGTTTTATTTTTGGGAGGGATAGTAGAGGATGCAATTAGAGTCAGAGCTTAACATTTTCTCTGTGGCACTTACTTTATTCACTTTGAGAGTCACTGACTGGTTTCCTCCTTTCAGCTGGGAACAGCCAACTTGTATTTCAAATAAATCTTTCATCCTTTTTACTCCAGTCCATTCTGTCTGGATAATCTTACATCCTTTATTTATAGGTATAGTGAACAGTAAATAAAGAGGACATACTATGATTTTTTTACTATAAACAAGAAACAAAAAACAAAGAAGAAAACCACAGGGTGGATGGGTCCATGGTTTGGTTTTTTTTTTTTTTAACTTATTTTAAATTTCATTTGTAAGGGAAAAATATCCAGACAAAAGCAAGTTTTATGGAAGCAGTATGTTCACAGATAGCAGAATTTATGCAAAGAAAGTTCAGAAATCTATAATAAATAGTTTGTTCTGAGTTTTCAGCCCTCTTCCTTCACATGGAAAAGACCTGGATACTTCTTATTTATAGGCTTTATAGAAGAATATAAATCTCTGAAAAATGGAATTGTGAAAGAAGGGGGTGGAAAACCAGTCCCAAAAATGTATTCATGAACACAAAAAAAAGTTAAAAATGAGTTTGTAATTTACTGCAGCTCAGAGGCAGCAATAACAAATACACTGGAAATTTACCCATTTTATGCATCTATTTTGCCTTCTTTACTGCTCTGCTGTTCATAAAAAGAGCATTTATTTCAGCAACTGTCATGTCACTTGGCATTTATGTGATCTCTGAGCTATGTGTGAAAATGCACTTTTTTTCCAGTTTCAATTTTTATTGAAAAAGTTATTTATTTTACAAATTGGTATCAAGGTGATTTGTTCTCCTGTCTAACTAGTTTTACTATTCTACTTTTATTATGTTCATTCTTATCACTTGGGAATCAGAACCATAAATCATTTGGTTTTGTTTTTCACATCCTGGGTCCTACTATTGGAATTGCATTCCATCCTCTGCGTGCTGCTGTCTTAATTCCACCTCTTCCTCTCCCAGTACAAACCGGGAGATTAGAAGCTGAATTTTTTAGTTGTTACTTATTTTCTTACTCTTGTGCTGCACTTATGAGGCACTTTGGATTGTCCACTGTTTTTTTCTCTTAGCTGTGTCTTTTGAGAGTTCATTCTAATGTTTCTCTTCGTTGTTGTTGTGATGTGTACTGCAGACCTCCCCTCTGGTGTTGGAGCTGCTCTGTGCCTGGCACTGCTCACCTCTGCTTCAGGAACCTCACCTGTCCTGTGCAACTCCAGCATCAACTGTGGAATGAGAGGCATCAGATGCTTAAAAGAGCTAGACAGAGGAAATAAAAGGTAATCATCTTCCTGATGAGGAGGTTCCCCCTGAGCTGAGGTTCCTGATGGCTGTTCTGGCTGTTGCAGAGATGTGCTATGGTGCCATTTCTCTCCTGTGAAACAGCAGTTTCAGAGGTTCCCCAGCAATCACCTAGAGGGAGTGAAGATCAGTAGATAATCTTCTGAGAGTCTCACTGTAGTTTTCAGGAGATGTTTTGTTCCTAGTTCCACCTCCAAAGACGCCAACTGAAAGGGAAGTAGGAGATTAATTAACTGCACCAAATATTTAGAATTTAAAAGGAGAATCAATTTATAAGCAGCTGAAGAGATAGTTTGAACATGTTCAGTTGCAGTTTTCTTTTAGCAAACCTGGCTTTCTACCAAAAAGCTGCATCTGTATTTACTCAACTATTAAATGAACCTGCAGGTCAACTCATTTCTCTGCTCTTTTGTTATTGCTGTCAGCTTAAGTGGCCATGCTTCTTTAAGAAGATTGGCATAAAATGGAGGCTGTTTATTTCTAATCGCAAGCTTTACATGTGACAAGGCCATATTACTTCTTCTTGGTCTAAAACTGATCACAGAATAAGTGTCTGCTCGATGGCTATTGATGGGAAAATCTCATCTGTTGCCTTGGCAGTTTCAGTATATTTAGAAGCTGAGAACCCAGATGTGAGTTCGCATTGTGCTTGTTTATGACTAACACAATCTGCGGGGCCACTCAGTCCTGTAAAATATTCAAGGCTTTTCCCTTGCCTGAGATAATTTAGCTGCAGTGTCTTTTCTGGGCTCCACATTTTGTCCTGATACTATGTAGAATTTATAGGGAAGGGGTAAAGGTGGAATGAAACATAATTTTGTGGAAATGAGTCAGAATTGCTGTCTTCTGAGCATCAATTGTGAGACAAAGAGGGCAGGCTGCCTCACTGAGTAGAGCCCACCTGTACAGAAGGTATTTTCACAACTGCATTTCTATTCCTGTGGAAAAGCCTTTGCATTCACTTGTACTGCGTCAGATGTCTGCAAGCCAAACAGCAACTGCATTACTTTCAGTGCTGTAAGGACAACCTGGTTGCTGGACCATAAAATAGTAATGGGAGAGCTATAAAATGCTCCAAGAGACCTGCTCATTTCATAAAGGCTGTGCTTCTATTTACATGCAGCACACCCTCTGATCCTGAAGGAGATCCCAAGCACAGGTATGATCCACAGATAATCAGTCATGTTTGCTTTACAGGGAATGTCATTTTCAGAGTGTCTGCTCTCAGACATAGCACTGCAAACAGTGCTGCCAATTATTAGTTCTCCCTTGCCTCAAAATTTAGAGCAAAAACCAGAGTGCTGCTGACAAAAACATAAAAGCACAGACTCCTCTAGCTAGCTCTGAACATTGCTTTATTAAGCCTGGTATTCTGCATCCAGCAGTAGCTAATATGTCATGCTTCAGAGGAAAGGCAAACCCTACAATTTGTACAAAGCCATAAAATAGAAGTATTCCTTGCCGAGCCTGCAGCCATCAGCTTATTCCCTGAAGCATAAGATTTGATTATATGTTTGTTTCTTGGGGAGAAGAGCTGTGAGTATTTAAGCTTTTCAGGCTGGAGATCATGCATTAGATTAACCTGGAGGACTCTGAGGCCCATGTAGAACAGATTGTGGAATTCCCTTGGCAGAAATGAGCAAAGCAGCCATTACTAACATGCTGTCATACTGTTAACTGGAGCCGAATGACAAATCCATAGGAATTTTTGCTTCTATTTCTGCTCTTGAGCTATCAGTGAGAAGCTTGTGATTTCTTCTGGGTGTAAGTACCAACCTTATTTCCCACATAGTTTCTAAGTTTGTGTTGTGTTTGCAAACATTATAATCTTATATGAGTAGTAGCTGGGACTGAAGAGCTGGATCATAGCTCTTTGCATCTCTGACTGTGGACTGCCTGCAAGGCCTGGGAAGCAACAATTTTGGCTCTGCTCACTCTTCTACCTATCTCTGAATCACCTTCCTTTTTCCCATGCTAGGGAGAACAAAGTACTTTCATTTTTTGTTAGTTTTTTTTTAAATTTCTTTTTTTTAACTGCTTTTGTCTGCCAAGGAAACCAATGCAGACAGTACCTATGGCTCCAGTCACACAAAGTTTGGGGCTAGTCTGAGTTTTGTGAGGAAGGTTCACCTAGAGAAGACAGATGGAAAAAATAGAATAAAATTGAGATTTGAACTATTATCCTGTGGCTTGTGAGCAACCTCAAAAAGGTCAAAGAAACTGCAAGGAAATTTGAGGTCAAACCAAAGATGAATTCAGACACTGCCAGGCTCAGGAGCAGGAAGAACACAGAGGCCTTTTGAAATGCTCCCTCCACTGCCCTTCCCTCGTGGCCTGCAGGACTAATAGGCTACTCCATGGTGCACATTCCTCAGTCATCCTGCGGTATCCAACTGGACTTAGGGACTGTCAGTAACCAGCTACACTCATATTCAGCCCAGACTCACAATGTGCGACTGTTGCCTATGAAACCCCTGGCAGTGCAGCAGAGAACGAAAAGCTGCATTAACCTGGTTAACTAACACAAAGCTTTGCTATAAGCAAAAGTTTCTTTCTTACCTGCTCCAGTTTTGGACAGAAAATGCCTTTTTGCCTTCATATAGTTCTTTGTCTTCTGAAAGGCAGGAGGTCGTGCAGTATTTTCTTCAAAAGTGGTAAAGTTCTTTCAGCTTCCAGTGGGAGCAAAGGGCAGTGAAGGGCTCCTGACACCTCCCAGCAAAAAATTTCATAACAACTCTTACACTGCTCCCCCTGTTTTGGCAATAGCAGCTTTGTGACTGAAGAATAAACAACTGGCAGCACCAGTGGACACTTGCATGTGAGTTAAGCCTCAACTCTGCTGACAGAGAGTAGCTGTGGTCTCTCGTGGATGTGGTTTAGGCTTCATTTTGTCCTGCATCAAGAGCCTTGAGACTATGAGCACCACCCATTCTTCAGCTTGGAAGCAGACCCAGCATCATCCCCAAAGCACCTGGACCCCATTGTTTCCTCCCAGCTGCACAGGATGGGTTGTTGGCTGCACGGGGCTGTGGCAGTGGGGTAGGGTTGAGGAACACCGAATTCTAGGGGTGGGGTCTCAGGACCCTGCTTACAGCAATGGTAGGTGGATCTGGCTTGTTGCCTGAGGCTGATGGTTCCTCACCTGCCATCTCACATTTCTCTGGTGGTTACTGGATGGTTGGAGCTTGTCAGGAGCCCCTGACCCACCCTGCTCATCTCACCCAGGTACACTGCTCTGATCAGAGAACTCATATCCTTAGGATGCCCATTATGGATTACTCCTGTAGTCCGAACCCATAATAGCCCTGAACAGCTTAGAAAGAAACCGATTTTTCAGTCTCACTTGCAAAATGCAATCAATATTTCTGATTTCAAGGGTATTGCACACTGAGAGAAAATAGTAAGTGAAAAGTATTATTTCCAAGTTATAAATCATGATATTTCCTATCTTCCATTTACTCCAATTTTTTGGCATCACATGACTGGCTTGTTCATCAATCAATTGTTTACATTCTTGCAAACACTAAAAGACCTTATAAAAGTACTGATTTGAATCAGAGATCACATAAAAAAATTAGCTAATAAAAAACTATTCTGCAAAAGTAATTTTTTGCTCTTTGGAGCAGGAAATTTACTATCAAAAATATTAATGAAAAGTAAAATTGTGGCAAAAAGCCAAACTGTTTGCAGGTGATTCCCGCTATGTAGAAGCATGTCGTTTTCCACTTCATAAGAGCTAAAACCTATGTTCTGGTGCTAAGTGCGAACTTGAGTTATAAAATGCAGAATAGTTCCTTCATATCTATTTTCAGGCATCTGCATTTAGTTTCTTGGTTTTAGATATCTTACCTTCCAAATTTATGTTCTTTTAGGAGTAAAGATTAAAACTGATTTATGTACAAACATTTTGATGTCAACATAAAATATGATTCAACCAAAAAAAGCCTGCAATGGCAGTGCAGCACTAGCAGCCCAAATACCTTAGAAGACAGAACGCAAAAGGGCTGAGTAACCATACTGAGAGGTGGTGCTGTTCTTGCTACTGGTCTGAAGCTATTAAAACTTGCCTAATTGTGAAGATTTTAGGAGGATTTTAGCAATTATATTAACAGCACTTTTACAAAACATTTTCAGGCCACCAGCACAGCTGAATTTAGTTTCTCAATGTGGAAGATTTTCATTACCTTGGACCCAGGATGGGAGCCAGGTGGTGGTCTCCTCCTGGCTGGCATTTTCCTACCACTGTTCTGCAGTAAGATTGCTTATCATCTTGTAATATAAAATTGCAAAAAACTGGTTAATCTTTCTCAGGGCAGCTGGATCTCATAAAATTTATGTAATGTTGTAGGAACAACAGCATATCAGGTCACAAATGCCATCTTCTAGATCACTGTTTTGGCCTCCTCCTCTTCCACTTCTCCAACGACTCAGCAGAATGCACCTTAGACACTCAACTGGGATTGCATTTTCAAAGTGTCTTAAAAAAGTTTTTATTTTTTTTAACTTGAAGGTTTTAAGCCTTAATTCCCCTTCTACTTATTCATTGATGGAGCTGTTCTCTCTTTACTCACACTGTGATCTGTCCCAAATTCAAGGCAACAAATCAAATCAGCACTTTGACAGAAGTGACATAGATGGATTTTTCACAAGCAGTATTCTTGGAATTCAGATGTCCTTCATATAACATTGTTTAGTACTGCATTCCCTGAAATTATTGTTTCAATCTGAAATGAAAAAGAATCAGTGCTGGAAGTGCAATAACTTGCTCTTTTCACTGTTTATGTGTTATAAAGTGTTTAAGATGAAATGCATATTGAATGCATAAAACATTAAATATAGGAGAATATAACTTCAGCAGGTTTCCTTTACTGCCAGTATAGAATTTCTAATATGTAATGCAAACTCTTATTTTCATGATGTTTTTGTCTCATGGGACATCAGGCAACTATAGATTAACCCTGAGCCTTATAGTCAGTATACCTATTAACCACTTAGTAATAAAACTGGAGTATTTAATGCATTAATTTCTTCATTGATCAAAATAATATTTTGGGTAAAGGATCTCTGCTCAAAGGAAGCCAGTTGGATTTGCATGAATTTGGAGAGATCTGACAGAGAATCAAGCTCAGCCATTCAAAGTGATCTACATTGGCAGTTTAAGGTGTACTATAGGTGTTTTTTTCAGTGGGAAACCTACAATTTGTAGCTGATGTACTGTAAATGACAATTTTGTGCCCTCCTGGTATGTAGAAACTGGATTCTTTCTCTGACCTGGACAAAGGAACAGAAAATTTCTGGCATGACAATTTTCAGACAAAAAGATTACTTTTCCTTTTTAGTTTTAGCCATATCACTTCTCAAATCAAGTTCATAGTGCCAATATAGCTGAAAGGGAGGCAGGAAACTGATGGCAGGAACGTTTAAAGTCAGTATTGCCACCAAAACACTTAATCTTGGAAAACTATAGCCTCTCAAGTGGTCATTCACTTTTCCTCAGTTTGTTGTATTTTCCACCATAACTGCTAAATATTAAACGGAGAATACACTTCTTACTGTCAAAGCTGATTTCTCTCTGCAAGGAGCTGGCTTCTCTTTGTGCATGACTGTACTTCAGCACATAAACACGAATTGTCAAAATCTCGCTTTGGTTTGTTGACTTGTAAGCATTTTCAAAAGCTACAATAGTGTTGTGCTGATGTCTCTGACCCGAGCAGCCTGAGTGACCTGGGCACTGGCTGGGATCTTGCCAGCTTGTCCCTGAGAAGGTGGTGACACAAGCTGGGCATTTTCCTTGGTGCCAATGACTTTACAAAGAGTGTATAAAGAGTAAGCCTAGCTGCTCCTCGTTGTACCTAAAGGTGCCAAACACTTTCCAAAGCTTTATCGAGGTCTGAGATCGCCTACATATGAGAGCCAAGGTTGAAGGCAGCCTTCAGAGCCTTCCCATGCAGAACTCACCAGGATCTGGGCAGGAAGAGAGTCTGCCCAGATGTGCAAACAGCAGAGAGCAGCCTTCTCACCCTGAGGCTTAGAAAAACAGCCTCACCTGGTCACGCGTGTCTCTAGCAAAACAGAAAAAAAAAAGCCTGTGCAGAACAGGACTGATGACTAAAATTACATTAGAGAAAGACTGGGTATTTAATTTCTTGGTTTCAGATGAACAAAAGTTAAGATTAATTGCTGTGATTCTTGGGTTTGCATTAATGTGCCTTAAGAGAAAATTAAATATCACAGGATTTGGAACATTTCATGGCAGGCAAATAGTAAAGTTTGGGGTTTTTCCTAATAATGCATTTTAAAATAAATATTATATTTGCAGAGGAACTTCACTTCTCCACTTATTACTTGTTGACACTGACATTTTTTAAATAGACATCTATGGACCAGTTATTTGTATAACTTGGGTAATATGTTACAGGGTCAAATTTGGAAATTCGATCTTTTTCAGGAAACCATATGGTATATAGTCACTTTCTACTGCTATAAAGGATTGTACTGCATATTTATGGCTAAGCATATGCTGAAGAATTTTCCTGAATGGGCATATACACAGAACCACACTTTCAAAATTTGCTGATTTAGAGTTCACGCACAAAATGAATTGTGTCACGTTAATGTCGTATTATTGGCTGAAATTAACCTCATGATACCTTATAAATTGATTTTGATTTATTACAGTGAAAAAGATTTTGGGCAGAGCTTACAAGAACAACCACATTACAACTGATTCCAAGGAAATATGTAAAAAGCAATCTTGATCCTCCTCTGTGCCTGGGTTAAATATTACATTTTACGTAACATCAAACTGCTAGCATCACCCACAGTAGATTTAGTGATCAGAGCATGTGCTTCATGTTGACCACCAACTCTCCTTTCAAAAACCTGATTTATTTTTTTTGTTTCAAGGCAATCTTGACCTTTCCGTGTTCTATTAATGGAGTCCCTGTACCATTCAACAATGCTGACTCATGAATTCCTTCTAGATCTGCCACCATCTATTCTATTTTCCTCTCTGAGTTTCTAGTCAAGAAACAAAATTGATGATCTTACCACCAAATGAATATAAGTCAGAGTTAATTCTGACTTAGGAACATTTTACACTTCACAGTTTTTCAAAATGTCTAGAGAAAATCTAGGACAATGACTAAGCAGGATTGTGTTCTTCCTGGTAGGAATAATTTACATGAACATTTTCCTTAATGCATATTGATGTATTAAATGTTTTGTAAAATAGATCACCTGCAGAAATGAGGGATTGAATAATATTAATAACTAGATGAGTCATATACAAGAAATAGAACAGAACCTAATTTTGCCCAAGTAAATATTGCCACTACATTCTTTTACAGTAATAAGTAGTTAAGCCTATTAGGCCAACCTCCAAAACCCTCTCCACAAATGTAGAGTGTTAAGTTGACAGTTCTTGTGACTCATGCTATTTATCATTCTCTCTAGGCAGTTTCCTGCTCTCTCTACCTCATATACATAGAGTCTGATTCAAAGGCCTGAAAGACAGCAGCAAGGGGAAAAGGCACAGGGAGTCAGTGCCTAGAACTGATCTAGGAATCAAACCCTAGAAAGACCAAAAGATTCCTAGATCTAGGAATCAAACCCTAGAAAGACCAAAGTCAGAACCAATTTTCAAGTACTGCCATCTTCTGACATTTAATTTTTTCCCTTATTGTATAGTGAGGTACAATAGAACAGCCAAAAGGTGCAATAAAGATGTATATGAGTTACAGAGCACCACTGTATATGAATAGGGTCTGAAGTAGGTATGGTGAGATTTACTGGATGCAACAAGATTTATTAGATCCAGCTTAGAATAGCCAGTTTTTTGTGCTTGCCTTGTGAACTAGTATTTTACCTTTTTTCACCTGAATCTAGCCAGAAGTTTAGAAACGGAGAACTTTCTTTCATGAAACAGTTCATTTAACATTCTAATAAACACAATAAATGACAAAAATTTGAAGTTTATATTAAAAATCATACCTTAAAATTTCAGATCAGCTTTAATCCTCAGTTTGATCCATTGTAATTTCTTATTATGTCTGACTGGTTGTTTTAAACCTTTTGATCAAATGATAAAATAAATCCTACTGATGTCAAAGAGACATTACACCTTAGAGAAAACAAATCTGAGTAACATCATTACTACAGATTCTTTACCAGCTGAATTGCCAGGATTGAATTCTCAGACATAAAGAGAATGAATGTGGTATTAGACTACAGTATTAGCCAGGATAACCCAATCATAATAGGGCCAATACTTAGGGTACATTAAAGGAAATCTGTGCGCTTGGAGAGCAGAAACCTGACTAATAGCAGGAAATTTCATTTATGCCATGCACAGGTAGTATACTCATCACAATGGAGTGTGTTACAGAGAACAATTTTAGGCACCATAAACACCTGTTTCTTGGAACAGTTATTTCAAAAATCTACAACAGAAAAGCTGCTTACCTTTGATAAAGTCCTGAACAACAGGTAGAACAAAGTTCAAGGCATAATCACAAAAAAAGTTTCTTCAACCTTAGCATAAAAATACACTAAAATTCAACAGCATTATTGGAAGAGAAAAAAAAAGTATATGGTTTGATTAAAAGGGCCTGAATAAGAGTGTGAAAAAGCATAAAATTCTTGTAGATGGGATGAAGATTTCAGATGTCACAGTGGAAGTGTTGAGTAAATATGTATTGCTTATCAAAAGAAAAGATTCTGAAAGAACCACATAAAACCAACATGATAAATAAAATTCTAGCGTCATTAACCACAGAGTCTGTTCGAATTAAAAGTCACGCTTCAGAAGTAAATGGAAGGCTTGTTCAAATTAGAAAATTTGAAAGGAGCATAAATACTCTCTAGTTGAACATAAGGCCATAAGAAGCAAGGACAGAAATTATTTTGATGCAGAACTTGCTTAAAACATTAACAAACACTGAAATATCCTCAGAAGCACAAATGAAGGAATTTTTCTGGCCTGTATTGGGGATTTCTTGTTGAGATATAAACACAAAAATAAGGTCATAGCAAAAAGCCATAGAGTCATGGAATGTTAAAGGTTGGAAGGGACCTTAAAGATCATCTAGTTCCAAACCCAGCTGCAGGCAGAGACACTTCTCACCAGACCTGATTGCTCAAGGCCTTATCCTGCTTGGTTCTGAACACTGCCAGGGATGGGAAACCCAGAGCCTCCCTGGGCAACCTGTGCCAGTGCCTCACCACCCTCACAGTCAAGAATTTGTTCCTAAGTTAAATTCCCCCTCTTTCAGTTTCTACCCATTCCCCCTTGTCCTGTCACTACAGTTCCTAGAGTCCCCCACCAGCTTCCCTGTAGGGCCCCTTCAGACACTGGAAAGTTGCCATGAGGTCTCCACTCCACCTTCTCTTCTCCAGGCTGAACAGCCCAAACCTTCTCAGCCTGTCCTCGAAGGGGAGGTGCTCCAGTCCCCTTAGCAGCTTTGTGACCTCCTCTGGACTTGCTCCAACCGCTCCATGTCCTTCTGACATTGGGGCACCAGAACTGTGCACGGTGTTCCAGGGGGGTCTCACGAGAGCAGAGCAGAGGGCAGAACCCCTCCCTCAATCTGCTGCCACACTCCTTTGGAGGCAGCTCAGGACTCCTTTGGCTGTCTGGGCTGTGAGTGCACACTGCTGGCTCATGTTGAGTTTTTCATCAGCCATCACCCCCAAGGCCTTCTCCATAGGGCTGCTCTCAGTCACCTCCCATCTTCCCAGGCTGCTCCTGGGATTGCCCCAGCCCACGTTCAGGACCTCGTATTTTGTGTCGCTGAACTTGATGAGGTTCCCACAGACCCACCTCTCGAGTGTGTCAAGGTCCCTCTGGATGCATCCCTTCCTTTTGGCCTGTCAGCAGTGCTGCACAGGTTGGTGTAGTCAGCAAACTTGCTGAGGGTGTGAAAAAAACACCCAAAAACCCCCATAAAACCAATATGAACCCTTTGTGCCAGCATTTCCTACAGAGGAGATAAAGGGAGGTTCCTCCACTGAAACTTATCTTCACAGGTGTTGAATTTAAGGAATTGTTTCAAATTGAATTTTCAGTAAAAGAATCTTAAGTGAAACGTGATAAAATGGATGATAAACTGCAGGGTCAAGGAGCTTTTCCTGAAGAGTTCTAAGGAAACTGACATAAAAATGTTCCAAATTTATAACATTTAAAAAAAAATTATGAAAGACACTTCTACTCTGCATAAGTTATGTTTCCACACTGGAAAATTTTTTAATCTATAAATCAAATTATAGCAGAAAACTGAAAATAAAAAACACATAGATAAATATAATTAAGAATGTTTTTTTCATAAAGAGATATAACCCATGAATCTTAGCATTATTTGAGACTAAAATTAGATAAAGAGAAGAAATTCAGGAGATTGGGATTTTCGGATTTAAAATAGTGTTTTCATTTACTGACTACTTAAGGAAATTGAGCTGTAAATAGACAAGAGAGACTGTTCACTTCTGGATTAAAAATTAGGTAATGAACATATATATACTGCTGATCCAAAAGAGATTAACAAAGGTTGGAAAATGTGATCAGAAACATGAAGCAAGGAAAACCAAAACAGGCTAACATTTTTTAACTTTGAAAACTCTGAAGTTACTAATTGCGTGGAGAAGGTGGAAGTATTAAGAAGACAGCATTTTATGAAAAAATAAGTAGGCTTGTCAAAACCAAGCAGAAAAGGAGAGTTTTTCCACATGAAATAACATTAAGCAGATGAACATAAATGTTTTGATAGTGAAAATATACATGAGCTCAGCAAAGAATGAAACAAATTCACCAAGACCAATCCATCAGGAATCATTAAAAATAAATGGCTAACTTGTGTCCAGATTGAATCTTTGGATCAGGGACCTGAAATCATACATTGCTGGATGGTGGGTTATATATCCAGCAAATGTTCCTCTAATATTTCTGCCTTTTGATAAACCTGTGTTGCTAGACAGGGGTTGTTATATCTGGCCACATATGCCTATTTTTATATTTTTAGCTTAGTGTTTCCTAGTGGATATTTTGCCTATTCAGGTTGTACAATGGAAGTAACATGTTTTAAGAAATCACTTCCTTGACATTATGATTAACTGTGATATTCCTATCTTCAACAATTCTGTTAATATCATTAATGGAACATCTGTTAAAGGTACCATTTTAGTTATGTTCCAGTTTGTATAATTTTTAATGTGAAGTTCTGTCTGACCTAAGGTTAAGGTCTTCCTTAATTGTCTACATTTAATGTGGGGACTCCTCATCAATGTAATTTTTTTCTCCTGTTCCCTGTTGACTCAATTTCATCTCAGAAGATGAATTTGTGGCATTTAGATTATATTAAATGGTAGTAGAGTGTGAAATCTAGGCAAGTGTATCTCATGGCATTTCTTTCATTCCTTTACCTTCTACTGTTTTAGTGAACCACTTTAGAAAGTCCAGATGTCTGGTTTATCTTGGTTTTTAATTTAATCTTTCTGTATTATAATTGACCTTCTAATACTTCTTTCTCTTTTACAAGCATTCTCAGCTGAGCAATAATAGTAGATGAGATGTATAGAATTTTTAGTTTTTTGCGTTTTCAAATTGTATAATCTGATATGAATTTAGAAGCGATTCAAAGGCTGTGATGACGTCTTTACAGAATTTTTAGCTGCAGATCTACTTTAGGTCTACAATATACTTTTAAATTACCAGTGTTTGCACAGGCCTATTGTATGATGTAGATTTATGTTCACAAGCGTTTTGTATGAAACAAAACCTAAATTTCATGCTAAACTTCCTGTTATGCAGGACTTAAGCAATAAGATCATTTGCCACTAGCTTGACTCTAAGATTATAACAATTACAAAATTGTAGATAGCTAATTACAGCAAAAAATAATGTAAAATCCAACCTGAAACATAACATGCATTTGAATAATTTATAGTAATGAACATTGAATTGCATCATTTGATCTTCATACGATAGCACTTGGGGTTTTCAGTTCTTGCATGAAAAGTTGGTTTTGCAAACTCTGAAATACATCAGACTTGAACGAGGGTTAGAAAGAAACTATCACTTCCCAAGGGGGAGGAAGAAAAGATCTTTGTGAGTTGAATTGCCTGGACCTTTGAATCTGGATTTTACAAATGTTTTTTCCTGCTGTTTTCCAAGGAAAGATCACAAGGATTTGCCACCTTGGCCACAGGTTTCTTTCTAATAATTAACTTACATGCCTCATACTTCATGTATGTGCTTTTATGCATCCTATTTTAACCACTATATGAATTTAGTGGCCTGATGTGGAGTTATGGATTTGATGAGGTAGGTAGTGACAGTCAAAGCTCAGATTTGATAAACAAAAGTCTTTCTGTAGTTCTCAGGTTTCACCTAAGAATGACCTAATGGGGGAAAAACAGCAAAGCACGTCTGCAGCGGATGTTGTACATGGGTCTTACCCAGGAGGAGAAATTGCCTTTTCTACCCAGAGATATGTCTGCTGACATTCCCCCTGGAACCTGACAAACACCCACTCTGGAGCTCCAAATCTCATAAATCAGACTGACACCTTCAGAAAAGTGTTGTAGGCAGTGAACACATTTGATGAGCCAGACCATTGTTCCCCTTCTGTTTAATGCTGCAAACATAGGAGTGTCCTTCTGTATCTAAACATAGCTTATTTCTCTCTAAATAAGCTGACATCTTTCCAGTTAAAGCACGTTGTCTATGATGATGTATTTAAGATTTGCTAGAACTAAATACAGTTTTAAAAGGTTTTCCATCTTTTTATAAGTAAAAGTCACAGTCAAAATAGACTTCTGTGTTTAACAAATGTTGCTGAGTGGTGAGACATGGCCTTTGGGGAGTATAAGCAGAAAGATTTGGAAAAGGAGCAGTAATCTGTCTGCTTCCTGGAAAAGGTGAATTAGAAATGCAATGTTCCTGCAACATAAGAAACTATAAAGCCTGCAATTCAGCATCGTAACTTGCTCATTTAAGTGATTTCATACATTTATGAAATGCATGAATTTATCCATTCTGCAGAAGAAAAGTTTTTGAAGTGTTGTCATGGAGGGAACTTAGATGGACACAAAAAAGGGAAGTTTTTGAGACCTGCTTATAGGCTACAAGAGGAAACTCCTGCTACATTTTCTGAGATGCAAGTATAAGTCTCAGAACACAGCTGAATTGCAGTGTTATACCTCTTAACGTTTCCTAAATGTTTGACAATAATCTGGAAGTGTGCAGTACCTAAAGTGACTGATTATCTTGTCAATGAAATTAGTGCACCATATATTTAAAAGAAATCTGGATCTGAGGCTACCTTCAGACCTCAGTTTAGAAACAGGAGTGGGGATGGAGAGAGAAGAAACTGTTTAAGTTGGACATCAAACCATATAACACCAGATTTCCTAGGCCAAGGTATTAGAATGAATATTTGCATATTAAAGTCTCAATTTTCAGCCCTACTTTAGTGTGCTTTTCAACAGCAATCAGTACTTGAGCAATAACCATTACAGTTATATAGAATTAGCAGAAAAAAGAGTAAGTTAAAATGTAATGATAAACCCCCACAACATTTGATATAAAATATTGCCAATCAAAAAAAATAAAGCCATTTTAAGGGTAAAGATATGAGATAGAATTCAGAGAGTGTGCTTTATAAAGTCCCAAACTTAGAAGGAATAGAGATAAAAGGATAGATATTTTTTCATTTATCTTAGCTTGCATCTGAGAAGCCACTCCACATACTGTGCACTCTTTGCACAGATTTACTGTGCCTTCTGCGCAATGTGACACATTTACTCAGTGCCCGCTACTAAAGGTTAATGGCTTGGTCACAATCTTCATATTAAATATGGTACAAACACTAACTTGTTATTCATGGGTCATGAGAGAGTCTCAGGGTCACCTTTTTACAGGCTTCTAAATATTGTCTTTAAATTTATGCTTGTTATGTTACAGGTACTCAGCTTCAGCCTTGCCAAAGAGTAGAGACCATGAATAAAAAGGAAATTCTGCACTTTGTAAAAAATTGGCCCTCTAAACAAAGATCAACAGCCATAAATAAATTGTCCTATTGAAAATTATCTGGAGGTATCAGAGTTTGGGGAATGTCTCTTGACCTCCCTGCCATCTTTCTTCTTTAGTATCACAAGGCAATTGCCTGAGACACGGTCCTAGCTGTTGACTGTGATTCTTCTTGTGTAATTATTAACACTGCCTAATACCAGACATTCTCCAAGCTCAGCCAGTGGTCTGACAATCAAAATACAAACTGAAATTCAGAAACAAGTACAATGTGTGTCTGGCCACAAATGATTTATCAGAGTGTAAAATACTGACTTCACAATATTTCTTGCCACAAGCAGAGCCAAAGAAGCCTCTCTGGGCTATTTGCACTGTTTGGGACACAGACTTGCCTGTGTGGCTGCACAGAGCAGCCACTGCCAGTCAGGACAAGAGATCCTGTGACGAAAATCTGAAGCTTCTGTCTGCATGGCCATCAAATTCTCACAGGTTTTTGCTGCAAGACTTCGGAATAATTTCCACTGCCTTTCTTCCATTTCTCCTAGATCCTTCCATTTGCTCTACAAATTTAATCCTGCAGAAAGAAGCCTGTGACAGACGGCTGCTGCTTCTTGAAAGTGGTTCACAACTGCCTGTCCCTCAGTGTGATGCTCACAAAGGTCTTCAGTCCCCCTGCCAGCTTTCACAAAATGTGCAAAGTTCAGGATATTTGCAATCTCCACCTTAATTTAATTTTTATTAAAAGTTTTTGGGGGTTTCTGAGGTTATGAGGAGCACTTGGAAAAGAAGATGATGTCGTGTCTTGCCTCATGGAGATCCTGATTTCCAAGTCTAGGCATTCAGGCAGAGCTCTTTTTTTCAGTTCCACTCTCCAATGGATTAGTGAAAGAATTAATACAAGAGGGTAAGGAGAGTTTAACTTGAGATGTAAAGAGGATTCAGAATAGCATGAAGAATGCAGACACTTTGATAAAACCAAGATGTCTTCCTAGACATGACTCCCTAAGAATTTGCAAGTGACTTCAGGTTTCTAAAAAGAAATTTAATCTTTTATTAGATCAATACATACAACCAGCAAAAGCCAAGCCATTTGGGGCATACTTTTATAGGTCTGAAATATAAGCAGTAGTCTTCATAATTGAGTACATGCTGGGAATGATTCCTTCTAATTTATTTGACATTAACCAATTTTAATCAAGGGGAATTTTGCTGCCTTAATGAAGCTAGGAAGAGGGAACTGTTTGATTTTCCTGCATTGTGAGATATTCCAAACAGTGGCAGTATTTACTGGAGTGGAAGACAACAGTTCTCTCTGCTGCAAAGATTGTAATTTTTCCAACTATATTAGTTAGTCTAACAAATGCTAAAAATCCTAGTCCAGTTTAGAATTACAATACAATGAATGATATAACCAAAACAAGTTCACAGTTTAACAGGACATTTCTCCAGTCTGTCACACTCCTTGAAATTAGTGTTAATGATGCTCAACACTTGCCTTTCACTACTTATCTCCAAAAGAATTTAATTAGATAATGGTTATAGTAATAGTTGATGAGGTATTTGAACCCAGGAGGCAAAGGTTGTAGGTTTAGGTAGAATATGAAATTAAAAAGCCACTGTAGCTTTGCAAAGGAGCAGTTGAAATAATACACTGTAGATATGCTCTGGTTATTCCAGCCACAGCATTTGAGCATGATTAGGTACCTGAGACAACTCAGGTCACCTATGTTGGCCAAGGCAGTAGTTGCAGGATCCTGTTTCAAGGCTATAATACACTGCAGAAAAATAGTGAGGATACAGACCCATAGTTAATGTTAATTGTGATACACTGTTCAGTTCAGGCAGAAGAAGCAAACTCCTTACTATGTCCTAGCTGGCAGCAATTACAGTTTCCTGCCCACTCAGACTGTGTCTTTATATTCTTTCTGGGTGTTCTGACCCTGTGGATTGTACTCTTGCTTTTAATGTTTCACTGCAGTCAGAAGCTCCTTGTTCATCCACCCAGGCCTCCTGACTTCGCTGCTTGATTTCCTGCTCATTGGAATAGACAGTCCCTGAGCCATGAAGAGGCATCTTTGAAAATCAACCAGCTGTGCTGAACCCCTCATCTCTCTGAGGCTCTATGTCATGGTGTTCTAAGAAGATTCATAAAATTTACTCTCCTGAAGTACGGAGTGGTGATGCTTTCGTTTTTTCCTTTTATTCTCTGGTCTGAGGATCCTAAACTCCATCATTTCATAGCCACTGAAGCTAAGGCCACCCCCAGCCTCCACATCTCTAACTAGCTCTTCCTTACTTATGAGGTTTAGCAGAGCGCCTTCACTCAATAGCTTCTTAATCACCTGTGTATGTGAGGAAGTTCCCGTCAGCAGCATCCAGAGACCTCCTGGACTGCCTGTGTCCTGCAGTGCTGACCTTTTCCTGACACTGGAGTGGTTAAAGCTTCCCACAAGAACCAGAGCCTGAGAGCAAAGGGCTTCCTCTAGCTGTCTGAAAAAGTCCTCACTTAGGAGAAGAGTGCAAACCTGTGCTCCAGCCCTATGCAGCCTGAAAGGAGCAGAGCCTGCATCCCAAGAGCAAGCAGATTGTCAGCATCATGCTGGAAGTGACAAAAAGAAAATTGCTGTCACCCATAAAAGGATTGTGAGTTGATCCTAATCACAAGGAGTTTTGGATTTTAATTCTACTTTTTATATGTGATAGGAAAACAAAAACTAACTAAAAGAGGAAAAAAAAAGAAGCTGGCTCAGATTAAAATCCAGGGTTCAGTCTGGCCCTGGGGAGTCAAGTATAAAATAAACCTAATGTACCATATGTAGTGATTCCTCCTCTCTCTCTCTCAGAATTTAAAGCACTGTATTTGAAACCAGAAAAACTGGAGATTACAAGTACATTTTTTGACCCAGAACTAAAATACTACCAGAGAAAAACAATTAGTCCAGCCTAGTGAACTGACCCAGCTACGCTCTGACAGAGCTGCAGAGACTTATGAGAAAGCCAGTGAGAGTGACTTTGAATCTGTTTAGAGTGCTGCCTTAGTACCTAGTGTAAGATGCAATCTATTTCAGCTGCAGAAGGAAGAATGTTTCTAAGAGCAGACAAAATAGATGCTAGTCTGGTCACTTTTAGCATAATAAAATCAAACAAAAAAAATAAATCCTTCAGGGACAGCTGGTAATTAGAAAGTCTCCAAAACTGGTTCATTAAGCCATTTGCTGGCCAAGTACAAATTCTGAGCAGAGAAAAAGAAATTACAGTCTGTGTTTTAAATGTTATTACATGTTTTAACTGTCATTATGACCAGCTGAAGGAGATAATGGTCTTAGAATTAGTGCCTGCACCTCTGCGGGAAAAGCAGGCTCAGACAGGGCTCATTATACTGTAAGTGGAATGGCCATTTGTTAGCTATCGATTGCAATTCCAGCTATCTGAAGACTGCTGTGCTGTCAGATGCAGCATGGATTTCATGCCCTCCCTAACAGCTCTTGACAATTATTGGATATGGAATTCCCACCACAAAAGCCATGTGGGATGTGGGGGACTGTGCCACGCTAAGAGATATATGCACATCTCAGGGAATGAAGGCCACAGCTCTATGGCTTTTTCCTGAAGGAGCTGGCCAGGCAGAAATAGATCCACCCTTAATGAGCTCTCTACAAGCACAAACAAATATTCGTGTGTGTATACACATAAATATAAAATACATATTTATACACACATTTAGAATAAAATGCCTGAACATGAACACATATAAATAAATGGGTACGTAAACTTCTGTGCATGTGTGCACACATATTCATGCTTATCTATGTTGGCATTTTGTGTTCCAAATTGATGCTGGGAATTTTTTTTCCTAATTTGAATTGAGAAGGACATTTAACAAAATTGTCCCTCTGTTGCCTCAGTGCTGACAAAGCTTCCTCTTATGGATGTTTTTTCCAGCACCATAATTAAAATGTTACAGTCTTGAAGAACATGCTCAGAAGTGCCTGGAAAATTATCTGGCTTCCTCTGAAGCATTCAGCATTCTAGAGTAAGTGGACAGAAAATTTGAGTCTTATGCAATGAAGCTGATTTATGAGGAAATGTTAAAAGGAAAGAATTTAAATTCTGTCAATAGAAATCAGGGGTGTGAATAAAAAGGAAGGACTGAACCAGAGTTGAATGTCCTGGTTTCCAGCTCAAGCCAGTTGTAGAGGCAGCAATACAGAGCAGCCGCAGCTGTTTCGGAGGGGTCTGTGTATGACATGTTGGCTTACTGTGGTAGGGCCTTTATAAAAATCTGCACATGGCTTGTTCTAGCTTGAAAGGTTGCATAAACTCTGCTGAGTGGTGGATTCAGCTCTAGGATTGGATATGTCTGTGAGAGCTGCAGTGTTATGAACCATCCCAATCTACCATTTTCCACAAATTGTAGAGCTTTCATCATCAGTAGCTGTTCCAGGGTGGCACAAAATCACAACATTTTCTTTTATCTGTGGATAAAGTAAGCTTCCTAGATAATATAGTGAGTGGACAATATCAGCCTTCTTGTGGCTAATAAGCATTCCTAAGAATGGCTAATGCTGTGGTGCTTAAGGGATGCTGAGATGTAGGTGAAGAAAGTTTCAGCCTTTGCTCAGACTGCTGTAGGTGAGCGTGAGGATTTTGTGTCCTAAATGAGTGTCCTTGCTTCTGGATAATCATCTGTTCTGGGAGGGAAAAATCTGTTCTATAATTTGCCCAGGGAAAAATACAAAAAGTCTTGGGAAAAAAAAATTCCGTGAAAGGTGCCAGTTCAGTGTCATCAACATATTTTTCAACCATCCAGTGTCCTGAGGAGCTTTTCTGAATAGCTCCTGCCTTCTGAGGAAGCAGGACACAATGATGCCCTAACTCCTACCAGAAAATGTATGCCTGAATGGCATGACCTAGCTTAAAATTTAAAACTTTAAGCCTTTCGTAAGCTGGGTGCATCAACTACGATGAGAAATTGCTCTGTGTGCGTGTGTGAAATAAGCCTGAGCATCTTTTCAAAGCTCAATAGTGGACATCAGGAAACTGAAGTGAAATGAGAGAAAAAAAGGGTTCTCAGTGATGAAAGTGTCCTTCTAGAGATGGTCAAATACTTTCTACCAAAATTCTTTCTGCTAGAAAATGGTGAGAAGAGGAAACAAAGGCCAATCCCAATAAACCAAATTTAGTATTGAATTAGAAAATACTTTAATTTTGAAATGATGTTTTAATGTTTGATGGGAGCATTTGCTGATTGCCACAGATTCCCTTTTTTTTTTTTTTTTTTTAATTGACACTTAGAGATACCTCAGACAACACAGAATAGCACAGCTCTGTATTTGGGCACTATATAAATCCTATGATATTTATCAATTTTGTTTATCACCAGGTTAGATTAAGTGGTGGTAGAAGGCTAAAAACCTGTAATGGAGGATGTATCACAAGGGTACAAAGCCTTGAAATTATGGGATTTGAGCAGTTTCTTCACCAGTTTCACTGCACCAGTTCACTGGTGAACAATCTTTGAAAATAATGTCAATCTGCATTGGGAGAAAAATCTCTTTTTGACCCTAAATCTGGGTGATTAGTTAACCTGCCTGGATTTAACATGATTTTTTATTAATTTGCATCTGTTATTCATTTTGTCAGTTGTTAACTATAGGGGCTGAAGATTTCCTAGGCAAACAAAGAGTGAAGTAGACATTGCACAGACAACTATAATGTGGAGGTGGTGTTGGTAAATAGTTATGTGCTACATTGCCTGCTTTTGTAACCTACTGAAGAACTCATATTTTGAAGGTTGAAAATACATGTCCATGGTGAATTCAATTTTCTCTGGGTAGTTCTCAATCAATTTGAAAAAAGAGAGGCAAAATTGTCACAGGTCTGGCCAAGACCCATTAGCTCTCTTAGACTTTTTCCTTATTCTGCTTTTCTAGTTACCAATATTTGCTTTCAAGATGAGAGTGAGGGCTGTTTGATTTGCAAAAGGATGCCTGTATCCCTCCAATCTAGGTTTCCTTGAGGCCAATACCTTTTTCTTTTTAAAATAAATTTACATCAGTTTTCCCCAGACTCATTTGCGTTGTGTTACCAGCATATCAAGAGCAGTAACATGTGTTTGTTATTAAAATTACCTAATTCATACCAGAATCATTGTTCCTTGGTCTAGTAGTGATTTATCCACCAGTTATCTAAGAAAATGTTTTTCAGAATTGCATGCTATTCAGAAAACATGCCTCATTCTCACTGGAATTCATTCAAAATCTTCTGGTACATAGAAAGACATTATATTTTTTTTTGTTTTTTCCTTTTTTTCCTTCAGAACTTCCAGTGTTGTGTTTGGGGTATAAGTGTTATAATTCCACAAGGCTTAACAGAATCTCTTCAGTGAGGCCTCCTAAAAGAGACTGTTCAGTATGAAAATATCTGCCTCATTTAGTATAAATGGCAGAGATAAAGATGAAGTCCATATCAAATCAATTCAAAAATTAATATTTACCATGCAGTCATTTTGACTTGGCAACCGGATGTTAGAATAATTATTTATTAGTCTACCATCACTCTTATCTTTTTTTCCCCTCTGTTTTCCCCTTCATGTGTTTTGTAACTAAGCGTATCTATACTTACATAATCCTCTCTTTCCCTCCTCCCTTCAGAGAACAACAAAACGATGCTTTTTTGCAAAGGCTAAGGATATTAAATGGCTGCTGGCAGAAATTGTCTAAGGATCTCTGCCTCTGCATTGAAATCTAATGAGAGCTCTGCTGACAGAAAATTTCTCAGGTTTCAACCTCTTTTGTGGTTCCCAGGGAAGTGATTCTAGAGAGGACAAGATGCAAAGTAAATTGTCTTCAGGCCATATTGCCATTTTTTTGAGGAATATAAAAAAAGATGTGCTCAGCTGTAGCTCGTTGGTTGGAAATCTTCAATGCATGAAGGGAAAAGTATTCCCAGAGAGAGCCATCCCTTCCAAAACTGGGATTTTTCCTGAGAAAGGGCTGATTTCTGGGAGAAAAAAATCCCAGTTCAGTGAATAAAATTTGTACCAAAAGGCTTGTGGTTTTGTTAACATGTAGGATTTAGCCATTGGACAACAAACAGGTTACATCACTAGAACCCGAAAACTGTTTCTGCATGATTTAATGTCTTGCTAAAACATTTGATTAACAGTAGAAAAAGGCATTGGTTATTGCTCTGTGTTAGATGTTTGGTTTATGCTGGCATTAGAATAATTTAGGAATCAAAGCAAAAGATCCATAGACTTTTACTCAAACATGTACATTTCTGTGGTCATTCTCTGCATGAAACTATTGATAAACAGAATCAAACCCTGGAGATGGCTGTGTGTTACATAAAAGCTAAATGAGTAATTTGTAAGGCCTTGACTTTGGTTCCTACGAAATCTGTATTCGAATTAATTGCTTTAATCGCTAAACCAACAGACTGATAGCTCCTCTGATGACCATAAAGGCAATTTTCTAGTTCTACAGCTGATCACTTCACAACTGATCCATTGAGATAAGTGAAGAACAAATCCTTCTCAAATTCTAGCAGTAAACCATTCTTAGATTAATTTCTTTATGCCACTGCTTTTCTCTTGGGTCAAGTAAATATTAACTGCCCTTGCTGCTGCTGCTAATGAATGGAGCTTTCAAGACACCCCTGGGGAATGGAGCCCATGGGTTCTTTTCTTCCTTTGGCTAATAAATCTAGAGATGCCGACATAAATAAATAAATAAATGAATAAATAAATAAATAAATAAATAAAGAGCAGCAGCAGGATCCTAGGTGGTTCTGCACAAGTAATCTGGCCTGACATTTGGTAGCTCGTGTAGTCTTTTTGAGCTTAGTGACCTTTGCTGGAAAAGTGAAGTACTGTAGGTGGAATCTGATCCAATTACCCACTGAGGGCAAATTAGAGCTTTCTTCTTACTCCACCTATGTTTTTTAACTGGGACCACATCAAGAGATGTAAATGGGAGTGCAGGACATTGTGTCAGCCTGACTTTATGAAGTGCATGACAGCCTAGAGAGATGAGACTGACCCCAAAAGAACCTGACTTTGAAAAAATCTATCACAGCTAATGTCAGAGAGGGGAACGTCTTTGAGAAAGATTGCATAGAGGAGGAATCAGAATGTCCTCTGTGGATGTGCACTGTGAATCAACAAAATAAGCAGGAAAGAGATTGGTCTAAGCTAGCAAACTTAAATTTAATTTCTCCTGTCTAGAAAGGAAGATCTTTACAATTCTCAAGACACAGACCCATAAATCACTGCATTTTTAGGGCTGATTTCTTCTCAATGACTAAATAAAGAATGGTGTATTTCTGTGCTAGTGTGCTATGTAGTGTGTCAGCATCCAAGGCTTAGTGTTACCCACTCTATATACTGGTCCAGTAAAGTGAGGATAAGGTGTAAATGGAAGTTATTGTTCTCTGTTTAAAATGTGTAGTTCAGCAAAGGGAGACACAGCTGATCTGGCTGCTGTGTATTGACAAATAATTGTTCCCATGAGACAAGTGAACTGAGCATGCAGTACTTTTCATACTTAAACAGCCTGTGCCTGGCATGATGGACAGCTGGGAATGATGCTTTGTTTTCTACGTCTTGGGTATACAGTTCTGTCTACTGCTATTGCTATTTTATGGAGAGGATCCCTGGGGATTCTCTTCTTTCTCTTATAACTCGGCAAGCCAGTGCTTTATGTACATCTCTGACTGTACATGAGTGCTTCAAATGAATCTGAAAAAGTGCAGGGTCTGTAATCTGGTTCAAAAGATTTTAAATTACTTTGACATCTCTGACATCTTTAACTACCAAAAGATGCAGACACCTTTACCATTGCTCCAAAGACCAAGCGACAATAATAGCCTTTGATGACTGAGTGCTGGTGACCCAGTCCTGCCTGGTGTTGATGAGTTGTGTGCTCTTCTAAATACTCTCAATTTCCATGGAAATGAAAGAGAATCAAGGGATTAAGGCCTATGTAATTCACATTCCTTGTATTAATTAAGGAAAGGCATTATTTTAAAATAAACTGAAAAGAACTGTTGATTGCAATAATTTTTTAGTTTTATGTATTATAGACATCAACAGTGCATCCTCATGCACATTCGGAATGCAAATCTCATAGTAATGTTTTATGTCTTGTCTAAATACTTTGGAAAAGTGAAGTTTGTCTAAGTTGCAGTTGCAGCTGCTTTTCGAGAAAGGTGTTGCTCTGAGGTAGCTAATGAAGTGTTTGACTAAAGAAAATCTTCCTCTGTCCATGGGAGAGCATTCAAACCTTTCTTTAAATGTTCCTGCTTGTCCCCTTATTTTAAACTGTGCTCCAGCAGAGCACTTAATAAGAAGTAAAGAAGCAGTTGTAGAATTGAAAAAAATTAAAAACCTGCCTTATCACTGTAAACACATTGGAGGGAGGTATGAACGTTGACTGGCATCTTCAAATGCCTGGCACATCACTGCATTTTGCATATTCGATGCAATAAGATTCACAGAATTCAAGAACAATCCAAGTTGGGAGGGACCTCACAAGATCATCTGGTCCAACCTATCTTGGGAAAGGGAGCCCACATGAGGTTTTCTGGCATCCTGTAGAATTGCGTCATGAAAACCCGCAGTGGTGGGGACTCTACCCCATCCCTGGGGAGGTTGCACAAGTGATCAAATGTTCTCATGACAAAAAAAAGTCATATATTGAGATTAAACCTCTCCTGGTGTAACCTGTCCTTACACCTTGTGTTCTCCATGAGGCGCCTCACAACGATAAAGCATCTCTCTTCTCTGGAGCTGCCATTTAGGTACCAGAAAACCGTGACCAAGTCATTCCCAAGGCTTTCCTTCCTCAGGGAGAAAAGACTGAATGCCTTCAGTGTTTCCTCAGGTTCCCCATTCCTCTGATCTCCCATCTCTTGGATCACCTTTGGGGCCATCTCTTGGACCTTCTCTAGTCAGTCTGCATCTTTCTTGAATTCTGGGGAGCAGAAATGGACACAGTCCTTCAAGCACAGCCTAAAAAACGCTGGGCGGAGTGGGGGTTTTGCATTTCTAGCCTTGCTGGTAGCCCTCCTGCAGGTGCAGCCCAGGATCCAAGTGCCCTTGTGGCTGCAGTGGTGCCCTGCTCACTCCTGTTCCTCTTGCTGTCCACCCGCAGCTCCCTTCCAGCAAGGTTGAACCACACAGGTCCTAACCTGTTCTGAGATCTTTGGTTATTTCCTTACAAGTTCAGGACTTAGCATTTGGGTTTTTTTAAGCTTCGCACTGTTCTTGCTAGCCCACTCCTCCACCTGCCCAGGTCAATTTATTCAGTTGTAAACTCCTTTTTCACCAGGCTGCAGGTGAGTTGCTGATATAAAAGCATCCACATATTTTGTGAGAGCAGAAAAATGCACCCTATTATCTACTGCATGAATCCTTCCATTTGTCTTTGCAATGCACTCAGAGCTCCAGGGCATGTTTTTGATAAATAATTAAGGGCTAATCCTGGAAATGCTTTGCGTACAGAGCTGCCATTGAAATCGATGGGTGTTCTGAGCATGGAGAACTTGCCCTAGTGGGCCCTTAATCTAGCAGTAAACCGGAGAGGCATTTGTTTTGCAACAGAGTGGTGGAATAATGAAAGCATGTGTATTGAGATTTTATTTTTCATCATTCTTTGCAATGAGGTAGGACACGATAGTGTTTATATTCATCATCTATGCAATATAAGAAAAGAATAGTGGATTTCTGGAGATTTTTT
This sequence comes from Acanthornis magna, assembly GCA_036785705.1. Classification (NCBI taxonomy): domain Eukaryota; kingdom Metazoa; phylum Chordata; class Aves; order Passeriformes; family Acanthizidae; genus Acanthornis; species Acanthornis magna. The sequence goes on along the minus strand of JAWUZG010000028.1, from coordinate 16,385,503 downwards.
TTTTTAGTTTATAAACAAGTCACTGTTGACTATTAATCATTATCAATTTTTCATCAATCAGAATATGAAAGACACATCTCAGCAGCCATTAAAATATTTATAATCATCATTACATTATACTGTTTCTATGAGTCTGCTTGCATGAATATAAGTAATCAGAGTAGCTCTGATTTTCTCTCTCAGTAAAAATGTCAGAGATAAAACTGCAAGCAAACCAAGGCTAGTTCTTAAGTATAAATGACTAAGGTAACTAATAAAAACCAACCATGAAGGATAACATAATAACATATAAAATAATGCTTACTGAGGAACAATGGTGTTCTGAAAATTCTGTATGAAAAAACCTTCTTTGCATTGCCAATGTCTGAAAAATTTCTTTGAAATTGCTAGCTATTTTATCATCATCATTATTATAAGATTTTTTTAAGCAAAATGGTACCTCAGCTTAAAGGTCAGGAACCATAAATAGATAAGACCTTCCTTTAGACATACTGTCTGCATATAAAATAAGGCTTTTAGTTCTCTTTGGAATGAAAGTTTGAGTTAATCTCTCATTTTTTAATGCTGTTATTTACAAAGCAAAAGGTTCTATGTGTCTCAGTGGGCTAAAGCAGATTATTAAAAAGCCAGATATATACTAGCCTAAATTGAAGTGATGCTTTACTTGCCATTTTTTTAAAATGTGCTTTGGAAAGTTCTCTATATTTTATTTTTCTCATCAGAGAAAAGCTGCACTAATAATGTGAGCCCAGCCCCAGTGGTGAGAATCCACAGAGCCATGCCAAGCCCAGCCTTCTCCCCCAGCAGACCTGCATACCTGTGCCACATAAGGGAGATTTGTGTCCATGGGGACTGCAAAATGAATTGATATCTGCTTCCAAGCTACATGAAATGATGGGCCAGGGGCTGAAATTTGGCTTTTTTTTTTGTTTGTTTGTTTGTTTGAGACTCACAGTGTGGCCCACTTAGAGCATCCTTATTTCCTGCAGTGGGTCTGCCTGACATGGACCAGAGAACTGATCCCAGGGATGTGTCCTGACCTCCTGCCTCACACCTGGACAGGGCAGCAACAAAATCACCCCAGCTTCTCTCTTCACGAAGGGAAAAAATGGTATATGTGTGTGAGCATTTGAACTCTGGGGTGCAAGCTGTCTGGTTAATAGCCTTTTTAGAACTCATTTTACCTGTTTAATCTTCCTTTCCCCTTCTTTTCTCAGTGAGTGCTGGGAAAAACTTGGCTGGTATGAAATACTGTAGAATTAAATACTATGATATATACATGAATTTGTGTATGCATTCCCTCTTTTTAAGTCTCTGAAACAACATTAAAATGTTTCTGGTTAGTAAATATTGATAAAACTGTATTTCTAATATGTGAATACAATTTTAGTTGGACAAATTAAATAAAACGCTCCTGTGTGAATAAAATTTCTCTTCACAGATGTAGTATTTGAAGTTAACTGTATTTGCTAAAAATTTGGTTAGCTTTTACTTAAAGTTTCAATGTTTGCATGATTTCCATGGGCTTTATCATTTTCTCACACCTTTTTATTCTGAAATTGCAAGTTTGCCCAGTTGTGCTTTGCTTGGCCTTATTTCTAGCACATCCCTCGTCCTGGATCACAAATATCCAGGCTAAAATCCTTAAGGCAGTGTGGGAGAGGAGAGAAAGCTGGCTGGAGAAAAGGAGCACCACAGTCTTCTGAGTACGAGGATTTCCAAATCTTTTCAGCACATTTTCAAAGGAAAGCATCACATCATTTTGTTATACAAAAAAGCCACAAAGCCACAGGACTGGGAAAAAGAGATAAATTAAGACCAGTTGCTTTGTCTTAAGAGCATACTTGCATGTCCATGTTCCATGGCACTGGCTCTAGAATTGCATTCTGTGTTGTGCCAACTTACCCAGATATCCTCATTTTACATCTGGCAGATCTGGCCAATGATGGGTGTCTTCAGGTGAGATTCTTTGGAGACAGAGCAGAAATTCAATGTCTATGCCCGTTGGTTCTGTGGCTTTCCTGCACCAGTTATCCACAGGAGTGCTGCTTCATCCCAGCTGCATAAAGGGCATGGCAAGGAATTTACTGTAGCTGTCACATTAAACTACATTTGGTTGGAACAAGCCATAAACAGAAATCAGCCCCTTCATTCAGAAGCAAATGTCTGGTATTTGTCTTGCTTTGATAAGAGAAAAAAACAGAACCAAAAAAGTTTTAGAATTTGATAAAATCTTAAAGTATTCATGGTACATTGTGCTTACAATGTTGACTTTAAAAGTCAGCATTTTAAAATCTCAGGGCATATATTTTTTGTTTGTCTAAAGATTACCAAACAGTTCATCCAGTTGAACATCAAAATTGAATACCAGCATGCCTGAATTTGACCTCCTGGCACTTGAAGCTGGATTTCTGGATGCTTTTACTTTCTCTAAAGTAATGGAAGCAAACAAAAATGTGAATAGTAGTCTGTGTCATGCACTTGGATCAAAGTGGAGAAAGTTATTGCATCATGAAACATAGTGCTCCAGCAGAAAGATTGGCTTACACTATCAGCCCTGTAACCTCCACAAAGCAATATGGGATTTATTCTGAAATGATTCGTACTTATTGCACCCAACCTTAATAAGACCAATTGTTTTTACCAGCTCTTTTGAAAGGCACAGAAATACTGGAGAACACTCAGTAAATAGTCAGGTAAAGAAAGGATTCAGGACCAGGGAAACAAGCCTTATGATGGCTTGTGAAATTCAGAGTTCAGCTTAACCAGCTTGCCAAAAAGATATGGAAGCTGGCTGCAGGTGGTTACATATAGTTGCTGCACAGAGAAAATAAATTTGAAGTGAAAAAGAAACTTTTCAGCTCTCCACAGGAGGAGATGACTGATTTCAATGGCTGAAAATTTAAATTTTACTAATCATGTTTTGAAATGTTATATGATTTACAATTAAAACCTAATGCCTTTTTTATCTTTGGTTTTCTGTACTTTGTTTTCTTCCACTGCTTTCTAATGAATATACTTTAATGCAGATTCTTAAAAAAATGCTACAGCTTGTACATTCAGAAATACCCACTCCTTTGGTCTCTTCTGGGTCCAAAAGTACAGCTGGTACCACTACTCTACTTTGTGAAAATCCATCAGCTTGTAGTTTGTTTCAGAAATATGAACAATAGATTTTCTAAAGCTAAATTCCATTCCTTGATTAATAGAGGTCAACTGGATCAAGACTGCAAAATGGGAAGCCTTCAATTTGCTTGACCTTGTCTTCTAAAGAAGTCTTATTCTGTGGGTTTCTATATTGAGATTTATTTCCAGCAAGCCAATTCATCATCCATTTTATTTTAATCAATCTCTTAGTAAGCGAGTGCAATAGAGCTAACTAATAGCAAGGAGTGAAATTAATAAAGATATTTTGCATCTGGTCTATGAAAAATAATTAAACTATTTAAAGAAAAGAAACTAATTTTAATAAAATATTCTACCTAAACTTTTGAAAAGCAATAAATATCCGCTAGAAACTACAGATAATGGTATCATATGTGCATCTATTGCCTTCACATTTAAAGTATATCTAGAATTTTATAAACTTTTTTTTGGCAGGGCATAACTTATTAGCTGTCTTCAGTGTTTATTTCTGCCTGAAATATGAATATATTCCATTAGAAATGGTATTACTTAGCAAAAGAAAGAAATTTGAAAAAGCTTAAAAGATATTATTAATGACACGCTGGCTTATGACCATCTTCTTTTTTTATTATTTTCTTTGAAGTGAAATTTTTTGTAAGTAACATTAGTTGTCTGCCAGGGGGGCTGAGTGGGAGGTGGAAGAAACTCTTCCGTTAAAAAAATATATTGTGCTTTAAGTCTTGCTTTGAAATATGAAATTACTCAATAACTTCACATGACAATTGAAATCCATTAATGAAGACATTTCCTAAGACAGTTTCTCTTTGCTGGCTGCAAGGGGAGGGCATGAGCACCTGGGAATTAATTTGGGGTCTGGATTCAAAGTCTCTATTGGTTTATGGCAGTGGGGGGCCATAGAGGCCATAGAGCCACTGGCGAAGGCTGGGCCAATTAGAAATGGTGGTAACGCCTCTGTGATAGCAGATTTAAGAAGAAACCATAGCAAAGGTTGTGGGGGCAGTTTTAGTTGTGGCCAGAGAAGAGTGAGAACATGTGAGAAGACCAACTCTGCAGACACCAAGGTCAGTGAGGAAGGAGAGGGAGGAGGTGCTCCAGGCACCAGAGTTGAGATTCCTCTGCAGGCCGTGGTGAGGACCATGGTGAGGCAGCTGTGACCCTGCAGCACAGCCCATGGAAGTGCACAGAAATGTAGAACCCACCCACAGGCTTTGGAGGAGCCACATGCCAGAGCCTGGGGCTCCCAGGCTGGAGCAGCCTGTCCTTGGAGGACTGCACCCCATGGGAGAGTGACCCATGCTGCAGCAGCCTGGGGCAGACTGGTGCCCATGGGATGGACTCACATTGGAGTTCATGGAGAACTGTCTCCCATGGGAGGGACCCCACAGTGCAGCAGGGGAATGAATCCTCTCCCCAAGCAGCAGGAGAAACCTCAGGTGATGAACTGACCACAACCCCCATTCCCTGTCTCCTTGTTCTGCTGGGGTAAGAGGCAGAGCTGGAAGGAGGGAGGGGTGGTGGGAAGGTGTTTCTAAGGGCTTATTTTACTTCTCATTATCTTGCTCCGATTTTGTTAGTAATAAATTCAATGCATATCTCTAATTAGAGCCTGTTTTACCCTTGATGGTATTTGGTGAGTGATCTCTCTCCCTGTCTGTATCTCAACCCACGACCCTTTAATTAAATTTTCTCTCCTCTATCCAGTTTGTGGAGCTTGTGAGTGAGAAGCTTTTGTGGATGCCTGGCATCTGGCCTGCATCAGCTTACGACAATGTCCTGAGCTCCTACCATGAAACCATCGTCTTGACTTCTGGTTTTAACATTCATCTATTCTCTTCTGGTAAGGTCTTTGGGGGCTATGGAGTGCCAATTCCTAGGAGCAAGCTCAGGAAATGAATTAGAGGGGAGGGAAGCCCAAGGCATTATTTATAGTTTGTTTCACCTTATTTCTCTGCTTTATTAGTAAGAAGCTTTATCCAAGCTTCAGATTAAAACCCAGACTCCCTAGACATAAATAAATGTCTTTTTTTTTTTTCTTTTTTTGTGTGTGAAAAAGCAGTGTAAGGCAGTCAAATAGTGTGCTCTGTTTTGACCTGCTGTCTAATCTTTAGCTTGCTTTAACAGTGATGCAACTGCAATTGCTCCTACACAGGCCCTGCTTCCCCACCTTTGAGGGAGGAGCAGCAGGACAATGGTTCAGCTCCTGCTCTTCCTTCTTCTTTTTGGTGATCCCTATCACCTGCTTAGGGGTCTCTACCAGTTAATGTCAGATCATGACTAAACAGTTATTTGGGCTGTGGCTGTGCTCTTTCAAAGATTGGTATCAGTCCCTTTCAAACATTCTGCCTCTAAGGCAAGCCACCACCAAACCTTAAGACCCTGATGGTCACTCAGTAGCTACAAACAACCTCAGAAACACTCATATCCCACAGCTCAGGTTTTGCTCTCAATACTAGAACTTGTGCTGCAGCTCCCTTCATCTATTCGTGTCACCTGGTTGGCCTCCACAAAAACACCATAGTGCAGTGTGATTACAGCATTGTAGATGTGGATTGTAGCATCCTCCTCCAAAACACAAGTGCCAAATCTTTCCTGTACTGTCTAAGAGCTCTCTGCACCTTTCAATCTCAAGCCTTGCTGAGCCTCTCATACCTTAGGTACTTCTTAGACAATGGCAGAGGCTTCCTGTCTGCTTATATCTATACAATGTGTCTTCTAAAATAATTTCTGACTCCCTGACTGTCCTTCTCAGAGCAGTCTGGTGTGTTCTCAGCTGATGCTGCCCTTCTCACACTGCTCTGCAAGGTCTTGTGGGGGGGGCTATAGGTGCTAATTACACAGCAAGAACAGAGCTCACATTCAACACCACAAAAAAACCCCAACCAACAAAAACCCTCCAATAAAACTGTTGTCTCATTCTCCTGAAAACAGGCCATTTGTCTCTTTGCACTTGTGCTGGTTGTCAGCTTGTAAATGTGTACCAAATTACTCATTCAGGCTGTTGTGCTACAGAAGCACTCTATTGTCCTGGAAGATTTGGAAAAGGGAGGAATGGGAAAGGAGTTTGTGGAAGACAAGAAGGCAAGACAAATATATAGGATATATTAGGACTTATTGCATAATTAGACAATAGAGAAATGACAAAGAGGACAAAATTACAGATTAAAGAAAAATATTAGAATATGGAAAAAGAAAAAATGGACAAATAGGGAAAATTACTAAGGGAAACTAGAATTACTCAGTTCACTTTGATTGTGGGTCAGTCTATTCTTTTTCTGTTGTCCTGTGGATGTTGTAACTTCTTCTTAGACTTGGTGTCTCTTACTGCAGTAACAACGGTTATATTTGGAAAGTATTAGTTTGGCAAGAAGCTGTTAACTAACTGCATCAGACAGGATTGATGAAGAACAGCTTTCTCCAGAACAATAGTTCTTTTGAAATCTAATGTTTCATAGAACTTTCTGTGATGGGAGCATGTGAATGTGTAATGTTACTCTTTTACAGTGCTGAAATATTTATATCAATTTGATTTGACTTACTTAGTAAAGATAATATAGTCTCTTTAACATTTTAATACAAGAGTTTAAGTGAATTGAGCCAGAATGCTGAAATCTGAGATACTTCGACAATATTGAAATGAAAGATTTTGTTAATTAATTGAATTCTTCTGAGATGTTTATTTGTCTTCAGGTTTTTTACTGAACAATATGAAATTTCAGAATTCCTTGTGGAATGAAAGAACTGATTCCTAGTCATGTACGGAAATAACTTCTAATACTTTCTTAGCTAGTTGATTTAAAAATTAATAACTCAATTTCTTAAACACTGAAGTAATAGATTACAAATTAGAAAGAGCCGGCTACAATCCTCTAGCTGAGTCTTTTACATAATAGAATGTCACTTGAGCAATTCCTGTTTTAACAAAAGCCTAGCGCTTAGAATGTGATTTAATATAGCAAACCCACTGTAAATCATGCTATATTGCCCCTTATAATTACTTTCAATGTTGCAAATTTATGCCTCATTGCCAATGCAAATCTAGTTTCCCTCAGTCTCCAGCCACTGTGGTTTTTTCTGCTTTTGTATGCTAGATTAAAAAAAAAATGTTCTTCATGTCAGTGTTATAAACCAGGTTTATGTCATCATTTAACTTTCCCTGACACCATAAGTCAGCAGAGCACTTGATATCTTGGTAGCAAATATAGAGTTTGTAATAATCAATATTCTGATGTCTACACTTGTGAGGTGATGGTTGGCCTTTCTGGCTAATTTTACACTTTGAACACTTACAGCTCAGGTTTGGCTGCTGCCCCCACATCAGGTACTGCCTAGATTCCTGCCTTTTGTTAATCAAATTATTCACAGACATTTATTTGTTTTCAATTTTTCCTGTGTGTTATGAAATTTCAGAATTCCTTGGGGAATAAAAGAACTAATTCCAAATCATCTACAGAAATATTTTTTGATACCTGTTTAGTTAGTAGATTTAAAAATTATTGAAAGCCTCATTTCTTGACCATTGGAATAATAGATGATAAGTCTGAAAGACCTGGCTACAGTCCTCTGCTGAATCTTTTATACAGTGAAATATTTTCTTATATACCAGCATGCAATTTTATTTATTGGGAAAAAAATCACAGAATCCCAGAATTTCAGGGTTGTAAGGGACCTCTGTAGATCATCCAGTCCAACTTCCCTGTCAAGGCAGGGTCACCTGGAGCAGGTGATACAGGAATGTGTCCCGGTGGGTTTTGAATGTCCCCAGAGGGGGAGAGTCCATGACCTCCCTGGCAGCCTGTGCCAGTGCACTGCTGCCCTCAATGTAAAGAAGTTCTGCTTCATGTTGAGGTGGAACTTCTTGTGTTTTGGTTTATGGCCATTTCTCCTTGTCCTGTTTCTGGGCACCACTGAAAAGAGCCTGGCACCATCCTCTTGCCACCTGCCTTTGAGATATTTATTTGCATTGATGAGATCCTCTTTAAATCTTCTCCAGAGTAAACAGGCCCAGCTCCTCATAAAGAGTCTCTCCTCACAAGTGAGCTGCTCCAGATCCTTCTTCATCTTTGTGGCCTCCACTGGACCTTCTCCAACAGTTCCTTGTCTTCCTTGCACTGTAGAGTCCCGAACTGGAAAAAGGACTCCAGATGGGGCCTCACCTCCCTGGACCTGCTGGCCACACTCTTCCTGATGCACCCCAGGATCCCATTGGCCCTCCTGACCACAAAGACACACGGCTGGCTCATGGTCAGCTTCTCACCCACCAGTACTGTCAGGTCCTTCTCAGCAGAGCTGCTCTCCAGCAGGTCAGCCCCCAACCTGTTCTGGTACTTGGGGCTATTCCTCCCCAGGTGCAGCACCCTGCACTTCCCAACTCTCCAGCCTATCAAGGTCCTGCTGGATGGAAGCACAACTCTCATGTGTATCAGCTACTCCACTACAAAACTCCACCTGAACTGCCTTCCTTCCTTCCTTCCTTCCTTCCTTCCTTCCTTCCTTCCTTCCTTCCTTCCTTCCACCCACCCACCCACCCACCCACCCATCCACCCACCCACCCATCCATCTTTAAATGGAAAATTGGAGCAGATGACCTACTGTGGTCCTTTTCAACATATACAATCCTGTGATGCTATGAATTTCTTTCTAAAATAGAAGAAAAGAATATATAGAAGAAAATAGCAAATTATTTCCTACAGTCTTTATGCTTGATAATAATACAAAACTGTATTTTGAAACTAATTAATCAGATTTTAGTAAATGAATATCTGGCCTGTTGACTTTGTGTTCCCCTAATTTCTTGGTCAAAGCGTTTGCATGATACAAAACTACATGTCCTAGAGAATCTTTCAATATCATTACTGTTCATTCTACCAGCCAAACTTATATTCTCATCTAAACCTCTCAAAATGCACCAGCCTTCTTAACATGGAGTTTTTAAGCAAAGACTCAGAGATGACTAAAATTAATGTTTTAGCAGAGCCAGTAGAGAACTCGAGAGACTTTGATTTATTGAGCAGGTAATAGTTCTTTCTCATTCCACTCCGTAACATCCCGGAGTTATAGCTTAAGCCTTTGTTATGAGAACAGCAATTTGAAGGATGATGCCAAAATTATCAAACTTATTTTTCAAAAGTCTCTTTCTCTCTCTTGCTGCCATCTAGTTTTTAGGTTCATAAGCAGCAGAAAAACTGTTGTTCCTTACATTAATTTTTAAAGAACATTCTTTGTCCTCTACCAAAATGGTGAACTCTGGCTGCTTGAAATAAGACTTCCTTTCACCTACTAAAAAGAGTAGGGTCTGAGAATTTTTTAAAAATTTCGATAGTTTGACTTGCGTATTAAATATATTTGCATGTTATATAAGTGTTTGAAGCTGATTTTGCATATTACAGTGTTATTTTTATTAATATATAAACTATAATTTTATCTTAAATAAATCAGTTATCTTTATTACTTAGGCAAATTCAACAACTCTGTTTTATGCATAATATTCAGTCTGCTGAATTTCACTGATATGATAGGCAGGTACAGTTCTGCTAGAACATTGCGAAAAGATCACAAGAAAAACAAGAAATGTGGAAATAGAGTTGAAAAAGGATAGCACAGTTTGTGTCAGGGTAAGACCAAATGATTATAAAATGATAGCTAGCTCTTACTCAAACACTCAGATGAGATTTGAAGGTTTTTGTTGCTTGCAGAGGCAGCAGTCCAGGGGACTGCTGCATCTCACCTGCCAGCAATGCAGCAGGGTACTACAAGGAAAAGCTGTAGGATTTGGATGTAGCAACAGAGAGGGAGGTATCACAATTAAATTACTGATCCTCACCTGCCATATTCCTGAGAAATACTTGTCTGTTAAGGTCTCCATGCTTGGAGTTCATCATCGTACTGTTGTCTCAAAGACTGTTGTCTGCTAGTGTGCTCCCTCTGCACTCTAAAGGCAGTTGCAAAGGCGCCTGTGCATCTTAATTTCTGGCCATTTTTGATAGTACTGGATGTGTCACCATCCCTTTGTTCTCAAGGGAATCTAGACTTAGAGCAGATTCCTGACACTTCTAACTTCAAGTAACCTGTGCAGGTGTATGGATGGTGGGATTGGGTCTGTTGGCAAGTGAGAGCTAGACCCAAGTAGGAAATCATTGTTGACAATCTGTGACAATTATATCTGTGTTTTTCTAATACTAGATGATTATTTGGCTGTGACATGTTAAGCAGTGCAGAAGAACTGGCATACCTGCGCACAAGAATGTATAGGTATGTCATATGCTTTTTGGAAGTAAAGCAACTCCATATGATTTTTTTTTAAAATGTGGTTTCCTCAAAGTTAATAGTGGTTGCATGAGAGAACATCAAACACACCCTTTTTCTTGCATGAAATGCAAATGAAAGAGGAGGCTAAATGGGTCTGATGCAAAATAACAAAGTGCTGCACATTAGGTGATCATGGGAAGTTTGTCTTCCTTACAGCCTAAGGAAAATAACTCAGCATGGGTGAGATCCTCAGCTGACACAGTTGGTGCAGATTCACTGAAACAGAAAGAAGGCTGTATCTATAAATATTTTGCCAGTTCAGAGTAACTCTGAGATGAAAAATAATATAGCAGAGTCTATCCTTTACTGTTCTTCTTACTCCACATACCACCTCTGGTGAACTCCAGGCATATTTAATTATGTTACCATATGTTGCCCTCCTCAATATACATGTTTTTAATAAGTTAACTCAGGACTGTTCATGAATAATTGAAGACTGGAAGGGGTAGAAGCAGAGAAGGTTGGGTTTTTCTTTTTTCTTCAAGCTGGTCCCCCAGCAGACTCAAGACTTGGTCTTTACTAGTAATATTTTTTTTTTCCCTTCTAGCTGTGTTCCTACCCCTTCCCTCAGCAATCCTCTCAGTTTTAAAGTCTCTACTGAAAACAGATTGAAACAGGTTGCAAACAGTAGCTAGAGTGTATTGTGGCTCTTTTAAAAAATTAAAATGTGTATTGCAATCTATGCTAGTTCTATGCTTTTTCTCTGGTCAACAGTAGAAGAGTTTAGGCCAAGAGCAGGAGGGCTTAGGAAGCCAGTTTATCCCAGCGTCCCTTGGGTGTGTAGGACCAGTGGGATGGGCTAGGGTGTCCAGTCATGAATAGAGTCAAGATGATCAACTTGGGCTAGACAAGCTTTTTACTGAGCCAGTGTCAGCTAGACTCCATTAACAGCCATGAAAAAGAAAGTGAAGTAGAATTAAAAAGTCTAGTTTAGTTAAAAAGAACAATTCTAGAAGCCTTGATGTTTTGTAAATCCTGGTCCAGTATAGCTTCTGTAATGGCACATAGACTAGAACCCTAACCTGCAGGTGGTTGTGGATGAGGAGCTGATGTGAAAGAAGCAGAGTCATTGGAACTGCCTGCTCAGCCTACCACTGCAGAACCAGAACTGTTATGATAGGCTGTGTTTTGGAAACAAAATTTCTTGGTCAACTAACTGACTTTTCAGCTCAAGTCTCACTGGTTGAAGAGGCCAAGAGCAGAAAACTTTTATTTGTGATTCAATAAATATTGTATGAAGGTACATACATCAGGCTCCCTGGGGAAGTGGTCACAGCACCAAGCCTGACAGAGTTCAAGTGTTTGGACAAGGCTCTCAGGCACATGGTGTGACTCTTGGGGATGGTGCTGTGTGGGGCCAGGAGTTGGACTTGATGATCCTTGTGGGTCCCTTCCAACAGCTTATTCTGTGATTTTGTGATCTATAGACAAAGGTGCTACTATTTCTATTTAATTGACAGTGTTTGGATTAATCTGGAGGATGCATAATAGGCAGAGGTAGAGGAAAACAACCCTCCTTTCCAAAGTGAAGATAACTGCTGTGTCCAATGCCTGATGATTCTTGCTGCAGAAAAGATGAGAGATTTTTGATATAAAATTTTCTGTTGGAGGCTGTGGAAAACATTCTACTGCTTTGAACTGAACAGAAAATAAAGATGTACCTCTAACTAGAAAAAGAATACAGTTCTTTTATCAATAAGGAATCAGGTTTATTTTGGAAGGAATGGCAAATGAGATTTTTCTCTCAGTTCTTTGAGGTCTGAGATATTTTATTTTCATTTTTAAATGCTTCCCCATATTGCAGTGTCAGTGGGGAGTGTGATTTGTTCTTCCACTTTTGCTGAGTTCACATGATGTCACTCCTGTTACTAATGCCACAGTGTCGGCTTGACTCCATTAATGGCCATTGTGCATTAAACCATTTTGCCACCTGGCATCTTTCTTTCACAACATCTATTGCTTGCAACAAAGCAGTCAGATAATTTTTCTCTGTAGCTGGCACAGCAGAAGATGTGGTAGGAGCTGGTCTGACAGAGCAATGATGGATGACCATAATCATTCCTGTCTGGATAGAAAGTGTATCACCTACCAATTTGTTCTGCTCCTGCCAGCTAGAAAAGCAAACGAACAAAATAGTGGGATGGCTCCAGCATGGCAACAAACGTCTGCACCAGCTACTAGAATTGTTTGCCCCCTATTTGCCACATGAATAAAGACACATAAGCTTCTGCTCTATCTAGCTAACTAGCCGGTTGTCTGTTAATTCTGCACTGTAGAGCCACTGAGAAAGCAGGAAATGTAAAGAAACAGAAGAAGCTGATTCTGCAGCATTGGATGTACCTCACGTCTCCCAATCTCATGTCATGACCAAAGCCACAGCTTTAAAACAGGGAGGATACTCTTCAAACTCTTTTCTGTTCCTCAATCTCATCCCATATTCTCAACACACATAGTTTGCCTTGAGACAAATGGTTTTAAGTTGACAAAATATTTGAACCTGGAAACAAGAAGAATTTCTCTGAGTTGTCCCTCTAAAGCTGGATGGGGTTTGAGGGCACCAAGATGATGTAGGAAGACAGGACAAACAACCTCAGTTGCTGGTTGCTTGCTGCCTAACGAGGCAGTTAGGAAAATTACTTCAGTCCTGTTCAACCCAAAACATGCTGGACTCACTGCAAGGCTCCTCAGCAACCGATGTGTCTCTGAAAAGACCAAGGCTGATAAATTCTTTCTTACACAGAGCGTCTTGAGACATCTCACTCACCCAGTTATCAAAGACATTCAAGGGGCTGCAGGTTCATTTTCAATATTGCAAACTCTCATGATTTTATCAAGAATTTTCTCATATTCAGCTCTTCTAAAAGGTTCTGGAGCCAAGTGGTAACATGCTTGTCTTGGATTTAATTTTCAGCATCACGACATTTTTATTTCTTCTGACTGGGAAAAGCACTTGAAATCGGAGATTCGGAAGGACAGATGAAAAATCCCTCACGAGCTGTTTTAATTATTAGTGTTTTAAGAACATCTCATAATACCTTCCACGCTGACTTGTGGCTTTGTTCACTTCCTAGCTAACTGTTCCTTTCTGCAGTTCCATGTAAGGTGCAGAGTGTGTCAGGTGAACAGTGATATTGGCACTTTGCCCAGGGAAGAAATATTTTTGTGGAAGAAGTGAGTCCACAGGATGGATAAAAATCAGTATTCTTTTTAAACACAAACATGGAAGCATTTAGTTTGGGATGGCTTTTAAAAGTAAAATCTTCTCATAAGTGCTAAGAAAAGCGACAACATTAAAAAAAAATCGTATCATTTTTACACAAAATACTTACAGTGAGTGTTTCATCAAATTGAGGAGTAGCTAGAGGTCCAGGAGTGTACGATGTTCATTACTGTATTCAGTGAAAATTCAGTCACATCAGCCCTCGCTTTTCTTTTTATATTTGGGCGTGACCTATTTAAAGTCTTCCATAGATGCTGCGTGATATATAGTAAGTCCCCCATGCTGTGACAGTCTGGACAGTTCCCAACCACTTTGTAGGTTTTCCTGTCAAAGCGGCAAGATTTTATGGTCTTTCTTAGTGAAGCTTCTTGAAGCCATTGAATACATTCTCTGTCCAGGAAATCTGCTACAGAATAACCTATTTTCTCTGAAGTAGATGGGTATTTTCAAAATCTATATTTTTTTATCCAACTAATTCATTTTAATTTTACACTTTTGGGTCCTGGTTACTGGTTTGACTTGGGCTATCTAGTTTGTTAATTACTTGGGATTGTACTACAGTTTAGACTTCATGGTTATGTTTTTATTGTTGATTTTGTGGAGTTGAAAGAAGTACTTTACTACGTAGAGGTATTTTCCATAACTCCTGTTGATTCTTGTTCAAGACCAGGAGTAACTATTAATTCTCCTGCTGCTTTTTATCTGGTGGAGGACAAATTGTCTTAATGCACAGACTGTAGCCAGGTGTGTCTGTCCTGCAGAAGATTCTTGCAGGATAAAATACAAAGCTGGAAGGAAATTTTTTTCTCATCCTTATTCTCTGTGCTTGCTTGCCTGTTTTTTGTGTTTGTTGTTTTTGTGGGTTTTTTGTTTGTTTGTTTGTTTTTGGTTTTGGTTTTTGGGTTTTTTTTCCCCTACAATATATCTTTTGGCCAAGGTCTCTACGGCCCTTTTTTCTTGTTTATTTTTTGGAGGATGCTGCTTCACCTTTGGCTTTTGTTCCAGAATCCTCTCTTGACCTTTTCTTTCTAAAACCAATTTATTCAAAGAATGTAATTATAAAATGGTTGTTGAATGCCCTCCTGTTTTCAAATGGTGATCACATTGCTTTAGAACAGCCAATGTAAAAGTAGATTTCAGTTACATAGAAGTTTCCCTCTAAAATTTGACAATGCATGGGATTCACAGGTTGATAACCACTCTGAGCCCAAACTGCAATGGAAATTAAAAAAAAACCATAGGGCACATGGTAAGGCTTGCAGCCTGCTCCTACATGGCTGTTAGCAAGCAGTGCTCAGGACTGTGAAGCCTCTGTTGGGCTGAGGGTTTCAATCAGGATTTCTGTGGCAGCCCAGCTCACTGGGCTGTTAGGAGGGTCTGCATTGTGGCTGTGCCTGGCTGAGCCTTTTGGAAGGAGCGCAGCAAGAAAGAGTACACTAACTAGTGCTGAATAACTTACAGGTTTTTTAAAAAAAGGATTGATGCCTGCCCAAACCCATGTGTGAGTGTCTTTCTATCCCAACTGCATGCAGATTTTTTTTGCTTTTGGAAGTGGGCAGCGTGGCTGCTTACTGTTTTCAAAACCAATTTATCAACCAGCCTGAGGCAGCCTAGCATTGGGCACTCCAAACACTTCCTACTTCATAAGATGGCAGGCAGCTGGGACAGGATTTTGCAGGCAGAAATACCTGACCACGTGGAGAGATGAGCATTCTTTCCTCCTACATGGCCTGATAGCTAAATGAGACCCTTTCCTGTGTTTGGTACCTCTGATATCAGCATCCCAATCAGCTCACCACATGGGAGGGAAGCTGGTGGCCTTCTCATCTGAGTAGGACAGCCTGAATAAAATGTAGGTGTCTGTCCTAAGTTACATAGGCTTCCTCTACAGTCACCTCTGAGAAGGAGACACTCCATTCCAGGTTAAGCACTGGAGAGACAGATGAATGGCACTCTGATATGTACCTGTCTTTCACTGTAAACACTGTGGGGAGCAGAGATAACTAGACTGACTGCCCAGCTTAGACTAGGCAATTAACTTTGAGCCAGCTATAACACTGTCCAATTAATCCTGCATGATATTTAGAGTCTGTCAGTCTGCAGCTTTGCAGCGCAGGAGACATGAGAAAGAGCACCAATATACTCTAAATGGAGTTTAGTTTCTTTACATTTGTGTTCTGCTTGCATTATGTAGACAGAAATGTAAAGGAGTTGTTGTTTGGTTTTTTTAATGTAAGGAACAATTTCAATTCTGATCATAGTCAAAGAACAGAAAAGACTGCAATTTTTTTTGCTGATCACATGTTTTTATCTTTGTCAACTCACACCTCTAGTAAAGTCAAATCAGCTGCACACTTTGTCTTCATAAATCTAAATATTCACTTTGATGTTAGAAAACCAGGTAAATTAGACCTGCAGTGTTATTTGAGGACACCTGTCATGATATAATACATATTCTTCCCTGTTTGCAGTAAGTAAAAGAGTAATGGATTTGCTTGAGGTTGCTCTCCACGCAGTTTGCAGCTGACACAACTATTACTTGCACCGTTTATTGGTTGTTACCAAAATAATGTCAAAGAACAATACTTTGTAGTGTTTACTTCATGTCCAAGACTGCTGTACACTTTACATCACTGACTCTGTGTACGACACAACATGCCACATGTGAGAAGACTGGAGAAAAATCACGTCTAGTTTGGCAAAAAAATACTTTAACAAAAGAATAGCTTTTATTCTTTGAAAAAAAAAAGCCCACCCTGGAAATTAGTTTGTTGCCTTAGCTTCATCAGAAAGAACAATCATTGTCCAAGGAATTGGTGTATAGGGAAATAAGCCTGCCCTGAGCTGTGTGCTGCTGCACAGAGGCAGCTTCAAGGTTGCCAGCTGAACTGCTCAACAAGTCTGTTAGTGAGTCACATCCTGCTGCTAAAGAGATATCTTTCAAAGCCCAGTATCTGAGTCCTTTATTGCAGTCCAGGAAGACTGGGAATGATGTTTTAGTTTGACTGTAGCTGGCACAGAGCTGTCAGAGTTACCATTGCCTTTATCTCCTTCCAGTTTACTTGTTTCTTTTCAGTTGCTTTTTAAATAGATCTGGAATACTTATTTGACTGTCTTGCTTTATCCCCCTTCCCCAATATTGCTTTTATTTTATTCAAAATTTTCTTGGTTGAAAGAGGAGGATTCAGCTCTACAGTGGGTTAGATGCAGACCTCCCCTTTTATCCCATGTGTATGTAGGAAAGCCACTGAGCAGAAATTCATGTTTTGCATCTGAGGGGTCAAGCCAGGATAGTCATATCATTATATATTGGATGCAGCTTTTCAGCTGAAAGGGCAAATAAATCCTACTCAAGTTGCGTTAAATGGATAGGAGTAGGTTTAGTTTTTCCAGTTGAATTCCAGTCAGAAATAGGGTTATATTCTGGTTCATGGATGCTGAATCCTCTTAATTGAATAACATGTTTAAGGGGATCCACACCTTGCAAAATATAAAGTTTATGTCCATATTCCAAGATTATGGCTTGCTAGATGTCTTCCCAGAAATGGGCTCAGCAGGCTCACGTGGGCTGGGGGCTTTGTCACCTGCTCCCGCTCTTTGTGCCTTCACTGTGACACCTCTCTTGAGCAGCACCAGGGCACAACTTGTGCCTGCAAGGTCTGCAGGTAACTCCTGCTGTTCTGACAACTCCACCACCATGTTATGTTGGAGCTTGGGACAGGATGCAATAAACCTTAAAAATCTGTGATCCCATGCAGATTCTTTCATACAAGTGAGATTAAAAAAAAACAAAACCAAACAATATTTGGGAGACCAAGGTATTATAAATTTGTGCTTGGAGTCTTTGAAATTTCTCATAAGAAAACAGTAAACTTGAGGAATGCTTTGGTTAGAAATATTTTTTTAGTCCAGGAAATAAGAATAATTCCAAACCCATATTTAATCTTCCAGAGAAAAGTTATTTTTCCCCTGAAATTCTGAGGAATTGCACACATAAATGTATGTATGTTTTTGCATTTCCTTTATAAGCTCTGATGTGCTCCTTGATCATTCATAGGCACAGATTTATTATCTGGGCTAAGGATGAATTCATCCTCCAAAATCTGGCCTAGAATATGCTCTTCCTTAAAGGTCTGATTTCAGGCAAGTGACTGCAGGTCCCCTGCATTTAGATAACCCTGGTGTCTGTCCCTGTCCTCAGGTGATGGCGCTGCAGCTCACCATGCAATATATTTTGGTAGGGCCAGGTTCTTCTGACAATTCTTTTTTTTGATAGAACACTGTACACGGACAGGTCTGGCAATACATTTTTTCCTCCCAGTTTTTAAAAATCCCATTTTAGGAGAATCTGAGAAGTTCCAGAAGGCTGTCTGTGTTCATGTAAGACAAAAACCTGTCAGTTTATAAATGTAAGAAGCATTTAATGGCTACCTTATATCAATTTCATATATTTCTCTATTTGTCCCTATTTTGCCTTTTCTTTATTTTTCATTTCTTTTATATGTGCAGATGAACAAAATATCAATATCTCTCTTTCCTGAGACCCTGAGACCTCTTTCTGACAAGGAGCTCTACCCACAGCCTCTTACACCTCCAGAACTGGCTTTTTCATTTTGAGTAAACACCTGGCTTCTTCTTGTCACCCTTTTTGAACTAAAGCTAATGAAATTTAGTAGAGGCTAGCTGTAGATCTGAATGTGCAGTCTTCACACGTGTGCGCTTTTTCTTCTTCTATGTTCTCAGACTTTTTTCCTCAGACTATAGAAAGTAAAGGACAGGAAGGAGTTGTGATATCCCAGGGCAGGGCCAGCTTCATGTAACAGGAATCTGCCTAATAACAAGTATATCTGATCCTTCCTGAATGGATACAGCCCCTCTCTTAAAGACTGAATTGATCAAGATCAGAAGTAGCTTGCAAGGTTTCTGCTATTTTTTTATTGTTTAAACTGCATCACCAAAAGTATAAGCAATATCTGAGCAAATAGTAATTTCTTAAAATATTCCAGCTACTGACTCTCTTGATTAAGAGAAGGATTGCTCTTCGTCTTTTCACATTATTGCACTCTTGATGTGACTAGTAGTGGGTGGATGTTTCAAACAGAACCTATTTGATTATGAGAGTGTAGGTGATATACTATTTTCTCATTTCCAAATAATCTCCTCATTAGAGAATGTGTGAGTGGTAAATGAGGAGTTTCTCCTCCAGGTGTCCACCGTGTATATACAGCATGTTTCCCAGGCAATGCTCGTTGGCATTTGTAAATGATCTGTTCTCCATCTGAGAGCTTTAAAGTACTGGATGCAGCTGCTCATGCTTTGCCCCATTTGTAAATAGTTTTAAATATGCATGATCATCTCTGGCAGATTGCTTTACTTGCAGGATTGATGAGTTTTTTGACTTCTCTGTTATGAAATAATTCACCATAGTGTCTCCTGCACACTCCTTTTGAAATGAACAGAAAATCTGCACATTCTGAAATCCAGGATTTTAGAAGGAACGGTCAGAAAATGAAAAGTCATGGAATGTCAGTAATGCTCATGTTTAGACTGCTAATCACTTACCCCCCAGGAGTGCTTTTCCCTCCCCTCTTTATTCAATATGCCATATGTCAGCAATTAACAGTGAGTCAAATTACAGCTCAACACAGTTTTGCTCATGCAGTTAGTGGAGTAGGCAAGAATCAAACTTAATCCAACAACTATTCATAAATGTAATGCAAAGGGCAAATGGAAATTGGCTGGAAAATTATGGATGGTGAAATGTCAATGTTATAAATTATTATAGCTTCAGAGTTCTGAGAGGCAAGAAGGAGGTCAGTAAATAACAAACTTTTCTAAAATTCTTTAGCTTTTGACCAAAAAACAAAAAAGTATTTTAGAGTCAAACCCCACGGACTGGAATTGGGACCCCACAGTGCTGATGACCAGGACAACGCGATCCATTCTGACCTGCACGGTGCCATGCTCAAGGCATGGAGCACTGAGTGTGGTGTATGGAAGAGAGGACTGAGAGGGTATAAGAGGGTTATATTTGCTTGTTTCTCAGGTAAAGGTCAGGAGCAGACTGCTGTAGCCACCTGAGAGCGGTTCAGACCACGCGAGAACTCTGCTGGACTCTATCCAAGGAGCAGCTCTCGCCTCACTCCAGTTCAGGATTTCCTGATGGTTTCTTGGGGTTGCCTGCAGATTTTTCAAGTGTGCGTGTGTCTGCCTGTGTGCATTAAATCATTTCTCCTGCACTGTTCAAAGGCTAAGGGATGAAGTGCCATAGTACATATAATGCTGTAAGGATTTAGAAAGGTAGTGATAACAATAATCACTAGTGATAGGCGTAGGAGTTACTGGCAGAAGCATATTATTTTATGATTTTTAAGTTTTACACAGATTTCAGAATTAAAATATAAGGCATAATTATTATTCCCCCTGTCCTATTTCTCAAAGCCTAATTTTTACGTAATCAATATTGATTACCAGAAATCATCAAAGCAAAATGTGATTCATCAACCTTACGCACTACATTTTTTTGAGACTAAGATTTTCCACTATTGCTTGAGATGTTGTGTAATTTATATTCGTAAGAGAAAATCTGATAAACCAAGAAATACTGTAAATGTATTTCAAACTTATCTATGCCTGGCTCATCTACAATCTTTTGCAGGAGATTATATTTCAACCTCTCTGGTTATTTTGCCTTCAGGAGCCGAACTTATGTAATATTTTCTATTATGAACTTATTTCCAGTTCATCAGCTTTATTTGTTAGATAGCAATCTAAGAATCATCATATGGATAGCACAATGTTCATTGAGTGTTATCTCAATTTTTTTCAATTTCTCTGTAAGCCATTTATAATCTTAAGTGAGAGATTTCAAACATTTTATCCATTGTATTCTGAATTGTAGCTAACCTCGTATTTCTATCTCCCAAATTTTCAGTAAGTATATTTCCTATGTTTGACTCCATTAGGGAAGAAAGAAAAAGGGAAATGAAGAAACCAGATTAGAAAAAAATAGTGTATATCTGTGCATAATTTAAGAAGCTCTCAACTGATAATTTTTCAACTGTAATATTCTGAATGCAGTGGCATTTACAGGACTGTTCTCTGACCCAACTGGATCTCCCACAGATGCATGGCTCTCATATGGATGAGACGTGATAGCCAACAAGTCTCTATGACTGAGCTTATTTTGTTATTTTATATATTAAGAAAGAACCTCTAAGAGGTTTGTGTCTGCATATCTTCATCTTCTGACAGAATTATTGTGTGACTTCAGATAATTTCTGTGCCTCAGAGGGCTGGTTTCCTGACTGTCCTCCAGATGGTCACTTCCATGGAGATTTTTGCAGTCACAGTGATGAGCATTTGCATCAATGAAGCTATCATGTCATTAATCCATCTTTTCTTTTTCAATACTATTGGAAACATTACACTTTCCTGAATGCTTGTGTTATGTAAAGGAATAAAAGGGGAACAAAGCTCAGCTGTTTTGTGATAAAATTCATTGGAAATAGTCAGAATTTATTATTTTCACCAGCAGATATGATGATCTACAGTTTGACTGCAAGACATTCTGTGCCCAGGTCCTGCCAGGTTTTCATGGAGAGAAAGGAAAATGTTCTGATTCCTCATCAGTGCTGGATGGTTTGGAGAGACAGCTCATGTGAACACAGGAGTTAGGTCTGAAGCAAAGAAGCAGACCCATAATAGACCCTTCTCTCCTGGCTTCACCCCACAGAACTGGATGGTGAAAAGGGCAATCCTGAGAATAACACATTGAGGAGAGGATTAGAGGAGCTGAAGGAACATAAGGACATGCACAGTTGGGGGAGACTGTGACAGGACCAAATATTTTGGAGAAGTTTGTAATCATTGCTACCTATGTACTGGAAAAAGAAAGAAAAGAAAGAAAAGAAAAAAGAAGAGAAGAGAAGAGAAGAGAAGAGAAGAGAAGAGAAGAGAAGAGAAGAGAAGAGAAGAGAAGAGGACAACACTTAACCACATGCTTTTTTTAACATGACATATAACATTTTTTCTGTATAACTTTCTCTAGCAAAAGCCAGTCTTAGATTCTTTAAGGAAAGAAGAAAAAGAATTTTAGTAAATAATCTGGACTGTAGATGGAATGTCCATTGCCAGAGCACCACATAAAGGGACAGGGAGGTGCAGACCAGTGCTACTATAGTTTAGAATTAATGAGAGTGAAAAAAGCACAGGAAGGAAAACTATTAGACTTGATCACAGAAACCACACAACTCAGTCTGCAGCTTGGGAGAGAAAATAAAACTATTAGGGAAATGTAGTGGAAGAGGAAATATTAAATGAAAAATGAATGTGTAGCAGGTAGACATGATTTGAGGACAAAAAACATCCACAAATAGATGAATAAAGCAGAAGCTGGTAAGAAATTAACAGTATGAGATGCAAATTTAGATCAAAAAGGGTGAACATCCCAGAAAAAGAATAATTTGTATTTTGTATTTCAGAGGAAGAATCAAAGATTATGTGGAGGAATGAAAACCCTTATCAAGTTGGCATTAATGGCTGTCACTGTACTTAATATTTTGGTAAAGAAATTATGACCTTTGCACAAAAAATAAGAAACTATGCATATGGATAGGTTGTTCAATAGAAATATCTAAGACTGTGACTTTTTCTGTGTGCTTTTTGGGGTAGGTTGGTCAGGCTTTTTTTTTTCCTTTTTCTTTTTTTTTTCCCCTTTGGTTTGTTTGTTTTTTCTCATAGAGAGTTTGCAGATTTCTTTTGAACTAAAATGTGCTCCCCCAATCTAAATATTAAAAGGACCTGTGACACCTAATGTATGACTAGGGCACTTCAAATGAGTGTATGAAGAGGCTTAGAAAATAAAATACAGTTTTATTGAGAAACTGTCTCTATTTTTCACATTAAAGTTCTTCAGGTAGCTGTGTATGCTCAGAAGTAACTCAGTGTTGTCATGACTCAGTGATTAATATGTATCTTTGGAATGGTAAGATCAATAAAGCTCACACTTTTAGAGCACATTATCAGATCAGAGCACTCCAATAATAATAAGGTGACCTTTGCATGTTTTAAAAATGTATTTACGGCAATCAGCAGTTAAAGACCTGCTTGAGATAGCATTTAGAACACTGTTTTCAAAAGCTACTAATGACCTTAACTTCTCTAAATTTGTTTTATATATATATCAAACCATTTGTCCTTTGACTCTTTGTGAAATTCTGTGAAAATTCACTGGCAATGTGTTTCCAATTTAAACAGATTAATATGAAAAATATAGTTCTTATTTTAAATGTGCTACCTGATGATTTTGCAAGAGTTGGTTTCCATTTCTTCCATGTACTCTGATGAACAATAAATGTCCTTCTCCCTGGAATTCCTAATTCTGTTAAACAATGTCATATCCTGTTCACTGACTTTTTAAAGCCATAAAGCCCTCTTATTTATACTTTCATCTAATATAGAATGTATTCCACAAATCTGATAGCATTTGTTGTCCTTCTCTGTCCTTTTCTAACTCCACTATAAAGTTTTTAGAAGTGATTTGCCAAGAATGTCATGCAGCATTTAAGATGTGGGCACACAGCAGCAACTCTGTTTCCTTGATGCTTTCTGTTTCATTCTCTTTGCATTTCTTAATCATTCCTACTCTTCTATTTCCCACTCACTAAGCATGCAGTTAATGGGTGTAGATTTCAGAAAACAATAATTTTAGGTTTTATTTCCTGCTTTGTAATAGCTAATTTAGAAGCCAACCTTGGGCAAACTGGGTTATTTTACACTGGAAAGACCAGTTACTAAATCTGCTGATAAACCTCTTACACGCTGTGTTTGATGATCAATTCATACTGCCCAGGTTTCAGACTAGGCCTGTGTTTTAATTTCTCTCAATTTAATTTTTTTTTCTCCTATTAAAATAATCTATGAAAGGACCTTCCCAGTTTGTCCATGGAAATCTAATTTTTTTAAACTTTGTAGGATTCAGAATGTAACACATGATCACTTTCCTCTTTGCCAGAGGAAAGTCAAACCCAGACTCCCCATTCCTAAGAGGAAGAGCTCCTACCATATCCTCTTAAATCAGTCCCATTTTGTGTGAAATTGCTAAAGGATTTCGGGTCCAAAGACAGCGCCTTAGCAAGAACCAGAGTGACTGTGAGCCATGATTTTAGCACACAGAGGAAAACATATCTCCTTATTACGAAATACTTTCTGTCAGCATCAAGGTCAAAATCTGATGAACCTTTTCATGTGAAAGATGTATTAGGCTTCTCTTTTGTTATGAGAATTTATGCTCCAGTCACTTAGGAGGCTTTACATACTAGAGACAGCTACAGTACCTGATGACATTAATCCAGCTGTACTGTTTTATTCCCAGTGGTATGGGCAGTGGATTGTCTGCTGAGATTTCAGATTGAGATGTAGTGAGGTGTTCTTTCTGCAGTTGCAGTCACCCAGTAAGAAGTAACAAAAGGATTTTCCAATTATAGGTATTTTGATATATATCAATTTGCAGAATTAATTTAGATGAATGCAGTAGCCAGTTAATTGAGTTACTCTAATTTGTTACTGAGATAATAAACTAAGTTTTATTATTAAGTTTATTTTTTTCAACATAAGTTGAAAATACGTATAATGTGCCTATTCATTCAATGCATCACATGAAGTCATCCTGACAGTAGGAGGAAAGACTTCTCACTTTTCATCCTGTACTGCCAAGTAGCTTGTGAAAAACAAAAATAATTTCAAAATAATAAATAAAATAATTAATTAAAATTTATATAAAGTTTCAATGTCCCTACAGAAGAAAAGTCATGAGATGTTTGAATACACATAAAAGTTGAAGTACAGGTGAGAACACAGACCACCTAGGCTGGCATTCTGTCTCCAATAATGAGCAACACCAGATGCTTCAGAGCAGATGAATGGATATTTTGGACACACAAAGAAAAGTTTTTGCTGAATACATTTCTCCCTAACCTTACACACTTTTTATTGGCTTTGTCTCACATTGGGATATTTATATATCCATTGATTCCTCTGGGGCTTTTTTTTTGGTCAGTGTAACTGGATTTTCTTTCTACCCGTGGAAAGATTCCAGTCTTTGGGAACCTTGATATTGTCTTGGCAAGAAGTCAAGTTGGTCAATTGTTTGCTTAGGACAGTTGAGTTCTGTGGGGAGAAAGAAAAGCATTCTGATTAGTAGCATTTCCAGTTTGATTGGGTCCATCCCTGTGTACTGTACTCAATATATTTTAAATAAACTGGTTTAGAAATAAGCATTTTGGTACAAATATGCTATTTTTTTCCAGGCAAGCGAATTATTTTGGGTATTTTTAGTGTTTTCCAGTCTAGCAAATTAAATGGTTTATTGTTTTGTCAGTCTCTAATATAACTCCTCAGGACCATTTTTTCATTGGATTAGGATAAACTGAAGTATTTTCCATTGAAGGCTTGCCTGACAGTTTCTGCTAGTGTTACCTATGTTGAAGAAAGCTTTATATGAGGGATTTCTTGGAACTGTGTTTCTTGAAACTGTGTCACTCCAGTTCTGGGTATCACCCAATTAAATTTAACTCTCTTTAGAGTCTGAAAAATCATCAGCATCATACTGGCTTCAAGTCATTTAGATAATGGAAACTCTTTTTGCTCTCTTCTGTCGAAAAATACTGGGGGATGTCTGGCAGATGAATGTGTTTCAATTCATGATCATCCTAATATAAATTCTGCTTTGCCTAGTTTTATATGGGCATGTGGCTGGAAATGTCCACTGCAAAGGCAGTGAGGAGCAGCCAAGAAATAAATTCATAGAGCTCTGGTTTGCAAGTTGTTGATAGAATGGTTTGAAGGACAGTCTTAGCTCTGGCTGTGCAACCTCACCTGGTTTTCCAGCCTACAGACAGAATACCTTAAAAAATGATGGATTTCAAAAGGTTTTTCCGGGTAGAAATGCAGGAACTTTTCCTGTCCAGGCTAATTCAGAAACTAATATTTTCTGTCCTACTGCCTGCTAATGCAATTAAATAAGTACAGACTTTGTTCTTTAGTTTGCACATTTCATCCTTCATATGAACTTTGATTACTTTGCAATAGATTTTACTTGCTGGAGTCCAATGATGTTATGCAAAGAGAAAATAGTGAAAATGATTTGCAATATATGCATGGTACAACACAGCTGAGCAGAGAAAAGGCCTGGGCTCCTGGGAAAAAATTATCCTGTGGATGATTTCTTGCTTTTGTAAAGTGAACTGTGCTCATGACACCCAGAGAGAACTGTGGCAGGGAGAGTAACTATTTCAAAATCAGTTTTTATCAGACTTTTAAAAGTCTGTAGGGCCTCTGGGCATGATTCTATGCGTATTTTGGCAAATGAAAGACCCAGCAGGTGTAAATCAGCATATAGCTCTCTCCAGCTGACAATACGGTATAGCTACTCTAGCACTACACAGAGGAACTAATTTTACTTCAAGTAATGGTTGTGTTTCCAGGCATAAAAAACACACTTAGATAATCCAAAACTCTGAAAGTATCATTCTTTGAGACTAAGTCCTCAGATAACCCACCTTCTCAGACAGCAATAATAGTGGAAGAGGCAGAAGAAAGGAGTTTCTACTTGAACACTGTTCCAGTTTATGGTGAAATCAAAGCAGCCCTGCTGGATGGAAGTCAGCTCTCTGTTGCATTTACTCTTATATTGCCTGAACATTTCTGCTGAATCATAGAGGCTTATACTCATACCCCAGGAGGCACTCACGCAGTAATTCAGAAAAAAATGCCTTTTCATAAGGAAGGGAATGTTTGGAAATACTATACTGTCATAAAGCAGAGGCAGAATTTCCCCAGTGACTTCAAGTGCACGCTTATTACCCTGTGTACAGTTTAAGTACTAATATTGTTACTTTTTTTTTTCCTGAAGGCTGCTGACTATTTGATTTTTTTCCTCATTTATCATTCTACCACTGCTTGGGTTGACGAAGTCTATTAATTCCTTCAAAATCATTTAAATTCATGATTTTACAGCACACTCTGCTTTGTAGGACCTCTTTTTTTCTCCTGCTTCCTAAGAAAATCCTGCTAGAATCAGTCTGATGAAAAACTTAAATATAATTTTCCAATAAGTAGTTTCTGGTTTATCAAATTGAAACAAAAGTACAAGACAAAGAATATCTTAAACGTATAAAACTAAGAACTTACAGTTTTAAAGGAATAGGTCCTGTGCTCTTTAACATCTTCATAAATGACTTGAGTGCAGGACTGGCAGGGATACTAAACAAATTTGCAAAAGACAAAACTGGAGAGGGTTGTTGACTCCCTTGAAGGGAGGGAGGTCCTGCAGAGGGACCTTGATTTTGAGCAAGAGGTTAGACCAGAGGCGTCTCTCCAGCCCCTTCCAGCCTGAGCTATCCTGTGATACTGCCCCAGCCACGGGAAGGCAGCTCAAGGCTTCCTTTAGGTACCAACATGATAGCCACAGGCGTTGCCTAGGCAGTGCTCCACTGGCCTGAGAATGTGATGTGGAGCCCATGAGTGTGGTTTGTAGCTGTGGGAAACAGTCTGAGAGGATGACTCCATCACCAGGGCAGGAGGAGCCATGGCAGCTTTGCCCAGTGCAAAGACTCTCAGGAACAGAAATGGTCATGTGCCTTTGGTTTGTTCCTGTCTATTTGCTTAGCACAACATTTCTCTTCACTTATTTGACAACCTTTCACCTGCATTGTCTGCATTATTTGACACACTATAATAAAGGGGATGTTTTATTGACCTTTGAGAGCACTTGAGGCCTGAATTGGAGGGCAGAAGGCTATTAAACTTAATTCATGTTTACTGTAACAACAACTGTTTCAGCTGTTTTTTTAACTATATTTCTCTGAGCTATCAGTGCCAGGGAACTCCTAAGAAAAAGTCTCTATAAAAATGCTCTTATTCTGAGTGGACATTGAAGGATTTAGTACCATTCCTTGTCAGCTTTCTGTCAGTGCTCTGTAACAGTAAAAAGCTTATCCTGGAAAACATGGGTGGCCTCTTTGAAGATAATGCCTCACTACAGAGGCATATTTTGATTTCATCCCAGGAGGAAGACTGGCTCCTTACATATTTCAGTTATACTGTTAGGGGTGCATAGAGAGAGGCTATTCTATCACTTTGGCCAGATGGAAGAAAAAAAGAAAAAAGCCCCAAATCCCGGAAGGTTTTATTTGTTTTTCCTGAATAATTAATGTTTATGACAAAAGGTGATGGGACAACCCAGCATTTGGAGGTGGTTAGAAAGGTAAGTTGGCTACAAAGTTGGAAGACAAAATGTAGGAGTTGATTGCTTGCAGTGGAAAAGAAATACAACTTTGTAAAGGGGGTAAAGATTTAAGAATTTTAGGGGAACCAAAACCAGACATATAAATAAGCAAAGTGCTTGGGCACCAGGCAATCTTGCCAAGGTAGACACAGATGGCCTCGTTCAAAAACTTCTTTCCCTGCTGTCTCTAGCTTTGGGCCAGGCAGGGTGCATGGCCGTGTTGAGCCTGGCTGGAGCACTTGGACTGGCAGGACAATCTTCCCCTTTTCATTCACTGGCCAATGCACAGCAACCCTCAATGACCCTGATGTTTTGTATCTGGCATCAACCTTACTGATGAGGAGCTAATAAAGCAGAGGTGTCTGATGGCAATAATGGACCCAGAGAACCCCTGTGGACAGGGGCTGTGTGATTGCATGTGACTCGTAGGCCCAACAGCTCCGTGTGCCATGGCAGCACCCAGGGCACCAAAAGTGATTATGCAGCATAGGAGTGTCAGAGTGTGAATGTTTGTGTCATGAGCCATGTGAATAAGTGCCAACAGTGCAGGTTTCCCTGCATGGAGAGCACCTGCCAGGCCCTCAGGTACTAAAACTTTTGGTTAAAAGCATGAAAGATAGGGAAGAAGATGCCCAGCTTGGGAAGAGGAAAACCAGATGAAACACATGATCCAAAATACGTGATAAGCCAGAGGCAAAACTAGAAATGTTTTGGGTGTTTGACTTTGCAAGAGAAAGCACCAATTTTATTTAGAAAAAAAAGAAAAAGTGTTTCTCTTGAAAACAATTCTGTTGAAACACTTTTCAGTCGACCTGTCATACCTGTGAGACCTCAATTTGTTATTATGCTCCCTTTTTACAAAGAGCAGAGTGAAACAAGCTTATCTTCTGCAAGAATACACAAGCACCTGAGATACTGTTTCATTTCAAACCAGAGTAATTGCAGTTTTTCTGAAGAGGGAATAACAAAGTTCAGGAAGCTACAGCATCTCCTCTTTCTACCAGGTCTTCAGTCTGTTGGGGCTGCTCCTAGTCAGAGCCTGCCCTAGGAGGCACATGAAAATTCACAGTAAAAGCCCAGACTGCAAGGCTGGCTGAAGGAGAAGTGGGAAATCCCACCTTCTTCCTTCTCTGGACAGGGAAAAACATGTGTCTGGAAGTACCTGGGAGTCCTGGCTCCAGGTGGGGTGCTCTGGGGCTGGGGACTGCTTGGCTCTGAGGTAGCTGAAGAATGCCTGTCTGGCCTGAACTTCTCAGCCTGGTTCTGGGATGGGTGTGGGACCTGCCAGCCTCAGAGGCTGCCCAGGATGCAGGAGAAGAGGTAGAAAGCCCATTAGAAAGGCAGGGGATGACACCACACACTGTCAGACCACTACCTACATCTTCACCTGCAGCTGGCCAGTGCACATGGGATAATTGGTCAGGCTTGAACTGCTATTTCTGAACATGGAAATATCGTCAGAATGTTTTTGGCTTGCTTTTCCAACTGATATTATGAGGAGAGAGATGGGAAATGTTTGTGATAGAGCCTTGTCAAAGCATTATCGAATGATTTCATGTTTTCAAGGAAATAATTCCCACAAGGATGTTCTCCTTTTTATGACATTAATCATTTACCAGCACCGAGGGTATATCTGCATGACAAAATTCAGTACTGTGCAGAAGCTGGGATGGAAAGCAGCATAGTCCCATCCAGGGAGAAGGCCCCTTGGCTAATTTTGGGAGGTTATACGTATGCATATGGCCAAGAGTGAATGCTTCATGCACATGGTGCATTGAGAGCTCCTGACTCTGGCTGAGAACAGTTTCTAAGATAGAAACAGAGGGAAGAGGGTGACTGAGACTGAACAAACAATTTAATCACAGGACATTACAGACTAGCTACAGACACACATTTCCCAATCAGGTGAAAGGAATTTCAATGGCTCTCCAATACAAGACTGGAAAACCAGCCTATGGATCTCATAGCACATTTTCTCATGGTGAAGGAAGCAGGAACTGAGAATTGCTGGCTGTATCTTCTTTGTCAACACTTTCAGCTTGTCATTCTGCAGCTGTGAAGAATTTCTTTCTCTGGCTTTTTTCCCAAGGAGTTTTAGGCAGTGGACATAGATGCTGTGGCTTAAGCAGGTATGACTGTACCTTAAATAATGCAGCATAAGTTTGTACTCTTCTTGGGAAGAGAAGGGACTTGGAAACTGTGAAAGACTACTGCATCTAAGAGGAGTTTAAAGAGGTTCAGCAAATTAGTCTAAATTGCCACTGTAAAGTTTGCAACAAAGCTATGTAAAATTCTGACACTGGAGGATGGTTCCGAGAATGAAACTATAGTGTGCATAACTGCAGAGTGTGCTACACAGTCCTTCACGGGGATACCTGTGTGAGAAAATGCTGATAGTAAAATTGTCAGCACCTTCCAGAGAGACATCACTGTTAATAACAGGTGCTGTTGCTAGCAAATTTCATATCTTTATTCCCCATCAAACACAAACCAGAAAACATGTAAACCATAACTAGACAGAAGCAGTGACTTCTATTAGCAGAGCACTCATGCTAGCTAACTCCCACACCTGAAATTGTTCTGGAAGGCTTACATTTCTGACAATGGTTGTGACTCTTCATGGATTTGGCATATGTAAGGGAAGTAAAGGTAAATTAAAGCAAGTCTGCAAATCATTAGCACTAGGTGACGAAAAGAAAGGTCAGCAAAACATGAAGGCTGAAACTGCATGTACTAAAATTAGCAAAATCCTTCACCCTGTTCAATTCTGGAGGCCCTCCCACAAACATTTACATCTGTCAAAATATCACATTTCTTGTAGAAAATACTACTTACAGAATAAGTAAGCACAAATTAATCTGGATACATATAATTAAAATCACTATGTTTCTTTACTCATGTAGTTTTGATTTCTCATTCTTATTCCTAAAGAGCAAGTGTCCACAGTTTTAATCTCTTTAACTTTCTTCTTTTTACTCCAAAGTGGAAGTAGTTCTGTAGCTATATGCAGTTGGTGTACATGTTGTCAGGTGTGTGTTAACTTTCTTCAGGTAGATTTATATCAAAATACTGGAGAGCTCTATATTTTTTCACAAAACGCAATTTATTGCAGGCAGTGAAAAAAAGATGTAGAGAGAAGCCATGTTGGATTCCCAACAGGGTGTTGTAACTTTCCTGCAAGGGTATATAATTTACTGGAAATTAGTATTTTTATATGCTGGAAAGCAGCCAGAACTAGTATGCTTTGTTGAATAATGTGCTCTGATTCTGTAGTTATGACCTATGATTAACTGAAATCTGGTGAAAAAAAATGGAGTATAGCTACTGGTGTGCCAAAAATACAAACTCTGTGTTCACATGTGGGGAAGAGAATGGGTGAGGGCTCAGAGAAGAAATCTGAGGCTATGTGGAATGGAAATGGAAGCAGGGAGGAAACTCATGGCCGGGAAGGGCAGCCTGGATAGTGCATGGTGGCACGAAGGATGGGCAAAGGGAACCACTGGGGCAGGGCTGGCTCACCAATGGTGAAGGCAGAGCTGAGTCAGGACCCAGAGAGGAAAGGGCAGCAGGGGCAAGATGTGGTGGGGAGATGTGCAAGGGGCTGCGCCCACCTATGCAGGATGTGAATCTGCCATTAGAGACCTCTGCATAACACACTGGGTGTCCTGGCACTTCTGTCCCTCTGGGGATTATCTGCTGTGATTTTCACACTGATTCAGCTGGGCAGGAATAGTTTTGGCTGTCTACAACATACTCATATTACTTCATTGGTTATGACACCGCAAATCTTCTTAAGTAAAAGGTTTTAATAAGGAAAAAAGTTTATTCCAGTACAACACTGTTTTTTAAAGGGATAAAAAGATGTTCTTCCTATGCAAGATACAAATTTTTATATATTTCTGTCTGCCTCACACTAGTGAACTTATAAGACACAGTGAACAGTGAACTTACATGCAGGCATAAATGTTCATGGCCATTCTCTCCTGTGGTTAATAGGGGACAGGAAATCTTTGGTCTGTGGGGAAAATAGCCAGTGGAAGAAGGGCTCTGGAAAGAAGGTGTTGACAGCAAACTGACAAATAAATTCTTCTGTGATTTTCCCACAAGGTGAAAAGGACTTTTTTTTCCATCCAGAACACATACTCTTTAGTGAAAGTCCCTAACTGGAAGATGGGAAATAAGGAAGCTGGAAAGCAGACTTAGTACCTTTCTCTGCATGCGGTTTCAGTCCTTCTCATGTTTTTGTAGTTATTGCATTTGAATTTGCTGTCCTGCAAAGAGAATATGTACCTCTCCAGGGACAACTAATGGAGATTCTCCATTTAGCCCAGCTGGGAAGGTTCAGTGCTTCTGGAGCTAATGATTACTGCTCTCCTCTACTGTGTGTAGCTTAGCAGGTTATTGTTTTATTTCTTTGTCTGTGGAGAGCCTGGATCAGTAGAGAAGCACAAATTGTTGTATACTGCTAGCTAATAATTGATTTTTTCTGTTCATTTTAGGGGAAAAAACAGACTTAAAGAGACTATAAAACTTCCTGATTTTTCTTCTTCTGAAGCAAACCTTCCCATGACATGAATTAATGTCTGACATGAAATTTTAAACTGATTATGAAGAGAGAAGAAAAAAAAAAAGCATTCAAAAATAGCTAAAAAGAATAACAAAATTCAAAAGGTGTGGTGGCTGGTGACAAATGAGTGAGATACAGCATTGGGCGGGTGGCTGGTGACATGTGAGTGAGATCCAGCATTGTGCTGGAAGCTGGGAACCTGGGTTCATAGATACTCTGCCAACCCCAAAGCAGGATTTAAGGAAAGCATTAATTGTTTTTAAGCGTTGTTAAAGGAACAGAATAAATTAATGAAAAAGTGGAAAGTCAGCAGTATAATGGGTCCTACCTTGGGCAACGAGGATTTGGGAAACTGTTGAGACACCACAAAGCCCAGAGCTCTCATTTTAGAGACGTAGGATGGATAGAGTTATTGGTTACCACTGAAAGACTTAACTGTTTAAATGTCATGGAAAGAAATTCTGTCAAATGGTAAAAAATGTGAGATATTGAAGTTTTTATTATGAGGAAACAAAATATCATGTGCAGTGCATGACTTTTTTAAATTAGAAAATATCAAGCAAAATTAGAAAAAATTTGGAACAAACTGCATTTCACATTATTGTGATTTAAACATTTTGCAACACTTGATGCTGTATTGTAAAATGTTTTAATTTTGAGAAAGTCTTATTTTTCAACAAAAAAAATAAACTTTTAAAAATTGTTTGCAGGATGTTTATTTAATCAGGTTTAAATGAACAGAATAAGCTTTTATGCCTCCTTCTTCATGAGAGGAAAGCAGAACACTAAAAAAAGGTGGTCACCATTCCTTGTTTATCATATACAACCAAGAAATAGTGTTTATACTGGACAATTTTAGGAATAATTAGAGTTTATAATAACAATAATCACTGGCTAAAGCAATGAAAAACTTTTTTTAGTCTGTAAATCATTTTGCACAACTCCACCTAAGGGGACTCAAATCAAGGAATAGTTCACAGTGGACTGCTCATTGTTAATTGGTTTGACAGGGTGGATCCAGATTTTTTCTTTGGTTTCTGTTGCCGCATGGCAAAGCATTGTTTCTGCATTTTTAGCTCCATGTACCTGAAATGTTTTAGTTACTTCTTGCCTGTTTGTCTCAATAAAACAATGAAGGCTGCTGATCAGAGTGGGTTGTGAAGAGTGTCTGCTGACAGAGAGTAATTTTTCATACTGAACAGCCATTTGGGGGAGAAAAGAGAAAAAAATAACAGCTTGCAAGGTAACTAGAATTCCCTGTTCCTTTGCTAGTTTATGGTTGGTAAATAGCTTCTGGAAACTCATTCCCTTTGGCATCATTCCATTGCTTCTTGAGCTAATAAATATGTTTGCAGAAACAGCAGGGGTTGTAATACCTGTTCTCTTAGTTCTTCACTCAATGCAGTCTCTTACTGTTCCCAATATTTGTGGTTATAGCAGAATTGTTTATGATTTAATAGTTACAGATTTTTTTATTGTTGTTTCAATAGCACAATCATATTTTTCAAGGTTTACAGCTTGAATATTAACTTTTCTCTGTACTGGAATCATGGCCCCTTAGTTTTTAAATTGTGAATGAATGGTTGCTTTTAATTTTATATAGCTGATTAGAGCTGTCTGATGAGGTGCTATTCATACAATCTCATTTATAGCTATATTTTTCTGTAAAACTTTGGGAATGGAATGCACTTTACTCCAAGGGCTGATTTCTTAGTCTGGAGAGGTCGAGAAGGCTCGAAGCTGACCTATGTTGTACTCCCATCCAGAGGTATTCCGGCAACTCAGGTTTGGGCAGAGCATGATTTCCTGCAAACACTGTCAGATATTTTGTGCAGAGAGAGAGCAGATGAAAAATAAACTTGAGTTAAGGATACTTGGGTTAAATATTTCCCAGTGGTAGTAGAAATCCCTTCTGTTCACTTGGATGCCTTCCTGCCGGTAAACTCCAGATACCTTTTCAGACTTAATACTGGATTTGAATATGCACACTTTTTTAATGCTCTGCCCTCTTCCACAGAAAATAAAAAGTGGTCATGATTTGCCATAGTTAGACTTTTCTGTCTTACCTGATTATTTTCTCACAATTGTCTGTCTCAGCGTCTTTCAGCTGAAAGACATTTTGTTTTTCCCAGTTAGAAAACTTCAAGTCTGTGATTTTCTTTCCTACATAGCACAAGTAATAGTTTATTTTCACAAAGTCTCAGCTGATATTTGCCACTGTGGGACTTACGTTTTCCCCCTGCCCCTTTTAAACTTATTGTGCAAATAAAATAGTATTAGTAGTTTCCTAGCTAAACTTCTCAGCTGTTCTTTTATACCACTTTCACAGCAGAGCTCTTGAATTCCTGATGGACCCACCACTTCTTTTTTCATATCTATTGTCATTTGTCAATTTGTTAGCATATCAAAGGCAGAGAAGCCTTTTAAAAGAACTTTTCTGATATATGGTAGGCTGGTGTTTGGAGAGAATATAAAGGTTATTAAAATGCAGTTTGAACTCTAGCACTGTGCTTGGCAGTAGTTATGTTCTTTGGGAATATTTGCAGTTTTAGTTTGTATTTGACTGCCTTCATCATTGGATGCTCCAAATGACCACATTGTACCGCATTCTCACAAATCAAAAAAGCAAGAAAATTTAGGTTCTTGCCTGCCCACTGCAACAGGACAGGCAGTAGAAATGAGACCTATCCTAGACTTAAGAATATAAGTAATGGTCTGTTGGATTGGACCTTGATCCACCATCAGGAGTGCTCTACCTCTGACCGGGGCATTAGGAGACCTATTTTAGGGACAACATGACGGTCTGCCCACCATGTGGTCTATTCCCCTTGTACACCACTGATATCCAACTAAAAAAGAAAGAAAAGAAAAAAAGCAGAACATTTCACTTTTCATACTGCTGTGAGTGTAAAATTTTACATCAGTGAAGTTATAAACAGCAAAAATCACCATTGTTACTGTACCTCTACTCAAGAGCATGTCTTTTATGTGAAACTACAAAGTCAAACAGAGAAAAGCACTGAAAGCAAAAGAAAATTATTTTGAATACTTAGCATTTTTCTACATAATCTTAAATATTACTCAAAATTTCAAAACTTCCCTTTGTGACATGCCACCTAATCATGAGCATCATTGAGCAGAAAATTATTATTTTCAGATTCAATGACAGTGCTATCAGTGCCTGAACTTTGCCTTCTTCAATATGTAGCAAAAGACATTTGGACTGACTTTGCAAGTATTGGTAAATATATTCTAATTTTTACAGCATATATTACCTGCTTCAGAAAAGATATTATTTGCTTCTGGTTTTGCTGATAGCATGTCGTGCCCTTATCCCGACCACGCTCCTCTGTGGTAGGCCATTTTGGCTTCACTCTTTGCCTTCTGCTCTCACTGAGGTGTGTGCAGTGGCTTTTCAGTGTCACAGAATTTCTCTGCACACCTGCATGGAGCACTGAAGCACCTTAGACCATGCTCTTTCCAACAACCTCTGTGCCAACAACCAGTGAAAAACCTGAGACGCCATGGGTGGGAGTAGCTGCTTCATAAAAGGTGGGTGATACAGGCAGGACTAGGAACTTTATTGGCCACCAATCAGCTGGATGTGCTGTGGTTAAAACCCCTCATTTTATTTTAGGCATGTTGCATATTGGCATTTTGTTCGCACAACTTGAACAAAATGTTTGTCTTTCTCAGCTGTTTCAGAGCTTCAGGCCTCCTGTAGATTTCCCTGTTTGCTGGCAAGAGAGTAGAAGCTGTCTCAATTTGTGAATTTCAAAAAGCTGGTTTCAAAAGAGAGGCATTTCAAATCCCCATGACAAAATTTCTACCCCTTCCAATGATAATATGTGTAAATTGAAGCAAGATAGCACACTTATACCAGCCCAGAAAAATATTTGATCTTTTCTGTTGCCCAGCTGTCTTTGGAAGAAGCAGTGTTTGACTAATATTGGCCTTTGCTTAGGAGAGCCTGTTTTTCAAATGTATTATCTGATGAATTTCAAAGGCTGCCTCATAAACTATGTGATCATTTTCCTTGATCATATCACAGATTGGTGGAATGTGTGTTTAATAAAGAAGTGATAGATGAAGAACCAAAAGGATGCTCACTTAAGAAGCATAAATCTTTTGCCCAAGTTTCTAGACAGACAAAGAACAAATATCTATGGTCACCACCTATATGAAGAACTTTGCTAGTGGAAGAGGAAGACAAGACAATCACAGTTCCATTTTGAATCAAAACATTTGCTTTATTAGCTTTAGTCTTTTCATGTTTTCATTTTTCCATAAAAAAATTTCATGGAAAAAGATAGTTTCCAATTAGTTCTAAATCCCAAATGAGTATCTTTATGTAACCAAATAAAGTGGTATTGAAATCACTGTTTCTACATCCTTAGGTATCTACCGCTACGTAAATTAAAAAAAAAATGTTGTGATGGAAGAGATTTTAAGCAAGATTGGTTGTTGGTTTAGAAACATACCAAAATGTTTAACAACTTGTAAATCTGGTTTTGGGTTCCATTATTACATGTAACATGTGCTGTTAATTAAAACAGGTGTTTCTTATAGGTAACTTTGACCGGCATATTTTGATTCAAAACTTAGATTGTTGTGCCATTCATTCCACTGTTTGCAAGTGAGAATTTGATTTTCTTTTCTCTCCTGATCTCTGATCAGGTTATTATACTGGGTGTCATTTGACCTTTTATAGAGAAATGGAGTTTTTTAATGGGAAGAGTGAGATCTAAAATAGGCAAAACATTTTCCTGAAATTATTTCTTTTAGAAATTCTAATGGGAACAATAGTACTTCACATCTTGTGCTAGGCAAATTTCCAGTTCTGACTAGGCTCGTACAGCATGTGTGTCCACAGGCAAGAGGACAACCTCTGAATCAGTTTGTTTCTGAGATCTGGAACAACCATTGTGCAAAATAATCCCACAAAGGGAAGCCCAGACCATCTGGTTTCCCCATCTGTTCAGCTCCCACAGCCTGAGACACAGTGACCAAAGAACCAGCCCCCAAAAATTTAAGTTTGAAGGCATGTTTTCAGGGTTAAACTTCTGGGTATGTGACATCTTCTACATCTCACCTACATGTCTCAAGCATGGTCTAGGAAACTTGTGTTTGAACCTGAGGAGCAAATGGGTCTTGAAACCTGGAGAATTCATTTCTGGAGTATTCAGTATGTTCATATTGTCAGCACATCATTTTCTACCATGAGAAAGAAGACTCAGATTAATAGGTCATGTTAATACCATTCCTTACAGATCACAAGTGAAAAAAAAGGACTTCAGTAAGAATTATGTTTGCATCCAAGACACCAGAAGAACCCTGTCAGACACAACAGAGCATCTTGTCCTTGGGACAGTAGCTTGGGAACAGAAGGATTTCCCTCGAGCATCTGAAATGGCTTCAGTCACCTGAATTGTGTCTCTGGTGAGGACTGGCTGCACAGTCTGGGAGCAGTTCATCTCAAATTGAACAGTGATGGCTCAATGTCACTGCACAGACCTGGGCAACCAATAGCAGTGTCAACATCAAAGCAGGCACCATGTTAGAGCACCTCAGCTGTGTCCTCTAACTCAGAGAAAAACACCTACTTCCATAGTCGAAAATTTTCATGGTTTAGCCTCATTAGCAGCCCAGGATTTGAAACTCATTCCACAGATATGCACACTGTATTTCAGTACATCCTCTTGGAAGTACTGCAGACTTTTGGTTCTTTGAGCTTCCTTCTGTTTTGTCTTTCCCCTCTTAAGCCATTTCAGTGGGAAAACTTAATGACTATGTCCAAGTGAGCAACTGCTTGTTGAAATTGTGTTATCTGTGTCCCTCTCTTGTTTTCCCAACTGCTCTTGACCCCTTTTAGGTCTCTCCCAATGGGAAATACACCACATAGTCTTCAGGAGACTTACCTGAAAATAAAGGGATGAAGTCCTACCCTTCCTCTTTGCTGTACAAGTCCTTACCCTATATTGGAATACACATGGGTGCACCAAAATATGCTTTTATTAATGAAACATACTTAAATATATGTCTGAATCCTTCTTGTTCTCCTCCCTTGATGGACCTAATTTTACATTTCTTATGGAGCACTGATGTTGAGCAATAGTGGCAGCTTCCTGCTGTAATTATAAAAGAATATAATGACAAAGAAATGAGGAACAAGGAAAGTGTCCCAAGGGCCATACAGCAGTAATATGCTCTATGAATTGGTTTTCAAATTATATGTAAGAAGGAGGAAGGATAATTAAACTTGTGTATCTTTATTTCTCTGCAATATAACCCCAAGGGCTAGTTTAGGTTAAAGCATGCTCCACTCACAGTGTCATGCAATAGGATTTTGCTTCACACTGGATTAGATCTCACAGAATCACAGATTATGCTGAGCTGGAAGGGACACAAGGACCACTGAGTCCAACTCCTGGCTCTGCACAGCACCATCCCCAAGAGCCACACCCTGTGCCTGAGAGCATTGTCCAAACACTGATTGAGCTCTGCCAGGCTGTGCTGTGACCACTGCCCTGGGGAGCTCTTCCAGTGACCAATCACCCTCTGAGTGAAGAACCTTTTAGTAATATCTAACCTAAACCTCTCCTGACACAACCTCAGGCCATTTCCTCAGGTCCTGTCACTGTCACCACAGAGAGGAGATCAGTGTCTGCCCCTCCTCTTCCCCTCACAAGGAAGTTGTAACTGCAATGAGGTCTGCCCTCAGTCTCCTCCAGGCTGAACAGAGCAAGTGACCTCAGCTATTCCTCATAGGGCATCTTCTTAGCCCTCCTTTGGACACTCGTTAATTACTTAATGTCTTTTTTATATTGTGGCACCCAAAACTGCACACAGGACTTGAGGTGAGGCCGCCCCAGTACAGAGCAGAGCAGGACAATGCCCTCCCTTGCCTGGCAGGCGATGCTGTGCCTGATGATCCAGCTGGAGCCTCCAGATTGACTGGGAATTGATCATTTTCACAGTCATGGCTCTCCAGCTCAAGACTCTGAGACCCCCTCGGTCCATCTGGTGCTGAAGACAGAGGCAAACAACGTGTCAAACACCTCTGCTTTGCTCAGGTCCCTGTTCGTGAGGAGACCATCCTCATCCTGTAATGAGCTGATAGTTTTACACTGCCTATTGCCATTAATATATCTGAAAAAATTCTTTTTATTGTCCTCCACAGTTTAGGCCAGCTTCAGTCCCAGGTCTGACTGCCTGAATTTCCTCTCTATAGTATATCTGTATGCTTGCTATGTCAGCTGGCCCTGCTTCCACTAGGTATACACCTTCCTTTTTGCCTTATTTGCAAGAGAAGATTCCTATTCAGCCAAGCAGACCTTCTGCCTTGCCTGCTTGACTTCTGACTTTTGGGAATTGCCTGCTCCTGTGCCCTTAGGAGGTGATGCTTACAAAGTGACCTGCACTGACTGACTCCAGGACCTGCAAAATCATTTTCCCAGGGAATGTTACTTGACAATTGCCTGAGAAGCCTGAAGTCTGTTCTCCTCATATCCAGAGCTGAGGTTTCACTGGCACTTCTCCTTCTGTTAACAGAGATTTTAAACTCAATTGCTTTGTGGTCATTGTGGCCAAGACGGCCACCAATCTCCACTTTGCTCACAAGATCCAATGTATTGACAAGCAGGCGATCAAGGAGGGCATCTTTCCGAGTTGCCTCCCTCAGGACCTGTTCCATAAAAATGTCATTCAGGTTTTTTAGGAATCTCAGAAGAGAATGAGGCAAAGAAATCCTCTAAAGTGGATGACAATCATGGTAGAGTCACAGTGAAGAAACACCTGCTCTTCACTGTTGGCCATACAAGGGCCTCAAAGTTTTGGAGGCAGCTGGGTAAGAAAGAAGACAGAATAGTAGAGTGCAGGGCAAATAATAAATATATACTTTCCTGGTTGTGTTACAGTAATGTATTTGCCACCAGGTTAAACCACATTTCAAGTGTCATATCTGTCTTTTTGTGATGTCTAGGATGCTGAGAAATGCAATTTAACTTTAATAAATTCATAACTTTATTCTCATCTACAGCAAATCTTAACTGACTCCTCAAGGTTCCTCTTTAGTTCCCTGCAAATGATTATTTGACTACCTGTCTTCCAATCTTGATTCATGCTGAATTTTAAAACAATAAAAATATTTCAGATTGCTGAGTCTGTGATAAGGGAAACATTTCTATCAAGTTCTCAAAGTACAGATTGCCTGTCCTCACGAATTCTCTTGCTCTCATGGTTTAACCCCAGATGGTAGCTCAGCCCTGCACAGCTGCTTGCTCACCCCACCCTGTGCTGGGATGCAGGATAGAACTGGAAGACTAAAAGTAAGAAAACTTGTGGGTTGAGATAAAGACAGTTTAATAGGGAAAGCAAGAGTTGCACATACAAGAAAAACAAAACAAGGAATTCATTCAGCACTTCACATGGGCAGGTAGTTGTTGAGCCATCCCCAGGTAAGCACAGCTCCGTCACATGTAACAGCAACTTGGGAAGACAAACGCCATCACTCTTAGCATCCCGCTGCCTTCTTCCCCACAGCTTTATATGCTGAGCATGATGCTATATGATCTGGAATATCCTCTGGCTCAGTTGAGGTCAGCTGTCCCAGCTGTGTCTCTTCCCAGCTTCTTGTACACCCCCAGAACACTGGCTGGTGGGGTGGGTGAGGAGCAGAAACATCCTTGACTTGGCACAAGTGCTGCTCAGCAATAATGAAAACACCCCACTGTTACAGGCACAAATCCAAAAGACAGCCCCATGCCAGCTACTGGGAAGAAAATTAACTCTGTCCCAGTCAATACCAGCACACATACTTATTTATAAGCATGATTCGTCATTATACTATAGGGCCAAACTATAAGAATTTAAAAAGCACTCCACCTACGTGTAGAAGAAAGTAACATAAGACTATATAGCTGTGTGTACAGTTGATAAAGCTAATCCTCCCTGGAGATTTCTGTTCTAGGGAAACAATTATGTAAACTGAATAAGCCCATACAACCACAAGGCCTTTAGAGAAAACTTGCTGTTCATTTCGGGACAGGCTCTGTGAAGGCTATTGCCATCAAATTTAGCTTGTCACTGTATTGATTAAGGTGAGATTATTTTTGCCCTTGATGTTGATCCATTTTTTTACATTATAAAATTCTTCAGTGCAACACATATTATTTGTAGAATAAAGTGATTTTTTTTCCTTTCATTATTTCCACCCAGTTTATAAAAAGTATTTATTGATTCTTTTATTATGCTTGAAAATGCGGTGAACTCAACCAGAAATAAGTGCATGTTTAAATGTCTATCTTAACTGAGAATGGGCACTGGGTAGCTGACAACTGCTAACCTGAGAATGATAGGTTAGTTTAGTCTGCAATTTCCTTTGTGGATTTATTTTCTATCATAATCATTGCAGATAATATCAAATACTAATTAGCATTTGATCAGATTTGGGGTTAATTTCCATCTTGCATATATTGAAAGAGCTCAGCTGACTATAATAGCACATTAATTTATATCAGTTATCTGGCAGTTTCTCTTCTCTGTGTTTGCTGGAACTGCCAATAACATATTTTGGAGTTGTAAAAGGTGAAGGAGGAACTGAGACTAAAGCAACCAGTAAAGAGGAAAACAGAACTCAAAAGCATGATGGCAACCTGTCCCCTCAACCTCAGTCAAAGATCTGGCAGTTGCAGGAACCGGATTAGCAGTGGTACAAGACAAATGCAGCTGTCCATTCCTGGTCAGCAGGGGTTGCAGTAGGTATTCCATTGTCAGACAGCCAGTGTTTTCAATCAACATAATTATTTCCTGTAGGAAAAATAAAGTGTTAGCCATGTTGTTCTAACAGCAATTACCCATCTGTAACAAGATGGGCACTTGGAGAATACCATTATATCACTGAGCTTCTGACTCTCCGGTCATTAGATTTTCTTTTTCATTTCCACTTGAAGTCAGGTGTCTTCCTCACTGTCTGATTAATTCTGCCTTCCAATGCTGTCTTCTTTTGAGAGTCCTGGAGACAACGCATGGCCCTTGAAAGGCTGTTTTGTGCAAAAGTGAGAGAACAGGCTCTGCTGTCCTGGTGTCAGTGAGCACTGAAATGACAGTGCCCACTCTGTTGTAGCCCAGAGGACCGAGCATCACCGCAGTAGGAAAGAGAAAGATTTCACAGAAATCAAACTGATCTAAAACTGCATGAATGAGGTTTAGTCATACATTAAATGTGTTCTACCTGACAACTTCAGAAACAACAGCTTGCGAATCTAGAAGGCAGCTGCATGTAGCAAATATGCCACTTATGTTCATTTCCAGCTAAAGGACAGTATGTATAATTTATTTAATGTCAGCCTTGCTGGCAGCCAACTTCTAGCCATTCAGAGCAGAAGGGCTTACTGGACCCTTACTTTTCCACCCACTGTTGCAGCTCTCAGTCAAATTAACTAGAGGTGGGTTCAGCCACTGTTCTTAGAAAATTACATGCCTCTAGTATTTCTCATAGTCATAAAAAATCCACACACAGTGTTAAAGTGCATGTAAACAGGGCATTTATAATTTTCTCAAGGAGCCCCCATACACAGCTTGAAGTCCAGAGAAGGTTGGCAAAAGAGATGGGAGCAGGGGATTGCATGGAAATGCACCTCTGTGGTTATCACTAAGACACAGAAGTTATGTCAGATGTAAATGACTTCAGCATGACAGAATGTGACAGATTTAGATGAGATATTAGGAAACGGTTGTTGACTGTGAGGGTGGTGAGACACTGGAACAGATTTCCCAAAGAAGTTGTGGATGCCCCATCCCTGGAAGTGTTCAAGCCCAGGCTGGATGGGGCTTTGAGCAGCCTGGTTTAGTGGAAGCTGTCCCTGCTCATGACAGGGGTGTTGGAACTAGATGAGCTCTATGGTGCCTTCCAACCCAAACCATTCTATGATTTTATCATTCTGTGATCCACCTGTGCTTCTTGGCTGCTTGCCTTTCAGGTGTGTGCCAAGGGTCAATGACTCTTATGGTGTTCAGAATCCAAAACCATGGCAGTGCTCAGTGGCAGGTGGGATACTTTGCAGGGATACATATTATTTTTGCATAATGGAATTCCACTATATTTTTTTCTAAGCCAAATTCTGGTCCCATTACGTTTGCCACTGTATTTCTTGTGTTAGATAAACCTGCACAACAATTACAGAAATGTTAATTAAGAAGTAGTACAGATTTTTGTTTCATGTGTTAGGGCTATGAATTTTTTTTTTGGGTGTTGCTTCAGCTCTTAAATTTGATTGCTGCAGAAGACAGCTGTTCATATATGTAACAAATGGAAAACTCTTTGACAAATTAATTGACTGGCAAGCCAAGTTCAGTGTACGCATCCACCTTGGTTATAATTTAAAAAAATTAACTAAGGAAATGAAGGAGAAAAGCAACTATGATTTGATGATCAAAGTTTAGACAGGCAAGCTAACCTAGGCGTGAG
The DNA here is from genome assembly GCA_036785705.1 of Acanthornis magna. Classification (NCBI taxonomy): domain Eukaryota; kingdom Metazoa; phylum Chordata; class Aves; order Passeriformes; family Acanthizidae; genus Acanthornis; species Acanthornis magna. The sequence continues at coordinate 16,341,510 of JAWUZG010000028.1, read as the reverse complement.
CAGAAGAGTGATAGTTTGACAGCTTTGACATCACCTATCCTCATCCCTCACATATTCTGTTAAATTAACCTTTGCCATCACAGACAGGCTGCTGTCTGGTCTCTTCAAACTCAAATGATCATATCTAAACTCCTTACTAGGAACAGCATTGTAGGCTGGCCCAAAGGAGTTAGATGGTCCACCTAACACAAGGCGCAGGGCTTCAACCAAGCTCCTTGACTTCTTGTTGTGGGTTTGACCCTGGCTAAATGCCAGGCACCTACGACGTTTGCTCTCTATGCTCTCTCCTGCTGCAACTATGCAGAGGAGAGGGAAAACTAACACAAAACGCTGGACTTATGAGTTGAGATAGGATCACTGATAAGGAGGACGCACAAGATACAGGGCAAGGTCATGAAAGCTTAAAGTTGCAAAAAAAAGTGATCTATTAATCTAACACAGTCGGAGGATAAATCAGAGGTAAAAATAAGCTCTTAAGACACCGTTTCTTCACTCATCCTCCCCTTCCCTCTTAAGGTACTGCTTTTCAGCTCACCCCCTCCCTCCTTTCCAACTAACCAACACCTCCCGGGCAGGGGCAGGGTGTGGGGTTTTTCTCTTAGGTCAGTCCATCATAATTCTTCTACTATAAACATTGTTTCTCTGTTCTCCCCCTCCCTCCATCCAACCAACAGATCCGGGCTGGGGCAAGGTATGTGGCTTTTCTTGGTCAGTCTAACACCACAATTCTTCTGCTACAAACGCTGTTTCTCAACCCCCCTCTCTATTAAGGCCTCAGCTCACCCCCTCCCTCCTTCCTTCTGACCAACAGCTCTGGGGTGGGGGCAGGGCATGGGGGTTTCCTTTGGTCAGGGTCAGTCCATCGGGGGAAGAGTCTTCTACTTAGCCATGGGGGTCCCTCCCACGAGAGACAGTCCTCTGTGAACTTCTTTGGCGTGGGTCCAATCTCACGAGCAGCCCCGCCCGATTGCTGCTGTCCGAGATTCTCTCCAGGTTGCAGAGTTCCAAGCCGAGGCCAGGCTGTTTCCATCCCGGGAGCAAGGCCTTTCTCTCTCCTGCAAGGCCTTTGCAACTCTCAGTCTCTGGGACTCCCACTGGATCACAGCTTCCTGCAGGCTTCCACCTGCTCCTCTGGCGTGGGCACCTCCCCACAGGCTGTGGGGGGTTCTCTGCACCCCCTTGGACTCCATAGGCTGCAGGGGGACCACCTGCTCCCCCATGGTTTTCACCACAGCTGGCAGAGGGTTTTCAGCTCTGGCGCCTGGAGCACCTCCTCCCACACCTTCTCCACTGACCTTGGTGCCTCCATGTTGTTTCCCTCACATATTTTACCTCCTCTTCCTCCTTCCCTGGCTAAAAAGAAGTGCGTGCTCACATTGATTTGATTTCTTCTTAAATATGTTTTCACGGAGGCCTAACTAACATCTCTAATGGCCCAGGTTTGGCCAGCAGCATGTCCATCATCTTCAGAGCCATCAGAGATTGGCTCTGCTGGACATGGTGGAGAAATTTCCAGAATCTTTACTCAGGACATGCAGGAGCCATCTTTGTATCCCACCCTATTCACTGGCAAAAACTGGGCCAAGCAAAACTACCACACTTCTTCAGAACTGTTTTAAAACACTTATTTCCCTCCTGCCGTGCCTCTCTGGTTAGCATATTTGGTGTAAATGCAGTGAACAGATTTGTTCTGGAGCCAAGATGGTGTCTCTGTCCTGTGCTGTACTGCCGTGTGGAGGTGCCCAGTCTGGCAGCTGCTTCAAGACCTCTGCAAGATGCAGCAGGGACTTGCCCAAGACTACTCCTCTAGGTTGCAAACAGAGTTCATATTCTCATTGATTGTTTATTCTTATATGTGAAACTGTGAATGATTCATGCATTTTTCATATGATAAAAATGTTTGTTCTCAGAATATGAACATGACTGGTTGTCACATTATATTTGCACTATCCAGAAAGCTGCAGAACATTCTGGATGATCCACCCCAGGAAGGCCAGATGAGAAATTCTAACCCTGGCTTCTTAAGAGTAAAGATCAATGATGGATATAAGAGATGTATGACCTCAGTTTATAACGTTTAACATTTTAATATAAAAAGTTGTGACTTTGGGTGGGGAATTTATATTTGAAAATAAAGAAATATTTGCTCCAATGTACACAATGGCAATATGCCTCTTTCAGCTGGTAGCTCTGGACTGACGAGTAGCAGTGGGTTTATAGTTCTGCACTGAAATAGATCCCATGTCAAAACATGGCCGTGCTTTGTTTACCTGCTATTTTCTGTCCTGCTTACACTTCTCTTCTTTTTTTTTTTTTTTTTTTTTTTTTTTTAATTATTTTTTTTTAAACTAAAAGATACATGACTTTGCTCTCAGAAAGTGATAGAAAGTAAAACTCATGACTTCACCTGATGCACTCATTTCCCTGCATGGAGAAGAAGAGGGAGAAAAAAGTCAGACTTTGTATGTTGAGCAGAGAGTAGTAGCAAGTATAACATTTTTCATAAAACAAAAAAAAAAATCCACCTAATTGTTACTTAGTTCCTAAACAATTAGTTTTTCTTAGAAGATGCAGCATTTTCTGACTATACAACAAGCATTGAGGTATAAACTGAGAAATTAAAATGTTGAAATTCATATCCAGTGACTTGGTACAGCTTCTGTGCTTGCATAAGACCATTATATAGGAGTGTCTACTGTAAATGTCCAGTTCTTTAGAGCAGTTTTTAAAGCCAATTCTTAAACATGTCCAAACTGGAGAAAAAAACTTGATTTGATAATCAGGAGACAACATTTTTATTTTCCTTCAATATGATTTGAGGGATTGTAGGAACTGTGTTGCCACTATCCACTCAGGCAAAAGAGCCACAGTTCTGACCTGTGTATTGTGTTAATATCCCAAAAATTGCATCATTAGCAAGAATTCTGTGGATTCAGTCGATGGCACCTTGTTCTGTAATAGGCTGCTTTCCAGGAAACTGAAAAACTGTCTGAATACCAATATGTAGAAAGCTGTCAAATTGACCATCCAAATTCAAAGAAAACAGATGCTCTTAGTGTCTCAAAGAGACATTTCTCACTTCCTTCTCAATATTTCTCACTAGTTCCAAGGCTGCCTCATGTGTGCATAAAGCTTAAATGTTCTGTGATTAGTGCATGCTTGTCTGAAACACTAGCAGTGAACCTAGAGAAAAATGCCACCTTGAATCATATTATGTGGTGCCATCCTCCAGGTACAGCACATTCCAGTGTGACACAGAACAGCTCAATGCACTCCTGTACTAGCTAAATAAGGAAACAGAGATAACCCATAATTTCATACAAAGTCCCACCGGTGAGAAAGAGACTGTAAAGGAAAAAAGTATTACTTTTCTCTTTTTCAAGAAATAAGGTCTTTGATTTTGTTTCTCTTTTAATCCTTGTAAGAGACATACCTCACTCAGTGGTTTTTTGGTTTTTTTTTCCAGGAGAAAGACAGTTACACTGGATCAGCGTAAATTGAATGCAGAAAGATTATGCTCTCATCCATCATGTCAAAAGTCCAGATATGAGTAAACCAGAAGTCCCAGTCTAGGCAGTGTGCTTGGGTTGGCTGCTGATGCAAGAAATGAAATGGGACTCCTGAGTATACAAACAGCTCTGCTTGAGGTGCGTTCCTATGACCTTTTTATTACCGTGCCAGGGATCTTCTTGCTTATACACATCACTGTTTTTGCAATACCTGGTCACTTGCTCAGTTGCCTCCTCTCTAGAGAAGACAAATAGTTTAATTCTTGAGAGCCTTTGTGTCTGGTGTCATAATATTTTGGTGGAAATGTAAAGAGAATGAAAATACACAGCACAATGTCACAGAGTAATAGAATCAGAAATAACAAGGGACAGAAGGTTCAGAGCTAAGGATAGAAGAGATGGACACAGATCAGGAAAATAGAATAAAACCAGGTTTAAGAGCAGAAATAATGGAAGGGAAAATATAGTATCTATTTGGGTGAGGAGCCTTTTCTGTAAGAGAAACTCTTCACTGCTATGGGCTTTTAGTGCTGTTTCTGACCTGCAGAGTGATTTTCCAGGCTCCTCTTTGTATTCGAGTGGTTAATTTCCATGTTTCAAGAATCCATGCTTCAGTCAGCTGCTTTCAGGTGCATTGCTCATCATGTCTTTGTCACCTGAACAAGAAGGTTCCTGCTGAAGCAGTATATCTTCTGGAAATTAAATAAAAACTCCATATGTAGCCATGTTCTTGAGGGAAGAAAATGAAAATTTTTGGATATAATATTGTGTATATTTGAGAAAATACTCAAGAATGTGATTATTGAGCAGCTCATGAAATAACTTATATTAAGCAACCTCTCCTTAAACAGAATTGCTTACACAACCCCCCACCATGTTTTGGTAATTTTAACTTCCAGTGTATTTATATGTGTTAGATTTAAAAAAATGTTTAAAGTGCCTTGGGTGAAACTTTGGCTCATCTGGAACAATGAAAGAATGTCAGAAGTGCCATCAAGACATTACCATTGTGAGGCACTTATATTTCTATCTTTTTCTGCTCCTTGAGAGTCATTGTCAGTAGTTCACAGCACAGCAAAATCTTTCTTTACTGACTAGTTGTGAAAGGAAGAGAGTTTTCACAAGCAGTAAAATAATGAGATACCTTTGGAAAATAAGACCTTTGGATTGTTCCATCTGCCCATAAGATATAAGAATTCATAAATCATTTCAGTAAAACAATAGAAAATTATTTTAGTGCTATTTTTAATCCCTTCTGCTGTGCTGATTTACTTCTGTGAACAAAGAGACCAGAAAATTTATTAAGTTTGGGCCATCAATAATCAGTATGCCAACGAAATCCAGATGCTCATTAGAGGACTTTGCTGAACATGATAAAATCTATAATTTCCTTTAAATACATTACGATTTTGTTTATTGAGCAGAAATGTGTCACTTAATTATTCATTCTTCTGCAGAATCTAAGGAGGATCCTTTGCCCTGCTTTAAGTAGCAGGTTCAGAGCTCACTTAAAGTGTCTACACAGGCAACATGTCTACATAATCTTGTGATTGCCTACAGTGAGAGGAAAATTATTACAATCCTTATGAGAAAAAGTCAAACTTGTTTTTCTGCTTTTCAATAAGAACTCTTAATTCTATTGTTTCTTGTAGGTATTGTTTAATGTCAATGAACAGCAGTTTCATTATAATGCTGTTAGTTAGTACTAGGTAAGTGAGTTTTTCCTGCCAATCTATACTTTTGTCTTTAACACAAATACCTTCAAACACACCGTCTAAAACAACACTTCTAATCCCTGACACAATACAGATGAACTTTATTACTCTAGGTTTAATTGAGATTGGAAATGGTATGAACAAGCAATGGAAAATATTCTTTTCATCTGACAACTAATATAAACAAGCATAATTTTAGCTATCACACATAGCTGATTTATTGCTGATGTCACAGAAAAGTGTATATTTGTACTTACCCACAGAGATATGATGTGTGCATCACTCTGATCCAGGATATGAACTGATGCAGAAATTCAATAAGATATGAGGAGCTTAGCAGAAGGAAAGGAACTCATCAGAGCCTGCATGTGATCAGTTACCATCATGCAAATTTTATTTTCGCTGTATGCGTACATCAGATGTCATCAAATGTACATGTAAATATGCCCAACTTGGAAACTTGATATAGTGTAAAATATAAAAAAATAACACACATTCAACTGCAGCATCCTATTTCTGACAGTAGCAGCCCAATCCTAAAAAACCCATAAGGCCTCACTGTGACAGAAGCTGGCAGTTTATATTTTAAGCATAGATCTAAAAGACTGTATATTTTTGCATTATGACAATTTACACTAGAAAGTGAGAGATGGAATCAGCGGATATCTGTGTTAAAGGATTATTCAGGAGGAAAACATGATCTCCTGTGGGACTCAGCAAGGACGACAGAGATTTAAACTGGTCACAGTGAATTAAGATGGTAAGAATCGAACTGCAGTAGAGCTGCAAAATTTGGATCTAATCTTGGATTTCAAACATCACTAAATTCTGAGCAAGTCTGTTCTGCACACCTAAAGAGGCAGCAAAAGCAGACCCAGCTACCACCATGCAAAAGGCACAGTGTGGGAGCCTGAACCATTCCAGGAGTTGCAGAGCACTCATATACCAGAGTTTATGAGTTCTCCCCATCGCGTTTGGACAACAGCATCCATAAGATGGGTAAAACATCAATTCCCCCTCAGTGTGTGACAAGTGTAGATTTAGTTACATGACTGGGGATGCACTCTAGTGATTGAGTCATTCAAATTAGGAGATCAGGGTGAGGACAGAAATCTGCTTCTGCTGATGCAGAAATATGTCTGCAGACAGATACAGACATATATGTGAACACTGGCATTCATGAATGTTGAAGTTTTCCAGTCACAAGTGTAATCTCGTGGAAATTACATGGACTCTTGCACACCTATTGCTTGAACCTTATTTTAGAATTTGTCATGCTTACATGTCTTTGCGTTAGCAGCCTGGAAATTATCCTGCTTACTTATTTCAAAACATAGGATTTCATGTGGTGTAATATATGCTCTGAGCACATTCCAATGAATTGTTGGGTCCTAATGGGAGCTACCTGAGAAATTTTAATCTTCAGGCGCTAACTATAATGGCTTGGCAGCTTAAGCTTTGAAGATATCTATAGCTAATGCCATATCCAACTGCTGTTTTTATTCTTCCAAGACAGGCGTAATGAGTCCCATGTAGAGTATGAAGGTCTTCTCCACCTTGGCATGGATACCATCTGCTACAGCTGTACTCAGTTAATAAGCAGCTCTGTAGGTTGCTTAAATGGATTTTTGTATACTCCAATGTCACAGTTTAAAGGTAAAATCTCTAGTTATTTACATTTGAAAGCAATATTTCCAGGTTAGAAAATGGGGTTGAATGAATTTATGCAGTAGAAAGTCTGTACACAAAGAATAGCATCTCCAGTAAAGCACAGGCATTATGGCAATCAGCCCTGATTACATGCCTCCTCCACCATGGGATTTATGTGGATGTGAGAGCTGTCCTTCTCTTAGATTGTGTCTTCATGCTCATTTAAGCACAGCAGCTCACATTAACTAAAGGGGGTTAACATGAGCCATCCTTCTTTTGAAGGGCAATTTGCTTTCGGAAACTGCTTGGTTATCTCCACACTGTGTTTTTCTCAGCTGGGCCAGGCTCAGCCTTTAAAGCCTTTTTCCATGCAAGCTGAGCAGTGCAGCTGCCCCTCTTAGCACATTCCTCTCATTAGCCACAGCCTGGGAGCTTTCCTCAGCTTCCCCTGCTGCATGGAAAGCTTGGTTCCAGGACTTCTGCTCCCCTGGGAACTCCTCACACCTTCACATTTTCTTAAACTATCCATTCCCCAGTGAAGCTGTGTAGGCATTGAGCAGGTCTGTATTTCACTTTATTCCCTGTGGTCTGAAATACACCAAGAAGAGCACAGAGCTGACCAACATGGGTTGAGAAATATCCTTTGCAGTTTTGCTTGGGCCACAGACTTGTGCAACAATGATTCATGAAGGAGGGTCACAATACATCATCTCATGTCTATTTATGACTATCATGCCCTGGAATGTCCTTCACCCAGGATTTGTGGAAGATGCTTTAATGGTTTGTCAGAGAGTGAAGATCACGATCTGAATATTATTTGCTGTAGTAATTGCATCTTATCAGAAGTGGAGTCTTTGAAGACTCCCTTTTTTTGCCTGTCATTTTCTTTCTGGGGTTATCATTTTAGCTACATTCGTTACTATGGATTTTTTTTTACTCACACCAAGGATAGTCCCACATATTTCTTTGAGAAAACTTTTCAAAATTTTCCATGGCAGCTTCTCATTCATTTCTAACAGATTAAGCTGATGAAAAAAGAATACTGGAGGGAATGTTTATATGGCATACAGAATATTAATTATTGACTTTTTAAAACCAACTAATAGCACTGAAAGCCAACCAATCTGATAATGAAGAAAACATGGGATCTGAATGTGGAGGAAGAAGAAAAATGCATAAATTAAAAAATTAAAAGCAAGAAATGAGTATGGTATTGTGTACAAATATGTAAGAATTCAATTGTCATTTCACCTGAACAAACAATATGAAGCAAATAACCTATTTCAATGTAACCTTTTTAATTTCATTAGTTGATTATGAGTTGCTTAAAAATATAATCCTTATGTTATATTTTTCAAAAAGTATTTTGGTGAATAATTTTAGAGAGCTCTTGCAAAGCATTGAAGTTTAACCTACCCATATTTGGAATATCAGTCCTCTTTTGACTTCAGTCATGGCAGGCATTTCATAGACATCTTTTTATAAATAGCTGAAAATAAGGGTTTGTTATGATTTCCATCCTGATTTCCTCTTCTGCTCTTTAAGCAGGAGTAGTGCCTCCATCATGATGAACCGACTTAGCTTTAATGATTCCAATGTTCAGTTTCAAAAATTTCCAGTCATCCAAAACAAAGAAATATGTATCTTACACTGGTGATCTGCTTTGAACTCTGCAATGCAGCTCAAGTTGCCATGCAGCCACCTCTTAAACTCAGCGGGGTGAGCTAAGCACCTACCATGGGTGGTTCTAGAGGTCCTGAGGGAACGTGGACGAGCCCATGTTAAGGGCTCTTCACTTTTTGGGGAATGCAGGGAGGAGAAGCCAGCTAGATTTTATGCAGTCCCATTTAGATGGGAAGATTCTTGCATGCTGTATGTAATAAGTTGATCATGTGTAGTTTTCACAACGCAGAGAACTTTCGTTGCAGATCTGTTAGCACAGGGTGTCAAGGGAGCACTGAGGTGCGTCTGTCACACCTACAGGAGGCAAGGGTGGCCTTGGCTTCTGCTCTGGAACACTCTAAGCACTGGGTTTTGAAGGTGTAAGGATCCAGACACAGACAGTGGGGCAGTTTGTAGGCCACTGTGTACTTCAGTGCTGGCACAGTGTCGTGGGTGTCCCATGGCCAGAGCACGTAAGGTCGAGCCAGTGTTTCCCTCAAGTTTCTCCATAAGTACCGAGTACTTACATGCTTAGGCATAAACACTGTTCAGCAGGAGCGCTACATGGTGAGTTTATTCCTGGATTTTTGAAGTCCAAAGAAATTTTGACAGGAATTAAAAATTTTTCTAATGGGAGTTGACAGATAGGACTGTCCTATAATTTTCGTGCAATACTTTCAGTTTTCCAAGCTGCCAAGGAGGCTTTCTCAGTTTGACTCTTTCTGCTCCTGCTGGTCATACTTGCATGCACTATGAATTTCTAAAGCAAATTTCCTGAGAAACTTACAGGAAAAAATGAAGTTCCACATTAACCCATGTATGTTAACCTAAAGGTCACAAAGTCTTTCAAATGTATTGCCTATAATGGGAATTATGGGGCTAAATCTCTCTTTAGTATTTCAGAAATAGATCCTTAGCAAAAGTCTGACTCTTCCTCTGCTTCCAAGTGTGGATGAGTGACCTTAGAAAAAAGAACTGAAGAAACATTTACTTGGTAGCTGAAATAATCTTTGTGTACATTATGAAACACTTGTAGTTATTTATAATTTTTCATCAGTATCTAATATTGTTTGTCCTGGGACTTGACTGGGAGCAGACATGGAAAAAAAATATTTTTGCAAAAGTTACAGCCTACTATGAGTAAAAAAACCCACCAGGAATGTTTGTCTTAATTTTATTGACTTCAGTAATTACAGCTGCTACTCTGAGGTCTTATTTGAGCTTGCAAGTCTCTTTAGCTTTATCCATCATGAGTCTGACCTTTCCTTAGGGTTCTCTGCACCCTTTGGAATTAACATACCCTTTTCTCCAGGTGTCACAAATCTGACATTGCTATTCAGACTTTGCACATGCAAAGTCTTTTTATCTTTATTATTTGCAGGCAGCCCTTGTGCTCATTTTACTCCTTCTACTGTCCTGTTTCAGCACCCACACTGGCCCTGAGCATCTCAGAATCTCTCTTGTGAACAGTTAGTGAGGGTTGGCAACACTGAGATGAAAGGCAAAGTTATTTTCAACTCATAAACTCTGATCATAATCCATAATATGATTCATTATTAAATGTCACCCTGACCCATATAATTTTCAATAAAAATCATATAGGAGCTGCTTATCTAACACATCATTTAAGGAAATCAGGGAACGTAACATTTGAAAATACGTGGTCACAGAGAAGAGCTAAGAGAGGGGGACTCATGGTGGGAAAGCTCATTGCTAGGGATTAAATTTATGTCAGCAGTAGATACCAGTACTGTAATTACAGATTATATTAATAAAAGCATTAAGTACTTAAAGTCACAGAGACCTGTCAAGAAATTACTAGTAAACTAAAAAGTAGACCAAGGATCATCTCATATTATTGTCACTGTTTTTCTCCACAGCCAGTTTCTCAAGTGTCTCAGGGAGAGAGGGAGAGAAAGAGAGAGAGAGGGGGAGAGAGAAAGAGAGAGAAACAGTCCTGAAAACACTCCTAGGTACTTCAGGCATTTGTTGCATGCTAAGGATAAGAAAGAATCCAATTCTATGAGAGATGGGAACTTGTCCCAGCAGACAACTAGCAACTTAACATGTAGCATTAACTTGGGTATCTGTCCCTAGATCAAATTCCCTTATCTATCCTGTTAATTAGGATCTATGAACCTAATTAACAGGATCAACATTTAAGCATAATAGACTAATTGCATCTCCACCCTCAAACCTCTAGTAGCTGCTCCACCCCTCTGGAGAAAGCAAACTCCCTTGCAAATGGAGTGCACTCCCAAGAATGCTGGAATCTGTCAGAAATCCTGGTACAAGCAAGGAGCAAGTATTCCTAGTGCTTTGACTCTCTCTGATGAAGATAAGATTTCCAATGCATAACCGTGTGTACAGCTGACAGACAAGCATTTCCTCAGCAATCTATACCTTCTAAACATGAGGGACAAAAACTCTCCTGTTTCAAGAACTCTGAAGCATTTCACCTATGAAAATATGCAGCAGTTGATTGATGATATTACCTACTTGTACATCTTTGAATTACATACAAAATTCTATGCCTTTTGGAACAAGTCCATGTTCTTCTCCGCTGGGAACCCCAGAGCTGATGCAGCACTGCAGATGGGGTCTCTCTCACCAGAGGAGAGGAGAGGGGCGGAACCCCTCCTTGCCCTGCTACCCACGCTGCTCTGGATGCAGCCCAGGACACACTTGCCTTCCGGGGCTGCAGTGCACATGGCTGGGTCATGTCCAGCCTCTCACCCACCAGCACTCCCGAGCCCTTCTCCCCACAGATGCTCTTGATCCATTCTCCACTCAGCCTGGGCTTATGCTTGGAATTGCCACAACCCAGGGGCATGACCTTCATTCGGCCTTGCTGGAGTTGCTGAGGTTTGCTCAGCTCCACCTCTCGGCTGCCAGGGCTGCAAGTTTCTATGGGATGCAACTGTACGACCTTAAAACGGCACTCCTGCCCCCCCCAACACCCACACATAAATATTTCTAATAAATTCCGTAGGGTTTCCCACTGGGAATGGCAGAAAACAGCCCATAAATTACTTGCAAAAAAGATGAAAGAAATTATAATTCAAGCATTTTTGTACAGAACATATTGCTTTACATAGAAATAGTTGGTTTACGGTTGTCTGAAACTAATTATCTCATTCCATTCTCAATGACTTATTTATTAATGGTGCTGATTTTACTCATACACAGCTTGGAGTACACAAAACAGTTTTATATATGAAATTGATAAATACATTTAATTTATTGATTTGCAAATGAGAAATTTATTTGGTCTAAAAATTTTATTGGTTTGTAAGAATGAAATATTGATTTTTGTGTGCAATATAAGTTTCCGATGTGCACTTAAGTAGAGGCAGCAGAACTGCTTATACTGCTTGGTGGACATCTAACAAGCTTTTCAATCTTATCTTTATTTCGTGGGTTTCATGGCTGGGTCATAAAAAATGAGTTTGGGCTGCATCTTCTTTTAAGACAGTTGTGTATCTACTGCTTGACATCTCAGCCGAGAGTGCTTCTAAACACATTCACAAAAGAGATTGGCCACTGTTAAGCTGTACATGTTTAAATACCCATTAATGTAACTGTAGATTTATTTCTGTCTATAATTTCTGCAACTGGCAGTTTGGCTTCTTCTGTGTTTTCTCTTAAAGGAAATAATGTGTTCATTGAAGAATAATGAAAAGTATTTTAACATTAACTCATGTTTTATAGACAAGCAACATGTTGAAATGATGGCTCATCCTGATGGTCCTGAAGACAGTTTTCATAACCTGAAATTTTAAAGAGTTAATTCCCCTCAGCCCTGGGGCAGAGAAACATTCAAGCACATCACAACAGTATGGCCCAATCTCAACACGGCAGCAGTGCAGTTCACTGACTTGCAGATTCCTGTTATTCCCACACACATTGTGCCTAGTGTCTAGAAAGAGAAAGGTAATGAGCTGCATTCATAGTAATTCTTTATATTTCTGTATAAAATACATATTAAGATGCTTTTCTTCGCATAATGAGATTATACACTTCCCACCAGAGTGTAGGAAGGATTTTCCTGGCGTTATAGTTAGTTTTACCAGGACTAGGAAGGTGTGGACAACTTCATTTATTCAAATAATATGCCCCAGTCAAAGCAATGTGGGTGTTTTGGTTTCGGTTTGTTTTTTTCCCCCACCTGTACCAAGATTTGTTCAGCAACAAACAGGTGGGATCTCAGCTGGAAGCCTACTAGAATTAAGAGTAATGTCATAGATATTAGTTTGCAGGGGATTTCCTTCCGACAGACACTTTTTAGATGTTTGTCTAATTCTGAATTTTGCTTTCTTTATGAAACAACTAGAAGAAGAAGAAACACAATTGAATGGAATTAGACACACTGTCAATTACGTCTGTTGATTTGCTGTGATTTCAAGACTTTATAGAATGCCTGGGTCATGACACATCACTGCATGGTAGACTAATTTGGAGCCAGAGATTGGCCAAAGTATTTCCAGCTATGAAGATAGGCTGGACAGAATATAACCTCTGTCATATCACACACACTCAAAAGACAGTGTTTTATCTACTACATGTACCCATGCAGACTCTTGTTTTTACCTTGCTTCAGTCTTTGTGCTCTCCTGGAGTTATGACACTTATAAAACTATGCACTGGTGGGGAAAGTAGCCTTGCAAAGAGTACAGCAGCAGTTCTGGGACCTCTGAAGCTGAGCATCTCCATGGCCAAAGCCAGAGCCTTGTGTCAGAAAGCTTACAATATACGTGAAAGGTAGATGGAAAAGGATGCAATAAACAAACTGGAAAAATACAAAGTAATAGGGAAAATATGGGATAAAGTGATACTTTTCATGACTATTTGAAGTTTTAAAGAATGGTTAAAGAATGAATAAATGACACATTTGTAGATCCTACTGTTAGATTCTTTACCAAAGGACCTGCCATACAAGCATTAGGAATCATAGCTCAGAGACATTTTTTTGGGAACCTGACAAGGGAGTTATAAGTGTAATCCTAATTAAACTGATTAGTGCATAAAAATAACCAGAGGATGTTGATTCATTAAAAGTACTTGGAAAAACCACATAGATAGAATAATTTTTGTAAGGAATATTTATTTTCAGTTCCATTTAAACAACCCACTTTTGTAACACATACTAAAATCTTTAGGAAACATTCTAAGAAATTTCAGGTTTATAACCACAGGAATGAATTAAACATCTTTCAGTTCTGCAGATTAAAATACAGAATATGTTTGCATCATTCTGCATTTTATTAGGTTGCTGCATTTTGGTATGCTTTACATTAAAAATACATGACTGACACTCTTTATACCAGTAAGCCTTTTTATTGAAAAAAAATATTATTGCATTAAACTACATTCCCAGGGATTCCTTGAATAAGCTAAAAAAAAAGTCGCATTGCATGTACAATAGTGCAATTCACTTAGCTACTGTATAATATAAAACACTTTATACAGAGAATACAAAACAAAATTACTAGTTTACAGATTATACTAGCCAGAGTATTATCCAGTTTTAAATATAAACTTGACACTTTTAAAATCAATCTGATCAAATGGCATTTTTTATGCAAATCTGCACAACAAATATACATGTTGAATGTATTCCAGAAGTGCATCAGATACAAAAAAAGCCCCAAACAACAACAGAAAAAATTATCATGGTGTGACTCAGGAAAGTTTTTTTATTGGAATTTTAAGGTGTGGATGACCTGTTTCCTTGGATTATGTATCAAGAATATATGATCAAGCTAAAATAGGTTGTTAACTTGGTGTTATATATCACCGCCATGAGGATACTGTAACTCTTCTAAAAATCTGTTTGAATAAAATCAAAATTGTAGCATGGCTCCATACATCAGGCTCAATAATGCTTTTAATAATTATAATGGTACGTATTTAAAGTACATTACTGATGAAAAACAAATATGGCAGCAATTAGAGAAAGTATATAATTTCAACTGTGCCAATAGCTTTATCACTTTTCTCCGAGAAAATCCCTTCTGTGCACTGAGAATGATATTGGACATTGCCTTTGTTTGGTAGTCAATGATTACTGTTTATCTATTGTGCTCTTTCTGTTCTTAATCTCTCTTTTTTTCCTCATCAAAACATCTCAAAATCCTAATTTCCATTGTTCCAAGAATTAAATTTAATTTTCATTCTCAATTTATTTGCCTTATCATGTTGGTATGTACAATGATGCATGGAAATATGTTTTACTTTCTTCTAGAATCCCATTGTAGAGTCCATACATTAAGGGAAACAAATACATCTATTTTCCATAAATTATCTATGTAGTAGGATATGGTTAAGTTTGATTTGGTCAGGTTTCTTGCCACAGAAATTTCTACAGTATTAACATTGTCTGTAAGAATCAGGGATATAAAATATGTGTACACACATTAAAGATGAGATTAGCCCATCATTCCTTCAGTTCCACATTTTTTTTTAGTGTTATCTACTTAGGATACAAATGAACTCATACACCATGAGAACAGCTGGGTTTACCTCAAAAGAGATGAAACTGGGCCCATAAATTTAAAAGCTTGTGGGGCTGGAAATGCATTTTTTATGCTGGTATCATCCCTGAACTGCTGGTGATGGCCATGCAGCCCAGGCAGCCCCTCCTAGGGCACAGCTTGACCTGCTGCTTTAGATATCCAAGGCAGAATTTTTCTACAGAGTTATGACTAATGTTTCCAAGTGGTCCACTGAGTGAGTGATCTCCATCCAAGCAAGTAATAAACTTCAGAGGTGTTAAGTCACAGTTGGTGAAATATGCTTGGGTCTCAGAAAATAAAGTATTGGAAGAAGAGAAACTATATGCAAATTCAGAACTTTTTTTGGGGAGATTTTCAGCCAAAACTGAAGAATTGTTAAACTGTGGAAATATTTAATTTTACATCTTCACCAAAAAAATTTTTTTACTTTCTTAATTCTGAAACATTAGGTTCAATTAAAGAATTTCTCTACAATTTAAATGAGAAAAATAAATATAATTTATATGCTACATACATATAGATAAGTTACACCAAAATGGCATCAATCCCTTTTGTTAATAAGATTAAAAGTTAAGCTGGGAATCAAACCAAAAGATATTTGAGAGTGCTGGTGTCACCAACCTTTTTCAACACCAAAATGTTTTGCTTCTGCATAGTCTCGATAATTTTTTTCCTGATGGTTTTTATTCAATAGCTAAAACATCAAGTATTCAAAGCTACTTTGAAAATACAAATTTTGAAAATACAAAACTAGCAGTCACAACTTGTAAAGTGATTGGAAAAGTTTGGCATATTACCAGTTTATACTGAAGGAGATGCTTTTAGAAGTTAAAATAATTCCATTTTATTGCAATGGATTGATGTATTTTGATTAAAATGAAGAAAATTGATCCTGTTGTATTTTAAAGACATAACTTATTTGCAATTCGATTTTTCAGCTTCTCCAGGTAGCTGAATATAATGGACTAAAATTCCTCCAAAAGTTTTTTAATGTGTTTTATATTGATTCTGAAAGATACATTTTGTGCACTACCTTATTGCAAATGAATTGAAATTATTTCAAATCT
This sequence comes from Acanthornis magna, assembly GCA_036785705.1. Taxonomy (NCBI): domain Eukaryota; kingdom Metazoa; phylum Chordata; class Aves; order Passeriformes; family Acanthizidae; genus Acanthornis; species Acanthornis magna. Next base: position 16,325,392 of record JAWUZG010000028.1, on the reverse strand, counting down.
TTTTAATCCAAACAAACAGGTACTGTCTGTTGGATACTTCATGGTCCAATTATGTTGGGAAGCAGGCCTGCAGTCTAACCACAGTGATGAATTTAATTTCATGCTAAATATCCTGTGTTCAGTTAGAAACATTATAAATATAGTCAAACTATGCCATTCAAAGAGATGCTGAAACCTTCACCTATTTCCAGATACACAGTTATTACGAACAATTTCAACCACACATTACTCTGGATGTTGGATACATGCATTCAAACATTGTGGATTCAGAATTTCAATTTGCTTGTTGAGAGTTTGGGAAGCCATGCGAGAATCTCGGCATATTTGTTTAGATTCCATATACTTTTAAATGTTGAGTATTGTGACAAGTTTTTTCTCTGAGTCTCAACCTGTAGAGCCAGTTTTTGAAGGGCTGATCATTATTTTACTTCTACATTTTTATGAATACCAGCATGATTTTATAGGACCAGCCAATTGTTTGTGTTGTTTGTGAAAGGGATGAAAAATATTTACACATTCTTTGGGAAAGACTCTTCCACACATCAGAACTCTGTTTGGAAGGAAAAAGGTGTTGCAGTTTTGGCCAAGGACCTCTGAGGTTTGAACCCAGCACTGGCTTGCCTGGCAATTCTGGGCCGCTGGGGCTCACCCCGACACACCCTGTGACACAGCCACACACAGACAATGCCGGAGAGCCTGGCTTCTTGGTGAGCCTTCTTGGAGCCTGCTTGGCTCAGAGCGAAAAGCAGCAGCTTGCCTGTGCCAGCACAGATCGCCCTGCGCTAAGGGAATATTTTGTTATGTTCCCGTGGCCTGACTGCAGTCGCTTTACACTGTGCAAGTAACATAAGCAGGGGTGGAATCACTAAAGTATCTTCAAGATGTTGTTGTGAGCCTCTTCTTCTAGTGTTGACTCCTCACCCCTCCCTCTGAGCCTCCCCAGTTTGCTTTGGCCAGGAGACAGCCCCTGGGGTCTGCTGGTCCCAGATACCTTACTTTTTGGTCAGTCTGCAATACCTTAACCAAACCAGGCACTGTTTCATATACACCCTCAGAAAATCAAACCTTTGAGGTGTGTCAAGATTTCTCAACCTTACATTGTGCTACTTTAAATCCCTCATCAGTGTGGATATTGATCCCATTTTGTCTGGGTGCTGTGGTCCTATTCCTACTGACATAGACTTCACTTCAGGCTATTCTTTTAAAACATCCTGCAGAATGACACCGGCCACCCATCCTTCTTGTGATAGTATCATGAAAGGCTTTAAAGCAGCTTTTCCTCAGTGTTACAAGAATAAAATCAACATTCATATGCTGTCAGCCAGATTGTGGACTTTAAAATCTTTGCTGTTATGCTCTCAGCAAACCAGTAGACTTCCCCTCAGACATGTAATTGAACGCTGAACGCTTTGTTTTATTTAAATTTGGGGTTGGAGCCATGGTGAAATCATTTGGGCTAGTTTAAGTAGCTAGAAACACTGAAAACTTCTTTTGCTGTGGGTAACTGCTGGGTCTGGATAGAACAAGAATAGTGGTGGGGCTCTTGTCCTTGGAAGAGGGGATGCACTAAGGGATTCGGGTGTACAGCAGAAGGAGCGGCCGCGCTCAGGTGCGGTGCGAACAAGGCTGGGATGTAGGCAGCGTGCGGCAGCGCAGGGAGGGCCAGCGGGGAGGGGTGCAGGGGAGCGGCAGACACCAAGTGCAGCGGGTGTCCTGCCAGCAGCGCGGGGTGGCTGGGAATGAGGGCTGGCGCTAGCGGGGAAAGCGCTATGGGGGCAAAATGTGCCTGGGAGAGGGGGTGGAGGGGGGCCAGGGAGACCTGGCTGCCGTGGGGGTGCACGGATGCCGAGACAGCGAAGCGCTGCAGCAGCGTGTGGTGGATGGTGGTGACGGTGGCCTGCTGCTGCACGGGGAGGGCAGGAACTGCTGGTGTGGCAGAGAAGGCAGCTGGTCCTGGGGCGGGGAAAACTTTCAGGTGTTTTGCCAGAAGTTGTTTCTGCATGTGCTGCTGGGCTTGCAGCTGCAGCAACCTGTATTTGTCTACTTCTTCTGGTGTGAATGTGATAGGCTGCTCCGTTAAAGGAGGGGAGGTGGATTTACTGTACACTTCTAGGTCATTTTCTGTGTCACCATACCTCTGCATAGCATTGTCACAAAAAGAGTCTGAACTGCCTTCTGCCCGGTTCAAGTCCATGTTTACATCATGTAGTTTTTCTTTGGTCTCTGTTGAATTAGCAACAACAGAATATCTATTAGAGGGAAAAGCACCAGAGAAATCATTTGGTACTGGGTCACAGCTTTGTATAAAGGGCTGCACTTCACTAATGAAGAGACTGGATTGTTCCTTTATTGCTGTGCTCCTTTTTATGCTTGGGCTCTGATAGCCTGTTTCAATTTGAATTATGTCTTTAAGAACACAATGATCATAATCAGTTCCAGGTGGAAGAGTAACATTAGTTATCTCAGATGCTTCAGAGCTGTTTTTCTTCACACTGTTTTCCAACAAATTGATTTCATTATGTCCCATGTCATTTTTACTTATGCTTAGCACTTTCTCTGGCAAAGGTAACATTGCACTGTCATCTACTGATGATGAAAACTGAAGAGCAAAGTGACTTTGTGAGTGATCCTTTAATTCTACCCCACCACTGTTTGAAAATCTCTCTGAATCATGCATTTTTTCCTGGGTTTTCTTAGACTGCACTCTTTCTAAAAGTAGCTTGGCTGTTATTGACTTTCTTTTTCCACATATGTCTTTTGCCAGGTTTTTGGAAGAGCAGGTGGTAAAGCTTTTAGTCTGACTATTCACATTCAGAGAGTTGTAATGTGCAGTTTCAGCTTTTCCTGGCTCAGTGTTAGAACCTCTCTCAGCATCCTCTTCTGTTTTGTTGTCACAATTGTCAGCCTCTTTTGAGAAGGGTTCTGAGCTGCTTCCTCTTGATATTCTGCTGCTAGATGATCTTTCACTGCCTCTTGAATCACTGGCGGAACCACTTCTGGATCTGTGGTAGCTTCTGCTCCTATTACGCGCTTTGCCAAAATGCCGATGTCTACATCTGCTGTATTTTGATCTGTCTCTGTTTTGTAGCACTTTATGTCTTGAACATCTTCGATACTTAATTGTGCCCCTGTGAGTACAAATTTTAGTTCTGTGACTTCTACTATGACAAAGATAATCCTCGTCTGTATCATCTGAAGTGAAAATACACTTGTGCTTTCTGTGTTTACATTTGTGCCTTTCATCTGTCTTGCTTTTTCTTCTACAACAACAAAGCAAATGATTTCTGCTGTGATTGTTTGATGTGGGACTCGTGTAGCTCACATAGCTACTCGTACTGCTAACTGAAGTGTCAGAATAACTGGAATGTCTGCCAGACGAGAACTTTTGAGGAGATGGGAATCTCCAGCATCTTGTGTAACTTCCACATCCTTCATTATCTGAATACCTGCTGTTTGAACTGGATTTACAACTAAAGAAACTTCCAGTAGAATCTTTTCCACTGTCACTTATGTCACTGCTGCAGCTGACCACATCTTGAAGGGATCTGCAGTCATTTTGGTTTTTATGTTTTTCTTCAGAATCAATTAAATGACATTTTGCAGATTTAGATTTTTTAATCCTAGACATAAAAGCAGAAAAGGAAATGCTTTCATTTCTAATGTTCTGAGCTTTTCTTTCACAGCTATGGAAATGATGCCTTAAAGGTCTTCTCAGTGTTGTTGTATAAAGACTTTTTTCTGTCACACAATCCTTTTGTGAGATATCAAGGTAAGCAGGCACTTTGGGTATATTTTCATTCAAATAATCTGCAATGCATTTTTGACCATTTTTATTCATTTCTTTCTCTATGTCTGACTCAGCTTTTTGCTTGGCTTTTCTTGGTTTTAGGGAACCTTTCATCTTCTTTGGTTTCAACAACTGATTATCTTGTTCATTTGACATTTGCTTGTGTTTTATTAAACCTGAGGGTTCATTTTCATCTGCAGTCTTATTTTTAGAGAGCTCTTTACAGCTTGCTTTGCCTGTTTCATGGTGTTTACCATCTCTGTGATTTAAAGACAGTCTGAAGTCGAAATACAATGGATTACAGCCATATGAAATACAGGGCTCAGTTTTTGTAAATAGAAGTAATTCTGTGGGCCACTGCAGAGCAGTGGTGCCATCTTTGCTCACTACATGAAGAAAAGGTGATGCCTGGGGCTTAACTTCTTTAACCATGGCCTCCTTTGGAAGTTTTTCCATATTTCTGTTTGTGGTTTCTGAAATCTCCAAAGATCTTTCCCTTTTAACCACTCCAGGACCATCAGTCATGTTGCTTGAACAGGTCAGCTCAGGTACTGGCTGTCGTGGGAGCTCAGATAATTGGTCAGCCAGGTGGGCATTGCTGTGCTTAAAGGTGTTCAGCTGTGTACAAAAACTGCTGGCTTGGCATGAAGATGAAATGGGAGTTCCTAAGAATCGTTCAGATTCATTCAGTTTGCTCTCTTGCTGTGTTTCTCTCAGTGAAGCAGAAAAATTCAAATTTGAAAGCTGTATTTTGACTTTAGAAAATGAAGGATTAGCACTAAATTTTTCTTCTGATTCCCTATCACTACTTTTATCATTTTCTTTTAGCATTTTATGTTTTGCAGCTACATGACTTGATGCATTGTTATCCAAATCCATTTGGTCTTGTGTAATAGGTGACTCTTTATCCAAACATGCTCTCAGGTGCTCCTCCAAAAGTGTGACAGAATGGCAGCCCGCAAGAACTTGCTTTCTTTTGTGATTGGGGGATTCGCTACAATCATTTCCTTCTTCAGAGTTCTCACTGAAGACTGATGCCGAGGACTCCAGCTTCAAAGGGACCTTTTTAGAGAACGAGAAAGATACTCCTGCCCTTTGAGAGGTGTTGGTGCTATCTGGGAACAGCTGTGAGACACAATTCCCAAGTGCATGGTGTCTTTCAGAAGAGGGATGGTGCCTGCTTATAATGAGCTGCTGTTTCTCCAGAAAGCTTCTGGAAAAACCTTGTCCTTCACTGGTGATGGTTCTTTGAGAACTCGCTGTGAACTTGCTGCCCTTGTACAGGAAAATGCCATCTGGTGATTGCTGCTTTTCCAGGACTAATCGGGGGGCTTTAAGCAATGGTCCACTCCCAGTGATGCTTTAAGGTAAAAAAAAAAAAAAAGGAAAAAGAAAGCTGTATTAAGTAACCAAGTTATGACAGAGTTTGAATTTGACAATGTCTGTCTGGTGAGGGTGGTGTCACCCATATTTTCACAAGGGAAAGCTCAGTTCCAACAGGGTAAATGTGCAGTTTATCATCATCTTGGGCTTTTATATGGGCAAGACAGTTTTACACAAAGAAAATTACACGTTTTAATGTCAGCACATGAATGCTCCTTTTCAGAGTCATGCCCATGTACAACCAGAACAAATATTGGTCTTCCTCCAAATTTATATTTAGGGGAATCTAATCTGTGGTAAGTCTTGGTTTTCTGAAAGGGCACTGCAAAGGAAATTGAGCCATGTTCAAAATGAGAGGTTTCTACCTGAAGCACCTGCAAAATCAAACTCTTGAAGAAAAAGAGAAACATTCTGCTTGCTTAGGGAGGAATGTTTGTTGACTTTTTTAAGTGTAGATTCTTATTTTATCTTTAAATTATTCCACAGTAAATGTCTTTGCACAATATTCAAAGAGATACTCATACTAAAACTGTCTACAAACATTGGTGGGGGAAAAGGACACAAGGTAGATATCAATTAATCACAACTTCATTGTCTCATCAACCATGATTTGACTTACTTGTCACATTTTCTCTCTCTGTATTTTACTTTCATTAATTATGTTATTCCTCTTTTCAAAATATCTCAGATTTTAAATTTGATTTGGTTTTCTTGTAATTAAAAAAAAGTCACCTATTCTAAAAGGGCCTTAAGAAAAATGACAAATTACTGATTTCTTGAAATAGATAATTAATTGAGACTGAAATGACTGTTGTCCTTTTCCATTAGAGATGTGACATATATAGCCACCACAACAGTTTTTCCAAGATATATTTTAAGCACATATTTCATCAGACTAATTATCTACACTTACTATCAATGCAGTACACTAATAAGAAAAAAAAATTGGAACCAGATTAAATAGTTTGATGAAGAATTATAAAATATTGTAATTAAATGTAAATAAAACTGCTAGATCTAAATATCAGCTATCTGTAACTGGCTATCATGTTTTATAAATGCTATAAAAATACTTTGATCTTCAGCAACAGGAAAGACAGAAAGACTCCCTGGAGGAGGGTCAACTCATAGTATGAGAATATGTGCACATTTCAGAGAATATATTTACATTTGGCAGAAACTGGGCATCAGGAGATACCAATTAACCCCTGTTTGCACAAGAAGAAGAAATTATCTCTTGCAGAAGACATATAAAGAGATCCTTTTCAAAATCTTCTTGGAACAGCAAAATAAAATTTTTCTGTGCACAAGATTAACAGTAATTCAGTTGTCAAATTGAATTAGCCTGTTGTAGGGAACTGTGTTGGAACCTGAGAAACAGCACTCAGGGATGGTAACGATTGTATGAGTGTAGACTTCTGCTTGCAAAAGCTGACCTTCTGCGTTTCCTGAGGAAGAGGGAATGCCACCACTCCGCCAAAATCACTGCGCTTGGCCTCCCCTGAGCCTATTAGTGATTACAGAGAGGAATAGCAGGCTCTGTCTTTCCACACTCTTTGCAAACTATTATGGACTCCTGACTGTTTCTAAAAGCAAACCGTCTCTTTTCCTCCCAGTCTCATTCTGGCTTTCCTATTATCACCGACATTATCAGTCTATCTGAGACTGCATCTTCAATTGCGTGGGCATAAAGGAAGCTTCCCACAGGCAGTTACATTTGTTTCAGCAGATTTGTATGAAAATGGAGTCGTAATCATAAAAGTGATATATTAGCACTAAACTGTTATATTTCAGCAGATTGCTCAAAAGCAATTACATAGGCCAAAATGAGTTTGTAATAAACTCTGAATGCTATTATTTCCAGGGTACAGTAATCTTGAGATGAATTTAAAAGAATGCCAGTTTATTTATCTGATTAACTCATTGTGGTCATAGATTAACATAAACAATAGGTCTGATGGCAATCTATTCTATTGAAGCATTCAGTGTCATTAAACAAAAGAGATTTCTCAAATTTACAGGTTTATTAGTGCAATATTTGTCCTGTATCTTGAGACTCATCAATAGAGCTAACAGTATTAGACAAAATTAATTCAGTTAATTACTTGTTTTTCATTCAAATAATGATTACTCTACGGAGAAAATGTGAGAATAATCCCAGTACCCTAAAAGTAGTGAAAATTATTCACAAAAGGTTTATCCTCACCCATTAATTTTTAATCAAATGTTAAGACAGTCATGCCAATCTCTTTAGGTCAGTTTGGATAAGGTAAAATGGTAATAAAAGCATCTTCAAAACACTCTATTTGGAAGACATGAGAATATCTACAGGAGAGAAAATGACAAACTTTCAAACAGTGTTATTAAATCAGGGGTTTTCAATTCATGGTTTGCAGAACAGGAACATTTGGAGTTGAAGACAGCTGAAAACAGGTTACAGTATACACAACCTCTGTACATTACACTGTGTAGGAGTAAAAATATTAATATTTCTGGGAGGGAGGAAAGAGGCCATTAAAACCTAATATGAATATTTAAAACTTGCCATTCTGACTGCTTCCGTAACTCTGCAAGCTGGTGGAGTCGCTTGAGTGCTTTTTCCTGTTTCTTCTCATCCTTCCATGACTTCGAAGCCACATTTCTAGCAAATTCCCTTTGTTTTAAATCTTTCAATCTCTGTGTGAAAAGAATATAAAGAATGGGATTAGACATGTACAGAGCAGATACAGTTCCTCTTAATTAATTTATTCACTTTTCATGAAGTTAGTATGTAAATGGAGAGTAAAAATGTACTTAAAATACTATCATAGTGAGAAGAGATTGAAAACAACAAAACGACATGATTTGGCATCTGCTATTTAGCTGATATGTACCTACAAATGAATGATAACTTTTTTTGTTTCTTTTGAATACACAAATATTCTGTTGTGTACAAATACAGATACAAAACTAGAATCCATTTAATGAGGACAGCATTTTCCTATTTAATTCATCCTGTTGAAATGTTATCCACACGCATATACTGGAATAATTCTGAGCTTCTATGTGTAATATTTTATTGTTCTCTACTTGCACATGTACACATGGATGTATGGGCTTCACTGTTGGTTTTGTAGTTTTTAAAGGCTGTATTATTTTCTCAAAGGAGAGAACCACTGTCTGAAATATTTGATCAGGACAATATTTTATAGTTACTATTACAATTTTTTTATCTCTTCACGTATCTATAAATCAGGTAATTACTCTTGGAGAGAGAAAAATTCTTTGCCTTTATAACATTTTTTAATTGCCTGCTTTTGGATTACCAATAACATAAGGAAAGTGAAGGAGAAGAGGCAAACTAGAAAGTGTCAACAGCATCCTCTGCAAAAACAGTTTCTGAGTTCACCGTGCTCTCTGGGAGCCAGCAAGTCATACCTAACCATACACCTTCCCAGTTCAGATCCATGCTTCTATACTCCATGGCAGAAATGTGTTCCCTGTTTCCTGACTTTTCCAGTGCCATGGTGTTTGGGGAAGAAATGTTTACAAGCTGGGAGAGAGCTCTGGTGTGTTCAGTCAGATGCCTCAACAGGAATCTTTGAGGACCAGAACTGAGAACTAAACTGCTGCATTTGTTTGCTCCTTGGTCTGGAGGTGGCCCTGCCATCATCTGTGCAATTTAGAATTACAGTATCAACACCAAAAAATGCTAAATTCTCCATGGAGCAGTTTTTGGAAAGTAGATTTGAAGAAAGATTTTGATATCACAGTCATTTTCAGCATCAATTCCTACTTGACTGTCCACCAGCACCTGAAGAGCAGCATCCCAATCACTGCCATCCTCTCGTGTTGCTGTTTCACTATGGCCAAAGGATCAATATACATCAGCAGGATAAACAGAAGGCTGATCAAGCACTGTAACAGCAAATATTGCTTTCTGCAGCTCAGGTGTGGTGAGCAGTCTGGCCATGGCACAGAGCTGTGCACTGGCCAACATGCACCTGCTTCTGAGAAACTGGGCTGGAGGCAGAGCCCTCAGCTTGTAGAGGTCAGAAAAATTATAAATGCATGAGAGAACTGCTTTCTGGAGAGAAGTCTTGCTTTTGCCAATAGGTTAAGACAAAGCAAATAGGTGAAAACCACCGTCTAAAGAGATGACAGCTTCTTTTTTCCCAGCTGAAATGTAAGAATGCAGTTAATGGCAATGACATAATATGACAGAGAGGCACGGAAAAAAACTTGGTGGAAACAGGCCATACAGGGTCTGGTCTGTGATTTCGTTCTGTGAAGAGTGCTGGAAAGCTGCAGTGAGCATCTCTCACCACTGTCACATCAACTGTCCTTCAAGTGCGGGATTTTTTTAAAAAGTCAGATAACATCTGTGAGAGAAAAATAAATGCTGGGAGACTAAGAGCAGAAGTTTCTTCTTTGCTCTCAGCCTTTTGGACCCCAAGACATTTGCCTCTGAGCACTGATCTGGAGACAGGAGGAGTTGGGCTGGGCACAAATCAGCTGCTCAGGGAGCTTAAGAGCTGACTCTCAGCCACCCTGGTGTTTCTGCACAGACAATCTCTGTTGGATGACAATGAGAAAGCCAGAAAGTTGATCTAGGAACTGGTGCACCACCAAGCAGCAAGAATCACCATGCTGCTTAGTGCCTGATGGAAGTTTAACCTTTTAATCACATCTACAGTCTGCCAAATCTGTATGTTTCTCTGTAAAGTTTTTATCCACTCCAACATCCAGTACCTCATTGAACTAGACTCTGAAACAGGATAGCTGCAAAGTCCTCTTTAAAGCTGTTAGGCTTCAGCTTGTTGGGAAGAAATGGTTGGTCCCCATATGTTTCGTTCTTACCTGTCCCTTTATGTGCCCTCATATTCTCGCTATTCATTTGTCCCTTGCCAGGCCAGTCGCATTGTGCTCCATTCCCTCAACCACACTGTCTGCAATTTCCAGTGAAATGGATGCATATGTAGGACAATGTTACTTTTGGTTCAAGAAAGAAGCTTTTCAAATAACATATTAAAGCCAAACCTGAAAAAGAAATCCGAGAATCTTCCCAGAAGGAATCCAAATGCTCTGTCACCTAGGTAATATTTACGAGAGTGTAGAGGTATTTAATCTGTAAAGATCCTATTCTCCACAGAAAAAACATAGGCAGTCTTGAGCCTTATTAACATGTCCAATGTGAAGAAAGGGCAAAGAAATACATTTGAGAAATGCCCTTTAGGGCGGCTTGCCATGTTTTAGCTGTCACCGTGAGCTGTTCAGCATCACACATAAAGCATTCATGAGGAAAAACAGAAACAGTTTCTACCTGTCAAGGAAACAAAGAACGGTGTGAAACCGAGAACTAGGGAGCGCAGTACTGCAAAGCAAAGCCATTTCATTTCTTTGACAGTTAGGATGATAATCAAAAAAGCAAATGGACCAACACTAAGAATTGGAGTTCTAGCTGTATTTTTTGCTCTCTAATGGCAAGCAGCATGTGTCAGAGAAGTAGAGAAAAGAAAAAGAGATGTAGGTAAGCACAGCAGAGAACTCATCAACTGGAGCTGAAATCCAAGGAATCAAAAGCATCTGCAGTCTGATGAGAGAGTGGGCTTTCCCTGCATATCCCCTCAGCACAACAAAACAAAGCTGCACTGCCAGAGCTCTAGTTAGGAATCATAATGAAATTTGTCAATAGTGTTGGATAGATCTTGAGACTGCTGCTAAACCTGCAAAGCCCTGGTTTTCTTCACTAATAACCTGTGCCAGACTTCTGACAGATATTTTCTGCAGGTGGGGTACAAGAACATACAGTTGAGCAAGTACCTGAATGACAACCCCAGCCCAGCAGGCGTGCTTAAAAATTAATCTTGCTTTACACAGCAATTGCATTTTTCACGTAATTAGGTACTTAACTGGGCATCCAAATACAGGCATATATGATAAAGCATGATTTGTTTAATAGCTTTCTTGTGTTCTGTCCTTCACCTGCTACAAATATAGTTGTCATGGAGCTATATTTCTATTTTAAACTAGTGTTCTATTCTTTCTATGTTTTTCGTACACATGAGTGTGTGGACATTTCCGTATCTAAAAGTAACCCATCCCTTTTTTATGAACACCCACAGGGAGTATTAGAAGACTACAAAATAATATTCATTGTCATGAAGAGATTTACTTGCAGAATGAGGTCTGACTTTCATTGGCTCTTCTGTCTGAGACTCAGACAAAAAGTTGCTGAATCTATGCTTTTCCTCCTGCAACTCTGGCGTGAATCACCAGGAGAATTAAATGAGTTAATGGAGCTGCATCTTCACTACCTCCTTTTGCTAGACATGAAATAACAGTGGTCAAATACCTGTGATTTAACAATTTCTTCCCATTCTTAATGTCTGGGATTTTTTGTTTTGTTTTTATTTCTAAATTGCCACTTTATTTGGGCCAGTACTTGTTTTGCACTGACCTATGAGCATCTGAAGAATACTCACTGCTGCTGCATTTGCAGTACTGAGTTTCTTTCCTGTCCAGAGTTATGATCCTGATTTCTATTCTTCCCCATGCAGGTAAATGTTTATCTGGATTGCTATTCATCTGATCAACTTTAGATGCCTTTCTTCACAACCACTGGAAAGAAATAAGCACTTTAGGGACCTAATCAACTCTTTTTAAAGCAGCTGTCTAAAACAAGAGGGATAAAGTGAAATGTAAAAGCACCTCTTTCTATTCATTGTGTACAGAGAGTATTAAAGGTGTCAATCTTAATTATTAAAGGGTGTTCCTCTAAGAAGGAGACACAGCTGACAGCCCAGCTGAGGTGCCTTTACACCAAAGCACACAGTGTGGGCAACAACCTGGAGGAGCTGGAAGCCACTGTGCTGCTAGAAATTTAGGATCTAATTGCCATCACTGCAAGCTGGTGAGAGGAATCAAGGGTTTCGTCAATAGGTCCGGATGAGATACTGCCCTCTGGGACAAGGGAGAAGAACCAAGCTGGCAGATCTTTAAGGAAGATTTCTACAGAGCACAAGAACTCTCAATCCCTTGGTGTGAGAGGAAAGGAGACTGGCACAGCTGAGTCAAGACCTGCTGGTGAAATGAAGCGCAAGAAGGAAATGCAAAGGTGGTGAAAGCAGAGCCAGGTATCCTGGGAAGAGTGTAGCCATGCTGTTCAGTTGTGTAAGGATTGGGCAGGAATGCCAAGGTGCAGCTGAGGCTGATCTTGGCAAAGGATGAAAAGAATAATAGGAAGAGCAGGAATGTCTCCCAAAAATGAAGATTAAAGAAAGCATTCTGCATATAAGGAAAGAAAACAAGTGTGGTGAACTGGTAACAATAAATAAGGAGAAAGTTGAGCATATCAACAATTGTTTTGCCTCATTCTTAACTGGCAAGTCTCTCAATTTGAAGACTGTAGGAATACAGTACTGGGAGACAGCATTACTTCTTCTTTTTGAGCATTCTGCCAGGGGTTATGCCATTATATAGATTTAACAGGGGTTCTCAGTGTTAACTGCTTCAGATTTTCAGGCAAAGAATGGTTGCTGCAAATCCTCTTCTTGTTCACAGTAGTGTGTAACTGCATTAATTGTAAATAGAAGGAATCTTTGGGAAAAAATAATTTCCTATGTATTGAGTTGGAAGTTGGAAAATGTCATTTTAGTATAAATTAATTTTTTATTTTTTCCCATTACATTTGGAATATTTTTCTTCTGGAATACCATTCACAGTGCACTCTCCAAAATATTCATCATCTTGTAACGCATTCCAGCCCCATGTAAAAATATATATATCATGTTAGGTATATGTGCCCTGTCATATTTAGAGAGCCTTCTTTCAACTGAAGTCCTTGAACTAATGTGAATGTTTGAGTGCCTGATTTGCTTTAAAGATTTATTTCTACTCAGCAAAAGCCTCCTTAATTAAGCTCTAACCAAATTCACCATAGAAGGTTTAATTGAGGAAAAAAGGAATGTTAATTTCAGTAATTATTCTCTTGCCTGTAACCCTAACATTGAAAACAAACACATTATTTGTAAAATGATTTCACACTGTAAACCATCAAATGAGAATGATAGTCACCAGAGAACATAATTAAACTTCATGTCTAAAGCTTACAGTATTAGCTTGCTAAGTGGAAGTGAGAAAACAGCAATGAAGGAATTTGCCTTTACTATGGTAAATAAAATCCTAAAAATAAATTGGAAAAGCTATTATATACAAGAATTAACACTGAGAGATGAAGCTCAGAAACAAGCTGATAAATTTTCATTTGTTTTACCCATAAATAGCTACAGATCACTTTAAAGTGAGTGCAAGTAATTATTTGTTAGAGTAGTTTATATTATAGTCAGCTGTAACAGATTCAATCTTGGTAGTGGAAGTGAATGAGCAGACAAAAAGAAAATGTTCTGGTCTGATTGGATTGGGGAAGGAGATGGGAGGGAGTAGGAGGGAGGAAAAGTCAGTCCTCAGACATGCCGTAGAGAATCCATCTATCAGTGAATGAGATGCTGATCATGGAGCTAACCTGAAGGATAAATTACAGATGGCCCTTTGGAGGGCTTGTTTTTTCATGTCTTCAGAGAAATTCTAACTGTTTATCCCGACCTGCAAATATTCCTGCTAATTAAACTGATTTCATCTATTGCTGGATGGAAGTATTTGTTTGTGGCTGCTTTCTGTTTTAAAAGATCCAATAGTGCTGGTCATAATAATACCTCAAATAAAGTTAAATCAGATACATTTGGTGGAGGCAATTTCCATATGGAAGAGGACAGAACATGAACTTTGTGGCAGCAACTCAGTCGTCTGGAAGCCTGAGCTATTGACCACTCATGGTTCTATCAGTTCCAACAAAATTATGGCCATAGGCTCCACCAAGCTGGCTGCAGACTGTGTAGTTGATTAGACGTATTTAGTGTCACTCTGAAATACAGCGCAATTTATCCAGAAAAACCAACACATTTGAATGATAAAAAACACAGGGAGGGGTCTATGTCTTTCCTTCAAGTTCATAAAATACCTCACTTGTCAGGGTGTTGGGCTCTTAGATCAAAAACATAATCTCATATATTTTATTTTTTTTCCTTCTCACTTAAGCAGCTGAAAGAAAAGAAGCTGGCACTACAGATCATGTGCAAGACTAGCTCCTTTCAAAACTTCCAGTACTTCATGTAATCTTATTTTGAAAATATTTAAGATATTCCACATGTTTTTAAAGCCTGTCTCACCACTATATTTTTCTTTGTTCTAACTGTGGCAGGCAGAATACAAAATCATCTACATTTTAATGAAGACAGAAAGAGTCTAAATTATCCCAGAATTCTACAGTTGAGTCCAAAACCTGGCCTCAAACTTTGTTCAGTGAGGTCAGCACGCTTCCAGAGTAACAAAAATGACAGTAGAAATATACATTCCTAGATGTTAAATAGCACTTTCCATAGACAGATCTCAGATGTCTTATGAAAACTTCATCTTTACCCTAATATCATTTTACAAATAAATAAATGAGGGCAGAGAGAGATGGAGTGAATTCTGGAAAGAGCAGGAAGGAGGCTGAACCAACATTTACAGGGATATGCTTAATTATCACCTCTAAGTCTTCATACACCCATTGAAAATAGTGTCAGACACCTGAATTAAACCTAGTTTTGATTTACCTGTATAATAGGTTGATTCTTGATAACTATGATAGTGCTGAGGGAACAACAACAGAGCATAAAGGATAAACCTCTTCCCAAGCATTGCGCTATGCTCATGGTATGTAGAGGAAAGTTGACTCAACCACTGCATAGAGACTTCGAAGTGCTCTACAAGAGAACAAATCTATCACTAAAAAGAGATATTTTAATATCTACCTGTGATAAATGTAACCTTGCTTATAGTTACCAGTCACTGAACTTTAGATGAAAAGTTATGAACTGGGCAAATCGTGAAAAATATGTGTGTGAAGGATATTAAAGGGAGTTATAAACAGAAGCCTCATCAAATATGTGAATGAAGTCAAGTATTGCCCTTTTAATAGGATGCAATAGCTATCTATAGAAAATATTTTAGGTTGTGGATTTATTATTTTTTGTTTTCCTCCCCCACCCCTTTTTTTTCTCCTGTGGTCGATGTTTTGTTTGCCTTAGCACTTTTTCTTTTTTTTTTCTTTTTTTTTTTTTTTTTTTTTTTTTTGACTATGCAGTCAAAGCCAAAATATTCTTTCTCTTTTACTTGCTCAGAGTAGACTGAGCTCTTCTGGAGTAGGATGGTTAAAGGTAACCAGGAATCTAGCAGCAGTTCTATAACTGCTCAAAGTAGAGGAGCTTTAATAAATGACATTTCCTTGCAGTTTTGCTCAATGAGAAAAGACCACAAGGGAATTCTGTAATCATCCAATCAAAGCTCTTCATTAACACAAGACAGGGGACATCCAGAGAAATTGATGAATTCAAGTTACTTTGACAAGAGCTATTTTATATAATCCATATTAAATTAAATTAATTACAGTATAATTCTTCAACTTTTTATGGAGACCCATATCAGTCATGCCAGTATTTTCCTTGACATTAATGTCAGAATGACAGATTTTCTTATTTATTCTTTTTAAATCCTAGCATGGCATCATCTAGCTTGATCCTTTTTCATCTAGTTTTCTGAGACCCATTAAAAATCAACATTAATTATTAGTGGAGTTTATGGCCATGTTGGTCACCTTAACCAGATGAGACAAAAATATTTCTCTCTAGAATATGTTGTTTAAAATCCTTCTTAATTATTGGTAGAGTGGTACTTCACAATCATCCTAAACACATGGATGTGACTAAGTCATCTGGCTTTGTTCCAAGTATAGAACAGAAATCTGTGTTGAATAGTCCTTTTTATATCACTGTTAGCAAGTAAATAATTTCAATTTGGACCAGAAGATACTTTATGTTCTCAATATATTTTCAAAAACTTTCTTGCCCTCACCTCTGATGACTTCAGATTTTTCTTTCGCCCTTTTTACTTCCTCCATCACTTCTTTTTCAATTTCTACACCTGTGATTTATAGTATTTACCATCCATTTTTCCTTTCTCTCCTTTATTATAAATTTAAGACAGAGAGAATTGACTTTCCTTCTAAATGAGATTAGCTGTTTATAACCCATTCGGTCTTTTTCAGTTCTGGGATTTGGGTTCTTAAACCATCTGCCAAGTGCTCTTTAAAATTTCTTTGTTCTCTCTCACATCTTTCTATTTGATTTCCCCCTCCCAGCCCATTTGACAAGCTCATTCACCTTTATGAAACTAGGTTCCTGAAAGACGTGTATGTTACAATTTGTTATTTATACAGATATATGCAAATATTTTATTTGCATTTACTAAATACAATTGCTTCTCTTTTTTTATTTCCCATATGTCTGTGTTGATCATCATAATGTTAATAACATATAAAGATTAGTTTTAATGCATATGTTATTTTTAGAGACCTGTAATATGGATGAAGTATATTTGTGCTATTCTGGTCATAGCAGAGGTCCATAGAGGCAGCATATTCAGATGGAAGATCTGTTAATTTTAATTTCTTCATGCATGGGCTTGGAGTAGCAGTTTATGTTCCAGTCTCTGGTTTATTTACAGAAAAGATGAACAGATGTTCCTTTTTTTTTTTTTTTTCAGGGATCATTCACTCCTGCAAGAGCCTGGTTTAGCCTTTGATTACCAGAGACAATCTTCTGAGAACACATCTTAGTACATTGTACAGATTTTTCAAAAGGTTATTTTCATTATATTTCTTAGTTTATTTAATTCTTTTCCAATTTTGCTTCACATTATTATTATGCGTTGTCTCTTTGGATGTTAGTTTCTTCCCTCTACTTGGCTTATTCGTCTCTCTTCCCAGTTAAGCAGCATTTCCTTCAGAAATAACAAAAGCAATAAGGTGCTTCCTAAGCAAATTCAGTGTATCATGGAAAAAGGCGACCAGACTGTGAAGAGGGAAAGATGTCCTAATTTTCCAGTTTATAAAAGCAAAGATATTTTGGTCTATCTAGCTCCCTTTTTATTGCCATATGCTTAAAATTTTATTTATTTGCAACTCGTGATTTGTATTAGATCCCCGTGAACTTACTGCTGTTGTGACCTGCAGTTCCTGAGGCTTTTACTAAGAGGGAGGAGGTAAGAGCAAGCCCAGGGTGGAGATCTGCACTTCAGCCCACTGGTGTGTGACAGGGCACTGAGCTGAAACTTGGCACACTTCAATTCTCCTGCCATCATTTAAAATTTTTAATAGTGTTCTAGAAACTGCTCCCTGAAAATAGACTAGAAATGAACATGATTGCTTTTGTAAGAGCAATCCTGTACTACTTTTTTGTCCACTTATGTGTTCTGGAGTTATGGGAGGTAACATTTGATGTTACCCTCTTAGCCATGCTCCAGATGATGTCTGTTTGTATTCACTCTTATGTCAAATGATGCTACAAACATACATCTAGTTTTTCATGTAGGCATGAGCAATATTTAAATTCTAAAGCTGATCTATCACTCACCACTTCTGAAATACTTTGTCACTTCTCAAATTTTTTCCTGTCACTTGACATAAAGACCCTTTTAAACAAGCTTTACATTACTACTCCCTCCCAGGAAATTTTCATTCCTTTAAAATTTGAAGTTGATCTTTTATTTATACCATGGTTCCTTATTCTAGTAGTCCATACTTTTCTATACCCCTGAATTTTAATTATTTCTTGGGAAAAAAGAGAAATACTGTGAGTATATGTACTGAAATGGAAAAAGAAACCTCTTAAAATATGCACCAACACAGAAAAAATATGGTGCTAGTGGCGTCATATTCTTTAGACCAGGTGAGTTAAAACAATACTGGAAATTATTCTGGAGACAAGGAGAAGTAGGGCAGTGGGATTAAATGTTATAATTTTAAGTTTAGAAAAAAAACCTGGTTGTTTATCCACATATCATTGGTTTAGCTTTTAGAGACACCTTGTGCAACAGAAAAAGAACTATATAAGAAAAAAGAATTTGTTCATTTCCCTGAAATAACAAAATTGCTATAACAATTGCTGTATACTTCTGATGTGCTCCATGTCTAGATGTGTTAGGCTATGACTTTCTGTTTAGCATGCGTACTGTTCCAATTTATTATTATTTTCAAACTGAAAGCCAGAATCTTAATTTTCTTTTTTCTTTTTCTTTTTTTTTTTTTTTTTTTTCAACCAGCTAAAGGGACATTATGCTGTGCTAAATTTCAAAATGGGAAGGCAATCAGAATCTGACATGGGCCATTGAGAGCCAAGATAATGTCAATGAGTTGGATGTTCGGTGCACCTCAGGCTCAAATTATATAAAAGTAATGCAGAACTCAGAAAAGATGGTCAATATGAACTGACGAGAAGAATTAATATTGTTTTGAAGTAAAGACGAGATTAACCTGAATATTCTGAATTCCTTTTGAAAGGTGAAAATTACATTGTACCTTTTAGGCAATATTTTTGTATGCAAATATTGGTAACTATCACAGAGACACAGGATATTCTGAGGTGGATGATTGGATCCAAATCCTGGCCCTGCACAGGACACCCCAAGAATCACACCATGTGCCTGAGAGCATTGTCCAAACACTTCTTGAACTCTCAGGCTTGATGCTGTGACCACTTGCTTGGGGAAATGTTGTTAATAAACTGCATTGTTTTACCCCTAAACATGATATTACTTTACCCTATAGTTTCTCAATTAATTTTGATTTGATATTCCCACAGTCCAGGCTAAGACTGAAGATCCAGGGCAGGTTCAGGATACAATCCACAGCTTGTTTCACTTCTGCCAGGTATGATTTAGTGCCCTGTTGAATAGCATGGATTCTAAATGGAAAGTGTAAACACACATCAATGGAATGTGACTTTTCAACATAAGTATTTAGGTGTCTGTTTTGAAGGAAGCAGTACTTGGAATCCATCAACATGCTAAGGGCTGAAAACAAGCCAAGAAATGCTAACCAAAGGCATAAACCATGTCACAGGGTTCCAGGGGGTGTCTGTCGATTCCTCTATACTTACACAATTGGTAAAAGACTAGAATCTCTGCTGTGCGGAAAATTTTGATATCTGGGCTTTCTTTCTTTTCTAGTCTTAGTGGGAGAATAAAATATGGAAAATCTATTTAAAAAATGAAAATACCAAGTGGCTTGATGTCAATTTCTCTGTCTCAAGAATGGTAAACAAAATGTGTGCTTATGTTACAATAATATTATGAAAGAATTATTGCATACCTTACAAGAAATTTTGAAATTCACTTTTTAAAAGTAAAACTGTTAAAGCAAACTACTTCAATCTTTATGAACCATTTTATATTGATCGAAACTAAATTATGTAAAACATCTTTCTGAAACATAGGTTTGATCTTCCTACATTCCTGAGTAACCATTCCACTCTAAAAAGAACATTTCATGAAAATTAGTGTTTAGGCTTTTTGGTTTCATTTGGTTTGGTTTTAGTTTTGGTTTTGGTTTTGGTTTTTTTTCAAGAAATGTATTTTTTTACTGTCTCATCACCTGTATTAGTAAGTTTGGTATTCACATGCATCTCACCTACATTTCTCTTTATATTCCCTTGAACTTTAATCTGAGAAGATGCTTAAAGAGTTCTCATCTTTTCAATGGCTTCTGATGGAGCCTAATTATTATAAAATTGTAAAAAATGTGAAATGATAATCCATCTAGGTTACCTCCTTTATTTTTCCCTTAGAGATATATTAAAATATGTTAATTAATGCATTTAACTAAGTAAGAATAATAAATTACTAATCTCACAATTTTTATTGCTGTCTTGGTGATGCACAGATATGTTTCTGTTTTGCTTTTAAATATTTGTTTCTGTTATGAATGCCCCTTAAAGATGTACCAGGCACATTGTAGAATTCCTTGAACACAAAGATAGCTGATTAGCATGACTTAAAGCTCCGCAGGAATCAATTGTTCACCTACATTCTTGAATATTAATTACTGCTTGGAAGGTGCAGACATTCAAAAATGAATAGAGCTATGGTAGATTCAGGTTCTAGACAGATATCTATGGTACCCAATATACTTTGTGGATGTCAATGGAATTAAAAGGATTCATTTTTTCAGATGAGAAAAAGTTATGAGCAAGTTCCAAAGTTGTGCAGAAACCAAGAGAAATGTAATTTTTCTGTGAACATTTAACATTTTTCTAGCACAGCCAATTGCTGTATGTCCAAAAAGCTGATTCTGGCACAGAACTGGCCCAGGTAAGATATGTACAGATGTGTACATCCTGTGGAACAAGTTCCCTAATCTGGCTGAATAATACCTTATTCTAAAAGTCATTCCACAAATATGAGTTCTAGTACTTGTGAGCAGACAGTCATCCAAGCCAATCTGTCAGGATTTTGCCTCCATCACCTCACTGTTTGAAGCAAGACTTGTAGAGCCTGAGCTTAGAATGACGCCAGGTATTCCAGATCTACTGATTTAACACAAAACCCCAAACAACTGTGCAAAATTTGTGGCCTAAATGCAACACTATTCAATGTTTGCCAGTCTTCCGAAGCTGGGTCAGGACATAGAATGTACATCTGAGTTCAGTCTTTGCCAGTTCTTGTTGGTTCATTGTGAACAGTTTTGCATGACTGGCGATATTATAATGTATAGAAGTAGGTAGAAAACATGCTGTTTATTCTGCTTCTTCTGTCCTTATATGTGGTATTTAAGAAGTGGAAAAGACTCCTGAATACAGAGATTTTAAAAAGGACGGCAACACCCATCATAATTTATCTTATTTATTAAATAACACAGGAACAGCTTCAGCCTGGCTGCCCTAAAGATTAACAGGGAATAATAATCTAAACATAAATATTTAGGTTCTACATGACTATATCATTTAATTAATATTCTATGTACTGCATGTGTTAGCATTTCAGAATTCAGAACCAAAGAAGAATATTTTGATTTTGATAACTCTTTTTATACACTAGAAAAAAGAAGCACTGGCTCAAACCCATTTTTTAAAACTTGAATGGAATGTTTCAGAAAGTCTTTTGTTTCAATTTTTTTTGTTTCAATTATCATTGACATGTTAAAACAGTTATAACAGAATGTTTGAATTCATTTAGCTTTGGGATCATTTTCTTTGTCTATATTTTAAACAATGCAAAGTTTAAAGCAATGGGAAATTGTTTGAACCAGAGATGCTGAGTTTCCACCAGATTAACTGCACCTTTTGTGTAAATATAATTAAAGAAGAATGTATTTCTTCATGCTCTGAGTGAGGAATTATTGCACAAAATGAAAATCTAAAATTCTATTTTGAGGTGAAATTTAATATTTTCCTGTATTTGGCATCATCTTTTTTTGTTTTGTTACAAATGTAATCCTTGCAATTCTTCTCTTATTTTAATAAGCCATGCATTACATTTCATCAACCATTGCTCCTGCTAGGAAAATTACTTTTAAAACTTTAGTAATTAAAAAGTGTACCATCTGAGAAGAATGGAAAGAAAAATAACACAGACATTAATGAAAAGCACTTCCTCTAACTGACATTCTGGTTATTGCTATGTCTTAAATGCCAAAATCTGATAGTACACTTTTGTAATTTGTTATATAATGAAATGCTTAAGAAATATTCTACAGTCATTGGACCATCATTAACAACTATGAAATTAGGTGTCCCATGGGTTTTTTTCCAATTTAAAGAGGGTTAAATTGCTAATTTACATGTTAATTAGCATTCATTCTAAAGAACACCAAATGTAATTCCATAGCATCTAGCATTTAACAATTTAGCTTATCAAGACATTAAATTTAAAAGAAGCTCTGCATTACTTGCAAGATTTTTTTTGAGGGCTGATGATGAAAGGAATCTCATTATTCTAAGTAACATGTAATTTAAAAAGGATGAATACTGCCAATTTATTTACTTTATCACTGAATAATAAGAAAGCAGCAAAGCACTGGCAGGGCAGCAGGTTTAGCAGCTCTTTATAAAGCTCACTGATCTACACAGACTGGTAAGTTTAAAATAAAGAATTGTTTCTGGTGACATTTCTCTGGAATGTGTTGCCTCGAGTCACTCTTAATCACCGGAGTGTGCTCAGTGGTATTTGATAATGCTGTTTCTGCTGCTCTGGAGCTACTCTGGGACATGCACTTGCTCTGCTGTGCATCTTTGTCTAACAGACCCATAAATACAAGCCTCCCCTCAAAACATTTAAGAAAATATTGCGTGATATTATAAAGCAAGCATTCACCTTCAGAAAATTTCAAACCGGCAAAATAAATGTTCTTGGTACAGTGAAGCCACAGAATTATCATGTTGTTTATGTCCTGTTTTTGTGCATGTGTTTTACACTATTCCTTTGCTTAAATGCTGAAGTCATCCTGTTTTGCTTTATGCTACTGTTATTTGCGTTAGTTTCTGTGATGTGACACAACCTGATTGTCTGCTCCCCTGAACTGCTACTTCAGCATTTCAAAATTGCTGGATTGCAGGTGCTCTGAAGCACAGCAGCTGTGATGCAAACATGTTTTTCGAAAGGCAGGATTTCTCTATGTCTGAATAACAGAAAGAAACATTCAGAATAGGAAAATTTTGGTCTTATATTATCTAGCAGTAGTAAAAGATGAAAATGTATATGAAAACAGCATTATACACTCCATTCTTTGTTTTTTCCCACACACCAGCCATTTTTGTGTTGTGTAAATCCTTTGTATTATTTTCAATACAACACTGTGTGACAATACAATATATATGGTACTCTCTTTTACAGAATTAGAGTTGTGAAATGGAGCTTATTCTCAATTCCTCAGCTCCAAATGCAATGTCTTAGACACTGGTGGCTCAACAATGCTGATAGTGAGTTTCCTACTGTGCATTATGCTGGTATTTCTCCTCATTTATGGATTATTTCTCCTGGCTTTTCCTCTTGTAACTCCTTCTTCTCCCTTGTCTTCTAATTTCTGAGCGATACTTCCATGTCTTTCTGTTCTTGCAGTTTCTGTCCATTACACCTATTTCCATAATTGCTTCCCAAACCCACTTGCTCTGTTTCCTCCTCATTTCACATCATCAGTTCTTTTGCAGGCGGCAGCTTCATCCCTTACACAAAATGGATGAAATTCTCAAGTACAGCCCATCTTCAGTACTGAATCACAGAGGTTTTTTTTCTCAGTGAAAACAACATGCAACCTGAGATTAAAGATTTCATTAAAGGGCAGATGTATAAAAGGATCAGATTAGGGTGTCCCAACTGTATTGATTCTGAAGCCTTCTTTATTCTTGACTTTGCAAATACTATGTTATTTTTACCGTCGTTTACTAAAGCTTGTGATCCATAAAGCAAATTTCAGCCCAATAACCAAGAGCAATGGAAAGCTTTTTCTTAAAATACAAAGTGTTTGTAAACATTAATTATGAGAATCATAGTCAGTTCTGTATCTAACAATCCAGTAGAAACCATGGAGTAATCTAGTTTGTAATCAAAACTAATTTAGAAACAAAAAATTATGAATTAAAGGAGTTAATTCACATGAACAAGTTAAGAAAGAGTGAGAAAGACTTAAATTTAATTATGGAAAAAGGCAGTGTGAGAAAAGCATAACTATTCAGCAAGAAATTATCAAAAACTTGCTCTTTGGGAACAGTCACAGTCAGAGTGGACGTAATTTTTGTGAGTATGAACAAGAACATACACTGAAAAATCAATGCATGATGAACAGCTAAGAAAGTATGAAGCTACAACAGAAATTAGAGAATGTAATAAATGGCATAGGCATAAGCAGCAACAATAAAACCACTGGTTTCACAATGAGCAAGACAACAGCGTCTTTCAGGCAGAAAGATGCTGAAATGATTGGATAGACTATAGAAATTAATTCTTTGTCTTTAGCTTTGGTCTTCATATGAAAAGAAACTGGACTAGACTAGAAATGTAAAGAGTATACTGCTTCTAAGGGAAGAGAAAGATGTGCTTAAAAGGATAGAGCAGCGAAAATTTAATTGTTATATGTATTGTAGAATAACGAATCAATAAAATAACAGTTGAGAATTCCACAGCACCCATATCCCCAAACTCAAGAGAAAAAAAATGTTGCAAAGAAAGGGAAGTGTCTGACAGAGTTTATACTGGCAGAAGTGATCATTCTCAATAATTGTACAGTGGAGATAGTTAAAATCTAAACTGGTAATAGATTTGTCTAAAGTTAGAAATAAGTAGGCATTTCACTGAAATTAAGGAATACTTTGTGGAAAAAAATCTGTGAAATTGTTCGCTGTATTGAATCATAATATCGATATTCTGATGTATGTATCAGAAACATCCAATCTGACTAAAGATATTTATGGTAAATATTCTGCAGATGGAAAATATAAATAATAACAACTTTCATCTCTAACACCACTCTCTTGCAAAACATATGAGCATCCTTCATTTTATGCATTTGAATATTTTAATTTATTGGGGGGGGCTGCTTATAGGCCTACCTCTTAGAAAGTTCACATTTGTTCTAAGGCCTAATTTTAAACCCTCCATATTGCACACATACACCAATTTGTGCATGTGATAATTGATTTTGAGCATAGCAATCCACTGGTACCTAAAAAGTAAGATGGCAGTAACTTCCACGTATATAAAAGTCCTGTATCACTTTAAGTCCACTTATAAACCAGCTGTTTGGGGGAATCTAATACCATATTACTGTTTCTCTTGCTTGACTCCTTTTCTTTAATCTTGCTAGGGATATGAGTAATGTGAAAGTTTTGTTACATGTACGCATGTATTTTTTAACAAGCATCAAACTAAGCTGATTTTTGTGAGTTACAGGAGCAGAATGCTAACTGCAAACAGCTGCTAACTGAGAGCAAGAAATTATGAGGTCTTTTGCAATTCAGGTTGTTCCTGAGGAGGCCACAGAGTACAGACCTCATGTGCAAAACTTGGCCCTATAAAACCAGGGCTGGTGTCCTTTTAAATGGTCAGTTTTTAAAGGCCAATGCCCTGATGCAGAGGTAGAGAAAGGAGGCTATTGGGAAGGACTTCAGCCTAGTCCACGTGGGAGCACCAGAGGGGCAGTGGGTCCACCCAAGTACCAAGGAGAAAAAGCAGAGGCTACACAAGCACACATGGCAGTGAACCTTCATGCTGGTGTGGTCCTCTCTGTGATGGCTGTGTTCTTACAGCTAAATATGCCTTACTTTGTCCACAAGGAGTTTTCTTCGTTTGTTTCACTAATTTCCCAGATCCTAAGGTGAAACCCCTCAGATACTGCCAAACCAATTTTTTTTCCTCCAAATAAAAATTGTTTGGATAATAGAGGTTTAACTTAGAGCCAAAAGACGTGACTTACTTTACCTCCAATAAACATGGAGATGATGGAAAAGACACCATCAAAATGAACTAACAAGATCTGAGCATTACACTCATTCCTGGAGCTTTCCCTGAGTTAACTTATCAGTGCATTTTCTGGGTGGTAGCAGCAATGCTAGCTAAAATGTAAGCATATTTTCTAGCTTTGATGTTTAACAGGAGCTAAATCTCTGCCTGAATTAGAGTTTAAATCCACAAGCACCATGAAGGCTCAACAGTAAGTGCCAACAGCTGTACACACTAAATCAGACTCTCATGCCAAAAATATAACCAAATGCTAGTTTGCATGGATATAAATACTAAAATACAGGTATGTGACAGTAAACTAGAGTAGATTGTTCACCTATACAGGAAGTACTGCCTGCTTCAAGAGCACAAAAATTTATGTTGTGGGGTGCTTTTTATAGGTTTTTGTTTGTTTATTTTTTATCATATGAGAGAAAGTGATGCATTTCACTGTATGGCTAAATTTTGACAACAAATCTAAAGACTTGTTTTGTCTTCAGAAACCCCAAGATGGCAATACAGTCTTGTTTTTCTTTGCTGCTTATTTCTATTATTATTATTATCATCACAATTATTATATTGCAGTACATGGAACAGATTTGTGATTTTCTCATTTGTTAACATCTAAAAACCTTGCTGATTGCTAGGGATTATTTACACAAAAAATTGAAAGCTCCAACTACTTTGATAACTGAATGGATGAACACTGTGCATGACCTGGAGTTATTAAAAGATTCAATTTAATAATGTCAGCCAAATAGACATCTCTGCTCAAGTTTGGCTTCATTTTAAAGACTCACACAACCTGGTTAAAAAGAACTACACTTGCATATTATTTTCAGCTTAGCCTACTTCCACACATATTGCCTTTTCAGGTAGCATCCTATCTTGGTTATCTGCATCCTGATCAATTTGAATTAATTCACACCAGGACCCTTATGCTTTTCAGTGCTCAGATAGCTTCAGCAGAGCCAAGGTACTTAGCTCTGATGCAGATAACTTTTGCTGCAGAGAACACAGCGAGCAAGCAATTGCAGGCGTCATTCACCTTGATGCTTGATGGGAGATACTGCAGATTTATCAAATGGGTTACTCCCCATGACTGCTGCCCTGGACTTTGAAAAGTCAAAGGAAACCACACAAAGGCAAAAAGCTGTGATTTCAAGTGGGTTAACTGGTATGTGGTGGGGCAAAGAGACTGTAGGCATAGGACTCTACAGTGATGAAGGATTAGGTTATCCCAGGAAAGTCACTCACACTCCTGCCCCAACCTTGCTAAGTAGCAGGCTTAACAACAGAGAGCTCAGGTAAAGCTGAGTGGGAGTGAAGACTTGCAAACAGAATTTTTGTGTTCACTTTATCCAGCCGTGCACTGAAAGAAATTAATTTCCAATAGCTGCTAATGTCAATGAAAAATTCTTGTAGTGTGTCAGGAAAGACATTTAGAGTAATGTTGACAAGGCAACCAAAGGAATAAGAAGTGTTTAATACTCAGATAGTGTTACTCAAAAATAGATAAATAGTATTAGAACTCTCCAGGGCCGTTACGGTGTTAGAGGATAATGAAGATGTAGGCATTGATCTTTGACTGTCTGTCAAAATGTTATGCATATATATGTACACATATATCATATTTTTATATCTCTAAGTATGAAGGTATGTAGCAAACAGAGAGAGAAACAAAGTCTGCCTGAGTATACTGCTTTAGAATAATCTGACAGCAGAAAGACCAGTTATGCAAACAAGGCCAGACTGTCACAACATTTTGCTGCCTCCGAGGAGAGGGAGGGCAATGGCTGGTATGCCAACTGCTGGGTCCAGGACTCAGCACTTCCTGCTGTAACAACTGGTTGAAATCATCTATAAGAAAATGGATCACAAAATTAATTTTATGAAACCATAATATGTGGAGATTAAAACCATGATTCTCTGAATAAAATCTGTTTCCTCTGGAAGACAAACAAAAGTCTTATGATTAAGTACTCAGTCCAATATCCTTTTTTCTGCCTATCTTCTTTAAACATCATTGCCACTTTAATAGAAATTGTGAAATACTAGCATTTAAATGGGAAATCACATGGGAGGACTGCACTGTATTGTTACTGAGATGCAAAAAGTGTCTCATTTTAATTTACTCTCTATTAAAAGAATGATATTTATAATATATCCATGCAGATTACTAAAGCTACTTTCAAATTACTGCTGGGAAACAGAAAATATACCTCTGGAGAAAGAGGCTCTTGTAATGGCTAATGTTCCTCCCAGAATAAACATTTTGAAACTAAGCTAACTAAACCCACAGGAAACCATAAATTAACTTTTTTTTTTTTTTTTTTTTTTTTTTTTTTTTTTTTTTAAGATTACTCTGAGAAAAGTGTGAAGAATTGAGGCATTTCTGTGACTGACCATAAATGTCAGAGAAAAGGGTACATCCACACTATTCCTAAAGGCAAACTGATGCTGTTCCCAGACTTGACTGACCAGGTAAGAAGTGAGAGGGGAGAAGAGACTGAATTACTCTGTCACATCAGGAGGGTAGCTAGCTAATCCTGCTCTAACTGAGCTTCTGAACTACATCTGAAAGGGCAGGATGAGGTGAGCTTGCACTGCCGGTTGATATTCTGTATGTGTCATGCATTTCTGTGCCGGCTCTTAGTTTCCAGCACTCTGTCTGGCAGCTTTTAAAGCAGTAAATTTATCTGAAAATTAAGAAGAGTTTTATTGCTTAAACAAGCCCTTTTATAACAGAAACCTGCCAAAACCTCCCCTGCCCAACAACCTAATCATAGCTGGTGCATGAAGCAGGCTGTTTGATTTAACATAAACTGCTTTTTGCAGGGGTTGTGTGTGAAGAGGAAAGGGCACAAATGGCTCCATTTGAGTTCAGATGCATTTCTGATGACTTAAAACAACAGCTGAAGGGTGAAAAAATCCTTTGCGCAGCAAATGGGGATTTATAGGGATTAGAGTCACATTTCTAGGATCTGGAAAAGCATTTGTTTTGTATTATTACAAAAATTTTTGTGGATTAATTAAAGGAATGGTGATGAGAGGAATTGTGTTTGATTTAATACATAAATGCATAAGTCTGGTTTGGGAGTGACGGGTCAAAAGAGTCCCATTATTACCCATGGGTAGCTGACTCTGGGCTGTTTGAATTCAGCAGGATGGTTCAGCATGATGAGTGGGCAGACCTTAGGCAGTTTTTTAATGAAGTGCTGTGATAGATGCACACAGAAAATTCCAGGGTGATTTACATCCTCTGTGATACTGCAGAAGACAATAAGATTGCTCTCAGGGAGAGTGAGGAGTTTTGCCTTTAGCATTGCTCATTTTATTCAACATTATTATTTTCTAATCCTCTGTCAGAAATACCTGGAACTTCAGACAATTTCACATATTTGTGAGGTAGCTCCTGACCCCTGAGAACCCACAAGTGTGATCACACAGAGGACAGTAATTCCCTGGAAACTCGGATGCACGCAATACGAGAGCACTTAAATGCAAACACTGGCAGAAATACAGGAGAAAAAGATGCATGTGCGGAATCTGGTTACACATGTGCTTAACATGTCACATCAGCAGATGTGATTTGTCACTTCAGAGGTTCAGAGATGTTCATTCCTAAACTTTTCAAACCATTTGCTTCAAGTTCTGAAGTATTCTATGAATTAATTGCATCTTCCTTCCATATTGCCAACTAAGATATGGATTTTGCTAAAATTGAAGGAAAACTAGGATTCAGGAAATGAGGTTAATAGGCACATATGGGTAGAATATACCTACCACATATAAATGTGATAAAATTGATCCGAAACAGTGATAAAAAACTAGTTTATTATGTTTTCCAGGAATTCAGCATCTCAGGGGTAATTTAATATCATGTTCTGCATGGAAGGCAAAATGTGTTTCACCCTGAGAAATGTGAGACACAGATTTTAACTCCAGAAACATATGCTTTAAAAAAAATAAAAACAAACAAAACTCTTTTCTGCCCTTGGAACAGAGCAACCAGCTTGAAAAAGCATGCATTCTGCATCCAAAAGAGGGACCTGGTTATTTGAGGAAGTGATCTTCCTGCTTCCTGTGTAATTACACATTTAAATATATCAAATTAAGTGTGGACATTGGTATTAAGCATGTATCTAAAACTACAGATGACAGTCTTTCAGCCAGAGTAGCTTAAGAGAAATTGTGATAAAGATTAATATTTTTCATTGTATTTTAATGGAAGCTTGCATGTTGAAGCTGAAAACACCGATGATAAATTGTCTTCTACTTGAGCGAAATTAGAAACTTCCCACAATCAACGAGGAAGGAAGACAGACTGTTGTAACATGCAAGATGTTTGTCAGGTTTACCTGCTTGTGAGCATGGTCGTAAGAATTGATGTGGTTGTCAAACTCCTGGTGTTTGTGGTACTGCTTGTCACAGAGTTCACAGTAGAAGTTCGCCTTCACATCCTCCAGGGCCTTGGCTGCAGCTTTCTCCTTCTCAGCGTGGTCCTGCACCGGCAGAAGCAAAGGGAGACCGTTCACTTGAGATTGTGAGCTCCTGCTTCAGCAGCTCTTTTCATCACCCACATTGCAAGCACAGGACACCAGACTCCATCCCAAACATGCTCAGAAGGTTTTGGTCTTAAATTGAATTTAATAAAGGAGTTCTGTTTCTTGGGGAATTGTTCTTGCTACTCATTGTAGGTTCTGCAGTACAAAAAGTAGACAGGAATCGGGTGCAGAGGAATACCATCAGGATACTGCCCAGCTCCTGGGCAGGAAAGCCAAGCAGTAAAAAATAAATAAATCCCCAGTGTTAGCCTGTTAACTTTGACACCAGCCCCAGACTGCCCCAACATCTGTCTGCTCCTTCAGGTACTATTGCTCACAAGAAATAAACTGGTTGAATCTGATACTATGGCAGATTTTCTCCTGTGTTCTGCTTTCTACCTTCTATGAAATATTCAGTGGGGCCAGGCAGCAGATTGCTATGCCTGGCTGAGATTTCCCTGGAGCAGAGCCACCTCTGCAACAGCCTTTCCTATTCTTCCCTGTCCTTCCCAACATCTGCCTGGGGGGACACACCGTGCAGCCTACCCAAACTGAAAGGAGCTCTGCCTGCCTGACGCAGATCACAAGCACTGAGAGCCCCAGCTTGTGTCCAGACTCATGCAAACACAGTGGAAAACAGTGAAAACACAATTAGCTCCTACATAGTTGCCCTCCATTTCTCCCTAGTGACACAAATGATTGCTATAGAAGTCAAATACTTCCATTTCAATACATAATATTTGGTAAAAAGAGAAAACTTCAAACATAGGAGCCAAAAGTCACTGGGCTCAAATTAATGCACCTAAATAAAGGGCTTGATAAGCAAAATTGGCAGCAGCCTTTGTTATTTCTTTTAAAAGTCCTTCATTATACAGTTGTTATTATGACACTTAAACATTTTGCATTAAAGTGCAAGCTTCTTACATGGAAAACAAGAACAAAAAACTTAGTAGCAGCTATGCATTTTATATTCATATTGACAAGCTGATATTTCTTGAGTGTGTGTAATATATTGCCAGGGATTGCAGTAATTCATCATTTGTTATACTGTTTTACTCTCTTAAAGAAATGAGTACTTTCTGCTGCCAGGCTTTCCATGCTGTGCAGTCGGTGCTGTCTGCTGTCCACACGATTTCACCACCCTTTGTGTGACAGACTCAGAGCACACCAAGCCAGGGCACTCTGCACATCTGGGCCAGCCTGCTCTGAGCACATCACACCGCCCAGCGCCGCTCCAGGGACCAGAGCAGGATGGAGGCTGGTGTTTGGGTATGGCAGACCAACACAAATGGACATTTTGAGCCCTTCAAAGTGGGAAGGACTTTCTTAATGAGTGACATGATTCAAGCCTGAGACTTGGCCAAGCAACCTGATGCTGGTTGTCAGCGTGATGCACTGAGCTTTGCACAGCTCTGTGCTGTGAGCCCTTCTGCTTTGTCCTGGTGTTTACACCCCCACACTGGTGTGAGTAGGTCTTTTTTACACCATAGTTTTAGAGTCTGCCTTTGCTATGAGATTAACTTCATCTAAACTAGGCTGTCTAGGAGTTCGGTGTATGGGTAAGACAGTATCCTAATCTTCCTCTGTAAGAAACAGAAAAATGCTAGACACTGCCAAATGGTTATTAATCCTATCTATTTCAAAAACCCATTTTAGGATGAGATTAAATTCTCCAGAGGTTCTATCTCTCTCCAACCACTGCAAGGTTCTAAATTACTAACCTGGCCTCATCCTTAATTCTTAGATTGCTGAACTCAAAGATAATAAATTCTATATTGTATTTCTTTAGATCCAGTTTTAAATCTCCCATGAAACTTGCATGAACTGACCCACTTGAAGACAGGAGGTCGAAGGGGAACACTGTACCCCGAATTTTGATTTTACCTCTTATAGATGATACCAACGACATACCAGTCCCTCCCACAGGGCAAACATATAAATAAATCTCTTTCCTGCAAGTATATGGAGCAGGGGGGTCAATATACCATAGTACAATGAGAAAACAACTAGCCTGAGCTAACATTTCTCCACTTGAGAGGCTGCTCAATTATGGTAGTTAATACTTGACTGTATCAGGGAGAAATATTCTCACAATCAAATAGTTAAATAGCTTTCATTAGTTATTTAAATTTACAGAGCCCATTTAAAAGTGATACTTTTCAGCTTATGCTTCAGACCCATTGTTTTGCTAGCATTAATTATTCACCAGGCCTTTGATATAATTAAAATGCATAAATAGAATGTAAATGCAATAGTATTAATTATGCAGAGATGTCTTCCTGAAAGTCAAGTGTTAGATGCAACATATTTTTATTCTAAACTGGTAAAATGTAAGTTTTGCACTCACTGGAAGCCAGCCAAAGAATAATTGTTTTGGGGGAGGGGTTGTGCTTTTTTTTTTTTTTTGGCTAGGTCTGAACTGTCAATTAAATGTTTACAACCTGCTCCATCTTTGCTTCTGCTGAAGGAGAAGCCCCTAATTGTTTGGGGTGAGCACACCACATTACTGTCTGTAAAGCACACTGAAACTGCTGCTCATGAGCATTCCAAACTGCCAACTTTATCTTTCTCAGCAGAAATTAATACAGTTCCCTTCACATAAAGATGTTTTAAAATAGCTACAAGGCAGCTCCCAGGTGCATCCTAAGATAATCACAACTACCTCCATTGCCTTATTGCTTAATTATGCTTGTCTACCATGGCAAAAGATATAACTTCCTGCTTGCTTATCGATCAGATGCAGGAAATTGAATGCTACAATCACATGCTTTAGAAAGGTCATGGATTTTTCTTCCCTACAAAGACATAAGAACTTCCAGCACTACTGTAAATTGTGCATAGTCAAATGAATTTTCACATCCAGACTTCTAACATCATCTCACTAGGATTACATAGACTGATGGTCAATTCTGGCATGATAAATTTGATCACATGAAAATAAAAACTTTAGAATTACAGTTGTAGAAAATATACATGATCCTGAAGGCCTGATTACACTAATGCAGACACAGGCAAACAGGAAAGATGCACAAAAGCATTTTGAACTGTGGGTCTTCAATGGTAATGAACATCTGTGTCACAGTCTCACAAACTTTATTCTGGATCATGCACTCCTTAGTAATGGCACATAGCTTGGGTAGAAGTGTATACATACAAGACAATAAAAGTTAGCAGTTCTGTCTTCGAGTCATGGACAACAGTGGTGCAAGCTGATGTCAGGGGTGATGGCATCCTTGTAGGTAAGAGCTCCTAGAAACTTTGGGTTAACCAACTTCTGCTGGATGCAGGCAGTGCAGTGTATAAGGGTAAACAAGTACAGAATATGTATCTGAATGCATTTTTTCTGGAAGGGTACAAAATGGTTCCGTATTATAGATTGTAATTGCATTCACATCAATTTGACCCACAGAGACACATAGCTGTAATAATTGTTTGTATATTGGATTAATTTTTAAAAAATACTTCTATTGCATGTTAGGCTAAAAGTGCTTTCACTTAGCAGTTGCTTTTGCAGTATGCTTCTTATTGTGAAAATGCAATTAATGGTAGCTGACATTTCATTTTCTAATATAGGGAAAATCAATGAAAAATCCCATGTAACTGAGTTTTCTCGAATGTTACCACTGACATCTAATCAATTAGAAATCATTTATTAAATCCAGAGTCTGTAATAGATATTTAATAGACTGCATGGCCATTAAATGATGCTGATCTAGACAAAACAATACCACATTTCTTGTCTCAGTAACTGATAGTAAATATATCTGCTATGTTCAAATGGATTAAGGTGAAAAGTAGGTCACTTGATACAATAAAACTTTCAGAGGTAATTTTCTACAAACCCATGGATTTCTATAAATATAGTGGAGTAAATGCATGGTGCTTGTAAATAGAACATGAGAAAAATATAACATCATTAGCCCACTTTTGATTACCTGTTTCTAAATTGGAATGCAAAATTAGTGACAGTACAGCTAGCTTACATTAATGCAGAGCTCAGTAAGTAACATACTGCTCCCTCTTCAGGGCCATAAGCAATTGGAGTTTGGTAACTTAAGTATAATTTTGTGAACCAGATTAGACATGAATGCAAGTATTAAATTCTTATGCAGCTACTGAGGTGCCTCTTGGGGATTCTCAGCCTAGAGGTTAAAGGAGAAATAGGACAAATATAAGCACATGAATTATCTATAGTTTATAGTCTACATCTAAGACTTTAAAATATATTTTCATTAGTGATTTAGATGACAAAATGAATTGTGATTATGTATGAAATCTATGAATGGCACTAATTAATAGCACAGGGCATGCAAATGCTTTCGGGACCAGGATCAAGATTCAAAATTACTGTAATAACCTTCAAATATGTTCTTATATCAGCAAGATAAAATTCAGTAAGGTGTGTGTCAAGTGCTGCACTTTGGAGGGGGAAATCACATTCATCAATACAAGATTGTGAATAGCTGAGTAAATTCAAATGCAAGGCAAAAGGTCCAAGAGTTAGAGGGGAGAAGAAACTAAATGGAAGTCAACAATGAAAGTCAAGGCAAATCACATTCTGACATGTTAATAGTAATGTTATAAGTAAGATGCTGAGGGTAATGATTCCACTTGATTCAGTATTGGTGAAATGTCAGCTGTAAAATACTATTTGGTACATCTACACTAGCAAATAACTTGGCTTCTAGAATCTGGCTCTCTATCATTCCCACTCTATGTGTGATAGTTCATTCTCAGGCTTTTTCATTTCAGAGTTCCCTTTGAGAAAAAATGATTGCAGTTCCAGAATAACATTTGGTTCAGGGACCACACTCTACAGACAGCAAGGATGAGACACCACCAACCTCTCCATGCCCTGTATAGTCTCATGGAAACTCAAATGACTTTTCCCAAAGAAAGCAACCCTTGCATGCCACAAAAAACACATGCAGCATCATGCCATAGAAGAATTACCCCAGCAGTGTTTCGATGTAGCCCTTACACTTCTTCATACAGACTGAAATACAAATAAATATAATAATTGCACATAGCAGTACCAGACAGACTTGAGGAGATGTAGGCCAAGTATGGACATTACCAGTTTGCTCTGGGGTGTATGTACTTGTTGGGGAAGACAAACATGTAGATGTCTGTGTCTCCCAACTTTGAGACAGTTAGCTTCCCACAATTAGAGAAAAATAGAGATGTACTTGGGAGATCTTTGAGCAGAAGAGTAGTGATAAGAGGTTTAAAAGTAAGTCACATATCTAAACTAGATCTCAACCTGTAATTCGTATTTTCATTAGATCCTGACTGTAAGCACTTATTAACAACACTTGGAGGGAAATCTATAGAGCTGCCCAGGCTTGTACAGAACATCTCTGGGTGGTCAGGACCTGTGCGTAGATGTATAGAAACAGCAGCCACAGAACCCTTCATTTTGAGGGCTCATTCAGCCTGTCTTCCTCATTCACCAGTTTTAGGGATACCTGCACATAATTTTTATGTCCTTATATATTTTCTTCTGCAGCTAGAGTGAGATAGATTTTAAAAGATCCTTAAAACTCAGCAGGCAGGTGATGGAATGCAGGAAGTAATCAAAGTACTTGTGTGCAGTGTGGAACTTGAGTACCACAAAAATGTCCTGATATTAGGATATGTAACTGAACATCAGGCTGGTTGAAATTAATGAACTTCTCCCTGAAAGCTCTGGTTTTTTTTCTCCCTGGAGAAGACTGTTCTCTTACCTAAGGACTTTCCTAGGGAAGTTTAGCTGTGGAGACAAAATAAAAAGCAAGTGATTTGTTCAGCTGCAATAGCCAGCAGTACAGAACATTTTCATTTATCTCACAGATGTTCTGCCGTTCTCCACCTTGAAAACTTTATGCATAGTTTCTTCCGCTGTGGGATCTACAGTGAGGAATTACAGAGTTATCTTTTGCAAAGGATTATTTCTTCAAAGGCAGTAAATGCTGTCATTCTCAGCTGACTCATAGAGGGCAACACCTAGCTTCTGCAAATAAATACATCTTCATATTTTTCACACTCAGCCAATTACTGCAACATTTTCAATTATATGGACATCCATTTGCTACCAGAATGCTGAGAAGTGCAATGCTTTTAGCAGGTCCTACATGCCTCTCAGATTACAAACCTGCTGGGACTGATAGGACACATAAGCCAATTTCTAATCTATTTACTATCAAAATCATCCCTGCTGTTTCGAAAAAACCTTATAAGACGTACAAATTCAAAGAACACAAGCAAATATATTCAGATCTTCAGAAAATATTTTATTTTCTAAGACACATTGCTGTTTCTGGTAACTTTACAAAGGAATTGAACTTTAAGATTTTTTAAACAGTTTTTCAACATTTTAAATGGAGCATAAAACCATTAAAACTCTCTGTTGGGCAAATAGAGGGCATTTTTCAAACATCCTAATGTAACTCAACATTTTTCTACTCATTTTCAAAAATTGGTGGAACTGGCAGCTGCACATATTAGATTTTCTGAAAATGTAATCAAGAGTTGACCTGCAAAGGTAATTAGGTACCTCACTGTAAGTTGCATAAGAAATTGTATGTATTCAGTTTAATTTTTAGAGAAATACATAATTAATCAAACTTGAGAGTTCAGATCATTTTATATTGCAAAGGGATATATTTAAAAGGAAGTATGTGCTGGTTTTGGCTTGGATAGAGGTAATCTTCTTCATAATAGTTTAGTTTTCAACTGGGGTTAAACCATGACAAAGTAATTATCAAGATATAATTTATTTAAGTGAGAAAAAACTGCCTGGAATTGCATGCAGTGCAGAAATAAGAGTTCTAGGAAAAACAGCCAGCTTAAAGAGAATATTAAAAATAGAATGGAAATAACTTCAATGGAAAGAAAGCTCAATTTGAGAAAATGAAGGGATAAAATGGAGGTCAGTGATGAGTAGTGTCCCCACAGGTCCATATTAGGACCAGTGCTGCTCAATAAAATCGTCGATGGCATAGTGGGATCAAGTGCACCTACAGATGACAGATGGCAGGTGACAAGAAGCTGAGTGGAGGGGTTGGCACACCTGAGGGATGGAATACAATCCTGAGAGAGCTGCACAGGCTCGACAAGTGGATGCCTGTGAACCTCATGAGGTTTAACAACGCCAAATGTAAGGTCCTGCGCCTGAGTCAGGGCAACCCCCAGTTGTAAAAGAAGGTGATGAAGCACCTTGTCCCATGTATTACCAACTAGTGAGATGCAGATGTAAAAAAAAAAAAAAAAAAAAAAAAAAAAAAAAAGAATACAGCAAATACACAATTTCCAAATAGACTGGGAAATATACTCAGGCATAAAGACAAAGTGATATATATAAAGCCTTCAATATATTTAGGCTGGAATCTATAAGGTTTCTCATCATCAGTGGAAAAGACTTATGGAAAATTTTCACATTGAAGTTGCAGGTGTCACTTTAAGATGAAGCATGATATATTTATGAAGGGGAATATACAATGCAATTTGGTTGACTAAATTTGATTTGAAGATTTAGGGAATTCTAAAGTTACACTAAATCTGCTTAATGATTAATGTGTTGCTGCTTGATTTTTATCTCTGAGCTTCATTGTTAATCTATGCCCTATATTAATGCTAGCATTAGCATTTGACTTATTGCTTTGAAAGAATTTCCAAGCATAAAGTCATTAAAGAACAATTTCAAAATACAAATGCTGCCATTATAGGAAAAAAAAAAAAGTTGCAATTTAGTAACTAGAGCAACAGTCCTAAGAAGATGAAGAGATATGACTCAAGGACAGCCTGAGAACACAAAGGGCATCAGAACCGTCAAAATTACTGGGGGCAGAGGCTGAAACAATTTCTGGGGTAACAGTGGAAATGGATGTGGATTTCTTACTATTAGGATTTTATTCTAGGCATTTAAAAGCAAATTCTAAGAGCTTCATGGGTAAGATTAAAAAGATAAAAAATTATAGAGGATCTCAATGTATTTCCAGCTACTCTGCAGATACAGTGGTGTGACTGCTCTAAATCCACTCCCTACTTAAGGGTTCACTGAACTTACATGTCAATATGACTGTGTAAAAACGTAGATAGAATAGAAATGATTTTTTTAAGTTGGACAAAAGAACTGCTCTTGTCACGGAGAAGAAGAGAAAAACCATCATTCACTTTTTCCGTATAGTCCTGCTTTTCTGTACAAATGTGAGTCCTTCAGTGAATCTGATTGTGACATTTTTGTCTGCCTTCTATTCAAAGGCAATTCTTTCAATTTGTTCACTGATTCATACTACTTTCTCTCTCCTCCTCTCAGGTGATCATTTCTTTTACTCCTTTTCTGATGAGTGAGGTATTATCAATTAATCTGAAGAGTTAGTCCTCCATTTATGTCTTACCATGCTCACTTTTCCACTTGTGATTTTCAGAGTACAATGCATGTTCTAGCACTGCATTTAATGGACTGTGTGATGTATTTCTTTGTCTGTCACCTCTTTTCAGATGAAATGTGCTTGACATTTTTTAAGATCTTTGTACATTTTGACCTAAAGGCTTCTTCTATAGAACACAATGGAATTTAACTTATATGCAGTGTCTTTCATATTTGAGTTAGCTAAAGGCACTTTGTGATAATGACATTGATCATGCAGTAATTGTGGGAAATACAGCATTTGATGTGAGCATAATAATAGTTATCACACAACTCATACATGGCTGCTACAGTCATTTTTATGAAGTGCCTTTTTCACAAAATACAGGCTAATCACATTAGATACTGTTTTATAGTCTTTAATACCAATAGCATTAAACATTTAAATCTCTCTCTTTTAACATTGTTGGATTCTTTCTTTGTTGATACCGTAATATTAAAACCAGTTCATGTAGACTTATTCAATATCATAAATGATGCAATATGTCTAACATCAGTGGGTTTCTTGGCTCATAGCAACAAAGAATAATTTTTAATTTTATGATAAAATATTAATAAACTATTAGTAAATCCAGATTGGTCAATTTATTTTCTTATATTATGTATATTTGCAATCTACTTCAGAAAATATCTAACAGGGTAAGCATTAATCATACATTTGAATTATATTTATACAGCCCACCTTCTCTTAAAACTCATACATAAAATACTGAATCTTTTTTGCATTTTGTAGTATTTGCTGGCAAGTTTTTAACCAGAAATGAGAGTATTTCTGCACATTAGCTTTTTTATTTTCCCCCAGAAAACCTGGAACACTGATTTATGAAAGCTTTGTTTTTTCTCAGCATTTGAGGTTATCCAAGGGAAAAACAAAGAATTCCAAATTGCTCTATGAAATTGAAATGGAAAAACAAAGTTTATTTACACAGACATATATCCTTCTTCTGCAGCTCCCCAAATTCATTCATGTGAGTTATAAAATTCCATATACTTTTTTTTGTTAACTTTGCAATTTTATACAAGCTACTATTCCATGACCTGACATAAAGCAAAAAAGAATATTTTCATTTAGATGAAAGTATAATATTTGCATTCTTATTAGAAAAAATGCATGGGAGGGAGAGAGAGAGGGGGAGATAGGAAAGATGTGAGTTTGACTGGAAGGACAGAATGGAGGTGGAAGGAAGGAAAGATAGATGGAAAGATGTAAGGATGGAAGAAGGAAGGAAGGAAGGAAGGAAGGAAGGAAGGAAGGAAGGAAGGAAGGAAGGAAGGAAGGAAGG
The DNA here is from genome assembly GCA_036785705.1 of Acanthornis magna. Lineage (NCBI taxonomy): Eukaryota > Metazoa > Chordata > Aves > Passeriformes > Acanthizidae > Acanthornis > Acanthornis magna. The sequence goes on along the minus strand of JAWUZG010000028.1, from coordinate 16,285,636 downwards.
AAGGAAGGAAGGAAGGAAGGAAGGAAGGAAGGAAGGAAGGAAGGAAGGAGGGAAGGAGGGAAGGAGGGAAGGAGGGAGGGAAGGAGGGAGGGAGGGAAGGAGGGAGGGAAGGAGGGAGGGAGGGAGGGAGGGAGGGAAGGAAGGAAGGAAGGAAGGAAGGAAGGAAGGAAGGAAGGAAGGAAGGAAGGAAGGAAGGAAGGAAGGAAGGAAGGAAGGAAGGAATACTTTTTCTACCTCTATTTAACCAAAAGCTTATGCCCTGAAATACACCCTGCAGCACACAATTAAAATTAGTTGAGTTTTAAATACATCTGGACACTCAGCTTGTAGATTAATGGCACCATTATGGCAATTTCCAAAGTAAAACTCTCTGCCATCCTATGTTCTTCAGCCATGATGCAGGAATAACTGCCTGGAAGCAGCCCCAGTATCCAAGTTGCCAAGTGGTTTTCTCCACAGTTTTCATGCTCAGTGTGCGGCAACACCAGGGGTACACAACAGAATTTTTACATCCCATGGTATCGTGTTTGATTTACAGACGATCCTGCATGACTTTGCATCTTTATTCCCTTGCCTTCTGTATTTTCTGGTCCTTCCTTTCCTTCAAGTTACAGCCCATGGCAGAGACAGAATTTGGTCCTTGCTGTCAGTTTCTGTGTTTACCAGGCTCTATAATGGGTAGTGATGTTCATTAATCAGCCGTAAATCTGCAATATTTTTGATTACATATTCATAGGAAAAAAAAAAAAGAAAAAAAAGCCAGAATATATCTTTAGAACAAATTCCTGGCCTTCACGAGGATGTGGAGAAACTCCCACGCTCACGATCAGCTGTGACACCTAGTGCCACTTACCAACTTCTCTTTCTGTGCTATCACCCAGGTTAATCCCATGCTGCAAAAGAGCATGAAGGGTTATCTAAAAATGTTGGCCTAAAATGCTCCACCCTATCCTCACATCTTGGTGAAGTCCCTTCCCAGAAAACTTCCTAACAAACGAAAGTTGCAGCTGCCTCCATCTCCAGCCCAGGCTCTAGCACAGCTCAACATGGCTGGACTCAATGGAAGCTTTGCCACTGATTATAATGAGACCAAAAGATACAGTTATAACAAGCATAATAAATGGGAAAACAAAACAAACATAAAAGAAGATACAATTTAGATCCAGGGGGATTTACTGAGGTTATTACAATTAATAAAAGGGAGGGTGAGCACATTCTCGCAGAGGCAGATTTAAAAAAAAAAAAAAGGCAAAACAAGATGTGAAAAAGGAAAATACCTGTTTATAATCAGAACCTAAGGTTTTTTTCTGCTGTGATATTTTGTGAGTAAAATACTAATATGTTACCAAATTGATAGCAAACATCTATTGTGCTCTTGAATTCATCATATATGATTGTTGGTATCAGGAATAGAATTGTATAATACAACATGCAATTTAAAATAAACATGTCAGTGTCTGGGACACAAAAGATCTTAAGCAGATACTTTGTTGAACAAATAAAAGATGATCCATCCTCATCTTCCCTCAAGTGAATAAACTATATAACATGGAGCTAATTCTGTCACAAGTACTTGGTTGGGAATATGTTACCCAAACGTAATGAGCATTTCTAGCGCTGCTGTGGAGACCTGAGGCTTCCTGAGACAACAACTCAAGCAGCTGATTGCTGCTTGATGCTGTAAAATGAGGCCTCCTGGGGCGTCCATTAATCCCATGAATTTACTGAACACAGGGCAATGTAGAGGTGCTTGATTTCAGAAAAATGAGCCAGGCTGGCATCTCTCAACTTGAAAGAGTATTTCTGGCTTCACCATCACCTATTATAAATACTAATGAGGAGTTCTCAGCTCCAAGAGTACCATCATTAAATTTCTTGCCTTACTGTGTTACATTTCTAAAGAATGAGTCTTAAAGAAATGACTGAATTTATATCCATTACAGATGCTCTGGATTCTTTATTTTTTAACTGTGATTCTGCACTGAATATTTAATGATTTTAATGCAATGTAAGTGAATAGAAGTAGTTCCTAACTTTGATTTTTATAACCTGTTAGCACAACCATTTGTGTCATGAAACAGTGCACAATCTTATTAGGTAACTCTGCATTTCCTTAATGGATATGAATACAAGTGTGTGAGCTCTCTAACTCTTGATCTAATTAAAATAGATGACTCAATGAATTAATGATGAGACATTTCTTTCCAGTATTTAAAACCTACATAGTATACTGTCTGTTTTTGGATAAAATACAACAAACAAAACACATGATTATAATCTTGCCGGTTTGCCACTGGTTTCACTAGAATGATACTTATGTAACTATATGTATGAAAGCAGAAGCAAAGAACAGCATTTTCGTCTGGACACTCTTAATCACATGGTTTATTCTTTGGTAGTCCTGAAAGGAGCAGGGAGTTGGAAGTTGGACTTGATCATCCTTCTGGGCCCCTTCAAACTCGAGATATTATATGATACCATGACTCTTGCAGCAATGCAGCCCTCTAGTACACTGAGAATTCACTGAATTGCATGAGAGGGTCTGGGGACCACACTCAGTGTTTTGTGTAATTTCATGCATATACCCATAAACAATCTGAATGCAATTAATAAACTACTGGGTAACTCAGGCTGAGTTGGTGCTTAGAATACGAATGAAGAGTTTAACAAAGGATTCATGTGGATGGGCAGGAAAAAAACCCCAACACCTTTGCATGGCAAGTATATTAATACGCCTGGGGGAGTTATTCTGTGTGATGCTTTTCTGGTAGTTACTTCCCTTCTGCACAGACTTTCAACTGCCTCAGTTTCTAAACCCATTGGTACTTCACTGCTTACATTTTGGTTTAAAGCAGCCTATTCCAGGTGCATTTCCATCACTGGTGATCTGGGTCTACTGCACTTTCATACCTGAACGGCTTTTCATTACACTGCCAATATACTGTCTGGAAGACCCAACAGAAAATTAACCATTACAAGATATGATGTATTAATGTGTGGCTGGGCTGTTCTGAGTTGGCTCATACCAATACCAACAGCTCTCTGATGGAACATGTGCTCTCACTGCTGCAAGGATTCACAACCACCTCCCACACGAGTGGAGAATAACACTAGTGCACCGCAGAAGTGTACAGGAAATAATGTTTTTGTCAAGTGTCATTGCCTGTATTGAGAGATAGCCTCCATCCTTTTAAATACAAGTACTATGCCACAGGAAATTTCTAAAGCAGGAGTTCTGACTCAATCTGTTAGGGCTGTAACTAGTTCACTCAGGAAGTTGAGTCTGCAGTGATTTAAAACCAATCAGGCCTTCATTGACATGACAGTGGTGACCCAGTGAGAGTCAAACTTCATATTAGCAGTTGGTAGCTGGAAAGTTTTCTTTTTCCCCGTTTGAGAGGAACACAGCTCTTAAATGCTGAACAATCAACCATATTCAGTGGCAGAGGATTTCAGTACAACCCTATACACTTCTGGCACTGTGGAGAAAGTGAAAGTAAGCACTGCTTGACAGGAATAGGATTTGCCTGTAGGGTTGTGGTTGTGCCAGAAATAGCACCCTATGTTCCAGCCTTAGCCCAGTGAACTGCATGACTACATCTTTAATAATTTCAGTGAGTGAAGATATCTAGAAAGCATGGAAAAATGTGACAAAGAAGACGAGTGGAAAATAAAGCAACAAATGACAAGGCACCAAAGAAAACATGCAAGGAGACAATATAGCCATGGAAGGTGATGGAAAGAAAAACTTCATACTAATACCTAAGTGAAAAGAAACCTCACCATACTGATAGAGATTCTTCAACCTTTCTGTCTGTTTAGTGTACGTAGTATAGTATGTGTAACATAACTACAGAACTACTGCATAGTTCCATCTAATATATATTACATTTTATTATTATACTATTACGGCAGTATTAAAATAGTGATGTAAATATGTCCTATATAATATCAAATTAATATTACAGTACTAGATTTTTTACTATGTTATTAATACTTTAAATTTATAGATGATATTATTGTATATAATATGAGTTATAAGAATTTGGCATCACTAAATCTAAATAATGCTTCAACATTATATTCTTCTATAAAGAGAAACAGTGTTACTATTATCCCTGCTACCAGTTTGGCTTTTTGAATAACCTGTATTTTCACAAACCACTTCAAGCAAGCATATGGTCCCATCACTTCTTGCATAGTATTAATATCTTGAAATTTACAGCAGAGTGCAGATATTATAGGAATGTGTATAGTTTAAATGTAAAAAAATCTTATTTTCATCGTATTTGATTTTATGGTTAATGCTAAAAAATATCTTTTTTCAGTTTGTTTCATTTTTACTGAAGATGCCTTAAAAGAGGATGCTTCTTACAATAATGAGAGTTTATGAAATGTTAATCTTTTACTAATACTCGTATTTGTCCCTAGTTTCTCTGTTTCAGATTCTACCTCAGTCAATAATAAATATAACAATTTTGGCTGCTACTCAATATAAAACGTGCAGAGGTCAATGAACTAAAATATCTTATGCAGCAGATACTTTTAAAAAATTTCTCTTCGTAAAACTTACAGCTAAATCCTGGCAATCCTTATCACAACTGTTCAAGATGTACTGTTCTAAAACAAGCACTTGCTTGGTTATGCATGCATAATAAACGCTCTTACTGAATTTGCTTCTCCTTACCACTTCTTCATTTGCAAATGTAATACATGCTTGCATGCAGAATAGGATAATGAAATTAATGTCATGCTTATATTTTCAATAAACAAAAAAGTAGTCAGCATACAATAAAATAATGGAAAATTAAAGTGACAAAGCAAACAAGATATTCATACGAGCACAAACCCAGCCAATTTCAGACATAATTTAATTCAGAAATTATACTCCTGTACAGAAAATTTATCATATAATAAACAAACAAACAAAAATATCAGGGTTTTTTTAACACTAATTGCTCACCAAGACATTTTCTGAAGTTACTTCATTTCTGCTCAGATGCTATATTTGATGATTAGTTGTATTGCCCTGAAATGTAATGATGTGACACTGGCATCTAATTTTGGAATAAATTCAACCCCGCAGAGAAAACCTACTTATGATTCTCTACCCTGCCTTGAGCAAAATTTAGGAGCTTGACTAGTGTTCTGCACTGGGTTGAATTCCATTTACAATGAGTGTCAGTGTGCAGATTTAAAAAAAAATTTCAAAGTTACTGGAGAAAAGGCAAAGGCTGCGCCTTGTCGGAATTAGCCACAGCTTTAAGTGGAATATAAGCTTATTTTCCCCTTTGTTTGCAAGCTCAAACAAAACAACCAGAAGAGAATTTTGAGTATTCTCATGCACAACAGTGGCTTCCATGTTTGCATTCATCTTGCATTCATTAAAATAGGGTTTCTTTCTCCTAGTCCCTTGAGCTGTTGAGGCCCCTCAGGGTTGGTTGGACCCTAATATCGCAAAAGCTGCCCATGTGCTCTTATCAGACTCTGGAACCTTGTGTTTAAGTACAGTGTAATCATTGCTCTGGTATAACACCATCTGTAGTTCAGCCAGGGCACCTCATACAAGAGACTTGAGAATCTGAAGGCAAAAGGAAATTAATTGCAGTGCGGTCTTGAGAAACTTAAAATATCTGTATTTGAGGCTATGTGTTTTATTTATTTTTTATTTATTTATACTAAAAATAAAGAAACAGACGCCAAGCAAGGGTTCTTCAGGGAATGTGGCTGCCTTTGCTTTGTATTTTTGATCAGAGCAGTGGTAAGCTTCTGAAGCAAACTCAAAAACCTTCTTCTCTTCCTGCAGGTTGGCTTGGGTCACAAAGCAGCTTTGGTGTGTGCAGCTGGCTTTCTTTCCAGGAAAACTGCAGCACAAGGCCTCCCCAGGGTACCTGCTCAAACCCAGGGTGCCTCAACCACCAATGGAAACATAAGTGTGCAGAATAATGACTTATCCTGCAAACACCTTTGAGCTGCATGTGGGGTGGGGACCACTGCTCCTAAATCTTGTCCAAAGTAAAATGTCTGAAAAAGGTTGAAGTAGGTGTCTCAAAACTAACTGTTTCAATGCACAGATCTACTCCTACTAAATGGAATTACTTGTTCATGTTGGCAAGGCCTGGCTACATGGTAGCCAGAACAGCCTATGATCCCGTTTAATAACTTCCCCTACTAGATGCTCAACCACATTTGGCCTTGATTCACCTGAACTCAGTAGAGCACCAGCAGACCATCTGTAAATGTACTGTATTGTATAGCTCTTCCTTGGGCGACAGCTGGGTTGTTAGACTCCTCTCTATCTTTCTGTATTTGAAGGTTTTTTCATTAAAAATAGGAACAACAACTTGCTGATTTATGTTAATAAAAGCTTACTCCATAGCCCACTTACCAGACTGCATTTAGTCTGTCATCAAGAAGATGGGGTCAAACACTAGGGTTTCTCTGCACAGAAGTGAAGGACAGTCCATTAGCAGCCGGTAGCTTTAAAATAACACTGAAAAGAATGTGAGCCCCTAAAGTGAATTTTTCCCCTCTTGCACTCCAGAAAAGTGTCATCGCTAACTTACACAATAAGGTCACTGTGTTTAGGGACTGATTTTTTTTCCATCAAGGAGACACAAATATAGCTTAGGTTCTATAAACTGAACATTTTAATAACACTGCAGTCAGGTCAATTGAAGCAGAACTGGTAGAGAAACATTATCAAGCATCATTTCAATAGCGTGTGGCTGTCTTCCAGGGGTGCAAATACCATTACAATACAGCAAAACAGTCTACGAACTGGATTAGCTGAACAGCCACTATCAGCACTCAGGAAAATGATATCAGCCACTGACTTCACCTGCTTGAGTGGTTTAAATGTCCTGCCTTTCCATACTGATAACATTTGGCACCACTTGCAGCCTGAAGAAAGCAGGATTTCATTTGATGTAATTATAGAACCATAGCAATTTTTGATAGAGAAGAAAAGACATATAGTCTAGGTCATCTTGTCCATCTCCCTGTAACTACATGAAAGTTGCCTGACCATGTGCCTGAACTGTATTAGAATAATACCCTTTTTTTTTTTTGGTCCTCTGTGGTTTTTTTATTAGATTTATTGGGTGGATTTTCAGATTCAGAGCAGCTGAGTTCCCAATAGCAATGCTGTTGGAGTTTTTACATAGGGAAAATATTAGTAATTTGTTTTGGCAGAGAAGAATAAGAAGCGAGGTGTTATTTTTAGAAATGTTCAAAAGATTTTCCTCAGGGTTTAATCTCCCCAGCACAGGATGTCTGTATGGGGGAGGACACTTTGGCTTGGTATGGGCAAGTGCTTTCCTGCAGTCCAAAGCTGGCAACCTGACTTGGATGCAGTCAGTAAATTTGTACTGCCAGGTGGATTTTGAAGTGATTCAGGCGGATTTTGAAGTGATTCAACACGAAGAATCGTTTAGGCGCAGAACCCTCGTTAACCAAATTGTGCCTCCTGTCCTTAGTCTGCTTCACACTGTACAAAGTTAGTGTATGTTAGATATGCTATATCATAGACTCATAGTATCACAGAATGTTTTGGGTTGGAAATGGCCTTAAAGATCATACTGTTCCAACTTCCTGCTATGGGCAGGGTCACCTTCCACTAGGCCAGGCTGCTTGAAGTCCCATCCAATCTGGACACTTTCAGGAACAGGACACCCACAACTCCTCAAGATGACCTGTTCTGCTGTCTCACCACCCTCACTGTAAAGAATTTCTCCCTCTTATCTAATTTAAATTTATTCCTTTTCAGTTTAAAGCCATTCCCCCTTTTTCTACTGCTACATGTCCTTATATAAAGTCCCTCTACAGCTTCTTTGTAGCTCCCTTTAGACGGTGAAAGGTGTCCCTGGAGCCTTCTCTTCTCCAGGCTGAACAGCCCCAACACCCTCACTGCATTCATAGGAGTGCTCTGACCACTTTTGTGTCCCTCCTCTGGACACTCACTCCAGCAGTCCATGTCCTTCTCATGTACTCTGTATACAACATTAACCTTAGTAAATGGATTTTTTTTTAAAGTTTCCTGTTCATCCCTGTAATGGTTTCTTGCTTGGAGCAGTGCTGTAGTAGACATTTGATTAGTAGTATAGCACTAATATTACCCTAGTAAAAAAAACTACCGTTATTGTTTTGCCCGGGGTGAATTCTGATGTAAATAATGATGTACCACACATACCATGGGTAAGTGATACAGCACAGACTTGATATAGTTATAACAACACCTACCTATTTATAAAAACTGTACCAAAAAATGGCATCATCATCTTTGAATTGTATCCTTAGATTTTTCTGAGGCCACTGAGAAGCATACTACAGTACATTATCAGTCTGTAGTCGCCTGCTATTTGCACAGCAGTAAGCTTGCATGGTTCCATTAGCTTGCGCAGTTTAGGCACAAAAGATCCAACTAAGGATTCAATACCAGGGCAAGAAAAGCTAGAAAACAGATGCTGACCTCTGGCACCCACGGAACATTTCCACACTCAGTTTTCCATTATCCTGGAGGGTGCTCTCATTACCAGCCCCAAGAAAAGTTTTCCTAAGAGCAATGACGCAGAGAGCACTGTAAGAATGATTGCTCCCGTGGACTGCCAAAGCATTACATGCAGCTGAGTAACAGAAGATGACTTTAACAAGGCAGTCATACTGAGCACAAACCTGTGCAATCGTTAGTGCAGGCCTTGGAAAGACATTAATTCCGTGGCTATGACACCTGAGGACAGGTATCTAAATGTGCAGTGTCCAGACTCTCCTATTACAGTGAGTCAAGTGCTGAGGTTTGGTTCTGCTGCCCAGACACATCCACTGCTAGCTAGTATGTGCTTAGCCCTGCTCTGTAAGACATCAGTCTGCTTTAGATCCTCTCTCCCACCTGTGCAGTGGCTTTTACGTCTCAAGGGTAGGTTCATCCAACATCCTGTCAGCAGAGCATGGACTGTGAGAACTCCTGCACTCAGGATCCACTTCAGAGCAGCATGAGCTGCTCTCCAGACTAAATGGCTTGTGCTGGTCAAAGGCTTAATGAGAGATTTTGAGTTCCTTTTGAGATTCCTGTGGTATCAGTGCATCCACACAGGGCTGTTTGATGCACTGGACTTCACCCAAGACTCACACCTTTCTAGAAGAGCTATCTGGGGAGCAGATGGAATATCCTTGGGAAATGGAAATGTTACCAGATGAGGAAGTTCAGGCAACTGAATCCTGTCAGTAACCTGTTTCTAGGAAACAGAGGTTTCTAGATGTTTCAGTCCGGAGATAGATATATTTTGGGAATGTGGATCCAGTGCTTAGAGCAAAGGGAAAAACTGAAATCTTTTCAAATATTTTCTGGTGGCACTTGTAGCTGACAAGGGAAAGAGGTCAATCCCATCAGATTAGGGCATGAATTTGGAGATCTTTTCATTTTTTGACTCCCAAACTCTAGTAACCTCAAACCCTCTTCTGGGTTAGGTTGCAGGTGCTTATATTCCTGGTAAAACATATTAATAAAAACTTGTTCTTGCACTGTCTTCTTGCACTGTTAACTCTCTGACTATCCAGTGAATAGAGAAAAAAAAGCAACAACTTTTTTTTTTTTTTTAATCCTAATTTTTAGGTAATTTATTACTTTGAATTTTCCAACATCAGTAGAGTCCATGCATTTCTTCCCAGGTGTAATGTCTCCTGACATCCCTTCTCCCTAGGAACAATGGAACTGACAACCAAACAGTGGGTGAGGGACAACTCTTATTCTGCAGCTGGTCCATCACATGTAATTCTCTTTTATATTACATTAAAAAGAGAGTGATCAGTATGACCCCATCAGTGTTCAAATAATGTGAAAACCTGGTTCTGCAAGTTATTTTTCACCAGAAAGTAAGAAAGTCCAGAACTCCTCCTGTTAATACAGGGGGAGTTGATGTTTGTAATGTGCTATCACTATTACAGTACAGTAAATGATACTAGAAAGGGACTCTTCAGAGTTTTTTGTCTGTAAGGACAAATTTGTTTTTGTGGCTATTCTCTAGCCGTGGGGTATTTTGGTTAAAAGAAGATAATGGACTTTTAACAAATTATAGTCTTTGCTGATATTTCATGAAGGTCTGTTGGACTGTTTGAGGGATGCCAGAGTTCAGTGTGTGTTATATAATCACACAGCAGACCTGCAATTTTTCCCTATGAATACTTGCAAACAGTGCAGAAATGAAAAGAGTGATTACACTTTGGGCAGGCAATTTTGAGTTACTATGTACAATAGTCTAGATAAAATCAATTTCATATGCATTACTCCTTAAGAAGTCTACATGGACCACCGAAGTCTTAGCCACCTTGATGGCTCAAACCGATATTGTCAAATTTCCTTTTAAAATAATAAGAAAGAAGCACGTTCTAACTAAGACAGTGTTTAATATTTTGTTCAAATACATTCTGAGAGGGTTTCTGTTTTTTCATAAAGACTGACATACAACACAAAAAGAGGAGTCTACTGTGGAAAATGTAAAATGTTAAGAAAATAGATAGACAGACAGACAGACAGACAGATAGATAGATAGATAGATAGATAGAAAGATAGATAGACAGACAAATTTAATACTGTAGATTAATGCTAGGCATGCTATCTCTAGTGTTCTTTAACTTTATGTAACTGTATTCTGAGTTAAAATAACCTGTCCTTCTCAACCTCTGCCCAAAAGCATATATTCTGTTCCATGAAGTAGAAAACAATCTGAGAAACTGAAAATTTCTTCATCCCATGCTTCAATAGGGGCATTTATTAAGAATTTAGTCCTGCAAACTGTGAAGTAACATTGGCTTCAGCATTTCCAGAACTGGTTCTCCAAAAGGCTTTAAACACTGACAAATCTTTTGTCTGAGCCTTTCTGCGATCTATGGCAAAAGCAGTTCTACTTAACTTTTCCAACAATTCATTAATGGTGTTAATTTGCTGGGCCTGAGTCATTTCTCATATCTACAGAAATACTACACGTACACATTTGTGGAACATTAGAAAGATTATGTAAAACACCACAAATGAATACCAAGAGGCAAGAACAAAATTTCAATGTGAAAAGTTCTATTGGGAGCAAAAAATTGGTAAATACCATATCCTGGGAAAAAAGTACAAACATAGGGTAATTCAATCACAAAATAGCTAGAGATTTGCTAAATCAAGAGAGAATACAAGTAATCTAATTTTTAAAAGGGAGTGACTAAAATATACTGAGAAGGGCTAAAGAAATGGACTGTTATGGACTCAGACATTTTATTAAACGTCTGAATATTTTAATGCTTTTTAATTTAATCCCTCATAATCCTGGTACTTTCAAGCATTTTTTTCTACCTTTCTCATGAGGTTTCATTTTTCCTTCCAGATGACTCCAAGACAGGAATATTCTGCCATTACATCATGACTGGGACAGTTCTTCTTCAGATGTTTCTTATGAGCATTTCCTTACAGTTCTGTTCCAATTTTTATATTTTCACAACTCTCTTTAGTCAAACTGGACAAGCACCTTTGTGCAAGTATAAGTTTATTTTCAATAGCAGACTGCAAAACTGGCATGAAGCTTAGGAGAGCCCTTTAAAGAACCTGTCCCACTTTCTTGTTCTTAAAAGCAGCAAAGAAGACTTAATTGTAAAAACATGTGAGGAGAATTTATCTAGACTGCTCACAGTGTGTTCCCTATCTCCCTTACATCACTGGATTGAGCATTACACTGGTGGGAGTTAGAGACTCACTGCTCTTGCTGGTACAAGGCTCTTGTCCTTGTAGAACTGTACTTGCTACTGCATAATTACATGAAGATCATTTTAATATAAAGATTGCAATCAAAAATACTTGCAACATCTCTTCTGTTGCATGGTATTTGGTCTCAGACTTACTATGAATGTTTCTGGTACTGTTTTCATCTGCTTAACTGCTTATGATGTGAAGAAAGAAGGATAGATGAGAAAGGATAATGGGACAGGATCAATAAACCGAATTTTTCCATGTTGCTATATTTTTCAAAATAAGACTGCCCATTCCACACACCAGCTGATTTCTGTTGGTTTTAGTATAAAATACATAATAGCATGCAGTGATTGCTCTTGTTTCTTTCTCTAGTACCTTAGAAAATGCTGATAGTGCTTGAAGGGCTGAAATACTTGTCTCGTCATACAGATTAGACCGGGTTTGAGGCCATAAAGTTTGCAAAACTTACAGCATTTTGTAATTCTATCTTCTTTTTCTGTACAGCAATATTTGTCTTCTAAAAAATACATTGCCAAAACACATTTTTTCCTGTCTGTACCACAATTCTCACCAAACTCACAAGGCACACGTCTGAATTTTGATGAATGACCAAGCATGAGAGCTCTAAGTATAAAATAATTTCCAAAGCCAAAATGTGACATACAACAGTACTCTATGCAGCAGTTGGAAGTCTGTTGAAGGAATCAGCTCCTAATACATCCCAGAGAAGAGCAAAGAGTGGGTGCACACACACATTCAGAGTGGTCTTGAGTGGTCAAATGCTTCTAATGTATTTGTGTCCCCTACATTTTGTGGTCTGCAAAAAGTGAGCCCAATTTCATTGTTTTTCTCTAGCATCAAAGAAAAGACCAAGCCTAACGTAATGCTCCACTGCTATTACACACATGAGCACTGCAATCATTGTTTGTCAGAAGTTTTTTGAGATTTAAGGAACCTCAAGTCTGAACCAATACTAGGAGAATGCTCATTTATAAACACCACTTCTTCTTCATTAGCACTTCTGGTCTGCTCTAGGAGCACATCAAACATATCAACACAATCAAAATGGCACACTGGAAGTTCTTATATGTGAAGACATTGGACAACGCTGTGTGATGCTGCTGCTGTGCAAGTACAAAGTCAAACCAGCAGCAGTTCAAAGTCCTTTTCTGGTCAGTTAAAAAATACAAGGCACATGGCTGCATTCAGAAATGGCTGAAGCCTAGTGATGATGTGGCCATGTTGGCTCTTTGAATATTTTCCTGTTTTCACCAGTTCAATACTTACCCATTCCTACTAGTGTACCCAACACAGAAAATTATATAGATCTTGTAATTCATATACCTACTATTACTTCACAGCCAAATCTTGTTTAAGTTTTCCAGGAGCAAAAAAATTCTTCCATAGAAACCATCCTTTCTGCTGCCTTAACAATTCCCCATCCAGCAATTTTCATACTAATATTACAAAGAATATGCAGAAGTGTATATTTTTGCCACAGCGTGTGAATGTTAAAACTGACTATGAGGACAATGATACCAAATCAATAAATGATTCTAAATGGCAAGTAAGTTATTGATCTATATGACACATAATCAAATTGATGATACCAGCATTTTTTGTTTGTGTAATTCAATATTTTTAAGGAAGCAAAATGTGAGATTTTAGTCCAGAATATTCTTCTGTTATTTGGCCTGCATTTCATTACTTGCTTTTACTTCTGGAGATTTAACATCGAATCTATAAATACAAGGTAAAAGAACAAGTAATTTAAAAAAAAGTTGATTCCATGCCACTGTTCATGTCCACATCTTGTCTCCTTAATACCACAGCCATTGCCACCTCTCAGTGTGTACCCAAGGCCCACAGCACCACGACAGCCAAATGATGGCAGTGCACCAAGGAAGGCTCCCCGTGCAGCTCCTCTGGACTCCACAGTCTCTACAAAGTGCTAAGGGAGACTCTGATCATGCTACTAAATACAGTGTCCTCGTCTTGAAATACATCCAGTCTTGAATATGACCTCTGTGTGTAGCAAGTCCCTCCTGCCAGTCAGTAATTTTGGTTCTTCTAGCAGCTGCAAACCTTTGGATTTGGAGCTGCTAGGAGACAGGATTCTTTGGATGGCCTGGATCATGTCCGTCGCTGCCTCTGTCTTGGCAGGCAGAAGCTCCTTAACTTGACTAATACAACTGCTTGCAATTTTGCTGCTGTGAACATACTGTGAACTACACCAGGTCTTCAAAAGGTACATTTTATTCTGCTCTATGATGAACGGCAAGTCCACTGACCTCACCTACTTCTTCCTAGAACCTCAGATACAGCAAACCTAGGTAAAGTTACATATTCTGTTCACACCCAGAGTCAAGCATGTCTTCGTCACTTTTGTTAAATTTATTATTTCACTTTCATTCCTTGCTCAGCTGCGAAAAATAACTACACTACACAAGGTAATATTAATTTAATTTGCTTTTCATTTTAAAATGAGGACAAATACTACCTAAAACAAATTCCAATGCCTTCACTGTTTGAGCTACTGTTGATAATGCCAGTGAAAGGTAAGTCCCTCATTAATCTTATATAAATTGACATTTCAGTTTTATTAATCAAAGTCTTGTCAATTAGATCATATTTCATCATGCCTTACAGATTTCAGCAGCACACAGTACTCTTAAAAGAGCCATAGAAGTTCAGATTGAAAGAATGGCAATCTGCAAAATGGAGAGTGCTATTTCAGCCACTGCTGCCTTACTTACATGTTTCTTCAATTGTACATTGTTTGTACAATATTAACAATCAGAGAAGAATTTTAACAAAGAAACAAAAAAATATGTATGCTGTTTCAACATTTTACAGACATCTAATCTTATACCTCTATTTTCCCTCTGTCGTTCATAAAAGCTAAATAATTCAGAGAAAAATAAAAGCATTAAAGGCAACAGACTTCTGTTTACGATTTGATTAGAGATTAATGGTAAGTCTTTTTTGTACTACAGCCATTAGTAATGAAGCAGGTAATTCCTTATATTCTATTTGATATTAGACATCCCATGCTAATCTACTGCTTTACTTAGAGAGATAAAATCAGAAGCTCACCCTGCAGGAGCAATGTTTATAATTTTCTGAAGGTTCTCTATTGTATTCCCTTTTTTCAGCTGTGCATGGCTTTGTGTGTCAAAATTGTCCAACACATTGTGTCTCCTATTGTCCAATAGGAGAGGTGTGTTTTAAAAATTCAGCCTCAAGCTTTTAAAGTCTCAGATCCCCTTATCTAACAGCTTTGAATTACCTTGTGTCATTTCTGTTGCAGGATGTTCTTGAGAGTATAACTGATTAAATGGCACAAAATCTAGCAGTGATGGAGCAGCTTCAAATTCAAGGCCATTAAATTGATTCTCAGGCTGTCAGGCTTTCTATAAAGAAACTCTGAAGGCCAGAACAGATATTCAGTAAGTTTTAAAGGAACTTCAATGTTTTCACTCTTGCTTTATAATGAAACTATTGGAGTTGGCCCAGTTAATCACCCTTCAATTATATAATTATTTCTTCATTTCCCCAAAACAAATTTCAGAGCGTGATAACTAACTAGTGACTACACAAGTCATGAATAAGCTGAAATGTTTTAAAGGTGTTGGTTTTGTAGAGGATTTCCTCTTTCAGTAACTGAAAGAAATAATTATAACTATGTGGCAATAAACACAGTTGTTTGAATGCATTTGAACACAGAGTCTGTCCAGTTGAATGAACCTCATGAAATACCTGCTTTTACTGTCAAAGCTCAGCACAGCTTATGCTTGTGCTAGATATTATCTCTCAGGAGATCTCATTCTTCCTTGCTTTAAGCCCACAGTCTGTGGGCCTCAGACCTCATCAATGTATATTTCTTAGTTACTTGGATTTCAAAATACCTTCTCACTTTCAGGGTCAATCACCTCACATGCTGGGAGGTGGTTACCTATGAGCATCCAGCAAGTCATGATGTCACTCTCCTTGGGAAGCCTCCCCTTTGCTGTAATGCAAAATTGATTTTTTGTTTACAGATGCAGTATTACCTCACTTTCCTCTCCTGCCCCCCCTCCCCCCGCCGCCTTTATTTTTAAAATTTTATTTTTTATGTCTAGACATATATGCTGTCCTTTGTATTTTAACTTAAATTAAAACAAATACAGGGCAGACACCTTCTGGCTGTTTGCATGTTACTTGCCACAGAAGGCTCCAGCTCTAAGCCTAGTTGTCCCAGATGGTACTGTAATAAAAACAATAAAGATAATCTCATCATTCCCCAGGGTGTCAGCCAAAAATTCCACATGCAGGATGCACTCTCTTCCTCAGCATTGATTAGACTTTTCTGTCAAGAGAAATGCTCTGAGGAGGCCAGGAATTTTCAACATTTTTATGCCTTTTCCTGAATCTACGCTGTGCATAATAAGTGACAGACAAGGGTGACTATCCACAAATTTATGTATCCAGACACACACACAGATACACATACACACATTTTCTGAGCCTTGGGTGTTATGACAATTCACTGCTCCAGCTGAGGTATTCAGCATCTGCACCTCTTCAGACATTTCTCTATGACAGTGTGATATGAATCCCCACAAATGTCTACCTACTACTTGCATATCTGATAGGAAACTGTTGAGTCCTGAAACTAACCCTCGATGGCACAGCTATAGATCCATGGGGAAAATTCATTCAGCATATTGCTCTACCATAAGTGAATTGTAATTAATGGATAGATCTACTCACCCTGATTCAACCACCCAAAAATACATTTGGCCTTAGACTGGACTGCTCACATTAGACCGTCTTTACAGTCAATGGAAAAATAGTACTCCCCAGAATAAGGGTCCTTGTGAAATAAGGGTGCTAAAATAGATGAGATAAACTGCTCTTAATGCTCAGGGCCTGGGATGAAAAAAATTAGACACCTGATTTTTGAAGACTAAAGTTAAATGAGATTGACCATTTCTGGGATTGTTGTTTGTCTGGTTTTGTCTCTCTCCCGAAGATGTGTAAGACTTTGTGCCACTATTTCAAGTACTGTTCCTGAATGTCAAGTTGTGAGGGTGGCCTGTGGGGAGATTATGACTTTTTGTTTACCATGCTCTGTAGGGAAATTGTGACTTTTTGTTTACATGGCTAGGTTTTAGAGATGCTTATCAAACCTGCCTTCTCAGTCAGTTTATTTTTTTAATCCTGGCAGAGTTCTTTAATTGTATCTCATCTTTCGACCTCAGTAAACCTTCATATTCCTAATACTCTTACAACCAGTCTTGCAATCTAACAAGTATTTAATTTTGATCCTCTGTAAGGAATTAGATATCCTTCTTTCTGTGTGATAAAAAATTTAATTTTTAACCCCAAATTTTCTACCTCTCTGGGTGGTTATGTTGTAAAATGTAGGTCATGACAACATTTCTGTCCACTCTTGATGTCCATAAATGTTGAATATCAGGGCTGGAAAAATGTCAATAATGGATAATAATTTAATACTTCATGGATAACAGGCTGAAACACATAATTTGGATACTTAATGGACTTTTAGGTTGAGACAAAGCACACTGAATGTCCCCGTTTATGCTGGTACATTGCCAACACCTTCATAGATGAGTTCACAGTGTTAAGGAAGGAGGAATAAACCATTCAGGAGAGAATGGCTTTGGACTGGATATCAAGCAGGGTGTATAAGCATCATCCTGCATTAGAGAATTCAACTTTCCTGTGAATTAATTGATGCTAAAATTAATCAGACAGAAGGAGAAATTTTTTGGAAGATAGGTCTATGAGTTCTACTTCTTTGATTAAATGATAAACAAAGCATTGATAGATGCTATTAAATTGCAGTTGTATGGAAAAGATATTCCTTGAAATGGCCTGTATGGTATGAAGAAGATTATTAATGATAAGAGAGAAATACAGAGTCTTTTTTTGTTGTTGAAGTTGCTCGTAATAGTTGTTTGACCACCTCAGTTGTTTGATCACCCTTTGCCATTCTGGAGCAAAGAGAAAATGGTTGCAGCGACAAACTCATTTGTGACCTCTAAAATTCCAGTAATATTTATTTCCACTAATAATGAGCTTGTCACCTGGGTACTCTGCAGCAATTACATGTAAATGCCCTTTTTCAATTGAAAATTCTAATTAATATTTGCATATTTAAGAACAAGGTGCATGAAAGCTTAGAAATTAATGAGCAGATTAGCCAAAATCATAACTCCGACATGTTAGTAAAGCAGTAAGTTTTCTAGCAAAATGAATAGCTTCTCTGAAGTCAACTAAAATCCACTGTAACAATTTTTAATAGCTCAGTATACCCAGTGGTTTTAGGAAAATTTGAAAAGAGACTGATTCCAGTGCACTGTTTTAAATAAATATTTAATCCATGACAATAACTGCAGATAGTTTTTCTCTGTAGAAATTCTCCAAGGAGAAAAATTCTACATTGATTCTCTTATTTATTACAAAGTGTAGTTTGCCAATTGCCATAGCCTAAAGTTTCAATTTCATGTTTTTGGATTTAAAAGTGTTTTGTGTTCCTGGCATTATTAATTTATTAATGTTTTGAAACTTCTCATGAAAAGTGTTTACCAAACTGGCAATATTCTAACTTTCTATTTCCTTTCATAATCTGTATTCTCTGCAAATGCCAAATCAAATTACATGAGCAAATATTTTGGTTTTAAGCACTAAATGACATATTGAAGTGCAAGTCAAATAATAAATAAAAATAGATATTTTTTGCCAGTTTTTGGTGCCAGACTTTAATGACGTCATAAACCCATTGCTCATTCTGCATACAGCTGCCATATCAGAATAAAATACAGCCTTATAAGAAATAAGTATTTTGGTAGGTTTCTTCTAAGAAAGGGAGGAATAATGAAAAGATCATAAACTCTTTTGCCAAAAGAATGACATTGATTTTAGTTTTCATTTTACAATTATTTCCAGAAGACATGATTGTTAATCAGATCAAGAGTAAATTGAGTGTCAATGTTCCCTTTCTTGTGCATTCAAAGCTCTACTACTAGCATAGTTCAAATCATTAATTATTTAAGTATTTATACTGCAGCAGTACTCAAGAGTCCTTATCAAAATCTGGCATAAACACAGATGAGCAGAGTGTTCTTGCATGAGAAAGAATAGGTAAGTTTTATGAAGAAAGAATAATGACTATGGAAACTTGTTCCTAGAATTTGAGAAACACAATGACTTTCTGGGTTTTTCTCTAGACTTAAATTTGTGTCCAAGTGCAGTCAGCTAAAGTTAAGTCATAAGCTTATCATTCTCCCTTATTTGTCTTGCAAAGACTACCTTTGGCATGTCTAGGATTAAAATGATAACAGTGAAGAATGTCAAACTTAAACTGAAAGACCTTTAAAAATTTGGATCCATCATGTGGCGGATGAAAACATTCTATCTTATGTTCATTCAGGCAAATAATATTTTCCAAGATAACGAAGGGAAGATAAATTTGGTCTATGCAAAGAGTAAATTTCAATGAAATTTGACATAACAGAAATATGATATGAAAATTATTACTATCTTCACTGAATAACTGTAGTAGACATTGACCACTGAAATTAATTATTTTCTGAGATGAATAGGACGATTTTGTCTCACCTACCAAACTAAGAAATTAATTGTACTTTTAGACCAAAAGCCATGATCTTAATTGATTATCATTTTAGTATAAGGTACAGCTCAGCCTTAAAATACTTAGCAAAGTTTTATTTTTCATTGAAAAGAAACTTATTGAGTGTATCCAATACTAAGTTTTTAATTGGTTAAATAAGTCACTCACCCATGAAGATGGATTAGTAGACAGAGTACAGTAAGCAACTCAATATTATTTATACTTGTAATAAAAATCTAATTTGGTACATGGGACATCACTTTTTTTTTCATGTCTCTATGTAATTCATAACACCCCTAGTGATTTCTTTAGTCCAAAATGTGAACTGAAAATCTCTTCATTTCTTTTTCAGTGATTGCTGAAACGAGTTCTAATCTTCTCTTTCTCAGATTTTTAAAGTGAAAAATAAGATCACAAGTGGACCTATCACCCGATGGCTAGGGATTAAAAGTGAAGGAAAGGAAGAACTGCTAATGATGTCTAAATGTACTTCTGTAATAAATCTAAAGTACCTCAGCAAGGTGGCATATTACACCACCAGGGAAATCCCAGAGATTTGCACTACCTAATAACAGATTTCCTTGTTGGTAGAGGGCATCCAGGATGGTTGAGATGGAGCTCTTTCCCTGTAGGGAGAGGTGAAGGACCTTGTCTTAGTCACCCTGGAGGGACCTAGCAGCAATACTTTACACAGAGCTTATCAAGAAGATGGGTCTGGGCTCTTCACAGAAGAGCAGGGCGGGAGAATGAAAGGCACTGGACACAAACTGAAAGAAGGCAAGTGGAAACTGAACATAATGAAAAACTTTTTCCCGATGAAAAGAATAAAGCAGTGGCTCAGATTGCCCAGAGAGCCTGAATGTTCTGTATGTTTGATGCTTTCAATACCTGAATGGGCAAGCCCTGAACAACCTGGTCTGAGCTCACATCTGACCCTGCCTGAGCAGGAGATTGGACCAGAGACCTCCTGAGGTCTCTGTGGTTCTATGATTATTATGATATTATTATCTTGTGGTTTTATGATTCTGTGATGTCAGCCTTCACATGCAGATATTAGAAACAATATGACATTTTTCAAATATAAAACACCTTAAAACTCAGATAAATCAATCCTACATATCATGTACAGAGTTGTTTAACAGTCACTTCAGAGCATCTTGGGCTTAGTTTCTCTGCCTAACATGGCTGTGGCACTAAGTAGATATGTTATGTACACTTAACTATTATCTGACATTTTTATACATTCAATGAGAAATTATTCTAAATACAAAAGGCAATTAAACTTCAAAGAAAATGATTTACAAAAAAGGAACAAATATAGTTATCTAGATATATGGATTAGTAAAAGAAAGTTTATATCACTTAGAAGCACAGGCTGTATATAATAAGGATGTTTGTGTTCTTTATGGCCTACATAAAGTTAAGTTTGTTTGGGTATCTTAGCTAAGTATTTGCATATAGTGACATTATAGATTTTTTAAAGTGCTGGTTTTATATAATAATTTCTTTTTATGTATTTTAAACTACATTTCTATACCATTGTTTCTTCTAGATTTAAAATATGGATTTTAGCTCTTTCATTTAAATTATTCTAAGAGCTAAGGAAGACATTATTGCACTATTGCTTTAAGCATTTGCTTGCTAACAGAAGGCTGTAAGAGGCCAACATGCATTGGTATTGTGAAATTCTTATAGAATGCATCTGCCTCAGCTATTAACCATATGAGATTGGTTCAGCAGAGATTGCTAAAAAGGAGTTTATTGATTGCTTAGCTCTGCTGTCAAAGGAGTGCAACGCACAGTATTGTAATGGATGCAGATTACAGTGATTGTTGTTGAACATGGAACTTTTGAGAGGTTCTATTTATTTCAAATGCTTTAACAAAAGCAATTTGAATGAGCCAAAACACAGGTATTTTCACTAAATTGCTTTCAGTGTTCCTGTTTTTAATAGATTTTATTTCAGAAAGTTCTGACAAGTAGGGTGGTGATGACTGCTGTACAGAATGACAACTATTTTTTTGTGTGATGAAGCCACAAAAAATTTACTCAGCTTAACTGACAATAAAATTCAATATCCTGTCAATAACTCCTCCTTTGACATACCACATTTCAACAAGATTATTTTGACAATGTCTTTAAAAATATGAATTTATTTATGGTAGCACTTAAACACATGTTTTTGTAATCTAATTAAACTGTAAATGTTAATGTGAAACTAATTATAACAGTTCTAACTTTTTATCAAACAGTGGGAAAGGGACAGTCCTAAATATATTTAATATTTGGGTTTGTATTTTGAACACTTCTAACTTACCAGAATTTAATACGAAACATGGCAATATATCTCAGCTGCATTACACTGGGGGATCAGAACAGACAAATAGCTCCACATGAGTTTCCATGCCTATGTAGTAAAAAAAGAATGTATTTTTTTAGAATTAAAATGAGGAAACTATCAAGAAAAAATAGTATTTTTTCCTTTGTATGTTTTCCATGTCCACACATGCGAAAATTTTTCTTTAGCTAACAAATGTTTTGTTGACTTAACATGCTTTCCTAAAAATCTTGGTAAAATATTAATTAACCAGGCTACTATGTTCAATTCATTGCCTTCTCTAACCAGAGTTGTAGCAAAGGAAGCAAGATGGGGTCCCACGAGAAACATCCTATGGATAGGAACACCAAGAAAAAAACATGTTCCACTAGTCCTTCTTCCTTTGCACTGGCAACCACAAGGAAGGAATGCTAATCTGTAGTGATAACATAAGCAGGACAAGGTAATGTTTACTCCTGGAAAGAAATTAAAAATAGGAGAAAATCTGACTGGATGAACATCTTTCCATAGTGGCTTTTACATTAATTTGCTAAGAAGTGAAGTTGAATTATGGTTTTTTTGGCACAACCTATCAGCCTTGCTGAATTCTGACACAGTACCAGTACTTCTTCAGCTTTCTGGAATATCCTTCATCATCCAATATTTACTTAAATATTTCACATGTCTAGCAAGACCAAAGACTTTTAGAAATGAGTGGGCTAGGTCTGGTAGTTTAAAAAATACACCTTTTTTTTTGTGGATTACATCTTAGTGTTTAGATTAATGATTGGTTAAAAAATGGATACTTTCTTGTCTCACTTTCATTAACTTCATACTCAGCTTATTAGTTTTACTCAAATACATGCTGATTATATTTGGCTTCTCTGTATAATTTTTCAAATATATAAATTTAAAATATATTCAAAATGTGATTTTTATATACTTATATGATATACAACTTTGAAAAAATTTATTTTACTCATAATGCATTTTTGAAGATCAAAGGCCTTAGATCAACAGACTTTTTACTCTGCTTCTTTTACCTTCCTTTAAATAATTTGTATTTTATATTCCCATACTTATTTGCTAATTTTGATGTTCTCTCTTTTCCATTTTTTCCCTATTGCTTTTCACTGACAATTGCTGTCCTTTCTATTGCCACTGAGCTGCAAAGGACTGCTAGAAAAACATAGCTCAGTAAGGCAATGCAGTTTTCTATCTGTTAAAGAAGCGCTTTTTCATATCCACTTTCACTCAAAATTTTCCATGTACCATTTTGTTGGTATTCACAATTTTTTCCTAATTTTCTTTGGGTGTTGGAAGATTTTTTTAAGCACTAAATATACCTTTACCTGGTTGGAACGATCTTTATTTTCCTCTTCTGACCATAATCATATCAGAATCATTGATATCTAGGCTGCCACTGAGTTCCATGCAGGGATTAGTTAATTTTTGCTCATTAGGATACTGAAATGATCTTTAAAATTTTAGCAGCAAAGTGCGCTCATATGGCATATCTTGTGAGGCTAGAAAGAAAAGATTTTTTTCATGCTACCCTTCTCTAAAAAAGAAACGAATCAATCTACTAGTTATGGTAAAATGTGGGCCAAGGACCAGCTCTGAATCTGCACAGAATACTGTGTATATTATACCTATTTTTAGCTGAATATTATTCATTGAATACATTATTTAGAAAATGTTGCTGGCTTTCAATGAATAATTTATTCAGTTTTGTTGCTATCTTACACCAGCTTTAATTATAACCCATAGTGCAATGCTGAAGCAAAGAGAGATATAAAAAGATAAGCCCAACTATTGCTAGGATATCTAGAGACTTAGGACATTAACTATCATCCATCTAAGCTGAAATCAAAATCTTGATATTTTCAACTTGCATATATTCTCTCTTGTTGCTTTTAAGTATTTTTGGTTTAGTCTCTTACTCCTTTTTTTCCCCTTCCTCCCTGCATTCTGTCAATTTTTGCCTCCAATTTTCCTTAAATGTCTATTCTGTCTTTCCTGTCACTTTTGTATTTCACCACTCACCTACCCCTGTCAACAAGCCCTCATTTTTGATATAGATTAAGGGTAGTCCAGCAGACCTCTTGAGAGTAAATGGATCCTTCATAAAGCACTGCTAAATTTATTAATATTTCTCTGCTGATTCAGCTCAGTGGAGTAAATCTACAGGAAAACATTTCCAGGAGACATTTTATTTCCTTGTAGGATTCTGGTAAATGAAAACGGTTCTATGACCAGTGTATTTTAATAGTTACCACATGAAACTGTCATCTGCTCTTGTCCATCATTTAACTAAGACTAGAAAAATGTCACAGTAAATTTACTGAGTTAGTCTGGCAACATCCATGAATGCAAATTCATAGGGGAGAGGAAGAAATGCAAATCAATACAGATCTATGTGCCAATCTTTAGGCAAACTATAAAGACAACTATTCTGAAGCAAGTAAGTACAGAAAACAGGAGAGGCTGATTCCATCCAAATCAGGCAGTGATCTATGTAACTGATGACATATTGGCATTGGAAAATAGCTTAGATAGTGGGTGCAATATTAGAAATCATTAAAAATACAAAGAGAATAGGAATGCCTGTGAACCACAAGAATTTCTTGATTAAGACTGCTCTTAATAGCCTCTTTGTAATATCCTAATGCTGATGTGAGGCATTCTGCTGCAGTTACCCAAAAACGGAGAGACAAAGAAAAGACACTGGGCACCATGCAGAGTGTTTTGAAAATATTCATATCCAAGAAGTTTTCTAAAGTGGACAGGTAGCTACTATAAAAAAACCTCTGCATATCTTGTTCTTGGAGTCAGTGGAACAGAATTTGTAAGGTGACCTTTCTCTGTGCTGGAAAAGTTTCATACTGGATTCTTCTTATGCAGGAATAATAAAGCACATCTTGAAGGAATGCCTACGTAGCGCGGGTTCCTGGGCACCATAAGAATGCAAATAATAATAGTAATTAGATAAAAACTAGACAGCCAAAAGGATGTTCTCTGGTGATTCTTCTGGAGACTGCACTGGTTAGAACATTTAAATATAGTTGCATCTGGAACTTAACAAAGTACCAGCAGCAGCACATTATTTGCCAAGCTCTTAACATCCACAAATTAATGCATTGAAAAGCAAAAGAACAAAGGTCACAGTCAGGTATCTGTTGCATGTTTAAAGTCTGCCAATAACATACCATGTGAAAGTGTGCCTTATGGAAAACTTTATACGCAAGAAAACATATGTATAGATATGAATATATACATATTTAGAGACGCAGCACTTTTCTTATACAACTTACAAATAAGTTTGAGAAACTCAAGATATGTAAGAAGCCCTCTCCAAGAAAATGCTGTTTAATGTTACAAACTCTGACTACTGCAAATATAATATATACATATTTCTTTCTAGAAAGCAGTTTAAAAAAAAATCCTCTGCGTTTCTATTTCTTGTCCTGAAACAACATATTGCTAGCATATCTCTGCTTCTTCTTCAACATTTTTTTGACAATAAATATAAGTATTAGTGTTCTTGGAAAACTTCACCCCATTTTAGAAAGTTTCTACAGAAATGGCAAATTTGAAATGGTTACACAGGAATTATTTTTAAATAAAAATGCATGAGTTTAGGTAGCTATTTTCCACATATCTTCTTTATTTCCTGACTTGTTGGCAAGGTTATCATATAAGCCATGCTCCAGTAACTTTACAAAAATAAATCATAAATTGTTGCCCATTGTAATTATGACATCTGTTCTGCAGTAAAGTATTATATAGGTCAATAACAACACTGTGGCTTGGTGTCACAGTTGGATTTGTATCACGAATATAATCATCAATAATTTATTAATGGATTCTCTATAATAATTTGTTGATAATGCTTCTCTCAACCTAAAAAAAGACAAATACTCTTGTCCATCCAAGCATTATGCTATATGTGATCAACACACTTTTTATAGTATATAATTGAAAAAGAAATCATGAGGTCCCCAACCCAGGTCCCACAATTATATAAAAAGATTTTCCTCTATTACATGCTATTATCTTTAAAATTATTAGCAATTTATCAGACTCCTTAACAATGAAGAAAAAATACAGTACCTTGAACACTACTTTTTTCAAAGACAAGTAAATGAAGCATAAAGGCCTAAATATCATCCATTCTTCAGCTGTATAGCTGTAGTTGAGAATACAAGACAGAAATAAATCTACACTAATAGATGTAATATGAGACCTCAGGTAGGTTTTTGAATAATATTCGAGTACCTGTATCATCTGTTAGGAGCACTGCAGGGCAGGCATGTAGCTTTTAAACAGAAAGCCAAAATCGCAGCTGAAGAGCAGCACAGAAAACGATAACAGTCCTTTTCTAGCTCCCTCACCAACTGGCTGTTGAATTTTATAGGTAGATTAAGTCATGGAAGATTAAGACAGAAGCTTTGCTCAGAGTACCTACCAGGCAAGAGAAAGCAAAATACAGCACTCCATTTACAATAATGTACTATGTAAAACCAGAAAAGCTGATTGGCAAAGCAATCATCTTTAAAATGTCCCTGGAGACTATAAATAAAACACTGTTATATTTTACACTGGAACTCCGTGGTATGACGACAGCCCATTAACTCAATCAGAATAACGACAGGAGGGCCATCAGAATGATAAAGCCGTTCTAATGAAATGCAGACAAAGATTAAAAAGAATTAAAAGTGACAAGTAAAATCCATTAAAGGACAGCCTTTAGCTACTGTAATCAAAGGATTATTACTTTTCTTGTCAATTAACAGCTGTGTGTCTATTTTTTCACGCAACATGAAAGACTATGCCAAGTGTCAAAAAATTATTATTAATAGGAGGCCTTTATTTTTATTTATTTGGCTTCTGCAAGTACATTGCAAGATCTCCAAATGAATCATGTACACAATTTTAGAAGCCAAAACACACAATTAACCACAGCATTCTGGGGTATTATTGCTCTAAAACTGGATTTTAGTGAAGAAAGAAAGCAATTACAAATGGAATTAATTGCAAGTGTATTAATCAATGCCTTTAACTTATGAATAACTTTAGAAACACACACATGCAGAAATGCTCTGTGTTTTTCACTCCCTGGCATTATTTTACTTACACTTTGACACAATATTTCACATGGCAGGAGATTCCCCCAATGTTGGATACTGCAAATTGCATAGGCAAATTAATTTCCTGTTCATTAACCTTGAAAATAATTAACAGTAAAAAATGAAACTTAAAAAAGTTTAAGAGGAAATTAAATTCTTGAACACAACAGACAAACTTGCACCTTTATTTGGAAAAGGAAAGTGTCATCCACAAGTCAGCACAGATTACTTTGCACAAACATAGAAAAATTCATTACAAAGTCTTTTACAATTAATATTAGACAATTAATACAACTAATAATACTAATAATGCTACCAGATGAGGCCAGAGAAGAGGTCAAAGTAAAAATGCTTTCCTTCTTTTTTATGTATTTATAATATGTGACCATTGTCTGTATTGCCTCCATTGTCTTTAGTAAATTGCCTCTACTTTGTGCTGCTCCCTCGTTGCTCTAAGTACATTCAGAATGGGAAAAATTATGTTGTCGTTCCATGCTTAAATACCCATGTCCCTTTCTCAGACAGATTATGACAGTTTTTGGTCATTCATCCACTTTTTTTCAACACTACAAATTTAAATAGATGAATGAATGAATGAGTTTATGGCCAAGTTGATTAATCTTCAACTAATTCTACATTTCTGAAACAAGCAAAATAGTTTGCAGTATTCTGTAGCAGCGAAGAGAGAAAATTAAGACACCATAACATTTCAATCACATCCACTTCAATCTAGCCTGATGAAAAAAGAGTAATCATGAACAAAACATCACCCCAATCCACATCTGCACTCTCTAAATAAATGTCAGGAGACTTTGCTCTCCAGTACTTATCAAAGCATGCAAGTTTCTTGAGGGCTGATAGACTACATTCAGAATTATGCATAATCACATCAATTGCAAGATTGATAGTTGCTCCTGTGAGAGGCATCTGAGAAAGCAAATATTTTCATTTGATGCAAATTGGCTTGCTAAAGGGAAGATAGCAATGGCATTTGCACCACCCAGGGATTTCTTTTTGGTCATACAACATTACCTAAGGAATACTGAGTTTTCCTTGTTAAAAATTATGTTTCCAGCACAGTAATATTTTCTTACTAAATCCTATGAATATGTTGCAGTTTATCAGTGAGTCACAAGATTAAATTTTAGATAAATTAATAGTTAAAATGCTTCATTTGTCCTGTATATTTGTAATTTAAATAGCTATTGAACGGAACTGTGTATTACATTGAAACAGGTGATGGAATGCTGCTTCTTTACATAGTATTTAAATGCAGGATGGGCATTTGTCAGTTCAGAATTATAGGAAAAATATCTCCATGGTATTAGAAATAATAAATTTATTTTTGCTGAAACACTTAATAAAATAATTTCTGTAATATCATATGAACCAAAAAAGTTTTTTAATCCTTATCATCTCCCAGCAAGCAAAAAGAAAAATATCTGACATTTCTATAAATTATTATTTTCTCCCACTTCGCCTAAGAAGCAAAGGGAAAGAAGGAATGATATAAATTCAAGTAAGATTCCTGAGGGAGTTCTGTCTTTTATTCTCACTTTAATCACATCATCTGTGTCTAATACTGTCAGTAGGCAACACTATATTATTTCCTGTTTTCCTATACATTATCTCCAAAATTCTCCTTTCCTGGGTTGTTTAAAGTGTTCTGCTTGCTCTATTCTTGGATAGGAGTTATTTTCTGTGGCTCACTGATTTCACCATATAATGCCATGACCTTTGGAAAGCTTTTTTTCCCTCTTTGAGTCTATTCTCACAGCTGCTTTACAGAGGTCTGCTCATAGTCTTTTCAGACTGCCTAGAGGAGCTTGTTCATCACCATTCAAATCTCTGGAGACAAACACAGTCAGAGCAGTTTGGGTAAGAAACACATCTTAGCTGTGTGACAAGTTTCACAGACAAATACTACAGAGAGTTTTCCACACACTACACAGAGCACATAGATAGGACAGTATCAAAGATGTGTGTTCCAGCAGCTTCTGGAGATAATTTTGTAAAATGAAACACTTCGTAGCTTCTCTCTCTCGTATCTGTGTATGTCAACTTTCCCTAGCATCTCGCACTTCCTTTCAAAACAATGGCAAGGATAAGTGTTTTCTGACAGTTATAAAATAATATGTAATTGTACTAAAGTGGGGGATATAATGTGAGAATGTGAATAACACAGATATGAATAAAGTCTATCTATGCCTACTTGCTGCAAAATATTGACATTGTTTTCCATTTTGTAAGAACAGCCTTGCCACCGGTTCCAAAGTTATTAATGTCAGAAAATTTTGCACTACTCCATCTGCAATTTCTCATTCTTAATCCTTAAAGAAACTGTTTAAATAGCATCTGGATAAGAGGAATATCTAAGAACTGAGGATAAAGAAGATTTATAGCTCTAGTCTTCCAGCGACGGAAGTTACTCGGTTTTTGCCACAACTGCAGCAGCAATAAGACCAGACCATAGTTGTGAATTATTTTCTATGAAGCCTCAAGAATTGGAAATGACTGCAGATGTAAGGGACTGCAAATGTAAGGGACTGCAAATGTCTCACAAGGAGCACAATTCGATTTGAACATGTCTAGAAAGGTCCTGGGTGTTAAATTTTCTCTATTATCTCATTCCTTTTTTTTCCCCTGGAATTCTCTTACTAACCATCACCTAATATGGATGGATGGATTTATTGATCTTCATCACATCAGTTTCCCTGCGCCATAACATTGGTACTTTATTGTTTTAATATCAAGTTGCATGACATTTTTTCCCCTACCAGAAATCTGACTAATGTCAGTGCCAGATCTTTTTAGATTTATTGTGCCAGATGGTTTTTTTTTGACAGACGAATTTTCATTGTCTTTGTTTTACCTCAGAAGGATTAAAGTTTCTATTTATAGAGGGGTTTTTATAGATTATGTTTTTTCTTACTGATTAAGTTTGTGTGCCATTTTTTAGGTCAAATGCCTATTCAGCCCTAACTGAACTCTTTGAGAAACCTCATCTCTTAAGGACATATTCAGGCCAATGCAACGCAGAATGTCTTTAGACACTACCACATTGTATTTACTGGGTGGTCTCTCTCTGTGTATTTCAACACATTTTTCCTTTCACAGACAGAAAAAGAAATAAGGGCATGCAATGACAGATAAAAAGCTTAACATTTCACTGATGGTTTATTAATATAATGAAAGGTTTAAATAAATCTGGATCAATAATTATTTATCCACTCATCATTGTCCACTCAAGTTGCCCTTCTTCGGCATTTCAAACATATCTCAAATACAGACAAAAGTTTTTATTCTACTCAGTGAGGCAATCTGCAGGAGAACTATCTACGTATAAGGTAGTGAAGTGTGATCATCTCTAAAAACAATCAGATTGTATCTGGTCTATATGACACTTATTCTAGAAGTGTTTTGAATTATAAAGTAGAACTTCTGTGAAAAGGACTTGCTCTTGCTTCAGCTACCTGCTGTCTGGAAAGGAGCTGGGGACACCAGGTAGCAATCAGGCTGTTATGTGATTTCCCCACACTAGACAAGTTTGCTGAAAGCTGCAGAATCTGTTCTCTTCCAAGCAATGAGGATCCTGCAGGCAGCAGTCCCTCCCACAGACGAAATTGTTGGTTGATGACTGGACTGCATGGATGTCAACATCCTTTACCTGGAGCACCTTTACTGCTTCCTGTCAAATCACCTGACAATGCTAATTGTCATCCACCACTCAGACTCTTTTTGTCTGAAGTAAAGTGTCATATTTTTTACACAGAAGATGAGAAATTAAACTTATACTAGTTTTTCACAAATTTTAAAAGTGTCCAATTTTGTTTAAGAAGATTTTTTTCCCTGCTATTTCACTGCCACTCAAAGTAAAACAGGTGTCCAAGGTCCTGTTTGGTCCAAGAGCTGACACAGACGAGAGTATCTTTAAAGGCTCCAGGTCCATTCAATGTCTAGCTATGTGGCTGAAGCGTTCCCAAAGTGTTTATAAATATTTTAATTTTCACATTGAACATGAAAAATTGTGAGTGAGAATAGTGCCAACTCTTCTTGAAGAAACTGAAGCGTGATCTGCACTTCCTTTTCTATTCTTTAATTTTAATATTCCTGCAGCGCTTGTGACTTGCCGTGATGTACCAAGAACTCACTGCAAGGCAATGCTGAAATGCAGCCACCGTATCCCAAACACAAGACAGAAACTAACACAGAGATACAGGCCAGAAGAGCTATTTTATCTTGTCCTGACAGTCGGAAATATTGCCTGTCTAAAAGTCTCAATGCAGCACATATTATTTAATTTTATCACGCAACTGCACAGAGAAAAATGTTTCAGCTCATTCAAGTTCCTTGCTGAACTATATAGAGCAACAGCTTGCTGAGGCTGAGTGAGGTCCCAAACACAGTAATGTGTTCATCATATATGGTCCATAACATTCCGTGATAGATAAACCTTTTCAGCATATCCTTTGGGGTTGTCATTTGTCTCCCTTACAATGCAATTTTTTGGGAAGATGAGTCATTCTCAAGCAAATGAAATGCTTTGCAGACCATTTCACTTCTGTCATGCATTATTAAAGGCCTGCATATTTTTATCCATACATTTTGTGTAATTCGGCCATTCCTTATGTTCCTTCCCATAAAACACACTCATGCTATTGTCACCATCATAATTCCATAAACTGCAATACTGATGAAAGGGTCAGCACATAACAGGCAAAGAGGACTAGTCACATGTTCAGAAAGATGCATGATTTTTCTGACCTAATATTACTCCACAAAGGTGTAGATAACCAGGCTATGATTTATTAGTGCTCCCTTTACAGTTACAAAAAACATTCATTTGTGTGCTAAGACTGATTTTTAATATGGTTAGTTAGAAGACTCTCTTGAATTCTCTCTCACCATTAAGTATAGTCATGGCAGGAGAGATACATAAAGAAACCTTTTAGATGGCTAAAGCCAGATTGCATAAATCCTCCCCTACATGCACGCATGAACATCTCAAGACATGTACCTTGCCCTGGAAGAACTTTCACTCACATTTGAAGGTTATCAATAAAAGTATATTGCCTAACACTTTCTGATGGCCCATGAATTATTTTAGGTATACTGATCAGTCAACTTACTGAAAAGACTAAGTTTTAAGCTGGCAGAAAGCATGCTCATATTATTCCAACTCCAATTAGCTGGCCTTCCATAGGAAATTTTTCTACTTAACTTGACCATGCTTACTGAACTGTGTGTCTCTGAACTTTCTGATAATGATCTTAACAATTTTTGAAACACTGAATATTTTCTGGCTGGAATAACCACTATCGCGTGTGAATACTCCAGCATTGACTTTTATGTCTTGTCTTGCATTTTTTAAGTTGTGCACATAGAATTGCTGCCAATTTCCCGGAATGCACAAACCCCAAATATTCTTGCTGGATATCTGATATCAAGTCTTATTTCAGAATAAGGAGGTTCGTTCTCTCAGCTCCTGTCAGACTCAGAAGAGAAGGGTGACAAGAAATAACAAAAGGTTCAGCAATGACCTGTCAAGTGCCAATCACATCAGCAATTTTGGACCACGCTTCCAAAGAGACTTGGGAGCTAAATGCATCAAGAGCATATTTTTGACTAACATAATGTTGCCTTATTGTTTTGTTGACAGGAAAAGTTTCTGGCAGCTCTTTGGCATAAAAAGCTTTAATCCTTATGTCTCTCTGAAGGTTCACTTGCAGCAGCTCCTTCTGTGTGGTTCAGAGCTAGCCAAGGTAAAACTGGTGACTAGGATTTATTCCCAGAGGAGAGAAAGGCAGCACACTATTTTATACCAAGGGAAACTTCAAAGAAAACTACCTTATAAAGCTCATACCTTTGGAGAGGATATAGAAATGTTTAGCCAAAACAGACGTGAGTGGGAAGGAAGCTGCTCATTATGGTTGTGCCAAAAGGACTCAAGTGGCTGGAGAGAGGGCTTTAGAGAAAGGTCAGGGTGCTCATAGCCTGGGAAGTGTTGGGGATCAGCAGCCATGGGGGCTTTTCTGAAGGGGCAGAGCAGGACCCCACACTCTGGGCCCATCCCCAGACAGGGGAAGGGCCATGGGGGCAGCTGGGGCAGCTCCAGCCCAGGAGTGGGGCTGGGAATGGGCTGAGCTGGGATGGGGACAGTGCTGTGAGGAACTGGAGCCCAGAGCTGCTACAGGGGCAGGGGCTGATGTTTCTGGGAGTGAAATGATCCCAAGCAGGAACCAGGCAGGAACAACAGACCTCTTGAAGCTGTCCAGGCTGGGACAAGATGGACCAATTGAATGCCTGGCCGTGTTAGATATTTTCGCTGAAAGTTTTAGCACAACAGGTAACAATGGGATAAGGAAATTTAGAAGCTTATTCATATGTTACAGGTACAAACACATATGCATATCATAAGAAATATATATCTTATTGACACAGTTGGACCATCCCGAGGATAGGAAAGCTGGAAACAGAATGAAAAGCAAAAGCTGCTATGCTACAAAGCAGTTTGGACAAGTGGAGGAAGAAAAAGGTCAGAGTTTAATAATAGTAATAAATTATGTTTGTCACCAGTTTGGGTATGATCACATAAAAAATGGAACAGGGAAAAAATTTCAAATTTTCAGCTGACCTAGTCAAGTATTATATGACTGTACAATCGTGAGCTCACCTGGACCCTAAGTCAGGCTCTGCTTGCCTCAAGGCATCTCACTGGAATGGCAGAATTAAAGTTTGCCATTTCAGGGGCCACAAGGAAGAAAATGAGAGTCATTACGACTTCTTTCTGTTTTATATCCTTAAGGGAAGGTAAGAACTAATTGAACAAAAGGACACTGGTAGAAACCTTCTGAATGTGTGGACTAATAAAGGCTAGTGCCAAATAAAATGGCTGTGGGGAAAAAAAGTTAGATATTGATGCTGAAATACTTATTTTAGAATAAAGAAATTATGGAGAAATTAACTAACAGCTGTGGGAGAACAAAATTTAACTATTTTCTAAATTTTAAACTCCATCCAGAACACAATGATGTCCAATAACTAGAATTTAAAGTGAGGAAATTCAAAACATACCTTTCTTAAGAAGCACTTAAACATAAAAAGTTGGAACTGTTAATTTGTACACGAGTACATTCAATTGCCAATTGTAAGACAAGGGAAAACATCTACCTGCATTTTTCAGAAAGAAAGATATTACCTTTAAAAAAAGATTAACAGTTTAGTAGATAACTCATTCAGCTCTCACAACAATGAAACTGCAAGTAATAAGATGATATATGGTATCTCTACCACTGAATGCCAACACAACAACATTTTCATGTCTTGAAGTTTTTGTCTGTATTTTTAAAAGAAACATTAGTAGCTCTTCAGGATGTTATAAATGTCCTACCTTTTGCCCACAGGTTTTGGGTAACCTAATTTAAAAATTGATGTAATAGAAAGCAATGCCAGAACACAGTCTTTCTACATGTCAGCTCTCTGAGAATTTTAAGTTGTTCTCAAATTGCTTTGGCATCAGTGTTAGCAGAAATACACTTTCAGACAGTACCTGAAAAATAAAAAATTAGTAACATTGTTGAAGAAATTGAACCTGACATGAAAGGGGTCATTAGTATACTTAAATTGCACTGGAACTTCGTAATACCTTAGATGTCCCATAAAGAATTAATAGGACATTTACCAGAACAGAAAAAAATAATTTATCTTGCCCACATCTGTTTTCCAAAGACAAAGGCAACTACCCCTGAAATGTTTTTATTTCCTAATGCAATTACAAGAACCTTCAACATTGCGCATTGCACGTCTTTCAACAAGCTTATTCCAAATGCTTACTCATTTTAGAATGTTTTTCCCTTGTGTTTTATTTGTGGTGATTTAAGCTTATCTTTCTTAGATACAAACATGAACGAATAAGTTTATTACTTCCTTCTCTACTGCAGGCTTTAAAAGATATTCACAGTATTAAAAATATTTAAAGACATATATTTGTCTTCTAATAAAGAAAAGGGAACAAAACCGAAGTGCTGACCCCATGTAGAGTCCCACAACTCTTATTCTTACATGTGTACCACCATTTTGTTACAAATGGTGCAGTAGCTTACTGTAGGCTGAAAGCAACTTACTTGCTTTTAATTAAAAAAGCATGAGAATTTTCAGCTGATGAACTTGATAACAGCATTGACCAAAGTAACCTAGAAAAATATTTCCTCACCTGTGGGCTCCAATACAAATTTGACACATCTCAGTACAAAGCTCTGAGCTCTGTCACATCTCCAGCAATGGCGTGGCCAGCAGGGCCAGGGCAGTGATTGCCCCACTGTGCTTGGCACTGGTGAGGCCACACCTCGAGTCATGCTCAGTTTTGGATCCCTCGCTCCAAGAAAGACACTGAGGGGCTGGAGCAAGTCCAGAGAAGAGCAGGGAAGATGGGCAACACAAGTCTGATGAGGAGCTGCTGGTGGAGCTGGGGCCGTTTAGCCTGGAGGAGTCTCAACAGGGACTTTATTGCTCTCTACAGCTCCCTGAAAGGAGGGTGTAGCTGGGGAGTCAGCCTTTTCTCCCAGGAAACAAGTGACAGGAAGAGAGGAAATGGTCTCAAGGTGCACCAGGGAAGGCTTAGATTGGATATAAGAAAAAATCTCTTCACTGAAGGGGTTGTCAAGCACTGGAACACTCTGCCTGGGGAAGTGGTTGAGTCACCACCCCTGGAGGTATTTAAAGGATGTGGAGATGTGGTGTTGAGGGACAAGGTTTAGTGGTGGATGGGGAAGTGTAAGGTTAATGGCTGGACTAGATGATCTTTAAGGAATTGTCCAACCTAAATAATTCTGTGACTCTCTGATTCAATATTTGAATACTACCAATGAGATTTCCTTTTTGCAGGAAATATTTAAGCAATCTTAACTTATTATTTGTTTCAGAGTTGCTATGTTGACTTACTGAGGCACATATTTTTACTTTGTATGGTCTGTGGTCCTGTGTAGTGTCCTCTGCACATAATTTTATTATTGAACTTAGAATAAAAAGCTGAGATAATTTAACATTGCTCATTATTATACTAAAAAATAAAAATGTTTATGATTGTTTTTAAAGTTAATATTCTTCTATGAAAACAGAATCACTTTAGTATCTTGACATCAACTGGGAAAATAATTATTAATATTTCAATATTCAGTGTGCACTTCTTTCCATCATTTTGATTTACACTCATTTTAGGAATATTATAATTCTGGAGTACAGTAGAAAATTTTTATTAGTATAAAGAGATACGGCTTTTCATACAGGAGTCTTAAGAAGGTGAAAGAACATCTAAAAGGCAGTCTTAAAAACTCATGCCTTTATTTTGATCTATTATCTTGACATGAGCTGAGCAGAAAAATGGATGGTATGATCTGAGCAGGGTCAGGGTTTGATCTGACCAGGGCAGGCCATAGTTCTACTTTTCTTTCTTTCTGTAACTTCTCCAAGACTAAATGATCTTTTATTTTGTTAAAAATAGCCCCATCCCTCAGATTTTAGATATCTGACAATTTCTACTTCATGTCCTGCATTGTGCTATTGTGCTGTTGCTGGTTCCTCTTACCGTTTGAATTTTAGGAGCTATTTCAGTACATTCAAATTGTTTAAAACTAGGTTGCTTACAGCAGTGTAACATACTTCAGTTTTGCATTTTACAAAAGATGTAACCCTCAGATTTTCATTTGTCTCAAACCTCTTTATCTATCTATCTATCTATCTATCTATCTATCTATCAATCTATCCATGGTTCCGCTGCCCACAGAATATCTTAACTAATACACTGCCTTCTATACCTGCTTCAGCGATTTGCGTATTATGGTTAACTTCTTTGGTTTTGTCTGAAATAAGCTATTGAAAAATAACAAAAAAACCTGGCATTCTTAAGGTTTACGTTTTCATGCATAAATTAATTATGTCTTTTGGTGACAATCAGCACTTCCTGCTTCATTTTATTTCTTACATTAGAACAGAGAATAAACAAAGCTCTCAGCAGAAAACCTGAGATAAATTTAAACAGTACTAGCAAGATTATGAGTTTTGAAGTCTCAGGAGTATTTCTGAATGTATAAAAATTATGTAACAACTTTTACAAAACTAATTCTACAGTCCTAAGTCAATATTTTCTGGAAACCTGATATTTCTCTTGTTATTTTCAATTTGGAATGGATTTTCTTTTCATTTTCACCAGGCTTATTTTAACCCAAGCAGTTTTGCAATAATGATAAAATATACAATTGCAGCTTCCTTCCGCTTAAGCTGAAGAGTTTTAGCAAGCAATTCAGGATGAGATTTCTTTCCTGTTTTTCTTAAACAATGGCACATCAATTGGTCAAACATTACTATTTTAATTCATTAAAACTCACAGGAATTTCACACTTGATTAAGTAAATCTTCATAAGTGCAGCAGCAGCAGAATGAAAATATCTCTAAGTCATTAATTACCTGTTTATTCTAAAAATGAACATTAATAATTTGCTATAATGAAAAAAAACCCAAAAATATTTTCCTCAAGAATAACTGAGCCACCACCACTTCACAGGACAAGGCTGCAGTGCAGTAAATAGTTGAATGAGCTGCACTCATCGCTCCTAGGCCATCTCCGGGATATCTCCTTGACACCTTTAATGGTGACTTTGCTATGTGCCACTATCAAGAAGTGCTTGCAGAGCCCCACACTCCCATGGCCTTGTAGGACTAATGCTTTGTTTAAATTTTTCTTTTGGGCTCACAGCAAACTGCATAGCAGTTTGAGAATGAACAGTACCTGACTTTTTGTGGTAATACTAGGGAAAAGGAAAAGTAGCCAGAGATTTTCATGCAGGAGAAGGATTTAACTTCTGCACATTCTTTCACAGACATGTGGCTCTTCATCTTCTTATCAACCTTGGGTTACACAGGCTGCATTTATTAGTGGATAAGACTCCTCTATGCATATCTTAAAAGTGACCCTCATTTTACTTCAAGACATTCAATTGTTCCTTGTTTTTCCTATTAGTATGCCCCAGTGAACACCCGCATTCATCACCAGAAATGTCAGACATAACCGAGAATTTCTTCAAAAGCCATATTTTATTATACACATACAAAGAGAAAAGAAAAAAAAGAAATAGATATTATATAGCTTCAGTTTTCTTCAATGTGTCCTTGATTTCTTTGTTTGAGTTTTAAATGAATACCTGCTATGTAAAGAGTGCACAATATTATGTACATGTAGGTAGCTACAGATCCTCCCACATGCTACTTAAAAGAGAATTATTAAACAATGACAAAATGCACTGTCCTTTCACACTGAAAATCTCACTGTATAATCAAAACTGACTTACTTCATGTATGCAGTGTGCATTTTGTTAATTAGCTTCCTTCTGGCACCTCTGAAGCAAAAATCAATTTTTCACAGGATCATTTTTCTCTCCTTGTAATAAGTAACACTTAATATTTGCTGGTACTGTGATAAAATGTATTTCGAGGTATTTTTATGGAGTACTAAATTAAATGTTTCAATTAGAACTTCAGTGAGCTGTTCAGCAAAGATTTGAATGAACCTCTGTTGGCCAACCTTAAAAAAAATCCCCAGGCCTATATTTTCATGCACTCTATAAAGATGTGTCAGACTTGCAATTAAAATAATTCATTTTTCTAAATGAGCTGAGAGAGATCACATCTCTTTTGCTCAATTACTCCCATTTCTACTACTTTTTCTGCTATGTTATGGTGCCCATGTGACTCTGGAGCAAAAATGGTATGCGAGAGTTTGGAGACTATGATTGTAAGTCAGGATCTGTGAGCTCCAACTTTGGAATATGAAACAGAAAAGTTAATTTTGATTGTTTTGCTGAGTTTTCCCAACAGGCAAACCCCGTCAACATCCATCAGCTGAACATCTCTTTAGACTTTCTCTATTAGAATCCTCAGGGTCCTGCCATAAGACACTTATCCTAAGACTATTGTTTTTTGCCCTGTCTCTTTTCTTTGGACTTCAGGCTTGTCATCATCCCCTTGAAACTGTTTTTATCTGCTGTCATTAGGAATCTTCCACATCTGTCAAATTAGAGCTTTGAAGTCTTGTGAGAGAGTATTTCTTAATCTTTGCTTAGCAGAGTAGACTGGGAATATTTCTGACATCTTTTTTAGTTTCTTTATTCTCTAGGTTTTTTTCTTCTTGGTGGCCAAGGATTGTGATAAAACAGATGGCTCCCATAAAAGTCCTAACCAGTTTAATAGGAACACAGCCCCAACATTTTTTTATTATACAAGGTATATAACATGTTTATAATAAAACTGAAAGAAGCTCAAAACATTTTCACTTCTCCTAATCATGCCTTTCATGATTCAGTCTCATAAGTCTTTGGAAACACAAAGCAGAATCTTTTTTCCAAGGAAATTTTCCTCTGTAAAACTTATTCCCAAATGAGCAACATTAGCAATGGAACGAGAAAAAAAAAATTGGCAGCATTTTAGTCTAAAATATTATGTAATTTTCTGATTTTATATTAACACTTGGGCCAAACAGCGCCCTTAAGTGTAAGATAAATTTCTGAGATGACTCGTCACAAGTTCAGGTATCTTAGAAAACTATGAGCATCAAACCCATCATTCATTGGTAGTATGTACATTTTAAAGGATGCAAATGTTTATAATTTATCAATAATTTTGTGTGTGGTTTTTTGTTTGTTTCTGTTTGTTTGGTTTGGTTTTTGTTTTGATTTTTTGCTTGTTTTTTGTTTGTTTGTTTGTTTTGTAAAATGATATTTCAGTGGGGCTTTTTTAACCTGTTTTTACATTCATTGTTCTTTAGACAAGAACTCAGACACACACAGCTAGTGGATTCTACAGGACCCTGGCATATATTCATGCATATTTATGTGCTTTATTGCTGTCCTAAAAAGTCAGAATGGAAGAACAAAACAAAGGAAGCAAAAGGGAGAAAGAGAAAAGTTGCTGTACATTTCCTCTCCCCTTAAAAGGGCACTTTCTAAAACTACTATGAAAAAATCAAAAGTATACACAACTTGGATAATCATGAGGTTAATAAAAATTCAGCTTTTAGAAGATACTCAAGGGACATTGTGGAATTAGACATTTTTATGAATGAAATGGTATTGAACTAAATCAGTAGCTTTCATAATGATCTGAGGAAGATTCTTATCACAACAGATTAAAAAGGAAAATAGTAATAAGGACAAAATCTCCTAATAAACACAAAACATAAGCTAAATACAAACAAAACACCCAGAATAAACACCAACATAGTCTTTAGACAAATAACACTCTGCCATGTAATATTTTCTGACACTGACTAATGTTTTCTTTTTGCATGGGTAGCTCATAGGCACTCTCTAAGAAATTATTCTGTTTAGAGAGAGTCAAGCAGCAAATAAACTTCAGTTGAGTGCACTTAGCTCTCAAGAACTGCACTAGAAATAAAAACAAACATTATTTAAATATCTAATCAGATAGATATCTGGTATATGTGTACTGCACTGTTAAATTGCCTACATCATACATATAATATATATCCTGTTTACCTTGTATGCAAATGTTAATGTGTTATTTTAGTGCACTCATTTAATCTACACAGTAGAAAATATGCAGAAGAAACAATTTTCCAC
The DNA here is from genome assembly GCA_036785705.1 of Acanthornis magna. Taxonomy (NCBI): domain Eukaryota; kingdom Metazoa; phylum Chordata; class Aves; order Passeriformes; family Acanthizidae; genus Acanthornis; species Acanthornis magna. The sequence goes on along the minus strand of JAWUZG010000028.1, from coordinate 16,245,195 downwards.
TTTGATGAAATGTTGGGTTCAATTCAATTTTTTTGAGGTCTAGGCAATTACACCAATCCTGAGAATGTCTTAGTGAGTCTCTCTCTCAACCTTAGCGTTTAATTAACAAAAATAATTACATTTATATTAAATCAGTATCTATGCTGATAGAAGAGCTGTTTTATTCTCCAATAAACCACTATTTTCATTGGATAGTTTCTAAATAAAATTCTTGTAGCAATATGGCTGAAATCAAATTAATTATAAATGTAACTAAAAGGGTGTCACAAGGTTAGAAACACCAATAAACCATGTGTCACAGCAAACATCGCATTAAACATGCTTTCAGGATTTAATTCTGAAGATTTATATGTCACTTGACTTATCTCTTCTGTTTCGATGTCTGCATATATCTCCCAAGACATAGGCATTATAAAAACTGACTATTGCTGCTAAAAACAATAGAGGATTTTGTTTTGCTAATAGCACAATTGGTTTCCCAAACAGGAAATTAGAAACAGCACCCTTAGGAGTATTTTTGAGCTACAGTGAAATGAAATAAAACTCTCTCCATTGCTATTGACAGAACCTAATAAAATGTTTCACACTAAATTGCTTTTGATGCATCTGTACATAAAATTAATTATGCAAATAATATAATATCTTATCTCTACGGATAATTACCACAGTAATCATACTTATGCTGAGGTTTCTTTCTTTTCACAGGTGAGTGTTTTCCAAAAGTGCTGTGAAATAAAACTGTGATTTTACCTACATTGTAAGTGCCTGCTCTATCACACAGGGCCTGATGCAATGAGACCCCACCAAAGTCCTTCCAGGTTAGTCTCTGCTCTGGACAGGGTCATCTGGAGCAGGACACCCCGGGCTGTGTTCAGTCAGGTTTTCAGAATGTCCAGGGATGGACACCACTGAACAACCTGTACCAGTACTCAGCTACCCACATGGCAGAAAAAGATTTCCCTAATGCTCAGACAGAACCTCCTGTGTTTGAGTTTGTGCCCATTGCCTTCTGCTGTGTCACTGAGCACAAACTGAGAAGACTCTGGCTCCATCCTCTTTGCACCCTCCCTTCAGGTATTTATATGCATTGACCGTATTGACAGAGATACATTGATACATGGACAGTGTCTCTTCCTTCTGACTGATCTCATCTTACTGCCACCATTGCATGATTCCTTTTTTTGTTTCAGTTTAGCCAGGAGCTCCTTATTCAAACCTGCGGGCTCTGGAACTTTGATAGGCTTCCTTCTTGGTTGTTCTTGAGCTTGAATGGTCTGTTCCTGTCCCTCAGCACCCAAGCAATTTGTAAGCGCATGATAGGAAGGCCTGCGCAGGTGGTGTTGCAAACACATGATCTCATGAAGGACACAACTCTCCACTGCGCTGTGAGCTCAGGTCATCCAGGGCAGAAATTATCTGCCTTTTGTACAACAAAGACCGTCTCATACCTCTTCTTCCAGAATCCTCCAACTCAAACACAAATAGTTTCAATATGCTGCCACGGTTCCAGACACATTTTCCTGTGTCTCATACACTGATTTTAAATGACAACGAAGAAAAAAAAGGAACAAACAAGACATGTATCTCATGAAGCACGTCTCACAATCATGGAAGTTTTGCCTTCTGCTTTCCCCCACCTGCTGTCTTTGTTTATTGCCATCCCTTGCTGTGTTATGTGCAATTTAGATTGCATACTCCTTGAGGTAAGGAGCTGTCGGATTTTATTTGTCTGTACAATGCTATACACACCTATGGCACTATAGAAATAATTAATAATAACAATTTATGACAGAGTACATTGTTACCAATCATCATATATTGTGTTCACTCTGGTAAGATACAAAAAGCTTTTCTAATGGAAGTGGAATAACATGCCCTACTTCTTGATAGTTGACTTCTTAATACGTTATCTGTATAAGCATGAAGAAGGGCTCATTCTTCCAAAGCTGATCTGTATTTCCAACTTTATACTTAAAAATGTTGAGATTTTCTTCAAAATGTCTTTTTTGCTTTATGTCCTGGGACTGAAAAACCAATTCCATTAATATAAAGATTCTACTGCTGTCATTGTGGCACATAGCATGGATTTTCCACAAAAAATTCTTTCCGTAACAGGACAGGAGGAAAGCAGTAATTATTTGATGTATGCAGACATAAACCAAACCAGAGGAGTCTGTCTTCTTCTGTAGCTTAAATTAATTTGCTATGAAAATTAACCAAGTATCTGGTGTTCTTCAGCAAAAGAAAGAAGTCAGCTTATCCTCTGAGGAGTTTAAAGAGGTTACTATCTTTTTCCAGTACAAACAGAGATATTGAATTACTCTTGTAGATAGGAAACTTACACTGACACCTTAAAATTGTGGATTACCTGAAGTCACTGCTCTAGAAAATGACTATATTATACAATGTATCTGAATCTCCTTCTGCAGTCAATAATTATATTTGTCCACTAAACTAGAAAAAGAAGAGTGTTTAGAAATTGACTTCAAGTAATTACACATATATTTAAGAAACTACCATGCCAAGGAAGACCTGATTTGTCAGTTCTTAGGGAGGAGCTCGTGGAATGGAAATTTCTGTAACAAAACCAAAGCTGAGATATTTCTTTCAGAAACATTGTGTAAATATATAAACAGGAAAACCTGTGCAATATGCTATCTAGATGGAGACTGTATTTTTCCAGAGAACTTGATCACAAATTCAAATTTCAGAGTGACCTGCAAGTACATCTGGAGTTTTTTTCCTGTGGACCTACATATTGTGCTTTCAGATTAAAAAAAGAACTGTTTTTCAGAATCACTACATAAAGCTTTGCTAACCTGTGCCTATACATCTTACAATTATTGTTCATCCCTCAAGAGTTAAAAATACAAAAATGTATCACAGGTTTATAACACTGCAGAGGAAACTCGCTTTGACAAAACAGGCGAAGTATAAACTGCAAACATTTTTAGAAAATTCTTTTTTTTGTGCATTATTTGTGATTTTATTATTTGTATTTACATGTTTCCATTATGTGGAATTTGATAGTACAGTTTGTACTGACATTTTTTGAGCTGCAGATTATCTGCAGCTGTTTATCGACAGTTTGCTGCTGATGGCACATGGTGTTGTTTCCTTGGTTGGACATCTCAGAACAATGTCTTCACATATTTCAATATTCATTTCAATCTCTTGTAACACCACTAAAAATGAATAATACTGACCTTTCCAATGTACTTTGACTTCTGCCAAGGCATGAAGGTTGCTCTCTACAGAAGTCCCATGTACTGCTTGTACACTGCTAAAGGAGATTTATTTTAGCTCTTTTACATGGACTGAATTTCACACCAAATTAATTTTATTAACTCATTACTCTAATTTTAACTTTTTCAAATGATATTTAATGTCTCTCTTTTCTGTGGAATAGATTGTAACAATTTTAATCCCACAAACTGTACTCTACTACATTTTGGTTTTGGTTTGGCATGAACATATTTGCACATCAACTACCCAGCAATTCCTTGCTAACGGCTAAACAACACACATAGTATAATACAGGTCAATCTTTGAGAAAAAATCCATCAAACATATGAAACAGTCTAATCTTCTCCAGCACATTTTTATATTTTTTGTACAGTTCTTATTAATTTTTTCCTTGTTAAGTTGATCGCTATACATGTCTGTAGCTTGAGGTGAGGAAGGGAAATGGCAAGAGAGCTTTGTGCAAGCTGCCATCTTCAAGGACAGCCTTAGGAGAAACAGCTATCCTGTTACGCAGGGCAAAGTACTCCCTTCCCCTAACCCTCCTTTCCCTCTCCTCTCTGCTCTGCTCACACATCCACTCCTGCTCCCTCTCCTCAATCTGTGTGTCCTTTCAGGAACCACAATCCCTTATGTTGCTGGAATTTTTTTAATTTTCATTTTCCCAAAACCACAAGTCTGACACCTCTATGATTTACAGTCTTGATTATCAAAATTTTGTATGCTATTTTCAAATTGAATGTTGTATTAAAAGTATTTTAAAAAGCGGTTTGTCTTTCTAACTAAATGTAGCAACTCGAGGCGTCTTTCAAATAGGGATTGTATTTTTTATTGGGGACACAAGCTGGTGTTTTCTTGATGTTTTACGAAGGAAAAACAGTTCAGAAGTGAGGGGTAATATGCCAGTATCTTTAAGACCTGAGCACAAATTGCATGAATACTGAAGATACACAAACATGCAAGCACTGTAAAAATGTCTACTTATAAATTGAAATTTATTTATGACTCAATTCCGAAAGAATGGGAAAGCAGAGTGTCCTGAGAACAAAAATCTGAACCAAAATAACATATGCAGTATAAATATCAGATTTGACCCACACTAGTAAGATCTTTTTGCTGAAGGAGATAGAAACTTTAAAACATCTATGACATTTACATCTCTTTCTTAACTGTAATCTTTACTGCCATTTGGAGAGAGCTACCTCAGGGCAAAAACCAGAAAGGTGTGCAATCATACACACTAACACTCACAAACAAGAGAGGATGGGGACTGGGTGCTTTACTCAAACTGGAGTAAAGTGAGATATCCACAAAAGCACTACCTGTGTTTATTACATTCAATGCGGTAGGAACATTCTCTGTCACTGAAACTGGCTAGCTTGAATCCACCCACACTCATACTAAATATCTTATTCTCTGAGACAGAAACAAAGTACTCTCCTCCTTTTAATAACTCTACAAATGCGCTCAGGAACTATACGGGAAAATGCAAGCTGGACTGGACCCAAATGTGTTCCAGGAATAATTCTAAAACTTAATAGCAGAGATAATTGTGATCCAGTGCCTATGGCTGTTTCCTGACACTACTTTCTGTATGGATACAGGCACAGCCAAAAGGTCTGGTTTGTGTTTCTCAGAGTTTTTGTGCAAATCGGCATAAGGTCTTTTAGATTTGACAGTACACATAGATTAAGTGACTGGACACTGGCCTTCAAAATAAAATTTTAATATACATTTCCAAGAATATTATAATAAACAAATAGTTTAGTAAGTTTACTGTATGATGCAGAGTTATAAAACCCCTGAGCTTAGGGAGCTGAGCATAGCACATCACCTGTGTCTGCTTCGTGCTGTCAAGCCCCCCAAAAGAAATTGATACTTACACATAAAGACCTTTTCTGTAGGGAAACCCCACCAGGGTTATTTCCCCTCAGAGTTGATTTTTTTCTGTCATTTCAGTCACAGGACTTTACTGAACCTTTCATAATCGAGATTTTTATGGAAAAAATAGTGGTAAGGTCCAGGTTGCCTTTACTACGTGTTGACTACTCATATACTGTATGGCATTTTGGGGTGTTTGGCCTCAGCTCTGGCAATTTCCCATGCCTCAGACAAGTAATTCATACAGAGCAGATGTAACAAAACCCTGTACAAAGTACTGATGTGGCTCTTTGAGTTCACAGATCCATAGTGCCATTGCCTTTGCTGCAGCTGCCACAGGTGAGTGCACTGTCACATTTTGCACTGCAGCAGCAGGATTCTCTGACCAAGAAAATCCATATAAAAGGCATTTGCTGACTTTGATTTTTTTTCTTTTAATATCTATAGCAAGATTCACCTTTATTATTTGGCATTACACAAGCTCTCCGTTACCCAGGTATAGATCTAAAGGGTAAAGTTGTGAGAGATACTGAAATATTAATATCTTGCTTTACAAACACATACACTCTGTGGGTATATCCAAATGTAATAATTTATATTACACCTACATTCATTGACCAAAGAGCTACAGGAAGTAAAACTGTATTGATTCCATGAATCCCACACTAGTTGATCCAAAAGTAGTGGTTACTATTTTCACAGGCAAAGCAGAAGTGGATCTGACATCCCTCCAGCCATAATGCTCACGGTTTGGGGCAAATTTCTTCCTTTAGTAGGTGAAATCAAGCCCTCAAACTTCGTGCTGAAACTTACTATGTTTAGCAATGAAGCCACTAGCTCATACTTCCCAGTGGGATGGAGGGAGAGAATTGGGAGGGTTAGAGGGTGAAAACTCATGGGCTGAGGTAAGAACAGTTTAATAGGGAAAGCAAAACAAGGAATTCATTCATCACTTCCCATGGGCAGGAAGGTGTTCAGCCATTCCCAGGTATGTAAGGCCCCATCACACGTAGCAGTTATTTGGGAGACAAACACCACCACTCCAAATGTCTCCTTCCCTTCCTTCCAGGTTTGTATGCTAAGCACAGCACCAAATACTCCAGGATATCCGTGGGTCAGGTGGAGTTAACTGTCCCAGCTGTGTCCTCTCCCAGCTCCTTGTGCATCCCCAGCCTCCTTGCTCGTGAAGTGGTACAAGAAGCAGTAAAGTCCTTCCTGCTGCATCAGCACTGCTCAGCAATAACTAAAGTGTCCCTGTGTTATCAACACTGTTCTCATCGGAAAACAAAAACAGAGCCCCATGGTAGCTACTGTGAAGAAATTTAAACATGTCGTAGCAAAAACCAGTATACTGATAATCACTTCCAACTTCAAAATCTGGTTTTTAAATTAATGTATGTCTGAACCTAAAGAAAAGTAAACCACTCTATACCAAAAGAGATGAGTGAAGAAACACATGTGAAGCAATTTTCAGTGACATGAGAGGAGTGGGGAGTGGGTGGTCAATGGTACATACATAGTCTGGCAGCAGTCTTCAGATAAGGAAAAGGGGTTTTATTCCTGTAATTTCTGTGATGTTGAAAAGCAGGAATAACACACGATACCCCACTTTCAGCAAGATGAGTCAGACCCTAAATTTCTTCAGAAAGTTTTGTTAGCCCTTTTTGATCTGCTGTTAACCAAAACCTCTAATAAATAAACCAAATTATATCAACACCTACTTGAAATTTTTATATATTCTATATATGATTTTTCTCCCAGAATAATAAGCGGGTTTTTTTCAAGGAATGCAATTACCCAAACTAACTTGTGAAATTGGGACTTCTTATACAAAGCTGAAATTCAGAAGACTTCAGTAGGATTTAGTGACAATACTGCAGACTTTTACCTGTGTGACACAGAATAAATTGTCACATATCTAAATCTAAAAACATATTTTTGAGAGCTTAATATGGACATCCTTTCCTATTAAATCTCCCATAAAGCCACTAGGAATTAAACTGAATTTGAGTTATGAAAAAAATTCGCAGTTTGTACAAATATTTAAAATTTTGAGTGTTTTTTCTATTTAACCTCTACGCTGGGAAAATAACTTCATCTTAAAAAAAGAGGAAAGGAGCCCAGGAACAACTTCAGGATCTGACCCTATAGCCTAGATCCAAAAAATGCTTTGACACCTATATGCCACAGATTTAGGTCGGACTTATGTGTGACAATATCTTTGAACATATTTTGTGTCTCCTATACAAAAACATTTTGTCATCATGAAGGTATTCCCAAGAGGTTTAAAGCTTGCTGACATACTGTAGAACTGAAAGGAGCAGGCAATTCTTTTCTAGGTCACAGCTGGTATGGCTCTATTAACTTCAGTGGAATTTCAATTATTTTTAATCTTCCCTGGACTTTTCCCTTTAAAAAGCAGGAAATATTGGGGAAAAAAAATGGATTTTATTAATAAGAGAGCAATGTAATTAATTGATTGACAATAATACAGGCTGTTGATTTCTAAGGAAAGAACTGTAGCATTTCAATCTTTTCTTTAGCTTTCCAACTTGCATAAATAGGGGAAATTAAATTACACAGGCTGATATTTACTACGTGTGCAACGGTAGTGTTCTGAAACTGATGCGTTTGAAAGCAAACTGCAGTGCACCAGAAATAGTTAAATAGTTAATGAATTATGAAACGAAAAGATGGTTGCCACTGAGAAATACCTTGAGCTCAGGCACTCTACTGAGAAACATTTTAGGAGAAGTTTGTACAGGTGGTACCTCTCCCACTGTGATCCCAGTGTTCTTGAGGCTGTTTTCTGCAGAACCCTTTTCCCCTTGAGCTTCCTCCACATCCCATGAGGGGAGAACCTGTCACAATGTCCCAGCTCTGCAATTTCTTGTCTGGTCACCTTGTCGCTGCTGTCCAAATCTCGCCTTGGTTATGCTCTGGTGGCAATGGCAGACTAAGACTTGTGACCTGTCACTGCCATTAGAGCCTGGCCCCTCCTCCTAGTTTACCAAAGGAAATGACTACCTCCTGGAAGGTTTCTATACCTCTCTGAGGCAGAGGGCCAGCTTGACCTGGGTAAGTATTGTCTCCCTTTGACGCAGCCGGTAGTCTGGGCAGAACCAGCGCTCAGCCCAGCAGCTTAGGAAATCACTTACTTGGGAAGAAGGGTGGCAGAGGAAGAGATTGAGAAGCAGATGCACTCTTAAATCATAAGGACACATATTTATTTATGCAGCTGGCAAGTGTCCAAATCCACCAGGACTCTGAATGAGTTATGCTCACCAAAGCTTTTGCACAGGCTTTCAGATTAGTCATGCTCTAAATGAATTGCCCATTCAGCACTACAAGCCCTACCTGGCTACTTTCTAGTTAAAAAATGTGCTTGTGGTAGCATGGATGGACAGAGTCAGACTCTGAGTTGTTAACTCCATGACAAGGAAGCATTTGGCACAATCTCAGCGTCAGCAGGGCCGTGGTAGTTACCTGTGATCTGTTACGTGTAAGAGGTTCTACACTGTACCAGCAAGCACAGGGTCACACTCAAAAGGCTGCTGTACCTTGAAATGGTTATCAGAAGTTCAGCAAGCCTGCCTTAATTGTCACTCCTTTACCTTACTGCCCCTGCATCATCATTAATGGTAATTTAGCATGTCATGAACTAACTTTGGCATGGTTTCTCTCAACAATTCTTCCATATACTTGGGCAGAAACAGTTTGCACTTTAGGAAACTGAGAAATTGTGCTTATTCACATAGTGTTCACTTTCCTATCCACTCAGACGGGGCCTGAAAGATGCATCTGTCTCAAAACTTATGTTACAATCCACTGACATCACAACATTTAATATTCTTCCCTTGTATCCTAAAGTGTAGTCAGACTCATATGGGAAAAAAGCTTTGGGAAAAAAATATCAGACACTCTTTCTGTAGTGGAAGAGAAAGTTGAAAGAGAAGTTGATAGTGGTAAAAATACTAAAAAATATCCTGGGAATGGGGGAAGTCTGGAGTGCCTGAAAAGTCAAAAATTTATTCTGGGAAGGAGGAAGAGGAAGATAAATGAGACAATGCCCATCAGGTCCATGGGGCTGCTGAGGTGTCTGTGCAGTGAGGGAATCAGGTGTCAGAGCAGGTCTCAAGAGACAGAAGAAGCAAATTTACCATGGCTCCAGGGTCTGGATGTTTGAATGTTAGCTTTAACTAACCTGCAGTTTCTCCCTCACTTCTTTTGAGCATTGATTAAAATACTAATGAGGGCAGCATGAACTGTGAGAAAACAGACTGTGTGAAAAGCAAATGTGACTTGAGAAGAGTGCATCAAAGCAAAAAGCTGCGCTGATAACCAATCACTCAGACAGCAAAACTGTCTCCATAGAGTGTGAGCAGAATAGAAAATTCTATATGTAAAGTTAATTCTGGCTTCATGTCATATCACAAACATGCCTGTTGTCAGTAGTCATAAGTAGTGATAATGAGAGCTTAGATGGTTCTGGCATTTTAATGTCTCACTTTTGTATTTACCGGAACAGTGAAGTTTTATGCCAGTTACTAATCACTTCTTAGCCAGCAGCAGCAGACTCCTTATTCCCTGAAGTCTGTTCTCAGTTAATTGCACTCATGAGTATGGCAAATTTAGAATTATTATTCTTCAACAAATCCTTCCAACTCCCTGGCCAGGAAGCTGGTATGACAGCTAGGCAATCTCAGCTACATTATCACCTCACCTCCCATACTGGTCTCGTACTTTAATGGTGTTTTTCTTGACTGTCAGTAACTGACATCTGTCCTGTGAAAAGGAGGGAACAATAAAACATACATATGTATAAATAAATTAAAAAGCAATCCTCTATAAAAGCAGAATGAAAATTGATGTTACAATCTACTTAGCACTTTAGTTTACAGGGTACACTGTATGACTTCACACATTCCAGGAGAAGCTGTGCCCAAGCAGAGCAGATAATGGTAATAACTGATTAACTCAATTTCTTTGGAAGGCAATACATTAGCTCTACATTTTGGTACTGGCTGTTTCCATTAGCCATTGTTGTCATGGATTGTTCTTAATAGCCAGCCTGAAAAAAATTAGTTATCAGTTTCAAAGTGTGCCTTTGGGGCCAGATTCACAGTTGGGAGATTTCTGCTGGTTTTTTGTAGGCTTATACTGCTTTGCTCTGGTGTTCACATGAAGTCTCATTCTCATTTAAATGATCTGAAGGAAACAGTGGCAGTCATTACACCAGCAGAGTTTTCTTTAGTGCTTTCAGTATTTCTCTGTCAGAGGTTAGATAGGTTTGCTGCTTGACTGAGTTGTAAGAATGGGTTCTGCTTAACCTTTCTTTTTTTTTTTTTTTTTTTTTTTTGGTTGGTTGGTTGGTTGGTTGGTTTTGGTGACGATAAGTGACAGTGTCTTTTACATCTAAGGCTGAAAAACAGGTTTTAAGACACCAATTCTAACTCTTAGATAGGGTCTCCCAAGTGACATTCCCTCTGAATATACTGACAGACCTCACAGCACTGCACTGTGTCCCTGTACTTCTGCATTACCACAGCTCAGATCCTCCTGCTTGCTGCTTAACAGTGGGAAAAACTCACTTTCTGTAGGGCTTGAACAATAACACTGAAGTAGATGAAAAGATTCAACTGGTGTCAGGAGACTTTGGCTCAGGACTGCTCCCATTGCACACAGTGATAAAAGGTATGAAGGTTGCTTTCCTGGGCTTTACCTCTAGAAAAGATGCTTTTCCTGAAGGGTGTCACAAACAGCAGCTCTCGGTGTCAATAGTAAATGTGAGCTTGGAGACTTGCCTAGAAGTGATCAACTTTTAAAAGGTTCAGTCAAATCGTAAATAATTCAACTCTAACCGTTTTTCACAAAGTCAGGAAGACAGGAGATGGTGGACAACTCTGTATCAGAGAAGACTTCTATTTCAAAGGTTCCTGTTCAGAAATGAAACCCAAGTGATGTAACCCCAAAAGTGTGACTGCAGCTATATAAACGAAAAACATTGTCTGAACAATGGCAGCAGCCATGGTTACACACACACCCCATCACATCACAATGGTCCTGTCATCTGCTGCATTGAAAAGCTCAGTTATATCCCCACACAATGCAAGTCTTGGAAGGAAAAACAAGAAGAGGCAAATCACTGCAGCTCTTTGAATCAACAAGGCACCCAGTGCCACTTGAAAACTTGAGTTTCAGTTTTCCGCAGGAGATTGACTGTTCTGCAGGTATACTCTCAGTTTTAGAAACACATCTTGAGAAACAGTGAGTTCATTGCCTGCTTAAGCAGCAATTTTGCAAGCTACCATAAAACCAAAGAAGAAACCCCTGGATTGCCCTTTTTATATCAGGTGACTCCACTCGAGCAGCGCTAAGCATTTCTGTTTGGACCATGCAATGCCTAAAATCTTTGACGTGTCTGATGTTACTGGCTTTTTATAGCTTTACATAACAAAACAGGGCATCTACAGAATATTTCAGAAATGCATGCTGCAACAAATCTCAGGGCTTGTACAGTTGCTGAGTACTTCGTAAGTAATTTTCCCTAGATTTTCAATGAACACAGATGGGCACACCGCTGTCTTCCAAAGCACAAGGTTTGCCTGAGTTGGTCCAGATCCTCCATAGACTGCGTGGGTGGTTGGGAAGTTCCAGATGGGCATGCTGCTGACCCAAGGGCCACCAGTCCAGGTCTTTTTCTGTCCATATTTTATCCCTGAGGACCACGGCACAGCTGCAGTGTGGCTATCAGGAAACCAAGCTTTTACCAGACACATCCTCCTCTTATCGGGGCCCTGCTGATGGCTCCCAGCCACAGGAATGCAGCTGTACAGATTTGGGGCAGTGCCTGGCTCAGGGCTGGGTTTGGAGCATCTGTATATCTGCTTTTGCTGTATAGGGAAACTTTAACCTTTTCTGTACTTCAGTTAACATTGGTGAAAACACAGATAAAAGACGTTTCCTGCTTTCCCTGGGTGTTCTCAGTCAAAATACACGAAATCTTGGATGCACTTTTCTCATGAACCACAGACTGCTGATGGCATGGCTGAATCAAGAAGAATATTTTAGTGGCATCCTGAAGTAAGTGATCAAACTCCTGTGTGGTATGGAGCAGTGAAGTTTTGCTCATGTGAAAAAGGCAGAAGGGACTGTTTTCCATGGACTGAGTCACTGGCACTAGCAGGAATCTTTTATTTAATTCCGCAGAGCTCAGATCACTCCAGAGTCTTAATTGGGAAAGAAAATAATTGGCAAAAACCCCAAGTTTCACTGTCCTTGTCTGATAACAGCACTGCATAATGCAGTCTGTATGCAGAACAGTACAAATCACAAGTTTTGCTCTTGCTGTAATTCTCTGGAGTATAACGAGGCATCAGGGGTCCCAATTATACTCAGAGAGAACAGTTTTCTGAATGGAATTAGAGCAGAAGCCCTAGAACAAGGGTAAGAGTATTTAGATTCTGCAGTTCGAGAAAAATTACGTCTATCACATATGACTCTTGGGAAAAGAGTAATTGATCAGAAAACGTGTTTTTCTAAAGCTTAGTCTCCCCATGACTTTGTTTATTTTTAAAACATAATCCACTCTTAAAGAGCATCCATAAAGAATGAAAGTCAGCATCCTAACCAGCTAATCAGGATTCTTAATTCCGTGTTTGCTGAAGATCAGGCAATTGATTGGATTTAAGTAATTAGTTGACTTGTGTGCCTAAAGGCATTAGGACAAACTCAGAAGTGCTGCAAACACAGATTCGAGGAAGAGAGTGTTTTTAGAATTTTTTTAATATAAGCCTACAAGAAGAATGCAATGTAAGGAACACAGAAAGAAAATTAACAAAAGAAACCCTATTGGGGAACTGTAAGATAGTGCAAATTAAAATAATGCTCCCTTCCCACCATCTATTCAAATCTAAACAATCTCATGGGTAGTTTGTTGATTGTAACTACTTAGAGTCACTTACTTGCAATAGTAATAAATAAATTATTTCTGAATTTGGGTCCATTTTGGATGAGACTTGGGAACATCTAAATGTTCTGTCAAAGTCTAAACTAGTTGCTGTTACACATTTCCCAATCAGTGCAGGGGAATGATCATCTCTGGCTGATGATTTATCACAACAGTGTGAAAAACCTATTTTAAAAACAATTTCTGGGGGTGCCTACTTCTTCTAAGTGATGGTTAGCTGCCTCCCTACAGTTTCAGAGTCACAAGAGAGTCCAATCCATAAATGGAGTTTCCTTTAGATGAAAAACTTTTACAAATAAAAATATGTTTTCATTCTAAATGAGAGAGAAAGGTCAAAGCGTCATCATTTTTCACAGAATGGAAGCTACAAGATATATAGAATCAGAAATATTGAACTGTTTGTTTTGATAATGTCAAATTTTCACACTTTGCTACTGTCAGAACATTTCAGAAAGTTAAAAGCATTTAGATAGCACTGGAAAAATACAAATTAATATTAATTATAATAAAGATGAACAATATAGTCTGTCAATGTGAAACAGGTCTAAATAAGTGATATAGTGATCCTAATATAGCAACTAGACTAAAACTATTTGAAGTTGAAGAGTCATAGCAAAATTATTTTTTCACTCATTCTGAAGAAAAAAGAGCATTAGTTTCAATACTTGTTTGAAAATTTTATCAAAACAAGAAATTTTAAAAAATGCAAACAAAACTATATTTTCGAGTGCAAAATTTCCCCATTTCTCTGTAAAGGTTTTGGTTATAGCTCACAGAAGTCTCTTTGCTGTGTGGATGGCAGCTGCCTGAGCTGGATGATGCCATCTCAGTAAAACTCCATTTTTGGTGCATGTTTCAGCTCTAACCACTTCCACAAGCTGTGGCAATACTTCTGCATCTGCCATCCCTGTAAGCAGGAAATCGCATCCTGCTGTGAAGTATTATTATTTTGAGAAGTGAGTGGGACAAGACTTCCAGTGATCTAAGTGTTTCCCACTCTAGAAACCGTGAAGTGCCAACCAACAGGTTCTTCCTTTCCAGCTGCCCCATAGCCACAGTGAGAGGGCTCTGTGCAAAATCTTGACCTTGCTAGTGACGCCACAATGCCAAGCAGAAATGTGTTCTTTGCTTCTTTGGACTTTGTATAAACATCTGTTACCTGAGCTTTTGACCAATCCCTGGAGATTTTCTTCTGATTTTAATGCTTACCAGTAATGACAAGTATTTGTGTAATAAACATTATTACAACAAGAAAATGGAGACCTCCAAGGCTAATTTTTTCAAACTAAATTTAAGCCTTGATGTGATTAAATTTTATGCTTTCTGTGTATTATTAAAGGTCTACAGCACAGAATTTCCAGCCAAAGTTTCCCTATATGACCTTATTTTTAAACTGAACTTTTGTACTGATTAACCAAGAATGTGAATTAGCATTTTTGGTTTTTGTCCCAATCTGTATCCTATTTTATTCTCCTTCCCATGTTTTTCCTATAATATAACTCTTTCTGTTGATGACAGGCAAAATAGAACAGGTCAGGAAGGAAGGGTATAATTCAAATATAACTCAATTTCACCAATAAAGAATGAGGCTGAAGTATAAAAGAATCCTAGAGAAAATATATTTCAAAAAATTAATGAATTAGCTCTGATTTTATGGGTCACCCTAAAATTTAAGGGCTACAGCTGTCAGTACTCAATTTTTCAAGATAAATGAGAATAAAATGTTAATTTTAAAGCAGTAATGACAAGGTTGTTACCAGCAAATGAGGGATTGACAGTCTGGACAGCAGTTCAGCTGTATTGTGGACCTTCGGGATGTTATCCTGGCTGTTGGACACTGTTCAAATGGTGTTCTCCATGCAATTCTGAAAAACAGTAAAAATGTAGTCTCCAAGCTGCAGCTAATACCTCCTGAGTTATTCCCTCATGGAGACCATACATGGCCTCTGACTCTGTGGGAGAGCTTTTTTAATGTTCCAGTGAAAATTAACAATGGAGAAAAAAAGGTGAGACAAAGGTAGCGGCTGCCACTTAGAATAGACCAGCCGAGCTGAGAGACAGCGCTGTGAGCATCACCCACGGTCCTTGCAGACACATTGGTGTGTGTGCCCAGAGCCCTGCAGGTGTCCACCATGCAGGTGAGCATCTGGAAAGGCAGATCCCAGAGCATCCAGCCCAGAATGGAAAACTGTTCTCAAGCAGCTCTAGTGAAAAACAGGTGTCTTCTGCAGGAAGAAGACACTGAGTGGAAGGAATTTCATGAAAGAGACAGCGTTCCACATAAAATGGAGGTGAGACAGTCTGAAATAACTCACTGAAGCACATGTGAAAAACTATGTGTGCTGACAGTGATGAAGAGTATTTAATAATTGTGCTAGGAAAAAAATATAATAGTTTGCAGCTTCCAGCTGCATGTCCAGTTTTATCCATTTTTACACAGTGAATGGATATAGCAACAATGGAGCTAGAGCCATCTAACTCAGCTACCTAAATGCCAAATCCTCGTCCCGTGAATAAATAATGGCTGTTAAGTACTCAGATGAGTACGGACAAAGTCTGCATTCCCAGGTGTCATAATAATTTTCTCTTTGGCCTTACATCTTTTACATTAAATGTATTATTTTGAAATTAAATTTCTGCTGTAGATGTGGGGAATGTCTTAGATGACCCTGAGCTTGTCCTTTTCTTTCAGCTACATCAGATGGTCTTATAGAAGACATTACCTTTCCCCACCAAGCTTTTCTTCCATTATTATTCTTAGAACACTACAACTGCAAAAGCGCTACCACTAGTTTCAATTATTTCAGACAGCATGAAACAGCTTTCATGGGACTGAGAAAGCCTTTACTCAGAATAGCCTATAGTGTGGCCATTATAATGTTCTTTTGGGACATGGGGAAGTGGGTTGAATCCTATTAAGCAGAGGAGACAATTGAATCTGCCTTTCCTGCAACCTGGGTGAGTACTGTAATCATGACTTATTGGATGAAAGGTTAGGGGAGGATCACCATTGGCTTCTCCAGATGCATTTCGTGAGAAATGAATAATAGCTCCCTATGTAGTAGTGCTTCAGTTTTGTGAGTCCCACTGGCACTAAAGTTGTAAGTACTGGAGGACAGCTTAAGCCCACCTTTTTTCATAGCAGTTCCTGCTGTCTTAAGTAGCTCAGCACAATTTGCAAATCTCATTATTTGGCAGTTATGTCTCTGAAGCATTGTATTGCAACCAGGCACCACACTCAGAGCAGTGATCTAAAAATTTGGTCACTGAACAACTAACTAGGAAGCCTGAGACGAAAGTCCCCAGAAATTTTGAGTTGTGTGTAATTTTCTGTTAAGCTGGTAACTTCAGTACCCTACTTCAGTAGCGTAACTGATGTTCTGAAATAAAATATGTAACACATGCTCTTTGGGATCTAATACTACTCTGCCTTCTGTACATTTCCCTAGGGTATATGATTCAGACAATTGAAAACACAGATTTTCCATCACCATTACAACAAAAGGCAACCCTTTTGTTCTCAAGTCTCTTTAGATATCAGTTCTTAGATAAAACAAAATCATCTTCTTTACACAGATTTTTACTTCAGACATTCTGTGATAGTAACTTAAAATACAATTTAACATAATTTACCTGATCTTCATAACTTAAAGAATTTCAGATGGACTTATGAATCATGTGTATATATCTCATCATTACGTATTGTATAACTTGTAATGCAACACATAAGCACAAAAGTGCAAAATTAATAGCAACAGACATATACATGCTTTTTCTTATCTAGCCATAGATTTTCACCATGCTATAATCATACAAATAGACAGAGGCTGCGTTCAATGTCAACCACAGACATTAAACATACTACATGCTCCAGTAATAAGACGAGACGCTTAAAATAGTTCAGTTATGGATAAATGTTTTAAAATATTTTGCTCCCAGTTTTGCTCAGAATTGCAAAGAACACTCTGCAGATGCCAGGGTGTAACCACAGAATTCAGTCTTCTGTTTCTTAAAAGGTAGCAAGACACATTTCCCAAGCTGCTCTTGCTCGATGTTTGAAATGCAATGGAATACATTGAGACATACGTTTTTTAAAAGTCTCATGCTTTCATCCAGCCCTAAAATGTATCTGACATGCACTGAAATGTCAGTAGCATTACATGAGATGATTTGATTTCACAAGCCATGGTGCCATAATAGTAAACAACCTTGGGAATGGGAACTGGAGCAGCATGCATATCTGGAACCGCAGGATGTCCTTTAGCTGCTTACAGCTAGCTATTTTCTTTGCTGTCATAGAGATGTTCAGCCTAGACACAGCCTCAACTTTTGAATGCACTGATTCTTTTATCTCGCCTACAGTTTTCTATATCAAGTTTCTTTATAAATTTAAGTTGCATGCAGCTGTACTTTTTCCACTGGGAGAAAAGACAAAGGAGCTTATAGTTAGACCATTAGTGTGAAGGTGGGGAGACTTGAGTGCCCAGCACCACTCTGTCACAGAACTCTCTGATGAGTGCGGAAAACTCACTCAGGAGGTTTCTCTTTGCAACTTATATGCGACTGAAGCTACTGTGAGGTTTGTGAGGTGCTTGGCTAGTACACTAAAAAAGCCTTCTAAATATCATAAATCAAATTTTATGTCTAGATTGAGTCAGGATTTAATTTGGTTAACAATTTCATTGATGGATTACATGGTGCAAAGCTGTCTATACTGGAAACTAAGAACTCAAATGTTTTATAATAACCCCACTGGAAACATTGCACTGCCACTTTACATCTGTTTCCAAACCTATTGGTCAATTACTCATTGTCACGCTGAAACAGCTCAACTAGCAATGGTAAATTAGTGTACATCTCATCTCATGATATCATAGTCGTTTTGGGAGACTGAAAAATATGCACTGCATTTAGATATTTTTATTCTATGTATGTGCAGTCTTCTGATGAAAGGCATCTGAATATAGCCAGCAAGGTGTGACTCTTGAAAATATTATTTTTCATCATTGAAAAAATGGTTTTGTTTTTCTATCAAAACTGCAGGAATACTCTGAATTTCATGCTCTATTTTCCCTCAAACTCTGTTAGAACGCTACATCATTCACATCTGGAGTTAGCAGACTTCAGATTTCATCATCTACAGAAAATACAAAGCAAAATATTTGTTTTACACAGAATTCTATGAAACCTGTCACTTGCAAAAAATTGATAGATTTCAAAACTATATCCTTTAAAAAACAGGGAAAATCAATGACCAAAATTTCTTGCATAATTTGAATTAATGTCTTTCTCTATATATCTTTGTATGTGTTTACATATGCATATATATACCGAACTATAACTGCAATTATAAATATGAACATATATATGAATTTGCATGTCATTGTGAGAAACATTCCTCTGTCCCAGATTTCCTGTCTAAAAGTTTTATATTGAAATCTAATTTAGGCTTTCTAAACAATGGAAGGAAGCAGTCATTCCCAAAAGATAATCCCTTTCTGCTGAAGAAAAGTACCCTAAAAAAGAACAGATGAAACCATTCCCTGGTTTACCCATTTTCTGCAAAAACTACAGAGTGCTATCCATAACTTTAAGTCAATTTTTTTTAGATAACCAAAATACTTTAAAACCAATCCTATTCTTTGACTTTCTCTAATTGCCCCTCAGGGTCAAAATTTTGGAGCCCCAGGTGCTCAAATATGAGAATCTAGGCAGCATCAGGGTGGTTGAGGTTGGGATAGGTGCCCATCTCAGGTGCCACACACCACAGGAACATTTCTTTCTGAGAGATCAGGATCTTTGGTGGGTGAAACATTCCAGCAGAAAATTTCTGATCAGTTCTAGTCTTCAACAGCACTGATTCTTTTTCATTAATTGCAACACGTACTAGATGGAGTAGATGTTTTGAGTGAGCCTTATAGATACCCTAAAGACCATAAACAAGCTGAAATCTTCTCTGGCATCACAGTGAATCAAATTTCAGTATAAGCTGAAAACCTGCTTGACCAATGCTCTCAACCAAAGGGATTCCCCAGCTTAAGATGCCTGTGTGTAAAAAGCTTAGACTGTTCATTGGCTTTTCTAGCTGTGTTCAGACAGCAAAGATGTTGCATCGGCGTCGGTGGGATTGAGTGATGATACTGAAAAAGGCAAAACTAAATGCAAAGCTAAATAGCAAACATGGGAAGAAACAAGTTTTACAGTTAGACATTATATGAGCAAAGGAAAGAAGGAGTGATGCTGAAACTACACAGAAATTAATCTGGATAAGCCATCCAAAAGAGATATCAATATGGTTGTTTTAAGGGAAAGGGAAAACTGAGTCTCTAAAGAAAGACACGGGGACAGAACTTTCCTCTGAATCAGCAGTTGTTTGTATGCTGGTATTGTTAATCACTGCATTTATTGTTAATCACTATTGGTTCTAAGTTCAGCATTTCTTAGTCTCCTTGACTGACCTCTGGTTCTCTTTATTACTTTGCAAAATACATAACTAGCATTCCCAGATGAAAAAAAAAAGAGCTGAAATACTGATTTTTCAGTTTCCTTTTCCTCTAGTAAAAGGTAATGAGCAAAATTCATCACAGGAATAATTAGTAGAAATTATTCCTATTGTATTGTGAATCCAAGTGACATCTCATTGTTTATCTGGAGGCTTAATGATGATTTCTGGTGATAATTACTGAGCTTTCACAGTTATTGTTAATATGCACCAGATTCTACTGTTTATCCAAACCCAGAAAATATGTGACTATATAAAAATATTTTAAATAGATCTCAACTGATGAGCTGTCCTGAATGGTAAAGCAGTTTTCATTTGTGTATTTTTTTTTATGTTTCCATCCCTCAAATCTTTTTCCTGAAAACTGGATATAAGAATTAAAGCTGAGAGTTTACAAACGGGCCTTGATGATGTACATCATGAATAATGGTAATGGACAGCCACAAGAAAAACAACAGCTAAAGAAAAATATCCAAATAGGAAATACTTAAATTTTCATTCACTCCTAAACTTTTTCTGATTTAGTTACACACACCTGCAGTACCAAAACAGTAACAGGTAAATCTTATTTCATGAGTACGTGTAAAACAGAGGGTGCATAAATCCTGCAGACAGGACTGATGAAGCAAAATGTAAAATTCCTGCAGTATGTTAATTCAGCTGCAATGCACTTTCCACATGAGTCTGACTGCTTTCAGAGAAGTACTGCGCTGTGTCCTCCAGATGTACCAGCTTGCAGACCACTACACATTTTAGGCACATGTAAGGTTAAGTGGTGAGAAGATTAATTATCTAAATGTTGGACTCATGCTCCTAGAGGTACAGTTATGGAAGTGAAATAGAGACCATTAAAAATTAATTGAAGAAAAATATGTGAAACTGGAATCAGTAAAACTGTGTAGTAATATCATTTTACACATATTTCCTCAATTATTTTTTAAGCTACATATTCTTGACCTATTGGAGATTTTAAGGCCAGATAGGTGTTATGTTCATCATCCAATGTGATCTGCCACTTAACTCATGCCAGAGAAACTTTCAAAAGATATTTCTTAAAGCAGTATCTGATGTTATCCTTTTCCTATGGGAACTGAAATAAAACTTTTCTGTTTTGGAAATATTTATCAACATCAGTAGGACTCCATTATACTTGCTACAAGTTCCAAGTCAGCTTCTATCTTTGTCCTGTGCTATTCTTATTTTCATTTTGATTCTTGTACTTGGTATGCTGTTTCTCTATGTGCTTTCAAGATCAGTAGATATACTACTTTCTCCTTTTTTTCATGTGTTTCCCCCTAGCTTTATTTAGTCTTAATTAGTGGCTGAACAGTCTGGATTTAGATTTTAAGGGTACTCTGGGATATCACAGTAAGAATAAAATGCTTTTCAAAATCTCCCAAAAAATGTCAGTGGCTCATCACATCAGTCATGGAACAACTCAAGTCAAAAAAAGTGACGTGTCGTCCAGAAGGAATTGTTTTCCATACTTCATATATGTCAAGTTAAAACATAGAATCATAGAATCATAGGATGGTTTCAGTTGGAAGGGACCTTAAAGATTCTCTAGGCCTAGCTGCCCTGCCCACCTTCCACCAGACCAGGTTGCTCAGGGCCCCATCCAATTTGGCATTGAACACTTCCAGGGATATTGTCAACCAGGACCCCCAGGTTCTTCTCAGAGCTGCTACCCAGCAGGTCAGTTCCCAGCCTGTACTGGTGCATGGAGTTATTCTTCCCCATGTGTAGGATCCTGCACTCGTCTTTGTTGAGTTTCAAAAGGTTCTGCTCTGCCAATCCCCCCAGCCTGTCGAGACCCTTCTGAAGATCTGCACAGCCCTCTGGGGTATTGGCCACTCCTCCCAGCTTTGTGTCATCAGTTAATTGATGCTGAGGAGGCATCTACCCATCATCCAAGTAACTGATGAACATGTTAAACAATTCTGGGCCCAGTATTGAACCTTGGGGGACATCTCTAGTGACAGCCCAACTAGACCCTGTGCCACTGCTCAAAATGCTCTGAGACCTGTCACTCAGCCAGTTCTCAATCCACCTCACCATCCACTCACGCAGTTCACACTTCCTGAGTTTGCCTATGGAAGGATGTTTTGAGAAGCAATGTTGAAAACCTTGCTGAAGTTGAGGTAAACAATATCCACTGCTCTTCCCTCATCCATCCAGGTAATTGTTTCTTTGTAGAAGGTGATCAGGTTGGTCAAGTAGTGATTTACCATTAGTGGTACTGTGCTGACTTCTGATCACCTTCTTATCATCCATGTGGATAGAGATGGCTTCCAGAACAAGGTGCTCCATCACTTTTCCAGGGATTGAGGTGGGGCTGACTTGATGGTCATTCCATGAGTTGTCCTTTTTGCCCTTTTAGAAGACTGGGGTGACATTTGCTTTCTCCCAGTCCTCAGACACTTATCATGATTGTGAGTGGCCTCACTATGGTGTCTGCTAACTCTCTCAGCATTCATGGATGTATCCCATCAAGGGCCCATGGTACAGATAAATCATATCAGTTAAATTAATTGCAAGAACATCACATTCTTCAATGGTGCCAGTAAAATCATGTGTTCTAGGGATAGTCCTGTATGAACTATCCGTCCAAATATTGGGACCAAGGAAAGTTCTAATTATGCTTTTTTGAAATCTGCATCAAGAGGACATATATGCTGTTTGTACAGAGCATGGCAAATGATATGATACCACACACAAATAGCCAATAAACTGATACCAGGCTTTTGAACTTTTGAATAAGAATTTGAATTATTTTAGTTCGAATTTAAGAATTTAAGACAGCACAAGGACATTTTTGATGTGCCTAACTTCACAGACACAGCTAGATGCTTATCATTAGAGGGAAGGCACACCAGACATGGGGATCCTGAAATAGCTCTGTTTATTTTCCTGTTTATGCATTATTCAGATCACAAAATCCATTTTAGCAGAAAATTAACACCAAGTTGAAAAATCATTAAAGTGAACACCTAGCACCAGGAACTGGGACTTTCACCTGACTGTCTGAAGAGAGACAGGGCCCTGGTTAAAATCAATACCTCTGACACACTCATCTGTTCATTTCTGAAATAATTAATATTGCCTGCATCCATGGATGCAGCTATAGTTGCAGTTAAAACATTCAAACAATTACAAAGAAATTCACTCACATAGACATCCAACAACATCCTTGCTCTAAACAATCATATGAATTCCAATAAACTGTAATTACAAAATACAATGCAATAAGGTCAGGTCCTAACTCTTACATTTCATTGACCTCTCAAGCCACTTAAACAAATTGAACTTGACTCATGTGCTCAAGAGTTTACTGTTAACTATAACATCATCTCCCTTACTTCTAATTTTTATTTGATGTGTCTTAAAATGAGAGATAAAGACAAGAGCTGCTTTAAAGCCAGTAATTGTTTCTTGATGTTAGGCCCACTATCAAATTAGCCTCAAACAGAAATCTTTGATGAGATTTACCTAACTATTAAGGCCATTAGTTGAAACATGAAATTGATTTATTTTGCATATTACATTAACTTTCTCCTTTACATTCAGTGGTTTCTTACACAGGGTAAAGTAAAGGCAACTTGATATTTAAACAAGGCAAAAATTAATATAAAGAATATCTTGTTATAAGCCTCATGTAACTGTAATAACAAGTTGACAAAGACTTCTTAAGGATGTTCAGTGCTAGCAACAAAATTGTAATAATGTCATAGTGGAAAATGCATTTGATGGCATTGAGAGAGCAAATGTAATTAGTAATAAGCAGGATTTATTTGGAAAGTTTATGAGATATATGACCTGCAATGCAAAGATATGTGAACAGAAAAGAAATGTTCTTGCAACTGTAAAGGAGGGCAGAATTAAATCCATTTGCTCTGCCCATTTATCTAAGGTTTTGACAATTAGATTGATGTATTAATATCATGGAGGAAAACTTCTATCTTGAATGTGAAAGAATTCCTGTAACTAGAGAAGGGAGATGGTAACCCTGTCATTATTAGCAGGGAGTTATTTCATTAAAAGAGGATGCTAATTTAAATACATACTACTTATGCATTAAAAAAAGCCCAAAAACCTAAGAGCAGAATTTGAACAATAATTTAAAACATACTAAAGCTGTAGGTGTTTTGACAAGATAAAACACCTGCTCTTCACCAGGAGAAACTGTATCTTGAATTTCAGTAAAGGGTCCATACAGCTGCTGTCCTTGTATTTCTATCGGAAAGATATTTCCATACAAATATGTAAATTCATGAATCCAAAATGTATTTCTTATGTGTACAAAAGACATCCTTGAAATGTCAGCTCCTTCATCTTCTATTTCTGTTTCCACAAACAACCTCTCAAAAAATCCACTGATCCAATAACATGGGTCAAAACATAAAACTGCAGGTTAATTTCTTTTTTTAAGTACTTAGAAAAAGCTTTTTTTTTCTCCTTAAGAAGAATATCTGAGAGGAAATATTGCTTGTGAACAAATGTGCTCTGACTAGAGGGACTGGACTGCAGTTTTGGCTGCACTGATGCAGGGGAGGTAGGTGCCCTGGTGATGCCAGGTGGACACAGGGGAATACGTGTGTGCCAAGCTCCTCTGTCCCTGCACCACTCCCATGCACACACAGAGCCACAGGGGCACTGGCTCATCCTCTGAGCACTGTCTGCAGGTGAGGGCACAGGCAGCAGGGCCAGCTGTTAAACCAGCTGAAGTGCTGCTCTTGGGTGCTCTGGTGAGGACCACCAGAGGAGTCCTGCACATCAGATTCAGCCCAGAAGCTGCCAGCTGGACCCTGTTGCTCCATGATATCAGCAACACAGGAGCTAAAATACACTCACAAAAGGCATCCTCTACTCCACCATCAGCCTATTCATGCAGAAGCTGAGTATCAAGAGGGAAAAACACTCTCTTTGACAGGAAAAGAGTTTTTTCTCATTTTCTCAAGCATCACTCAGAGAGAGTGTTTCTAAAGTTTCTGAGTATGATGAAGGTTATTGGTACTCACTGTACCATTTGCAATTACCAAATGTCACTATTCAGAATTTTTCCCACGTTCCCCTTTCCTTGCTGCAGCCTATGATTAACACATGGTGTTTTCAGAGAATACCCAGCCTACACTTACTGTTTTGCTTTCATATTTTTCTCCTTGTTTATCTTGCTGGATTCCTGAAATTGCTTTGCTATTTGGGGACTTAGAAAAATCTGATTCTATGGAGGTATTTTAAAACCAGCTTAGCTGGGCTTCCTGGCCCTCTGACAGACAGAGTGAACACAGACGCAATGTGTTTTCCAGTGGCTCACTGCTGGTATTCCAGTGGTTATCTTAAAATACCAATCAGGTTGTGGGGATCGTGGCCTCCCAGCTGACCTGCCAGCAGGCTTGTGCTGGGAACATGTGGCAGCGAGTTTGCCATCAGGGTTGTCATGCCATTCCTTAAAATAAGCTCCTCGGGAGCTAAACTAACGCTGTAGTGTTTTGGGTGCCCTGAGAACACACCTTACACCATCAATGCCAATAGGTGGAGTCTCCCATTTGTAAACCCATGTCAGCATTCACTTATGGGAAACATACATTAAGGTGAAGAAAGAAGAAAAGGCTCTTGCTGACAGCAGCACAGCTTAGAATTGTGTCAGAGCTCTGAAACCAGGAAAAACAGCATGAATGTTCAGTCACATTTTCAAACAATCTGCTTTCGACCTTGTTTAACTTTGCATGAACATTTAGAAAACACATAAAACCATATTTTACTATTATCAATATTCATGTAAAGCAAGTAGTAAGTTTTTATGCTCAAATATTTATAGAAAGTGGTTTTTATGTTTGTTTTCTATAAACATTAGTATCAGAGTCGTGGTTGTTAACATTGGTGCTGCACTATCAAGTGTGAGAAACAGTGCCATGTGTCTTGTGCAACCATCACAGTTAAACAATACAGACAATACTCCAGAAGAGATCTATAGAGCAAATGAATCATAGAATAACAGAAGAAATCCACAGAAACAGTCAACTTATATGGGCTTTCTGTCAATGGAGAAAGGAGCAAAATGTATCAGATTCAATTTAAGTATGAATTATTCAGCCAACTCTTTTTGCAATCTTGCCTTTCAGCATTATTTTTCACTTCAGACTATGCTAACTCACTTTATGCAAGTTTGGGAGCATCTGATCTATTATTTTTATAAGTTATCTTAACACAGTGGTAGTGTTGAGGGCTTCTGTTCTTGGTACTAGCAGTTTGTTAGGAAAAATCCTTCTCTTGCAGAGGCAGTAAAGAAAGCCAACTAAATATGAGATGACAGGAACATTATTGTCTCCATTTTACTGAAGGTAAAAGAAAACCTTTTAAAAGTCAACCATTACCATGTTTTTAGATAGCATGGTGGTAGATCTAAAGATCTAACCGAGTCTCCTACTCCTAATTATCAATAAGGTGCATGTAGACAGATTCCATTTTCCCATATAGATACGTCTTATAATAATTTTTTAAGATCCATTTCATGTTTTTCACGGAAGGTGGAGATGAACAACAAATAGAACAGCTTCTTGAAGGCATTGAATAAAATTCTTCAATATTATGCTGCTTCCTCTGGATGTCACACTTTTTAAAACAGCTGCCTCCATTTAATTCCAGGATCTATGAGGAATCTTTGCCCTCACCTCTGCACCCGGCTGATTTCTGTACACCGTGGTGGTGTTCAGAGCTCCTTTCCAAAGCCAGGAGGATGCATGAGCAGGACAGTTTTTTGGCTGTGGCCACTGTTTTTCAGCCCTGCTCATTAGGCTTCCTGTCACAAACATCCCTGTAACCAGATCCAGGCAGCACAGCTGATGCTCTCCAGCTCCAAGCGAAGCACCAATGGACCTGCGAGGCTTCAGAAGAGGAACAGCAAAACCAGTGCTGAACAACGAGGAGGAAGCTGGAATTACAGCAGCCAAATCTGTACCCTCATTCAGATTTCGCCTTCAAAATCAAGCTGTGGAGTAACTTCCATGTTGCCTCATGTTGAGATTCTGTTAAAAATTTCCCTTTGCACAGTGTTGTCACAGGTTAAAAACCATCATCACACGATAGTGTTGGCACAGTCACTATCTCAGCTAGATGGTTATGATTTTGGACAGTATTTCCCACAAGATGTTTCTTGCTCCACTTTTGCATTATCACCAAATCATGTTCAATTTCAACTTTTCAAAAAAAGGGTTATTTTTAAATCTTAACTTTGCACTGATGGCAAAGCCTACATATTCAACGAAGGATCTTAAAATCTCACTATACGGCCTTGTAGACCCTTTATTGCCAAGACCATTCTCGTTAAGATTCAGGAAGGGGCAGTGACTGGCCCCCTGGATCTATTTGACTTTTACACTATGGGACAGCATTTCTAACTGGAGAGGGGAGTTATTTTCACAGCAGATCAGAATCCCACTTTACAAGGACCATGCTGCAGTCAAATGCTGTCTCACACTGGTGAATCCACTGTGTTTGCATAGTGCTTATTTTTAGCTGCTGTCGCTGATGTTATTACTAGAGACAACATGGGTTCAAAATGTCCCTTGCACTTCAGCAAAAATAAAGGTTTCCTGGGATTCCCTGCACTAGGAGCTTTGCATTTTGTCTTTTCCAGGTATTAGTGCATTCTCAATCAATCATCTGCACTTAGTCCTGCTGATACCACATGCTTGTAAAAGTCACACTTCTCATATCAAACTTCCACAGTCCCTACATCTTTGTAAATTCTGACTTTTAAAGAAAGGGTATTTTTTACATTTAACCCAGTTCCCATTTGGAAGTTCGTTTTATTTTAATGGCCTTCATATTTCTCAAATAAGCTCCCTGATTTCCACCCATAATTAGTATATTACCCAAGTAACGGATAACTCTACTTAAAACTGTTATTATGCAGGCTGCTGAAATGCAGAAAGATTGGTGGCCATTGCTGAAAGCTTCCTGAGAAGAACAAAAATGGGGGGTAGTAAATAGTATGGAGATTCAATCAAATAGAAAGCATTAAACATTCACTAAGCAAATTGACCACTATTCAACAAATACTTTATTTATGTGCAATTAAATAAAGTGAGAATTAATCATTTTTCCACTGTGTCTGAAAATATATTTGGAGAGCCATAGCTGCTGCAGCAGCTGCTCAGCTACTGGGGTGGGAAGGTGAAATGAAGCTGCTGATGGCCAGAGGCAGCACTGACCTATATGTGGGGCTGTGCTCTCCCCCAGGTGGGCTGTGCAGGGTTAGGTGCATGCCATTTTCACCCAGGCTTATCAGGAAAACATGAATTAAACCTCTCAGCATCCCCTCCTCTCCCAGGGCATGACACTGCTACTCACATGTACATCCCTGAGGAGCAGTGGCTGCTGTGGCTGCCGTGACCATTGGGGCACAGTGGCCCCTGGCCCCTGCACTGTGACCCTCTCCACAGCTGCTGCCAGCCCTGCCAGCTCAGGGGAAAGTTTGCCCTCCAATTCCAACCCCTTCATCGTGTCTTTGCTTGTGGACACACGGTGCCCCGTTTTCCTGTTTGTTTTTCCTCTGTAATCTTTTCAGGATTTCAGTGCTTAGCAGTGGTTGCTTTTAGTCACAAAATGCATTAGTGGCTCTGTACAGATCATAGTGGAAATGATTTTGCAGCAAATGACAGTCATGAGGGAGGCATAAGGAATTATTTTTGGGAAATAACTGTCATAAGGGAGTCACTTGTGCTATCGCTCAAGTGTTTTTAGTACTCAGGGGCAGGCAATGTGAGGTAAAAGCTTTTTTTGCATTGGATGCAATAGTATAAGGGGCATAAACAGCTACTGAATGTATTAAGGCAGGTCATCTCTCCTTCCCTCAATATGTACTAACTGCTGTGTTATACATGCCAATCTATGTAATCAATTCACATGAAGGCTGATCTCCTTCACCACTGAAGTCTTTGGGAGGAACATTTCTAACGTGTAAGGTTACCTGCTACCTACTTCAGATGGAAGATGAAGGAAGTCTTGGGGTGGGCAGGGGAAGGGGGATTGGGGGCAGGCAGTTGGGTGGGCAAGGAATGCCACAGAGAAGCACTTCCCACTGTCAAACAGTGTTGCTGCTGAAACACGCCAAATGCAAGCTCAGTATTGAAAATACCCTGTACATTGGGCTTTCCCAGCCCTGATATGTTCCCAAAACCTTAGAAGTACCCAAACCTGCTCCCAGGTTGTTTTAAAGGAAGGCTGACATGTGCTGTGGTGCTTGCATGAAGGAATTGGTTTTACACAACACACAGAACTCAGAGCTCCCTGTAAAGGCATGGCCTTCAGACAGCTCTCTGCTGCGGCACTCAAGCATGACAGGGGGAGCCCTTTATCGAAGGGAACAGGTGTTGTTTTGAAGATAAATGGCCTTGAGGAGCAGGACTCTCCTTTGCAGTCAGTAGATATTTAGTGCTACTCTATAAGATGCTACTTCTTTCCATGGGTTGCATTTTGAAGCAAAATGCAAAAACAGTTAACTCCCGAAATCGGTACCTGTTTGGTATTCCCTAAGCAACAGTGAAGTCCTTTTCACAGGAGATATTGCTCAGAAAAGATTTATGAAATGTGGCAGGGCAACATCAAGGCCTTAGAACCATTAATTTAAAATGCCTTTCCCCTTCATCCTCCCGTGTAAGTTGCTGAGCAATCATGATTTCTTCTTACCTTCTGCTCTCAGTGATACAGCTCGTGTCATGCCAGGATCACAGTTCCATGACATTAATTATACACAGCCAAGATACACTTTTTATTTTGTGCCCCAAATGGGAAATAGTGCAAAGGAGCACAGGAGACACTTCCTGTGCTTAGGGAATTTAATTCCAGTTCTGTACCTTTAAAAAAAAAAACCAACCAAAAAATCCCCCAAAACCCAGAAAAAACCTATGACTTGAGAGCTCTTTCATTTTGAAAGTAATAAAGGGGTCACTGCTACATTCAGAGTTGCTTACAGTGGAAAGGCTTGAAATATAGAATAATAATATCAGGAGAGAATGTTTTGGGCCTGCTTACTTTTGTGTAAGTGGAGGTAGATGATATGGCCAAGATAACAATCTGACCCTAACCTACACCCCTCAGTGCAGTAAAATAGAAGTGTAACTCAGATGTAACGGAGCCAGAACATCAGGTCAGAGAGTCTCTCTTCCCCAGGCAGGACTGTGGCATCTGGTACATCCTGCAGAGTGAAAACCTTGCATCATTTTAACTACAGATTTATATTATCAGGCTTTACCTCTACACATGCAAAAATTATCACATTAGTCTAAATGAAGTATGTTGTATAGAAAGAGGTTTACAGGGCCAAATTCAGGTGCTCACCCAGAGCTGGATGGATGTGGTATGGAGAGCAGCTGACTATTGACACAAGCACAGGACTGTTTTGCACTTTCTCTCTTCACGAATGATCTCTCCACCCCAAGGGCAGCACCTCCTGAGAAGTCTTCACTGGATCAGCACAGGAGCAGTTTTCAAGACCTGCCGTGGTCCCTGAGACAGCTTTGCCCAGGATGCAGCTTACAAGGAGGTATTGGTACTCATCCAAATGTCTTGGGGACGCTAGGTGGGGGAAAGCCCCAGCAAAGCTGAGAAAACCAACTTAAACATCAGATACCACAAGGCAGCTGCACCTCATCTGCAGCCCCAAGGGCTCACACAAGACCAGCACCAGAGAGGTCCCTCTGATCCCACACAGACAACAGGAAAAGAAAACTGTAACCTGAGATGTTCCCAGAGTACAGGCTACAAGCTCATGCAGCCTGGCAGACCCTCAAGTACAGCCTTGTCACTGACGGTGATTTTCCATGTCAGTGCTGGGGAGCTATACAGAGCTGTGTATTGCTCTGTAGTATCCTTTGCTCTGCGGGTGGCACAAATGGAAAATGAAATATTTTTACTTCAGCAGCAATGAGCATCTAGATAAAACCACACTGCTTCCTTCCTGAACTCCTTTTTCAGTCCTGCCCATGAGTATCTCAGGCTACTCTGCCTGGCAAATGAGGAGAGCTGCTTGCAGACAGAAACAGATGCTTTCTAGATAGGACTTTAAAAAATAAAAAGAAATTATGGACTTCTCTGCTTTCTAAAAATCTGTTTGGATTGTTTTGGAGAAGTATTGGTGACTTTTAATCACCTTTCATGAAAGCATTTTCCAATTAGTTTTTCATTATTTATGGATCTTCTCAAGCTTTTGCCTGCCTTTAACACTGAGAGCTTAATGAAACTCTTCTGTGATTGATTTATGAAAGCAGGTTTAGCATGGAGTTTTATGAATCTGACATTTCCACACACATGAAATCCCAGGCACTTACAATACAGTGATTTATTGGCAATCTATATTGTATAAAAGAATAACAGGAAGGAATATAACGGCATAAGAAGGAATCACACACAGCCAAGACCTGATCTATTGAAATACCTATTGAAATTTCTTAAAATATGTAAATAGTCCATTATAATTGATCATCAGAACAAGTCACAGATTTTGTTTATTAGAGGGTTTTTCCTACCTTGCTGTTACATGTGCCTTTAAAGTTTGCTACTAGAAGAAAAATTCCGTTTTTTTTTCCCAGAAAAAAATTGAGATAATCTTCCTTAGAAAAATTGGTTTGCAACTCCTAGGTGTGCTGTCAGCACAGGAGCACAGGAGGAGGAGGTGAAATCTTGCGGGCCTGGGACTGGGACAAAGCGAGCAGAGCGACCTTACCCCGTCCTCAGGGGAGGCTACAAATCCCAGGCACAATTCTGGCCTGGAGACAGCAACTGCTATAGGGAAGGGCAATAATTTATGGTAGAAAAAAGATTCAACTGCAGAGTAATCAACCTTAGCTCTTTTTGCCCGTCCCTGTGTACTTTATCGCTCAATGAGGCAATATTCAAAATCCTTCAACTTTACAGGAACAGCCAGTTATTCTCTGCAATCTCACAAGAACAACCACATTTGATATCTAATGAAAACAACAAATGCTTCAGTGGTGCTATGCCAATTTAGCTATGATAAGTTTCTACTCCATCCTTTATTCCTAGATGATATTAGGGGTTATTTATTAGTGGTTCATATTCTTTCCTGTTACAATGCATGATAAAAGTGTCCATGTATGGGAAAAAAAATAAAGAGTATGCACACTATCTATCCCACATACACCATTAGACCCTGAGATGTTTAATGAACTGAAGAATGTCAAACCAGATAGTAAATTCCCCAATTGCTCAACTAGCGCTTGTTTGCTCTGCTGTGTTTTTATTTTCCAAGCTCAAAGTAGCCACGATCAGCTCCCTTGACTTTCCCAATGTAACAAGTCACAGACTGTCACAGACTCAGACTGTCACTGATCACACTAGAGAATGGCATTTAGACTGCTTTGAAGAAAAAAGTACTAGCTGTTCTTCAACTTTGAGTAGACCTGTTCCTACAGAGTATAAAACAGGAGCATAAAGTCATAAACCAAATAGAAGAACCACTGACTACCGAAGAGCAGCTGCCTCACAAAAATCCCCAGGCTGACTCTGCTGGGGATACTGTCTAGTCCACTGCATCCTGAAAACTTCAGAAAGACCAAGTAACAACTTTAGAGGGCTCAAATAAAAGAAGAACGCAGAGCAGAATCAACAACCACAAGGATTTTGTGGTATTTTGAAAAGTCAGAATAAATTAATAGATTTGAGTGCAAAAGCAGCAACCACAATAATTTGTCACCTGCCCTCTTCACATAACTCTTGGCATAACACAGTAACCACAGAGAACCTATCCGGTTCTCACCTACAGTCATCACTTTCAATTACATTTCTTGGTATTGGGAGCATATTTCCAGTTAAAAATCCAGCACTTCTCTGAGGAATCTGCATGAATACTTATCTTGCTTCTTTTAAAGTGCTAAAAATACTTATTTAAAGTTTGAATTTCACAAGCCACAGCTTCCAGGTATTGGCTTACTTTGTGCAGTTTGCTAGATTAAAAAGCCTCCTGTTATCCATTGAAAAGGTTAATCTACCTGTGTTCTTATGTTTGTGCAGCAGAAAAGGAGAGTTTTATCTTCAGACCAAGATGATAGCGCTATTTAAAAAATATAGGCAGTATAGAAAAGTATATTCAGAACGTTTCTCCAAGATTTCCTTCATAAATAATTGATAACATAGCACAAGTTTTTTTCATGGACCAAGCATGATACTATTATGAAAACCTTCTTTTTTTTTTTTTTTTTGCAAGTATTCTCTAAGAGAGGCAAAAAACACACAATTTTTCCCCTGACAATGCAGAACAAAGAAAGGCACTCAACTGTGGTAGGGTAAGACTCATAAAAATGCTCTCTACTCATCATTCTAAAATGAAACACTGGCTTATTGTAATTAAAAAGCATATTCTCATAAATAAACCTATTGCAATGCTACTAAGTCACAGATTTCTTTAATACAAATATGTGAAATGTTTATTAATGCATAATACTGACAATTTTTGCTTTGGTGTCAAGGTTCAGTATCAAATACAAACTTCAAAAAAAAAGCATGCAAATCACAGTCATTAGTGTATTAATCCTTTGCAGCCAGGTTTTGAAAAAAAAAAATCTCATTAATGTGTTGAGGCAATAGTTATACATGCTGTCTCCAAAACATATTAGTTACTGAACAAAGCGAGAAAATAATCGCAAGTGCATGATACCTATTGCCCTCTAAAAATGTTCTATAGAGACTCACTGTTCTTTTCTTTGTACACCTGTTGTATTCTTTGTACATTTATCTCTTGCAAAATCTAACTTATTGTACTGGATTTTTAACCTCCTCAGCGATTAAATGCAAGGTTGTGATTTCTAATTGTCTTTGCCATGTCTAAGTAAAGCAAATGCCTAAATCTGCTGTCTTTTTCATGAGACATGTCACTGTTTTCAAAATCAGCCTTGGGGCAGTGGTGGCAGCCCATACCATAGGGGACAGCAGATGAAAGCTGTGCCTGTCCCCACCTCCCCATGCCCAAGTGGCCAGTGCGGCTGAGGACACATGGCACTGGCATGCTTTGGTGGCTGAGGTCCCTGGGGCCAGCACACCACTCAGAAACGCGTGCCAGGTTTCTTCTGACAGTGCCTGTGAGTGAGAAAAGAGCAGTTTTCCCTCTGCCCTGGCCCTAAGAACACCTGCATGTTTTAGCAAGTTCTATCTTCTCAATATTGCAAAGTCAGATGCAACTCCCCATTTCTGAGATTCCTCACAGGTCTAGGATGGAGTAACTTCAGCTGCGAGTCAGGGAAATCTACAAGGATCGCACAACTTCAAGGCAATGTTTTTTACTTTGATCTCACACACCCTCTCTTCAGACTCCTGGTAAAACAATTGAACTTGCCTTTTATCCTGCAGTGAGTTTGGGAGCTCTCCCAGGTTCATGCACAGAGGGCACTGCCCACTCATAGTCACCAGCAGCACCTGGCTCTGCACAAGCCACCAGAGCCCACCTGGCTGAGAGTTACAGCAACACAGCACACTCTGGTGACAATACACACTGCCCCTGGAGCTACCACCATCAAACAGCTACCAAGGGTCTCTGTGGGCCATTGCAGCCTCCTCCTGCAACACCAATCTGTATTCACCTCTGGGAGGCACTTAGGTTGTAATTAAACCTGCATCTCTGCGTGGGTACATTCAACTATATGCGCTGAAGTTTTTGGAGTTAATAAGCTGAAACCATTTCAACAGCATATGCACTGTACAGGCTTAGTTGTCAAGGGTGACCACAGTCCTCAAAAGAGAAGGAAAAAGAACAAGTTAGCCCCTCTTTCAATAATATCTGCTACTTTTCCTTCTTCCAGCTGAAACTAGAGGCCTGGTATCATACCACATTTGACAGCATGAAGTGAGTGCTACAGGGCAGGGCACAAAATACTGCCAATACTTCAAGTCTGTTCCATCATGTGTAGTAAACGTGAGTGAGACACAGCAGCTGTCAGCAGTTAAAAGAAAATAAGGTGCTGACCTGCTTGCTCTGTACTAGGAACTCATTAACCACTGGTGGCTGCACAGGCTGAGTTTGATCTCTTAACTTTAGAATGCAGATTTTAAATGGGCATGATTACAGAAAACATGGGAGATACCCATGACTGATCTGCTTCAGACTTCTGATTGGAAGAGAACAAGTTTTTGAGCAGAGGATTTTCCAGCTAAGAAGAATAGCTTCATGCTCAAACAAGTAACCAGATGTTAAAAACTTGGAAATAAAGCTTAGCTGTGACAATGCACTTATATGGCCGAAACAAATGAATTCAATAAACTCACTTTTCTTTCTAGTAATCTAAATTACCTGTCCTTCCTTCAGATCTGAGACAAAGCCATATACTCAGAGCTTCTAGATTACACAGAAAATGTCTTTGAGAGCACAGAGAACAGTACCCAGATTTCTCATTTGCTGTTTTTTCAAATTACCCCCTGTGGTAGTTTTGCCTGGCCCAGTTTTTGCCAGTGGATAGGGTGAGGTACAAAGATGGCTCCTGCATGTCCTGAGTAAAGATTCTGGAAATTTCTCCACCATGTCCAGCAGAGCCAATCTCTGATGGCTCTGAAGATGATGGACATGCTGCTGGCCAAACCTGGGCCAATTAGAGATGTTAGTTATGCTTCTGTGAAAACATATTTAAGAAGAAATCAAATCAATGTGAGCACGCACTTCTTTTTAGCCAGGGAAGGAGGAGGAGGAGGTAAAATATGTGAGGGAGAACAACATGGAGGCACCAAGGTCAGTGGAGAAGGTGGGGGAGGAGGTGCTCCAGGCGCCGGAGCTGAAAACCCTCTGCTGGCCATGGTGAAGACCATGGGGGAGCAGGTGGTCCCCCTGCAGCCCATGGGGTCCAGGGGGTGCAGAGAACCACCCACAGCCTGTGGGGAGGTGCCCACGCCAGAGGAGCAGGTGGAGGCCTGCAGGAAGCTGTGATCCAGTGGGAGTCCCAGAGACTGAGAGTTGCAAAGGCCTTGGAGGAGAGAGAAAGGCCTTGCTCCCAGGATGGAAACAGCCTGGCCTCGGCTTGGAAACCTGCAGCCTGGAGAGAATCTCGGACAGCAGCAATCGGGCGGGGCTGCTCGTGAGATTGGACCCACGCCAAAGAAGTTTGCAGAGGACTGTCTCTCGTGGGAGGGACCCCCATGGCTAAGTAGAGGACTCTTCTCCCTGATGGACTGACCCTGACCAAAGGAAAACCCCCATACCCTGCCCCCACCCCGGAGCTGTTGGTTAGAAGGAAGGAGGGAGGGGGTGAGCTGAGAAATGGCCTTAATAGGGAGGGGGTTTGAGTAGAGAAACAGCGTTTGTAGCAGAAGAATTGTAGCGTTGAACTGACTAAGAAAAGCCACATATCTTGCCCCAGCCCGGATCTGTTGGTTGAATGGAGGGAGGAGGTGAATAGAGAAACAGTGTTTATAGTAGAAGAATTGTGATGGACTGACTTAAGAAAAGAAAAAAAAAACCCCACACCCTGCCCCTGCCTGGGAGTTGTTGGTTAGTTGGAAAGGACGGAGGGGGTGAGCTGGGAAGCGGTGCCTTAAGAGGGAAGGGGGGTGAGTGAAGAAACGGTGTCTTGAGAGCTTATTTTTACCTCTAATTTATCCTCCGACTCTGTTAGGTTAATAAATCACTTTTTTTTGCAACTTTAAGTTTCCCGCCTGCTTTTGCCCTAAATCTCGTGCGTCCTACTTATCAGTGGTCTTATCTCAACTCATAAATCCAGTATTTTGTGTTAATTTTCCCTCTCCTCTGCATAGTTGCAGCAGGAGAGAGCATAGAGAGCAAACGTCTTAGGTACCTGGCATTTAGCCAGGGTCAAACCCACAACACCCCCTCAACTGATGTGGCAGTGTCCCCAGCAGCAGCCACACTGCTGCAGAGACAGAGCCCTCTCAGCTTCCTGTGGCTGACAGCAGCTCTGATTTGGGAGAGACCCTGCTGACATGGCCAGGAAGTGCTGAACGATGTAGGCACTCCTATTACACACAATATGGATATGTTTTTGAGGGAGTTTGCAGCAGCCCAAATCCAGATATCCTGCATCATTCTCAGGCTACTGGATCAGCAGTGCTCTCTATAGAGAAAAACACTGAGAGAAGGCTATGAATAAAGCTACTGCAGAGAACTAGCCAGAAAGACTGTGACCTCTTACTACAAAAATCAGATCTGGAGCAGCACATCCATTCTCCTCTTGACACCAGCCAGGTATTTTCAGGAGGTGTGCTGCACCCAAGAGACAGCAAAGAGGGGCAAGCTGGGAAACACCCACCAATACCTTCCACCTGTGAGATTTCCACGCTTGGCAGCTCATGTTATTCCTTCACAACCACCTCTTCTCAACGCAGTTGCAAAGCCCTCTGAACCATAACCTGGAGGACAGCCAGGTTGTTGAAGCAAAGTCCCT
The DNA here is from genome assembly GCA_036785705.1 of Acanthornis magna. NCBI lineage: Eukaryota > Metazoa > Chordata > Aves > Passeriformes > Acanthizidae > Acanthornis > Acanthornis magna. Next base: position 16,208,201 of record JAWUZG010000028.1, on the reverse strand, counting down.
CTGTGCAAGCAATGAACTATATCTTACATTAAAAAGTAGTTTTAATGTGGTTCCATCTGACTTTTTTGGGTTATTGTTCCGACAGGCATTAAAGATCTAACAAATTGTCATCATTTGCATTAATTGGCATTTATATTACAGTTAAATGCAGATGGCAAGTGCCTGCAGGCTGGTTTCCTCATCTACATTTGCCATTCCACTACGGCTTTGTGAATCATTGCTTTCAAACAGTTGGAGAAACAATGATGTCAGAATGATTTTTGCCTTTTTTCTTTTATATAGTCTCTGTGTTCTTTACACATATATTTGTAGCCTATTACTCTATTAGTGGCTAGTTTTTCCGGTGGTTTTCCATACCTGTTCCCTAGGCAGAAAGACAAAACACATTCCAAGGGCCTCTATCCTGCCTTGGTTCTCCCTGGATACCAAGGTTGACACCAGCATTTTGGGACACATTTTCATAAACAAAATTTAGTTTCCATCTGAGGTGGGAGGATCTAAAGAGGGGGAAATTACCTCACCTCTTATGTCTCTAACTGGAGATTTTTGTCAAATATGCTAATTTGCTAAACTTATAAAATTGTGTTCACCCTGTGGGAGTTGGGCTTGCGTGGACATTTTCCCTGTCTGCCCCTGGAGGCCTCTAATAAAGACCAGCTTTTATATTACCTGCTATACTATTATCCCAAAAGTGTGTTGTTTCATTTCTAGGGTCTTTAAGGCATCAACAAAACATTGGAGAAGTGTCTTCTGAAGATGGTGTACTTACTTTCCTGAACTAGTTGAATTTTACAAGGACAAAAGTAACACATTTTTAAAGAATCCTGCACAATTTCACTCAAGAAGAGTCAGAGAGAGGATACTGTGCTCAGCAAAAGCAAAATCTGTGAATAAGGTGCATGTACTCGTGCAGATGCTGTTAGTAACTTTGCACACAGAGCAAACCCCGTTACCCCACTGGCACAAACTGGGAGCAGCAGCATTCCCCAAGGGAGCAGCAGAAGGGAAACTGGGTAACCCCGGGTGAGCCTGGAGTCGGAATCTGGAGCAATGCTCCAGCCCCCTGGGTAAATCACGGGTTTGTTGAAAGAAGAAATGTGAAATTCAGAAGCCTGGAGTAGGCAGAAAGGCAGAAGAGATGACCAAAATAACAACTCTTCGTTGTCTTGTCACAGAGGGAGTCTGGGCACTCCTGTGCTGCACCTGCAGCTGAAGAGCAGCGACTGCGACACATTCCCACTGTACCAATACCCAGCTTTTCACCCCTTTATCTATTTTGTATATGTGATGATACTAAATATTTTCAGCTAGATGAAAGTGTACTAGCAGAACTGATGTTTTATGCTCATCAATTTAAATTACTAGGTACCTAAGAAAGAGAGATGGTCATCTGCAGTATCTAAAAGCAGCTGAGTTATTTACCATATTGCTAGGTGAAATATCTTGCTGTCCTCCCCATCTCTTTACTACCTGTAAAGAAGTTCCTGATAAATTAGTTGTGGTACAATGGTAGAACATAAATATTTCAGCTAGGAATATTTGAACTGGAAAAACCTGTCTGTAAAATCCCCCATATGTGGGAGCTACTCCCTAAAAATTTGTTGTTAAATCTCAGCACGTAGACAGTACAGGTCATATAGATGGTTGGATGTAAATATTCCCAAGAGTCAGAACATTGCTGATGACCACCAAATGCTTTTAATCCCCTTTGCTACTCACAGGGATGCTGTGATCCTCACCTTCCTCAGTGATTTATTACCCTGCAATCTTCTGTCAGGCTTGATTCAAAGTCTTCAGTCCTCCAAAGCTTGGTTTGTAATAAATTTATCACATTTCTGGAATGGTGAGTTACATAACAAAAAGTTTTATTTTACAGGATTGATTCTGGAGGCATTTTTGTCAGAAATTTTAATAAAAATACTTTTTTTGACAAAACTGAGACAGTATTTTGATTCCCCATTTTAATTTCTAATCTTATTCTCACCTACTATTTTGGAATTACTGTTATTAGAAGAGTGCTTGGCGCCACTCACTGAGCTCAGAGCCTCATTTATTGCTATTAGCCCAGCAAAGGTGTATTGAAAAGTGTGACATTCATCAAATGTAATTTGTCCATTTTAGTTCTTTATTCTTTCCCTAAAAATGCTCTGAGTAGCTCTGATTTTTCCCACAATTTTCTCTGAATCACTAATTATTACATTTGATTTCCATTAATATGAGCAGCTAATATTGTTTGAAACAGTCTGTCAATAGGGCAGACCGTCTAATTTTATATATCTCCTATTTGTATGTTTCCCAAATATAGGTGTACATAATTGTAGCAAATTAGTGTTTAGTGTCAGATACCAGAGTTCCAGCTCTGAAATATGTACATACATATATATATAAAATATATGTATTTGCATTTCATTGCAAGGGCCCAGTTCTGCAAAGCATTTAAACACCTGCCATGGACCTTTGGTACTTTCCTGGCTAAAGCCTAATTCTGTGTGGGTTTTTTCCAGATATATTTTCTAGATGCTAAGGCAATGGCAACAATGTCAAATTGGGATGCTGAGAAACTGGTAGCAAACCCACTCTCTCTGACTGAAAATGTAATCTGAGCTTAGAAGAAGCCCTCCTGCAAGAAGGTTTTCTCTGTTCCCACTGCTTCAGATCCCACTGCACCAACACTGCATTGAATCTCTGTTTTCCCACAGTAGGTGGAATAGTGCACAAAGAAGAAATTTCCATCACTTACTCCAGTACCAACTCAAGATTTAGATGATGCCAAGGACAAAATGTTCCAAATTCTTGTGCTCTTGTGAGAATAGAGGGATGCAAACAGTGTCCTGGAAAACAACAACTTCACAAGAATGGATTCTGTGTAAGTGCAACTTACCCTCGTCATTCTGAGCTGACGGAAAATCATAGGTGTCTTTCAATCAAGCGTGATTCTCATTAAAAGTATCAGAACAAAACCACAAAAGTTTAACACTGGAAATGTTTCCTCAAAGTAATGAAGAGGTGAAGTTTAGCAGCCTGGTGATTCCTGGTGTTGCCTAGCGTAATGACTTCTGTGAGGCACAGCTCCTCCACAAGCTCAAGACAGTGCCGCATGGGATGAGATGGGCTGGCCGAAAATCCCACCTGCTGGTAAGACTACAGAGCGGGTGCAGCTGCAAACCAGCTCAGTGTTTCTCAGGATAATCATTTCTAAGCGTGTGAGCCATCTCATGTCATAATTTTGAGTTTGAGAATGAAAAGGTTGGAATTTTTTAATTTTTTCACCCAAAAGTCATCAACCCCAAAAGAAAGTGAATTCCAGTGGCTGTAGGGGAGAGGCATTAGCCTGGAAGTGCTTCTTTCCACAAGAAATAGCCTGACAATCATAGAATCCCATTTCCTATCCCTTCTTCTCCATGAGTCTAAGAGCTGTATGAAAATGGAAATAAAACATGTACTCACATCTTTTTCATTCTGTGTTCTCAGATAATCTTTCTCTGTGGAAATTATGACAGTGTTGTAGTGTGGAAGGAGAGGCAGATGTCAAGGCAAAAGCATTACTTTTCTCATCAATTATATTACAACACCAGGAGTTAAGAAATCTCCTTTTTGTCATTGTATTTCCATTACTAAACACTGATACAATTTATTTTATTTGATCTCCTTAGGCAGGTGCAATATACCATAAAGATTTTTAAATTAAAATAAGTTCTCTGTTATGGACTGCATAAAAGTATGGAATGTAAAAAATGATACATTAAAAGAAAACCTTACTAGAAGTGTAAAACATAGTAAGAAGCTGTGTCATTAGAGAAAAAAAATGCAATTCAACTGGAAACCTGTTTCTTGAATTCTTCTTTTTAAAAAAGTAAGACACTATCATTGACTAAATTCAGGTTAATAAAAGAATTGTTTCCTCATTCTTTACTGACGAGGTTTGATTGATGTTCTGAGAGACACAATTCACTATCTGAATTTTCCACCCAGGATTATATTGCCAATAGGTCCCTCTAGCAGGAGGCATAGTTTTTGTTTGTTTTCCCCCAAGCTGTTTAAAATTTTAAACATATGGTGAAAACATATAACAATATTATGTCAACCCAAACTGGAATGTGAGTTTGTAACAGAATCTTCTCTAAAATAATATAAACCATCTCTGTGACTTCAGTCTGACTTAAGTAGCTTTTGGACTTGCTTTTCCCTTTTATAAATGAAATCCAGTGAATAAAGAGGTAATATATGCCAAGTTCCCCATACAGACACTGACATGCTGCCAAATGCAGCCCAAAGCAAAGTAAGTTGCCTTCCATGGGAATTCACCCACACGAAATAGAATTATGTTTGTTCTACTCTTCCTGAAACTGCCATACAATCCTTCTGTTTAATTGGAGAAGACAGGAATAACTTTGTAGCATAACCCATGAAATAAAGGAAACAACTTCTGTTGGGAGTCCTTCGTACTGTAGATGTAGTTTACAGAATAAAGGCAGCTGACTTGTTTAAAAAAAAAAAGCAAGAAAGTTAAATCTGCCTGATGTAGTGGCTCAGCAGAAGGGAGCACAGACTCTACTGAATTGTAAGTGCCACAGTTGACTTACCAAGCCACTGTCTAGATCTGGGAAGTAAAGCAATGGCTAGCACTGACAGAGCAGCATTATCCATTGATGAATCTGCTGTGCTCCACGGCCACGAGCATCTCTGAAGAACAAAGACTTCCATAGAAGCCCTAGCTGTTTCCCCCAGGATAGTAAATATTAGGCTTTTCATGTTAGATTAACAACAGGTTATTAGGGCCTTGAGAAAAAAACCCCAAAAAACCAGAAAAACAACCAACCAACCTTAGCAGAAAAATAAAGTACATTTTAATGCAGAAGCAGACTAGGAGCAGGCAAATGCTGTTGTTGTCTGGCTGACCAGCACTGAGAGAGGCCACCAAGCAAGACAGCCACTGAGCATCCCAGACATGGGACCAGGATCAGCTGCAGCCCACAGACCTTGCTGAGCTCTCTGCCTGCAAAGCTGAGGGACGAGGGTGGAAGGGTGTGGCTTATGGCAAGCTGAAAGTTCTGTTTTGGGCAACTGCTGCCATACAGCCATACTGAGATACAGGCAATTTCCTCCAAGGTGCTCCTAACTTCACTCTGCTCCTGCTACTCCCAAAATAATGTTCTGGACCCTGGGACAATGGAGGAGGGAGGCAAAGCTCTGTGGCGGTAGTGTGTGGTGCATGAGTGTGCACACAATGTGTATGTTCCAAAGAAGAAAAAAGCACAGGAACCCCCTCTGTTCCCTGTCCTCCAGTCACTCTAAAGACAGCAGAAAAAAACAAGGGAAATTTTCTAAGATTTGGCTCTTCTTATGGAAGTTTTGCAAAACAAATTGCAGAGATTCTTTTGCTGTCTTTGCAAGTGAACTACAAGGTCTTCACAGATTTGCTAGGGGTTTTATCGTTATTATTTTCTTCAGCTGTACCTGCACACGGTAGCATTAGCAGGGATGCTGTTGGTCTAGCAGCAGAAATGTTGCTGCTTAACCTCTGCCTGCCCTGTCTCCACACAGGGAGGCTTGCTGAAGAGACTGATAACTGAAGCTGCCTGCCTCTTGGCCTCCCCATCCTACAGCACCATGGAGACCAGGTGCACGGAGGTTACTGAACAGTAGGAAAGATATTTTTGCCATCTAACTTGAAGAATTTTGTCACCTTCCTCTTCACACAGAAATAGCAGCAGGTAGAAGAAGTGCATTTGTCAAAATGAGGGTAACTTGTTAAGGACTTGAGTGCCTTTTACATGCCAAATTTGATACCCTGTGACAGATATAAAACACCACAGATTAGCATTTTAAATCTAGGAGTCACTTTCTACACAATTGAAAACTTAGCTACACCACACAGTATCCTGCAAGCTCTCAGTTATTTCATTAGGCATTCTGTAGCAACTTGATCTGTTCAAAATGTGGCGCAGAAGGGCCACATTTTAAAGAAGGGTCCAGCTATTTCAGTTTGTTAACCTGCAAATTAATTTCAACCTGTGAAACAAAATCTTCCAGATATACCCTTTATTAATTAGACAAGACTTTTGGCACCGTTCTCTTGAATGATAGTTTGCCCAGTTTTATCTGCTGTGCAGAATTTAACATAGTGGCCAGAGTTACTTCTGATTATTTTATTGCTATATTTTTCAAAGATGGTTTGGAATGTACCAAAGCTGCCATTCTTCTGATATTGCTGGAACAAATATTTGTCTGGTTTATTGCACAGATGTGAGACAATATTCTTCAAACTCACTTTCCTAAAATTAGGATTCTCTTTTTTACGTACCTTTTCTTTCCAGGGACTCACAATCCCTGTAATGAATAGGTTTTCAATGCCTTGGAAAAATCAAACCAGTTTTGTTTAATTTTCTTAATAGTTACTTTTGAATCTAACCTCAGGTATAACCTGTGAACATGCCATCTCCCAGAAAATGTCTGAGATTTTCAAAGATGTTCAGGTTTAGCCTAAATCTACATCACTGTTTAGTGAAAACATTAAGTGCATATTGATTTCCATAGTTATGGATAAACCGATACTGAGCACTTCTTAGAATCTCATCTCCATCACTTATAGGCTGTAACTCTGACTTTAACTCCATTAATGGAGTTAAAATAAAGCTTGTCCCAGACATTTTAAGATTGGACATGCACAACTCTGTTTCAAAGGAGCAGATTAAGTGGCTGAATCAGAGACAGAGAGAGCAGCACAAGTGGCAGCATGTGTAGTGCCTGAGGATGCAGGGTGAGTACCTCAAAGTGTGGAAGACTGTCCTGGGGAGCTCAGAGGGCCATGAGCCACTATTCCTGTGGGGAAGGGGCTTGGGGATCATCCGGCACCCTTTGGTTCAGAGCATGAGGCCACCCCTTTTCTGCTACTGCTCTGCTGCTTGCACGTGCCTTTCTGGAGTAAAGCTCATAAATTCCAACTTGTGAAGGCTGTTTTGATGGTGCCCCATCCATCATTATTTCCATGATTTATAAGTGGCTGTCAGCGATAGGGGTAGTGTGCTATGAAGAGCTCTGTTCCACGGACAGGACCTTGTCAGTGAGAGCAATAGCTTCCTCCTGATGGTTCTTTCATTTAACCAGATTTCCACCACCATCTACATCCTAATTTAATGCTTGTTTCCCAAGACTGTTCACTACACCACACCGTAGCTCCTCTTGACTAGAGCATTTTATTAATGCAGCTGAAAATAGGTTTCAAATTTTAAAAAAAATTGCACCTGGCCAATTTTATCATTTCCAGACATTTGATGCCAAACTTTCACACAGTAGAGTAAGTTCGAACAAGAAAAAAAAAAATCAACATGAAATAAGATGCTCAAAGTGTCCCTGCTCATTGCAGGGGGTGTAACTAGATCACCTCTCAAGGTCCCTTCCAACCCAAACTATTCTATGATTCTATAATATGCTAATTGAAATGATAGAGATTATCATCTTCCACTTAGTTCATACCTAGTTTTCCTATCAGAACATAAAGACTATGGGAATCCTACAGTGTAATTACATTACATCAAATTATTCAACACATTAAGGTAAAAATTCTCTGGATTTGATACTATTTGGTTTGGGCTTGTATTTTGGCTGGAATTAAATGAAGTTTTCTTAATGTTTCTGACATAACCATTTTAAGCAAATACTTTGTGAAAAAAAATCTTTGATGACACAAATTAAGGGATAGCCCATGAAAGTCACAAGTCTTTTTGAAAAGTCACACTGAAATTTATCTGAATGGATATTTTGTATGTGAATGAGAAATTTTACTGGATTCTACATTCACAGTGAAGGAGATAACCAAAAGCATCTCATCATAGGATAACTGACTTAAATTGGAAGAAAAAACAGCTTTCAAAACACAAGAAAAACTCAATTACTTCCTATTTTTTCTCCCTCAGTGCTCTTACACTTTCTCTTTTAATCTATCCTGTGGTTTTTCTTGTTTGGAACATTTTTAGCCAGTATCTGGCATACCTGTAGGTGGAAAATACTTAATTTGAAAAGCGAATAATCCAGCCTTGATACAATTGAACCTAGCAGCACAAGTTGATATAATTCACAGTGAAGACAAATGGTGTACAACCCTGGGCTTGTCTTGGTTCTTTAGGATCTGCTCCTCACCATTTCCAGCAGCACACACAGGCCTGTAAGAATTGTCTCTCCCAGGGCCCAGCGCTGATTTCTGCATGCAGACAATAGTGTGAGAAGAATTGTTGACAGAAATCTTCCTCCACCCTCTGTGTTGGCCACCATAACATGAAGTTTTCTAAAATACATAAGCTCATCTATTATAATTTTATGTGTATTTTCACACATCAAAATATCATTGCCCTCTTGACCTCTGTGGCATATCATAAATGTAAGTTTTGCCCTTTAAGTGGCCTTTTACTGTTTTTCTTCCCTTCCCTTTCTGTACTCCCTTGTCAGTTTAGCAGGGACTTGATTTACCTTCTCTTTTCCTTTCAATATTTGTCTTTCTTCACACTTCACAAGTGTCAGAGCATCTACAGTTCATCGTATTTGATCAAGTTAGATCACATATACATAGTGAAGTCCCTGAAATACAGAGGCACTGTAAGATGAATTAAGGAGGTCACACAAGCTCTTAAAATCACATTTTATGAAACCAGCAGAAAAGCCAGCGGTAATAAAAGGCAGTCAAACCAGAGATTCTGCAGGAAGTGACTGCTATGAGGCAGCAGGCTGACCACTGTTTATTGCCTGCCAGCTAAAAAAAATGGGATACAACTTATTATTTGCTGAGTTTTCTGCCAGTCTGATAAGATGTAATTCACATTTCAAGTGGTGAGGCTGTGATCTCCTTCAACTCTAACGTTCCCTTTGCATTCACTGAATCTGTCCCTCTCTGCCTCCCTCCAAACACTCATGTGCTAATGGGAAGATGTTGAGGGCCAATTCCCATATGGATATCTAGAAACTTGCCATTGATGTTGAGAATGACACTGCTTTCGGCAAATCACTAGCTCATTTCCCTACCCCAGGAAAAAACTGAGGAGTGTTATCCCGTCTCTGGCTCGTTCTAGTTAATGCCAGAAAGTAAAACCTTTTTTCCTTTCCTGAGGTAAGAGAACAGGGATCCAGCAAGTGCCCCAGCTTACAAATGTGTCAAAACCAAACCCACATTTCTGGCAGAAAGTGCTGCCCTGGGGGCGGAGGTTGCTTCCCACAGTGACTGCAGCACCTGCTATGTCTGGAGTATGAGAACAGTAAATGTGAACATTTCCTGAGATTTAGTTCAAGCTCCAGACATCACAAAGTAAACCCAAGTCACTGCACTTTGTGCAAGAAAGAAGGATAGGTAGGGTTTATACAGATGTAAAATCAGATTTTTAAGAGCAACTTGTCCCGGTACAATTATTGTGCAGCAGCTGAAAATAGAGGTGGTGTCCATTTATGTGCATTTGTCCTCGTGTTTGCAAAGTGAAGCAAGGCAAGAAAGCCAGACTCGCCTCTCCTCAGCCCTAAGAAGCAAAGGTTTGGAAGTCCAAAAGCTGCAAGTCCTCAAAGTACCAGGGGACCTCAGAGGGCACAGGACCTCTGGGGCTGGAGAGTTTTGCTGTGCTTCCTTTTCTCTGCACCACCACAGCTCTTCTACAGGAGACAGAGTGGGGTCAGACTGTGGCTGGGCAGACATCCTTAACTTCCTGTGGAATTTGCAGTAAAACAGTCGTCACAATCAGAAAATGATGGGGTTTGAGCCTAAAAGACCAAAATCTCTTTGCACAAAAATGAATAATCAGCAGCAATAAACACCACACTCACACTTAATGGGAAGTTTATCCTATATTCAAAGATCAAACTATTTACCAAAATTCCATACACTCAGAAATGGTTGACAAAATTTAATTGTTCTCCCACAGCACAAATCAGAGCTCCCAAATGTAACAAAATGAGCCACGATGGAATTGACAGCTACTTATGGAGAATGCAATCCTTCTCACAAAATTCAACACAAAGAGGAAATTTAGCTCTTAGGAATAGGTGCTATTTATCATTTGTTTGTAGTTCCCCAGCTGATCAACTCCCAGCTGTACACCAACTAAACATCAGGGGATTAACACAGCTTTGATACGGAATAATCAGGCTATTTGGTCTTTGAGCTGCCTCTCACACGCCTCTCACATAATCACAATTCCTTAGAAACACACGGTGTTATTTCATTATTGCACCAACAAACTCCAAAAATGGTAGTTAAGCCAAACATTGGATGGACTGCAAAGAAAACCTTCTTAAATAACAAACAGTATTCTATTTGTTAACGAACTGACTAAAAACTTTTTAATATCATCCTATTAGGACCACAAGGACCTCTAGCAACACTAGTCTTATATATACTGGTTAATGATATCTTAATGTGCTTCTCACAACACAAAGAAATTTCGTAGGCTGAATTGCCATAGATGAAATAGTCAGCATTGCTGTGGATTAGTTGTATGATGGAGAATCACTGCCTAGGCAGCAGGAAAATATCCGAGTTTCCTGGTGTTTCCTGGTGTTCCTGCTTTCACTGAGATACTGAGCGGTTTTCCAGAAGGTCAAATGCTTCAGCCAGAGTTGTATTTGATACACATTTCCTACTGTGATAATGTAATATATTCACAGTGATTCAGAGGGATTGCAAACACAGAACATCAGTTCTCTGCCATTTACAGGTGACACCAACTCGCACAGGATGAAAATTTCAGCTACATATCAGCAGTCAGTGCAGGTGTACAAAACTTCAGGCCACTGCATGTAGGTTGACTGGGGTTGTACATTTATACACACAGAGACCCCAACCAAGCACCTTACAGCTCCATCCTCTGACACAGGACAGACACTTCAATTTTGCTCCTGACACAGCATAGTAAACCCACGGCCATCTCAATCATAGTCTCCAATGCTAGTGAAAAAGAAAAGAGCCACAGAGGCCAAAGGAGAACAATCCCATTTGGATTTCTTCCATGTGTAAGTACCAACAGCTGCAGCAGGGAGGTATTAGAATTTTCTGCAGAAAAATAGCTGTTAGAATGTCTCTGGCTTCACATTCTGCATTTGTACCTGTAAATACAGGCTTGGAGCTTATTTGTTTGCTTGCTTTTTTTACAAGTGCTACTACTCTGTCATGCACTGACAGTCTTGCTCAAAGAGTTAATTAAATGTTTAATATATATTACAGCTTCCTTCCATTAGTATTCATTTGTAAAAGCCTGGGTCAACTCACCCATTAAGTTCAGATACATATAATTTGTTCTTAATGTATGCTCATTATTTGCTATGAAAATATGAAAGAGATTTCCACACAAGCCTTTTATTCAATATCATTTAATGCATAGTCAAATAGGCAGTACAAATAGCATCGGTTCTATTTTTGAATCTTTGCATCACAAGGGGTAGGGTTCCAGGCCCATGCCTTGCTACAATGCAATCTGAAAACTGTACATCAGTAGACTATTAGAAAGCATACTTTTAATCCTGAGGTGTCAAATTGTGTGCCAAGCCTTGGTTCAAAATAATTCTGGAGGCAAGATGACTCAAGTCTTTCTGCTTCTTACTTCTAGCCCATTAATATCTTGTTGAACAATGATAAATACTTTATGGAGTATGTTAATTAATATTTTGCTATAAAATTACAGGCAGTTATTTAAAGATTAAAATAATTCAGTAATTATAATAATTTAACAATTAAATGTATATATAATTGCTTTATGACCCAACAGAAACATTGCTCCAGAGAAGAAAAGTTTCTTCTCACCTATCTTATGTTGTATCTGAATTCAATAATACCCTAGCAATGAATATTGGCTAATAGTCCTTTGCCAAGAATAAATCAATGAATCTCCTTAATTAACTAGTAATGCCCATGGTAAGTTAAGGCTTCTACATCTGCATATTTTAGACAGCAACAGCCAAAGATTAATGTTCTTGTCCTTACCAGCAGCCTCATTCAGAAAAAGAGCAAGGTGCGTGCTAAACTGAATTTCTCCATCTCCTCATTCACTTCACTGCCACTAGGTAGTCAAGACAGTCCTGCCATAATTTTTCAGACCAAAATTGCAGAGTTCAAGAGTCTTCCGTATTTATAGAAATGAACGTGAACCTCATAACATGAATGATGGACCCAGAAGCAGTATTCTTCTTATATGAAACCCAAGTTTCCATCCTTGCCAAGCAAGTTCAGGACAATAAATATACAAAGCTTAGTGTGATTTTAGTTATTACTTTGGACAACAGAGATATAAGAATGAAAAGTGCATTGGTCAGCTTTTTTTTTTTTTTTTCCAAAAGAGAGGGGGCCGTTGATTTTTCATTTTGGATAAGAACAATTTTGTGGTCTGAATATACTACCCCTTCCCTTTGCACCTGTCTGAAGTGTTAATTTAAAAAAAAAATCATTTTGGTAGGTGTAGAAATAACAAGTTTCAAACTGTCAGTTAAAAGGATCATAAAAAACACTTTGAAAGTAAACAGATGGCTACAAATACTTCTTGGAATTTCTTTTTACCTATAAGTTTCCAGTAAGTTCAGTGGTCATAGAGGTATCACAATGATATTCTTGAATTTTAAACCCCTTCTTGTCTGGAAGACAAGAGTGACTGGAATAGCCCTATCCAGCTGAATTTCCCAACCAGAAGAAAACCCAAACAGCTTTTCTAACAGTTGTTTCTGAACTTCTGTGAATCCTTTACACACATTTTTTGGGTTTTTTTACTCCGGAATGTATAAAAATTCACTAGGTAGGAAAAATTAAGCCAGAATAAAAGGATGTCTTTCTATTTTAAGCAATAAAGAGATGCCACACATACTAATGTCTTCTTAAAGGGTGATGCTCCTGGGTTTTTATCCAGAGTATGGGTCTAGAAGGCAGCCCACAGATGAATGAATCCCAGCAGCTCTCCCAAAAATACTTCAGGCTGGGGTGGGTAAACTGGGACATACTCATGCGTTGACAAGGTCACTGGGACATCATGGCCTGTTTCAAGCTACACCTAACGTAGCACATACGGTGAGATGTGAAAGGAGGTTTCTGAGAGAAATGAAAGTTGGCTGGAGGGGAGCAGGATGTTGCATGATCTCCTCTCTCTGCACCATAAAAATCTCTCTTCCTACTGCAGGAACTCTTTTCCAGCTGCTTTGTTTGCTCTGTGGTTACATGTGTGAGCAACCAGAATTTATGAGTTCACACAGGTCAAGCGAAAGGCTAAAATTTTTCATACCAAGAAAATGACAGGAGAGGGAGTCAAGTGAAAGGTCAAGTCAAAGGCTGGGAGAAGTTAAATACAGATGAGTCAATAGCTCACATGTGGACATATCCCAACAACAAAATGCTTCTACACTGTAATATCCTCACTAAATTTTTCAGTTCCCTGACTGAAACATTTTAGGCCCATTAACATGATTTCTCTAATAGTGCAGACATGCTTTTTATGCAGGGATGCCTCTGGAGATACGATAACTGGAGGAATATTCCTCTCTATCAGGAGAACTGTCAGAGGGAATTACTCTAATACATGTGCACAGAGCTCCTCCAGAAGTGGAAGGCTGCTCCCTTATGGGGAGATGAATGGAACCTCAAGGATGATGCAGGCTTTGGTTATTCCCTTTTGTTTCTTGCTTGAAGCACTTTTAGATTACGTTAGGAGATTTTAAGCATTAGAAGTAAATGAGGGCTTCCATTTACTTTTCTGGTAATTTAATGTTTGGCAAACTGGAAAATATACAGATTAATAGATCTGCCAGGCTCAGAAACATCTGGTTTAGCAAATTAATGAGTCGGCATGAAAAAGAGGAAAAACTGTAATGCCATGACAAGATTTCCTTCCCTTACAGGTTACATACACATTAGCTGAGCATCCTGTCCTTCCTCTCCAGTGGGAGTTTAGGAGGCCAGCAATGCAAATAAGAGACTTTCTATTGACATCAGTGATTTCTCTGGTCTTTGAATAGGTGTTAAGGACTGTACCCTGCTCTAGTGAACTCCTGAGGGAAATTTCCATTGATTTTAATGACAGTTCAGTCATTCTACAGCTAAAAAAGAGGTTAAAAATATATGGGAAGCAGAAATCTCTGAGAAATGGTATGATGTATAACTCTGGGTGAATAAATTGTCCTAATGCTGCCCCAAGCATTTCAGAACAGCTTTTATAAAATTCTGTTTCTTTTGAAGTTAAGACAGAAAAAGTCCGCCAATGTCTTTTTGTATTTCCAGTTTGCAACACATGCCTGGAAAAGGGGAGAGCAAGATCCAGAAAGGCTGTAACTGTTTTCCTGCTGAAGTTTCACAGATGGACTGATAGAGGCAGGTACAGAGAAAGTGGGAGGACCCCAGAAAATAACAACATTGTGAAGAACTACGGATCTGCTGCGTCTCTTACACAAATGCGCTTTCCTCGTGCTGGTGGGATGCCCATTTCCATCCCACTCTGGGTCACTAACTCCTGTGTCTGACACATTTTCCGGGTGGCTGCCTTTCAGTCATGGCCAGCTCTGCCAGGTGTGCAGGGCAGCAGCTGCTGGCTGCACTGAGGCAGGAGCTCCAAGGAGAGCCCAGCCCAGACCTGTGCTCCCGCCATGGCCCTGCTGTAGAGGTGTCCCTGCTGTCACTTAACCCACTGCTACACAGTTACACACAAAGAGAACAAGGGCCAAAGCCTGAGGCTGGATAAACCCAGGACCTTCCCTTTCCCAGCCCCAGTGTGACTGCTGCAGGCATCCCTGGGAAGGCTGGGTCTGCCATTGGAGAAGGCAAGAGGAGGTGCAAGAAGAGCATTACACGAGCCTCAGACTGGCAGAGGGGGACAATCTGCAACCTGTTGTCATTCTCTAAAATACTTAGTAAGATGCTTTTGTGTATGATACAAATGTTTTTTGCATCACAGACAGTACATCTCTCCAACTCTTCTTTGGAATTGTTGGCATGTTTAAATATTTATTATAAACTAATATGACATTTCAATGAGATAAACACAGCATTTATCTCATCTAACAGACAAGAAAACAGTTACTCAAGTACCTCCCAGAGCCATTAAAAGTACAAGGTCTGGAAAGGGATCATCTTCTCCTGCTTGTAAGCTTGTAGGTGGTGGAGAGTCAGAGTTTTTCCACTCTGGGAACAGGACCAGGTCTGGCCTGCTCCATCCCACCACCTCCAGTTAAATTTCCAAACTACCAGAAATATTGGGAAAGATTCCCTGCTTATCACGAGTGACCAAGAATTACTTTTAGAAACAGAGAATGTCTTTAGTGACCTCGTAGAAAAAAAAGAGATAAACCTGATGGGTGGGTTAAGTCTGCACTATGCAGAGATAGCCTAAGGCAGTGTCTGCACTTTATCAGCTTCCACTGACTCAGTGTGCTTATTCTTTTTATCTGTTTGTTTTATAGTAGCTGAGGTATTTGTTTATAACAGCAGCACTTTTATATCAAAGCGGTAATTTCCTTACATAGGATCTGAGCTTTAAATTACATAAACACAAAGGGAGAAAGCAACCTGAGAAAGACAAACACAAGGGATACATAGAGGTCAACAGATTGCAATTGTACAATGATTAACCATCTCCAAGTTAATGGTGCCAGGAAAGCAAAGTAAGGCGTCCGTGCCCAAACACACAAGTGAAGGCATGATATCCACATTTTATGATCCAAATGGAAATCAAGACAGACTGAATTTCAGACATATAAAGGGAGATGCAACAACATAATTTAAAACCCAAGAAAAATAAACTTTATTGGGTCACATAAATATCAAAGCAGACTGATTGCTGGGGAACTAGAATATTAACAAGCCAAACAAGTTCACTGTCTGCTCTAAACAGACATAACTGCAGGTCAGCATGCAAATTCCTACTGTTATTTATACAGTCTCAGACAGTTACAGGATATTGCATACTGCATAGAATATTAGCAAAGTCATAGTCATGCAGAAGAAATGAAGAAAAAATACCCTCTATATTTTAACTAGTTGAAACCTTCAGAGTACACCTGAGAAGTGACAACTGAGCATTATCAGTTTGACACAGTGTGCCCACACATGCAGCTCACCACCCAAGTCAGTTTGTGTCCGGTCTTTATACCAGCTAATTATCCCATCAGGAGCCCATGGAGGAGTGAATGACGAAATAATGACTCCAAGATTTGGGCTACACAGAGGGAGAATGGGTAACTGAAAAACAGCAATGAAAACCTCCAAAAAATGAACAGAACTGTAAGGCCTTTGTTGGGACTTTTTTCCTACAGCTATTCATTATTTCTGGTACCTTACAATTTTAAAAAAAAACAGTGTGAAGAAAAAAAAAATTGTAGCAACATTCCTAGAAAGCTCAAAGAGAAATCAACATTAGAAGCAATTTCATGCAAGATTGTGTATCAGCCTTGGACTGAATCAATGAATGTGTAACAATCCCATGTGTTTTTTTCTTGTCTCTTACGAAGATAGCTCAGTGTATCTTAATAGTCTGAGACTTTCCAGTGACTAAAAGTCATTAATAAAGGAAGAATAGCATAGATTTTTTTTTTGTGCTTACCAAAGCTACTACCAGCATTTCCATTCTGGCAGGTGAGAAAATGTTGAAAGATAAATAATTAAATTAATCCATTAATTTATGTATCATGTACAGGAGGTGGCATTATAATGGCATTCACATTTCCCATCAGGATACAGTCTCTGCAGTTTACATTGCAAGTACACATTTTTTTCCTTGCAGTCATAATTCATCTCAAGACTTCTGCCTTCTTACTAATGGGGACAGAATCCTTATTCCCTTTCCTGCTGTCACCACTTAGCCTTGGAAGGACTGGAACTGCTCTGCTATCCTCACTGCCCAAATAATCCAGCTGTTTACCCAGACCTCATGTCTTTGTGGTACACATGGGAAATGCCGGTACATGAGACTCAAAGTGCTTTAAACGTGAGATTGAAAGTGCCTCAGCTTGCATGGTGCTGCTGTAGCTCAAGACATGATAACTTTGAAGCAAACCGAAAGCAAGTTCCACAAAAGCCAGAAAACAAGAAAAAACTCCCCTCCTGTTCTTTTTATATTATTTGGGAAATAAAGTAATTTTCCTTTTTTTCATGTAAACCCTGAGATCCTTTTTACATCTCTGTACTAAAAGTGACCTAAAAACGTGGACAATGTGTTTATAGGGTGATATCTCCATCATTCCTTTCAGCTATAATGCTGATGGTACCTGCCCACCAAGCTCTTCTGGACTAGACACTTCTTGTACAGTTCCCTGTGATGGACTGGGAATGGACCCCACTAATACCCCCATTTGCTCTGTTACCAGCTCATAAGATTTCCTCAGTGCTGAGAACTTGATGCTAAGTAAAATATAGTATGTTGAAAGTCTTGTCATCTTTCCAGTAGCAAAGAAAACCTGAGAATGAAAAAGTTAAAAAGGGCGTTTCATGAAAATGAAACCTCCACCTGAGACGTATAAATTTTGTTTTATTTAATGAAAGAGGAGCAGAATAAGGGTGGCAGAAAACAGAAGAACTTTAAAGGTAATGCTGCTTTTTGCAGAAATTTCCAGAAAAAAAATTTTACATCAACACAACATTTCCTGGAATAAACTTCCAGAATAAGCTTTCGGGTCTAATTTGGACTGCTCTCCTGCCCTTGACACTAGGAAGGGCAGTCAATATCCTACTGGTAGAGAGCTTCTGAAGTCACAAGGGCAGCAATAACAGCAACAACATTAGGGTCCCACGAAGCAGTAGGAGCCAGCACTCATTGATTTTCGGAGCAATAAGACTCATTGATTTTACTGCTTGACACAACGCAAAAGAAAAATACTCTTCAAGGAAGATATGTCATGTGTATTCCCTGAATTCATTAACAAAAGAGGCCCTTTGGAAGCGTATTAATATTCTACAAAAGCCACAGAAAATCTGACATGTTTGGAGGATGATGCTGAAGTACCTGAGACGTAACCAAGCATGAGTGGTAGCCTCTCAGGACACTTCTCACCATGATCTCAAGTTCACTAATTTCTTGCTCAGGTGGTTTCAGTGCCTTTACTTGGTACTGGGAGAGGAAGGACAGAAGAGATGACAGTGTAGCTATGCAAAAGGGCAAACAGGAGTCATCAGCACACAACCTTTTGGATTATCTGTATCTCATCTAATAAAAAGTAGTTTAAATAAGAATATCATGCCCTGTACTGGCTGTAAAAGAAAGAACTTGAAAATGTGCCCTAGGAGGAAAAGTGTAGGAGCATTTTCACTGACAATAAAAGAATGTACCAGTTCATTACTACCATCCTTCTTCTTTTTGCATATCAGTCTGCAATTCCATTTCTCCTAGAGATAATGTAAATTGACTGAAAACCAGCAAGGCAAGTACATTTTCATTGTTTTCTTTACCCCACTTAAATAGCATAGTTTGTAGTTTGCAGAGTACAGAACTTCTTGGGTATTATGTACTATTGCTCGATTTACTAGCTAAGAGTCTTAAAATATTAAGAGAATTAACAAATTACTGTGTTCAGTACTCTTGGCAGTTACAGATTCTTAACATTTTCCCTCTTAAAAAAAGAAAGAAAAAAGTATGAAAAGAAATTATATGTCATGTTCAAAGGCACTCAGGTCTATTCTTTAACCAGGAATTGTAAAACAGCCCTTTGAATAATTGAGTGAAATAACAAAATAATTTGTTTCTGGTTGACCAATGAATATAGTTTTGATTAGCTGATACTTTTAAAACACAACCAATCCAAAGGAAATATTTGGCTCTGCCCAAACCACATTTTTGATGTTTGCATTTTCTAATGCATATCAACATTATTCGGCAGTTACTTTTAAAGTGTAAATTATTTCTTAACAATACTATTCGAGCATTTAATTTAGAAAATTCTTTTACAAAATATTTGGGCTGTTGAAATCAAAGCAATTTGCAGAAGTGTACATTTTGAAAACATTTCACATGACCCAAATCTGAATACCTGGGAAAAAAGTGTCTAGCTATGTTCACTCTCCACAGTCCTGTTCACTACATTGCCCCTTTCATTTATTTCTAGGACTGAATCTGAAAAGACTGAAAATCAAATCAACCAGAATAGGGTGGTTTTCCCTATTTAAGGGTTATATTACAGAATGAAGAGATCATAATTAAGGGCCATCAGTTATCATTATTATTTCTTCAGAACAGAGAAAAAAAGAGCTTTGCCTTTTCACTGGATAATGTGACCACAAAAGAGAAAATTCTAAGATAATTTTCTTAAGAGATTTCCAACATTATTTGTTCACTTCAGAAGCTGAAAATCATCTTTGGCAATAACACTGCAAAAGAACCTGGAGCTATCTCAGTAGTCACTTTTATCAGCAAAGTTGGTTACTCTGTTTTACAGGTTTTAGCCTAAGAATTTAGAAGCCTGTTATATTTTTACATCCATCTTAAATTCTGTAATCTGCTTGACATAGCCAAACAACATAAAAATTAGTAAACACTATCCATAGAGTACCCAACACAAAAGTCTTTTTAGGAAAGGCATGTATGAATTAGAACTATCCAGTCCATTTCAATTATTCTGCTTCTGAAGTGGGTGGAAATATTGGTCAAGATATGTGAAATCAGCCAGTCATTCAGAAGACTAAGATACAGATTGGAAAATAAATCTTTAAAGCTGGAAAAGACCATTTAGACCAAAAGACCATTATCAAAATGGTCTGTGTCTTATTCTGTAACAGATCAGCGCTGGAAATAAACAGTAACACTGGTCAATGTATACAAGACTTCCAAAGAGTAGCTTGGCATTAAAAACTTTAGAATTAACGATCTTCAGAAAACCTTCTCCTAACAGCAAGAAAAATATTCTCAACATCTTTTCAAGCCTCAATGTCAGGGTGGAAAAAAACCCCACAACTCTGGAAGTTCAAGGACATGAATATCTAAAGCAATCAAGCTAGCACTCAAGCGCTCAAATCCTACTATGTCTAAGTCTGAGGTTAATGGTTGGAAATGTGCAGCATTAATATTTGACAGAAAACAGATTATTATTATTTTTAGCTATAAATGAAAAAAGGCAGAATCCACACAACAGCATGGGTAGCAGTGTGAGGAAATATAGGAATCCCAAATGTAAGGCAGAATGCATTTTTATCAAAGATCACAAGGCTGAAATATAAAGGACCATAGCTCACACTGCACCCCAAGTGCAAATGTCCATAATTGAATATGAAGCTGTGTAGGGTCCAAGAATCCATCCCTCACTCACGCTTTTCATACTGGGATAAAAATTCTCTGAATTGAAAGAGGAAATGTGTCATAATGGTACCAGCTCACTGATGAGTAGGGAGAAATACCTCCTAAACTCATCTAATGCTGGCACTGGCCAGAAGGGAAATCTTAAAATTGACATGGGCTCAAAGATCATTCCTTAGCAAGTCTCACACATCTACCATGAAACTAATGTGTCTGCTGAAAGTGTCTGCTGAAAGGATGCTTCATGTTCCTCTTCTTCACCATCAGTATGTGCAGTGCAGAACTGAAACTGGACCTCCACAGACATGGCCTTACCATCTTCCCAAAACATCACATGACTCATCAAAAACATTTAAGATTAAATGGGTCCAAGGGAAAACTGTTCTTATGCCTGACACATGTGCCCCCCAGCATTCCTTCCAGGACCCTACACTCCTTGTCTTTGGCACAGGGATTCAAGCTAGTATCTGAGCTCGGGGCCACAGGAGCAAGCACTTGCTGTAGATACTAAATGTGTGAACTGACACATCCCCTCTGTGTGCCTTACAGCTCTGAAAAACACTATACCCTCCCAGCCTTGCTCTGCCTTTAGATTGTGCATTTCACAGACTTTAGCATGACTGGGCTGGATGACTGACCTTCCACCGTCCTCACCCCATTAATAGGAATAAAAGAACATCCAAATACTGACTGTGAGAGTGGCTGCGGTGCAAGGCAGGAGGGGTAGTTGCCTGCCAGTTCCTTACAGAAGGCTTTGGAAATTAAAGCTGCTTGGTACGAGCTGCTCATGAGAGATCACCTGTAAATACAACACATTTGCACTCCAAACAAGACAATACTAGAGCCATAATGGTGTTGGTTCCTGTGTTAGAGGAATGGGCTCTATGTCTTCACCTACCAGGGAAGAAGGGGTGGGCACACTTCTGATGTGAATATATGCACAAATGAGCAGCTTTTCAGGTAGCCCTCAGCACCGTGTTTCCTTCTCTCTTCAGCTTGAAGGTGCAATATACGCCCAGTGCAAATTACAGAAAAAATGTACCATTAGGAGTCACAGATTTCCAAACTGCTTTGGCAAAGAAAACAGTTTTCTAAATTATAGAGATAGGCTGTGATCTGTATTTGCATAAAAACATGAAAATGTCTACTGTGTGATTCAAATACTACTAGCACTTTAGCATAATTACTGTGCCTGCTTAAAAATCACCCATGGAGAAATGGATGAGGCCTTAAAATATAGAACAACACAAAATGCATCTTATGAACTGTACAGCTTTTAAAGTGCTCTTGAAACCCAAGAGGTGGTATGATTTAAGGTATATTCTCAATTTCTTCTATATTATAGGCTACACCTTCAACTCCAAATACTGGGATGTCTTTAACCCTCAAAATTTATGAGGTTCATGACCTAGTAGAAGATTTCATACTGTGCACCTGCATTAGAGTTTTCATTCCATTCAGGAATGCACTTTTGAAACAGATCTCCTGGTCCCTGAATGAGCTTTGGTTCATGTTATAGCCTCAAAGCACATGGACTTGAAGACACACTCCAGGAGTGCCTGCATTGTAGTCCAGCCTGTAGTGGATGAACAAGACTATGGTTTTCTTTCTTTAAAATTATTGACATTTTTGTAGTGTGGATATTGTGTCTGTAGTACCAGTAGTTTTACTCTACTAATCCACTCCAACTGGTTTCACTACTTGCTGGTGTAAACACAGTGTACAGCTACGCAGATGTTAGATTAGACCCTTAAACCCCAAAGGAAAATGTTCTATTGGAAAACAGGATTCATCTTCACAGAGAGAAGGTAGTCTTAAGCAAGATCTGACCTTGTGTGTTTTGACTTGGCTCTCAAACCTTCATGACATAATGTTCTCTCTTCCTGTGCTTTGTCTCCAGTGGTGGCTGTGTTCTACTAAGAGAATAAATGGTCAGAATGAAAGGTGCTTTTGGAAACCAGGACTGGATGCACTTGGTGAATTAGAGACTCAGGGAGATCAAATTGTAAGATTATATATTTCCATCTTCTTTCTCAATATATGGAAATTGGACCACACATTGCCGTTCTCATGAAGAGATTAAAAGCGGTTTTTGGTCCCAAATCCTTATATTCATACGTTAAATGTTCTTCTCTGCTGCTGCAGGCTGTAATGCAGAACCCAAAAGCAGGAAGCAAAGGTCTCATTTCTTCAAAGCTTTAGGCAAACCTATAGGAAATTGATTTACTCCATGCTAAGATAATGTACAGTTAAAAAAGAGATTAAATGCAAATGGTTCCAGCTTTGACTGTGATCATAATACATGCATCTGGAAAGCAATTACTGGGAAATAAAAAATTACAATAGCATAGGCAGCAGATTTTTTCTCACTGTATGTACAGACAGCAAAGATGTTATCAAACACATACGTCTGCATTCGGCAACTTTCATTTCTTCAAATAAAGGGAAGCAAGGTACTTGTTGGTTGAACAGCGACTGCAGTGTTCTGGATTGATATTGAAACAAAATCACCCACATACATCATTCTGTGAAAAAAACAATAAGTGATAAAAATAAATGGCAGTACAGGTACTGGGACTCAGATGGAAAAGCACCAGTCAACAACCAAGACTGAATGTTGTGAAAAGGATGATACAGAGTGTCGTTTATAGTCCCAGGAAGAAATCAACTTCTCAGTACAGGTTAGACAGTGTAGTTTGGCATTAGGAAGCATGGAACTAAATCAGACTAAAATATAAAATTATTGTATTCACAGGTGAAAAGGGAAAAAAATTTAAATGTTCCCTAGAAAGTTTCTCCCATTGCTCTGCTACCGAGAGAGAACAAGCTTGAATCATAGCCAATGATAGTCATGAAGGCTCTTCTTTATGCCAGAGTAAGGAAATATAATACAACAGAAATAAAATCAAGCTTCCCAAAAGGTCCAACAGTCCTTACTCTGTCTTGTCTACAACAGAAGAAGAAGCAAGGAGGGAAAGTGCAGGCAGGAGGGAAGGCTCAGGAGAAGCACGTAGAGGAGATTTTGGTGTAGGAAGGAGGCACTGTAAGGTGTTTAAACTGCTGGCTCTGGTCCCATGAGCTGAGAGATCAGTGGCCAGCAAACCCATGCCTCTCCTGAGCAAGTCCCTCAGCCACCTTCTCCACCACCTCAATCTCCTCTCTGGACAGGCATGACGCTGGGAAGTCTTGCCTAGTCCCTTTCTAGGCTTCCCCTTCAGCATCCTCAAATGTCCTGTTGTCTCTTCTGTATGTGGTCTGGGAGGCAAAGACTGAAATCCATTTTTGGGGCTGCAGGTGGCTGCCCTGTTCCTGCTCCAGTCAATGCCCCTACAGCCATGTAGGACGAGTCAAAGGGACCCCTGCAGCCTCAGCTCTTGTTCTTCTCTAAGCTCTCCTAGGTATGGCATCTGGATTAGAAGCTCTGCTCTTTTCACGTCTCATTTTGAACAAAGAGAGAGAGGCGTCTTGCAGAGATGTTGACAATACTGTAACTTCGACAAATGGACTACAGAAAAGGGCCAGATATTGACCACCACCTCTCCTTTCTGAGATGAAACACATACTTATTTTCTTGCTGTCTCTTTCTTAGTGTGTTTTAGTTAGTTGTTATATGCTAAAAGCAATATACAAGACTAACAGTTTAAAATAAATTATAACAATTAAAGTGAAAATTTTCTGGACTTTCCTAATAGAAATGGTCATATAGGGCCTATTTTGCAAAGCACCCTTAATGTTAAGTCTTTCTCACTAGTTTGTTAAGCAGACATTATCAAATTGATTGCATTAATCTAAGTAATAACCTCATCTCTCTAAGTTTCCATGTCCTTATTTATTTGGTTACAACACAGTTTTTAGCTTTCATCTTGCATCTTTGAAATTACAGATGATCTTAATAAATATTTTAATATTTAATATAACAAATAATAATTTCATTTTCCTTCATAATACTGACATTATTATTTCCTCACAAAATAATGTTGTTCATTCAGTGGTTTCTTGCTTGTGAGCAGAAAATGTGAAGCTCAACTCCAACTACTGCATGAATGACAGTTCAATCTATTTAAAAGGTCTGAACATTCCCAGACTTTTCGATAAATGCATTTGAGTTAAGGTGAATTATGCTTTCAAGAAACATTTAAAATGCAGTTCTTACTACATTAAAATTCTCTTATTTTATTTTCTACTAGACAGTCAGTGAGAAATTGAGCAAGAATCAATAATATGATGCTAAGCACGAAGTGAAAACATAAACTGATACTTTATTATATGGCAGTTTGATATGTGAGCACTGCGTAACTTTGGACACACAATGTTTAAGTGCTATTCAAATATTAGGTCTGTCAATCAAGCTACTTTGACAAGTGACAAAGTCTCAAAGTGGTAATCAACCAATATCCCAGGAAGCAGTTGTTTACTTTAGCACTTCATCTAGATAGATGAATTTGGTTCAGGCAACAAAAGCTTTTCTTGAGTGATGCCAGCACAGCTGGTGGAATATTAAGCATTTGCTCTTAAAAAGATTTTCTTATTTGGGAAAGACTTCATCATCAAAAGACAAAAAAACTGTGAGTTGTATGAACTACTCTGTCAAATGCTTGTTTAAGGAAACTGCTAAACAGAATGATACAGTAAATACCAGAAGATGTGTGCTTCAGGCAAGAGAATAGAGGCCTGTAAATTCTGGAAAAATGAGAGGAAAAATGAACACAATAATACTATATGAAATTTTAGCCACTTTTCAATCCCAAAATTCAGTTTAAACTAGCTTAAACTAGCTAGTGCACAGACCAAGTTTTATAGTTTAATGTAATTTCATAAATCTTTTTTGGATGGTAGAATCTCAGAGGTATTGCAGGCAGAAGAATCAACATTCATCAATGTGCAGTTTCTTGACAAAACATAATGAAATTACATCAATCAATGAAAATACATTGAAAACTTGCACAGAGTACTGGAAATAATCATGAAATAAAAACCATTAAATAATTCATTATATAAATATCTTCATGTTGTTGATTAAAGGGCAATATTCTAACAGAACATGGGAAGACTTTTGATTTTCAACACATCTGAAAATGAATTCTTCTCAAATCTTATCAAAGAGACAAATATTTCTTCAAGTGATACCAGGAGTACAGAATCCACATTTTACACGCCATCAGAATACAAGTTCTGGTCCTGTACCAGAAGGATATTGTACCCACAGGATTGTCCTAAATGTATAGAATATGTTTTAAGCGCTGATGTGTTCAGTTCACAGGCACATAGAAAGTATTTGCCCCCATCGTATCTGCAGTATAGCTATTTAGTGTATCTGCTGAGCATCACATCATTCCTGCAGTCATCTCTGGTATCTGCATGTATGTAAAAGTACAGTGGATTTTATTGAACTTGAATTCTTCAGTGTCTTTCTCCAACTCAGGCTGTTAGCTGTTTATCTTAGAATTCATATGTCTCAATTGTTTCAATCAAAATCAAATGTTGTACCTTAAGCATGTAAATTGGATCTTTGGGAGGAAAATGGCACAGAAAAGACTCCTTGGGGGAAAAGTGCAATATTATATCACTGTATATCCAGTCCTTTTAATAAATTTACAGCTGAGATGCAGGAAATAACAAAAGTTGAAGGAGAACACAAAAATAAAACAATATTACAGTGTGGTATTATTGAGGAAAAATGTTTAACTACAACGTGTGACATAAAAATAAAATAAAGAGAGGCTTATGACAAGAACCTTTGATGTTTGACCTTATTATGTGTTTTTCTAGAGAAAAGTGTCTGTTGGTGAGGTTTAAAACTTCCTACCTTTTAATTGACTGAGATGTTTTATGAGGGACAGTGGACAAGAAGTAAGTTATATGAGAAAAAAATGGGAAATTGACTTACAATAAAAAACACATGGGGTACCAGAGGAACAGCTGTCCTGGTCCTAAGGCTTTATGAGGAGTAAAAGTGGGGATCACAATCTGAAGTGATCACACTGAAATGACAGAGAAACATTGCCGGATGGTGCAAGGCACTGACCCCTGCCTCAGTAGTGGAAATCAGCTCTGTATCCCTTGACAGGCTCAGCAGTATAACCCAATATAGCAAACAAAAACACAGTTACTTTTCTATTGCTTTAGTTGGACAAAGCATTTTCCAAGGCATGAACCAGCCCCAGATGAGAGGCAGCAGGTGAGCAAGCAGAGCAGCATGTCTGAGGATCTGCTCCTCTAACCCAAAGCATTGCAGGGTGTGGTGATGAGGCTGTCTTGGGGCTTCCTGGAGCTTCGAGGGGACTGGACCCCCTGGAGGAGGTTCAGGAGTACCACAGAGGATGGAGTGAAACGCAGCTGGAAAGGCATGAGCACAAGGGCACACTGAAGCAGCAGGAAGGCTTGCTAATGGCACTAATGGCATGAATTCATGGGACAGAAGAACTTTGAGCAGACCAAGGGAAACAAAGTCAGGACAGAAGAACATAGTAGATTCATGAAATATCAGGAATGAATTACAATAAATGGTGGTACAGCAAGAAAAGAACTCACGGGAACTCACGGTGGATGAGACATAATGGACAAAACAGAACAGCAGACTAAAGTGAGTTGATAGGAACACCAGAAGACTGATATAAAACTGCTACTAGGAAACCTACAGTAATGTGTACTGGAGTCTCCTGCAGCTTACAAAAGATTGGTTAGCAGTTACATTAATAATTAATCAGTTCTGCCTCACTAACCTGCCTGACACTATCTCTACTGTAATCAAGTAGTGTGGTGCTGGACAGATTGAAACTGGACATACGATGTGACATAAAATCTGTGGCTGGTACTAGTACATTCTACAGCCATTTTTGTATGGATATGGTGAATATCTGTATCTGTTTAATACTAGATAAAGCATGGATCCTTGAATGCACTTTGCAGTTTGCCTGAACTGCATTAATAATTACTTTTCAATTGTGGTTAGTCAGCCATCTGTCTAACAATTTCAAAAGCATTAACCACATTGCTTTTTTTCTGATGTGGAGTAATGTCAAATGCTTTGCTGAAGTCAAGAGATATGTCCTCTTTATTCCTCTTTTCTATGAAGCTTATTATCTCATCAAAGGCAGAAATCAAGTTAGCTTGACATGATTTATTTTTATGAATCCATACTGCTTTTTCGCATTTATCTCTTTTAAAAACTTGCAGACCGTCCACTTCATTGTTTGTTCTACTACTTTAACTACTTCTTCTGGTGTATGCCTTACAAGATTTGATATTTTATTCATTTTTCCTGAAGATAAATAATTTTGGTTGATCTTCTGTACCACCTCAGACAACCCATTAATCTTCAAATTAAGTCCTGGCTATTTCTTCTACTACCCAGGTATATCAGATGGATCAAAGCCAAGTTTGAGAAATTTCTGGCTGTGCTTCAACTGTATCATCATAACAGAAACCTCTGACTGTCTCTGATTGTCTACCACTGCTACAGACAGGTCTGTTCTCTGCTGATTCCTGTACCATGATAGCGAGGGTATCTTGCCATCTCACCAGTGATTTCTGATTGTTAAAGAACACACTTTTCCCAGTGTTCTCATTCCGATGCCATTTAATATTGTTGAGTGGAATTCACTATGAAAAGAGAAATATAATCCAAAAAAGGATGTCCAGCAAAACTCTATTGTCCCTGAGAAAAATCTGGAAGCTGTGGAGCACCTGTAGCCACACCTCAACATTTCTTTCACCAACAGCAGCACTCTCTTACTGCAATTTTCCCACACAAAGTGCCTATCCAACCCATGGGAGCTCAGGACTTTCCTTCCAAGGTCTTGGGTAAAGCCAGATGCAATTTTACTATGAAGGTTAGGATTTAGCTTAGAGTTGCCAGTATTTCTTGACTTCAGACAGTCACTCTTGGACTTCAGGGACTGATGCCAGGCAGCTGAGGATACTGAGGAGACAGTAAAACCTGATTTGAATACAGGATAAAATTACTGAAGAAAGTTGAAAGATAAGATACAACTACATCATCTAAATCTAATGGAACTCACATTATCTGTCATCTCTGTCGTATTATTTGTCAACATGGACAAGAGCATGGAAGGCAGTTCTGGCAAGATTTATTTTTACGTGAATGACAACTAATTTGTAATATAAATTGATCTCTAGAGCTATAAGATGTCCAGTGTATAAAAGTCAGTGACTCATTTTAGCTGAAAGATATGGCACTTTTAGTGAGACCAGTATATTAATACCAATATTTTTAATATTCAAGGAACATAGGGCAGAGGAAAAAAAACATCTAAGCTCATATTTCAGCATTACAGGCATATGAATGTAGAACTGTGGCTGTCTGAGAGACAGGCCATAGCAAATAATGGCAGAATGCTAAATTTTATGCTATTTTCTCACTGGTGGTGGATTCAGGGCTCCAAAAATGAAATAAATGTAATATATATAGTGTATATATATAGTATATATATTGTATATTGTATATACATGGTATATATAATGTATATAAAGAGATAAAATTCTGTCATCATTTCTGTGTGGGTTTAATTGGGTGATTAACCGTATCATTCTCTAGACCTCAACATTAGAGAAAGCAAATGAGGTCACATGAATGAAAACAATCATCATTATTTTTCTTCATTTTATCACCATTATGTTACTGAATTTATTTAATAAATATATTAGCACTAATTACTAGTACAATTAGATACTTTTATATCTTTATAACCTTTATTACCCAAACCCATTCATTCTATCAATCTCATATGATAATGTTAGGTATGGTGAATTTGTGCAATGAATTCCAGACAAAATTTGCAGGTCATTTGAAAAATTGTGATGCTTTTCTTTGTAACCTGGTCAAAACTTTGACCTAAACAACATCTTGTGGATTCTAGTTTCCTAAAAACTGTGCAGTGTTAAAACACATACATAGATATATTAACATGTTGGAGAGACATAACAATCATCAATACAATGTAACTAAACCAGTAAGTTTTCAAGAAGTAATGATTTTCAAAAAGCGTAATTCTCTCTGTTTGTGTGAGCCATATCTGCACATCCCGAAAAGGGTCACATCAGGTGACCCCCTAGCTCCTCTCTGACTACCACCTGCAGGGCCATTTAATGCCCTTGCAAAAGGAAAGGTTACGTGTAGGACCATGTCCTCTTAAGCTTGTGTTCACCACCTTATGTTCATTTAACATTTCAGTCATATAAACACAGCATCCAAAAATGCCATAAATTAAAGCTGATTTGGTTATCCTGTAGAATGTGTTATTCCAGAGATTTTAGACATTTCTTGGTGCATGCATATGCTGCCAAGGTATCTGATATCCCTGTCCACCAAGGGAGTCACTATCTTATCTGAATTTCTTGTGAGCCAAAACAAT
Source organism: Acanthornis magna (assembly GCA_036785705.1). Taxonomy (NCBI): domain Eukaryota; kingdom Metazoa; phylum Chordata; class Aves; order Passeriformes; family Acanthizidae; genus Acanthornis; species Acanthornis magna. Next base: position 16,178,608 of record JAWUZG010000028.1, on the reverse strand, counting down.
CCCACGCAACCACTGTAGTGCAACTTCAAACTCAAGCTAATAAACTGAGATAAACTCTCCTGCCAACGATTATTAGATTTATCTTGGCAATTGCACAAATTCAGGTCAGCTCAAAGAGAGCTTGCATTTGCCCAGAGTACATTTTATAAACACACTAGAAAGAGGCAAAATAATTAACAGTTACTTTCCAGGGAAGGACATGATTTTTCCTTCATTGCTCCCTGATGAAAACTGTATGATGTTTCATTTTTTCTAGACTACCCCAATTTAACAAAAAAGCAGTTTGATAGCTCAGTTTATTTAAAAGTACATTACACTGTTAATTTTAGTGCTACAACTTGGTTCGTTTCCTCATCCACTAAGTATTTGACTTCAAAAATATTCAAGCAGCATCTGTGTTCCCTCATACACTGAGTCTCAGATACTTAGAACAGATCAAAGGGAAAGCTATAGCTTTAAACCTAAAGCAAATTTTCAGGGTAATCTTGTTGCTCTGAAATGGATTTTTTAAAACCTATATCTTGTTGATCTGAAGTGCCATCAGAAATCTCAAATTGCTGCAATATCAGATGAAGCTTTAGAAAAAAGTTCTCTGGTTCCTATATACAGATCAAAACACAGGAATTTAAGGCAAAGGTCTTTCAAGGGATGTATCTTCCAAATCTTCTACGCAGTTAATAGAGGATGTCTCCTACTGAAGCAAAAGCTTCAGTATAGACTTCATGAAAATTCTGTGAGGAGAAACAAAAGCTCAAAAAGAGAATTAAGTTATTGAGCATGAAAAATTAACATTCATTTATCGATTTGGGGTTACAGTCCCAAAAATGTGCAATTCTATTGAACAGAACATGTGTTTTTGTGAATAAAATAGGCAGTTACTCATATAATTTACAGTCTGTAATTAGGAATGATGAACAATTACAGGTCTGGAACAGAAAAGGTGACCTTAAAAAATGCAAATCCCTGATCGTGCTTTTTTTCCCCCAATTCGAAACATTTGCAAATAGAGAACTATAGTATGATTGTAGGTTTCTGACACAAAAATAAATTTTTAGGTGAACAAAGGGAAAAAATCTGGAATTTTCTGCGGTGTTTGCAAAAGCCAATGGGTAAGGGACTGCATAATATCCCACTGGCTGGCAAGACACTCTTTTGCAAGAATATCAAGCACTTTTTTACATGTGTGTCAACGTACACTCTTTCTCACATCTGTCCTTTAGAGGAATTGCATATCTTGGAAAGATATACAAAAGCTCTTTCATCCATCCATCTACCTCAGCAAGGTCCTTATGAAATTTTGTGTGTGTTAACTCTCTATGAGACAGGTCTGTGTCTGTCAGAGACACCAGAGAGGCAGTCCCTGTCTGCTATTTTCTTCTGACTGTCTAGCTGGCAATCAAAACTTGCAAGGCTCGAGTGGACTTCCAAGTGTTCTCTCCTCATGTATCTTTTTTCTCCATTATTGTGGAAAAAATGTAAGGCACTGGTTGTTTTTTTTTTTTTTTGTTTGTTTGTTTTTTTAAAATCAAGTTTTCACGGTCAGGAAGACCTCTTTTCGTGGTCTTCTTGACATTATATTAAAAAAAAAAAGTTTCCTGTGAGAGAGCTGTATCTTATTTGCATCAGGTGTCTTTCGGAAGCATTTTGCCTGATGAAAGCTCAGTAGTTTGCCCTTTGTTATGTATGCATTTTGTACTTCTGTTGAGCTTTGCTCCCCACGCTGCTGTTTCTCGTGTTGCTCACAATCCTGGCTTGCCTCCTGGTGGTTTTGTATGTCCTCAATACCCCCATCTCCACGTGGCAGATATCCAAGCAGGGCTCGCTCAGGGTTTCTGCTGTGCCTCAAGCTACTGAGCTCTGATCTATTAACAATGTTCCAACTAAGTAAAATACGTTGTAGAACATTTGATCTATCTGATCAAAAGTGGTTTAGAAGCTCATACCAACGTTCTACAACACTTGACAGGTTGCATTTTTCATGAGAAATCTTGAAACATTTAGATGATCTCACAGGAAACTGAGTGTACGTCCACATGTCTTGAGAGCCACAGTTCCCAGCACCATCAGCACAGCCTAATAATGTTCAGCTCCTTTGCAGAACAAGACCCTTCCTAAGAGACTTACTGGCTCCTAACCAGTTGGCCTGGGTGTTTAACATACATAAAGCTCTGGAATTCAAAAATTCACAATGAAAACACGTTGAGAATTCATTAGGAAAAGACAAATGAAGTTGACATTTGCAACCAATGAAAAGATGTGGCAGTGGTATATCTAAAGAACAAGGGAGAGCCTCAATGAGCTACAAACTGAGAGCGGATGACACATTGCCTGACACACTTAAAGCTGGCTTTCATGCACAAATTAAAGGCAGAAGATTAAATATAGGACTGCAATTTACTGGAATTTCAATATCTAAGTGCTAGGTGCATGATAAATGAGATAATATATGTCTCTGATACAAAGAGGGAAGGCTTGAGAGCCTTGTGGCGGAATAACAAAAATGGGATTCAGGGAAAAGACATCTAAAGATGAGAGGCCAAATATGACAGGGGAAATAAGGGGCAACACTGAAAAAACAGAATCCCCATTTTCAAGAGCAGAGCTTTTAAAAAGTCGAGTCTGATGATAGCAAAAATTTAAAGACTTCATGAAGACAAGACAAAAGGAGAGGGGGCAGTGGCAATGGACAGGCAACCATGCAATACACAGATCAAACAGTATCAAATTGATTCAGATTTAAATCTGAAATATGATGTCGCTCCAAAGAAAGCTTTTAAGACAGGGAGGATGAATTGGCAAGGCAGGGATTGAATCTGCCCTTCCAAGAAAGTTGTTGACAATAAGTATCCAGAAGACCTTACAGAGCCAGCAGGATTATTTTACAGAGAAAGACTGAATTTGCTAACCTCACAAAGGCTAAGTGACAGCACAGTGGGAGGCTGAGGGTGAGACATCCCTACATATTTAACAGACTGTAAATGTTACAGGGTAGATCTTGCGCAACCCAACAGGAAGTTCAAACTGATGAAAAGTGTGAAGAAGTTTTATTAAAGGAAAATATTTTTGACTGACCCAACATTTTCACAGGAGAAAACAAAACATTTTTCACTTATTCTAATGCTTTATTTTTCTTGACAACGCTACTGCTATTACAGAAGAACATGAAATTCTTGCAGATTCTGTGTTATATGCAAATTTTACAAGCTAACATGCCTCAAGCAGGCCACAGGGGTGAGCATTTTTCTCTACAGCTTTACTCAGTCCTGATCTCATGGCACATTTCAAAGGAAAAGCCTAGCCTTTAGTGCACTGGATCTTTAGAGGTGAAGCAGTTTTAGAAGCATTTGCTGCTGGGAGAGTGAATAGAAAAACTGTTGGAAGTACCACACTGTACAATAAATCAGTTCCTGAAAGCAGACTATGAAGGCAGCTTGGAAAAAAAAGTGAATAGTCTAAATAAAATAAACCAGCTAAGAAGATGTATTTTGACCTTTCCCTACTTCTTCCTATGTTTTCCTTGTTCAATCTCCTTTTCTGCATCATTTATCTGTTTCTATTTCCCAGTTTTTCTTATCTCATTTTCTCTTATTTTTCTGATTTTCTTCCTTCTCTTGACTGTTTTATGATCTTGTTCTCTATGTCTCTCTAATAGCACTTCTATATTTTTACCCACCTACCTCATAAGCCACCTTCCTATATGCTTTGTGCTCTGACAATTTCTCCTCTTAGAGAAATGTTTTTTATGAACAAGGTATTATGAACTTGTTATTTTTTTAAAAATAAGTAATATTCAAAGGACTGTACCAATGTGGTCATTAAATATTTCCAATTTACAAACTGGCAAACCAAAGCACGAGGAGACTTGGTTTGCAGCAAGTAAAACTTGAGTTTTCTGAGTAAAATTTATGTGCTTTTAACTTTACCTTTATTTTGTGTTTCAAATTCCTCCACCTCATCAGTAGCTCCTCTTTTACTCTCCATATTTTCTTTTTCCATAAAGATTTTTTCCCTTTCAGCCACAAGAAATATTCTGTTACACATGAACATACATACAAATATATATAGAAATACTTATATGTGGTACTGCTATATTCCCACACATAGCTGAACAGCCAGAGGACTCTGGTAAAAAGGAGATATGCAGTAAGGCATCAGTCACATGGAATAATGATGGCTGTGACATGTTGGAAATCACCAGATATAAATATTTGGGGACTTGAACTATTTTTGTTCATTATTTCATACAGTATCCATCACTAACCCAAGACTTGAGCATTTAGCAATACCATGACATAAGTAATAAGCAGCTGTTCTTTCTATGTATAGTCTTTTTTTATGAACCTGTTTGGTCCTGGGATATGGGCTTTTCCCAGTTTTCATGTAACCACTTATTTTCATTTTATGTGCCACAATACGGGTGTCTTAATTGGAATTTAAAATGTCCTACATCTAATGCTTCTTCTTTAATTTCTCATTATCAGTTACACTGAAAAAAAGCCATTTGACCTAATTTTCATGGATTTTCTTCCTATTAGAATTTTCTTCTCAAAATACTAAGTCTCTGCTTTCTATCATGATTTGAAACACTTTCTTTGTACACCTTCTGAATTCTAGTTGTTGTCACAAAGAAATTGTGTCACTTAGTGCCTCATTGTACATGTCAGTCACATGTCAGTGTCACATATCTTGAAGGGCTGGGATCAAGGAAGTCTGTTAAATATTAATGATTATTCATTCAAATGGGAATAGCTTAAGACAATAAAATGATCACTTTGTAACTGAGGCTATATTTGTCCGACTTTGATTCCAGTGATTGAAACCCACAAGGTTTAAAATTCCTCTCAAAAGCAGACAGGTGTTTTAGCCTAGACTTGGAAAAGCAGACCCTGGGATATGGGGAACTTGTATAGAAGGAAAGCACATGCAAGCAAGAACGGCTCATGCACTCCTTCATGACTGGAGTCCTTTTAAAGTCCAGTCAGGAGAATAAAATAAAGTAGCAAAAAAAGCTGTGAAAATGGGCAGTGGTTTTGAACTGGAAGAGGGTAAATTTACGTTAGACATAAAGAAAAAATTCTTTACAGTGAAGCTGGTGGGACACTGGATCAGGTTGCCCAAAGTCATGGATGCCCCATTCCTGGAAGTGTTCAAGGCCAGATTGGATGGGGTTCTGAGAAACCTGGTCAACTGAAAGATGTCCCTGTCCATGGCAGGGGCATTTGGACCAGATGATCTCTAATCGTAGAATCACAGAGTGGTTTGGGTTGCAAGGAACCTCGAAAGATCATGTAGTTCCTCTGTTCCAGTACCAGTACTCCTCTGTTCCAGTACCTCACCATCCTCATTGCAAAGAATTTCTTCCTAATATCTAATTTAAACCTACTCAGTTTAAATCCATTCCCCCTTGCCCTGTCACTCGATGCTCTTGTAAAGAGTCTTTCTCCATCTCTCTTGTAAGTTCCCTTCAGGTACTGGAAGACCACAATTAGGTCACCCCGAAGCCTTCTCTTTTCCAGGCTGAACAATCCCAATTCTCTCAGCCTTTTTTCATACAAGAGATGCTCTATCCCTGTGACCATCTTGGTGGCCTCCTCTGAACTCGCTCCAACAGGTCCATGTCCTTCCAGTGCTGGGCACCCCACAGTTGGATGCAGTACTCCACATGGGAGCTCACACATGCAGAGTGTTGTCTTGGACCACAAGAGCTGCTGTCTTGCATCACCTCCTCGTGTCACATGCCCGGGTATAGCTTTTAGGAGGATCTGTTACATGATTTTACCGGGCACAAAGGCAAGGTTGACAAGTCAGTAGTTCCCAGGGTCCTCCTAGAAAGGATCCTTGTTGAAGATGGGCACAATGTTTCCCTTTTTCCAGTCACCTGGGACTTCACCTGACTGCCATGACTTTTCAAGTATCATGGAGAGTGGCTTGGCAACTCCATCAACCAATTCTCTCAGGACTCTGGGATGCATCTCATGGGTTCCCACAGACATTTTTGTTCAGGTTGTTCAGGTGGTCATGGACCTGATCTTTACTTATGGTGTGGGGAGCTTTGCTCCCCCAGTCCCCATCGTGCTGTCCATCCACTCAAGAGGTGTGGGAAGAGAGGTTGCCAATGAAGACTGAGGCAGAAAATGTGTTGAGCTCCTCAGCCTTCTCCTCATCCATTTTTATCAGTTTACTAGTGTTCGCTGTTGGGGGGTAAACCTTCTTCAACATTACTTTTCTGGTTAACACACCTGTAGAAGCTCTTCCTGTTATCCCTTGTGTCCCTTGCCAGGATTAGCTCCAGCTTTGCCTTGGCCTTCCTCACCCTATCCTTACACAACCAAACTTCTCTTCTATACTCTTCCCAGGTCACCCATTCTAGCTTGAGCTGCCTGTGCATTTGCTCCTTTCCCTTCACTTTGATGAGCAGGTCCCTACTCAGCCATGCCCATTTCTTGCCTTCCTTGCCTGATTCCTTGCTCCTGGGATTGCCATCTATTATGCTCTATGGAAGACTTCCTTAAAGATCTGTCAGCTCTGTTCTGATCCCTTGCCCCCAAGGGAAGTCTTCCAGGGAATCCTATTGACCATCTCGTCAATAGCTGGAGGCTTGCTTCCTTGAAGTTCAGGGGTCTAATTTAGCTCTTTACCTAACCCATAGCCCCCAGGATGCCAAACTCCACCAGTGCATGATCTTTAAATGTGCAGTCATGGCAACCATTCCATAGAAGCTGCATTCCAGAAGAATTTTTGAGTCTGCACAGGGAAAACAACCCACAAAAACTATCCACAACATACCTTAAGGAACATTTATGTGCTTTGTTAAATAACTATGAAATTAAACACCTATTAAAGGTACACGTGGGCCTACATGGTTTTCTTGACTAGATTGTGAGTATGGTTAATTGCATATGTTTGCTTACTCACACCCTTTTAATGGGGAGCTTTTTAATTCTTCTTGCATATGGAGGTTTGAAGGGTTGATTATATTACAAATTACCATGTTCATCGCCACTTACTTCCTTTTGACAATTTATAAATCGTGTATGTATTTCAGTGTTAGAAAGTTCAACTTTCACTTGCTGAATTCCTGTCTATAACCAGAATAAATGTTCCATACTATAAATGGTGTTTTACAGTATCTTGGTTAATAATCAAGTCAATGTATCCTAAGATGACCTATGGCTTAAGGTTGTTCTTTAAACAGATATACTTAAGTCAGTGAAGAAAAAGTTTATTTAGTAATGATTTTCATTTCATCAGGTCTACCTCAAAATCTTTTAATTATTTTTGTTCATAGTATCTTGATTTTCAAGGTTTTGGCCACTCAGTCATTTCCTGTGTACCACAGCTGTATTCCTGTCAAATCACTGTGTTTAAATACCTAAGATTTACACCAAAAGCTGATGTATCAGACAAAGCACAACCCAAAACAAACGTGCTATTGCTATCTTTTAAAAGGGCATTTCTGATCATGGCTTCACTTTAACATGCAAACCTTTATGGCTTCAGAGGGAAACCCCTATCCACTCAAGCCACATAAGAAATCCCATTGGAAACTGAAATGATAGCTTCTTTTTGCTATGGCTGGTTAACTTCACCTGTCACTGGTACAAGCAACAGCTTCTCAGCCTCTGAAGAGTTTTAGGCTTTTGTTTCAGCCAGATGCTAGACCATGAGAACCATAATATGAATGGAAATTCATATGTCAAATGCATTGTCATTAACTCTTATGTTGCAAAAGGACCTACGTGTGCTCAGAATTTCAAGTCACAATAAAAAGCTAAGTTATAAACAGATACTGTTGATAAAACCCCAGAGTTATCTGAAATCTATATGCAATAATTCAGCTTAAGAACTACTGCACTGTGGTTGAATAGCAAAAGGTCTGGAAAAAAGGTTTTATATTGAATTTTTTTCCATATCTATTCCTTACTTGCATAGAGAATTAGAAATGAAAGGATTTTAATAACAAAAATTAGCATAATGTTCAAATTTTTTTTAAGCTTTTCATAAATAATTGAAAACCTATTATTTTAAATATATTCCATATTACCTGCTGTTGTAGACAATAATCAGGAATCAATAACACCAATTTCTCTACAGTATAAGTTCTAATGAAAAATAGCTTATTGCAATCAAGACAGTGAATCTATATGTATTCATTTCCATTCCAGGAAAATGCAAATAGATATTAAAATAGAAACTAATTTGATCCTTTCTCCTGGGTATTTTTCTATAGTAATGAGTCAGACTGTAGCATATCAAGTGCTGTAGAACATTACGTTGCTGTACACACAGTTTAATCCCAGACAGAAAATGCCCAAACTAAAGCTGAATATAGTCTCAGTTCAGTTCTGATGTATGGAAGCATTACAATAGTAATCATTTTGTGACCTGTTGCTTTATCATGTTTTAATGTGGCTGTCCCTCAATATTATTTTTAATATAAATGGTGCTTTGAGACACGAGACATATCTTTTAGTCTGCTCAAGACGCTTAGGTGTTATTCAGAGCCTTCAGAGCTGAGCAGTGTGAATTCCCTCACTTGAGGTTATAAAACAAGGTTCTGTGAGACCTCCTGCGAAAGGATGGAAAAGCATTCCTTTTCGTGTGTGGAATCTGGGCAAGTCTATGTTTCCGTATAAAAACAAGCCAGCCCAGTAAAGCATTTTTTCCCAGCCATTTGTGGCTTGAGGTTTACATGAGGATGCCTGAAGGGTCCAAGACCTGAGACATCCCTGCAAGGATCCTACCTTCTTATTCAGGGTTCTCCTACCTTACATGTCCTTCTCTTTAGTGCTGGCACAAGCACTTGTGAAGCTGTGCTATGATCAAGGAGCAAATATTAGTTGAATTAGATATGGCCAGAAAAAAATAGATCCGGCCAGAAAAAGTAGTTTTAACCTGAATCAACTCACCAGTTCTTTTGGACAATAACATCAGAATCCTTAAAAAGATGGACACATGATCTGGAGGAAGTACAGGGCAGGTAGGTTCTCCAGATCACAATGTTCAGGCTATGAAGCTCTGACAAGCTCCCAGAACTACTTAATTATAATACAGTCACAAGAGAATCAACATTATCCCACTAATCCAGTATTTTATCTGCTTGTAAGAAAGAAAAAGGTAATCTTGAGTTACACCTCCACCCAAAATGCACTAGGACTCTGTAAGTAGCCAGTGGAAGTTGTTACCAATTAAATCACCTAACAAGCTCCCTTGCTATTTAGGGTCTTTTTTAAGATGCTGAACTTTTCTATTAAAAAAATTCCTCACAGTAGAGTCAAAAACTTCATCTTGCTATCCAAGCCACAGCTTAACAGGAATTTGGTCATTTAATGAAACTTTGCAATTTAACATCTGTTCCATATATATATATTCCCCCTTCCTGGAAGCATTCAAAGCCAGGTTGGATGGGGCCTTGAGCATCCTGATCTAGTGGCATCCTTGCCCATGGTGAGGGGGTTGGAGCTAGATGATCTTTAAGGTCCTTTCCAACCAAAACTGTTTTGTGATTCTATGCCCATTTGACAGATCTTTATTCAGCACTGTGGGGCCATTAACCTTACTCCTCACTCCACCCAAAGGTAGAGCTCTGCTCTGCAGAAGGCTTTTCCTCTAAATGGGTTGCAGTCCTACAGTGAGCCTCTACTCTTGCCATTTGTCTTTGACTAGACTCCTGAAGTTCAAAGGAACCTGTCTAAATGCACTATGACTGTGGGTGCTGGGTAGGAACCTAAGTTTACAATTCTTCTCTGCCTGCTTCACTGGCTCTCCTCCAGCTACATTAGACTTTTTTGCGATCCCAGTTCTCTACAGCTTCTGACCATGAAATCTAGACAGAGCTGTGAGCAGATACTAATTTTTTAACTTGCCTATCCAATTCTTTGTTACACGGATATTCTGGCTACTTATTCAAAACATTCTCCAGTCTTCCTGATTTGCAAGTCAAATATGAAAACTCTTTACTCCCTTTTGGTTCCAAATTTGACAGTTTACTCCTATCTTTAAAGTCAGGTAAAGCTGAGCAAGTTTTTAAAAGGCTACAATGGTTTTCTCCATCAAATTAGTGGAAAAATTGAAAAAGATGTATTAGTGAGTGCCAGAATTTCTTATTAAATCTTCTGCCCTGTTGATATAAAATGAGCTCTACTGCAAGTGGTTAGCTTAAAAACCTAACAAGAATTGTATGATTTCTAGAATACCAATTTAATACATGCAGCTTTAAAGCATTAAACAGGACAGAGACCATACACGAAGGGTGGTAATTGAATTACAATTGAGTTATAAAGCAATAAATGGGAGGTCAAATTTTGCTTTCTCAAACTACACCAGCATTGTTCACTGCAGTGGCATTAAAGAAGTATGGACCAAAACAGAATGGTATAAGATGTGTCGCAAATAAAATTTTTACACTTTACTGGAGGTTAATCTCTTCTTTAATTTTAAATGCAGAAGACATTCTTATATAATCTAGCTTGACATTCTGATTAATATAGGCAACTGAATGATCCTCTGGCTGCTGTCTTCCATACTATAAGTCACAGAGTCCAGCCCTAGAATAATTTCTAAATATTCCCAAGGGACAGAGACTAAAATTAGTCTAATCATCCACCCAATAAGACATTCCCCACAATGACTTGGAGTGATAAATTTCAGTTTTTTCAAAACTATATGGACTCAATCCCCCCCCACCAAACCAAACAATTACAGGAGAGTATAAATAAACTATGACCAAGGGCTATACATCCTCATGGCAGCAGGCATGCTGGTTGTGAAAGTTGCTGGAGACCTTCAGGTTAAGTGCCATGTTTTTTAACTACAGTACATCTACCCCCTGCTATTTTCTCCAGAGGAAAAAGGAGATCCCTGAACATCTTGCCTCCAACAAAGAGAGCAACTCTGTGACCAGATAATCAAAGCTGGTTGCTCTTGGATGAAAGGAAGAAAATGTCTGTAAAAAGGGACAAGAAAAAAACTGAGGTCCAAAGTCAGTAAAGGGATTTGGGAATGCTAAAAGCAAGGAGAGCATGTTGAAGAGATCAAAGAAATCTTCAAAGTCTGGCTAGGACATCAAACTTCCTGACTGCTTATCCATATGAGACCCCCACAATTTACAGGTTTCCTCACAAGGGCACTAAATTAGAAAAATTAGAACCAGACAAGCAGTTCAAGCTTATATGTGAGTCCTTTTGCTTTGGCAAGTGACCAGCCTAAAAGCAGGCTTAAGGGAGGAATCCTACTCAGAAGCAGAAGAAAGGCAGAGCACAGATTTGGGTGAAAGAAGCCCTGCTGTTTCACCCAGTGTACAAGGTGAAGCTGGATCTCCTCACAGACTCACACCCAGAGCCGACAGCAATCCCAATGCAGGTACAGTGCTGTGTGGCCCAGCCTGGCACTAGCAATGTACAGCAAACTGAACAGGCTCTTATGTCTTCGAACTGCTGCAGGTGCACAGTGACAACCAAAAGGGACTGGAAGCTTATCTTTGAAGCTTGTATTAAAGGCAGACCAACAAAGGGTAGATTTCAGTGTTTTCCACAACAATTAACTCAGAATAGGAACACATTGTTAATAGTATTGATGATACCACCCATTGCAAATCATAAAATCCACAAGTGGGTAGGACGCTTGACAGCTGATGATTAAATTATCCACCATTACCAAATTATTAGTAAGTGAACCCTGGAACACAGGCAGGCAACCTCTCTGTGCTGTCAAAACAACTTTCTATGATTAGTTAGACAAAAATACAAGGAATCAAATAATAAAAATGATGCATTTAATGAATATATTTAAAAAGCAATATAAAATTATTTATGGCGCTGAAAGTAGCAGAATCTAAAGTAAGGCATCTGATAGTTCTGAAAAAATCCAGTACACTCTAAGGCACCAAGACTTGAATGCATGTAAAGGACAAGGGACCCAGGTCAGCTAAAAAAGCATTCAAACCATCAGAATACTTTTGGGAAAAGTGTCTTGACTTATTTTTATTGTTAAATAAAATAACAGTAGATTTTAAACTGCAGTGTATGACAATGAAACCTTTTATGATTTTGAGTAACAAGATGACTAAAGAAAAAAATAAAAGCAGAGGAAAAATAAATAGGAAAACCCAAAACTGTGCAAGTGCCACAATCAAAACTGGTTTCACAATATTCCAGCCCAATTGAGAGGGGAATTCCAGATCAATGAGAGTCAATGAGACCACCTGAGACTCTCCATGTTACCTCTGAAGAATTCAACAAACTACTTCGATACAACAGGTATCAGAAGGAACAAAGGTAGGTAAGAAAACATCAACTAGGGTCATGGCAAACTAAGTGGCAAGGAGGTTCCATGTTTTGTGAAAGCTAAAAAATACATATATATCTTCATCGGTCTCTGCCAATTTGTGGCAAGAAGCAGAGCTCTGTGTCCCAGGTGATGATGGCTTAATTTAAATGAGCAAAGCCAGGCCAAAAAAGAAATGTATTTGGTAACCCAGAACATAGTTTTCAACCTTCAATGGTAACAAATAGAAAAACAAGTTAATGGTAGAATTTAGAGTGTGAATTAGTAACTTTTATGCTGAAATACTGAGACTGGCTGAATGCATCATGTCAACAACATAAGTGTTTCAAGCATGACTAACTTGATTGTCAATCTATTTTCAGTAAAATTGTAATAATAATAGAAAACTCCCTTACTTCTGAAGAGAATTCAAAATTGTTATTTTCCTCAAAGATTTCCAAAGTGACATCACATCTCCAGCAACGAGAATGTAATGCAATCCTTTATGGCTGAACAAAAGGCATTTCTTGGAATACAGCTACAAGTTGTGTCCAGATAATCTGAAAAATCTATATGTCTTCCAAACCATAAATCCTGGTATCTTCTTAACAGGATGGGATAGTTAAGCATACTTATTTCCACAGCTGGCCATTAAGATGAAGCATGTCTCTTCTAGTCATAAATTAATAAGGTACAGTCAGAAGTATCGAAGCTGGTGTCAGTATTTCAACTAAATTTAGGATGCAGAGCATAAATAAGGTAGGCAAAGCTGTCACATGCCATCAAATGTGCATCTTTAGGCATGGGCAGAAATCTGCTTCATACTTGAACCCATATGAGGCCCAAACTCAACCATATCCCACAGACACATCTTGAGGCAGAGAACATCATGGAGAACAGGTTGTTCCAAAGAAAATAACAGAAAATCCTATAAGATCCTGCTGAAGGATCACTGAAAATCCAGGTTATACACATATAATTTCAATACTGTCAAAGTGTCCCAGTGTTTCTACTTGTTCATATTGACCCAAACTAACTAATAACCCCTCTGGGGAAGGACAGCTGGCAGAGCTCCTTAGAGCTCACAGAGCTTTTTCTAGAAGTCAAAGACGCTTGTAGGTACCTTTTAATGAAGGAGTCAGTAGAGAGGGTTTCATAGCATCCCTGGAAGTCCCCTAACAATCCTGGAAGTTCTGAAAGAATGTATCACATCTTTTCTTGGCCATATATTTAATGTCCTTTAAAACTTCCTCCAGGAAAATTAACTTTCAATGACATTAAAGGAACTTCCAAAAAAAGACTAAATACAATGTCTGTAACTTTGTACTGCAGGTGCAGAGTTGAATTCCAGTATTTTCTTTCCCTGCTTTGCAATCTTTGGACTCACTGAAACATTAATCAAAGGCAAAGCAAAATGCAGGAATATTTTAGAAGCAGACTATTTTTAAAAGATGACTCAGACACAAAAGTGTAAACAATTATGCATGGCTAAGTTCATACACACAGATGACCTCAAAGACAACTGGACTAATGTATGTGAAATCAAATATCTGCCAAGTGTTTGTGGTGTTGGGGATACAGCCTAATGTTGGCAGAAATGCTCTGCCAAAATAAAATCAATTTCAGTGTAACTTACAGTTTTACAGTGAAACAGAAAAATCCTATCTGCAGCTAACAGGTTAATTTTTAGCTGAAGTCTTTCCCAGAACTGTAATAAATGCAATTATTATTTTTTGCACCATATGTAAAAGACAGAAGGCTGCAGTTAATAAATAGCATTTCTCATTCTATTTTCCAGGCCTCCCAGGGGAAGACTTTGGCCTCTTCAAAGGGGGTGAAATCTATACGAGGCAAAAAGTGAAAAGAAAGCAATATTTTTCATTTTATGCTTCCCCATTTTTGCCTAACATTTAGAAAAAATAGAACAATCTATTAAATATAGGCAACTAAATACATGGTCTCTGAATAAGTAGTTTCTGGTTAGAGCTTAGCTAAAATGTACATGGAAATTATACACCAAATAATAAAATAAATTGCCACAAACACATATATTGTTGAACATCTATATTTTCTTCCCAAAATATGGGATTTTTAAATTAAAATATTGATATTGAAAAGAAAATAATTGCAGGAAAGCATAGTCATACTTCAGAATCTTTCTACACATTTAAGAATTTTAGTTGTGGAAAGGTATGATACAGTAACGATACAGAACTGTATTTGAAAATACTCTTCCTATAACATTATCTCTTTGAAAGACTCAGTTTTGGTGAGGCATCCACTTTTCTTCATCCTATTATTACATTAAGAGAGGGCAGATTTGAATGACTGAAGAAAAAATTCAACTCTTTCTGCAGATTCCCCAACAACCCACTGTGTCCTTGCTCTGAGCACATCTTTTTACAGCCTGAATGTACTTTCAGTATAGATTTTTAATTTGGTTTCCTACAGGAGGCAAACTTACACTGTCATATCTAAGATCACTTTTTGTCTCTTAACAACAAATTTGAACCCAGACATCAAGCTTAGTAAAAATTGGCACAGTGGTAAAGGTGCTAAAATTTCCTACAAGTGTCACAAAAAAAATACATGGAAGTAGAAAAGATCGAAACAGTCCAGCAGTAACTTATTGAAACATTCAGTTAAAACCAGCACATGCCACCGGAGTCATTATTATTGTAGCAATGCAGTTATAACTGCATGTTTGCATTAATTGAATTCTTAGGGGCTCTGTATGAAGACATTAGAGCCCAAGTAAAACAGGGCTCTTAGGGAACTTGGGTGCCTGGGCTCAGGGACTGCCTTTCTTCCACCAGCTCCTTTTTGACAAAGTGATGATGCTCAGAGACAGTAACACAACCATAAATTAAAAAGGGATGGTCACCATACACTGGTGTTATTTTGAGGTCTTCTGATGGGGCAAAGGATATCCTAATGGTGCAACAGGGTATTGTAGTATAGTGTTTTCTCTTCCTGAGGTGCAGATGGGCCTCAAAATTTACATTTCATAAAACCCTCATTGAACTTAGATACTTCACATCTTCAAAACACCACAAATACCATACAATATCATTCTGTTTGCAGTTTTAGTATATTACATATGTAAGGCAAACAATCTTAAATCCACGTGAATATGGTTTTCTGTCAGGAAATTTTTGCCCTGCAAGTGTGGAGGTAGTACAATCCAATTATCTCAGGCTCAGGTATTTTATGCTCAGGAAAATCTAATATTGAAATGAAAAAAGAATAGTTCCTATACAGAAACAATCAAAATTCAATCTAGCCTTGCGTAGAAAGTATATGGAAAAACTAAACTGTCTTTAACAGTTTGCTTAATATAGTCTGGAATTAAAATGTTGTAATTGAAAATATATGAAGAGCACATAATTTTCAATATTATTGGTGATTTTCTGGGTCTTTTTAAGGTTGGCTCTCACATAAATCTTAAATGCTAAATCTCAAATTCCTAAAACATCTTCTTATCTTGAGGATTCAGGTGAACTGATCATCCCTTGAATGGGATGTCTTTTTAAGAATGAGGAACAGACTGGCTTACTTTTGAGGCACTGACATTTTGAGCTCGTTTGATTTGGAGAAGGGAAACACAAGGTGAAAGAGTTGCTCTATCCCTTTATAGCTGGTTTTCAGACCCAAGGACTGAGAGCATAATTTTTTCACATGGAAGTAAAACTTGAAAGCAAAGAAGGTGAACTGAGCCCTGACAGTTGATGGCTTTTCTTTTTCATTCACACTGAAGAAAGAGCACCTAGCATTTCACAGCTTATGAACTGATAAATCCTTTTCCTTAACTCTGAAAGGATAATTCTCCAACGTTTGCACTATTACTTCATGAAGATGAAACAGTTCTTTCATATGTTCCAGAATAATAAGAAATTTTAACAGATTTTTTAATTATAATATTATAATACTAGGGTTTTTTTATGGACTTGTTCAGAATGGTTTAATTGTTGACTACTGCTTTTTATATTTCTTTCCAATTAACTGAAAGATTTGATAGGTAGCTTATAAACTGACACAGGAAAAATATTATGTACACTCAGTGGTCTGCAGATAGAGAGAAAATACACTTGAATATTTATGTTTGCAACCCGTTAAAGTACTGAGAACCAAGCAGGTGAGAAACAGCACAAAATATACAGAAATAGCAATGAAGAATGGGTGACTATATGATCTT
Organism: Acanthornis magna; assembly: GCA_036785705.1. Lineage (NCBI taxonomy): Eukaryota > Metazoa > Chordata > Aves > Passeriformes > Acanthizidae > Acanthornis > Acanthornis magna. The sequence continues at coordinate 16,162,149 of JAWUZG010000028.1, read as the reverse complement.
TATTTTTTAATTTAATATACACAATATAAGTAAACAAGGATTGGCTGAATGAGTAACAAATGGATATATGCCTTAGAGATAAAGATGCTCATGAAAACTGATTAGAAAAATCGAATCAAGGTGCAGAGAGCGGGCAACATTAAAAGCTTCAAAAGCAAACAAAACAGAATACCTGAACAGAGAGCAAACAACAAATTAAAGAGGAGGAAGCATCCTGGGATACTGCATCTAGATTAGAGTGTGTAATTACAGGATTTGAAGCTTGATAAAGCAATTGATTATAGCAGTGGATTAATTTTAAGTCATGAGTGAACACCAGGATCTGAAAAAGAACCAGTTACTTTCTTTGGTAATCTTCATCTTCTGTTCAGAAGATGTAAGTTACAGTTTCACCCACTTGATGATCAGGGCAAAACAAGAAAGGCCCTTGATATATGTGTTTATCATATAAGAGCATTCCTAAATACATCAGACAATGAAGATTATATTTATTATTGAATTAATTTTCAGACCAAATAAACAAAAAATTATAACACCTTAAATTTAAAATTTTAAACATAACTTCAACAGCTAGAGGCCTAACATTATTTTCAGAAAGAATACTTAAAATTTGAAAATATCACAAGACAAAAGCTAAGAAGCTCTGAAGAAAAAGAAGCTGAAGTTCTAGGCAAACTGTATTCATGGTGTCTAATTATATTATATATATAAAATATACAATCAGTGAATCATATATTCATATAAGCACAATCCTGAATGCATACAAATAGTGAATTCTTCACCACATGATTCATTTACCACAACTGTGTTCTGTCCTTTTCTCGAATGTTTACACATGAAGATTGGCATCTGTGGGCTGATCACACAGTACTTCCTGAAGATCCAGTTTTCCCTCAACAAGACCATCTGTGAGGCCCAGCCCCTTGGGATTTATTGTTCAGAGTGAATCAAGACAGCTGCATACATAATTACCTTTATTACAGAAGAACAATCATAATCCTATTGATCAAAGCTGCATATACAGATACCTCAAAGCAACTTGACTTAAATGATACAAACCTTTTCATCATCTGTTATAGAAATCTGAGAACTTCACCAGCTTGCTCAGGTAAATTCCTAAGCACACTTCACAAGCTTTAAGACATTAAATAGTTTTCAGAAGCTTATTATTTCTTCACTTCAAATTGCAAGACTCTGTGCTTCATGTGATCTGGTCAGCATCCCCAGTGATGCTCACCATCTGTTCCTATCTCTTGAATTTTCAAAGCATTTTTAATTGTTCATAGCTCTACAAACAAAAATTATGAAAATTATGAAGAAAGGGAAACCATCACATTTTATCAAACCATGCAAACGTTTTTTATTAGTTTGTTGAGGACCACCATGAGCTCTGTGTGCAGTTTTGGGCACTGCAATATAAAAACAATATTAAGTTATTAGACAGTGTCCAAAGGAAAATTATGAAGAAGGTGAAGGGCTTTGAGGGGAAGCCTTAAGAGAAGCAGCTGAGGTCACTTGGTCTGTTCAGCCTGGATGAGACTGAGAGGAAACCTCATTGCAGTTACAACTTCCTTGTGAGGGAGGAGAGGCAGATGCTGATTTCATCACTCTTGTGAGCAGTGACAGGACCCAAGGAAATGGCAGAATGAAGCTGAATCAGGGAAGCTTTATGTCGGATATGAGGAAAATATTCTTCATCCAGAGGGTGGCTGGACACTGGAACAGCTTCCCAGGGCAATGGTCACAGCACCAAGCCTGACAGAGATCAAGAAACGTTTGGACAACACTCTCAGGCACATGGTGTGACTCCTGGGGGTTCCTGTGCAGAGCCAGGAGTTGGACTCAAGGATACTTGTGGGTCCCTTCCAACTCAGCATATTCTATGAAATCTCACTCACACAGCTGACAAATGAGCCTTCCTGGAGTGGTGTCCTGCTCGACCTGCTGTTCATGAACAGAGGAGAGCTGGTGGGAGAGGTGGTGGTGGGAGGCTGTCTTGGGCATACCCACCACAAAATGATAGCATTTTCAATTCTCAGTGAAGTAAGGAAGGGGGTCAACAAAACCTCTACCTTGGACTTCCAGAGAGCTGACAACCATGGCATCAGGCTCAGCCAGCATGGCTTTAGGAAATGCAGGTCCTGCTTCACCAACCTGATCCCGTTTTGTAACCAGGTAACCTGCCTAGTGGATGAGGAAAAGACTGTGGATGTGTCTACCTGGACTTCGATACTGCTTCCCACAGGATTTTCCTGGCGAAGCTGGCAGCCCATGGCTTGGACAGCTGACATCTTCAATGGGTTAAAAGCTGTCTGGATGTCTGGGCCCAGAGAGTGGTGACGAACATCCAGTTGGTGACTGGTCACTAGTGGGGCTCAGTATTGGGGCCAGTCCTGTTTAATATCATTATCAATGATTTTGATAAGGGGGTCCTGTGCACCCTCAGTCAGTTTGCAGATGACACCAAGCTGGGTGGGAGCGTTAATCTGCTGGAGGGTAGGAAGGCTCTGCAGAGGGATCTGGACAGGCTGGATCATGGGCCAAGATCAGTTATATGGGATTCATTGAGGCAAAGTGCCAAGTCCTGCCCTTGGGCCATAACAACTCATGCAGTGCTACAGGATTTGGGAAGAGTAGCTGGAAAGTGGCCCAGCCAAGAAGGACCTGGAAGTGTTGGTTGACAGTGGCTGAACATGACCCAGTGTGTGCTCAGATGGCCAAGAAGGCCAATGGCATCCTGGTCTGATCAGACACAGTGTGGCCAGCAGGACCAGGGCAGTGATTGTCCCCCTGTCCTTGTCACTGCTGAGGCCACACCTCACATACTGGGTTCACTTTTGGTCCCCTCACTACAAGAAAGATATTTTTTATGCTGTGGGCCATTGATTGCTGCTTCTCGTACATTTTACTCTTAAATATTTATTGAGTCAAATTAAATGTGATCACTTTTGCTATGTAAAAATTTAAAAAGCTAGTAAGGATGCATTCAGCTATGTAGAGTTATGCAACTTGGCAAGGCAAAAAAGTGAAAATATAGACTCCAGATTATAAAATTTCAATAAGCATTTTATGAGAGCTTTGTAGCCTAGTTTATCTGCAGTAACTAGAAGACAAAAAGATAATACCAAAAAATGGCAATGGTAAACAAAGTTCTTCTCATTCACTTGTGAAAAACATTAGATAAAATTTTAGCCTGTGTTTAATTAAAACATATATCTCTCAAGCTTTTTAAACAAAAATACTCCGCATTTTGCTAAAATTATTCAGTGGTAAACCTGTAAATTTCACTTGACATGGGTAAAGTGTCTTGATTCATGTTTAGACCAATATAGGTAATTATGTAATTTTTACTTGTTTACATTTCCTCACCACTGAAAAAACTCTCCAGTTTTAACCTTTTTAAAAAAAGATGAAGACAAAGGAAAAATATTCAAGAAATATTCAAGGACTTTACCCCCTTTTATTTTTTCTGACTTCAGTTTACACAGCTGTACTGTTTTAAAAATCATGACAGATAGCATGACCCAATGTGCTTTGACAATATGCAAATGTATTCAAATATATGTATTATGCAAATAATTCCTATACTTCAGGAAGTCTAGACATCTTCCTACAGGAACACTAACTACTGGAAACAATATTTGAGCAAATATGTAAATCTGATTTGTTCTGCAAAATATACACTAGAACACATAGAATGTCTAGAGTTCAGACCATTTTATTGTAAAAATCCTCTTATGATCTATATCTGATGTACATGATATCCAACTGATAAAGAAATAGGGAATGGGGAAAGTAAGAAGCACTTGTAGTCTAACAGAAATGCAACTGCTGGGAGATCAACTTTATCATGATTTTTAAATAAAAATAATCCTATTACAAGCTATAGAACATTAAACTTCACTAATCTCTTAGAATTTGCTTTATTCACTTACCTACATTGCTACAAGAAGAAAGTTAGTTCAGTGAAACCTACACACAAATCTGTAGTCAGACCTTTTCTTGACAGTAAAAATAAGTAAGATTCAGAACCTCTTTTCTACTGTTTAAAGATGCATAACAATCTTTGTCCATTTTTAATGGAGAATCCAAGTAATGCTGTTAATGCTGAAGTAGAAAACATAAGAAAATAGCTTTTCCAATCAATTGTCCTAATTCTATTTCATATCGTTCTATTAGGGGTTTTATGCTCTTTAAAATTTTATAACTTCCTTTACAAGTGTCTTGAATTGCAAAGGAGAAACTGCTTCAAGACCAGAAATAGAAATCGGAATGTGAGAGAAATAAAACTGTCTGGTTTCCTTGAGGTTTGGCAGAAAATGCACGGACAGAAACTGTACACATATTTACACATTTACTCTGCATACACAATGGCCATGATTACAGTCAACCAACCATTAATTTATCAAACTGATCACTGGTGCAGGAGTTCCTTAGCAAAATATCATTAAGTTACAAAAGCAAATTCGCATACATTTTTGCATGCACGCTTGCATGTCTGACCTTTTAAATATCAGGCCTATTTTTACTGCGATTTATGTATCATGTAGATGATCATTAGGTACTGGGGCAGAATCTTAATAACTGAAGCTTGCTCAAGACTAGTTTATGTACGTTTACTGCTCACCTGGCAGGATTTGGCACAAACAGGTGACTGTTTTTGCTGGCACACAAAATGATCAGGGACAAAGGGATTCAAAATGCTACAAAAATGCACATCAACCATACACATTTAAATAACCAGTAGGCCAGAGTACAAAAATAAGGTTGAAACATTCCAAAACATACAGCTGACTTGCATGAGTTAAAATCTACCTGGGTGGGGAAATTAATAAAGTGACATGTGGCAGTGCTGCTCAGGGCCACGTCCAACGCAATCATGATTTCGGCTCCTGTTCTCTACAAAGGTGTCCATACCTTCAAAAATCATTGTTCTAGGGACTGTACAACCTTGCCCAGGAATCAACAGCACAGAAATTGGGCAGAGTCTGTGGAAGCTAGTTACTGGTTTTTAAAAATATAGATGTGACATCAGCAGCAGGAGCAGCAGCAGTGGAAAGGGATTAGGGAGGTACATCAGTGTTTGCAAGAGGTCCACAGAACAGAACAACTCAATCATAAGAATGTCTGTGCAGCACAATGGCTACTCTTTGGAATACAAAGAGCACTGTCGAGGGATAACCAGTTTCTCTATCTTTCCCAAAACCTAACCACGATGCTGGTACAAATCACTCACAAGAGTTTTGGAGCGTCAAGGGGGTAAGGAAAGAAAAATGAAGTGCAGTAAAAATTTCAGACAATAAATATGAAGCTGGCAGCATGGACTGAGTTTAGGATGGGCAGGCAGCTTAAATGTACAGAGGGTGGGAGGAAAAGGGAGTGGCTTTGGAAACCACTCTTAAATACCCCAGATGAAATTCCACAGATCTTTCAGGAAAAATATATTTCCCTTCTACCCTGGAGGAAGAAACACAGGAAATCCAAATAAACTTATCAGAATATCCTGGAATACTCATTTAGTAAGCCTACACAAAGCAGGATATTGAAATACAACACTATACCAAGAGCGAAGCAGGACACCACCACTGCCTGTGTAGAGGCTGTAAAGGGACACATGCTCAGTTACACTACAAACATGTCACATTCAGCCTTAAAAAGCTGGGGGAACACAGCAGACATTTTGGCGAGACTGATGTATGATGCTAGTGTTATGCTGGTTAAAGTCTACTATGCAAGCTGAAACATTTCATTCTAGTGGAAACCTCTACTCCACGGCATGTGTCCTCCCACCCTATTCCCATTTACTCCTCCTTCTTTGGGCAATCAAAATAAATTTAAGATTTGTTAGCACAGCTAACAAATTAGCAATTATATAGATAATTTATACCTAATTTGCCCCTAATGTTATTACTGGTACTGGAAATTTCATCATGAAACATTCTTCTGCTCAGAGTTTCATCTCTGAGGTAAAGTAAGGAAAAAGTAAGTTAACTTGAAAAGCTATTTTTATTTCAGAGTATTAAAATATGAAGTTTACATTTGACAATCAGCATGCAATTATTCCACACAGAAAAGCAGGCTCTTTTGTGACACCAGAACTGTTAAAACTAGTCAGACCATTTATCCCAGTGCATTACCTCTTTAGTAAAAAGTAGTTTTTCTTTTACCAATACAGCTAGAAAACAGTGTAAAGAATTGCAAGTAGTCAAAAAGAAGAATACTGAACTTTCTTTCTCATTTCTATTTAGCCAATGGAACAATAATCTCAGCAAAAAATCTCATTATTAAAACCACAAATGACAAAAGTCTAGCTTTCTTGAAAAATCTTGCTATTTTAGAAAGTACTGTTACTCATTTATGCTGTATTGTTGATAGGCAATTAATAAACCCACCCCAAATACTATATAATGCCAAATATTCCCAGACAAATAACCTACGGGTTAATTTGTGACATCTGAAGTAACTGTATTTTGTGCTATGTATTAGACAGGGGAAAAGCAGGCTTCTCAGAATAGCTACCAATAATCTTGTACAACAACACAACAATATATATCACTAAACCTCAAACATCAACATGGATTATGACACAGAGCTTAAAAACCCATACAGCTTCTGCAGAAGTAATACAATATTATCTCTCTACAGACCTTAGGAGATCCTCAAAAATCAAAGGACCGCAGCATTGCCAGTCCCATGTGCAACAATATTATCAATTCCCCCCAGCCCCCAAAATATAGGCCTAAGAATCATGAGATTAAAAGATAAGAATCAACACTCTCCTTTATCTTCTCATGAAAGAGCTTATAATGCTTCCTTTTCCTCAATAGCAAGGGTTATTTATTTTCTAGGGAAGTTTGGCTTCTCAGAAAATAATCTGATTTCATAGCTGAAGCTCTAGGAGAAACACTGAATACTGGTATGTGATACTGTGAAAGTATGCAACACAGAAGGTGCTGCACAGCTGATTTTTTACCCATCACCCACCTACCATGCATCCTCAGAGATGTAACCAGATGGGCGCTTTCAAGGAAAAATGCTGCATCTTTCCATGAACAAATATTGCCCCTGCATAATTTCATCATGATATATGATTCAATTATACACGTCTCCACTGGAAGGACTCCTGTGGTAGCATGGCCATTAGGAAATACTTTTGGATGCACTTAGCATGCAGCACTAGCAGGTATAACAGATATTAGTGTAGAGTGGTCTGTCCCCTACAGGGCAGGAAGATCAATGCCCCATCTGCAGCACTAGCTCCTACCCTCATGGAATTAGTGCTGTGAGTTCAAAGTGGACATTACTTGGGGGGGAAAGACAGCAAGCAAAAATGGCAGTGTCCTGCCTTTTCCAGGATTTGTGCATTTCCACACTTCATAGCCAGGAGAAACACAGTTCAGAGTTTTCCATGTGTATTGTCACTTGGGATGCAGGGGGAGGAGGAATGGGGGTAAGGGGTCAGGAAGGAGAAGGACAGAACAGAGAGAAGGAGAATGAGGAGAATGGAAGGAAGAAAGTACTATTGGGAAAGAGATTGCAGGAAAATGTACACAGTTGTTACTTCTCTTAGACTGTCTCAAATTGGGGGTGGAGTAGCAATTCTTACACAGATCTGTTGTCTGCTGTTTTGTAGGTCTTGGTTTTGCAAGTGGCCACTTGCAATATGGCATTTACATGTAAAAGACCATAAGGGATTTTAGATAAATTGTTTTAGACATAAATATTACAAGACAGTGAACCAAATTTGTAGCAATTACTACTTACAGTAAGGACTATTTTCAAACCATATATTTGACCGGGCTTTAAATAAAAAAGTTTCTAAATAAATGTTAGATGCTCAAATTTCATAATTAACTTCCAAACATATTTAGAAAATCAGGATTCATTTTCCCTACCTCTATTGATCAAGTATGTGTTTTCCACAAGCTAACTCATCCAGACATATTTTTCGAACACTAAGCCAAGGGGACCTGTACAATTCACAATGCAAAGAATAAAATGGACAGTTTAACAAGTGACCAGCTCAGCTGCAATGTGCAACAGGGCTCAGTTAGATAAATTAGATGTCATTTAGTCAGTGACCTTATTTATTTTTTACATGGTGTGTTGGTTTTACTTGGCCTGGTTTTTGGTACGGGGGAGTGCCACAAGGAGAAGGAGGGGGAAGAGGTGCTCCAGGCAATAGAGCCAAGATTCCTCTGCAGGACCTGTTGATGACCATGGTGGAGCAGCTGTGCCCCTGCAGCCCATGGGGTCCACAGGGGATGCAGAGATCCACTTACAGCCTGTGGGGAAGTGCCCACGCCACAGTGGGTGGATGCCTGGCTGTGATCCAGTGGGGCTGTGATCCAGTGGGAGACCTGGTTGAGAGAGGGGGCCCTGCTTCCAGGCTGGAGCAGCCTGGCCGTGGACGAGTGACCCACGCTGCAGCAGTTTTGGGAGAATTGCTGTTTGTGGGATTTGGAACCACGTCTGAGAAGTTCAGAGAGAACTGTCTCCCGTGGGAAGGACCCCATGGCGCAGCAGGGGAAGGACTTCTCTCCCTGAGTGGTGGAAGAAGATCTCAGTGACAAACCGACCAAACCCCCCCCATGACCTGTTCCCTGTGCTGTCTATGGGCAGGAGGGAGGGGCTGGGGAGAAGGATGGTGTCTTAAGGGTTTGTTTTACTTCTCATTATCCTCCTCTGATTCTGTTGGTAATCAATTCGCTTCGTAATTCTAATTTGAGCCTCTTTTGCCCTTGGACTGTTTCCTCCTAGACCTTATGTCAACTCATGAACCCTTTGTTTAATTTTTTTTCTCTCCTCTGCCCAGCCGTGGCAGGGGAGAGCGAGGGAGTGGCTGTCACGGGTGTCTGGCATTTGGCCAGTGTCCAAACTGTGACACATGATTAGTTAATAATTAATCAAGTGTGCATTACCTAGCTACAACTGATAAGAGTGCATATTCAGCATATTACAACTTCACCATAAAATCTGGCCTTTGGCAGAAACCTGATGTTCAAGGACTCAAAAGATGTATATAATACAGTTTTTAAATGCAGAAACTAATAGGTTTTAAAAAAAATTTAAAAGCATATTTAACCAATTTTACACATTTATGTGTGCAGATCCCAAAACATAAGCATACTAAAATGACAACACTAAAATCTTTTCCTGAAATTGCAGCACAATAAATGAAACTCTTCTGCTTGCTGAAATTTAATAGAGAAAATGGTTAGGATATCTATAATGTTAATGTGCAATCACAGCTGCAAACAAGTGTCTACATTTTAATGCTAATCTCAGCAGTGCAGCATAAAACACAGATAAAAGCCCACAGAGGGTGTTGTTGATACTGTCCTTACAGCAGTGGAAATTCCAGGTTTTATCACTGACCACGAGAACTGGGGACCACATGAAGAAGTTTTTAATGTGTTCAAGTTTAGTTTTGCTGCCATTTCCAGGAAATGTATGATCAGGAACCTACACTCATAGGAACATCCACAAACACTAGGACTCAAACTTAGATTATTTCTTTGAATGATGCATGAGCCGCTGCCTATGTATTCCGTTTTTACATGCCAGCATCTCTTTAGACTCTAACAGCAACTTTTTAGTTGCAGATGTGAAGTAAATCAGGTTGCCTGGAATCTGTTTACTTCTGTCACAGCCTGAAATTTATTCTAAACATCAGTTTTTCTAAAGACTTTGAACACATTCAATAAATAACACCCAAGTGCAGACCCTTCACTGCAGAGGGTCAGTAAAGAACCTGTTCCCTTGTAGTCCAACCTCACAGAACTGGGACAGGTAATGAGACAGATTAGGGAAGCATTAAAGCAATTTTTTTAAAAAGAAGACTGAAAAGAATGGAGTCGGATCCACCAAACCAAGAAAGGTTTCTAAAAACCAGACGTATATATTACCCTTTCACCCCAAGGAATCCACTGTAGTCACCAAAGGCCTAATAAATACAGTCATGTTACCCAAGATGAAATGCATTTCATGTAGGAATTAAACAAGTGGATTTCAGGCCTTGTTCTTCCATTCCACCAACCAAAAAGGCAAGTCAAGATGATAAGCTCAGTTAGTAGATATCTACATCAATGATGCCTTGCAATAAACCCTGTAGGGCTTTTTGAATCCTTTTTTTCCCTTTCACTTCTCACCTGAAGACTTTTCTGGAGTGTTTATTTCTACTAATCTATTTCAGAAATATTTGATGAATGTCATAAGTAAAAGCTTTATATTATGTACAGCTAATTCAGTTAGAGTTGCCTGTGATTATAATTTTTCTGTGCTTTTACACAGATTAAAAACCCCACCAACAACACAGTCTTTCCATGTAATTTCCATAGAATAGTTGTTGTCATTTCAATTCCAATTTTCACTTTAGGCCACATACTGCATTTTCTGTCTGCAGTAAAATATGGACAATGTAGTTAAGCTCAGTTTTTCAAAAGTAATCACATGTCCAGCTTTGCCAAAAAACACCCCCGAAGCTTTATCAGCAAATCAGTGCAATTATAAAGTCTACGTACACAACACACAGCTGCTGGCTCTTTGAAAAATAGCCAAGAATTACAAAGTGACAGACTGTAGGAGAAATCAAATTTTAGAAAAGAATCTTTTATTACATTCAATCCTATAAAATTTTAATCTAGAATTCACTTAGGAAAAGATAGCTCTCTGGAAATCCTGTGTTCCCTCTATTTTGTTCTCCAGATGTCTCAACTTTGATGCTTCCACTCTTCCTCCTTTTTGATGGACAAAAAGAAAGCAGTAGCACATATATGATGGTTAGTTCATGTCCATACCACAGGTTCCAGCTGCCACATGTATCAATAACTATTCCAGGGATTTTTAATCCCATTTGGTTTTACTGGTACTCAAGAAGAATAAGTAACAGGTATCTGTTTCATTTTCATATGACTATAAAAATTCTCCCTGAAATGGCCTCTCTCCGCTCTCTGGCACTTGTCAGCTGCAGGCTAGATCACAACACACAGCAAAGGTGCTTGGCTGATTATTCAGCTGTATATGGCACCTCTGCTTTAAATCTCTGAATTTACCATTTGCTCCTCACAGGTGATGATGTTGACCTGAAGTTTTGTGGGAAAGGCCTGGGATATTTTACACAGATCTTGAATAGGACTTGAAGTATGTTTCACCTACTTCGATCGTTGCTGGTAATCAACACAGGCTTAAATGTGAGATAACAGCAAGCTGGGAAAATAAGAAGTGGTTCTTGAAGTAACTCCAAACAAGAGGCTGGAAAGCAGCACTGTGGAAAGGGACCTGGGGGTCCTGCTCCCTGACAGGTTGGACATGAGTCGGCCCTGGCAGCCAGGAGGTGCATCAGGCACAGCATCGCCGGCCGGGCAAGGGAGGGGATTGTCCTGCTCTGCTCTGACCTGGGGCAGCCTCACCTTGAATATTGTCTACAGTTTTGGGCACTGCAGTATAATAAAGACATTAAGTTATTAGCATCCAGAGGAAGGCCACAAAGATGGTGAAGGGCCTTGAGGGGAAGCCATATCAGGAGTGGCTGAGGTCACTCTGTCTGTTCGGCCTGGAGGAGACCGAGGGGAACCTTCACTACAGCCTTCAACATCCTCACGAGGGAAAGTGGAGGGGCAGGTCCTCTTCACTCCCATGACCAGTGACAGGAGTCGAGGGAAGATCCTGAATTTGTGTCATGGGAGGTTTAGGCTGGATTTCAGAAAATAATTTTTCATCCAGAGGGTGGTTGGGCACTGGAACAGCTCCCCAGGTCAGTGGTCACAGCACCAAGCCTGACAGAGTTCAAGAAGTGTTTGGACAGCACTCTCAGGCACATGGTGTGACTCTTGATGGGTCCTGTGCAGGGCCAGGAGTTGCATTCAGTGATCCCAATGGGTGTCTTCCAACTCAGCATATTCTGTGATTCTCTGATTCTATTCTGTGATTTTACAGTACTAATTATCAGACATTCATATCCAATTAGGAATATTTTTCTAATACCTAGTTTCTTCTTCTGATCCCTCATTTCCCTAGTTAGAGCCCAATTAAGCTATAGATCTGCCTCTATGTGCCATGATTCTCATGTTGTTTTATCTGATTATATGGAAGAAACAATTCCTGCACACTGGACACTCACCACAGGCTCCAATCAGACTACAAACCATACCCTGAGGGCTAGACTGATTACATATGCCCTTTACTAACTTTTTATAAGCAAAGAGATTCAGGTAATACACTGTTTTTTTTTTCCCAGGCTAATCTGCCATCTATAAAGCTTCTGACACAGCTTATTTATTGTTCCATTAAGCTCAGGCCCATTTACAGCCTGCACTCAAGAGAGCTCCTTCTTCCTCTGCCTCACTAGCAGAGCTTAACCATAGCCAAGGAGCCTCCAGCATCCTCCTTCCACCGCTGCCAGCAATAGTGTGCTCCCTGCAGAGAGAGCTTCCTGGACTCCAAACACAATGCTCAGGCTGCCACGGACCTGCCTTTTCTCCAGAGCCTGCCCTAAGCTTCATGCTTTCAGCCTGTCCCTCACCTTCATACACAGCACTGCTCTGATGTAACTTAATGCCCTCTGGTTTCCTTGATTTTCCTCTCCTGGCTTGTCAGGCAGACAGAGCTCTGTGCCAGCCAGGAGACCCCAGCATCCGCTGGACCACCTGCAGCACAGAAGGGATTCCCTTGTCCAGCTCCAGAATGGGGCAGGGGAGCCACTTGTTCTCTCTCAGCAATCCCCAGAGCATCTTCTCCCACTTTTCAGAGTCATAGAGAGAGCAGGTTAAAAAAAAACCCAACACAAAGTCCCACTTATCCGGCCACTTCCCTTCAATTCATTAGCAACCAGCAACGTATTTCCACACACCTATATTTAAATGCAGGTGGTAACCTGAAATGAGCTCTTTCGAAATAAGCTTTTGTGAAAGATACCATCAAATATTCTATTAAAATATAAATATACTGTTTCTGTTATACTCCTTTCCTCAATTAATTTTAAAATTTGATCATGGTTTGTTTGTTCTGGGTTCCTTCTTTAAAACCCTACACCAGTGCTAGCTTAGTTATCCTCTAATTATCTATATGAGTGACAATGCCCTTAAGGACATTAGTAACTGTTTTGATAGTTTATTAGGAACTGAATTAACCATCCACTGAAAACAGCACAGAAAGTTGTGTGTAGTAATCATGTACCTTATACTTAAAAATGACAATGAATTAGCCTGAGTTGATATAAATTATTTTCCATACCTCTGAAAACATTAGTAAGTTTAGTAAACATTTTTGCTTGCACAACAGACCCCGAAACTCTTAAAATCAATAAGCTTCTCCAACCTTCACAATGCTGTGAAAAGTTTTACAACCAACATTAGTGATGCCTAGTTATAGTGGCCATATACTAAAACTGCTTTTTACAAAAACAACAAACCAAGAGAAAAAACCTATTCAGCAACAACACAAACAGCTGTTTATGATTAAATTTGGATAGGCTTAAATTTCATAAATAGATATGAAACAGTGAAACATTACAAGTGTACTGGCATTTTTATTTTTAAAAAATCTTTTGCATTGTATTATTGAAAAATAATAAAAATACGTAGTATGAATTACATTCAACAGTTCTTGCCACGAAGCTGCAAAGGGTTTTCTGTGTAAAAGAGATGTAAAAACAGGGTTTATGACAGAATTTTCACTCCTCATCCTTTGCTGTCTCCAGAAAGAACCATGGAAACACGAAAGCAGAAAAATGTTTAGCTGTACTTTGCATGTCATACTTCCTTTTTAGAGGTGTAATACAAAAGCTGTCTACTGGACAGTAGAGTAGAGATCTTAGCTGGAATAACTGATAAGAGTTTTGTTCACTCCTAGTTATCAGTGTATCCTTCCACAGGACTTTGCCTAAAGACACACTTCAGATTCACAGACAGAAGAATAGAAGATTTTCTCCATGGGTTAGTAACGGGTTTTATTAAAATATAAAACTGTGAGTTAACAAAACTTCCTAGACACAGCTTTTATAAAAGCTTATAAAGCAAAAATATGCAAACCCAAGGCCTGACTTACCATGAGTTAGAAATTTCTTCCTATCTAAGTACAGTATCAATGTTTGCAGAGCTGCAATTAAGAGTCATAAAGTTTCAACTGCTTTCTTCAATTTGTGCTCCTAATTTGATCGATAATTTATTATCAGCTGAAAAACAAACACAACTTACTAATAGCATATAAACAACATTCTGCCATAATAGTGTAGAAGTTAAACAAGATGACAATTAGGAAATCCTGATTTTCTTTAAATATCCAATTCAAAGACAGAACTAAGCCTTTAGACCAGGAAGGCCAGCAGAATAGAATTCTGGAGAAAATATCTGCAGCAGACTTCATTACCATCAAAATTAAAAAATACTATATTGCTGAAACAGAAACAGAAACACATTCAGATCCAAAGCAAGCTGCAAGGCACTCACAGCAGAGAGCTTAAAGGAGGACAGAACACAAAACCTAAGCCAAAGAAAAGGAACACAGAACCTGTATAATAGAAAATTACGTATCTCAAATCCAGGAAGATACACATACACATAGCTAGAAGAAAACATTAGGACATTTAGATGAGAACAAGAATTAAAGAAAAAAGCCAAGGAGAATTGGATTCTACAAGCAAAAGCAGTGAATCAGAAGATATGGTAGTGTTACTGCATAAAGTAATAACACAGTATGTCAAGTACACTGCGTTTCTTTGATTACCTAATCATAACAAGATTATTACAATGTTTGAAATAATGCTGCACGAACCAGGCAGAACAATATTAGGACTCAAGGTTAATACTCAGAAATTACAGATAGGTTCTCCTTTTACTCTTTACATAGCAATAAGCTAGATGAAATAATGAAGTATATGCCAGAAGAAAAAACTACAAAACAAAGAAAGAATAACAACAAAAAACCCCCCAGCCCCCCCAAAAAACACCAAAACAAAACCCATCAAAACCACAAAAAACCAAACCAAACCACACACATAAAAAAACCCAAAAAACCAAAACCAAAACACCCAAGCAGCAAGCAGCAAAATCCAGATTTCTTAACAAAGGCAGGAACCAAAATGCATAAATTTAATTTTGCAAACCTATACATTTCTAAAGTACATGTTTTATAATCAGTACATGAACTGGTGAGCTCACTCCACCTTTTCTTCAGAGCTTTAACAAAAGTTACCAAACTAAATCTAATCATCTTAAGAATATTTGAAAAAGTATACTGATTCAGTACCATATAAAGAATTCTTGCATTATTCTGATCATCTTGGCAGGATTTAAGAAACAAGAAGTGGCACTATGTATTTTTGAAGGAGAGAACAAAACTCCGTCACCCTTTTCACAGGCTGAAGGGGCTGTACAGGGACTGAACAGACGGGAGAAAAGGAAAAATTTCCTGTGATAACCACCTAAGAGCAAGGGTAGCTGGAGGGAAAAGTTGCTGAGTACATTAACTAGAGGATGGCTGCAAGTGAGAGCGAGCAGATTGCTGTGGTGTGAGACCCGAGGGCTGGCGGGGAGGCAGGTGGCCCCACTGACTGCTGGAGCTTAGAGTGGTGGAGATATTCTTGGGGTAAATGCAGCCCTTGTTTTCTAAGATGGAATGGCCCATCCCTAATATTTTCATTTATATCAAATACGTCCTTTAATTATGCAGCAGTTTAGATTGTGTGCATGTATAATTAATAAAAAGGGGAATTTCCCCAGAACATTTGGTATCCCAAGGCCCTCTCTTCATGCTGCTATTGCTTTCCCTCTGTACCATCAATCCTCTACATTCAAGTTCTCCTTATGTCTACTTCTGGTTTTCTTCGTTTTCTGGAGATGAGAATTACCTCAAAAGCAAGGCAACTTGTCAGCATTGCATGAAAACACACAAATACCAGACTCCGGATATAAACTTTTTAATTTCCTCAAACTTAGTAGAAAAAAAACAGAATTAACCCCTCCCCACACTTCTCCACAGTATAACAGAATCATTTATTCTGAAAAAACCCTTAAAATCGTCAAGTCCAACCATTAAAAAAACACTGTCATAACTGAGTATTTCAGCTCTTCCTCTCAAAAAGTAGCTCATGCTGATATTTGCACATTACTAGTTTACATGTACTAGACTCCTACACATAAAAAGGAAAAAAAAGAAAGGAAAAGCAAAAAGAAGAAAGGAAGATGACTGTTTTTACCACTTTTCACAGTGCTTGTAAGTGCAAAACTGATACGCTTACAAAAATATGTCTGGCAAAAAAAATTAACACATGAACTATAATTTTTTTTCAAGAAAATACACTGATAGAAAATTATGAAAACATACTTTTACAGTTTCAAAATAGGGTTCACTTAGGAAGCATTTATCCCAGTGGAGAAAAAACATTATCAGTAGGCTATACCACAAAAGTACTCAGGCCACTCAAAAGCCTAACCATATCAGAAAATTATATGAATTACAGACAAAAGTCCCATTAGTCCATCTTGAAGCACCCAGGTATTACAGCAATACTTGTGGGTGCTTTAGAAAGAAAGTAGGAGGAAGAGACATCGCCTGTCAAAATAGATTTTTTCCCTGATGTTTCCTACTATAATTTTAAATGTCTTAAAGGACGGAGCTTTTAAATTTTTTTTAAGAAAGCTCTTCCGCAATTGTATAGATCTCCATGTCAGGTAGTTGTCTTGTTATTGATCTAAACTGTCTCTTCACTGAATTATATCCCATTACATCAAATCACATTCCTTTTGGCACATTTTACATACAGTGAGTACAGAGACAATCTTATCCCATTAAATGCAAAGAATTTAACCACATTTTTGCTGCCTCCCAGGTACTCACATAATTCCTTTCTCTCTAGGTGACTATCATAGTGCCATTATTTGCTATTTAGACAAACTATACAGACTCATAGATTCAAGGCTGATAAAGACCTTCAAGATCATTGAGTCCAACTGTCAACCCAGCACCACCACAATGACCCCTAGAGTATATCCCCAAGAGTCACTCCTACATGCCTCTTGAACACTTCCAGAAATGGAGACTCCAGCACCTCCCTAGGGAACTCATTGTGATGTCTAACCCCTCTTTCATTGGAAATGTTTTTTCTAGTATCTAATCTGAAGCTGGCGCAAACTTAAGGCCAATTCCTCTCATTCTTCCACTTTGAGACATGGCAGAAGAGACCAAGCCCCATCTCACTACAACCTCGTTTCAAGTGGAGAGTGATATGGTCTTCCCTAAGCCTCTTCTTAAACACCACTAGCTGCCGCTTCTGCTCCTCATAAGATGCATTTCCTAGACTTCTCACCAGCTTAGTTGCCCTTCTCTGGACACGTTCTGGCCCCTCAATGTCCTTTTTGGACTGAGGGGCCCAGAACCAAACTCATTACTCAAAATGCAGCCTCACCAGTGCTGAGTACAGAGGGAGAATCACCTTACTTAGTCCTGCTGCCCACACTGTTCTTGACACAAGCCAGGTTGCCTTGTTGGCCACCTGGACACACTGTTGGCTCACGTTCAGCTGCTGTCAACCAGCACCCCCAGGTCTTGCTCTGCTGAGCAGCTCCCAAGCCTCTCCTCCCCACAGTCTGCAGCACTGCCTGAGGTTGCTGTGACCCAGGGGCGGGACATGATGCTTCACCCTATTGAACCTCATGCAATTGTCTTCAGCATCTGCAGGTTTTGCTTTTCCCTTTCAGTTCTGTCTGACCACCCTCTTAACAGTACTTGTAGGTGATAAGGAACTGCACATATATATTCCAGCAGTTTTCTCACCAGCAGTTTACAGAATATCCCAGCTCTGTGGTTTGGTACCTTCTATAAGTGATGGTAACACTTCTTATGGGGTGAGAACAAACATCTTTTCAGTCCATATAATTGTTGATTTGTTGATAATGTGGAGTAGATAAATAAATGTAAGTAAATGAGAAAGTGATTGAGTCTCTACTGTGAGTCTCTATTGTGTGTTTGCTTGGTGTTCAGGTAAAAAAACCCCATATGTACATATAGTAATGTTCTTTGGCTCCTTCTCAGGCTTTTCTTATATTAAGTTAAATACAGCCTTAGCTCAGGATCCTGACACATTTGCAGTAGTATCTTGACCCCAAAAGTCATTTTGAAGCATACAGCAGAAAACAGAGAGCAGACATGGGTGTTTTATGGACAGTCACTAAGTTAAGCACCAAATCTGAGAATCATCACCCCAGTGGGCAACTGCTCAGAAATGTTAGCATTATTGAAGGGAGACACGGCCTCAGTGACAGAGGCATCCCAAATGACAAACCTCTCCATGGACTACAGGTGGAGCCTGAATAAGAACAGGACCCTAAACAAGGGCTAGAAACACCCTCTATGTGACTGACTCTCCCCAAGGATAAAAACAAAAAAACTTGCTCCTTACTCCTCTAATGAAGCAGGTATAACTTTCCCCTTGTACAGAATTACTTTCATCCATTGAAAATTGGATTTTTGCGCTTTCTGCCTAGTCAACCAGATAAAAACTAGAAAAAAAAATTACACTTCAGAAGAACAAGCCCAAAGCAATATTCCAAGCATGAAATGGTAGAAATTCTCTGTACCTTAGAGGAATAAAGTTTTTCTGACAATTGGGAATCAGGGGGCACTACTACTGCAGTTTGTTTCACTTAAGTTGGCCAGCCACTTTGAAATCCTCCTCTACAATCTCTTCATCACACTCATACTACATTAGCAGTGGTTCCCTCTACAAATCAGCCCCTCAAAAGGGTCATCAATTGCTAGATTTTTCTTGAGATATGAAGTTTGAGAACTCTTCAGCCACCAACACAGTGAATAATGTCATATACTGCACATGCTACATGGCACCTTCTGGATCTTGAAATTGTTAGGTACTGTAGCTACAACTTTTATGCAAATATATGTAACAAGTTAAAAGAATGGGGAAAAAAAAAAGAAAAAAGAAAAAGTTATGAATCCTTTTATGTCAAAACCAAAAAAACACCACCAACTGAACAATTTTTATGCAACCATACACTTAAACACTATCTGTAAAAAAAAGCACCAGAGAGGGAATTTCACTGATATCAATGCTGGAGTATATATACAAACCTCTCAGAATTGTTGCAGTATCTGTCTCACCATAAAAAATATTCTGGGTTTGTTTTTTTCTTGATAAAGGAAACAACTTTAGGTTTGTATTGAGTTTAATAATATTTCATGAAACAATCCCGGTTTTCCTATGGGTGTGTTTTTACAATGATTCTTATGTGTATATAAGCCTCCCACTAAATTTAGTATGATTTGTGTGTTTGGTAAATTATGAAAGGAAAGGTCTTGGCTCTCTACAATTCACCATACTGGATTACTAGGTACAGAAGAAGTCATGTTTACTGTTTATTCAGTTATTGAGAAGAAATATAAATAACAAAGTATAAAATAAAATAAATTATCTAATCAAAATAAGAAATAAAAATGCCTGTAAAATGGAAAAATATTTATTTAACTTCAAGTAATATCCTAATCAACCACCTGCTACTGCAGTTGCAGTGGCATATGAAGCTCTTCATAAAGCTGATAAAAGATGTGGATTTTACATCTCTTTTAACTCTTCAGTTATTTCTTTGAAAACAACCCATTCCTTACAAAGGGTTTCTGACGCTCCTAATGAAGACCACGACACAAACATGACATGGGATTTCAGGAGCATGATGGGTTTGCAGAATGAACGAACTTCAGAAAAATGCCTCCTTTTCATCTCCATGTCTTGAAGAACAAATAAAAACATTAATTTCTAAGTTTTACCCGATAGCCATTTTAACGCATTCCTGCACAAGTCTGTGTCTTAAAAATAGAACTGGAAAAGTCAAGGTGTGGGGGGAAACAGGAATGAGCTCCTGAGTTTCAGGAATTTAAGAATGGTATTATGAAAAGATGAGGAGGTTGGTTAAAAAAAATAGCAAAAGAATCAGTTTTTTGGCTTCCTAATTTGGTTAGCATGGCTCTTATGAGGAAGAATAAGTTGTTTTATCATTATAACACATATGGAAGAAAGAAGGATGTGTTGTCTACAAAAACAAGGCCATGAGAGGAGCACAGGAGTCTGAAAAACACCCTCATGAGAGTCAGAAGAATGCACTGAACATCCACCATGTCAGCAAAGCTGACAACATAAAACTCATGTTGAAGGGACTGCAGATGATGTCTCTGACTGGAATCCTGGGTGGTTTTCACTGAAATTCTTTTGATTTTGCTCAAAGGAAAGAAGCACAGCAAAATAATGAAGATCATGAATTAGTGCTGTGGAGCACTGATGGTAATGGATAGGAAAACTTTAGAATAAGTGCTGATTGAATGGGTATCTGCTCCATGGCTGTGAATTCATAGAGAAGGTTGAATCAAGATGAAATGCATGATAGCAGGGTTGATGGGATGAGCTTTAAATTAAGGTGTACAGGGGCAAATTAGAAAGAGATCTGCCTTATTTGCATTAGCTTGGTTTTTCAGTGTGGAGGGAAAAAGGAAAACATATGAAGCTCTAAAAGCAGATGAATGTCTGTGCATGGCTGTAGTTTACAGGAAGAGGAAAATGAGTAAGTAGGAATATGTCAGTAGAAGAATGATTATCAGAGAAAATTTGAAAGTACAATAAGGAGAAGGAAAATATTAATGTTGATGAGAACAGTAAATATGCAATCAACACAGATAATGAAAGGAATGAGCTGGCCTAGCCTGTGCCGTTGAAAAGAAGGTAGATTTGCTAGTTCCTAAAGGAAGTAACTGAACTGCTGAAAGGGAAAAGGAACAAATGGTGTTAAAATTACTGATACAGACCTCAAGGCAGCTAGTGCAAGCAAAATAAAAATATTAGGGCAATCCTGGCAGGAACAAAAAACATTGTGGAAAGATGCCATTGATGAAAGACATATTTTTCCCATGAAAGAGAGAAATATTACACTGTAAGATAGCATTGTAATTTATTGACATGACAACACATGAGAAGGTGTAACAACCAGTTGGCAGCCAGTCACTAATGATGTCCCCCCTGGGATCAGTGTTGGGCTCAGTCCTGTTTAATACCTTTATTGATGATCTAGATGAGGGGATCGGGTCTGCCATTAACAAATTTGCAGATGACACCAGGTGGGGTGGGAGTGTTGATCTGCTGCAGGGTAGGAAGGCTCTGCAGAGGGATCTGGACAGGCTGAAAAGATGAGCTGAATTCAACAATATGATGTTCAACAAGACCAGGTGCTGAGTCCTGCACTTTGGCCACAGCAACCTCCTGCAGCACTACGGGCTGGGGACAGAGTGGATGGACAGTGGCCAGAAAGTGACCTGGGGGTACTGATTGACAGCAGCTGAACTTGAGCCAGCAGCGTGCCCAGGTGGCCAAGGGCATCCTGCCTGTAGCAGGAGCAGTGTGGCCAGCAGGACCAGGGAAGTCATCCTTCCTCTGCACTCCGCACTGGTGAGGCCACACCTCAAGGGCTGAGTCCAGTTCTGGGCCCCTCAATTATGGAAGGATGTTGAGATGCTGGAGCATGTCCAGAGAATGGCAATCAGGCTGGTGAAGGGTCTAGAACACAAGTCCTTTGGGGAGTGACTGGGGGAGCTGGGGTTGTTTAGCCTGGAGAAGAGGAGGCTCGGGGGAGAACTTAAACCACTCTCTGCAATAACCTTAAAGAAGGTTGTAGCCAGATGAGGGTCCCTCTGTTCTCCCAGGCAACTTGCAATAGAGCAAAAGGACACAGCCTTAAGCTGTGCATGGGGAGTTTTAGGTTGGACAATAGGAGGGATTTCTTCACAGAAAGGGCGCCTGGGCATTGGAATGGGCTGGGAGGTGGTGGAGTCACTGTCACTGGAGGTGTTTAAGAAAAGACTGGATGTAGCACAGAGTGCCATGGTCTAGTTAACAAGGTCATAGGTTGGACTCGATGATCTCAAAGGTCTTTCTCCACCTAGCTGATTCTGGGATTTGATAAAGAAAGAATAATTCCAGATCTCAATGAATACAATTATTCGTTTCAATATCAGCAATGCTAATAAGCACAATATCTAAGGATGAGGGTTAATTGTGCAGAAAGTACAGGAAGTTTTTATCCAACTTGAACTGAAAACAAATCTAAAGTGGTTTAATGCTCTTACATACTTCAAGTGATTGTCAGCCTTGCTTACTGTGCTACTGTGAACTTGAGACTGCAATGGGACCAAGTAAGTCAAAGTAAGGAATAATGTCTAAAAAACAGGGAGTAAGGAGCAAGAAAAGCATCATCCAGAATTTGAACAGCAACTTTTAATTTTCTTAATGTGGAGAAGAGATTAAAAGAGTTAAAAAACTAAGAAAGTGCTATCTCAGCACCTTTGAAGAGAAAACTACTTTTATGTCTGTGCTGAAATTTTTAACTGAAGCACAAATGGCTTTGGTGGTTTAATAAGAAGCTAGAAGGGGAAAAAACCTTTAGTATTATGCTGTCTCCATATTTTAAAAACCTTGCATTAGTGCAAGTTTCAAGTGCATGATACAGTGCTATCAGCAAGGTAATAAACTACATGATGACTCCCTGTTACCTCCTTCTGAGGAATAACAAGCAGCATATGACTATTGCAGCTCTGCTGACTCAAGTTAGCAAGAGATCAGGTTTTCTACTGGTACTTTTTCTAAAAACAATAGTATCTGCATATCATGAGTCTAGTGGAAAAGAGCAGACATAAAAACCCAACCAAATAAAACCTAGACACTTTAATAACTAATCATCTGAAGGAAAAAATTCTGGCAGAGACTTCTTTCAGCATAAATTGACAGTATATGACAGTATATGATACCTGTCATAAGCAACATCTATAATGGGGTCGGTATCCCCATATAAAATTACCTGATAATTTCATTATATGGGAAATTCAGTTCGTCTAGTTTTGGCAAAATCTGTACCACAATTGATATAACACACTCAATATGACCATGCAAGAAGTTGAAAATGCGCCCAGCCAGTACATAGTGTTAGATGCGAAGCTTGAACGCTTATTAGAACTATTAAAATAGTTGCACATATCAGAAATGCTTACAGATTTGGGACTATTTTTTGCTATTATTTAGCACTAACTTCCAAACTTGTAAAAGATGCTTTTCTTCCTGTATGTTTAAAAATTGTTTAAAAAAAAATGCATTGACAGAAAATGCTGAGCAAGTTAAAGAAATAAATATTAAATACATGTTTCAAAATATAAAAATTACAAAAAAAATGCATAAATTTTAAATATAATTCAACATAAGTATGAGTAACAGGATCTATCACATCCATTGATTCTTAATATACCAAGTGAGCAGAAAGATATTTCACACTAAACAAACCATACTGGATATATCAAATACCATCCCTAAAGTAACCGGAGCAATAACCATTTGAGATTGCCCGGAAAGCACTTAATTCTGACAAAAATTTTCCTACACAAAAGGGTTTATTTAGAATCTATTTCAGTATTTTAAGATGTTTTTGCCAGTTTCTCATGTACCTTGAACTCACAGGTGTTTTCTTTCACATCAAAGGTGCAAGAAAGAGAGTCAGAATGTAAAGGTAGATCTGCCTTGAAGTGTTCTTCAACACAACATATGGAACACTGACCTGAGGGATACATTCATTTTAGTATTTATTTTCTCACTAAAAGCCACATTGAGAACTACCATAGATAGGGCAGGTATTCCTACAGTCAGAAAACATAAAAGCAGTAAATAACACTAGCTCCTCTATCACACTACCAGAACTGTCACTCAGACTTCTTGGAACTCATACAACCTTTGCAATTTGTGATACACTGGCAGTATTTAAATAAATAAATGTGTTCTCTTTATAAACATAAGCCTTTTGATATAAACAAATTTTTACTGATTATTTTTTGTTTCATTGCTGAATTTTCTTATGATTTCATTACATTACGGTGGCATCAGACAAGTAAAATTGTAAACATGACACTTTGCATATGTTGACTATTCTGACAAGGATTCAGCTCTATGTATGCAGCAGACTTCAAGTACTTTTTACATGAACCATAGCTTCCATGTATTTACATTTATTCATAATTTTCAAAGTGACGTTTATTCCAAATAAATGAGGTTTCTCTTAAAGCTTTACATTCTAGAAGTTTAAACGGGTCTTCTATTTCTTCCTCCTTCATGCTAAGAAAAAAACTCACAATTCCCAGACAAAATACTTTATTCTAAACACTTGAGTTCATTTCCTTTTCAGCCTTTCCTTCCCGCTAGAAACTGGGTTTTATTACTTTCTATATTAAAGATCCCTATCTAAAGTACCTATGTAATATTTAGACATCTTTGTGAGCAATGATGGAAAGCACTGAAGAGCGAGCCATCCTCTCCTCTTACTCCTCTTAGAGTGTGGTCCTGCCACCAAGAAAGGCAGCAGAGTTTTTAGGGGCTGGTGAGGATGTGGTTTCCAGGCCATGGCGAGCCCCATGGGGATGAGGCCCAGCCATGGCTATAAAAACTAAAGCACCAGCTTTGCTAGCAATTTAGAAATATTTCTGAGGCTGGAGTTCTAGTTTTTTTCTCCCTCTTCCAGAGGGAGGACCACAGAGGAAGTTACAATTTTGAGATTTCGCTGATCCCAAGCTGATCTGATTTAGAGCTCTCTCTGGTTCAAAGACCATTTTGATTCCATTGGTCAGTGGCTCACTTTTGCAGTGAACTAACGCAGGACATTAATCAGAACTCTCCACAGCTTTTGAAACCTTCACCACAGGTTTTTCCTCACACATTTTCAGACCTCAGCAGGACAGAGAGAGTACAATTTCAGTAGCTTTATCTCTGATGAAGTCGAGATGTTAGTTGAGCTGGCTTAACACAATTAGTCCCACAGCCTGTTCTGGTTTCCCACGTGTGAGAAGCCTTTCCAAGGGGCAGTGAGACAAGCACAGCTATGCTGTCATCATCTGGCACATCCCTCTGACTCTGGTGCTGTCCAATATGTGCTGAGGTTGACACAAAAAATACAGGACTTGGTTATGAAGGCTGGAGGAAAGGTCAACAGACTAGAGAAATAGTATAAATCATACACTATGTCTAAATTAAAAAAACGCATGTGTTCTCCATAAAAATTCAGAATATTGTACCAAAAAAAGAAAGAAAAAAAAAAAAGAAAAGAGAAAGAAAGAAAAAATCAGCATAGACACCACCACGCCATCTTGGTCTTGACTATATAACCTACAATTTATAACATTAAATGGACTATTTTACTTCTGACTATCAAAACAGGGTTGTAACATTTCATCCAGTTACCAAAAACTCAGAATGGAAGGAGGACCCCTACAATAAAAAAAATGATATCCATTTCATCAGAACATGGTGAGGATCAACAATATGAAGAAACTTTCGGGAATTGCTTTTCAACACTTTCTCAACCCAAACTAAATTCAATCTCTGTTATTCAGCTGTTACTTAAGTTTTGAGATTACTGTAGTATTTTATTTCTAGGCTCTTATGAAACAAACTGCCTAAACACATAATATGGTGCTATTCAACAGACTACTACAAAACATCAGCACTGGTTTTAAGTCGATTCAATTTCACAGGCTTTGAAATCAATACACAAAAAAGTAAAATTATGCCACATGGAGTAATTTGCTAAGCAAGTCTTACAAACAGTTAGTGCAAAGTTCATTAAATCCCTTTTCACTAATCCCTTTTCTAAGGGGTTGACAAAACAGTAAATATAGGAAAAATTTCAATAAGCAATTCTGAAAAATTTATATTTGGCATGATCTTACTTTTTAATTCTAATATTAATTTCAACATGGAAAAACCTATGAACTGGAAAGTAACTTTTAAAAGTAGACAAAAAGTGAACTTAAATGACAAAAACTTTGTTACTAGAAAAAATATACTTCTTTAATATATTGAGTTAGAGAGCATTAAAAAGGTTTTCTGGAAACTTTTGTAAATCATATCAAAGAAAGGAGAAATGATATCCTTGTTTATTTCTTAAGGTATTTCTTAAGGTATTCATGGTCAATAGGTTTTCAAAATGATCCTGTGCTTGCTCTTTCAGAGATATTTCAGCTTTACAGCCTCTAATTCTAAATTTAAGGATTTCCTGAGCAACAGTATAAAGAAGTAGTCAAAATTCATTTCAAGGAAAATTATTTTGAAGTCAAAACCAAGGCTTCAGACCTTTTCAAGACATGAACAACTGGGTAGTCTTGTCATGCAATTCTTTGCCAGAGAAAAAAGGAATGGGACAAATTATTTTATTGGTGCTCATACTGCTGTATTTTTACATTTCATCTTTTGGAATAGTTTAGATCAACCGTAAAGAAAAGATGGATTCAGAATAACGCTCAGACCTTGGAGTCTGAAGCTTCCAGTTTCCCATGCCAAATACTACCATGAGAAAGAATGACATATTCAGAGAAGATATTTTGTTTAAATACTTTACAGAGGGGGAAAAAAAAAATCCCTTCTTTTTTTTTTTTTATCATAGGCCCAGAAATGTAGGTGTTAAAAAGTATTCTAAAAGAAGAAAAAGGAACAGAAGACTCGACTTTTCAAGAAAAAAGTCTTCATTACAAAATACATCTGGCAATGGCCAAGTAGTCAGTTTAAATTTCCTGAAAAATTAATGTTTTCAACTTCAGTCTGTACTTCCAGGGACTGAAAAGCCTTTGTGTGCAAGTAATTTTTCATAGTTACAGCTGAATAGGTGTCAGACAAAGAAGCTAGGCTGGAAGGTGCATAAGTTATTAATGACTCTTATGCAAACTACAAAACTATCACCAGACTAGGCTACCTTTAATTTTTTTTAAAAACCAAAATACATTGGAAATTTTGCAGCTCATTACAAAAAAAAAAAAAAAAAAAAATATATATATATATATATATATATATATATATATATACACACACACACCATGTTTTTCTCCTCTGTTTTGCCACGTTTGTTTGGGTCTAACAGCAGATTTCAGGATTTCAAATTCTACACCAGATTTTGGCCCAGATCTTGTCAAAGATCTGCATTCACTTTTCAGAGGACCTTTTGGAGCTATAGATCCTCAAAGCCTTATCCATACAAACAGATTAAACTTTGCTGCTGCTCTTACTTTTAACACCAAGCTCTGCAAGCTGCTCAAGTGAAGAAAAGGTGTGCATATGTATATGAGGTGAATGTCTTTACTTTCTACAGTAGCTTTGCACCTTCCAAAATCTGTTTTCTTCTTCTGTGTTATTTCTCCTATTTTTCCATGTATACCTTATATGTTTTTTCCTGTTTTTTCCGTATGCTTTGACTTAATGACTATTTCCCAGTATTTTGCTTATACATGAAAATGTTTGTTTTTCCCTGTAAATGATCTCTTTTCAGCCTTTTTGAGAGCACATTACTTCTGTGAAGTAGATTTTAACCCTCTATATATCTGCCATGTTTTTTGAAGCTGATTCATTTGTATTTGGTTCCCACAGGTTCCATGAGTCTATTCTCCTGTGTATTTGCAACAGCAGCCATTGTGATTGGAAAACTTGGGGCTAAATCGGTCACCTCAAATAAAGAACAAGAGTCACAAGTCTCTAAACTGAGTTAACTCCACACCTATTCCTGTGACAAAACCATGCTGCTGGTCCTTAGGCTGGATTCAGTTAGGCATCTGGAAGATATTTTGCATGCCATGGGTGTCTCGAAAAAGTACTTCTTCAATACTTACTGAAACATCAAGTGCATTGTTTGTCATACTCCATAAAGAATGACAGAAATATGTGTCTACTGCAAAAATACATTACTACAGAGTAGGACATTAGGCTGAGCAAGAAGTAGAACAGTGTTAATTGGGAAAAAGAAAATGCTTTCAGAAAGAAGTGTATTTTGCAGGCTGGTTGGACATACACAGCACAGCAGTGAGTTAACTCCCAGCTATCTCTCTTGCTGCGACCCTTTCATTGTGCCAGCATTAGAATAAACATTCAAATTAAATGTGTTTTGTATGTTAATACTCTGTTTAGTGCATCACAGTAGACTTCAACAACCAAAGCTTTTTTCTTTAAGTACTTCCTTGACAGCTGCACCAGCACTGAAGCATTAAGATATTCCCATGATCTACCAACATCTTTTTTTAACAAAAATCCATCAAAATACCACTATTAAAAAGTGTGAGCTACAATCTTCTGAAAGCAAGAACTTCCTCACATTAGAAAACATTTTCACATCAGCTGCATCCTGAACTTCCAGTCATCAAAGCTGGATTGGTTACATTTCACAAGCCAAGTCAGTGAAGACTGAGGCAACGACAGCAGTGAGCACCTCCACTGTATCTCTGTCTGCTCTCACTAATTCTGCCACCCTTTTAGTACAGGCCCACATTTTCTTCATTTAGTCCTCATTAGTGTTACTAATACAGCGGTAGAAGCTCTGCTTGATGCCTGGACAACCTCAATCACTGTTGAGCATTGCTCTTCCTAAAATCCTCCTGCATATCTAGACAATCTTTTTAAATCCCTCTTTTAAATGCCGTCCTTTTTTCCATCTCCCCATCCTGCAATTTTGTTGAATACATTTCAATTCCATACACCGCACTTTGGAAAAAAAATATCAGGGAATGCTTTTGACCATCTGGGCAGAGGAATATCACTGGTGCATCTAGATACAGGCCCACTTTATGGGACTGAATCTTTTTGTGCAGCCATTCATCCTGAAGGCATCACATTGTGCACTATCAATAACCATTCTGCCTCATGAGACTTGACAGGTGAGTATCTCAATTTTATGTCTCTATCCCTTAAGATAATATTTTTGCCTCAAATGGGGCTCTCCAATAATACAATCAATTATATTTTAAAATCATACTTTCAAAAGGTACAATAAATCTGCATTCTTTTTTCTTTATAATTCAGCATTACCACAGATAGGCAATCTAAACAGAGTCCGCAATCCATTACTGATAACGGAACACAGTCTGCATCTGGAAAAACAGCTGCACCCACCTTTTTTTAACCTGCCGTCTTAGACTTTGTGTGTACAAATGTTCTTTTATGTGCTCCATGCCGTACACATACTCACCTATGTAACCACAGGTCACAAGGAAGGAGCACTTAGCATTTGTTAGAAAACTTACATAAGAAGTAATTCTCTGGTGAGTTCACTTGACTGGCCAGATGATGGATATTTTGGTTTTTCTAGTTGCCCCATTAGCTAAACCTTCTTTATGTCTCAGGTTTGTCAGCAGAAGACATTCCAGACAGATCTCCCCCACAAGACCCTAGCCAGAAACATTGTTTTTTCCAACATAATAAACTAATTAATACTTCCTTTACCAAGTTTTTTTAAAATTCTTCTAAATTGATGTGAACTTCCATGGTATTTTTCATAATTTCAGACAGAACTTTTGTCCTTTTTGACAAGAGAAATCATAGTCTGGTATTTACCTTGCCAGAGAAGCTCACAAAAGGTGTGAGCTTTCTCCCTCTTTCCCTAACCCTGCTGATTTTGCCCTCACACAGACACTGATTTACCAGTAAATAATTCTTTCTGTCTATTTTATTCAGTTGCAATACAGTGGCTCCTTACTATAGGTCAAGAGTTGTACCACTGTGCTGTTGTACAGCTTTTTCTTCACACAACATTTGCATTATATGCATTACACATTCTCAACCACAAGCAGAGCATCACAGCCTCATATCTTCGGGTGCATTATGCTCAGTCATATAAACAAGAGCTGCATATTCATCTCCACTCTATTGCTCTAGAGCTTACTCCTCTCTACCTTCAGCAAATACATAGTCTGTGTTTATATATATGACAATATAGGTATCACATACAAACACATATTCATATATTTCTGGATTCAAGCCTGACAGAAAGTATATTATAAACTAAAGGTTGCAAATCACAAGAGTTTTTTTACAGGCTTGAGCAAATCTATCATACATGGAAAAGAAAATACAGAGACACTTAACAGAACAAAGTGACTATTACCATTGAAATGATTATTTGTACAGCACCAAACTGTTGCTGATTCCTTGCAGACCGTATAGATCTAATGCCTTGGATGCCCTGAAACTCTGTATAGAAGCAGTATCAGAAGCACTGTCAGCGCCACTGGTGCTCATACCAGCACTGGAAGTATTCTCAAAAAGGGCCCTGAACAGGAGTGTGCAGAAAAAAAAGGAACTTGGAGAACGAGAAGTGAAAGACTTTCAGTGACAGAAAGTGCACTTTTAAAAGAAAGGGAGAGAATGGAAACAACTACTAAACTGATCATTTAATGGAAAAAGTTGTTTTCTGGACAACAGCCAGCCAACAGCAGACTGGTTCTAACCTACACAATGCAATATTCCAGTGTACCATTCCAGAACAGGGGCATGTTTACATCACGACATTCAAGTTTCTGTACCGAAGGCTTTGACATACTTGGGATGAAAGCCACACTTAGTGTAATCATGCCAAAGCCATTATTTCACATATTGTTTCGAGTGCATCTGAGCTAGATGTAAATGCAACCCAGAAGAGCTTTTCTGTGCAGAGCAGTCACTGTCAAAGCAAGCATAAGTAAGTATTGTAAGGATGCTGGTAAACCCTAATCTATATCAGAAAAAGATATTTTACATGGATTTGGGGACATCTGCTATTTTTCCCCTTAACAGAAAGCAGAGAGGGCTTATATATGTATCACTGCATGGATGGCACTGACTAGTGCAGGATGCAGAAGTCATAACTTCTCTTTCTTCTTCAGGGAGCCCCAACCTTAGGACAGCTGGAGAGCCTGACACCTCCTGAAGCATTTTACACTGTCTGAGGAAACAGTTTGATCTCCTGAAAAAAACTGGCCTAGGAAGACTTCACAGGAACAATTATTCATAAAGAATCCCTTTACTCTTTTTTTAAAACAAACAGGCAACATCTAACAAGAAAAAAAACCACCATGGCATATCAAAGGGATCAAATTATGAGAAGGAGAAACAGAAATTGTGAAAACTGGTAAAGTGTTCCACTAATGCTTCAAAAAGATTTGTGGAAGGAAACTTCAGCTACCCTTTCTTGCCCACAGGTGGTGAGAAAGTAAAATCTGCATGTCTATCATGAAATGCTGTTTTGCACATCAAGGTAAAAGACAGAGCAGTGTTTATCTACATGGTGTGGTGGGTTAACTGTGGCTAGACAGCAGGTGCCAACCAAACCAACTCTAGCACTCCCTTTCCTCAACTGGACAGGGAAAAAAAAATAATGAAAGGCTCCTAGGTCAAGATAAGGATAAGGTGAGATCATCACTGATTACTGTCACAGGCAAAACAGGCTTGACTTGGGGAAATTAATTAAATTTATTAACAATGACATCAGAGTAGAGTAATGAGAAATAAAACTAAATCTGAAAAACAACTGTCCCCACGTCTCCCTTCTTCACAGGCTCAATTTCACTCCCAATAGTCTCTACCTCCTCCACTCCAGCAGCACTGGAGGACAGGAACTGGGGGTTGTGGTCAGCTCATAACCCACTTCTTAGCTGCTCCTTCCTCCTCAGGGGGAGGACCCCTCCTCCAGAGTGTGGTCCTTCCCATCAGAGGCAGTCCTTCAAAACCTTGCTCTGAGTTCTTCCCACAGGCTGCTCCATTAACTGCTCCAGCGTGTCCCTTCCAAGGGGCCACAAGTTCTGCCAGAGAACCTGCTCCAGAATGGATTCCTCTACCTAGTGTTCACCAGGTCCTACTCCAGCATGGGCTTCCTGTGGGGTGACAAACTCATTTGGACTTCCTCCTGCTCTGGCATGGGGTCCACCATGGGCTGGGGATGAATTTCTGTTCCACCATGGACCTCCATGGGCTCCTGGCTCACCATGCTCTGCACCACAGACTGCAGGAGAATCCCTACACCAGATCCTGGAGCATGTCCTGCCCCTCCTACTGCACTGACCTTGGTGTCTGAAGAGTTGTGTTTTTCTCACATATTCTCAGTCCTCTCTCATCTGGCTGCAGTTGCTGCTGCACAGCAATTTCTTCCCTCCTTCTTATGTGTGCTATCCCAGAGGCACCTCCACCATCCCTGATGGGCTCAGCCCTGTCCAGCAGTGGGTCGTGTCTGGAGCCAGCTGGCATTGACTTTGCTGGACACGGGGAAGATTCTGGCAGCTTCTCACAGAAGCCACCCCAGTAGCCCCCTGGCTACCAAAACCCTGCCTCACAAACCCAACAGACACATTTAACCACACCATGACTTTTCTGAAGCTCAGAGAAAACCTAGGCTGGTTTCACATATTTTCTTCTGAAACTTTGGCAGCTCTCTGCTTGGTTTAGGATTTTATTAAGCTGTAAAATACTTCCTCTAATCAGAGTGAGGAATACTGTTGACAGTGGACTTAGTTTTATGAGGAAACATTGAAAAAGCCATCCTGACATTCAAAAGACATAAATGTTAGTACAAATTGAACTGCAGCACTCTGCGCTTCTCATTCATTTTGTGAGGTACTCTGAGACGATTTGCCTGGGGAGATGAAGCAATAATATCTGAAGGCTTGATTTTTCAGAGATTTTAAGACATACAGCTCCAGATGTTGTCATAGAAATCTGTGGTGCTCACTGGTTCTGAAAATTGGGCTGTGGATGTATAAAGCCTCACCTTGTGCTTGTCTGAAAGGTACACAGTAGAGGACAAAAAGTAAATACGGCGCTTTCGAAATAAACCTTGTCTTGCTTCCCTTCGAGTGTAAAATTACAAATGAGTATTACAGCTGAAATGAAAACTTGAGGAAGTAAATTTGTCTAAGCTTTCTTTTCATTTCCATCTGTTCACAGAACAGGCCTCCACTTATACTTCAGACATAAATAAGAAGTCTTAAATTAGTACAGGAATTCTAAATTTTATAAGCACTTGCCCTGGAAATGTAAGACTTGATTGTGGCCATGCAGTTACTCTAACTCAAGCTATCTAAGCTCCCTAGTCTGGCAGAGCCTTGTCTTGCTCTGACATACTGCAGTCTTCGTTGTACATTATGTCCTGTATGCACCAAAGAACATGCAGGTATAAATCTTATATACAGTGCAAACAGACACACAGCCAAGGGTATTCTTGCTAGTAAAAAGTACATCTACCTTTGCTTTCAAAGTATCATTGGTAGGCAAAACACATTCAATCTACATTTTCATTACAAAAACAAAGTTTGCTTCTAGACGCATGAAAAACTAAGTGATTTTCATTCTACCAATGGCTAGGGAGTTTCCTTGAGATGGAAACAAAAAGTTTTTTCTTTGAATAAGTGAGCATGAATAAGTGAGTAATAATGCTTTGCAGGCTTCTGACACCCGTTATTGTCTTGGTTGGTCCATTCAAGACTGCTGTAGTTAAATCTGTCAGCATTTCCATTTAAGTCTCTCTTTTCAAAATTCTCAAATCTAGCAAAAGGTTCTCATTATTGTTCTCTTTTAAGCATGTAGATCTTCATAAATCAGACCTCTTGTATTTTAATCTCCATTTAAGTGTACTTGTCCATTGCAATACTAATTTGAGTACATCTCCATTTTCTGCTCTGCCTTAATCAACTGTACGGTGTCTCCTCACAGATACCAGGACCAGAGCAGACCAGCCCAACGAGGGGTGCAGTTTGCTGCCTTTTCTGACAGTGGCCTCCAACATAAGCAAAAGAAATACCACAATGAACAGCTACAGAGTGACAGACTTTAAGTGGCTTTGTGCATTCAGCCATACGTGGCCTGCCTTGTTACCTGGCTGATAAAATTCCATTGGAGATTTGTCCTCTTCCAAAGCGTGGCTTCCTTGGCACCCACTCTGAACAAATGGAAATTTGTACTTCTTTAATCCATATTCAGTTTTTTTAACAACATACTTGTATATGTAAAAAATCCAGAAGTCAAAATAAACCCACCCCCCCGACTTTATTAGGTTTTTCATCCAACTCTAAACAATCTATTTTTGCAAATACTTCGCAGATAGAGCAGTTCCACTTATAGCTCCACTTAATTCCAAACTCTGGATACAGAATAGAATAGAATAGAATAGAATAGAATAGAATAGAGTAGAGTAGAGTAGAGTAGAGTAGAGTAGAGTGGAGTGGAGTGGAGTAGAATAGAATAGAATAGAATAGAATAGAATAGAATAGAATAGAATAGAATAGAATAGAATATTCTTCAGTTGGAAGGGCCCTGCAACAATAATCTAGTCCTGACCATTTCAGGGCTAACCAAGTTAAAGAATGCTGCTAAGGACATTGTCCAAATGTCCCTTAAACACTGACAGGCTGGGGGCATCGGCCACCTCTCTAGGAAGCCTGTCCCAGTGTTTGATAACACTCTCGGTAAAGAGATGCTTCCAAATGCCCAGTCAAAATCTTTCCTGGAAGGTTAAAAATCTGGGGGTGGCAAGTCCTTCAGAACTGTTACAGCCTGGCATGTCTGAAGAGTGGCCAGGACATGAAGACAGAGAGTGTCTCTGAGAGCTTACAGAGCTCAAATGCAAACTTCCATGTAAAATGAGAATTTGTCTGCATACATACTGCATGGCACAGATAAAAGACTGCTGAAAATATTAGAAGATAATGCAATGTTAAAAAGTTGCCATTTAGGATTTCTAAACTTTACTATCTTTTTTTTTTTTTTTTTAAGTAGCTTTGATTTAAAACCAGAAACAAAGAAAACTTGGAGGAGGAATATTAAAAAAAGGACTGACAATTTAAGAATCAACAAAAATAAGTAAGACTCCAATTAGAATACTTTTGTTGGCAGGCAATTACTGTCAGATATTATCAATACTTAGGAAAATAGAAATGATGCTTTAAGAGAAAATGTTGCCTTCTTAATTTCCTGCTTTTTCCTTAATGATGACTTTCCTCTTCAGTTTCTTCTAATTACTACATCTGCAGTAGGACACAGTAAATTATCTTTTTATTTCATTTGCTCTTATGACATTTGAGGTCAAATCCAACAAAACCTCAGGCTCTGTCCTAGAATGAAATTAAAATTTAAATGCTTTGGAGAAACTGTGCCTCAAAGGCAGGTCTCTCTCTAAAATTGCTATTGACTGCATTATTTTGTTCTTAAATTAAACTACGTATCTAAACTGAAACAGCAAAAACCCCCAACTTTCCTCCTGTTATTCAATCCATAAATTCAAAAGCTAGAAATAACTCTCAGATTTTTCTTTGTTGACATGTTGGAGAAAATCAGAACTAAATTCTATGGAATTAAAAAGTACAAACAAAAAGAAAATATTCTAGCTTGAAATGTACCCATAGCTTTTTTTTCTCCTCTATTTAAAGATCCTAAAACTAATTTTTATTTTTGTGAAAACTGTTAGCATTTTGTAAGTATATCAGTTTCCAAGTGTCTAATAACTGTAAGTAATAAAAGAAAAAATATTAATACCGTTTAATTGCCAACTGAACATGCAGAAGTGTTAGGGTATTTTTAAACATTTGCAATCTGTGTGCTGCAATATATTTCAGCTCCTACAATAGTAGATCTTTGGTTTAATGTGTGCTGCATGAATGTAAAAAGGATGGCACACAGCACTAGGATATCAACTGCCTACTTGGAGAATGATTAATTTAAGATAAATAGATGCCTAGCTTCAGCTTCACTGATTGTATTTCCTATCCCAAGCTGCAGAATCAGTGTTTCCACTCAGATGTTGTAAAACATATGCAGGAATCATTCTTTTCCACTCACAAACCACAGTGCATCACAGATTTAATCTTGCTCTTCTGCACTCTGTGGCTGAATTTAATTTTATTTCTGCCATCAGCCTAATAGACAAAAAATGTTCCCTATTTATTTTAATACATAAACTTTAAACTCATGTTATTCTGATTTCATCCCAGTTCAATTTCTTGGTTTGATGGCAAATAACAAAAAGCTTAACTCTGTCTACAAGTACATAATAGAATCACTTGGAAGAAATACAAAAAAAAAAAAATCACAACATACCTAACCAGAAAAATATTTGATTTCATAATGATCATGGGATTTACCAGACATGAAAAATACATAAAGACACAGAAAAAATATTTCTTTTTTTTTTCTTTCAGTGCTACAAAACAAGACTATTTATTTGTTCCATTATAAATGCATTTTTTAAAAAGACACCTGGAAAAATTAATGGCTCAGTCCTATGAGATTGCACATCCTTAAAACTCCTACCCGTGTTTAAAGCAAACAGCATCTCCCACTCCACTCAGTACTGTCTACATCTGTATTCCTCCTTCTGTAGACACTCTTCCACTCACAATAAACAATTAATTCACTCAGCAAGCCAGGGTGGAACACAACCTTTCTCATGTGCCCTCCATTGCCTGTCTGGAGGGTTTGGGTTGGATGGAGTGCAGTGACCTACAGCGAACATAAAGGAAGCAGAGACCCGGTAGGGGCAGGTTGGGTGTTTGGTTTACACCAAGCTTGGGGGAGAGGAAGGACAGGAGTTCACTAAAGAGTTTGACTGCTAATGGCCCT
This sequence comes from Acanthornis magna, assembly GCA_036785705.1. Taxonomy (NCBI): domain Eukaryota; kingdom Metazoa; phylum Chordata; class Aves; order Passeriformes; family Acanthizidae; genus Acanthornis; species Acanthornis magna. The sequence continues at coordinate 16,125,731 of JAWUZG010000028.1, read as the reverse complement.
AAGCATGCCTTAAGAGTAGGTTCTTCTAAAGCACTGAGTAGTAACTCTGTTCTCAAGCATGTAACTGGAGACAGATTTCGTACAACTAGAGATGACTCAGAGAATTAAAAAAAAAAAATCAGACTGACCTTAAATTGGAGCAGCTTTTCATATCAGTCAATGTGCAATAAGTCAGATAAGTATCCCTTGAGTTGGATGAAAAGAAAAAACCAAAAAATATCTATGTGCATTTTAATAATAATTTCCTTTGTACTAGGCGTATGGATTCTTATAACTGACTTCAGCATTTTTATTTCCTCTACATAAGCATTTAAAGCAGATGTAAATGATTCAAGAGAACAGCCTAGAAATTTGCCTACCCCATCACAGAATAGGTAGCAATAAATATGTGAATATTAGGAACCACCTAAGAGATGAGAGATTATTTTATTCCTCATTCCCATTTATTTTCTTCCCAACAGTATTCCAGTCAGGGGACCAATTAGTGCTGCACAATGATCTAGAGTTCTAAGCATTTGTCCACAAGAATCAACCTGCAATTACTATTCCATTTTATGCAAGCTACCAGTATCTAGCAGATGATAATGAACTTAACTGAAACGGCTTCTTTTAATTGAAAAACATATTAAATACATGCAGTATTTTTTAATTATGTGCATGGCTTTATTGCTTCTAGTGCTTTTTTTTTGTTGTTGTTGTTTTGTAAATAGTGGTTTGTTTTTTGTTTTTTTTTGTAAGTTGTGGAAGTTTGTATCTTGAAAACACCAATAGGTTATGTTGTATCTGTTGCAAATCCCTGACAGTAAATGGTGTGAGGAGTAGCTCTTACCTTTACCCTGCAAAATTCTCTGTCTGAATCACTTGAAAAGATTCCTGGTATGTTACTCTGTCTTAAAAGGTTGGATATTCTTCTTCTATATCATGCCTTACAAAGAATCAATAAAAGGACATTGTACAGCTCCCAACTTATGTCCTCAGGCAGAAGCAGGCTCCTTTCCCAACTCCAGAGCAATCTAAATCCCTTAGAGTATCTCCTTACCGCTCCTTTCCTGTCTGGTACCTGCTCAGAGCTGCAGACTGTGTACAGAAGATTTACAGACATTCGGAAATGTATTCACAGTGTCATGGTTTAACCCCAGCTCAGCCCCGGCAGCCGCTCACTCACTGCCCCCACGTCAGGATCACAGACAGACTTGTAAGGGTGAGAGTGAGAAAACTCATGGGTTGAAATAAAATCAGTTTAATAGGGAAAGCAAAAGCCACACACACAAGCTAAGCCAAACGAGGAATTAATGCACTCTTCCCTTGGGCAGGCTGGTGCTCAGCCATCTCCAGGAAAACAGGGCTCCACCACGTGTAAGTGACTTGGGAAGACAAATGTCACAACTCCAAATGTTGTCCCCTTCCTTCTTCTTCCACCAGCTTTATATGCTGACCGTGAGGCCATATGGTATGGGATATCCCTTTGGTCAGTTGGGGTCAGCTGTCCTGGCTGTGTCCCCTCTCAGTTTCCCATAAACCCATTCACAGGTGGGGTGGGGTGAGAAGCAGAAATGGCCTTGGCTCTGTGCAAGCCCCACTCAGCAAAAACTAAAACAGCCCTGAATTACCAACTGTTCTCAGCAAAAACTCCAAATGCCTCCCCATACTACAAATGTACACCCCATACATAGCCGCTGTGAAGAAAGCAAACTCTACCCCAGCCAAACCAGCACAGTCAGAATGTTTTGCATATTTGGATGTAACTAGCTACATGAAAATGCAAAAAATGCCCACTATGATGGCACAACCATATTCTTTCACATGCTACACAGGTGCAAGTATGCCAGATTAAAGGAAAAGTAATAATACCCTGATGTAAGTTAAATGTAAGGTGCAAGGCACACTCTCCAAACTTAAGAGACAGTCATAATATTATTGAAAAATAACTGTGACGTCAACAGAGCTACAAGGGTATAAAACTGGAAGAAGCAAGATGAGATTCTGGACGTGTGTTTTCTACCTAGACATAAGTTCATTTCTAAGAACCAATGACTACCAAATATTCCATCTTTAAATGTCTAGACCCTTTGGCACAAAAACCTGTCCTTACTCATAACATTAAACATTCTGTATATTCAGCAATTATGTTTTCAAGTGATGAGTGAGTCCCTGTTTCAAGTCTTGCTGGAAAGGGAAAAGATATAAAACATCACAACCACAACTGAATCACTCAGACTTCATCAATATTAAGGCAGATACACTGCTGGTCAGGCTGTAGAAAAATGATGAACTGAGGAATTGTATTACAAAAGACAAATTATTTTTACGATATAGCACATGAAAAGCTGCCCTAAAACCTTATGCAAGTTAAAATCAAAAATGTAAAATTCAACATTCATATGACTACTGACATTCATATATTAAAGTGTGGCCTGCATGAGGTTTCCTTTACAGCATACATTTAAAAAGTAATTACTCAGAAATATGTGCCTTAATTTAATTTCCTTAGGTAATATGGAGGAGACATCATATTAAAAAATAAAAATATAAAATCCACCATAGAATATAGCCATAGAAATATTTCCTGGTGCAGTTACATTTCACCTAAATTCATTAAATGGGATCTAATGCACCAAATTGTCCTGAAAAGTTTCAACCTGAAAGGAGGTTTAAGATAATTAAACAATTTTTAAAACCTCTTTTGTGGCATCAAGAAAGTATCAAATACAATTTTCCACAGTTAATGACATGCCTTGACATTGTATGTCCATGTATAGGGGTGATTTTAAAATCTCTTACTGTACAAGTTTGAAAGTGAAATTGCATTTAGGTTAACACTTGCATACAATTTTATAATTCAGACAATTTTTAGTTATATGCAAAAGAAATGTTTCAAAGTTTGTTTTAAAACATTTTTGCATATAGCTGATTTAAAAGTGAGAGATAATTTCCCCTTAAAAATAAATTATGGAGACTGCTGTAAGTAGAAATGAGGGTTATATCAAAACTAATGATTTTGTGTATTGCCTATGTGCCTCTAAGTAATACTTTAACTTTTAATTGTGCTAGTAAAGCTATTGATTCAGGTAATGTTTGCAAGATTGAATTTTATTTTCAAAAACTACAGTGAGATATTGAGACAGTATCCCAAAAACTAGGCATAGAGAGTAGATGACAACACCTGGTACAGAAATACCCTTTTCTGAAGCACAAAGTCTAATCCTGTGGCAGTGGAAGTGGATGGAGCTATTCCACTGGCGAGCAACAGTAAGCAAGCAGGAGGATGCAAAGCACATATGGGGCACGAGGCAGTCTTGCTGTTTATGTCTATATCATGATTTCTATGTATAATGCTTCATTAATTCTCATACCCTTCCTTCTGCTGAGTGAGGCAGCAGGACTCTGTCCCTGCCAGTCTGCAGAAAGCAAAAAGGCTGTTTCAGAGACACACAGAACCCAAGCCTGCCTATTGCACATTTAACCAGCTCTGCGATTAGTCATTTTCCAGTTTTTCACCATCATGAGCAGCACAGAGGTCTCTAGACAGCTCACCTCTCAGGCAAGCCTGAAGCATGTGCCTGCACTGAATTTCAAACTCAGTCTGTTTTCACCCATTACTGTTTCCATGAAAAGCATTCTTGCCACATAAGCTGACTTCAGCAGCCTGCTGCTATTGATAACCTTTAATGTTTAGGACACAAAGAAGAAACATTTACTTATATATTTCCAAAGCTCTAATTAGAGATGGCCTGGGAATGTAACACTTAAAAAATGAGAATGTTTCTGGGTATCTGCTTTTCATCACAAACCGCTGAGTCACATTTTGTTCTCATTTACAAATGTGCTACATAAATGATTCATTGAGATTGTCTGCATATAAATAACTACTGAACTTTTGTTTTCAAAGCCAAGTTTTCCCCACTTCCCAAAACACATATATCCCAAATGCATGATCCTGAGCTCTGACTGGTCTCCCATATCACAGTGGTCAACAAGTTCACTTGATAAATCTGATTTCAGTTTTTTATTGCAAAAACAAACCCTGAAAGCTATTTGCATTGAAAATGATTTATACCTCATTCTGTTTCAAGTGGAAGCTCACTGGAGGATGTCCATAGCAGGGAAGGTTCAGTGCAGTCCTCAGGGGAAAACCATGGGATAAAGCCATAAGCTGTAGTCCATGATCACACAGCAGCTCTCCTCCTGTGAAGCCTTAGGAAAAGGCTTTTGAAGAGCAGATCACATATCCTGATTCTTTGCTTAAAAGAGTCTCTGCACAGACCAGAATACCTCAGCACCCTGTATGGTGTGTCAGTATAATCGTGCTATATCCACATAAGCTGAACAGAGTTTATGTTTGATTATGGTTATATCTGAAATGCATTAAAACTGTGGCTTGCTGCTTGAGTCCACACCATGCATTCATACAATCTCTGCCTATGTGTGCAGCAACAGATACATCTCAATTCCAGTAAGTGACATTTAGACACCTGCTGAACATGGGAAGAATGCCTGAGCCTCAAAGCCCATTGCTGCTGTGAATCAAAGACCATTTGCCATCTCAGAAATTAGCTGCTTTTGAAGACAGCACGTCCAGATGCAATGACATCTGTAGCTGTTGAGCCCACACCAAAGGCTGCAGTGGAACCAAGGGTAAATGTTTATTTTTTACTGTGGAATTTGATCCAGTTTTCCAAGCTACCACAGATTAAAGAAATGTCTGTATTTAGGAAAAAAAAAAAAAAAAAAAGACAAATCTAAAATCTCAGATGATTACTAAAACAGATTTAGTGAAATTAAAACAAAAATCTCAACTCAACCCCTACAAAAAGTATTAAGTATCTAAAAGAGAATTTAGTGGATTTTAAGCCTTTCAACCAAAACACAGTCCAAAACCTCCTAATCAGTCTTGAGCCTGGAGATACCAAAAATGTGTTTGAACTTCAAGATTGTCTAAGAGCATTGCCAAGAGTTCTGAATACACTCAGGACTCCCTGCTAGCCAGCACTGACCCTTTGGCTGAGCTCCCTGGGTTTGCCAAACCAGGCAGCATTGCTTGAAAGAGCCTGGAAACACAGGCTTGGTGGGAGCATGATAAATACACAGAAACTCATAAAATCAGAATAGCCTGGGTCAAAAGGATCATTAAAGATTATCTACTTCCAATGCCTCTGTCGTGGACAGGGTCACCTTTCAGTAGACCAGGTTGCTCAGAGCTCCATCCAGCCTGCCCCTGAAATACCATTATGCTTTGGCATTCAGAAACACAGGAAGAAAAGGAGTGTTTTTATGTCATTCAGCAGTAAAAAACTTGCCAGAAATTGTGAGCACTGTGTTCTGTGTCCTTCTAACTGACCACATCCCAAACTCAATCTATGGCTTCCTGCAAGTGCTCTAAGTATCACACAGACGTATGTACTTTAGGATTTTTTCACTTTTTTTTTTTTTCAAAATCTTACAAACACTGTGAAAATGGAAAATTTAATGACATCTGAATAATGACTGCTGAATTTCTTCATCTCTAAAAGCACAGAGGCACTGCAGGAATGCATCAGTTAAAGCATTGTGAAAAGGCAAGAACAGTATAAATGCCAAGTACTGTTACTACTACTAGTAGCAATAATAATAATAATATTTGAAACTAGTATAGTGCCTTCCATCTGAGAATCACAAAGCACTTTACAAAAATCAGTTATAAAAATGCTGTGAGGTGGGTAAGTATAATCTACCTTTTATAGATGATGAAACACAGGCTCATATTGGTTAATTGAATTGCTAAAGTTATCCAGGAGGCAGGCATAGAACCACAATGGATAGTGCACATAAGACCTCCTCTGTCATGTCTAACTACCAGGAATTCTTCTTTTCAATGTGTCACTTATTTGCTCTCACTTATCATTTTTCTGAGCTGTCTTCAACAAGTAGTTTTCATTACCTTTCCTATCATTATAAATGACAGAATTAAGGATATAATGCTAGAAAATACACCCCTGTCCTTTCATTTCCAGGATAGGTGTCATGTAGCATTACATGAATAATCCATTTACATGTTGTAATACCCATTAATATTTACTCTCCTTATTTTTTTACTGTTTTGTTGAAGAAATAAAGTACCGCCTATCACAACAAAAAAAAATATTTTGGTAGATTTTACAAAACCATTCCCTTATTCTCATGCAAACACTGCACAATCTAACCACTTTCTCTTTTGCCCACTGATTAAGAGGGAGTGGATTTTTTTTTTTTTTAATAACATAAAATGATGCTTATATGGTCAGGAACAATCACATGAGATCTCTGTATGATCTCACCAAGCTGCTCAAAGATACTCCGTGTTAAATGCACCTGCACAAGTGAATCCCACCTGCAACTCCAAATTCTGAGTCCAAGCCCACCCCAGGATGAGGGACGTGTGCTGAACAGCCCCAGCCTGGAACTGCACCGCACTTTGTAAACTCAGAGCAGCTGATTTAAGACGGACTGCTCACACTAACTATTGTGAATAATATGTAACAGTATCAGTGGCCTGCCATTTTTAGATTGTCCTGAGCTTAACACAGGTGACTAACACCTAAGTTCTGCCAGAATTTTCTCCTTCATTAACAAGGTTGATGTATTACTATTTTTTTCAAAAGTCAAGTACCAGCTAGACATTAGGTACACAGAAAGTTTCACTGACTGGAAAAGGAAGAAATCTCATTAAAATTTTCAGAGCCAAGATGTGTCAAGTGAGGTATAGATATGCTACCCCTGGACCCAGGCAAAAATTACTGACACTGTTCTCATAATATTAGAGTGATAAATTTTTAGTCTTGTTAATATTAACATAAAATGAATGTATAGAAATGTAATATACATTTTTAATTTAAACATTAATCTCCCCACACACATTCCTTCCCTCTCTAGTAACAGTATCACATTTTATCAAGTGAATACTAGATCACATCTTCTCTAACTTTAGTGAAAATGTACTTTCCTTTATTTTTATATCTTGTAAAGATGTCAGCAATATTTAGATATTGCATCTTAGAAACTGGATCACATTAAGTGTCTACACACACATGCACATTAATCTCCCCTGACTCCAGGGAGTGCCCCTTTACTTTCTGCAAGCAGTTCATTACCAGGAAGCAAATCGCCCCCTCAATTTACCTCTTACTTCCCTTCAAGATTGGTGGAGGAGTTTCCCAACTTCTGCTGCTGCTGGATCGTGCAGTCCTGTCTGCACAGGTGCTCTTGGAGGAAGGGGCATGGAAGGGGCATGGAAGGGGCAGGGAAGGGGCAGGGAAGGGGCATGGAAGGGGCATGGAAGGGGCATGGAAGGGGCATACTTTGCCTCCCCCTGCCTTCCTTTCGTGCTCCTCTGCTCTTTGCCCTTCTCTGTTCAGTCACTGGCCGTGGGTGTGCACTGCGCTGACCCATCCTGCAGTGAGCACCAAGAGCAAAGCGCCTTGGAGCTTTCCAGGAGCAACCAGGGAGACATAATGGAAACAAGAAAAGAATTCCTTCATACAGCATTCATTGCAACCTTCCTTTTCTTCTGACTTCTCCATGCTTGCTGAATATATTTTTGCCATATTAATGCATAAATACAGAGAGAAAGGGAGGTGGCCAAACATCCACAAGATTTCTCATATTCTGCAAAAACACTACATGTCCTACTCCTGTCCTCAGGCTGCAGTAAGGAAAGCTAAAATCAAATTTAGGTGCAAAGTTCTTTCTGCCATGGAACATTCAGTGACTTTAATTCAAGCTGACTTACCATGGGTACATGTGAAGACATTGTTCTCCCTTCATGAGAGAACACAGCAACCCTATTTCAACAAAAAGCCAAAAGAAGCTGGCCTAAATTTTGCACTAATACTGCCATCATTTTGATCCTTCCTCCTTCTGAGAGAACAAAAAGAAAAAATGTAGTTGTAAAAATCTCTTTATTAAGGATAGAGAGAAATAGCCAGGTTTTGGTCACAAAAACTCGCAAGAAATTAATTAACCAGCCTCTGCACTGTGTTAAGCTTGTTCAATTTTGAAAAATGAGAAAAAATTAGCAAAGGTACAGCAGTCTTTGAAAGCATTATAATGGATAGTGCTTGGTGTGCTAACTCTTACACACAGTCCTTCACCCCAATAATTTTCCTTATGTATTTATTTTTAATTTATAATGATACAAACTGCCCAAACACATATTCTTTAGTAGCCCAACCATCCAGAATAAGAACTCACATCCTTTATAATATCTTGTATAATCC